>OY725323.1:48962557-50212557 GCA_963242795.1 Inga leiocalycina
ATTGTTTAATTAGTAAATTGTATAAAATATAAGATTTGTAAATAAAACTATTTAGAATTTATTGATGAATTGAATTTTTATTGGGAGAATGACAACTAAGGCCTAAATAAAAAAGTCATTCTTTGAATTAAGCTAAGAATGGCAATAAATAATTTTTATTGGGAGATTTGTATATAGCAGTCTTGTAAAGGCAAAATTATTTGATGTTAATAAGCTTATATGCAAAATTATTTTATTAAATTACTGATATTTTCCTAATTTTCTTTATTTAGTTTGTTTTGTTTGAATTAACCGAAATGGTTTGTTATTGAAATTTTGGGATGTCTTACTTTTAAGGAGAAATGCTGTTGATTTTTAAGAAAAAAAGTAATAAAAGGAAATCCCACTGGTTAGAATTGTTTTGAACTTGAGTGTTGTTGGGAATGACTTAGGTGATAATAAAAATGGATCATAGTTGGATGAATGATTTGAGAACTAGTGAAGAATATGAGAATGAGGTGGAAGAGTTTATTGAATTTTATAGAAGGAATGATCCAGTGAAAAAAGGGAAGTATTTTTATCCTTGTGTCAGTTGTTTAAATGAGAATCGATGGGATATTGATGTCATGAGGGATCACCTACTTTGTGATGGAATAAATCATCGATACACAAGGTGGATATGGAATTGTGAGGAAGTAATTGATTGTCCGTCGGACAAGAAGGAAGCTATGGATGTCATAGATGAAGATAGAATAGAGAAACTGATTCACGATGTTGAGGTAGAATCTTTTACGCAATGGCATGAATATGACAGCCTATGGAGTGATGTAGAGACACTATTATACCCTGAGAGTAAGTACACACAGCTGACAGGAACATCATATTTGGTTAACTTAAAGGCAACTTGTGGGTGGATTGATAGTAGTTTCATATTGCTACTTGAATTTTTGTGTGATATGTTCCTAGACGATAATGTAGTTTCAAATCATATATATAAGGCCAATAAAATCCTGTCTATAATGGGCATGGAATATAAAATGATACACGCTTGCCTTAATGACTGCGTATTATACAGCAAGGAGTGTGAAGGTCTTAGTGAGTGTCCAAAGTATAAAACTATACGACACAAATGAAGAAAGATGGTGGTTGTGACGATGGGATAACTAAAAGGCAACTTTTAAAGGGTTTGCGATATCTTCCGATAATACTGCATTTTAAGCATTTGTTTGTGACTGCAACAAAAGTAAAGAAGTTAAGATGGCATTCTGATAAGAGAATATTTTACATAAAATATCTTCGACACCCGGCTGACTCTCCACAATGGAAGAAGATAGATGAAGTGTTCTCTCACTTTGGCAGTGATATGAGAAAACTTCTGCTTGGGCTTTATACAAACAGCATCAATCCGTATGGAACTCTTACTAGTATACATAGTGCATAGCCGGTTCTCCTTGTATTGTACAACCTGCCTCCCTGGCTATATATGAAACATAAGTATTTGATGCTTTCTATGATGATTTATGGACTAAAACAGCTAGGGAATGATATCGATGTCTACTTGGTGTGTGATATCCTCATTTGTAATTAAGGGCTAAAAACTTCAAAAGTGATGTAATTATTAATGAATAAAAACTTTTAAAGTATATGATGTGCATTGTGATATAAAGATGTGCTTGGTGATGATTTAGTAAGCATTGTGATAATCAGGGGCAAAATGGGAAATTGGTCAACAAATTAGCCAGCTACCAATGAGCGAGTTTGCTAATCGGTAGGAATTATTGAGGCATGCTTAGTTGCTTAAGAGATTATGTAGAGTAATCACGTGTATGCATGGGTATGGATATATTGGGAGATGACATAGGATTATAACAAGTATCAATATTGAAGCCGTGGATGAGGTCAACTTTTCAACTTTGCTTTTCCTCTTCCCTCTCTCTCTTAAAGTCGGTTGTGAGCATGGGAGGAAGGAAAATTCTGATCATCATTCTCTCATTTTCTCTCTCTCCAACTCTATTATCGTTGAGCTCAAGGTACAAAGAGAAAGCAAATGTGAGATTTTTCACATTATAGTTGGCTTCTAATGCTTAAATGCTTTTCTTTAATATTGACTACCTTGATGAGAGCTTCATCTTGATGGTTTTATATTTTTGAAAGAAGGTGTTTTAGAGCTTGAACAAATTTTGAAGCAAGAGAATCAAGAAACTAGTCTTTGAAAATTGAAGAGGTGAGCATTTGTAGTATTTTGGTATATTTGTTGTGATTTTTGGTTAAATTTTGAGAACTTTATATTATTGCCCTAATTTTGGCCTAATTTTGAAATGAATAAATTAGCTAGTGTCTTAGGGTGGAATAGGTGTCAAATGGTGTCTTGATACCAATAGATTTAGTTTGGAGTTGAATTGGGGGATTTAATAATTTGGAGGATTGTGTAGTATTTTGATTAAAAATTAAAGTATGTGTTGATTGAATGGGAATTGTGTTGTTTTGATGTTCCTAATAGGTTCCTTATGACATATTAGGTGAGAATGAGTTTTGGTAGAAGTTTTGGAATAATTGGAATCAAATTGGGTAAGTCTGGAAAGTTATATTAGTTGCTGCGATTTGGCTTTTGATAAGCCTCAATTAAGTGAGGTAGGGTCTTACTCGAGTACAGCATGATATTTCCCTTTCTCTTTAGTGGTTCAGTGAGGTGTTCAGGCGAAAGTCAAGAGGGCACTTCCTCATCTGCGAGTGGCATGCGTTACCACTCGAGTGCTTGTGTATGTAGTACTATGGATGAGCGTCTCGGGTTGGCATGGGCACTCGTAGGCAAATTGTCAATAGTGTGTGTGGGCACTTGCATGTATTGGGTGGTCACTCGAGTGCTAAGGCTAGTGCTCGAGTGTACCTGTCACTTTTGGATTTTAGTTGCTCTCAGGTTATCGCTTTTTGCACCTCTCTCGATGGGACTCGGGTGAATATGTGTCATCACTCGGGGCCCACGGATAGTGCTAAGTGAACTGGCCATTCCAAGGTGTGTTGGTGCTCTTAGGTACACACTTTCTGTGTCTCACTTACTGGGACTCGAGTGTCAATGAGGACATTACTTGAGTGAGGCCTTCTTTACTCGAGTGATTCATCCAAAAATCGATATTTTTCTTTTGAAAAGAGGATCATTAGGGTAGTTCTTCTACCTTCAGGCATATGTTTAGGCTGTTAGTAGCTACCTAAAGAGTTCGAATGATAACTAGCTTTAAGTTTTATAGATGAAAGAGCTTGGAATAAGAGATTAATCTGCCGTTCTTAACTTTAGTTTATAGGGTTTAACATTTGCCCTCATCGTGAATGAACTATGCCTGAGAACGTTAGGAAAGGACAAGGTAGTGATCTTTCTTTTGTACTTTGTAAGGAACATTGTATGTATGTTGTCATACATTGAGATGCTTTTTGATGCTTTAAGAGACTTCTGCTATTATAGTGTAAGCTATCACATTGAGCATAGTGATTACATCGTAAGCTGTCACATTGAGCATAAAGATTATAGCGAAAGTTGTCGCATTGTGTATATAGCCGTGAGTACTGTCGTGTGTGGCGTGAGCCATGCATCATTGTGTTGCTGCTAAACGTGATCTTACATGTTGTGTGTTCCATTTAAGGCAATTGAAAAGACACCATATGAGATATAGACGGGAAAGAAACCTAAGTTTATCTTTTCTTAAGATTTGGGGATATGAGGTCTATGTTAAGTGTAACCCCCTGCCTTATTAAGCGTAATTAAGATTCGATAACGCATAGTAAAAAGGGGTTAGAGACCGTTGGATAGTTTAAAACTCATTTAAAACACCCACTAAGTAGTAGAAACTTTACAAAATTTTCAAAACTTCTTTCCTATCCCGGTCTCATGTTCAATTATCGAATATAATCACCCATGCAGTTAATTTACATTCATTCATATCAGAGTATCTAATAGCAATCCCGGCAACCCCCAGGTTCCATTCATCCACTCCAAGGTTTATAATTCCCATATAGGGGATTACACAACTATATTCAACTATTAATTACAAGCCAAAAATCATTTACAAGTTCTCTGTCCCAACATGATTAACCAACATATCCAAAAGAAAATGTCCTTATAGGGTTTTAACCACTCCGAGTCGTGTGCTTCTCCTTAGATCCACTTGCCCTGTCTGAAAGGTTAGTTAAAGGAAAGAATGAGATTCAAAAGATCCTAGTAGTAACAAAACACTTATACCATACATAAGCACACAGCATGTAGGCAAATCATCATACAGCAGCAGCAGCACAAATCACACTCCACCCTTATCCCCTTTCTCCACCGGGAAGGCACACCGTCCTGACCCGAACCGTTGTTAGCTACTCAAGGACTGTTGGCGTGGTAGTGCATATACATAGCCTTATAGCTCATATAGCTATTCGGCTTCAACAAATGGCCCGTTGGCCTTCACAAATAGCCTTTCGGATTTTCACATAATCACAAAGTCACACCTCATCCTCATCCCCTTTCTCCGCCGGGAAGGCATATAACCCTTACCCGATCTGTTATTAGCTACTCAGGGACTATCAGAATGACGGTGCTTACACATATTCATAATGTCGCAACATACGAATTTATCACAAATCAATAATAATACACACATACAATGTATCACATATAGTATGAAAGAAAAGTCACTACCTCGTTCCTTCCTGACGTCTACTGGCATAGTGGGCTCATGAGGACAGCAGATATCAAATCCTATAAAAATAGGGACAATAGGTCAATCTCTTTTCCAAGTTTCCAAATCTCGTAATACTTTATGTTGGTTATCATTTTGACTCCTAAGGTGGCTATAATAGGCATAAAAGTATCCCCAAAGGGATGGAAGAAACTACCAAAAAGATACCTTTTTCAGATGCAAAACACCAATTTTGGGCTGCCTCACTCAAGTGACAACCACCTCACTCGAGTGATGCCCTCAGTTGTGCTCGAGTCCCAGCAAGTGAAACATAGAAAGTGTTTGCCCGAGAGCAAATCCTCAAAATATCTCTCACACTTACTCGAGCACAAAAGGCTGCACCCGAGCAATGACCTTAAGTGCACTTGACACCAAGAAGTGCAACACCAAGAGTGTTTGCCTGAGAGCACAGACTACTTCCAGGCAAGACCTCACTCGAGCATACCCATACACACTCGAGTAGGATCATATCTTACTCGCAAGTCAAGAAGTATGCTCACGGTTTCTACCTAAAGACTTAACCAAAATTTCCAGAATTCTATATCGTGCTCGAGTGAGATCTTCCCTCACTCGAGTGATGCCTATCAGATGCCAAATCTCAGCAACTGATATGGTTTTCCAGAATTTACCAATTTGCTACCAATGGTCCTAAGCCTTATACCGCAACTCATTCTCACTTATTTCAACACAGAGAACCCATTGGTAACCCAAAACAACCCAAATTCCTACTCAAGCAACACATTCTCATCTCTAGACCACAAGATCACCCAAACCATAATTTGCCAAACTTCCTCTTTCAAATCCAAACCAAAACCATTAACTCCTATACCTTGTTTGACATCTATTTCACCACATTATATCACTTAATTCATATCTTCTAAAACCACAAGAAATCAAGGCAAAGTCCAGAATTTACTAAAACCAAACCAATGGCCAAAACAATTAAAAATTATATCAAACTTCATCAAATGTTTACCTCTTCCTTTCCCAAAATGTGATTTCCTTGATTCCTCAACTTCTCAACTTCACAATCTTTCAAATACCACCAATGGAAATTCTGAAACCATAGAAGTCAAGCTCTTAACTTCTTGAACAATATCAATAAAGAGTGTTTAGGCATATGAAGTCATTTACCTTCCTTTCTCTTTCTTGCCTAGTTCATGAGAAATTGAGGAAGAATGAAGACAGAGATGAGAGATGATAATGAAATAATTTCTCTTTGTCCCACACACACACACAACCGACTTTGAGAGTAGGAGGGAAGAGAAATGAGTTGAATCTTTGACTTCAATCCCATGGTCCATCTTTTGCCACATGTCACTATCTTGTGCTTCCTTCAATAATTTCATATACTCTCCAACACACTTGATTCCACCTCTTGTTCTTTCAATCCTAGCCATTAATCTTAATTACTAAGGAGTTTCCTCTTCCGCAACTGACTAATCTGTTAGTAAATTTACCATTCTACCCCTGATTATCATAACCTTTACCAAATCATCATTATACTCCCATATAAACTTTAACATTGCTTACAACATGTTTGCAACAAGATTAACAATAATTACATCATTAAGATCATAATTAGCCCTAAATCACAAGTCAGGATATTACATTAAGCAACAAGCCTCTGATAAATTAGCACCCAGATCATCAAAGTGTCTTTTCGTGGGGTATCCTAAAGAAATGAAAGGATACTATGTCTACAATCCCATCGATAACAAAGTGTTTGTTAGTCGAAATGGAAAGTTTCTAGAAAGAGAGTTTGTCTCTAAAACAACCAATGGGAGCAAGGTATATCTCGAAGAAATTTGAGAGTCACAAGATAATACAAAACCATAGATGGAAATTAGAGAAGACTCACAACAAGTTACTGAGCCTCCTCAAGTAACACAAGGTCCACAAAGATCTGATAGGACACGACATCAGCCTCAGAGATATGGATTTCTGATTACTGAACGTGATGTGTTGCTCATTGAGCAGAATGAGCCAACCACCTATCGAGAAGCCATAGTGGGACCAAACTCCGAGAAATGGCTAAATGCCATGAAGTCTGAAATGCAATCCATGTACGACAATCAGGTATAGACCTTAGTCGATCCACCTGAAGGTGTAAAAACCATCGGGTGTAAATGGGTTTTTAAGGAGAAAACTGATATGGATGGCAAAGTAAATGTCTTTAAGGCATGACTGGTTGTAAAAGGATTCACTCAAAATCATGGTGTAGACTATGATGAAACTTTTTCCCCAATTGCAATAACCAAATCAATCAGAATCCTTCTTGCCATTACAGCATATTATGACTATGAAATATGCCGTATGGACCTCAAAAGAGCTTTCCTTAATGGAAAGCTGATTGAGGATGTGTACATGACACAACTTGATGGTTTTTTTCGTCTAGAGGACTCTGGTAAAATTTGCAAGCTTTAAAGATCCATTTATAGATTGAACCAAGCATCTCGGAGCTGGAATCATCATTTTGATGAAGTAGTCAAAGAGTTTGGATTCATCCAAAACATCGATAAACCTTGTGTTTACAAGAAGGTTAGTGGTAGTATAGTTGTATTTCTAGTGCTTCATGTAGATGACATCATACTCATTGGGAATGACATTCCTACCTTGCAGAGTGTCAAGTCTTGGTTAGGAAAGTCCTTTTCAATGAAAGACTTAGGTGAAGCCACCTACATCTTAGGGATTAGGATCTATAGGGATAGATCCAAAAGACTAATAGGCCTAAGTCAGAGCACATACATAGACAAGATACTGCATAGGTTCAGTATGCAGGATTCAAAAAGGGGTTACATGCCTATGTCTCATAGCATCCATCTTAGCAAGGATCTGTGTCCTAGTACACCTGATCAGCGAGATCACATAAGTAAGGTTCCATATGCCTCGGCCATTGGATCCATCATGTATGCCATGTTATGTACTTGACCGGATGTCTCATTGGCGTTAAGTATACTAGCATATATCAACAAGATCCTGGTGAGGGTTATTGGACTGCGGTCAAGAATATCCCAAAGTACTTAAGAAGGACTAAGGACCTATTTTTGGTTTATGGTGGATTGGATGATGAGCTTTGTGTAACCGGTTACACAGATGCAAGTTTCCAAACTGACCAAGATGAACTTAAATTGCAATATGGATATGTATTCCTCTTGAATGATGGAGCAGTAAGCTAGAAGAGCTCCAAGCATAGCACTGTAGCAGATTCTACAACAGAAGCTGAGTATATAGCAGCATCGGATGTAGCTAAAGAAGCCATTTGGATTAAAAAGTTCATTACTGAACTAGGTGTGGTGTCTACCATCTCAAATCTAATAGATTTGTTCTGTGACAATAGCGGTGCAATTATACAGGCCAAAGAGCCTAGGTCATATCAAAGGACCAAGCATATACCCAGGCGATTTCATCTTATTAGAGAAATCAATGATAGAGGTGATATAAAGATATGCAAAGTAGCAGGAGAAGATAATGTTGCTGATCCTCTTACTAAGCCACTTGCATAGGCAAAGAATGAGCGTCATGTTAGAGCAATGGGAATTAGGCAAATTAATAATTGTACCTAGGGCAAGTGGGAGGATGCTGGAAATTATGCCCTAAGGGCCAATCATTGTACTTTGAATATTATTATTTTAATGAAATTTCTGCATTCTATTATCATATTATTTGCATGTTAACTATGATAATTGTATCCTTGGATAATTCATGAAGATTGTCCTAAAATGTCTCTGGTCGGTCATCTATGCGGGAGCAGATATGAAATAAGACCAATATGACTTTGATAAGATATGGAGATATGAATCAAAGTCTTAGGCACTTGTAAGAGTACAAGGTGCTAGACAGACCCACTATGAGAAAGCTACATGGATCAAGTCATAAGTTTTCATGTATAACCACGTCACAATGCCCTTAGACTTGAGGTCATCATGGATTCCTACATAAGAGTTGCTAAGCTTTAAACTAGTCAAAAGTCACTTTTGACCGAGTGATGATAAAGGCTATGATCAGACTTGGAGGCTTTTCATGCAAAGGAATATGAATGATCAAGATGGAATTTGTCCCTCACATTAGTAGAGAGATATTACTGGGTCCCTCGTGAGTGAGTCTGAGAAATGTATGGCCACACTAAAATGGAAAGGAGTTTCCATTTCTATTGTCAGGCTACTCAGGAATCGAGAAAGTAATGGTCAGGAACAAGAGGATAACATTATTCATGCCTTATCCTTGATCAATATATCATGTGACAAAAGGGACGTGACATGGTTGTATGATAGGTTGCATTGTGATAACGATCCTCATGTGATTTAGGTAGTCGTAATGTCTTGCTAGAGGCCGCTTGCGACTTTTGGGTTAGTATAGTTATTGGCCCACTGCCAACTTCATATGGGCCTACAGGGTCGCACACAAGAATGGCCCAACACGAGATAATGTTTAATTTAGGGTGGACGAATTTTATATTTATATATATATAATATAAAATTCGTTAATAATATTATATAGATATATATTTTCAAGATACATATCTTATATATTATATATATATGTATATGTATATATATATTATATGATACTATTATATTGTGTTAGTTTTAAATTTAATTTATTAAGATATTTAAATTTAATAACTAACATGATAGAGATATAGTATCTCATATTTAATTTATGAAGATAAATTAAATCTAATGGCTCTTTATTTGGATTAAATAAATAGGTTAAATTTAAACTGAATTTATTTAATTAGCTCATCAAGATAATTAATTGTTGATCAATTTCAAAAATAATGATGATTAATTTTGAAATTTGAATATAGCCATCATAGGTTATAAACTTGATAGAGCAGATATATTCATACGTGCATGAGAATTCAGAGCCGTAAGGGAAACACTAAAGATATTGGAGGCACTAGCACACCGTCTCGGTTGGAGAGCATTTGTGTGGATATCGGTAGAGGGAGCGGACCTAACGTGTTGGCTCCTAGAGATAATGAAAACCCTAAGTTGAAAAAGGTACAAGTTCATTCTAACCTGATTTAAACGCTTTGATAGATCCTCGATTAGGATCGATAAAATTTTTAAAATTCTTCCGCTGTGCCTGCTGATCCTAACACAAGGAGGATCAATATTCACCATTCTATTTCATTATATGCCACAAATAATTACAAGGCATATTGATGAATAAAATTTTGGGTGTTACACAATTGTTAACTTTTCAACTCAATTTTACTTGGTCACAATTCATTCCTTCTTGATTTAAATTGAGCCAAGCATTTTATTTTCCCTCCACTTCTTACTCTATGGACACCCCACGCACAAGAGAATGGGAAAAATATGGGCCATGGATTTAATTTATTCAGATGACTATTTTGCCCAAACATTTTTGCCATTGCCTTGTTAATTTCGCACCTTACTTGAAAGCTGACAGAATTTTCATTAAACTTTGAAAACTCATATATTTATTTATGGATGTCTAATTGCAGTGATTCTAAAGGCTATGTGACCCTTACTAAGTTTATTTTTAAGGAAAAATATTTTCTTTAGCCAACTAGATGCACAATATTCTAGAATTATCATTTATTTGACACTACTAGATAAACTTGCTAGTTTCACTTGGTTAACTTCAAATATACATAACTCTTTGTGTATAACTCCAAATGACTTAATTGACCTATCAAATTAAAGTTTGATAAGTTTTCTTTTATTCTAAAAAATTTCACATCCATTGGATATCATCTGGTTATCCAAAACCATCACACAACCATACTACCAGACAGGAAAACACACTAATAGCAATCCACATTTTACAATTTGTGTTCCAAACACAATCATGTTGTGTGTAATCACTAAGTGTCTTGTTTTATCATTCCATATACTCTTCACTTTACTTTTTATTCCCTTTAATATAAGGAATTTTGGGTAAATAAAATTTGGGATGTTACAAATATGGTCATGTGTTAAGGTTTGGGTTGAGAGGGAAATCAAAGTAAAGGCCAAAAATAAGGAGATTCTCAACTAGGTAGAGTTACTATTGATGGGTTGATAATTAAGATGTCAAAATTTGAAGATAAAAATTGTAGGCGAGGTGATCTATGCTTGCATGGAAACATTCTTTGAACTGGATTGCCACCCAGTCTAACAAATTTGTTCTTGCAAGTAATGATCATCTTGCCAATGTTTTTTGACCTCCAATTTAAAGTCATTAATCCTTACCTCATCACTAGTATTTCCACCTTGTCGGTTACTTCCTTATTATTTTCCTGCTACTTGTTTTCCATCTCATTCAAAACCTGATCATAGTAACAAATCAACTCAGATAAAATCCAATTCTCATATTTGTATATTAATTCAGTTATACTCAGGTTCATTAAATAATAATCAATATGCATAAGTATGGTAACTTAGCACCCAATCTGTGAGTAGCTCCATTCAACTTCAGGGATGCTCACAAAATAAATCATGCATCAACAACATGCAGATGTCGGACCTAAAATTACATCAACTAAATCCAACATTAAAAAATCATCTGACTCCTTTAAAGGTAGGAAAAATGCACACACAAAAAGTAATCCTTGAAAAAACAAATACCAAAATTAAGATTCAATAATTATCTAATAATATAGGGCTTTGATTCTTAGTTATTAGTTATAAATATTTTTTATGTAGATTGTATTTGTATTTTTAGGGCTATCTGTAGAATTTATATTGCATAATATAGTTTTTAGATTTAATAATATCCATATGAGCTTATGTGAAACAAAATAAAACATACATGTTAAAAGAAAAATACCCACTTTTTAGACTAGGTATGAAATTACCTGATCTGCAAAGTGGGAATTTGTTATCATAAATTGAAACTTTTTAAGACTGTTCGTTTAAACAATCAATCTAAACAACTTTTAAGATTGGTTGTAGGTTTGGTCTTAGTAAGAATAGACTTTTTAAACTAGTCGATAGAAGACCGAACATAAACCTGGTCTAAAAAGCCAGTTTCAATTGGTATAAAGTACCTTTTTTCTTATAGTGACTCCATATTACAAAATTGTCAAATGTCTTGTAATATTTGCATCACCCCTACCAAATTTTACAAGAACATAACATCTTTGACCAATCAAATTGTTTTCCAACCAATCATTAATTCTATTTCAAAAAGAGAAAATGTTTTAAATCATGTTGGAAATTCATGAGGGAAGGAAAAACATAAGCAGATTGATGATTTGAGATTGTTTCCACTCGACCAATACAATATTTACAAAAATATTTGTTATAAACATCATTTTGTCATATGCAATTATTGTGAAAAATCTGGTCATATTTGTCACACATGCTATATTAGGAGAAATTCTAATATGAGAAATAAATTTGTTTGGGGTTCTAAAGGGCAAGTAAGGTCTAGTATTAATTTACATGGACAAAAGTATAAGTGGGTTCCAAAATGTCAATCTTGTACTTCATGTGTGTAGATTTATTTGAAAAGGAATGGACATAAGGGTCCAAAGAAGATGAAGAATCCAGGAGTTTCTCATGCATCAAGAAAGAGATTCAAAGAATCCACATCAAGAAAGAGAACTCATGGAGTAGCCATTGCTACAACCTCATCATTAAATCAAAAGAAGCAATGGATACCAGCAAGACTTGTATATTCCACGTAAGAAATGGACTACCACAGAGTACCATTCAACTATCTTGAGGAGAACAAGAAAAGAAGGATCTTTTAAGCATCAAGTAAAAGACTCCTGAAGTCTACATATGTTGAGAGAACGTTGCTAGCACCCAAAATAAGGAGTTTAAAGTTCGAACATTGTAATATCCCAAATTCTGGGATTACAGGTATGAGAATAAGCTTGAATCAAGTAGACTGCTAAGCCACAGTTTAGCAAGAGTACCAGGATAAGGATTTGCTGCCAATGTATTTTTCCAACGTGGCAGTCTTATTGTAGCATATTTGTAAATAAACAAATGATGTCCAAAAAGTGTGAAATTTTACAAGATAAAAGTAGGCAACCTAACCTTTAATTTATAGGTAATATGTGATTTTTAGACTTAAGGATTAAGAGATATGATTTTTGAAAATTAGACCCTATTTTTTGAACCAATTCTGGAACAAGTAAGGTTTAACAAATTTCTAGGAATTTTGATCTTCTAGTTGGCTAAAGGCTATATTTTTCCTTGAAACTAGACACAATAAGGGTTTCATAGTGTTTGGAATCAGTCTAATTCCATTTCTACAAATAAAGTTATGAGTTTTTTAAATGTTGGTCAGAAAATCTGCCCGAATTGCCAACTATGGCGAATTTGGGGAAAAATGTAATGGCAATTGTGTAAATTGTGGAATAAAGTAAGAGCCCATATTTTCCCTTTTGTTGGTGGATATTTGCTATCAAAATATTAAAGGAGAAGGAAAACTAATTGCTTGGACAATAAACATGCCAAGTGTCATCATCCAAGCCAAGGACTTATAAGGATTTAGCACATGTGTTATTAGCATAAAATAATAATTAATTGTGCATGTAGTTGGGCTAATTGGAGGAACCAAAAATTGGTTTAGGAAGGGCCCTTGGGACGTCTTTTATGGGCCAAGCAAAGGGAAGGAAATTAGTTCATATGTAATGGGATTTTATGTCATAAGTTGGCAAGAGATAAACTTAAGTACAAGGTTAGGTCATATATCCTATTTTTGTAATAAAGTTAATTAAGGAAAAGATGAAGATATTTTAAGCATTTGGGTCATCTTTTTCCTTTCATTTTCACACCACCAACAACAATAGAGAGAGAGAGAGAGAGAGAAGAGCTTTGGAGAGACTTGGAGAAAGGGAGCTCAAGAAGAAAAAACCTAAGGTAAGAACTTATGATTTCGAGAGCTCAAGCCTTCTAACTTGTAAAGTAGCTCCCTAATCTCTTGTTCTTCATGGAAACCATGTGTAGCAAGCAAATATTTAAGGGAAGAGAGAGAGGGAGGGAGGATGGTTTTAGAGAGAGAAAGTAAAGAAATTAAATGTAACCTCAAGAACTTCAAATACTTTGGTATATTCTTGTTGTTGTTGTGGTTTTTGTCTTCATTTATGGATGGTTTTTTGATTTGGTAAATTGGGAAAGTGGAAACCCAAAGGGGTTATGCTGTCCAAATTCTCCAAATTATGTTTATTAAGTGTTTAAATGGTTTAAGCAGTGGTTAGGAGTGAAAAGGAGCAAGCTTTCGGTGTTGAATTTCAAAAATCACATTTTCCCTTTCTTGTGTGAAGTTTCAGCCATAGTTGGAATCAGGGGTTAGGGTTGGAATTTCATTAATCTAATGCTTTCATTATGTTTAGAAGGGAAAATTGTGTAGAGTTGATGTTGATCACATTGTAAGAAAATCCCTAGAAAGTGAAATGACGAAAATACCCCTAAAACCATAAGTAGGGGCCATCAAGGAAAAACATGTCATTTGGCAGTGATTTTAAAAAAATTGAGGTCACAAAAGGATTCTACATGTAAAACTGTGTAGGAATAGCTCGGATACAAATTTCTGGAAAAGTATAGTTGGACCGGGTAAAAAGGGACTTATACTTGGTCCATAGAGGCATTTTGGTAATTCTGAATTTTCATTCTAATATAAAAAACAAAAGTAATTTGGAAGAGTTTAAAATGATACATGAATGAGTATTAACCAAATTCTTGTAAACTTGAAAATTTTGGACTAGAGAGTTATGGCTGAGCTAGATCAAGTTAGTTAGACGATTAGGTGGGAAATGGCTATTTTAAGTTGTAACTCTATCTTTCATATATTATATCAATGTTTATATGTTTGTGTATGCCATCTTCTATGATATAATTAATGAACGTGGTTTTGTTGAGGAGGGCAATTTGTGTGTGGAGGCATACTTACCTGGTTGATGAGCAAGAACCCAACCGAGGTGTACCTTGTTGTTGAGTAAGAACCCAATCGAGGTTTTAGGGGTAGTAGGGGATTGAGCCCCTAACTCATATATACATGCCGTGGCTTTATTATTAATTTGTTGCATAACATGGAGCATGATATATTTAATTTTTGCATTTTATATGATTGATTGTATGTTACTATTGATATTCGTTTGAATCTCACCCTTTCTATAAATGTATAAAATTTGCAGCAGTTGAAAACAATTGTAAAGCCAAAAACCAAAATTACCGGTGATTAAATGTTCCAATCAAGTTCTAGAGAGGATGTTGGTTATCTGAAGACCTTTTAGTAAGTTTAAGGTTTATAATTTAATGTACAATGCCCTGTATGGGAACTCTTGAATGTAATAAAGTACAATATATCATTAATATCAGTATATCTATGATATTCCTATATAACCGCTAAACCATGCATTGTTACTTTGATTAATATCAATGATAAGTGGTATGTAAGATGGGTCTTACATTTTGGTATCAGAGCCCAAGTGATTCTGGAAGGGCAAGTGGTTCTACCAATAGGATAGTATACTAATAAGATCTTGATTACATGGTAAAAGGAATTATGCAAGAATGGGGCATTGAGAAGAGAATTATTCCCTTTTTTCTGTGAGTCAGCCCTAGAGAAATGACGAATACTCGAAGGTAGCAAGTAGTACAATACCAGACGGAGGATGGTCTAAGAATATTGTGAAACTTGAGAAAGTGGTACGGCTAAGACCAGGGTACAGACAGAGTATTTAGTTAGCTGAAGGCAGCTGGCACGATGTTTGAGACAAGAGTAGTCTTAGGGTACCAGTGGTCACGAGCAGATGAGTTAATATCTATGTTTTAGTATGAGCACACAAAAGTTAAGCATACTTAACCTTGGGAAATCTTAGGATAGGTGACCCCGTGAGAAGTTAAGTTGGTAAGGTCATGGGGACTTGAAGAATAGTTATTGTCATAAGGTTTCTACATGCCTAATGATAATCTTAATTAGAAGATTTAAATGATGTTTAGGAGCATGGAGAGGATGATTATGTAAGTATTAATCTTAATTTAAACCATTTCTTTCGCAGTAATTATTGTGCAAAAAAGTTAATTTGATAACGTGATGGAAAACTTGAGATGTAGTAAATGTTTGAGGTTTCTCCTTGCTAAGTGATGATCCTTAGTAACACCGTGATGTTAAAGAAATGTAGACATGATATACGGTGCTATATGATGAATAGTGATTATACCGTATATTGATCCTAGAGGATCTGATCTGATGATACTGAAGGTTGAGGATAGGCTCGAATTTGATCTTAGCAGAGATAATACTTAGGTTGGAATATGAATATGTTGCACTATGGTTTTGTTCCATGAGGGAATTTTGAACCTTGTGAACAGTGTTAAACCTTCAATAAAATACCATGTAGGTTAGAATAAGCACTATTGATCCTGATTCTTAGCAAACCTATTGGGTATACTTGAGGAAAATGATTTTCAATCTGTGTGATGTTAGGTTCTAGATTTCATGATGAACCTATAGTTGAGTTAGAGACCATAAGCTGTAAAATGCTACATGCCAGTATGTTGTAGTAGACCTGTGTGTCTAGAAGCCTTAAAACCTAGTGGACCAGTGTGTCCTTTGTCATACCATTTTTTGATTTTCCATATTTTCATAGTGTTTGCACGCAGTTCGATGAGAAACACAGGAATAGAGTAAAAATATTGATATATTAACACATAGTACTTGATTACATCATAGCTTTACCCCGTAGGGTTTGATAATAGTTACAAATACGAACCGAATATCCAAAAATATCCCAAAATATAGATTATATATAAAACCACAATCTTTATCTCGAGATCCGTACCCGTCAGTTCTTGTATCTACAACCTTCCTTTAGAGTCACTGGTTCCCACTGAAACTTGTTTGTTTATAAAATAGGGTGAGATTCCAAGTAATCTCAGTAGTAACAGACTATCAATCATATCAAATACGATAATTAAATATGAAATGCAACATATAGTGTAAAATGAAAATCCACATTAAACTATGTGGCTACATAAAGCTCATGGCCAACTTTCCAGTTGAAACCCCTACGTGTACCTCAGTTGAGTCCCCGACTACAACTAGAAAATAACAATGTACCTTAGCTAGGTCCCATACCACAGCTTGGTAATGTGCCCCTGACACGTGTTTATATCACAAAATACAGTAACAGACAACATATCAATAGTTACATAGTGTATAAGAGATAATAGTTACTACCTTAATCTTTTCTTGCTTTAAAACATTTGCCTCAGAAAACGTTCCACCAACTGGCTCTTAACTCGGTCCTTAAATGTCAAATGTACAAGAATTAGGTTAAAACCCATTCATGTACCATTTTAGACATTTCATAGTGTTTATAGTGGTTATATTAGCTTATGGTGAAAATTTGCAAAAATACCCCTAGGGACCCGGCTCTACACCGACATATCCAGTCTGACCGTACTTTTTTTAAAATTTTGACTAGGGCTATTATAACTTACCTTCACCCAGGGAATCCATATCTGGACTCGAAATTACCAAATTCATTGCCAAAAGATGAAATTGCCCTTGGCAGTCCCTATTTCAGGGTTTCAGGGGCGTTTTTGTAATTGTGCTTTTTTAGGCTTTTCCGAAAAGGTGACCAACTGTAACCCCACCTAATTTTTTCTTCTAAACATAATGGAATCATCAAATTATTGAAAATTCAACTCTAAGCCCCATTTCTAGCTCTAGCTGAATTAAATAATACTTCAGGGAAAATTGGGGTTTTCCGATTATGACTCCGCAGACATGTTCCCTTCTACTCCTAACCACTTTATTAACTATTTAATTATGTTACAGCTACCATTTCATTCCAATAGCCCATTTTCCATTTTCACAAACAAAGACAGTCTTGCAAAATTTCACCGATTAAACTACCATAATAGCCAGAATAACCAAAGATTGAAGTGTAGGAAGTTACCTCTTCTTCCTTCTGGCTGAAAACCCTAACCCTTTAACACATAATTTTCTACTTGAAAACACCTTAAGAACATAGAATAGAAGCTTATGAGAGGTATTATACATGTTAGGTGCGAATTCACCAAAGAAATTGACCTACCTCATAATATTTCTTCTCCTTCTCTCTCTAAAATTCTCTCAAATTTCTCTCTCTTTTTGGCTGCATTGGCGTTAGGTATGGCTGAAGAAAGGAGGAGGAGGAGGATGTTTTAATATTATGCTTATGTTATAATTGCATCATTATGTAATTTTCCTAAATTTCGGATTTAAACAATTTTTGGGAGATTTTTAGCCCAAAAAATCATAACTAAATTTGTAGACCTTGTATTTGAGTGATTTCAAAGGCTATAAAACCTTTATTGAGTCTAGTTTTAAGGAAAAATATAGACTTTTGCCAATTAGAAGAAAATAATGTTATAACTGCATTAGATAAATAGCAGAATTTGATTTAAAGGTAGTATTGATACAAGTAATAATTAGTTACTTGTAACTCTGATGTTGATAGGAACTAAAAATTTCTTGAGCGGGAACCAAGTTTAGGACTAACAGAGGAATTGAGACAGGAGTCGGTAGTAACTTTTACTTGCATATACTATATGATTATTGTATGTTTGTGTATGCCAACTTCTGTAACATAAACATAGTGTGTCGGACACGCATATTAGTTTGGTTGGGTTATGGGACCTGACGGAGGTGCAGAGTTCAGCCAGGGTTGCAAATAGTCATTTGGCCTTAGATAGTGTACACACAGCATTCTATCATGCATAATAGTATATCATCTTACATGACATGATGTATTGCATATTTATTTATGTAATGCCTCAATTTTTGATTAAGGGCTAATAAGGATTATTATAGATATTTATGAATATAAATCCGAATTATTATGTGTTTTGTGGCAATTTTAATTAATATGCCATAATTGGTGGAAAAATTGAAAGAATGGAATTATTGGCCATAAGTTAGTGATTAAGGGATGAATTAATTACTAACTAAGAGGAAATAAGATGTGTGATTAAATGGCTAATGAAGTGGTTAGAGTAACTAATTAGTTACTTATTTGGGGGAGAGCCAATGGAATGAGGACATGTAGCAAGTCATTGTGATGAGAGAGGGCATAGAAAAGTCAAAGAGGATTTTGAAATTATTTTCTCCCTCTCTCTTCTTCCCTCTAATTCGGTGAAGGAGGTATGGGTAAAGGGAAAATTCATCATTCCTTCTTCATCTTCAAGCTCTCATCTCTCTCTTTTCTCTCTCCATTTCTGCGCCATTGTTGCCCAAGAAAGAGAAAAGAAAAGCTTGTGATTTAGGTAAGCAAATGGCTTCCATTGCTTAAACTCACTTCATTAAAGTTGTTCCTTGAGTAATGAGCTTCATTTTGATGTTTTATGTATGCCCATTGGTGTTTATTTGTAGCCATAAGGAATTATAGAGGTTGGAGAATCAAGAAGTATCTTTAAGTAAAACCAATCCTTCTATTTATGTTTTATGCCAAATGGTGTGGTTTAGAATTTCTCAGATTTTTGTCCTGATTTCTGAAATTGAGGATCATGGTGTTTTTGGTATGTCATTGGCATGAAAATGGTCTCTTGAAGTGATTATGGGATAGATAGAATGGATTTGGGATTGAAATGTCTTGTTTGGATTATTTTGGATTTTTGATGTTTATGTTGCCGAAAACTAAAGCATGATAATGGAATAGGATTTTGGTATTTCTAATGTTTCCATTGGGTTCCTTAAGTGATTTTATGTAGGAGTAGCCTTGGTTGAGAGTTTGGGACCATTGGAATCAATTGGGCAAAAATAGGGAAGTGCTATCATACGTTATGCATATTTTGGTTTCTGATAGCATCACTCGAGTGATCTTGGGTCTACTCGAGTGCGGGATGAACATCACTCGAGTGAGGATGGGTTCCACTCGAATGCTGTAGTGTATTTTCCCTTTTTGCTTTTAGTTTCATGTTAAACTTCAGTGTGTTGAGGCAAGAGTGTTGTCTCACTTGCGGATGTTGTGGTTTTCCACTCGAGTGAAGGTGTGTAAGATACTATGAGCTCACGTCTCGGGTTATGACTTATGTCCATTTTTCAAAAGTATGTCTTGGCACTCGCGGGTGTCAAGCTATCACTCGAGTACCAGGGTTCATGCTCGAGTGATGTTCCTTTCTGAAAGTTTCTTGTGCTCTCGGGTGAGGACTTCCTAAACCTTACCTTGGGGTACTCGGGTAAGCATTAGGCTTCCACTCGAGTGATGGGGTCTATGCTCGAGTACAGTGAGTATTTCTGGTATCTGTCATTCCTTTATGCTCATAAGAGATTTAACAGGGTTTTACGTTGGCTATTGGGGCCTAACATAACCCTCCTCCTTTACCTGGGCTTGGGACCGGCTATAATATAGGCGGAGTTTAGTAGAAAGTCATTTGAGGTGGTTTGGACATGTTTAATGAAGGCCGTTGAATGCACCGGTAAGGAGGGTGGATCAAGCTGTATGGAGTCCTGTAAAACGAGGTCGCGGAAGGCTGAAGCATATGCTTAATGAAGTAATAGAGAGAGACCTTTTGATTAATAATATGCCAAAAAATATGGTTTTTGATAGAGCACAATGGCGTCGTGCTATCCATGTAGCCAACCCCACCTAGTGGGATAAAGGCTTTGTTGTTGTTGTTGTCATTCCTTTCTGCTCTCAGGTGAGTACTTTCTACACTGCACTTCCTAGGACTCTAGTGAGCATTTGGCTATCACTTGAGTGTTGTTTTCATGAGTCAAGTGTCTGTACATTATTACACGAGTGAGGTTATATTCACTCGAGTTTCTCAATCAAAATATCAGTTCTTGTGCTTCTAAAAGGGGATCTTTGGGATAGTTCTTCCAACCCTTTAGGGCTTTTGTTAGAGGCATATGTGACTTCCTAAAGAGCATAAATACTAACCAATTTAAGTGATATGAAGTTATTTG
This sequence comes from Inga leiocalycina, assembly GCA_963242795.1. Classification (NCBI taxonomy): domain Eukaryota; kingdom Viridiplantae; phylum Streptophyta; class Magnoliopsida; order Fabales; family Fabaceae; genus Inga; species Inga leiocalycina. The sequence continues at coordinate 48,983,119 of OY725323.1, forward strand.
AGTATTGGTATAGAGAATAACACTTCATCCCTAATTATGAATATAGGATTTGACATTTGCCCTATCGGGAGAGACCGGTGCCAGAGCTCGCTCGGAAGGATCAAGGTAGTGATTTTTCTCTCTTGTTGTGTATGATGCTTGGTATGCATGACTTATCATTGTTTGTTGTGTAAATCTTTGGCATGAGGCTATTATGTTATCTCCCGTAGTGCATTACAGAGTGAGTAGTTCAGGGTGAGCAGTCGTAGGGGTTGTGGCTATCACACCTACCCCTGCTGTTGTTTTTTCTATTGTAATTGCTAGGGGTGCATTGTGGAATCGTGGATTCCTATTTAAGTATCTGGCTAGTGTGGTTGTATATGTATGTGGAATATTCTAATATGGATCCTAGCTGTGGTGATATATGCGATATGATCATGTGATTGTGTAATACATCATGAGCAAACATAAGGGTGACATGAGTCATACCTGCCCATGCTGCTATAACTGCCGTTGTAGTTGCTATGTGTTGTGTGATGATTTGCTTTCATGCTTTGTTGTTGTGCATACTATGAGTGATTTGACATTACGGGGATTCCTTAGAATCTCTCTCTCCCAAAAACAAATTTTTAGAAAGGGTCGAAGAATCTAAAGGAAAGCGAAAGTGATGAAGATCAAGTAGAGCTCCGGATTGGGAGTTTATTTTGGTTATTTGGTTATCATGTATAAACCTTTTGGATATTTTTTAGGAATTACATGTATATAATGATGATATTGGATAGTTTTCTATAATTCCCTGGTAAAGGGAAGAGATTATGGGCTTTATGCCTTATAGAACCCTTTATTGATTAATGTAACATGATTATGTCAGGAATTTACCTTGTACTCTGATATTTATAAATGAAATTTTACTGTACAGGCTATTTTTGAAATTGATATATGGATATGAGACTGTGTTGAACAGGTTTTAGAAAGGTTTTTGTAAACCTTGATTTTGGGAAGTTTAATTTTGAATAAGCCCCAAATCATCTTACGGTCTATAACTCCACATAATCACGTACTTATGAACTAATCTTGCCCTTGATTGTGAAGAGGGTTACATTTGTTGATATCAGAGCTTTAGTTCCTGGCAAGAGTATAATTGCTTGGATAGTAGCCATAGCTTGTTGACTTAGTCATAGAAGATGACTTAGGATTGTTTGTTGTATACACATGAGTATTTCTTCTGGCTGTGGATATATATAAATGTTATGGACTATGTGTATATATTGCTATGGTACTGATATGGTGAATCATTGTAGAGAGTTAAAGGACAACATGGTTTGCCCTAGACTTAGACTGGACCCAGAGGTGGAGGAGTTGAATGATAATCCACCTGACCCTATGCAAGAGATGATGGGTCTAATCTGGGAACCAAGAGATATGATTGCCGAGCTAAGAGATGAGCTTAGACAAGAAAGAGCCAAGCGTAATGCTGAGAGGGATTAATCCACTCAAGAGGAAACTTAGGGATAGACTCATTATGAAGAGATGGCCGAAGGGTCTATTTGGTCTCATGAATCATTACCTCATATGATGCCCAATCAATAGTCACAAGGGGTACTGGTTCGTAAGGGAAAAGACTTGTAATTTTGGGTTTCTAAGTTTTACAAGCACATACCTCCGGTGTTTATAAGGAGATTTGATCCTCAAGCTACGGAGGACTGGTTGAACTGATTGGAGAAGATCTTCAAAGTCCTCGAGTGCCCAATGGAGGTGAAGGCTAAGATGGCGGTGTTAAACTAGAAGGGGATATAGATCGGTGGTGGCGGAATATCTCCATAACCTTATGGACCCAGAACATACCATAGACTTGGGAGGTGTTTCAAGAGCAGTTCAATGAGAAGTACTTCCCCAAGTCGATGAGACTTGAGAAGGCAACTGAATTCCTGCATATCAAATAAGGGGACACAGAGACCTTTAATGAGTATCTGTCCCGTTTTATCCGGTTGTCCTAGTATTCTTCCTATCTTCAGAAGATGGATGATGAAGAGTTGAGTACAAACATGCTTATCCCTAGTCTGAGACAGGAGCTGAGAAAGAGATTGGCTACATATTTGTTCACCAACTTTAACAAGGCGGTAGAAGAATGAAGAATTGTTGAGAATAATCTGAGAGATTTAAACCCAGCTAAGGGTAAAGAAAGCCGTAGTGAGCCTAGTAAGGCAAATGTATCCCAGAAGCGAAAAGGAAAGGGTCCTAATTTGGGGGTAATAGCAAGAAGCCCTATCAACTTGGGGGTCGTGGTGATCAAAGACCTCCAGCCGGACCAGTTTGCAATCAGTGTAGAAAGTACCATCCGGGTAGAACGTGTGCGGGGGAAGTGATATGCTATAATTGTAAACAGCAGGGTCACATTTCAACCAAGTACCCACAACTACATACATAGCAAAGGCCCAGGAATCAGGGTCAAGGGTTCGTCATGAGGCATGAGGAGGCTTGGAAGTCCCCAGAACTGATCCAAGGTAAAATCATTCTCAGTGATAATGAGTTAGATGCATTGTTTGATTCGGGTATAAGTCATTCGTTTATAGCTTATGACTGTATAAAGCACTTGAGATTGAGTGTACATAGATTACCATTTGATTTAGTCATGTCGACGTCGATGGGTGTCAAGGTTTTGACGGCTGAAGGTTGCTTAAATTGTGTGATAGTTGTTTAGGGTCGTGGTCTACAGTTGATTTGATCTGTTTGGCACTCCAACAATTGGAAGTTATCCTAGGTTTCGACTGGTTGACAGCAAATGATGTACTGCTTGACTATGGCAATAAGAGGATAACCTTATGTAATGTACGGTGGGTGAACAATGTGAATGCCAGTTTGAATTTACTTTTAAAGGCTAAAGCAGAAAGATATCTTGAGAAGGGATGCCAAGGGTATATGGTGTTCTTTTCCATACAAGGAGAGACAGAGGAAACTCTAGAGAGTATACCCATGGTGAGAGAATTCCCTGAGGTATTTCCAGACGATCTTAGCGGATTTCCTCCGGAAAGGGAAGTGGAGTTCCCAATTGAGATTGTGCCTGGAGCTAGTTCAATATCCAAAGGCCCATACCGTATGGTCCTGAATAAAATGGTGGAGTTGAAGAAGCAAATTAGAGAATTTCTTGAGAAAGGGTTCATTCGACCCAGTGTATCACCGTGGGGAGCTCTAGCGCTCGTTGTAAAAAAGAAAGATGGAAGTTTGAGGCTTTGTATCGATTACAGAGAACTTAACAACTTAACAAGGTCACTGTTAAGAACTAGTATCCTCCCCCGAGAATTGATGACCTATTAGATCAATTGTCTGGCTTGTATGTATTCTCTAAAATTGATCTAAGGTCGTGATATCATCGTTGTGTGTGAAGGCAACGGATATTCTGAAGACTACTTTCAGAATGAGGTACAAGCACATGAGTTCCTTGTGATGCCCTTCGGGTTGACTAATCCACCGGCGGTATTCATGGATTATATGAACTGTGTCTTCTGACAATATCTTGACCAATTTTTGGTTGTGTTTATTGATAACATTTTGATTTACTCCAAGAGTAGGGGGAACATGATCAATATCTTAGAATTGTGTTGAGAATTCTGTGGGAAAATCAACTTTATGCCAAGCTGAGCAAGTGAGTTTTGGCTTACAAAAGTAAAATTTCTTGGCCATGTGATCTCATGAGATGGGGTATCGGTGGATCCCAGTAAGGTGGAAGCATTACTTGATTGAAAAAGCAAGAAACTGTTTCTTAGATTCACAGTTTTTTGGGTCTTGCTAGTTATTATCAGAGGTTTATTAAGAACTTCTCCCTGATTGCATTGCCGATGACCAAGCTCACGAGCAAGGATCAACCATTTTTGTGGGATGAACATTGTGAGTGGAGTTTCACTGATCATAGCGAGGCTTACATCGTATATAGTGATGTGAGTAAGCAGAGGTTAGGGTGTGTCCTAATGCAACAGGGAAGAGTGGTGGCCTATGCCTCTCGACAGCTAAAACTGCATGAGATGAACTACCCCACTCAAGATCTGGAGCTTGCAGTAATAGTGTTTGCATTCAAATTTTGGCGTCATTACCTGTATGGTGTGACAGTGGAATTGTACTGCGACCATAAGAGTCTTAAATATCTGTATGATTAGAAAGAGTTGAACATGAGACAGCCTCAGTGGATGGAGTTGCTGAAAGATGATAACCTGGAGATCAAATATCATCCGGGTAAGGTTAATGTCGTCGTAAATGCTTTGAGTCAGAAGGCGGTACTTGTAGCAACGATGATAACCGAAGAAAAGAGACTAATAGAGGAATTTTGGGATTTGAATCTCTCGAATAACATATTGTGTGCTAGTTATGGTGTGGTCCAAGGGGAGAATGACCTAAGGACTAAAATTGAAGAGGCTCAGATGCGTGATGAGCGAGCCCAGTCCATCCAAGCTATGATTGAGCGAGGAGAGACTCGGGATTATGATTTGTCACCTAATGGACTTGTGCGTTTCCAGAAAAGAATCTATGTTCCACTGAAGGCTGACTTGAGGCTGAGAATTCTTGATGAGGTTCATAAGAGTCAGTATACTCTTCACCTCAGTATGACCAAGATGTATCACAACTTGAAATCTATGTATTGGTGGCCAGGGTTGAAGAGTGATGTGACTAAGTATGTGGTGCGGTGTCTTACCTGTCAAAAGGTGAAGATTGAACATTAGAGACCGCCAGGGTTGCTTCAGAGTCCAAAAATTCCAGGATGGAAATGGGAGAGGTTGACCATGGATCTAGTGGTGGGTTTACCAAGGGTCAGGAACTATGATGCAATTCGGGTAATTGTTGATCGACTTACGAAGTCAGCGTACTTCATACCTATCAACACTAGCTATTATCTGGATAGGCTGGCTAAGATATACATCAAAGAGGTTGTGAGACTCCATAGTACACCAAAGAATATTATTTCTAACAGAGATCTACGGTTTACTTCTAGATTCTGAAGGGCTCTGCATGAAGCTATAGGTACTCAGTTGAGGTTTAGCACGACCTACCATCCTCAGACAGACGAGCAGTCAGAGAGGACTATTTAGACATTGAAAGATATGTTGAGAGCATGTCTCCATGACTTCAAAGGAAAATGAGACTAATATCTTACATTGGCTGAGTTTGCTTATAATAATAGCTATCATACGGGCATTCAAATGGCTCCGTATGAAGCATTGTATCGAAGGAAATGCCAATCACCATTGTGCTGGAATAAGTTGTCTGAGAGGAAGTTGTATAGGCTGGATCTTGTTGATCAAACCTCTGAACAAATCAAAATCATCAGAAAGAGGCTTCTTTCAGCACAGAGTCGATAAAAGAGCTATACTAATAAAAGGAAAAGACCTATAGAGTTTGATGTGGGGGATCATGTTTTCCTTAGAGTATCTCTGATAATAGGCATTGGAAGAGCAATCAAGCGGAGGAAACTAAGCCCAAGGTACATAGGTCTATTTGATATTCTAGCATGGATCGGACCTGTGGCATACCAGATAGACTAACCCCCGAATTTAAGTATATTGCAAGATGTGTTCCATGTCTCGTAGCTCAAGAAGTACCAACCATACTCTAAGCATGTCATTAAGCATATCTATTTGTGTAATGCCCTAATTTTTGGTTAACCATATCTATTTGTGTAATGCCCTATTTGGCATACCAGATAGCCTAACCCCCGAATTGTTGATTTGTGGCCACAAGGAATTGTGGAGGTTGGAGAATCAAGAAGTGTCTTTTAGAAAGTTGAGATGGTAAGTAAAACCAATCATTCTATCTATGTTTTGTGCCAAATAGTTTGGTTTGGAATTTTTGGGATTTTTGTCCTAATTTTTGAAATTAAGGATCATGGTGTTTTTGGTATGTCATTGGCATAAAAATGGTCTCTTGAAGTGATTATGGGATAGATAGAATGGATTTGGGATTGAATTGTCTTGTTTGTATGATTTTGGATTTTTGATGTTTATGTTGCCTAAAACTAAAGCATGATAATAGAATAGGATTTTGGTAATTCTATTGTTTCCATTGGGTTCCTTGAGTGTTTTTATGTGGGAGTAGCCTTGGTTGAGAGTTTGGGACCATTGGAATCAATTGGGCAAAAGTGGGGAAGTGCTGTCATACCTTATGCGTTTTCTGGGTTCTGATAGCATCACTCAAGTGATCTTGGGTCCACTCGAGTGCGGGATGAACATCACTAGAGTTAGGATGGGTTCTACTTGAGTGCTATATTGTATTTTCCCTTTCTGCTTCTAGTTTCATGTTACACTTCCATATATTGAGGCAAGAGTGTTGTCTCACTTGCTGGTGTTATGGGTTTCCACTTAAGTGAGCCTCGTCCTACTCGAGTGAAGGTGTATGAGACACCATGAACTCACGTCTCGAGTTATCACTCATGTCCGTTTTTCAAAAGTGTGTCTTGGCACTCGTGGGTGTCAAGCCATCACTCGAGTGCCCTTTATTGATTAATGTAACCTGAGTGTATTGGAAAATCACCTTGTACTCTGATATTTATAAATGAAATCATACTGTACAAGCCATTTGCGAAATTGATATATGGATATAAGATTGAGTTGAACAGGTTTTAGAAAGGTTTTTGTAAACCCTGATTTTGGGAAGTTTATTTTTGAATAAGCCCCAAATCCTCTTAAGGTCTCTAACTCCACATAATCACATACTTATGACCTAATCCCGGCCTTGATTGTGAAGGGGGTTACAATTTGTGCATTTTATATGTTTGAAAAGCATGATGTAATTGAGATTTACTCGAATCTCATCCTTTTTCAAATTGTAAAACATTACAGCTAAGGCTAGTGGCTCGAACAACAAGGTGGTGGCTACGGTGAGTAAAGTCTGGTGTATTCTGGTGCTGTGTCTAGTTATTTATAGTTGTACTTTGTTTTCTTTTGAACGCTCTGTACATTTATATATATTTCTTAAAATCTTTTGGGAAATTTCTTATATTGTAAACAAGTACTTAATGTTAGTATGTTTTAGTATGCCTTATAGAACTGTGCGCTTATTACTATACAAATATCAATATATTAAGGAGTTTGACAATACCATAATGCTTGGTTACAAACATACGTATCCACCCGCTATATGTTCATATGCCACGGGCATCAACCCAGCATACTCATATGCTCAAACAAAATCACATATAATGGTAAAACACACATGTAGAGCGTTATATAGTATATTAGAGAAAGAGTTACTAACTGTATGCCTTTCCGACTACTTATCCTTGTTTATCAGTCTCTTGATCGGCCTAGGCAAAAAACGAATCCTAGAAGTTAGAATTCCTAATGAATGTGCTATTACTTGGTTAGACATCCTCTAAGTCTAGTACATTAGGTCAAATAGACAATAAATGGGGTACACTAGCTTCTAATACATGTTTCTACCCTTTGGAGTCAAACTTGTTACCAATTACTTTAAGTATCTCAAATTTGTAGGTTTCCCTATTCTGGCAGATTTGTTATGAAAATTTGAAAATTCATAACTTAATCTAAGAAATTATAAATGGGATGTGTTAGATCCCATATGTTTTGATAATAACAAAGATTGGATTAATAATATGAAAGGAGTTGATAACAAACAAATGGATTTGAACAAAGTAGCATAACATCACTTGGAGTCAGCACTAGAAGTAATCAACAATTTTTAAGAAGGCTTACTCGAGTAGCCACTCAGGTAACAGAAGCCATTACTCGAGTAGCCACTCGAGTAAGCAAACAAAATTTCATCCAGTGAGGCACTGCCAAATTTTGAACAAAGTTACTTGAGGGACCACTCGGGTAATCTGCAAGTTATATAGATCATTACTCGAGTTACCACTCAAGTAACAAGATTTTCACAGGCATCACTCAAGTAGCCACTTGAGTAACCAGGTCTAAAATCTTCCAGTGACTCTCGGTCAAGAAATGCAGCCCATCACTCGAGTAGCCACTCGAGTAGCCACTCGAGTAACCAATGAGAAAATAGCATTACTCGAGGGACAACCCGAGTAATCTGCAGAGTTATTTGAAGTGCCACTCGAGTAGCCAAATAGTAAACTCTCGGCCAAGAATTTGATGCCATTACTCGAGGGAGTAATCGAGTAATCTGCCAGGTTATTTGGAAGCCACTCAAGGGATCACTCAAGTAAGGTGTGAAGTCAAATGAGGCCCACTCGAGTAGCCACTCGAGTAAGCAGTTTACTATAGTGATCACCCGAGTAATATGTGAATGTAAAGACATGGCCACTCGAGTAGCTACTCGAGTAATTAGGTATTTTCAAGGTTTGTAATATATCACTCCAAGTCTCACCCGAGTAATTCTTGTTGCAAAATGTTGATTTGCTCACTGCCATATTTTTGACATGTTTACTCGAGGGACCACTCGAGTAACAAACTTGATCACTCGAGTAGCCACTCGAGTAAGGCAGTTCAGAAATTATATTTTCATTTAATGTCTCTTAATTTGTTATCTATATGATTAACTCTTCATTGTATTAGTATTCTAAGTACATTTGTAGAGAAACAATGAAAGAGTATGACAGATTTGAGAAGTCAAATAAAAGTCTAAATGTTTACCTAACGCTACCTACCACCAACGGATAGTTTTGAAACACGAAGAATAGTCAACCATTGCTGCGTAACTCTAACGGACAAGTTTGAAATTTCTTCCAACGGACACTACAAATCATCTATATATATGGAGCATTAAAAGAGAAGAAAATAAGGAGACAAGAACTATGATCACACATCGATCAATACGCTTAGTGCTTTGTTTTCATATACTCATTCATTTGTACTTCAGTGAATATATATTTGCTATGTGAGAGAGTTTTTCATTACAAACTCAATATTTGTTATTGAGACAACTTAAGGTAGTGGAACCTTGAGTTGGGGATTTGATTTCAATATGTAAGGGGGAGCAAGTGTCCGAGTGAAGGAACTTGCTGTGTACTGAGGTGCCAAGAACCCACTGAATCTTAGAGAATATAGTGAAACTCTCAAAGACGCTCTGAGGACTGGACATTGGTCAAAGTGGTTGTGGCCGAACCAGTATAACTCCCGGTGTACACTACGGTGATATTTCTCCTTTCTCTTAATTGTTTTTCATATTCTCTCAATTTCCTTATACGCAACGAAATTTCTGGTATCACCCAATTCACCCCTTCTTGGGTGAAACACTTGCACTAACATTTGGTATCAGAGTATAGGTCTTCTTGTTATGGTTTAATAGCCTAAGAAGGATCCAATGGCAAGTATGGGTAAAGGCATTCTTCCCGATGGAGCTTCTATCACGAGACCTCCGGTTTCAATGGCGAACATTTCTCATTCTGGAAAGCAAAGTTCAGAGTCTTCATACTGGCTACTGAATATGGGCTATGGGATGTGTTTGAGGGTGGAAACTACAAACCTAAAAAGATTGTCGATTCACAAAGAGTTCCTAAGACTCCAGTAGAATATAATGAGAATAACAAGAAACTCATCACACTCAACAGCAAAGCAATTTTAATGATTCAAAGTGCCTTGATCAAAATGAGTACTTCAGAATCTGCACACTCCCAACAACTAAAGAAATGTGGGAAGCTCTGGAAATAGCTCATGAAGGAACTTCTGGAAGAAAAGAAAACTGGATCAATACTCTGGTTACGGAGTTTGATTTACTTCGAATGAAGTCAAGTGAGTCGATAGCTGAATTTGAACTTAGATATACTTACCTTGTTAATCAACTTGCAGCACTTGGAAAAGTCTATGATCAACATACCCAAGTACGAAAGATTTTAAATATTCTTTCTAAAGACTGGGAGGTAATGGTCACTGCGATTGAGGAAGCAAAAGGTGAATCAATGCGATTAGTTGCTTCTCTATTCGGAAGTCATTCTAAATATGAAAGCAAATTAAAGTTCAAATGAGAACTAGATGATATTGGTGATAAGAAGAAAAGAGGTCTAGCATTGAAAGTTAAAGAAGAAGAACAAGATGAAGATGAAGAGCCTGATGATGATGAAATTGGCCTAATCATGAAACGATTCAGAAAGCTCTATAAGAAAGGCCAAGGATTCAAAAACTTTTAGAAAGGAGGAACAAGCAATAAAGAACACATCATCTGCTATGAATGTGGTAAGCCATGACATTTCAAATCAGAATGTCAATAGCTAATTCAGAAGAATAAAGAAAAAGAGAAAAGGAAAATTCTATAACAAGAAGAAAGCTTTTGTATCTGCCATATGGGGAGATAGTTCTTTTGATGAAGAAAGCGATAAAGAGGAAGTAGCCAATATATGTCTAGTTGCTTAAGAGGAAACAGAAGAAGTGGTAACTGATTCTGATCCTACCTATGATGAATTACTTTCTGAATATAATGTTTTACATTCTGAATTCATCAAAGTAGTTAAAGAACCAATTGTTTTCAAAAAGAAAAACAAAATTCTTGAAATGTAGCTTAAAGAGAATTTTGAAAAAGATTGTGAAAATTGCACTTCTTTGAAAAAGAAAAACACTGATCTTACTAAATCTCTTGAAAAATTCACTAAAGGAAGTGAAATGCTAAATATAAATTCACTAAAGGAAGTGAAATGCTAAATATGATTCTAAAAGCTCAACGATTTGTAAATAATCGATCTAGAATTAGATATGGTCCAAAATCAGACAGAAGGAAAGGAAGAAAGAAAGCGGGAGGTAAATCATACTTGAATTATTTGTAGCATTCCGTGCATACATCAAATCCTTTTGCTCATTGTAATTATTGTAATAGAAAAGGCCATTATACTTCATCATGCATTCATAAGAAGAAAGGAATGATAGGAACCTACAAATGGGTACCTAAAGGTTCACATATTTCAAAAATTTCTTGTACTAACCCAAAAGGACCCAAAAAGAAGTGGGTACCTAAGACTTAATCATATTTAATTGCAGATATGTCTCAAAGCATCCAAAAACAACAAGTGGTACATAGACAGTGGATGCTCTAGACATACGACCGGAGATTTTGAAAGTTTTACCACATTACAACCTAAGGAAGGTGGAAAGGTGAAATTTGGAGGAAATCAATCTGGAAGTGTAGCAGGAATTGGTAAAATCAAAAATGACAAAGGAATACAAGTCAAAGATGTATATTACATTGAAGGCTTGTGTCATAATTTGCTAAGCGTAAGTCAAACTGCAGATAAAGACAACTGGATAATATTTGATTCAGAAGAATGTCTGATTGTCAACAAGAAAGACTTACAATTTGATAAGAAAAATATCAAGGCAAAGCTCAGAGCAATAAGGGAAGGTAATTGCTATACAATTGATATAAATAGAAATGATTCTGAAAATTGTTTTCTGAGTAATACCGATGAAAGTTGGTTATGGCATAAGAGACTAGCTCATGTCAACATGCACCAACTAGGCAAATTACTAAAAAAGGATTTAGTTCTTGGTTTACCTAAAGTAAGTGTTAAAAACGATTTGATTTGTGACGTATGTCAAAAGGGTAAACAAACTAAATCATCTTTCAAATCAAAAAATGAGATTACAACAAATTGACCACTTCAACTGATACATATGGATTTAGTTGGTCTAGTAAGAGTTAAAGTCTTGGTGGCAACTTATATTCATCAGTCATTGTTGATGATTTCTCTAGATTTACATGGACTATTTTTCTGGCATCAAAGGATGAAACCTTTGCAGAATTCATTGCTTTTGCCAAGAAAGTGTAAAATGAGAAAGGTATGTCTATTGCAGGTATTGATCACGGTGGAGAATTTGAAAATCAAGCCTTTGAAGAATATTGTGATTCTAATGGCATTGATCACAATTTCTCTGCTCCAAGGACACCACAACAAAACGGAGTCATGGAACATAAGAATAGAGTGCTCACTGAAATGGCCAGTTTCTTGGAGGCTCACTTGTATCTTGGTTTAGCAAGAAACAAACTACAGTATCCCTTTCGTCAATGGAAGCTGAGTATGTTGTGGTATCAAGTTGTTGTGTACAAGTAATATGGCTAAAGCAACAACTCCAGGATCTTGGTATTTATCTGAAAGAAACACCAATATACTGTGACAACACTAGCACGATAAGCTTGGCAAAGAATCCTGTTCAACATTCCAGAACCAAGCATATTGATGTTAGACATCACTTCATCAGAGATCATGTTCAAAAGAAAGATCTCAAAGTGATATTCATTCTAACTCATCTTCAACTAGCTGATATCTTCAAAAACCTCTTGCTAAAGATCAATTTTTATATATTAGATGAGTATTGGGAATGGTAAATCCCAATGAGTTGTAAGTTATTTAGTGTTTACAAAATGTTAGATGATATTATTTATTGATGTTTTGATGATTACTAACTTAAGCATAAGAGATTCTAGCAATTTGTTTTTGCAGGATCATAATATTCTATTTTGGGGTATAAATAACAAGGTTAATAGAGGACAACATTACTGGAGTGTCAACTTCAAGTAATGAGCATGACTGGAGTGACAACTTCAAGTAATAAATGTATCACTGGAGTGACAATTTGAAGTAATGGATGCATTACTCGAGTAGCCACTCAAGTAATGAACTTGGAAATGCGCCAGTGAAGTATTAATTTCAAATAAAACAGCAAAACATTTGAAAATAAACAGTTAGAGGTGAAGAGACAGCTTACCCGAGGGAGGCCTCGAGTGATATTCAACTTTACTCGAGTAAGCCCTCGAGTGAACCTGGGAGAAAATTTCAAATCGACTGAATTTCAACTCAAATATGTTCTAAAGAGCCATCAAATGATCAAGGGAATATACATGGGTAATTAAAATAGTATTCATGCCAGGTACACGCTCAATATCACTGTATTTTAAGAATTTCTGGTTTGATCACTCGAGTAGCTACTTGAGTGAAGCTGATGATTACCCAGTAATGCCTCGAGTGATATCGTGCCCTAGGTCTTTATCAGTCGCAACTCGGTCATTTCTCTCAAAATCACCTCGAGTGATTCACCAAATGCTCTCACACAAATTTTTCACAATCATTTCCTTGTTTCATTTCTGTCAAAACCCAGAAATTTATTACTCCAAAAACCTCTTACATTTCTCATATTTTCCTGCCCTATACCTTCGACAGTCACTCTTTTTTTCCTGAAAATCCCATTTTCTCTAAATCACAATGGTTAGAACTAAAAATCTCACCCCTTCAGAGTCTTCTAAACCTAAACAACCATCTGACCCACTTTCCTCTCCACCCACCAAAAAACGCAAGCTTACACTGAAATCCAAAGCCAAATCTCAGTCTGACCCTCAGCCTAAGCCAAAAGAGAAAGGGATTGTGATCAAAGAGCCCATTGTCACAAGAGCTCAATCCAAGAAAAGTGTCTCAACTAAAAGAGGCAAAGGCACAAAAGTATCAACTCCTCCTCCTTCTGATTCAACTGATACTCCCACTTTTTCTCAAAAACCTCTGAAAAAGCCAAAGATTGATGAGAGGCTTACCAATGTCATGATAGGCATGCTTGATCAAGCCTTTCAGTCTAAGGGATCGAAGAAAGGGGAATCCTCTAAGAAGCCAGAAGTACCAGATGAGGAAATTACTCTCCTTCCTAAAGGTTTCAATGTTAGCAAGTTGGAGGAGTCTCAGAAGTTCCTGACTCACTTCTCTAGGAGGAAGGTGTGCAAGACTCACTGCATTGATCTCCAAGTTCTTCGGGAGGTATTAAAGTACGACCATAGTCCCTACCTTGAACCCTTTATGCCTTGGTTATTTATTAAATTACCCTTTTACACCAAGGTAGTTAGTCATTTCTACTGCAATCTTGAAATACTAAATGACCCTGTTAGAAGATCAGTAGAGGAAGAAATGACCACAAACGTTAGAGATCAGAAAATCCTCATCTCACCCTCTAGGATTAATATTTGGTTAGGAATAGAAAATCTCCCTAATGATATCTATGCTAAACTTGAGCCTAACTAGATCTTCTCTGTTCTTAGACCTGGTGAGTTAGTGGGACCTCTAAACTTCAATCCGAGTGATATGTGTGCCACCATAGGGTTCCATGGTACATATACTCTAGAGCCTTAGTAAACAAATCCAATAATTATACACAATTCACTGAAAGGGACTATAGGTTGTTTGCTTCTTTCCTTCTCCAAGAGCAAAAAGACTTGGGAGAATATATTTTTACGGAGATACAAAGGTACAAGATTGAAGGGAAGTCATCCACTCCTATGCCATATCCTTAGCTCATATCTCTAATTCTAAAGAAGAACAAGATTTGGTATCTGGAGAGTAAGGAACTGGTTGAGAGGATAACTCCTGTTGGGAGGAATCAAATTGGGAAACTGAATATTGAAATACCTCTCAAGGGTCCTCTAGAGTCAGGCCCCAGAAAGAAGAAGAAGAAGATTAAAACTGAGACAAGTAGAATGGATGACACATAGTCTTCTGCGCCAACCGGCACTACATCCTCACCTTCATTCCTCAATGCCACACTACAACATTTTATAGAGAATATGCTAAAAGGATTTCATATCGACATTGCAAATACCAATGCCGAGTTGATCACTCACATGAATGATAAGATGGGATAACTTGTAGAAAGGATGGATAAGAGGCACAAAGAATTGTTAGCAGAACAACGTGTCCAAGTTGAGCTTCTGAGGTAGATTGTAGCCAGACTTGATGTTATAGCATCTGGCCCCTCTACCTCTGGTACCTCTAAACCTTCTTTCATGTCTGAGCCAATGTCACCTCCTGAACCCAGACCCTTTGAGGCACTACATTCTGCGTTAAGACCTCCTGAGTTTATCTGAACTTCTCAGCCAATATCTTTTGAGCCTAAAATTTTTGAGGCCGGTCCTTCTTCTATTCCTCCTCCTACATTACCTATCACTATCTCCAGGAACCTTTTGTTTTCCTTGCCTGACCCATAAACACTTCAGTTGGTTCATGTCACCCTTAATGATCCAGTTCAACCTACTCAGCCTATCCAACCTGAGTCAGTGTCTACTCCAGTTGCCTCACTTACTCACACTGAGGAGGTTCTAGTTATTCACCTGTTGGTACAAAGGAAGTAGAAATTACTTCTCTACATCCAATAAATCCTCAAGAGGATCTTTAGACACCTCATGTGCACTTTCCTAACCCTGAACCATCATCCTCACACTCTTCTAGTTCAGATGGTTCATATGAGTCATTGGCTTTTCCTGTCACTCCCATCTCAGCCGCCAAGCCACCTACTCCTCCACATGATTGATTCCACCTTTGTGATGAAGACAAAAAGGGGGAGAAGAACTTGAGTGATTTTGTGAAGAATAGCTGAGTCTATAGATTAGGATTTGGGTGAATGGGGCTTTAGGGCATTTTCATCTTTAAATTATAAGTTTTGATTATGTAATGAACTTCTCATTATGCAAGTTATTTCTTATGCCATTTGTGTTAACATTTCATTGAAATTATATTGCATTGAGGAACTAATGAGTTTTTGATTGTGTTGCAAGGTGAACAAGTAATCATAAGAACAAAAGCTATGAAAAGATCTTCAATAAGTTATTTCAAAGAGTTTTCAAGTTTAACTTCAACAAATGATTTCATATGAAAAAGAATTTTTGAGAAGGGCATATTTAGAAATTCAACTTCAAAAACTTTGTTCAAAATCACCAAGTTTTGTCATCATCAAAAAGGGGGAGAATGTTAGATCCCATATGTTTTGATGATAACAAAGATTGGATTAATAATATGAAAGGAGTTGAAAACAAACAAATAGATTTGAACAAAGTAGTATAGCATCACTTGGAGTCAGCACTAGAAGTAATCAACAACTTTTTAGAAGGTTTACTCGAGTAGCCACTTGGGTAACAGAAGCCATTACTCGAGTAGCCACTCAAGTAAGCAAACAGAATTTCATCCAGTGAGGCACTGCCAAATTTTGAACGAAGTTACTCGAGGGACCACTCGGGCAATCTGTAAAGTTATATAAATCATTACTCAAGTAGCCACTCGAGTAACAAGATTTTCACAGGCATCACTCGAGTAGCCACTCACTCGATGTGTCTTTATCTTATCCGCCACATTTGAATTCACAATGAAATGTGTCTTTATTCCAACCACCGCGCAAGTAACCAGGTCCAAAATCTTCCAGTGACTCTCGGCCAAGAAATGCAGTCCATCACTTGAGTAACCAATGAGAAAATAGCATTACTCAAGGGACAACCCGAGTAATCTGCAGAGTTATTTGAAGTGCCACTCGAGTATCCAAATAGTAAACTCTCGACCAAGAATTTGATGCCATTACTCAAGGGAGTAATCGAGTAATCTGTCGGGTTATTTGAAAGCCACTCGAGGGATCACTCAAGTAAGGTGTGAAGTCAAATGAAGCCAACTCGGGTAGCCACTCGAGTAAGCAGTTTACCATATTGATTACCCGAGTAATATGTGAATGTAAAGACATGGCCACTCGAGTAGCCACTCGAGTAATCAGGTATTTTTAAGGTTTGTAATATATCACTTCATGTCTTACCCGAGTAATTCTTGATGTAAAATGTTGATTTGCTCACTGCCATATTTTTTACATGTTTACTCGAGGGAGCACTCGAGTAACAAACTTGATTACTCGAGTAGCCACTCGAGTAAGGCAGTTCAGAAATTATATTTTTATCTAATGTCTCTTGATTTGTTATCTATATGATTAATTCTTCATTGTATTAGTATTCTAAGTACATTTACAGAGAAACAATGAAAGAGTATGACAGATTTGAGAAGTCAAATAAAAGTCCGAACGTTCACCTAACGTTACCTACAGCTAACGGATAGTTTTCAAATACAAAGAATAGTCAACCGTTGCTGCGCGACTCTAACGGACAAGTTTGAAATTGCTTCCAACGGACACTACAAATCATCTATATATATGGAGCATTAAAAGAGAAGAAAATAAGGAGACAAGAACTATGATCACACATCGATCAATACACTTAGTGCTTTGTTTTCATATACTTATTCATTTGTACTTCAGTGAATATATATTTGCTCTGTGAGAGAGTTTTTCATTACAAACTCAATATTTGTTATTGAGACAACTTAAGATAGTGGAACCTTGAGTTGGGGATTTGATTGCAACGTGTAAGGGGGAGCGAGTGTCCAAGTAAAGGAACTTGCTGTGTACTGAGGTGCCAAGATCCTACTAAATCTTAGAGAATATAGTGAAACTCTCATAGACGCTCTGAGGACTGGACATAGATCAAAGTGGTTATGGCCAAATTGGTATAACTCCCAGTGTGCACTACGATGATATTTCTCCTTGGTCATAACTGTTTTTAATATTCCGTCAATTTCCTTATATGCAACGAAATTTCTGGTATCACCCAATTCACCCCTTCTTGGGTGAAACGCTTGCACTAACAGGATGGTTCTTATTTTAAGGAAAAATATTACTCAGGCCTAATTACAGGAAATAAACCTCAGGAATTCTCTATCAACATTACTACGTCAAAGTGTATTCTAGTGTTTATACCTCAACTTCAATAGATCATAATTCATAAATGACAATGTCAAATGGCACATACTATATATCATTAGAAAGTATAGGATTTCTAGTAACTCCCTATATAATATCACAGCCATTGGATAAGGTTTTTATACTACAAAATATTTCACAAGTAGACTGCCACGAGTCTGACAGATTCTACAATAGCACTTTAAATTCCAAAATTAGGGTTTTATAACCAATCATCCAAAAATCATAACCACATGCTATCCCTACATAATTTTGGCCACAGAATCCTTTTTTAACATCAAATTCATCAAAATCCAATTACAACCCTAAGAACTAGGGCTAGTCGAATCTAACCTTAAATTGACAAAAGAAGTGTTCTTGCAATTTCAGCTCAAACCATGTGATTAATCATCATAAACCCCTAATTGACATCATGCTCATCATCAAACATCCATTAAAGCTCAAAATCACCCTATTGGCCAAAACCCTAGGGTTTCATAACTTCAAAAATATTCAGCCAAGCTTCAAAATATTATACTCAAATCAAAGCTTACAATTACCTCTACGTGATTATCTGATCGGTTCTTGATTTTGGCTATACTTCCACCCGTAAGATGACACCAAACACCTCTAATTAGAAATCTAAAACTATAGACACATAGATTTTATTGAGTAGAAGAAGATTAGTAAAGGCTTCGAAGGCTAGAAATGCGATTTCAGGCTTCAAACCGGCTGTACAACTCAAGTACACAAAGCTTCTCTCCTCTTTCTTTTTCTCTTGAATTTTCTTATTTTTCATCTTAATTAAGGATGCTACACAAAATTAATAACTTGAGGTATTGGAAGATGCTTTATGGCATGTGTTAAGTGTACAAAAATCCAAGGTGCTGGGTGCTCTTTTTGGAAATTATCGAATATCCGGCGATTTTGTGTATTGGATGCTCTTTCTTAATATTATAGGGTATCTGATGTATTTCTTAAAATTTGTTTTCCTTTCTCCTCTCTCATGGTTGGATGAATTCATTAGTCAAGGGAAGTGAACTCTGGGTAAATCAGGTATGTAGTCAAACTAAAAATTGATGAATTATACTGGCTATTCTACATATCCTTCATATATAACTGTAAATGTCATCATCTGATTAGTTAATCAGGGAAGAAGTAAAAAAGATACTTTAATAAAGCTACTTTTTGATACAGGGTCGCTGGTTTTGTGGCATATGTCATGCCTTTCCCTAATTACTGCCATGTGTCCTAAAGACTACCCTGAGGGTGCCATATGTCCCTAGTTGATATAAAATGGCACCACCTACCCTTGTGCCTCAAGGAATTGCTGAGTTTGTAAGCCGTTCTGCCATAATGATAGTTGTTAGTGCAAGCATTTCACCCAAAAGAGGGGTGAATTGGGTGTTAATAAAAATTTAATGGAAAATAAAAATTTAAAAGGAATTAAATAAAGTAAGACTAAAGTTAAGAGATGGAGTAACATCAGTGAAGTGTACACTAGGGATTTATACTGGTTTGGTCACAACTTACTGACCTACGTCCAGTCCTTGGATTGCCTCTGAGCTTTTTACTATATCTTCCAAGATTCAGTGGGTTCTTGGCACCTCAGTAAACTATGTAATATCCTGAATTTTGGGACTAAAAGATTGAGATTAATACTGAATCAAGTGGACTGCTAAGCTCCAGTTTAACAAGATTCCCAAGACTGTCCAAGAGCTATCATGACCTTTAGAGACTAATTTGGAATTAAAGTATGGGATTTAGTTCCAATTAATTAAAGGAAAGTACTCAATTCCTTTCTAAAGTCAAATATGATCTAAAGCTTAACTTGGATTCAAAAAGAGAGGGAATGACATCTTGGAAGAAGAAAGAAAGAAAAGACCTAATGGCACACTAATTAATTTTGCCATGATCAAGAGTAAAAAAGTCGATTGCCACTTGATTTTGAGGTTAAAATTGGAAGACAAAATAAATAGCCAAGAATTGCTCTTCAAAAGTAAGGCATAGTTATGATATTAAAGAACAATTTAACTATCCTTACACAAGGGTGAAAATTCGGTCAATAAGGGCAAAGAAACAAGGAAGAAGAGCTTAGTACTTAGTTAAAGTGTCAACTTTTCCAACTTGGAAAATTATTGACTAATGGCAAGATAAAGTGAAGCAAGAAAGTCAACATTTCCTCTCCATTTAGGTAGCCCATATTTTGTCAAGAGAAGAGGAAGAGAAAAGTCACATAAAAGTAAATTAACCACACTTGGTTAATTAACTCAAATTGGTGTAAGAGGATTAAATTGTGGCCACACAATTTACCTCTTTCTTTTGGGCCAATTTTGGTCAAGTGTTTAAGGGCAAAGGAAGAGAAAATTTCATATCATTCCACACTCTCTCTCACTCTCACAATTCGGCCAAAAAGCTTAAGGAAAGAAAAAAAGACAAGAACAAGGTAAGGCCTTCTAGCTTGATTTTCACCCTTATAATCATTTCTATGGCTCAAATACTCTACATAAACATGGTTCCTCTTGATGAGAGCTTCATTTCTATGGTTTTACAATTTCAAGAGGAGGTGTTTTGAGCCATCTTGCAAGAGCCAAAGTTAGAGAACCAAAGAAAGAGCTCAAGAAAGAGAAAGTGCATGAATTTGACATATGGATTGTGTTGTTTGGTTGAGTTTTTGGGATGTGTTCTTGCTGCCCTAATTTTTGTCATTTAGGGTTTGTTAAGGTTCATGAAGATTTGACCATATACATATGATTATATGTTGTTTTGGAAGCATATAAGCTAAGTTTTGAGGTTAAATTGTGAATTGTTGAGTGGAACCCTAATTTTCTAGTCTAAATAGGACATCAAAAAAGAATGGGAATTTGATCAATTTGATGTTACCATTGTGTTCTACATGAAAATATGAGTGGGAATAGCCCCTGGTTATAAATTCTGGATCATTGGAACACAAACTGTAAAACTGGAATTTGCTATTAGTTAAGATTTTCTCCGTGACAGTTTGTTTGCATTGTGTTTTGGAGTAATGAAATGTTGTCCAAAGCCTATGATACTTTTCAGAATAAAAGTATACATATCAAACTTTAATTTGATAGGTATTCATGTCATTTGGATCTATACGCTAAGAGTTATGCATTTTGGAAGTTGGCAATGTAAAACTGGCATGTTTCTAGAACAGTCTCCAATGTGTTAGAACCGGCTATCACCCAAGAGGGGGGTGAATTGGGTGTATAATAAAAACTTAAGAACTTTGGAAATCTTTTTGCATCTTAACAAAAGTGGTAAGTATGAAGGTTTATAAATCAACAATTAGATTAAATAATATATGCTGGAAATATAAGAGTTTAGGAAAGAGAATATGCAACCTGTGATTTATCCTGGTTCGGTCCAATCTATGAAGGCCTACGTCCAGTCCCTAGGCTCCTCCTGAGATTTTTAAATCCATTATTTTCTTGTTTAATCCGGGCACAAGAAAAGCCTTTACAATCCCACAAGTTTAGCGGGTACTTGTGAAACCTTTTACAAATCTCTCACCAAGATACTCCCCCTTACGGCAAGTTTTACGAGCAGAGCAATCTGGAAGATCTTCCTCTCCTGCTTACTCATGCAAGTCTTACGAGCAGCAACGTTCTCTCATGCTTACACCCCTGTAAGTCTTATGAGCAGTAACGTTCTCTACTGCTTGCACCTTGTAAGTCTTATGAGTAGAATGTCTTACTGGCAATTCTCTCTACAGCTTCTCCCGTAAGGAAATCAACCTTCTCAAGGTCCCTCTACCTTGAGATCAACTCAGAAATATATTTGAAGGTGTTTACAGATTCTCTCACAGAGTGGGTATAATACTCACTGAAGTACAATACAAATAATCACTCTCTCAATGATAAGTAATATAGAAACTAGAAAACAGAGAGTGTTTGGGTAGAAGCAGAGGATTCACATTTCTATCATTTTTCTCGTAGTTACTCGTTGTCTCTATTTTTCTTCGTTACCCATTGACGTTGAATGCTCTCTCATTTATAGTTGATGAAGATGATGACCGTTGTAAGCATTCGTCCGTTGGAGTCATTTTGACCGTTGAGCATTTTTGAAAAACAAGCTATTGTCCGTTGCAGAGCAGAGCATCCCGTTGAAGAGTGGGATCGATGTTTCATTGTGAGCTGTAGTGGGATGTTTCATTATGAGCTGTACGTCATGTTGTGGAGCGGTATGAAGATCTTTGAATATTCGACAGTCTTTCGTGGTGTGTCAGTTGCTTGTCGTGGTAGGTAGCCGCCATTCGGTGTATAATGATGAAGTTCACCGAAATTGACTTTTATTTGAATCTGCAATCCGAATGTTTAATATCCTGTTTCACACTTGAAATATATGTTAGCTAACATTTAGAAACAATAACAAGTGAGAACACAATGATTCAATAACATGTAACCATATTCGGATTGTTCGTTGAGTGATGATATTTGCCGTACGTGACCTCCCTTCTTAAAGATGCAATCCAAATATTTAATCTCCTGTTTTACACTTGAAATATATGTTAGTTAATGTTTAGGAACAATAACAAGTGAAAACATAATGATTGTATAACATTTAACCACATTTGGATTGATGGCCATGAGAGTCTGAGCTTCTACATTGCTTCTGTCAGAACCTCACTCGAGTGCATTTGATATTTTCACGTTCTAGCTTCCTCTCGGGCAAACACTCGCTGCTCTTCACTCGCATCTGCTCGAGTGAATTCTAGACATCACTCGTGCATAACCAGTCATGCTCGAGTGCTCCTCTTGTTTTCACGCACATGCTTCTTCTCGGGTTAACACTCTCATGTCAAAACTTGCATGTGCTCGAGTAAGAATTAGTCTAATGCTCGAGCACGGATCCTAGTGCTCGAGTGTTGCAAATTTCTTCACGTTTCAGCTGCTTCTGGATATCACTCGCACAACTTTTTCAAAGAGTGCATTTTTGCACTCGCGGGTGATGTGGGGCCACTTTAGAAAAATTTTTTTATTTGATTCTAATGATGTATTATAAGAAAGCTCTTGCCATATGCATTCCAATGCAAAAAGAATCAACTCCAAACTCGTTGTATTCTGCAAGTTATGATCGAAGGAGTGTCTATTTCGCTAGACTGCACAAGCGTCAACTTCTAGAAGGCATAACTCCTAGAATATACAATAAAATTAGGAAAATTACCTATCCATGGAAAGCTATTTGAGTCTAGTTTCATTTGGCGCTGGTCTATTCTTAATCCGATGTGTAGTTTGTGAGTTATGTGCAAAATACCGAACCTGTCTTGAAAAGTGATGATGATTTTAGTTTCATTTTCCATGAATCATATCTCCTTCATTTGAGCTTCTTTAAATATGTTATTCCTGCACAATATATGTGTTGTGAGTCCTCTTTCATATGCCACCAGTTTCGGGTCAATCCGACGTGTGGTTTGAGAGATAAGACCAAAATACCGAACCTCTGTCAGGCTGAACGTAAAACAGAGTAGAACAGAGTGTTCACCCCGTGCTCGAGTGAGTTCATCCCATGCTAGAGTATTGAGATCTGTGCTCGAGTATAACTGCCCTAGAAGTGCCATAACTCACATATAAGTCATCTTAGCTTCGTATTAACCTATTCCAACCATCATTTGATCATAGAAGCCTCCAGTATCACTTCTAACAACTTGAATCTTGATATTCTTGATAGATCTTCCATGTTCTTCATTCTTCAATATCTTTCTTTTTGATTTTCCTCTTGATAAACATTCTTCATAATCCGAGTAAGCATCTACTTGACTATCTTCAATTTCTTCTCTTCTTCTTCCTCTTGTTCATTTTCATTAATGCAATCTTCTTCATTCTTTGCTTGACTAATCTACAAAATATGCAACATTAAATATAGTAGTTAGTCAAAGAAATACATTATATAAACTTGTTACTCTTATCATGTCATATCTATATTTGACATCATCAAAACTAATCATATCTAACATTCTCCCCCTTTTTGATGATGACAAATCCTTTAAGAAAAATATGTCTGAATGAAGTGCAACATACATATATAATGCAAAGTGCAAACATACATATTATATATAATGCAAAGTGCAACATACCTATATAATGCAACATACATATTTTTCTTACATTTTTCTCCCCCTATTTGACATCAGCAAAAAGTTTGAAATATATAAAGAAGTAAGGCTTGTGAAGAAGTAAATAGAGTAGAAATTACTTTAATCAAAATGAATGAACCAAGAAAACAATTTACACTCCCCCTATGTGAAAGTACTTTCATTTTTAATGAGAGGGAACTAAAAAAAATTTTGGAGAGGTTTTCAAGAAAAAATTTTATAATCAAGATAAATGGAATATATGAAACATATTCTTGAAATGTAAAGAGAAAAGGTTTAGAAATGCTCATGTAGATTTTGAAAATTGATGAAGCGCTCCATGAAGTCCGTTGCTTTATCCTATGACAATGCTAGTTCATGATGATGTACACCACACTTCTGTTATGCAACTCAATATATATTCATGTTGTTGCCAGGATTCTCCAATTGAGTTGAGCTTCTATTTAGCATGTTCAATGCTCAGTTATATTGCATTGAATGTTGTAGCCAATATATATTCCTTGACTGAGCGTTAAAAACATCCTCAAGGTTGATAGAGTCTTCTTGTAGTATGTTGAGGAATGTTATTACACACAACAAATTCTCTTGTCATAAATTTAAACTTTCTTTGCAAAGAGAATTGTTAGGTCAATCAAGTAACAAACTATTCCTTTTCATATGATATATTAAAATTAAGATCATGAAAAGAACAATGTAAGAATAACTCATCATCAAAACTAATCAAGACATGGTGAATATAGATGAGTATATTAAAAGGATTTTCTTTCAAATAGGAGATGAACTTTCAACATATAAAACACATGTGAATGTGAAGCTCCCCCTTAATTGATGCATGGTTTTAAATATTTTTATTAGGAAAACAGTTAATAACTCTCCTAGATTTGAGAAACCATTAGAAACTTTTATAGAGAAAATGATTTTGAAAGATTTAAAGAGAAATTAAATGGCAATTACTAATCATAGGTTTTAAGAGATACAACCCAATATCACCTAAGTGGTTACTTGAGTGATTCTACTCAATCATTACTCAATTGTATACTCAAGTGATACAGCTCAAGGATTTTGAATTAAGCAAGAATACAATACCTCACTCGAGTAATATCGTAATCACTCGAGTTATAATCCTCTGTAGTCCATTGATACATCGTTGGCTAGTTACTGTGTGAATATATGATCTGACGATGTAATCTCTGTTGCTACTTGAAGATACCAAGTTGAGCTCGGAGTAAGACTTTATGCGCATATTGGCTTTGTATGTGCCCCTTGCTTAGCAAACATGATTGAGAACTTTTAATTTCACCATAGCACATAACACCCTTATTTTGTCATCCATCATCTCAAATAGAACTTTGAAGTTCTGGTTCACTAAGTCACACAGCTACTTCATCTTATCATTGACTGATGATCTCAGCATTGTTTGTAGTAAGCTTTATGTGAAAGAGTTGAACCTCCTTTCTCATAAATCCTTACACAAATGGACCAAAGAATGAAGGATCATGGAGACCAACTCTAGCAAAGTGTTGTCTCTCATTTATTGGCCTTGTTCACCATAGCTCTAGTGTAGCTATAACAGATAATATAGTGAAGATTAGACATAGAGCTAGGATAGTAGTTACGAATCCTCATAGGCTCATCAAGCTTGATGATTCTATGCATCTCAGCATCTTCCTTTGAACATCTCTGTTGGCTCCATATCATAGTGAAAATGTCTGATCACCTTGAAACGATAAGGAAGGTGGGTAGGCAACAAAGATTCATATTGAATAAACTTATTCTTGGCTTTATGTTGCTTGAAATAATCTCCACTGGGTCTACTAAGAGATCTTCCTTCTCTTTCTCTTTCTCTGATTGTATCACTAGCTAGTTATTTGCTAGTGATGGAGTTTCATTTGAGTAATATCACATATTCTGCTTCAACTCACACTACAACACTATTAGTCATGCCTTTTCTGTTAGCCTCTGACCTTTGTATCCAAAATAAAAGCATCTTGATCAACTCCTGTAAAAGTATAAACATATGCTCTCTGGTACCCTTCTTCTTTTGGGTCCGTACAATATTAGACATAGCAACTCTTATGCTCTTATGCAATTAATCATATGAAATTTCAGCAAAGAGTATCATAAACCAACAAAGATCAAGATATAATTTTACCCACTTAAATAAATTTAATCCATTAGATCATGAAGGGTAACGAATAAGTGATATCAATGAATGGTGATTTTCAAAGATCAATGACAATTTGTAAATACATTTTATAGAAAATATGTCATTGATATGATTTTTATGCAATTCATGTAAGTTGGATCAAAGAGAGTAGAGAATCTATCCATAATGACCAACTTTTATGAAATTATGAATGAAAACAAGTTTTTCAAAAATGATAATGAGATATGCGAATTGTTTCAAAATCTCATATGTAATTTCAAATCATAATAATGCATTGTGAAATTGAGATTCTGAATACATGCAAAACACATTTTTAAAACCTATTTATAATCAATGTTCATGTTAAAAAAATAGTGAAAGTCAACAGTTTAAATATACATATATCAGAAAGCTTCGTTTTTAGAGAACAACCAAAGATAACATGTTAGACATCAGAGTGTAACATGTTTGAGAATTTTCCCAAGAGCAAAAGTCATATTAAAAATGAATTAGCCAAAAAGCTTAGCTTCAAGGATGTATATAAACACAATGACTTTGCTATTGACCAAGAGATAAACTTGACTCTTAGAAATGTGTCTTGAAGAATAGGGATATTTAACTCAAAAATTTGAATAGAAGGCTCTAGTAACTAAAAAAAATGGATGAAGACAAATGGTGATGCATTTGAGCAACAATATGAGTATAAGAATTTATGGATGATGAAGTACATACTCATTGATCCAAATGACTAGAGTTCTATAATATTATCTTGGTAAGTTATTCCACAATAATGGTTAATGCATTAAGATTCAATACACTAATGAGCATTTATAATGCTTGGAATAACATGGCCAACTAATGATTTATGCATTAGGCACAAGGCTTTCACATATAGAATTCTTTTCTAGGGAATACACTTGAAACTCATATAGATAGTTAACTTGTTAGACATAAGATCTAACTTGTTAGAAAATAAAGATTGAGGAGTTCAAGTAGTAACATGTTTAAGATTAAGAAACAAGTATGTAAATGATGAGGAAAATTCTAGTGGATGGATTTGAAGCATTTTTTACTTTCAGTATACATAAATATTAACTTCCAATTTTGAAACCGATTTAAATGCAAATAAAATATGAAAAATTTTCAAATAATGTGTATGCATTTTAATAACAAGATGAATTTGGAAACTAAGTACATTTTTGAAATGTGCATTTTGAAACTCAAATACATAGAAAGATTATGCACAATTTCACTTTAAGTCCATTTAGCAATCTAAAAACAATTTAAAAACCCGTAAATGATTGATTGCTAATGGTATGCAATAATGAGCAAGTTATTCATTACCCAAATAAATAATTTATATAAGCATAATATCAGGTAAGAATAAAGAAGACAGTACCGTGCTCAAGTAATCTCGTAATTACTTGAGAAATTATCCTTTGGAGTTCATTCGTGCATAATTCCTTGACTTTTACCTTCCAATCTTCCAATTGGTGTTATCACTTGAACATTCACTCCCAGTTGTCACGCAGTGATGATGATCACTTGATTAGTTACTTGAGTAACGGTTCACTGTACATCTTTTCTTCCTTTATTGCTAGCTAGGCACTTGTAGTGTTGCCTCAAGTAATGCCTCCTTTTGTTTACATATTTAAGATGTAGCCTCAAGGTTGAACTTCACCAAGATTTGAGTGAAATCTCATGTAGTCATAATCTTGAGATGAAGCTCTTCCTTTCTTCTTCCTACAAAACCTTATAGATATTTTTCTTCCTTTGGTATCCAATTTTATTTGGATCCACTCATGGTTACCTTGTAGGAATCATAATTCACATGCTCTAAGAATATAATTAATTTTAAACAATTGAACATAATGAATTAAATATGCCTTTATGCATAAGAGAAATATTTTCTTTTCAAATCATTATACATGCATAAAGAATTAACCTGTTGAGCATTACAATCCCTTTATAAATAAATCTATTAAATGGCTTTTTAAGGGATGCGAAAACATAATTTCAAAATAATTTGCAATGCCTATTCCTAAGATTCAAAAATATAAAACCTCAATGAATATTAGAGACAATAGCATAAGGGGTTTTATCATTATATACCTTTGCCTTAGATAGGAGGATTGCTTTTGCTTACCCATTGCATCTTTCTATGATGTTGATACTTTGAATATCTTGCTTTGGGTGCTGGCAACATTCTCTCAAAATATATACACTCCAGGAGTCTTTTATTTGATGCTTGAGAGATCCTCCTTTTCTTGTTCTCCTTAAGATAGTTGAATGGTATTCTATGGTAGTTCATTCTTGAGGTGGAACGTACTCCTTTTATCCATTGCTTCTTTCTCTGGTTATACTCTGCAGCTCCAGCAATGGGTGAACCAAGAGTTCTCCTAATTGATGTGAATGATATGAACCTCTTTATTGGCGCATGAGAAACTCTTGTCTTCTTTTTCATGTTCTCCTTACCCTTATGTCCATTCTTCTTATAATCAATCTGCACGCATAAAGTACTAGATGGACATTTTGGTACCCTCATATACTTGGGTCCTTGATTCTTAGTATTAACCCTTACATGTTTCTTTGGTACCCAAATATACTTATTTCTCACATGGGAATTTCTTCTAATATAGCATGTATGAGAAATATGACCGGATTTGCCACAATAATTGCAAATTGTATCAAGCTATGCATTATGGGATATCATGCAAGTATTATGTCGATCATGAGAGTAGAAATTCGAATAGATTTGATTTGACCATTCTTTCTTCCCAACAAACTTTCCAGCATATTTGAAAACACTTTTGCTTTTCTCAATAGAATCAAGAATTGGTTGAGAAACAAACTTTTGTAGACTCTGAAAATCAGTTTTATGAAAATCACACAAAGAATTGGAACCTTTTACCTTAGGTTCATCTTGAGCTCCGGAGAGTGATTTTTCATGTTCGTCCATATTGAGCTCTTTTCGGGAATCCTCTTCTTCTTGTTTATCCATGTTGACTGTATGGAAGTGTTCTATGATTTTTCCATCTTCATCATCAACTTCCAATTGTTCATGCATAGTAGATGCGTAGAGTGTAGTTTCACATGAACTGTCAACACTTTCAACTTCAACACAATTGTTAGAAGCATACATAGAATCAAGAGTGTCACAGATATGTTTAGCATTAGAACAAAATCTAATTTTCTCAAAATCATTTTCGGTTAAAGCACTATACAGAATTTTCATTGCTCTAATGTTCAACAAAAACATTTTCTTTTCACTTTCTGTCCAATCCTTTCTTGGTTTGAAATCAAAAGCATTTATAAAAACATTCCACATATCAAAATCATAAGCTTTTATAAAACTAGTCATTCTAGCTTTCCAAAACCAAAAATCAATATCTTTCAAACGAGGTGGGATTATATAATCAAAACTTTCTGAAAGTACAAAACACCCAAAATTAGCCATTGTAACTCTTGAGACGGTTAAATCCATTAAACAAGAGCCCAGGCTCTAATACCAAATGTTAGAACCGGCTATCACCCAAGAGGGGGGTGAATTGGGTGTATAATAAAAACTTAAGAACTTTGGAAATCTTTTTGCATCTTAACAAAAGTGGTAAGTATGAAGGTTTATAAATCAACAGTTAGATTAAATAATATATGCTGGAAATATAAGAGTTTAGGAAAGAGAATATGCAAATTGTGATTTATCCTGGTTCGGTCCAATCTGTGATGGCCTATGTCCAGTTCCCAGGCTCCTCCTGAGATTTTCAAATCCACTATTTTCTTGTTTAATCCGGGCACAAGAAAAGCCTTTACAATCCCACAAGTTTAGCCGGGTACTTGTGAAACCTTTTACAAATCTCTCACCAAGATACTCCCCCTTACGGCAAGTCTTACGAGCAGAGCAATCCGGAAGATCTTCCTCTCTTGCTTACTCATGCAAGCCTTATGAGCAGCAACATTCTCTCATGCTTACACCCCTGTAAGTCTTATGAACAGCAATGTTCTCTACTGCTTGCACCTTGTAAGTCTTACGAGTAGAATGTCTTACTGGCAATTCTCTCTACAGCTTCTCCTGTAAGGAAATCAACCTTCTTAAGGTCCCTCTACCTTGAGATCAACTCAGAAATATATTTGAAGGTGTTTACAGATTCTCTCACAGAGTGGGTATAATACTCACTGAAGTACAATACAAATAATCACTCTCTCAATGATAAGTAATATAGAAACTAGAAAACAGAGAGTGTTTGGGTAGAAGCAGAGGACTCAAATTTCTATCATTTTTCTCGTAGTTGATCATTGTCTTTGTTTTTCTCTGTTACCCATCGACATTGAATGCTCTCTCATTTATAGTTGATGAAGATGATGACCGTTGTGAGCATTCGTCCGTTGGAGTCATTTTGACCGTTGAGCATTTTTGAAAAACAAGCTATTATCCGTTGCAGAGCAGAGCATCCCGTTGAAGAGTGGGATGTTTCATTGTGAGCTGTAGTGGGATGTTTCATTATGAGTTGTACGTCATGTTGTGGATCGGTATGAAGATGTTTGAATATTCGACAGTCTTTCGTGGTGTGTCAGTTGCTTGTCGTGGTAGGTAGCCGCCATTCGGTGTATAATGATGAAGTTCACCGAAATTGACTTTTATTTGAATCTGCAATCCGAATGTTTAATATCCTGTTTCACACTTGAAATATATGTTAGCTAACATTTAGAAACAATAACAAGTGAGAACACAATGATTCAATAACATGTAACCATATTCGGATTGTTCGTTGAGTGATGATATTTGCCGTACGTGACCTCCCTTCTTAAAGATGCAATCCAAATATTTAATCTCCTGTTTTACACTTGAAATATATGTTAGTTAATGTTTAGGAACAATAACAAGTGAAAACATAATGATTGTATAACATTTAACCACATTTGGATTGATGGCCATGAGAGTCTGAGCTTCTACATTGCTTCTGTCAGAACCTCACTCGAGTGCAATATGGCTCACTCGAGTGCATTTGATATTTTCACGTTCTAGCTTCTTCTCGGGCAAACACTCGCTGCTTTTCACTCGCATCTGCTCGAGTGAATTCTAGACATCACTCGAGCACAACCAGTCATGCTCGAGTGCTCCTCTTGTTTTCACGCACATGCTTCTTCTCGGGTTAACCCTCACATGTCAAAACTTGCATGTGCTCGAGTGAGAATTAGTCTAATGCTCGAGCACGGATCCTAGTGCTCGAGTGTTGCAAATTTCTTCACGTTTCAGCTGCTTCTGGACATCACTCGCACAACTTTTTCAAAGAGTGCGTTTTTGCACTCGCGGGTGATGTGGGGCCACTTTAGAAAAAATTTTTATTTGATTCTAATGATGTATCATAAGAAAGCTCTTACCATATGCATTCCAATGCAAAAAGAATCAGCTCCAAACACGTTGTATTCTGCAAGTTATGATCGAAGGAGTGTCTATTCCGCTAGACTGCACAAGCGTCAACTTCTAGAAGGCATAACTCCTAGAATATACAATAAAATTAGGAAAATTACCTATCCATGGAAAGCTATTTGAGTCTAGTTTCATTTGGCGCTGGTCTATTCTTAATCTGATGTGTAGTTTGTGAGTTATGTGCAAAATACCGAACCTGTCTTGAAAAGTGATGATGATTTTAGTTTCATTTTCCATGAATCATATCTCCTTCATTTGAGCTTCTTTAAATATGTTATTCCTGCACAATATATGTGTTGTGAGTCCTCTTTCATATGCCACCAGTTTCGGGTCAATCCGACGTGTGGTTTGAGAGATAAGACCAAAATACTGAACCTCTGTCAGGCTGAACGTAAAACAGAGTAGAACAGAGTGTTCACCCCGTGCTCGAGTGAGTTCATCCCATGCTCGAGTATTGAGCTCTGTGCTCGAGTATAACTCCCCTAGAAGTGCCATAACTCACATATAAGTCATCTTAGCTTCGTATTAACCTATTCCAACCATCATTTGATCATAGAAGCCTCCAGTATCATTATAGAAACCTCCAGTATCACTTCTAACAACTTGAATCTTAATATTCTTGATAGATCTTCCAAGTTCTTCATTCTTCAATATCTTTCTTTTTTATTTTCCTCTTGATAAACATTCTTCATAATCCGAGTAAGCATCTACTTGACTATCTTCAATTTCTTCTCTTCTTCTTCCTCTTGTTCATTTTCATTAATGCAATCTTCTTCATTCTTTGCTTGACTAATCTACAAAATATGTAACATTAAATATAATAGTTAGTCAAAGAAATACATTATATAAACTTTTTGCTCTTATCATGTCATATCTATATTTGACATCATCAAAACTAATCATATCTAACACAATGAATAGTAATTATGGAATGTTGTGTATCCCTTTGGCTAACAAAAATATTTTTCCCTAAAACTAATCTTACTAAGAGTAACATAGCCTTTGGAATCAGACATTTGTACAAAAAGGTATGAATTTTCAAATTTGGTTGAAAATTCTTCCAGCTTTTAGTAAATGTGCGAAAATAGAAATGTAATGGCACAATGTAATTACCTTGAACTCCAAGGGTAAAATTAATCATTTTGGGATAGTTTGACCACATTGGCTCTTCCTTTGAGTTAGTGTATTAACCCTAATGATCACTAACTTGAGTGTTTGGATTATAAAAGAATTAGATTAAGTAATAACTCATCGTCAGTAAATTCTAATTATAGGATTCGATATCTACCCGAACTCGGAAAATAGTTGGATACACCCCAAGAAAGGCATCCAGGTAGTAACTCTTTCTTTTCATATACTATGAGATACTTTGCATATTTATGGTTTCAACATGTATTTGTTTGAGCATCTAGGATCTGCCAGGTAGACGCCTGAGGCATTGGAATTGTTGTGTCACGGGTGGACGTTAGGGGCTATATGACTTATTTTACCAAGCACTGTGGTAATATGTTTTTTATATGTTATGCTGCATGTTGTTTACTGAATGCCAATGCGATGCTTCTTGTGATATGATGAATGTGTGGCATACTCTGTATTCTTGGATTCTATATGATTGAATGTTTGTTACTTCTGAGATTCTTTTTAAATCTCACCCCTTTCCTATAATCAATATACAACATAGGCTAACAGCTTAAAGGGCAAGAAGGTAAACATAGACAGCTAAAGGACGTAGCTTAAGGATTTTGGTTTTGTTAGTTGTCTATTTTTAATTCTGTATATGATGTATATAATTCGGTAATCTAACAATAGTGCAATGGTAGAACTAATAGTGCCAATATCTCTATAAATAGGTAGTAAATTAGTAGATACTTAATACCAGGATAACTTAGTTAACAACGCATCCGAACACTAAGGGATTATTAACTGACATATGAAATATGAGACCTAAGCAGAGAAGCACTTGAATACTCTGATATAAAGGAACCAAGAGCCGGTGAGACCTAGTAAAGTGGTGAAATTTTGTGGAAATGTTTTAAAAAATTTTTAATTTCTTCTGAAAAACACACTCAATCCTCTGGTTCCTTCCCAGTATTGAGGTTGGGATTTGCCAATGTTTTTTAAAGATTATTTATCCTAGGACTGAATCTTGGTTTAACAGTTCAATTCACCACGCATTTACATTCATCTGAGTTCATAAAGTATAAGGTATTACACACTATAAGTTCCTTCTCTGGATACTCACTCCCCCATACACAATGTAAACAAATACCCTACTTAAGGTTCATCAACCTTAAGTTATCTCAATAAGAAGTATTGAGTGTTTGAAGTAGCTCTCTCTCATAGAGTGTATGAATAAACACCGAAGTACAGAATACAGATAAAATGATGAAATAAACAGAGCACTAATAGCATAGTTAAATGTTTTGTAGTTTGGTGGTTGCTCCACTTTGAATGCCTTCATATTTATAGTTGAAGTGAATTTAATGATTGGTGTGAGCATTTCATTTGTCTATTACAATGCTAATACTTCTCTAGACATTTTTGTTTTAGAATATAGCTTGTGTCATACCCTTATCTTATTTTCACATTTTTTTGAGTGCTTGCACACAGTTTGGTGAGCAACACAGAAATAGTGTAAATATACTGATAGATTGATATAAAGCACTTGATTACATTACTGGTTTTTCCCACAGGGTTTGATAATATATACAAATTATCCAAAATACTCAAGAATAGACTACATATAACCAAATAGCTCCGAACCCGGGATCCGCACCCTTCAACTGCTTGTATCTACTGCTTTTCCCTTAGAGCCACTGGTTTCTGCTGGAATTTTTATTTATTTAAAAAGGGTGAGATTCAAAAGAATCTCAGTAGTAACATATAATCGTTCATATAAAATGCAAAAAGTAAATATGTCATGCTCCATATTATGCACAAATTAATTAACAATAGCATGACATGTATACAAGTGTTAAGGGCTCAAGCCCCCACTATCTATGCACCTCGGTTGGATTAGTACTCAACAACCAGGTAAAAGTGCCCTTCTAGCACTAATTGCCCATTCTCGGCAAACTGCCCTTTCTTAGTAGAACCATGTTGATTAATTAAATTACAGAAGATGGAATACACAAACATATAACATTGGCATAATCTATGAAGGATAGAGTTACTACCTTAAATCCATTTTGTCTGAAAACTGTTCCTTGAATTTCGTATCAATGGCTTGGGCTATCAATCCACTCCTAAAATTCCCAGTGTACAAGAATTAGGTTAAAGCTCATTCATATACCTTTTTAGACTCTTCCAAAGTATGTTTATTGGTTATATTAGTCTAAACTGTAAATTTACCAAAATACCGCTAAGGACCTAGTTTAAGCCCCTCTTTACTCGATCCGACTGTACTTTTCCAGAAATTTTGACTTCAGCCATTCCTACACAGTTTTACGTGTAGAATCCATTTTTTACATCGGTTTTGATAAAATCACTGCCAAATGACAGTTTTACCCTTGACAACCCCTATTTAGGGTTTTAGGGGTATTTTTGTAGTTTCACTTTCCAGGGCTTTTCTAAAAAAGTGTTCAACATTAACCCCACCTAATTTTCCCTCCTAAACACCATGGAATCATAAGATTATTGAAAATCTAACCTCTTCCCCTATTTCTGTCATGGCCAAAACTTAGAGGAATAAAAGGGAAATTGGGTTTTTGATTTTTAACTCTAAAAGCTTACTCCTTTTCATTCCTAATCACTTGATTAATCATTTAAACACTTAATACCCAAGATTTGAGGAAATTTGGGGAACATAACCCGTTATGGTTAACACTTCCCAAACTTACAAAACAAAGCAAACAAGCCACAAATCAACTACAACTTCAACAACACCATCAAAGATTTGAGAGTTTTGAAGTTACCTCTTGATTTCTCTTCTTCTCTCTCTCTCTAACCAAAACCTTTCCCTCCTCAAACCTTGAAATTTTTCTTGCTGAACATGCCAATCCATGGAGAAGAGAAGCTTAGGATAAAGATTGCATGAGTTGAAGACCAAATCACAAGGGAAAATCACAACTTATCTTTGATTTTTCTTCTCCTTCTCTCTAAACCTTCATGAACTCACTCACACACACTCTCTCTCTCTTCTCTTCTTAGCCATGGGTTTAAAAGCACGAAAGAGGAGGGAAGTGTTTTATATAATATCTTGTATTTTTCTCTAATTACTTAATTACCATAAATCCCAATTTTTTGACTTTTATGACCTAAAGTACTTAAGCCTTATCTTGATCCAATTTGTGCCATAATTCCCATTTGATATTGGACCAACTCCTCCCCCTTTCAGTTAGCCCAAACTCATGCCTAAGGGTCAATTAGAAGAGCAAAATAGGCTGCTAAATTTTATGCCATAACATTTTTTTCCCATTTTTGGAATAATGGCAATTTTGGCAGATTTTTTGCCACAACTTTGAAAAATCAAAACTTTATTTGTAGATATCAAATTGGAGTGATTCCAAAGGCTATAGAATCTTTATTAAGTCTAGTTTCAAGAAAAATGTAGCCTTTAGCCAACAGAAAGTCAAAATTCCCAAAATTTAATTCTTTGGATACTATTTCAAAAAATAGCTAGTTTTCCTAGGCTAAATTCCAAAATCTATAACTCTTTGCATACAGCTGCAAAAATTACCTATTACCTATCAAATTAAAGTTTAGAATGTCTACATTCATCCTATTAAATTTCATGATCTTTTGTCATCATTTGTTCATCTAAAACCACATGACAAACTCACTGCCTCACAGGAAATTTCACTAGCAGTATTGTTCACATTTTAAATTTTTAGTATTTAATTGCTATGGTCATGAATATTTACCATTCCACTTCATTGAATATTTCAAATAATTACAATGCATATTGGTCAATAAAATTTGGGATGTTACACTTTGGAGCAGAGAGAATATATTGGTTGAAGTTCTGGCTTGCATTTAATGCTTCTGACACAAAATCTACCTTTATTGGTATTCAAACTTTTGATGAAGAAAATCCCTGAAACTTGCTTAGAAAGATGTTAATCATGTAAAACAATAATAATAAGCAAGATTAAAAGCAAGATTAAATGTTAATCATGCTCTGTTTTCTGGATCAATGAACTTTTCAAATACTCTTCTTACTATTTGAATAGAATGATTCTTTTTCAGTAATAGACTATTTGAATACTCTTCTTACTATTCGAATAGTATTTAGTCTATTTGCATTAAGATTATTTGAATAAGCTGACCTCTATTCGAATAGTCCCCTTTGAAAACCAACTAGATTTATGTGAATACAAACATTGTTATTCAAATATATTTTCATAATAATGTGTATTCGAATACAATTCTTTCTATTCTAATAAACTTTCTAAAACTTTAACAATTATTCTGATACAACTTTTGACTATTCGAATATGCTTACTAAGAAACCTTATTCGAATAACACAAAGTCTATTTGAATAAGCTTTTGAAATTAGATTTTGAAATGAGTGTGTATCTTATTTGAATGCTAGTCTTACTATTTGAATAGCACTCTCACTATTTGAATACTAAACTTTTTGAATAGCACTCTCACTATTTGAATAGTAAACTTATTATTCGAATAGTAAAATTATTATTCGAATAATCTTTTTGATCCTATAACTCTATTTCACTCATTAAAACTATTGAAAATAATAATTCTCTTCATTCACCCTTAAATTCCCAAAAATTTACTCACTTTAAATCATTAAGAAAAAACACATAAATAACAATTTCTCAAAATCATCATTCCAATTTCTTTTCTTCCTTCCATTAATTATTTCTTACCTATTAGAATCATTAAACTATAACTACTATCTACTCAATTTCTTGAAACCACCCATTTCCAATGCTTAAAGTTTTTCATCCAAAATATTCAATATTCACATCTCATCATAAATCTCAAACATAGGTCATTCAATCCTCAATATAATAGTTAAACTAAATAATGAAATTCAAATCTAAGAGCCCAAATATCATAAATAACAAATTTTCCAATCAAACCATAACTCTAGTTTCTTCAAATCAACCAATTAAGCAAAACTATAAGCCATACAACTACTATTCTGACATCATTTCCATTAAAGACTAAATCATTAGTTGGAACACACAAAATTCTGAAATATACTGAACCTTAACTTTTTCTCACATTAAAACTGAGATTGAAAGAGAAGAAAAGTAAAAACGATTGGAGGTAGAAAACTTACCAAGCTTCCTAGAAGAAAGCCCACACAAAATTCTCCCTCATTCTTTCGCCCTCACCCACAACTCACTGAAAGAGCAAGAAGAGGAAAGAGACACTGGAAAAATAAAAAGAAGGAACCAAAGTAGAAGTTGGGCTGGAGGCTTTTAAAATGGGA
This sequence comes from Inga leiocalycina, assembly GCA_963242795.1. Lineage (NCBI taxonomy): Eukaryota > Viridiplantae > Streptophyta > Magnoliopsida > Fabales > Fabaceae > Inga > Inga leiocalycina. Next base: position 49,020,653 of record OY725323.1, read on the forward strand.
ACGGAATTCCATTTTTTTTATATCAATAGTGGGTCACCTGACCCACTTTAAATTTGAACTATACTTTTTTAAAAGCTTGGGGTATCACGAGGGGGTTATTCCCCTCACCCCTTCAGTATTTGGTTTTATTTTTTTTATTATTTTACTTTTAAAAATATATGTTAAGCACCCCTAAAATTCTAATAACTAACTAAGTTTAAGTACCTTAATTAAAATTTTTCTTAACATTTAAATAATTGTAATGTCGTAGAAAATGCTTTCATTTAATTCCATGACAAATATTTAATTTAAATTTGAGTAAATTTCGTTACTCAACTAATAAAATGTAAACTTAAATTACCCTGAAGCAATGCCATCCAAAATTCCAAATCTTATTTGAATTCTAGAAGTAAAAAAATTAGGATGTTACAGTTCTCTCATTCTTTTAGGAATTTTGTCCCCAAAATTCAATAGCATAATCAATGAGAAATAAGTTTCTCTTATTTTCCTTTCTATAATATCGTCCAAATATGATTTATAACTTAATCCATCATTCAAATCACATTTACCATAAGGAAATCAACATTACTAATATATATATCATCATATCAGACAATTTCACAATTCAGAATTATACATTTTACTATCAAAGTGTACTTTTCAAAGATTGTATTACTCCCTTTTTTGCAATATATTCATAGTTTTGCGTAGAATCTATCAAAGGACTTCACAACTTGTACTAGTAACTCTACTCCTTTATCACTTTGGCAATCAACTCAAGTTTTCTTTCTCTAATTTGTTAGGGCGTGTTTTCTTATGATGAAATTTTTTGCCTAGGAATCTCAAATTTCTAATGATTTATATATCTTAATTATTATTTTTTATACTTGTTATTACTACTGAATCATAAACATTTTCACTTAAATCTTTTAATCTTTAACTTATAGGGGTCACCCCTAAGCTCATATTACTTCTCCAAAGAGATAAAAAATATATTCAACTGCTCACGGTATCACTGTTTGAAATACAACCATAATGGCGTATAACAACTCAAATCAAGTCTCTCCGTGATGAGGAAATGCATACAAGCCTTAAAGGTCTAGCCCCTCACCATGGGGACGATCAAAAGTCATGGCATCTTTATCTTTGTTATAACGCACAACTTAAACTAGTTGCCACAAAAGTATTATCTTAATTAGATCTCCACAACATCAATTTTCATCCTATCAACAACACAATCACTCAACTACCCAATTTTCAATTTTTCATTCTTCCAAACAAGTTAAGAACTTCTAAATATTATATTATAACCTTTGAAAAACAAAATTCTTTAATTTTGTGCCGTAAGATTTCATGATAAAAAAAAAATTTCAACGGAGTTCTATTTCCTTCCAAATAGATATACTCATGGAAGTTATTAAGAAAAGAAAAGAACTAAATTGATCGATGCGAAATTAAAATCCCTTTTTTCACGGATTTGCACGTCTCAAACATTTCCCAGTTGATGAATTATAGTTCAAAAGTCATTTCCTTTGTAACCGCACAAGAAACATGAAGTTCACCAATCCAAATTTTGAACAATTCTCCTAGAAAATAAATATTAGAAATGATCATTTGTCATCAAAATATCTTTTACTACATTTTTAAAGTTAAAGACAACTACTTATGGAAAGTCTATCCTCATCCACTTATCTTAAAAAGACAAGGAACAAAAAATCGGACTGGGCAATGAACCGGTCACAGCATAGGTTCAAAGGTTAATAGGTCAACCGGGGTCTAACTGGTAATTGAACCGTTCATATTTAAATATTATAATTTATTAGTGGCAATATATATTAATATATTTTTAAACTTCTATAGATAAAAATGAAGATTTTAAGAAGAAAATGTTTAAAATCTATTAGTATTAGTTATAATACATATACTTATGTAATGATATTTCTTTTCTTATAATTATTATATCTTTTTAAATAATTTTTTTCATTATCTTCTTTATTTTTTTTAGATTTGTTCATTTTTTACCTACTTTTCTCTTCATTTTGGTCTTCAAACTTCCATTTTCTCCTAAAAAATAGCACAAAATAAAAATAAAAAAAATTAAAAAGTGAAACTAGTCCAACCAGTGAACCACTAGTTGTAACCGGTCTCACAGTTCAATTAGCAAACTAGATTGGACCACTGACCGGTTCAACCGGTCGATCTGGTTCAGTTTTTTGTTCTATGTAAAAAAAGGTTCATTGTAATTTAAAGTTTTTCTCTCAAAGTTAAAAGTTTCATACTCAAAAGTATCATATTTTTATTACACTTTTAACATATTTTTATATAGTTTGCAACATAATATTCATTAAAAGAATCTTGGATACACAATAAGTAGCAGTTACAATCCTTATCTCTATATGCTTTCTTTCCAATCCTACTAAACACATTCTCTAGTTCATAATTTTTTTTAACATGTAATAAAGGATCGAAGATTCTTACTTAATTCAAACATTTAATAAATTCACAAACGTCATTTCAAACTTGGAAGATATATTTAAAGTTCACTATTATGGGCATATGCACATACACATATAATAATAAAGAAGAAAATGCCCATAACATGTATTGTTTGTCAGAACACAATTTGTATGAACCTTTTGATTATAAAGATATCCTTAAAAAATAAAATAAGAAATAAAACTAAGTCGCTGTAAAATTTCACAAAAGCGTGTATCACTACTACAAAAAAATAAAATTGTGGCGCTTATAATTGCATTAATTATGGCGCTAGAGAAGTGCCACATATCTGGACGCCACTAAAAGAAGCTATGGCGCTTGAAAGCGCCACAACATTTATTTATTTATTTTTTAAAAAAATACCCTCCTGTGGCGCTTGGTGGAGGAAGTGCCACAGGAGGGGGGGTCTACTGTGGCGCTTGCATCAGCAAGCGCCACAGTAGACCCCCCCCCCTCCTGTGGCACTTCCTCCACCAAGTGCCACAGGAGACCCCTGTAACCCCCTGCCGTAATTAATATCCGGATTATGCAATTAACGTGAAATAGAGACCAATAAGTCAAAACAACAATTATATACCCATCAACCAGACGGGGTTTTCACAATCACGTTTCAAAATCATTTAAAACACGGTCTCATATTTACACTCCGAATATAATTACTATGCGAAGATAAATTACATTTATACAAATATCAGAGTACGCAATATAAACTTCCGGCAATCCCGGAATCATATCTTCGCTCAATAATCATAGGCATAATAGCCCATACAACTCCTCGATTAGGGATTACACAAACTACTCATATACATAACCAAATATTTATCCAAATATACACATATATTATCCCAATTACTTCTTGATAACCAACTAATAAGCTCTCACCCAGAAACGAGTCTTCTTCGTCCTTGGATGTTTGCTTCATCCTCAATCTTCCTTCCCTGTCTAAAATGTTGATAGGGGAGGGTGAGATTCTGGGGAATCTCAGTAGGAAACACATACCAATATGCATGCAAGATAAGTATTTAATGCATGACATGCTTGCATCACAATAACTCATGTTCACATCATGATATATCCGCATGCTCAATGTTCACACAACATACTCATGGCCATAGTATAATAGAAACAGAGCTACAATCATTCTCATATGTTTCACATAATCATGCAAAGCAATAATATGCATCAATACACAAATACAATTATCAATACATGCAGGAGAGGTAAGTTCCCTACACTCTTTCCACGTAAGCTCCAGCTCCGGCTGCTCACGACCAGGGCGAACACCGAACCACGACCAGGGCGAATATCAAACCCTATAACCAAACAAGGACATAGGGTTAAATCCCTTTTCCAATTCCTTAACTCTCAAACACTTAAGTTGGTTATCATTCATGACCTTTAGGAGGCTAATTAAAGCCCAAACATATGCCTAAAGGCTTGGGAAACACTTGACCAAAGATCACCTTTCAAAAACGCATAACACTGATTTTTCGGGGTGGGCCGCGGCCCACAATCCTTGGGCTGTGGCCCAAGGCTGTCCAGAGACGCACAGAAACATTTGGGCTGCGGCCCAACATCCTTGGGCCGCGGCCCAATAAAATCCAGTTTCTGGCTGAACTTCCAAAAATCATAACTAATTCCAAAAAAATCGAAATGAGGTGATCCCAAAGCCAAATGAAAGCTATTCAAGTCCTCTACACAGGAAAAATACTGGCCATTACTGGAAATCACCACAAAAATACAGAATTCCCAAACATTCAAGACTGTCCCTAAACAGAATCCATTTTCGACCTCAAACTTTGGACAGCTATAACTCCCAGTTCCCAAAACGAAATGGCACAAGTTATATGTCCATTTTGAAGCTTAAGATGTGAACTTCAAGACTGGAAAGTTTCAGAATTTTATAACATCATTTTCCCATTCAAAACGGCAACACAAACAGACTGCCCAGACAGAATTCTCACGGGACAGAATTTCCAGTTTTGCAACCATTGTGTCCAATCCAATTCAAACCAATTCCAATGATTAAATACCACAACATGGCACCATTTTCAACATAAAACACAACCCAATTCATCCAATCCAAAATCACAAGAAAATCAGGGCAAAATTCGAAATTCACAATACTCAACCATAATTCACAAAACTTGGATCAAAATGCTTCAAATGCTCACCTCTTCCTCTTTCCCAAACCAATTCTTTGATTCTTCATACTTCCAATTTTCCTCAAGCTATCAAACACCACCAATCAAGAATCTAAAACCATAGAGATGAAGCTCTCATCACTATGAACAATATTATAGAAGGGTGTTTTAGCAATAGAGGACTAGAAACAAGGCAAATCTCACCTTCAATTTTCTTCTTTCCTCCCCTTAAGCATGCGCCATGGAGAAACAAGAGAGAGATGAGATGATGAATAAATGAAGATGATGAAGAAGAGAACAGATTTTTAGGGCCAAAAACCGTCCAAGTAAGGGAGAGAAAAGAGAGGAAAAACTTTGAATATTTGACCCAAATCCAAGGGTTCAAATTGTGCCAAGTGTCACTCTCTTGTTCCATCTTCATGAGTTCACATAGGCCCTTGCACACATGATTCCACCCTTTGATCTCTACACAAATCAATCTCAACCATTGATCTTGAAGTTACCAATGAGTTTTCTCTTCGGCAACTGATCAATTGGCCGGTAACTTTACCGTTTAGCCCCTGATTTCGGTAATTCTCATTGAATCAGCACCAAACACTTCATATCGTTTCATTTAGCCACAATATGCGCCTTCCCTCTATTTTAAGTCAATTTAGATGTTAATTCATAATTGAGCTTAAATACAGGGTTTCCGGCGCTGCTCACAGCACATACGAATCACATCGGGTGCCAAAACACACCATAATCTCCAAAAGGGTTCATTTATCACTAATGACATCCACTTTTGGAGTCATTGACCCTTAATCACAATTTGGGATTTTGCTAAACCGGGCTTAGCAGTCCACTAATCTCAGGCTTATTCTCTAGCCTCGAGTCTCAAAATTCGGGGTATTACAACCCCCCTCTTGTGGCACTTCCTCCAACAAGCGCTACAATAGGGTAATTTTTTTTAAAAAAAATTTAAAAATTTAGATAAAGAAATTGTTTTATTTTAATTTAAAAAATAATATTAATTGTCCATATTTATTTTCAAAATTGAAGATATTGAGGCCAGTGTTAAACTAGAAACTGTTGGCAAAAAATTTAAGCTAAAGAAACTTATATTATGATACAAATATTATATTTTTCTTAATCATGCGTATGGACTAGACTATTTTCTTTTAAATTACTAAAATAAGGTTTTTTGAAATTAAAAATTTTTTCAGGCAAAAAATGTTAAAATTGCTTAAGCCTAATCTGAAATCAAGTACTCCGGATATGTAAAGATATCTTTTATCAACATGCTAAAGGCATCACGAGACATGGTCCACTTTTGGTTTTCCTATTCTTTTGAAATATTATTTTTTTGGATAACTTCTTTTGAAATACTATATATATTCTCCATTTTTTAAACACAGATTAGAACATAGATATCAATTTGAAATAAAAAATTGCAAAAATTATATGCCAATTAAAAAAAAAGAAGAAGCACGTTAAACTTACAAACTTAATTGATCAGTGCAGTGGAGTGGGGGACCACGTTGCCTGTTGGTCTCGCAATCTTGAGTGAGGGGGAGGAGGAGTGGGGATGGCAGTTGAAACTAAACAAAGAAGTAGATTCGATGATGAAAACGTGCGTACATATGGCTATGTTTTTAAGTGTAAAGATGATAGGAAATGGAGGGAGGGGGGCGACGGTCGTCCACTGCAAGAAGCTGTAGTGTAAATGAAAAGGGAAAGTGAGAGAGGAGGGAATAATTAAAGTGGGATGATTCAAAATAAATTAAAAGAGAAGGAAGGAGGCCACTACGCGGGAAGGGGAAAAAAGATAAGGGTGGGAGCGGGGGGAATTATGATTGGTAGGAAATGGATAGTGTAATCCATTAAAAAGATAAAAAAAAAATTTCTTTTATATAAGCTGAACATTTTGACAAATTTTTTTTTTATTTAATAGAACCAGCTGTGGCGCCTAGATTTCTAGGCGCCACAGCTGGTCTTTTTTTTTTTTGGGAATACCTACGTTTTTTATTTAATAGGACCAGCTGTGGCGCCTGGATTCTAGGCGCCACAGCTGGTCCATTTTTATTTTTATTTTATTTTTTTTAAATTTTTTTGGGAAATACCAACATTTTTTTTAAATTTAATATGAGCAGCTGTGGCGCCTGGACTCCAGGCGCCACAGCTGCTCTATTTTTATTTTTTTAAAATATTTTTTTAATTTTTTTAATTTTTTTTTCCATTTTTTATTTTTTTTGAGGGAATACCTACGTTTTTTTTTAATTTAATATGAGCAGCTGTGGCGCCTGGATTCCAGGCGCCACAAGTGCTCCATTTTTATTTTTTTAAAATATTTTTTTAATATTTTTTATTTTTTAAATTTTTTTTTCAATTTTTATTTTTTTTGGGGGAATACCTACGTTTTTTTTTAATTTAATAAGATCAGCTGTGGCGCCTGGATTTGAGGCGCTACAGCTGGTCTATTTTTTATTTATTTTATTTATTTTTGTTGAATACCTGCGCCTAAAACTATTAAGCTTTAGAACCATAAAGGCACGAGGTAGCTAGCCTTCCCTTTTTTTTTTTTGTAATATAGAAGAAGCTGTGGCGCCTGGTTTTCGAGGCGCCATAGCTGGTAAATTTTTTTTTTTAATTTATTTATTATACAACCAGTTGTGACGCCTGATTTTTTAGGCGCCACAGCTGGTAGCATACACCCAATTGTGGCGTCTGCCTTGGCAAGCGCCACAGTTGGGCCTACCAGCTGTGGCATCTAGTCCATCAGGCGCCACAGTTGGTACCCAAAATTTAAAAAAAATAAAATAGAAAAAGCAAAAAGGCAGTTGTGGCACTTCTTTGCGCCACCTTTCAACCTTTTTGTAGTAGCGTATGTGTATACATATTCACATTTTTAATCTCATATCAATATTGGTGATTTAATCCAATCTACCATCATCTATAAGCATCATCACTAATACTCTTAGATTTACATAATACTGATAATATTTGATCAATTGCCTAATCAAAATCTTTAACCTCAAATGATGCAAATCCTTGCTTTCATATCACTAACTACAAAATATTCATATTTCAAGATTTTGTACTTGCTCCAAAATTTTGCATTACTTTTTGTATAAACAATAAAAGAGTAACCTCAATTTTTTTTTGATTTTCAAGTGTAATTTACAAATAAAAAAAATACAAACCTCCTGGTATGGTATGGAAGACAAGAAATCACATCATTTGATTTCTATGAAAAATTACCTTTTCTTTTTGGAACAACTTGAGAAAATATTTAATTGGATTCTTTGTTTACTCTAACTTTTTAAGTAAGATCTTCAAAACGACCTTTGACATAAGATGTAATATCCCAAAATTCATATAAGAGCCAAAAATCCCAAAAGGCAGTGTAAATATGGAAATAGTGGAATAAAATAAATGTTGATATTTATAAATAATGGGAAAGTCACTTTCGGAATTTCCAGATAACCATTTTGTCGTCTGTAGAGATCAAGAAGTCAGGATTGTAAAATACGAGTGTAAACAGTCAGAGGAAAATTCGTTGGTGTCTGCAACGCACATAGGCGCCATTCTGAGATTGGAAGGATTTAGGCGTCATGTGGTGTGCCTCGATATGCGTGCCACGGTTCTGAGTGGAATTCTGAGTATGCACTGATAAGGCAACTTTAATAAAGTAAGTAATGATGGCTCATGATGACATACTTTTTGTCTTGGCAAGTTGAGAGCTTGACAAGTGTTTTTTAATGATGACTAAATACAAAGTTGCTTTTGTGTTGGCCAAATGAGGAGGTGACAAGTGTCCCTCATCATTGTACTCACTTTATGCCTTTGGTGTTGGCATATCCGGAGAGCACCATGTGTCACCTGTGTCAGGGAAATCCACCATTCTCCAGTCCGGTGACCCAACTAACTTTGTCAAACACTGCACCAAGAGTTTGGGGAAATTTTTAGGTCCCTTCCTTCCCTTGACACTTTTAACGCCACCTATGAGAGAGAAAGAGAGGATGTACTGGATGGATGACACATGACAATCAAGAGCTACAAGCTTGTGAGACTTGGTAAGATCATGTGAGATCACTTTATTCGATTAAATCAAAGCCATCCATCCTTCTCTAAGAGACCTATATTAGGCCAAGTGAGGAGAGAGGGAGGAAAATCTGAATTAAATCACTTAAATTTGGTAGAGGAGAGAGGAGGAGTGAATAGTTAAATTTCCTGATCACTGGAGCTGATTCTGACCTTGAATCGTCGTTATCGTCTGGTAAGTCCTTCAAGAAACCTCTTCTACACACTGTAAGCTTCACTTCTATGGTCTTAGAATTCCCATATGATGTGTTTTGTGTCCATTACCTAGATGGAGTGCTACCCAAATTTTAAACCACTTGTGGAAACACGAAGAGGTAAGCCTTGGCTTTGTTTTAAACCAATTACTTGGTGTTTTCATTGAGCTTTCTAGCTCTTGAACTACCCCTAAGTTTCAGCCAAGGGGGGTTTTGTTTTGAAACAAGATGGTGTTTAATCATATAAGGTGATATATGATGTTTGATGAAGAATTAGACTTATTGGTAGACAAAAACATAAAGCTGGATTTTTGTTGTTTTTGGAGGCATATTTCGGTCAAGACAAAAAATGGGTGAGAAAGTGTGACTTTGGTATTTTTGAGGGTTTCGCTGAATTCTACTAAAAAAATGGTAATCTCGATCGATTTAGAACGATAAATCAAAAGATTGAAACTTTGTTGTTGTTGCTGCCAGAATTTCATTTTTGGAGGTAGTCGGGTTGTGGTGCAGTTTTGAATACATAGAGAGCTTTAATTTGATAGGTATTGATTAAAAAATAGATAAGTAGACAAAAAGTTATGGTAGATTGAAGTTGAGTAAAAAATTCTGATCAAAATTTCTGACACTAAGGGAAAACATAAAAATTGGGACTTTTGTGTGGATAAAAGACCATGGGAAATATTTTTTCCATAAAATAGACTTAATAAGGGTCACATAGAATTTTTGAATCATTCCTAATTAGAGTTTTCTAGGATTAGTTATGATTTTTCAAAGTTCAGCGAAAAATCTGCCAGTTTTTGGTAATTGTGAGAAAATTCAAAGTAAAGGGTGTTTGGAATAGAAATGGACTATAAAGGCCTAAGTTTAGCATTAGGGTTAGCTTGGGCCAATTGGCTTCACATTCGGCCTAATGTAGTGACTCTAATGATAACCAACATAAGAGAATGCCTTATAAATGAATTCGACTAAGTAATAAATCATTATCTATAAATTATAATTTATAGGATTTGACAATTTCCTGAGACTCCCAAACCAAGCCAATTGTAATATCCCAAAAAGTGATTAAGGGTTAATGACTTCAAAAGTGGATGTAATTATTGTTGAATAAACACTTTTGAAGAATGTGTGATGGGAATTTGGATATCTTAATGATTTCAATGGCTTCCTTGTGAAAATTTCTGTGGGAATGATGTTTGGTATGAAAATGGAACCAATGGAAGCAAATATGCAAAATCTAAAATTCTGTCCAGTGAAATTCTATTCTGGGCAGTCCGTTTGTGTGAACGCTTTGAATGACTAAATGGTGTGTAAAAACTCTGAAATTTTCCAGTCTTAAATTTCACCTCCCAAGCTTCAAAATGGACATATAATTTGTGCCATTTCGTTTTGTGAAATGGGAGATATGACTGTCCAAAGTTTGAGGTCGAAAATGGACTCTGTTTTGGGGCAATGATGAAATTTGTGTAATTCTGGAATTTTTTAGTGATTTCTGGTAATGGCTCATATTTTTCCTATAAAGAGGACTTAAATATCTTTCATTTGGCTTTGGGATTACCTCATTTCAATTTTTATAGAATTAGTTATGATTTTTCAAAATTAGGTCAGAAAATCTGCCAACAAATCCGAGAATGGAAAATTTGTGATGGTAACTTTGTAATTATGGGATAATTTGTGATCAGCCCATTTTGCACAAAATTGGGCCCCTGGACGTGCATATGACTGACCAAGAAGAGGGAAGAGTGGTTGGAATTTAATTGGGCTTGTGAATCATTTATATGTACAAAAAGGATTTGTGTACATAAAGTGGATTTTTGGAAATTTCTAAATATGACATAAGCAAGCAATACCATGACATGAGCCTAATGTTATAAAACAATTACAACACCTTTTCCCTTCCATTTCCCGTCATCTTTTCCAGCAGCACAAACGTGAGAGAGAGCTTGGAGAAAAGAGAGAAAAAGAGGAAGAAATCTCGCAAGGTAAGCCGATTTCTCCGATGATCTAGCTCCTAACGCGTATAACTCCGACTCTAAGCTACTCCTCTTTATTCTTTAAGGTTGTAAAACTCAAAATTTGGTGTTCAAGAGGCTAGGGTTTTCAGCCAAGTCAAGGAGAAGCTATTAGGAGCTTGAGGTAACTTCCAAACTTTCGTATATTGCTTATTTTGGCTGTTGTAGGCAATTTAATCGGTGAAATTTCGCCGGATTGCCATTGGTTTTAAAGTTTGGAAATGTTATGGCCTAGGGGTTATGCTGCCCAAATTGGGTCTTAATGTTAGTTGTAACCTAATGTAATGGTTAATAAAGTGGTTAGGAGTAAAAAGGAACGCGTTTATGGAGCCGAAATAGTAAAACCCCGATTTTCCCCGGAGAACTCATAAATTTTGGCCAGCTCTAGAAATGGGTCTTAGAGTTGGATTTTTAATGATTTGATGGTTCCATTGAGTTCAGGAGTGAGAATTAGGTGGGGTTACAGTTGGTCACTTTTTCGGAAAAGGCCGAAAAAGCATAATTACGAAAACGCCCCTGAAACCCTCGAACTAGGACTGCCAAGGGTAAATTTGTAATTTTACATTGAATTTGATAATTCCAAGTCCGGAAATGGATTCCTTGGGCGGAAATAGGCTAGGATAGCCCAGATTAGAATTTTGGGATAAGTGCAACCGGACCGGGTACGGCGGGTTCGGGCCGGGTCCTGGGGGCATTTTTGTAAATTTTCATTATAGACTCATATAACCCCAAGTAACACTATGGAAGTGTCTAAATGGTGCATTTGGAATTGTAGGATTCGATATTTGCCGCCCTCGGGAGCCAACTGCGCCGAAAGAAGTCAGGAAAGAACAAGGTAGTGACTCTCTCTCTCTCTCTCTTATACTTTGTGTAATGCACTCTATGTGTGTTGTATCACTGTTTTATGATGATTTCTGATGCTGCTGTGGTTACAGCTAGTAATAGCTGTCGTTTACAGCGTAAGCTGTCGTTATTGTGATTACAGCGTAAGTTGTCGTGATGTTCATTACTGATTACAGCGTAAGCTGTTGTGATGTTGATTATAGCAAGAGCTGTCGTATTGTGTATACAGCTGTGAGTGCTGTCGTTTGTGGTGAAAACCATGTATCTGTGAATTGCTGCTGCTGTTGCTGTTTGTGATTTATATACATGCTTTGTGTTTATGCATTGTGTGAGTGGTTTGTTACTACTGAGATTCTCTTGAATCTCATTCTTTCCTATGACTAACTTTTCAGACAGGGCGTGTGGCTCAAAGTAGAAGCGGCCAACCCGAAGCAATTAGGACCCTTAGGGGTATATAGTTGAATTGGAAACGTTGGTTATGAATTTTGAACTCGGGATTACTGTATATTCTGAATCAGGAACACTACGTTCGATTTTGGTTGTGTAATCCCCTAGTGTATACTTATAAACCTTCAGGTTGTTATGCATAGAACTCGGGAGTTGCTGGGGATGCGGTTATACACTCTGATATGATTGAATGTATATTAACTGCACAGGTAATTATATTCGAATATTGAAATTGAGACCTGGATGGGAAAAAGAGTTTTGAAAGTTTTGTAAAAATTTTACTGTGAGACAGAAAGTTTAAAATGAGGTTAAAGCATCCAATGGTCTCTAATCCGATTTAAATATGTGTTATCGAATTATAATTACGTGTTTAAAGTCAAGGGGTTACATTTTGGTATCAGAGCTGTAGTTCCTGGCAAGGGTAGAGGTAGCTAGGATAGATCCCTTAGATAGTAGTAGGGATATCTGTGAATGATTGTTGTGTATGCACATGTATGTTTTATTGACATGGATATATATATGAGTTTTGTGACTATATGTGCATACTATCTCTGCTAAATTAATGGGGCAAGTTGTTTGTAGAATGAAGAAAACTAGAGGACGCCCCAATATTCCTCGTGTAGACCTAGAGGTGGAGGTTGTCAAGGATAACCCACCGGATGCAATGCAGGAATTAATGGGTCTAATCAAAGATCAGCGGGATATGATAACTAAGCTGAGAGAAGAGCTCAGAGCAGAGAAGGAGAAGAGCTCATTCCACTCCGGAGGAAACTCAAAAAGAAACTCGACATGAGGACACTACAGAAGGATCAGCACGACCATTAGAATCCCCACCTCATGCTATTCCAAATCAAGAATCATATGGGATGCCGCTTAGAGAGGACAGAGACCTTCAGTTTTGGGTCACCAGATTCTGCAAGCATCTGCCTCCGGCATTCAGAGGAAGGTTTGACCCTCAGGCAGCCGAAGATTGGTTGAACAGGATGGAGAAAATATTTGAGGTTCTTGGTTGTCCGGATGAGGTAAAGCCACGGCTGGCTGTTTACAAGCTCGAAGGGGATACAGACCATTGGTGGCGGAATATCGCCCTAACATTGAAGAGCAAAGAAATGCCATTGACTTGGAAACTGTTTCAACAAGAGTTCAACGAGAAGCATTTTCCCAAATCAGTGAGACTCGAGAAGGAGACGAAGTTTTTGAATATCAGACAAGGGGATACAGAGAGCTTTGATGATTACTTGTCCCGTTTTGTTCAGTTGGCTCGGTACTCCTCTTACCTCCGGTACAAGGATGACGAAGAATGGAGTTCTGATATGCTCATTCGCGGTCTGAGGCGAGAGTTGAGGAAACGCCTAGCTACTCACCAATTTACTAAGTTCAACAAGGCGGTTGAACAGTGCAGAATTATAGAGAACAACTTGAGAGAATTGTATCCTGCCAGAGCTATTAGCCACTGCAATGAACCTAGTAAGGGTGCTACCTCACAGAAGTGGAAGGGGCAAGGATCTTCATCTGGAAGTAGTAAGAAGCCCTACTAGTCTGGGAGCCGTGACCAGCAAAGAACATATTTTGCACCGTGGATTTGTCGTCGCTGTAATCAACCACACCAGGGTAAAACATGTGATGGCAAAATAATATGTTACAATTGTAAGCGTGTGGGCCATACTGCTGCTGACTGTAAAGAGCCACGGCCAGACCAGAGACCAAAGACACAGGGCCGAGTATTTGCTATGACCCATGAAGAGACCCGTAAATCTCCTGAGCTGATATAAGGTAATATTCTTCTTAATGGCCATCTGTTGCAAGTTTTGTATGATTCGGGTGCAAGTCACTCCTTCATCGCCTATGATTGCGTGAAGTGCCTGGGAATGCATGTACATAAGTTACCATTTGAATTAGTAGTGTCAACTCCAATGGGTGTTAAGGCCTTAACCACAGAAGCTTGTTTGAGTTGTGTCATAACTGTGGAAGGGCACCAATCTGTTGTAGATCTTATATGTTTGCCGCTTTACCAATTAGAAGTTATTTTGGGTTTTGATTGGTTAACGGCAAATAATGTATTACTTGATTGTGGGAACAAGAGGATAGTATATCCTGTTTCTCAGAGGGCTGAAGTTGTGGATTCTAGTATGAATTTCCTTGCTGCAGCCAAAGCTGAAAAGTATCTTAAAAAGGGTTGCCAGGGTTATGTGGTGTTTTTCTCTGTGCAAGGGGAAACTAGCGAAACCTTGAATAATATACTCATGGTAAATGAATTTCCTGAGGTGTTTCCGGATGATTTGAGCGGATTACCTCCAGAAAGGGAAGTTCAATTTCCAATCGATATTGTGCCTAGAGCTGGCTCTATATCTAAAGCCCCATATCGGATGGCCCCAAATGAAATGGCGGAGTTAAAGAAACAAATAGAAGACTTGCTTGAAAAAGGGTTCATTAGACCCAGTGTGTCGCCTTGGGGAGCTCCAGTGTTGTTTGTAAAGAAGAAAGATGGGAGTCTTCGATTGTGTATCGACTACAGAGAACTAAATAAAGTTACTATTAAGAACAAGTACCCTCTTCCCCGAATCGATGACCTTTTAGATCAACTATCCGGTTCATGTGTATTTTCGAAGATTGATCTAAGGTCAGGGTATCATCAGCTACAAGTGAAAGTAGAAGATGTTCCGAAGACTGCTTTTCAGACCAGGTACGGTCACTATGAGTTCCTGGTGATGCCATTTGGGCTAACCAATGCGCCTGCGGTTTTCATGGATTACATGAACCGTATCTTTCGACAATATTTGGATCAGTTTGTTGTTGTATTTATCGATGACATTCTGATATATTCCAAGAGTATGGAGGAGCATGAGCATCATTTGAGAGTTGTATTGACTACATTGCGTGAGAAACAACTATATGCTAAATTGAGCAAGTGCGAGTTCTGGCTATCAGAAGTGAAATTCTTAGGCCATGTTATCTCGCGAGAAGGGGTCTCTGTGGATCCCAGTAAAGTGGAAGCAGTACTGGACTGGAAGAGGCCAGAATCTGTGGCGGAAATACGCAGTTTTCTGGGTCTTGCTGGTTATTATCGGAGATTTATCCAAAATTTCTCCTGTATTGCGTTGCCGATAACCAAGCTCACAAGAAAGGATTAGCCGTTTGTGTGGGATGAGAAATGTGAAAACTGTTTTGTGGAGCTGAAGGAGAGGTTGACGACGGCACCTGTGTTGATTTTACCCGATCCCAGTTTGACATACGTTGTGTATTCTGATGCCAGTGGGCAGGGATTAGGGTGTGTCCTTATGCAGCAGGGACGTGTGGTGGCCTACGCCTCTCGACAACTTAGACCTCATGAATTGAACTATCCCACTCATGATCTGGAGCTTGCAGCCATTGTATTTGCTTTGAAGATTTGGCGTCATTACCTGTATGGTGTGACTGTGGAATTGTACTGCGACCACAAGAGTCTCAAATATCTGTATGATAAAAAAGAACTGAATATGAGACAGCGCCGCTGGATGGAATTGCTTAAGGACTACGACCTGGAAATAAAATATCATCCGGGTAAGGCAAATGTAGTCGCTGATGCTCTTAGCCGAAAGACTGTGCTCGTTGCAGCTATGATGATACAAGAAAGGAGATTGATTGAAGATTTCCGTGATTTAAATTTGACAAACCAGATCATCTGTGCCAATTACACTGTTTCTCAAGAGGAGAGTGATCTAAGGGCGGAAATTGAAGAAGCTCAGAGTCAAGATGACTAGATACAGCACAATCTAACTCGAATCGAATAGGGAGAAGTTTCAGGCTACGACATATCGCCTCGTGGATTAGTTCGTTACCAGAAAAGAGTCTGCGTTCCACTTAAGGCAGAGTTGAGGCAGAAGATTCTGGATGAGGCACACAAGAGTCGATATACTCTTCATCCTGGTATGACCAAGATGTATCAGAATCTGAAATTGGTGTATTGGTGGCCGGGTTTGAAGAGTGACGTGACCAAATATGTTGCAAGGTGTCTCACTTGTCAGAAAGTGAAAATCAAGCACCAGAGACCGCCTGGTTTACTTCAGAGTCCTGAGATTCCGGAATGGAAATGGGAAAGCGTGACCATGGATTTGGTTGTGGGATTACCCAGGATCAGAAACTATGATGCGATCTGGGTAATTGTGGACCGATTAACAAAGTCAGCCAACTTCATACCAATCGATGCTGGTTACTCTCCGGATAAGCTAGCAGAGATTTATATCCAAGAAATTGTGAAACTCCATGGTGTACCGAAGAATATCATTTCCGATCGAGATCCCCGATTCACTTCGAGATTCTGGAAAGCATTGCATGAAGCCTTAGGTACTCAACTAAGATTCAGTACGGCTTATCATCCTTAAACGGATGGACAATCTGAGAGAACAATTAAGACGCTGGAAGATATGTTGCGAGCTTGTGTTCTCGACTTTAAAGGAAGTTGGGATCATTTCCTTCCACTGGCTGAGTTCGCTTACAACAATAGCTATCATGCGAGCATCCAAATGGCTCCGTATGAAGCGTTGTATGGAAGACGGTGTCAATCACCTTTATGCTGGAATGAATTATCCGAAAGGAAGCTTTATGGGCCATATTTGGTCGATCAAACCTCAGCACAGATTCGAATCATTCGTAAGAGGCTCCTTGCAACGCAGAGTCGACAGAAAAGTTACGCTGACAAGAGGAGAAGGCCTCTAGAATTTGAGGTTGGTGATCACATATTCCTGAGAGTATCACCAATTACGGGCATTGGGCGAGCCATCAAGAGGAAGAAGCTAAGCCCGAGATATATAGGTCCTTTTGAAATCCTTGAGAGGATTGGGCCTGTTGCTTATCGAGTAGCCCTACCCCCAAACTTGAGAAGACTCCACGATGTGTTTCATGTTTCCCAACTGAAGAAGTATCAACCGGATCCATCTCATATTGTTGAATATGAAGAAGTTGAGTTACAAGACAACTTCACATATGCGATAGAGCCAGAACAGATCATTGATAGAGAAGAACGACGGCTCAGACACCGAAGCATTCCATTTGTGAAGGTGATCTGGAAGGGAATGACTCAGAGGGAAGCAACTTGGGAAGCAGAAGCAGATATGCGAAGACGTTATCCAGAGTTTATGGCTCAAGTTGTGTGACAAATTTCGAGGACGAAATTTATTTTACGGGGGGAGAAATGTAATATCTCAAAAAGTGATTAAGGGCTAATGACTTCAAAAGTGGATGTAATTATTGTTGAATAAACACTTTTGAAGAATGTGTGATGGGAATTTGGATATGTTAATGATTTCAATGGCTTCCTTGTGAAAATTTATGTGGGAATGATGTTTGGTATGAAAATGGAACCAATGGAAGCAAAGATGCAAAATCTAAAATTCTGTCCAGTGAAATTCTATTCTGGGCAGTCCGTTTGTGTGAATGCTTTGAATGCCTAAATGGTGTCTAAAAATTCTGAAACTTTCCAGTCTTAAATTTCACCTCCCAAGCTTCAAAATGGACATATAATTTGTGCCATTTCGTTTTGGGAAATGGGAGATATGACTGTCCAAAGTTTGAGGTCGAAAATGGACTCTGTTTTGGGGCAATGATGAAATTTGTGTAATTCTGGAATTTTTTGGTGATTTCTGGTAATGGCTCATATTTTTCCTATAAAGAGGACTTAAATATCTTTCATTTGGCTTTGGGATCAACTCATTTCAATTTTTATAGAATTAGTTATGATTTTTCAAAATTAGGTCAGAAAATCTGCCAACAAATCCGAGAATGGAAAATTTGTGATGGTAACTTTGTAATTATGGGATAATTTGTGATCAGCCCATTTTGGCACAAAATTGGGCCCCTGGACAAGCATATGACTGACCAAGAAGAGGAAAGAGTGGTTGGAATTTAATTGGGCTTGTGACTCATTTATATGTACAAAAAGGATTTGTGTACATAAAGTGGATTTTTGGAAATTTCTAAATATGACATAAGCAAGCAATACCATGACATTAGCCTAATGTTATAAAACAATTACAACACCTTTTCCCTTCCATTTCCCGTCGTCTTTTCCAGCAGCACAAACGTGAGAGAGAGCTTGGAGAAAAGAGAGGAAAAGAAGAAGAAATCTCGCAAGGTAAGCCGATTTCTCCGACGATCTAGCTCCTAACGCGTATAACTCCGACTCTAAGCTACTCCTCTTTATTCTTTAAGGTTGTGAAGCTCAAAATTTGGTGTTCAAGAGGCTAGGGTTTTCAGCCAAGTCAAGGAGAAGCCATTAGGAGCTTGAGGTAACTTCCAAACTTTCGTATATTGCTTATTCTGGCTGTTGTAGGCAATTTAATCGGTGAAATTTCGCCGGATTGCCATTGGTTTTAAAGTTTGGAAATGTTATGGCCTAGGGGTTATGCTGCCCAAATTGGGTCTTAATGTTAGTTGTAACCTAATGTAATGGTTAATAAAGTGGTTAGGAGTAAAAAAGAACGCGTTTATGGAGCCAAAATCGTAAAACCCCGATTTTCCCCGGAGAACTCATAAATTTTGGCCAGCTCTAGAAATGGGTCTTAGAGTTGGATTTTCAATGATTTAATGGTTCCATTGATTTCAGGAGTGAAAATTAGGTGGGGTTACAGTTGGCCACTTTTTCGGAAAAGGCCGAAAAAGCATAATTACGAAAACGCCCCTGAAACCCTCGAAGTAGGACTGCCAAGGGTAAATTTGTAATTTTACATTGAATTTGATAATTCCAAGTCCGGAAATGGATTCCTTGGGCGGAAATAGGTTAGGATAGCCCAGATTAGAATTTTGGGATAAGTGCAACCGGACCGGGTACGGCGGGTTCGGGCCGGGTTTTGGGGGCATTTTTGTAAATTTTCATTATAGACTCATATAACCCCAAGTAACACTATGGAAGTGTCTGAATAGTGCATTTGGAATTGTAGGATTCGATATTTGCCGCCCTCGGGAGCCAACTGCGCCGAAGGACGTCAGGAAAGGACAAGGTAGTGACTCTCTCTCTTATACTTTATGTAATGCACTGTATGTGTGTTGTATCACTGTTTTATGATGATTTCTGATGCTGCTGTGGTTACAGCTAGTGATAGCTGTCGTTTACAGCGTAAGCTGTCGTTATTGTGATTACAGCGTAAGCTGTCGTGATGTTGATTACTGATTACAGCGTAAGCTGTTGTGATGTTGATTATAGCAAGAGCTGTCGTATTGTGTATACAGCTGTGAGTGCTGTCGTTTGTGGTGAAAACCATGTATCTGTGAATTGCTGCTGCTGTTGCTGTTTGTGATTTATATACATGCTTTGTGTTTATGCATTGTGTGAGTGGTTTGTTACTACTGAGATTCTCTTGAATCTCATTCTTTCCTATGACTAACTTTTCAGACAGGGCGTGTGGCTCAAAGTAGAAGCGGCCAACCCGAAGCAATTAGGACCCTTAGGGGTATATAGTTGAATTGGAAACGTTGGTTATGAATTTTGAACTCGGGATTACTGTATATTCTGAATCAGGAACACTACATTCGATTTTGGTTGTGTAATCCCCTAGTGTATACTTATAAACCTTCAGGTTTTTATGCATAGAACTCGGGAGTTGCTGGGGATGCGGTTATACACTCTGATATGATTGAATGTATATTAACTGCACAGGTAATTATATTTGAATATTGAAATTGAGACCTGGATGGGAAAAAGAGTTTTGAAAGTTTTGTAAAAATTTTACTGTGAGACAGAAAGTTTAAAATGAGGTTAAAGCATCCAATGGTCTCTAATCCGATTTAAATATGTGTTATCAAATTATAATTACATGTTTAAAGTCAGGGGGTTACACCAATCGAGGTCGGGATTTGGAAAAAGTTGTCATGTAGGAACTCTTTCCTTTATACATTATGTCAATGTTTTATATGTTTTTTGTATGTTGCACAATGCCTATGGTTACTGAACATGACCGAAATAGTACCTATGGGTACACCGAACATGACCGAACATATGACTGATGGGTAAACTTAACATGACTAAACATAGTGCCTATAGGTACACCAAATTATGCCTAGTTTGTGGTCTTTAGCCCAGCTGAGGTACGAAACAGGTAAGGGTTCCAACAGTGGTTGGCTTCGAATATTTCCGAATGAACCAAATTATGTATTATTATAATATAGTTGTATATGGTACTTGACATATTTATTATTGCATTTTCTATGATCAATTGTTTGCTACTACTAAGATTTATTTGAATCTCACCCTTTTTCAAAACCAAAATTGTGTAGTGGAAGCTAGTGGCCCTAAGGGCAAGACGGTTGATACTGGCAACTGAGGTGTACGGATCAAGAGAATAGGGCTGTCGGTTATTATTAATTTATATTTTTGATATTTTGAACCCAAGTTGTTTATATTATCAAACCCTACTGGGAGATTCTTGTATATAAATAAGTACTTAATGTTAGTATGTTTCTGCTACTTCTATATGCCTTATAGAACTGTGCGCTTATTACTCTATATGTATTGAAATGTTAGGGGTTTGACATTTTTAGTATCAAAGCTAAAAGCGGTTCTGGCATTATCAAAATAGTATACTGATATGGTCTTGTTTACAGGTTGACGGCAATAATGAGCAGAGAACGGTCGCAGCGAGATAGGTCGTCACTGTCAGTGAACCAGGGTACTTTGTGTTAGATATGAATAGTTTTGATGATGTAAAATATAGATGTTAAATATGAGCAAAAAGTTTGTATAATATACTTATCTTCTACATTGACTAACTACCATATTTAATGTGAAATATCTTGTAGATTAGTCAAGCAAAGAGAGAAGATATCAAGTTGGGTTGAAAAGATTCATGTGATTTAATACTGTGGATTATTCGAATAGTCAAATTGTTATTCGAATAGGAAAACTTGTTTTCAGTTAAGATATATTCGAATAACTCTCAATTTATCCGAATAAACAAAGTACTATTCGAATAGAGGAGAACTGTTAACAGTTGATAGTATTCGGATAAGCACATTAGTATTCGAATAGTATGCTTTCTGAAAATAATTCAAGTGAAAACGTATTTGAATAGTCAAGGTATTATCTGAATAGTCATTGTGATTTTAAACTCAGTTTCTAAATATGGTATTCGGATAGTAGGATAACTATTCAAATAGTAAGGGCACTATTCGAATAGTATGATGATTATCCGAATAAGCTTTTAATGAATTTCAACATCCAATATCACAAGACTATCAGGATAGTAAAGTTACTATCAGAATAGTAAGATTACTATCAGGATAGTAAGGAGACTATCAGAATAATATTTGACATATTTCAAAGGTGACTATCAGGATAGTAATTGAACTATCAGAATAGTCTCAGTGCAAAAATTCAAATATTATTCGAATAGTAATTGAACTATCAGAATAGTCTCAGTGCAAAAATTCAAATATTATTCGAATAGTAATTGAACTATCAGAATAGTCCTTAACTGAAAAAGAGTGATTTTATTTGAATAGTTAAAAGATTATCATGATAATGCATATGTTATTCAAATAGTTAAAAGTTTATCATGATAATGCATGTGTTATTCGAATAGCTAAAACAATTATCATAATAATGCATATGTTATTAGAATAACGCAGTAGACTCTGTTTCTTTCAGCATGGGCGATGTTCAGTAATTTGGTCATATCTCCCAAACCACAACTCGGATTGAGGTGAAACCAGTGGCATATGAAACTAGACTCCCAACACGAACTATGGACATCAAGATCACATTCAAAGGAGTTCAAATGAGAGAGATATAAGCTTCGAAATTTGATACATGAATCAGCGTCATATTCCTGGACAGTTTTGGTATTTTGGACGTAACTCTCAAAACACATATCGGATTGAGACGAAACTGATGCCATATGAAAGAAGACTCAAAGAGCTTTCCATGGATAGGTCATTTGACATATTTGAGGTTATATTCTAAATAGCTATGCCATCTGGAAGTTGCTGCTCGTGATTTCAGAGATTGTCTAAGAACAGTAGATACTCTTTGGATCATAACTTTCTGTATACAATGAGTTTGGAGCTTATCCTTGTTGCATTGGGATGTAGATAATGAGGGCTTTCCGATGATATATAATTTTCCATGTTTCGAGTCAAAATCAAGAATTCACTTGAAGGCACCAACTGGTTGATAACAAAAGACTTTACTCGAGTAACCAGGTAAAAGACTTTCAGTAGCTCTCGGCCAAGAAATGATTGACATTACTCACTCGAGGGATTACTTAGTAATCAAATATGAAAAATATAGTGGTTGCAGGAATATGAAGATTCATCATCAAAGTACATTATTCGAATACAACAAGTTGTATTCGAATAGTATATCATATCTTGTGTAGAAAGGCTATTCGAATAAGGGTTCAGCTATTCAAATATTAAAGTTCATTATGAGAGACTATTATTCGAATACAAATGACACTATTCGAATAATATCATTTGTTTTACAAGGCAACTATTTGAATAAGGAATTCACTATTCGAATACACTTCAAATTCCAAAAGTTTATTCGGATAGAGAATAAAGTATTCGAATAAATATTACTCATTATCAAAGAAGGTTATTCGAATACAACAGATGTTATCCGAATAACTGATTTCCCAGAAAACAGAACAATGTCCCGAAGATTCTGGAAATCAATGGAATGATCATATAACTCATTCTTCTTGCTTCTAATCACTCTAACATTTCATTGTATTAGTGTTTAATATATTTCTCCTGGAGTACAATGAAGATATGATGTGAAGAGTCAAAAGGTGAAATTACGGAAGCGGAGCATCAACGTTATAACGTTCAAATGCCACCCACCGCCAACAGATATTTTTCAAAAACTGGAAAAGTCAATAGTGGTTGCGCACTCTCCAACGGACGAGAAGAAAATGTTCCAACGGTCATCACCAACATACCTATATATATGGGAACATCCAAACAGAGAAATATACAAAACAACAAGATTACACATGAACGTATTATCAAGTTTATTACTCTATTTTATGTTGTAATTGAAATTCTATGCTTTAGTGATTCTTATTCACTCTTGAGAGAGATATTTCATTCAAACTCAATATTTGTTATTGAGATAACTTAAGGTTGTGGAACCTTGAGTTGGGATTGGATTACAACTTGTAAGGGGGAGCGAGTGTCCAGGTGAAGGAACTTGCTTGTACTGAGGTGCCAAGAACCCACTGAATCTTGGAAGTTATAGTGAAACTCTCAGAGAAGCTCTGAGGACTGGACGTAGGTCAGAGTGGTTGTGGCCGAACCAGTATAACTCTCAGTGTACACTTCGGTGATATTTCTCCTTACTCTTTATTGTTTTAAATTCACTGTCAAAGTTTTATACTTGCAACGAATTTTTTAGTATCACCCAATTCACCCCCCTCTTGGGTGAAACGCTTGCTCTAACACTTTGTGTCAGAGTATTTCTGAGGAGCAACAGTATGTAGAAACGAGGACTACCAGAGAGCATGTCCGAGTCAGATCAGTGTATGGGCTATAGCTGAGACCTGAACCAGTACCTTAAGAGGGGTTGGGAGACTATGAACAACCATAGACTGACGAATCAATCAAATTTGGGTTATGCTAAATGTTCCAGAGCTGGAGTTCAGCACATATTACACGACTTATGACTAGATCAAGACTTGTGGGAGTATGTAAAAGGCATACATATGCGGGCCTTTAATGAATGGGATACCCTTGTGGGCCAATATATGGTATACCTAGAAGAGATAGACACATTACACGTAGGGCAGAACTACTTTGAGTTGGATATTCTAGATAATGTGTGGATTCACACTACATTATATATCTTTTTGGATACAACATTTTAGGCCAAGAAGATTAATGATATAGTCAATCGAGTTCCAAATAATAATTTCAATGAATTCATGGAGCATAATACCGACCTGCTATAGCGGTATATGTATAGTGGTGACACGGGACCCAAGTAGTATATTTTGGGTAACTGGAAGCAACTGGCATGTCATTTGATGCAACGGCAGTCATAGGGAACTGGCGGATAGACGGGTACATAGAAAGCTAAGCGTGCTCAACCCAGGGTAATCCTAAGATGGGTGACCCCTTGGGAAGCTATATGTAACTTAAGTTATAAAATATAAAAAGGACAAGCATGTAATGTACAGTAGTTACTAGGTTGTGTGATGTATTTAGCTTTCCTTGACTACTGTAAATATCTTATTTATGTTATATCTAACCTATCTATGTACCTTAATTATTTTGAAATCATGAAAATACCCTTGCATCTACATGAAATTTATTTTTCTATATTTTCATGTATAATGAATTATAGAGATAGCATGAACAAGAGGAAATGGTAGAGGCCAAGGGAAAGGTAGAGGAAGATGTGATAACCTAGATCAAGAAGATAGGCCTGACCCAATACAACAGCAAATTCTGGGTATATTGACTCAACAGTAGGCTACCATGAATGAAATTCGGGAAGAGCTGTAAGAAATGCAGTAGAGGCAAGATCTCCTAGAGGAAATGGTAAGGAGTGAAGGTGAAGAATATTCACCCAAAGGACCCCAACCAAAGGATATTCTGATTGAGCCTAAGATTGACATACAAACCTAGGTTGGGAGGTTTAGTAAGCAGCAGCCTCCTATCTTTTGAGGGAAATTTAATCCACAAATAGCCAAAGACTATCTCTCTCGGTTAGATAAAATATTGAATATTCTACTATGCCCGGATGAAATCAAAGTCCTACTAGCAATCTATAAACTGGAAGGTAATGCATATCGATGGTAGAGGAATACAGAACTGATCCTATGGGGAAGGAATATTCCAATGACCTGGGAATTATTATAAGAGAAGTTTAATGAGAAATATTTCCCCCTTATATGAAGAGGTGATATATGATGTTTGTTGAAGAATTAGACTTATTGGTGGTCAAAAACACAAAGCTGGATTTTTGTTGTTTTGGGAGGCATATTTCGGTCAGGATAAAAAATGGGTGAGGAAGTGTGATTTTGGTATTTTTTAGGGTTCCATTGGATTCTACTCAAAAAACGGTGTGGGAATAGGTCCTAGTTATAATCTCGATCAATTTAGAAAGATAAATCAAAAGATTGAAACCTTGTTATTGCTGCTAGAATTTCATGTTTGGAGGCAGTCTGGTTGTGGTGAGTTTTTGAATGGCTAAACTTCATCCATTGACCTTGAGATTTTTTAGATGTAAAGTATGCATAGAGAGCTTTTATTTGATAGTTAATGGGAAAAAATGGATAAGTACACAAAAAGTTATGGTAGAATGAAGTTGAGTAAAAATTCTAATCAGAATTTCTGGCAGCAAAGGAAATCATAAAAATTGGGAATGTTGTGTGCATAGAAGACTATGAGAAATATTTTTTTCCTTAAAATAAACTTAATAAGAGTCACATAGAATTTTGAATCACCCCAATTGGAGTTTTCTAGAATTAGTTCTGATTTTTCAAAGTTTAGAGAAAAATTTGCCAGCTTTTGGTAATTGTGCAAAAATTCAAAGTAAAGGGTGTTTAGAATAGAATTGGACCATAAAGGGCTAAGTTTAGCATTAGGGTTAGATTGGGCCAATCGGCTTCACATTAGGCTAGTGACTCTAATGATAACCAATATAAGAGAATGACTTATGAAAGAATTAGACTAAGTAATAACTCATCGCCTATAAATTATATTTTATTGGACTTGACATTTTCCTGGGACTCCCAATGCATGTCAATCAAGGTCAGTATTTGTAAAAAGTTGTCAGGTAGTAACTCTTTCCTTCATACATTATGTCAATGCTTATATGCTTTATGTATGTCGTTTACTGTAATATGTATGATGCAAGTGCCTATAGTTATACTGAATATGACCGAACATAGTACCTACATATAGACTGAACATGATTGAACATGACCTAACATAGTACTGACAGGTATATTGAACATAGTGCCTACGGGTACACTGAACATAATGCCTATGGGTACATCGATTTATGCCCTGTCCATGGTCTTAAGTGTAACACTCGTGTTTTGAAAGCATATAGATGGCATGAGTGTAGTAATATCTTTAAAAAGGAGACCACTAATCTTTTGTAAACAGTGGAAGTCCCAATTTCAAGCAGAGTATGGAGCTGTACTTAAATGGGTTTTCAAAAAATCTTTTCAAAAATCATTTTCAGATTGGGTCTCATTATTTTATGATTTATTTTAAGCCATCCGTTTCAGGTTCATTTCTTCATATCAGAGTGTTTACTAATAAGTTCTCTATTGAAACCCAAGCTACTAAGTTTAATTGACGGCCCTAGGTGGACGGCTGTCCACTACTGGTACGTATGACGTTGCGTGTTCGCTTATATACAGGCGCTTACATACATGTCAATCCGAGACTGACCACACTTAAATACAAGTTAAATACAACTCCAAATAGATAACCAAAGGAAAATTAAATTCTAAGTCCTTTGTTTCATTCGCCTGTGTTTACCTTCTTGCCTGAGGAACTACTTGCCCGAGCTGAAAATTTGTTTTGGAAAAATAGGGTGAGATTCAATGAATCTCAGTAATAACAAATATCACTCATATAAAATGCACATATATCATGCCATGTCAACCAAAGTTACAGTACAATCAACATATTCAACATTCAAAGATAAATTCACAATATGCAGAAAGCATAAAGTTACCAATTCAAGGACAACCGTCCCTTGCCACAGTGCTGAGAAATTCTACTGTGCCTTAGCCCTTCTCATCTGAATGTTTTAAATTCACAATGGTACAAACATGCATATAACATATCACATAGTATGTGAGGGATAAGTTACTACCTGACAATTTTTCCAAATCTTGATCTTGATTGATGTGCTTTGAACGTCCTGGGCAAGTGTCAAATCCTATAAATTATAATTTACGGGCAATGAGTTATTTCTTAGTCCAACTCTTCATAAATTATTCTCTTATGTTGGTTACCATTAGGGTCACTACATTAGGCCTAATATGAAGCTAATGAGCTCAAGCTACTCCAAATGCTTAACTTAACTCTTAAATGTCCAATTTTATTACAAAAACTCTTTACTTTGAATTTTTGCACAATTACCAAAAGCTGGCAAATTTTTCACTGAACTTTGAAAAATCATAACTAATTCCAGAAAAATCGAATTGGGGTGATCCAAAATTCTATATAACCCTTATTAAGTCTATTTTAAGTGAAAATACTTTCAGTAGCCGAAAGACTGCGCACACTTCCTAGTTTTTCTTTTTCTCCCTGCTGCCAGAAAATCTGACCAGATTTTATGGTCTACTTCAAACATTCATAACTCCTAGTATACTTATCGACAACCTTCATAATACCTATCAAATTAAAGGTCTATAAGTATACTTTAATTCTGGAAAATCTCATAATCAACAGATGAATTTGGACAGTGAAAGTTTCACCACAACAAAACTGCCAGATAAAAACGCACACTGGCAACTTTGTTGCACAAGTAGACTTAATTTCCAATTTTTGATTCTTTAAACCAGCCTGTCAAAAATTATAACCAGAGCCTATTCCCACACAATTTTTTGTATAAAATCCAATGGAAAGCTCAAAAATACCAAAATAAAATTATTTCTACCAGATTTAGCCCCCAACCGAAATCTGCCTCCCAAAACAACAAAAATTCCACTTTGTGATTTTAACTACCAACAGGTCTAATACTTCTCCAAACATCATATATCACCTTATATATATGATTAAAACATCTTCCTTCTTCAAAAACACCCCTTGAATGAAATACATGGGTGGTTGAAGAGCTAAGAAAAAACTCAATGAAATCACAAAGTATTCGGTTCAAAAGAAAGCCTACGCTTACCTCTTCGCGTTTCTACAAGTGGTTCGGTATTCCGGCGGCACTCTGGTAGACTAATTGGCACAAAACACCTAAGATGAGAAATCTAAAACCATAGAATTGAAGCTTATAGTGAGTAGAGGAAGTTTCCTAAAGGACTTACCGGACAATAACGATGATTCAGGGTTGAAATTGGCTCCGGTAGTCAAGAAAACTCACTATTCACTCCTCCTTCTCTCTTCTTGTGTTCTTAAGCTTAAGAAATCTGATTTCTATTTCTCTTTCCATGCTTGCACGAAATTTTGCCATTTAGTTAGGCATGGATGGTTGTGATTTAATCACATAAAATGATCTCATCTCATCTTGCCACATGTCACAAGTTTAATGCTTAAGAGTGCCACGTGTCATGCAACCATTGGTCTTCCACTTTTCTCTTTCTTCGGTGGGTCATAAATGGTCAGGGGAAGGGAAGGCCTGACAATTTCCCCAGACTCTTGGGTTCGGTGCTCGACTCTTAAAGTAAGCAACCCAGCCGGAGACCGGTGAATTCCCCGGACTCAAACGCTAGGTGGCGTACTTTGGAGATGACAACACGAAAGGCTTAAAGTGGGTGTAATGATGAGGGACACATGTCACCCCCTCATTTGGCCAACACAAAAACATGTTTTTACTTTGTAATTATTTCGGGACATTTGTCATTTCCTTATTTGGCCAACATGAAAGATGTGTTATCATGAGTCATAATGAGCTGTCATTACATACTTTACTGAAGTTCTCTTTAATAAAGTTGATCCATCGGTGCCTTACCCAGAATTCTAAGTGGGACCCACGTGGGACTATGGCACGCATATCGAGGCACGTCACAAAAAGCCTGAATTCATTCGATCTCGCAACTGATGCCCCTGAACCCTGCAGCCACTGACGAATTTTGCTCCAACTTCTTACACTTGTATTTTTACAATATTGACTTCTCAATTTCTGTGAATGACACAATGGATATCTGGGAATTTCGAAAGTAACTCTACCTTTAATTGTAAATACCGATATTTATTTTATTCTACTATTTCCATATTTACACTTTTTTAGTATTGCAAAATTTGGTATATTACATTAAGCCCAGCTGAGCTACAAAACATGTTAGGGTTGCAACAATGGTTGTCTCTGAACACTTTCAACCGAACCAAATTATGTGTTATTATAATATTGCTGTATATGGTAATTGGCATATTTATTATTACATTTTCTATGATCGATTGTTTGTTACTACTGAGATTCATTTAAATCTCATCCATTTTCAAAATCAAAATTGCATAGCAGAAGTTAGTGGCTCTAAAGGTAAGACGGATGATACTGGCAACTGAGGTATATAGATCAAGAGAATAGGGCTATTAGTTATTATTAGTTTATATTTTTAATATTATGGACCAAAGTTGTATATATTATCAAACCTTACGAGGAGATTCCTATATGTAAACAAGTATTTAATGTCAGCATGTTCTCGTTATTTCTGTATGCCCTATGGAACTATGCGCTTATTACTCTTTGTGTATCAAAATGTTAAGGGGTTTAACAACACTAGTTTATGTCTTTTACTAAATAATTTGTCCTGCCAACACTATTTTATGTCATTTCTGAGTCAAAAAGATTCTTCAATACAAAAGTAATTCATATTTCAATACATACAAGTATTTATATATATAATTAAAAACATTGTGTAGAACACTGTCATTCATTCAAACTTCATCATTTCATTTAGTACTCTGGACATAATCATTACTCAACATTTTAACTACCCAAATCATATTCAAGTCAAAACACTTATCATCAACATACTTTAGTAACATATACCTCCAATTCCACTAATAAGATTTTTCTTTCACTGTTCCATTGTTTTGTAGCTGCTTTTAAGAACCGCAATTGTATTGGTAGCGGTTTTGTCACACTGCTACAAGATGCGTATGTAGATAGCACATTATCTAAGCAACTCGTAGCAGTTGTAAAACTACTACAAATAATGGTTCCCAAATTTTAGTGTGGCGGGAAATGAAAATTGAAAATTTGACACCAACATTGTAGTGGTTTTGAAACTGCTACTAAGTACATCTTGGAATTTGAAAAAATTGGTACCAAAATATTTATAGTGGTTATGAAACCGCTACTAATTTTAGATGAAATTTCAAAAGTTGCGCCAAAATTTTAATCTGAATTTGAATTTAAATTTGTAGAGGTTTGGTAACTGCTACTAAATATTGCATAAACTAAAAAAAGGCAAAATAATTATTTGAGTTCATTGTTCCAATATTATGTTGAATGTTTTGTTATTTAAATAAAAATTTAAATGATAGTAATTAATATTTGAGAAGAATGATTAGATTAAGTTATATAAGTATAAATATTATGTCGGTTAATATTGAGAATGTGTAGGTAATAAGGACTTATGTTGTCCACTATATGTTATTCGATTATTGAAGGAATGTTGATGATGTTGGGGAAGAGTTCTTAAATTTATGAGAAGAAGAAAAATTAATTAGTATAATTATTATAAAAAGAAAAAAAATAAAATGTTGAAATCAAAGATTTCAAAAAAAAAACTTACCATATTTGATCAGCTTGCTTAGTTCTTCAAAAAAATTTTACTATTTAAAAGAAAATGATAGAGAGAAGAGGGGTGGGAAGAAATGGAAGAGGGTTTAAAATAAGTTGTGGTGCGGGTATTTATAGGGATCTACGTAACGCTTGCAGAGGTTAAGGTGACAGTTTTTGTAGCGGTTGTGGTGACAGTGTTTGTAGCGGTTTTTGTTTAGTTTGAAACTGCTATAAATATTGCTTGGAATTTTTAAATAAATATATATATATATATAAATTGAGGTTTACAAGAAGAAAATTTAAATTTGTTTAATTATTCTCCATCGCCATCCCTACAAATAATGTGGAGTGGTGAGTTTATTATTTTGTATAAAAATTAAATTTAAATTAAGTGATAATAAAGCATAACTTGTAAAAAAGCATCAAACTATAGGCAAATTGTCATCGCCTTTAGATAAGTTTTCAAGCTACAAGTAAATTGTAATTACCATCACCCATGTTGTAAAGGTTCTGAGGCTTTAAGTTAACCACCATATTGCAATCCTTGTTCCTTTCGTCCCCAACATAATGAACCTGGTGTTCCTCTCATGTAACACCTTATTTCTCTAATCATTTTGATGAGTTTTATGCAACGAGTTCAAACCACTAATCGATATTCATTATTTAATTTCCAACCTCAAGACAGGATTCATACCTATAGTTGAGTGGGTTTTTCAGAAATTTTCAAAATCTTGCAGGAGCGTCATTTGGTAGTTCGCGACTTCATTATTACTCATCGATTTTTATCTTTATTTAATTTAATCAGAGTGATTTACTGCTAATTTATTTAGCCATATTTTTCCTGTACTTATTCTTAGTTCATTCTTTTATATATTTATATAGATAGTGTAGCCACACAGGGCTATAAAGTGTTTAATATAATACTCAACAAATCAATCTTCACTTCTCTGCCATAATTCCCTCTTGTGCAACTCCCTATAGTACTCTTCTATACTCCTTCACACTTGTATGGTTGGTTGGGGGAGGGTGAGATTAGGAGTGAATCTCAGTAGTCAACAATCCTAACTATGCATGCAAAATAATGCTTAGTAGATGGCATGCTTGGCACATAAATTTATGGCAACATAATGATATATGCATGCTCAATGCTTTATAATACGCTCATAGCCATAGCATAAGTACAAACAGAGCTTCAATCATTCACATATGTTCCATGCAATTCATCAAAGCAATAACACATAGCATCACGCAAGCGTACACATATCAAATACATGCAAGTCAAGAAAGTTTAATTACCACTTGTCTTTGTGTTCTCCTGTACCTCTCATTCCAACTATTGTAGCTTTTGGAAATTCTTCCATTTCTTCTTCCTTGACCTCTTATGGCCCTAGATACCCTATCATATCATCAGACACATGATAGAGAGTCATTAGAAGTATATATTACTGTCCAAGAAGTTAAGGAGGCTAAGCAATTCGACGTTTCTCAAAAAAATATGAAATGTTGGAAGTTGGGGTCTTGGCTATGGCTAAGGAATACTTTGGCAGCAGCCAAAATTTCCATAAACTTTTGGACTACGGCCAAGAAACTGCACCTCCAGGTTTTCCCCTGTTTCTTGGCTGAACTTCCAAAAATCATAAATTAATTTACAAAACTCTAAATGGAGTAGTTCAAAGTTCTATGTGACCCTATTTAAGTCTACTTTCAATGAAATGTATCATAGATCTCCAATTACAGCCACACATTTCCCAAAAATTTGTCAAACACATTGTTACAGATTTTGTTGCAGAATCAAGGTCAAACTTTGAAAAATCATAACTTTCAATCCACTGGTCCAAATGGCTTATATTACCTATAAAATTAAAGCCTAAGATGTCTACTTTAATGCTGTACAATTTCATAACATTTGAACATAGCTAGACTAATAAAAAACACATAACAAGTTCTTTGCCTCCAAAAAATGAATTCAGGCAGATTTAAACACAAACTTCCAAAATAATTAAAGAGTATCATCAAAGCATAAACACATGATTAAACCACAAGAATACCCCCTGACTGGAACATGAATAGGACGCCACCATCATGAAAACTCATCAAAACAACAAACCAATTAGTTCAAAAGGAAGCCTACTCTTACCTCTACGCTTTTCCACAACTAGCTTGAAAATCCATTAGTATTCTGGCAATCAAGATGTCACTAAACACTACTAAATGAAAATTAGAAACTATAGAAATAAAGCTTTGGATGAGTAGAAGAAGGTTATATAAGGGTAATTTGAGAGAAAACATCGATTTGGTAGTGTTTCAGCAGATTGAATTTCTAAAAAGTTATTATTCACCTTCTATCTCTCCTTTACCATTTTCCTGTGATTTTTCTGATTTTTCTTTCATTTGTGGGGTAGCTAGCCAAAATATATGTTAAAGAGGGAGTCTTGAAAAGTTATGCCACATGTCGAATTCCTTGGTGCCACTTGTTCGGTGACATATGCCACTTGCTTTAATAAAGTGGGTCCTGCCTCTTTTCTCAGACTTTTAGCCATACTTTTATTAAGGAAAAGAGAGGCCTAAAAATTTCCCTGGACTCTCATGTTTGGTGTTCGGGAAGTTAAGTATAAGACCGAACAGGGCACTAGTGGATTTCCCTAACTCAGGTGCTAGGTGGCGCATCCCAGGGATGTCATCACAAAAGGCAAAAAGTGAGGGTCATTTTAAGGAACACTTGTCATCTTCACATTCATCCAACACAAAGTACACTTGTACTTTGTCATGATGAGGGGATATTTGTCAATTTTTTATGGTACCAACACAAAAATTGTGTCATCATTAGCTATCATGACTTACTTTATTAAGGCCACTTTAATAAAGTTACTTTATGGGTGTCTACTTGGGTTTTAGTCGGGACTTACTCAGGATTGCTTCATGTATTCCGGGCTTGCCAAATGATGCTAGGTTAGAGTATATGTGTATTAGCCCCACATGGCATCACATACCAGGGTCCACTCTAAAAAAGCAAGGTATTCATGTCTACCCTGAAAATGCCATGTACACTTACATACCAGCGTACTTTGCTTGATTAACTTGTCCTATACCTCATGACAAAGTTAGGTGGAATCTTTCTACCAACCAAATGGCACTGTATATGTGTCCTTTGCCCATCTGTATTTACACTTAATCATACTACCTACAAATATCGAGCCCTCTACCCGATAAGGCCAAATCACATAGTCCCTAAGAGTCTTTCTATCTCCTATCATTCTTGGGACTCTTTCCAAACTAAGCTTAGTAGTCTTCCTGTTATAGGTTTATCCTCAAAGTCCTAGGCATAAAATTCAGGATATTACATTTGAGGCAGGAATATATCGATCATCATCTTCTGATTGACCAATGTGAATTAGCTAAGAGAAATTTACTGATGTGATGCCTAAGTCGTCAGTTGTGAGTCCCTAGGAAGTTGTTGTATTTTCCAACAAACACTTGAACAGCGTCACAGTGAAATGACCTTTGTAATTTAGTTGACGACATCAAGAAGCTTTCCTTAATAAGGGATACCTTCGAACTGTATGTTGTCATTACTGCT
The DNA here is from genome assembly GCA_963242795.1 of Inga leiocalycina. Lineage (NCBI taxonomy): Eukaryota > Viridiplantae > Streptophyta > Magnoliopsida > Fabales > Fabaceae > Inga > Inga leiocalycina. Next base: position 49,054,819 of record OY725323.1, read on the forward strand.
GCTCACATAATCCTTTTCCTAAAGGTGACATAAACACTCAAATTTTGAGTTAGCAATCCTTGATCTTGTGAAACCATGCAGAACTTGAAACCATTGACATTTTATGTTGTAAACCTTTTTGTATGGTCAAGAGGGCCAATAGCGAGAACTCTAAAATTTGGTGAGTGTGGGTTTTGGTCATTTAGTATTCTATATGCAAACCAACTTGGCAATTCACTTTGGACCTTTTTATTAATTTCAGAGGATGTTTGTGTATGGATCCTGAGTTGAAGCTTCACATGACTTCAAAAGTCCCTATAATTAATCATGAGATGGTGATCATGAAATGTAAGTAAAAAAATGTAAGTAGATATATAGAATAACATATGTCTGTACAATTCTTACTAGAGGAAGGGTTCAACTTGAGTATAACTAATCAAGACATCTCTATGTGCTTGCAACTTCTCAGCTATTGTTAATGTGAAGTTTTCACTTCCTCAAACTTGTTTACCAATACAAGGGATTAACAACTCTCTTGATGATGGATCAGTTGAAAGACATCTCAATGTCATCAAAGCACCTTGAACAAAAATACAAGACCTTATCTCCCATATAACCTTCAGCTATAGAACCTTCTAGCCATACCTTATTCCTTACATAAGATTTCAATTTTCCAATACACCTATAAAGTAAAGAACAAAAAATGTTGATAAATTCTGAAATGTGCAACTAACAAATTTAGAAATGAATGTTGAAGCACATATGTAAAATGAGTACCTCTTAATAGGATACATTGATTGATATTGAATTAGGCCAGTGAGTTTTGTTTCATGAATAAGGTGAACTATCAGATGAACCAGCATAGTGAGAAAGGATAAAGGAGAGATCATCTCCAAATGACAAAGCATAAGAATAATTTTGTGTTGTAGCAGATCGAGATCTTCAATCATCAAAACCTTGGAACATAACTTCTAAAAGAAAGAACACAACTCCACCAAAACAATAGACACATTGGGAGGCGGTGTATTTTTTATTGCCAATGGAAGTAACTGCTGCATAAGAGCATGTGAGTTATGACTCTTCAGCCTATCAATCTTTCAAGACTACATGTCAATACATCATGAAATGTTGCTCGAATACTCATTAGGAACTTTTATTTTCTTCAACGTCATGCTGAAGATTTCCTTATTTGGGTTTTTGAGGGTGTATTTTGATGGTTGAAATTTGTCATGGTTATCTAGCCATGAGTCTTCATAAACTCCATGGCCCGTAAATATTTCCTTATTGAAAGATGATCTTTTGACTTGTTGGGTTCGTTAAGCAGTGTGTATACCACATTGTCACATATCTTTTTTTCAATATACATGACATCAAAACTATGTTGAAGCAAATTAGTTTTCCAATATAAAAGAGTGAAGAAGATGCTTATCTTCCACCATTGCAGAGGCATAGAAGCATAAGTCCTGCTAGTATTTCTCCTTGTTTTTGCTACATCATCGTTTTCTCCAAATTTGAATTAAAGATCCTGAAGCTGCTGTAAGATATTTTTACTAGATAAAGTCCAAGCAGTTCCTCTTTTTTATGGTTTCCCATTGAAATGATTCTGTTGTAATCTAAACTTATGCTTACCATTGAGAAACCTTTAATGAACCATGAAGAACCACTTTTGACTATGGCTAAGGCGCACTAAGTCAGAGTCAAAATTGTAAGCTATACACACCATCCCAGTATGCACATTCCACCTAGATAATGTTTCCATCCTAGGGAAATCACTTATTATCCACATCTAGGCTGCACACAAGTTGAACAATGTCTTCTCTTACATGTCATATGTCTATATGCTGACATTCCACAAGTCCAACAATTCCGTAATAAGTAGTTGGAGATATATATCGATGTCATTACCTAGTGCCTTTTTACCTGGAATGATTATAAATAAAATGAAGGAGCTTTGTTTCATACACATTTATGGGGAAATTTGTATGGAACTAAGACTACCGGCCAAATACCGTAACTTGTGCTAAGATTACCAAATGGATTAAAACCATTGCTTACTAAAGCAAGTCGTACATTTCTAGGGTCAACAGTGAAAGCTAGAAAGTCTGAGTCTTTCTGAATGACACGTGCCTGGATGATTAAATTCAAATTCTCCAAGATTCAACAATTTGTAATAGTTGCGAAACCAGTACCATAATCGCTACAAAGTTAAACTTTGTAGAGGTTAGTGGGCAAAAACCACTACAAGTTCATGACTATTGGTGATATTTAAAATATTCAAATTTTAGAATCACACGCTTTGCAGCGGTTATAGAGCAGGAACTGCTACATAGTTCATGAATGACGCCTGCCTGGATGATTAAATTCAAATTCTCTAATGTTCAAGAATTTGAAGTGGTTGTACAACCACTACCATAACTACAACAAAGTGTGAACTTTGTAGTGGTTACAGGGCAAAAAATGCTATAAACTTCATGACCGTTGGTAGGATTTGAAATATGCAAATTTCAAGATCACACACTTTGTAGCGGTTATAAAGTAGCAACTGCCACACACTTCATGAATGATGCGTGCTTGGATGATTAAATTCAAATTCTCCAACATTCAATAATTTGTAGTGGTTGTACAACTGCTACCATAACCGCTAAAAAGTGTAAACTTTGTAGTAGTTTCGGAGCAAAAACAGCTGCAAACTTCATGACCATTGCTGGGCTTTAAAATATGCAAATTTCAAGATCACACACTTTATAGCGGTTATGGGGCAGGAGCCACTATACACTTTATGAATGACACATGCCTGGATGATTAAATTCAAATTCTCCAATGTTCAACAATTTGTAGTATTTGTACCATTACTGGTACAAAGTGTAAACTTTATAGCGGTTATGGGACAAAAGTTACCACAAACTTCATGATCGTTGGTGAGATTTGAAATATTCAAATTTAAAAATTACACACTTTGTAGCAGTTTGTCAATTCCCGCAAGCTATTATTTATTTTTTAAAATTGTAATTAACAGTTTGTGGCAGTTTTATAACCACTACAAATATAAAGTTTTTTTTTTAAAAAAAATAATTTACATTTTGTAGCAATTTCTAGGCTAAAGCTGCTACAAACTGTAGTTATTTATTCATTTTTTAAAATTTTTTGCGTGAGTTCTAATTTAAACAAGAAATTACATAAATAAAAAATACAAATATCCAAATTTTTTTTCCAAATGAAAATACAAATGTCCAAATTGCGCAAAGTGTCCTTGATGATAAATGAAAATACTAAGATAACTATCTGGTGGCAACCATCAGGCCTACTTTTAGGGGACAATATCATAGGGTAACTAGAGTTAACAACATCATCATCGGCAGGAGGAGAAGTTGGCTGGATGATGAACCTAGGGATTGGCAGGACCTGTAGATGCTCCTCATTAGGAAACAACCAACCATAAGACCTCGACAGCATCACATTCGTGATATCTTGCCACTGGGTCTGCTAGGCATAGAAGAAATTGACCTGTACCTAAATTTGCTGAGCCATCACAGCATGTGCCCTGGCAACCTCCACATAGATCTCCTAAATAGTCTCTTGCTCAATCTTCTAATGTTGGAGGTCCCTGCTTAAGAAGTGCTAGCCTTAGAGGTGTCGCTACTGCTATAGACCATGCTTGGCCTAGCACATAACCCTTTACTCATACAATGTCCAGTGGGCTCAACTGGACCCAGATAAGCTTTCAAAGGCACAGTAGGATCCAATAGCCCCTGTGACTGCTAAATCTGCTCCTGCCGCATACATTTTATGAAACAATTATTAAAAAATTTAATTAAAATAAATAAAAAATGTTAAAAAAAACAACGTCTATATCTTACAATGGCCTCCTCTGCCTCCTAAGAGGCCGTAATCCTATCCTGGTGTCTATGGGTGACGGTGAATAACTTCCCATTATCCGTCCAACACTTCTTCAGCCGAACCTTCCTCTCCTAAAAGAATTAAAACAAGAAATTATTGTTATAAAAAATAAAAAAAATAAATTTATAATATAAGGCTAAAATTAATTTAATTGTAAAAATACTAGTTCCCTATAAGTGACAACAATTGTCTTTAATCCTACATTTGATGGATCCTCTATTGCCCTAAGCTTTTAGTGTTTCTATGAGAAAGAGCCTATAGAAACAACAAAACATAAAAACTATTAAAATTTTATTTGAAAACTAATAATTACTAAAAAAAATTACATGTCCTTCTAAGCTCTTCTTGTATTGGATAAAACTAGCCCAGTCATTAGGTGGGATGTTGTTAGGCATGTTCTCCATCAGTTGCTCCAGAGTTATCATCCCATCCTTATCATGATGTGGTAAAGATGATTCCACTAGTTATTTCAGCTATCCCCCATCTTTATCATCATGTACCTCTTCCTATTGTCGCGCATGAAGAACCTATCCTATATCATAATTAAATATATAATAATTAAATATAATTAATTAGTTAAAATGACAAAAATTATAACTATTTACATTTATAATATAATTAAATATAATTAATTACCTTCACAGCCTCGTCTCACGCTATATTATTTGGCGTCCGGGGAATCTTCTTCCATGTCTTGAAGTGGATAGGGATTGCATCCAATTCATGTCCAACTCATTCATATAGTGGTTGAATAGGTAACCACCATTCTCAATTAGCTAGTTCGTGGCTGTAACATCTTATTTCCATAATCGGTTTGATGTGTTTTGTGTAGCGAATTCCAACCACTAAGCGATATTCTTTTGCAAAACTCTTTCAATTCCCAACCTCATGATAGGATTTGAACTTGTAGTTGAGTGGATTTTTCTGAATAGTTTAAAACTTTTCGAAAACTATCATAAAGTGGTTTGTAACTTCTTAGGGACTTATTATTTCTTAATTCTTTTGATGATTACCAATGTATTTCTCAACTTATTCTTAGTTAATTATTCAAATATACACAACTTGTGTAGCCACACAGGGCCACCAAAGTGTCCAAGTTTATTACATCAACTGTTTAACACGTTTCAATCTTTCTTCCACAATCACAATTTATTCTTGTACATCTTCTTGCATTACTCTTTTATGCTTATCACACCTATATAGTTAGGTAACGGAGAGTGAGATTCAAGGGAATCTCAGTAGCAAACAGGATACAAGCTTAATGCATGACATGCATGCTTACATAAATTCATGATAGCATAATGACATACTTGCATGATAAATACTTTGCACATTACACCTCTAGCCATAGCATAAATAAAAACATAGTTTCAATCATTCATATATGCTTCATACCATTCATCAAAGCAATTAAAGACATCAATACATAAGCATACTTGTTAAGTAATGCAAGTCAGGAAAGTTTTACTACCTTTCACTTTATGTCTTCTTCTTGTACCTTTTCTTCCAACCATTGAAGTTGCTTGAAGAACCTTCAATTCTTTTACTTTGAAATCTCATGACCCTAGATATATATCCACATCATTAGGGACATGACAAATGAATATCCTATATGGCTGCATTAGCCTTTGAGATTACTCTACCATTGTAAGTCACTATTATTACAATTCATTATAAGTATCTCAAATTCGCATAATAAGCCTATACTGCCAAAATCTTCACATAAATTTGAAAAATCATAACTTACTTTACAAATCTCCAATTGAGGTGATTCAAAGTCCTATGTGTCCTTCTTTAAGTCTATTTTAAAGGAAACATATCTCCTGCTGCCAATTACATAGAAATAGTTCAAGAAACCTCAACCAATTCTCACTACCACAGAAGTCATTCTAGATTCAATACCTAACATTAACAAATCATATCTCCTAGTATACTATACTAACCAAAATGGCGCATATTACACATCAAATTAAATCTTAGAGAGTCTACTATCAATATGGAAAATTCCATGACCATTGAATAAGACTTGTCTATTTGAAAAGACATCACAAATAATCTATCTCCCAGAAAATGCAAACTGGTAGTAGCAACCTCAAGTTCCAAAGTTTGGGTTTTCAATCCAACCCTTCTAAAATTATGCTTTTAACCTATTCCCAAAAAATTTTGTGTATATAATGCATTGGTGACCTTAAATTTATCAAAAGCAAACTTTTCACCATGCCCTATTTTGACCGAATAGAACCCTCAAACCAACAACAACTAATTTTGCAATTTCAACCACCAGACTACTCTAATACCATCATTAGGCATTATATATCATCGCGTACATAATCATAACAACATTAAACCCTAATTTATCTTAGTGACTGAAATTTAGGGCAGTTAAGGAAACCCATTAAAATTCAACAAATCTTTAAAGTATTCTATTCAACTCGATGCCTGGGCTTACCTTTACATAATACTATAGCCAGTTCTCGATTTCAGCAATATCTCAACCTACTAAATGGCACTAAACTGTACTAATAAAAAATCTGAAACCATATAAATAAAGCTTACACTTAGTAGAAGAAGGTTTATGAAGGCTTCATCGGCTGGAAACAAGGATTCAGTAGCGAAATCGGCTTGGGAACTCAAGAACACTAAGTTTTTATCTACATACTCTCCCCTTTCTTTTTCTTATGATTTTCTCTAATTTTTCCCTATTTTCTCTTGCCAGCCAAAGTTAATAAGGGGTGGAGAGAGGTTGGATTGCTCTTGAAATGACATGTGTCATGTGCTAAAAGTATCCTAGGGTGCTCGGTGCTCTTTTCCTTGGACTTAGCTGGCTTAACCACCAGAAAATTCACCTAACCTACCTGAGAAATGCCAGGGAAGTGCCATGTGTCCAAACATAATCTCTTACTTCCTTCTTTATCTATTGGTAGTCCAAGTTGGTCAAGGGAGGAGAAGTTAGATGATTTCATCCAACTTTTGAGCTCGGTGTTCGGGTAAGTCAGGTACATGACCAGACCAGAGACTAGTGAATTACCTAGACAAATAGGTTAGGTGGTGTCTTCTAAGAGGTCCACCACAAAAGCATAAAGCAAAAGTGCTTAGGTGACAACATCTCATAGTGCCAACACAAAAGCTACTTTATGTGTGGATGGCATGAAATGCGCTATGTTTCATGAGTCATCATTCTCTCTCCTCTATTCTCTTAAATGGTGCCTTTTTGGTCAGGGGAGGGAAGTCCGGCAATTTCTTCTGGCTTTCCTACTCGGTGTCAGGGAAAGTTTGACCTGTCTCGACCAAAATATATAGGGTATCCCAGCTAGATGCTAGGTGGCACTGTCTTTTTGTTCCAACACAAAAGGCACTTTATGAAGATGTTAGGTGTCTTCTCTTCATTTGGCCATCCAAAAAGCAAATGCTATGTGGCACTTTCTCATTGGCCCATAAAGCCACTTTTTCAAAAAGTTACTTTATTAAAACTACTTTATCAATGTAGGCTTCAGGTTGTGCCATATGTCTATGTGCCGGTATATTCTATCTGACCGACTACGTACTCAACATACCGGTCACCAAATATCGGTATGCCACATGTGAGACCTACATGGCACCATAAGTGTTCTTGTACTACCATCCCATAATGGCATTTAAATGCCCTTCTGTCCCCTGAGGGCATCACATGTACTCAAGTACATACATCGATCTATTTATCCAACTAAATACATCCAATGTGCCCTCATATCATCGAGAGAGCTATTCTCTACCTAGAAAGATGAATCATACAATCCCCAAGAGTCTTTCTATTTATTGTCATTCTTGGAACTCTTCTTAAAATAGGCTTAGTAGTCTTCCTAATATAGGCTTATCCTCAAGTCTCTATGCCCAAAATTTGGGATATTACAGTGGCCTCATTCTAAGAAACTATGATACATAATCCCCATCAGTCCATGCTAGTGAGACTGACCACATCTTGCCTCCTAGTGTTTATGTTCTCCTGCTTACCTACACAATTTACCACATAGTTTAATTAAATTTAAATCCACATTTAGACCTATGTAATTTAAATATTAACTTTATTAAAATAATAATTAAATTTACCTTAAACTTGCACCTTAAACCCCGTCAACCTTTAAGATGACCGTCACTAGTTATTTTGGTCTCGGGCCTCCTCCTTATCCAAGAATTGCCTTATGTTACGTAGTATGGGAATATTGAAGTTAAACTCCTTGTTCTTATCATAATCATTGAGACTGATGTCAGCTCCTTCTAGCAGAATAGGCAGCTCTGGTAGGTATGCCTCTTATAGGGTCGTCTGCTGTGGTTGCTCTAAGGTAAGCTACTATAGCGGGGTCACCTCCTACATGGTATGAGGGCATGTCTACCTTTATGCTACCCTCTACTGGCCCTAGCACTGCCCCCTCTACTACTGCTCCCCCGTATGGGGACACTTAACCTCCTTCCCCTTGACCTTATCTCTCTTAGAAGTCATAATAACTACAGTAATTATTAAATAATTAAAAATATTATCAATATTTATAACAAAATTATAATAATAGGGGAAAAACAAAATCAATGAGTTAAATTTACTAACTTCAAGTGGCTAACTCTTTAAATGATTGAGTAGAACCGTAGATTTAAAGTAAGACCTTTCAGAATATGTGAGAAATAAACTTACCAAAAGTGGTAAAATGAGGCGTGATTATGCTTATATAGCCACGGCTACCTTAACCACTACAAATACGAAACCATGCCTTGTGTAACATGAAAGTTTGTAGCATTTTACAAAACTGCTACAAATGTGCAAAGCCTCTGCATTATGTAGCGGTTATTCTCAAAATCGCTACAAATATGCGACCCTTTATAATCTATAGTGGTTCTTGTATTATGAACCGTGACAAACCCACCACCACAAATGTGGCACCAGCTTGGCACCTTTTATAGTGATTTTTTTTTTGTGAAAATCGCTACAAATGTTGTTCACTTACTAACGCGCCACTTGGCGTGAGTCATGCCATTACAAATTTGTAGCAGTTTAAAAAAACCATTACAAATTATGATATTTGTAGTGCTTTTGTCCAACCACTACAAATTAACTGCTACGAATTGACAGTTTTTTTGTAGTGGAAATCCTGAAAACTTTAATTTTTTTTCTCACTTTTACTTTCATTTTGTCATCACAAAATTTCTAAATCTCTTCCTTTATAGCAAGACAAATTTGATAATATAACTTATCAATTATGTAATAACTTAATTGCTTAGGAAACAACAAGGTGCAAACTACATAAAGAAATATATTTCTTACTTAGCTTGCAAAGAATCCAGCTAGACCACAACACATTTCTATAACCAACTACTTATATACTCATTAGTATATGATTTACTCAATTAGTAACCCCACACTTTCATTAAAAAGCATATTTACTTGAGCAAATCTTATCATTAAACACAATATGAAGCTTACTATTCTGCTTCCAACATATGGTTTTTCTTCTTCATTACTTTCTGAGACATCTTCACTGACTACTGCCTCTTCTAGAGTATATACTTTTACATAAAGTTTGGCAACATCTCCTTTATTTGCCCCAAAATTGCATTGTTTTAATGCATAAACATGTATATAACATGTTAAGTTTCTTAAATTCTTACCCTTTCTACCCTCTTAAGAATACAACCCATCATACAAAAATGAGCAATTAAACAAAACACAACACAATTAAAACAACACAGGGAAGGATAACCACAAGTGGGACAGTTATAAATTTATAACATTATCACAAATGTCATCTAGTTATATATATATCAATTTACAATACCATAATCTTACTCTTATATTTATCACATAGGTGCACAAAAATCAATGCACAACAATTTATTCTCTAGCCTCCTTTATTTCATCCCAACTTATTTCCTCTAACTAAACCTATGGGCTAGTACTCACCAATGTGACTGGCAGTTCAATTCAACAAACTAACCAATCAAGTGATATAGACCGGCCAAAATCCACTGAGTACAAGACTGAACCATGGGTCCCCCTTTAATGTATTAGTGGGATGTCATGGCCCACTAAGTACAAATGGGCTAAAGGATTAACTAGTATACATTTGGAAACCTACCACCTTATTTCCTCATTTTCTATAAGAATTCACCCCTTTTATTTTCTCTATGAATAACTAATAAATCCTAGATTTTTTATATTTTATCCCACCTTATTTATTTATTTTAGGAACTATTTTAGGATAATTTGGATTTATTAGATAATATTTGGATAGTTAGCCAATTTTAGTACATAATATAAATATGATTTTATTGTGATATTATTGAGTTTAAATTGTTAATATTCTGATTGCTATCTTGTGATTAGATAATATTTTCAAAATATGATAAATCACAATTTTATTTGATTCTTGCAGTACAACGAAAAGAAGATAAAAAGATCTTACGGTGCAGAATTTTTCTGGGAAGTTGAATTTTATTGGGCTAAGTAAATTTTAATGGGCCTGAACTTAGACCCCATAGCTTTCTCTTCCTCCCTTTTATTTAACCTAGCCGCCATAGCATGCTAGAGGGGGGAACTCACAGACTGACGTACTCGTAGACGCTGAGGGTAGGTAGAAGACATACACAGATGGGTACAAATTTGGCTCCTCGAAGCTCTCTCATTTGGCTGTATTCACCCATCTCCTGACCACCATCAATTCTCATTCCCATCCTTTTCTCTATTCACGGGCCCCAAAATCATCAATTTCTTTACCTTTGTCTTCCTTCCCATTCACGCAGAACAAGGGTCCAAGCATTATATCATTTAATTCTCAAATTCCTTGGAAGATTCCCATGACTTGCTTAAAGCCTGAAGAGAAAATTTCCATGGCAACTTAAATTCTTTTGGGAGGCAACTTGAGAGGAGCATGGAGGAAGCTAAAGCCTAGGAGCTTACGCTTGAAGACCATAAGGGAGTGTCTTTCCTTTTATCAATTTATTTCAAGACTTGAGATTGTTTAGTTTTAAATTATTTTGGATTGTATTAATTGGGAACAATCTGGCTTTAGATTGTATACTTATTATTGATTTGGATTGAATTGATATTTTGGATTTGATTTGTTCTTAAATGATTGTTGGGATTTTTGTTTACAAACCCTTTGATTGTCAATTAGATTATTAACTGAGTTTTCATTATTAATTTAATTGTCAATTTAGGTTTAATCTCTTGATTGTTTAATTAGGATGATTAATTAGACAATTGTGAACATGATTTCCAAAACTATCTTAAACTATTATGATTGGTTTTTAATGAATTTAATTAGCCACCACTTATTTCATTTTTAGTTTTCTAGTGGAATAAGTATTATTGAGATTGAGGGTTTCACATGTCTCAATTAGGTGATTAAGTTTATTAATTTTAATTTTTCATCAACCTCCCTTTGGTCTAATAAATTGAATGGCTAAAAATGCTAAATCCATGTGAATCCTAAGTTATCCCTTCATCATCATAACTGAACTAAACCCTTATTGTTTGTCTTGCTTTTGATTATTCTCTTTTCTTCAGATTTCAATTTCACTTTCATAAAGACCCAAAAAATTGTATTCAAATTCATATATATTAGTCTCATTCTCATATAAGTTTTAAAATCAATTGCATTAGTACATTTAGTTAGTCTAATTGCATTTAGGTAGTAGAGTCTTGCATTATAGTTTAGGTATATTCCATTGCATTTCTTGTCACTTGAAAATTAATCCTAAAGAAAACCTATAGCTTGCTCATTGGGAGAATAACCTAGGTTGTCCCTAAACTATATAATAATTTAGGACCTAGTTTAATTGATTGCTTTAGTGACATAAGCAAGCATCAATTTTGGTGTCGTTGCTAGGGATCAGCGGTTAGGCTTTAGGTTTGAGTTTTTAGGTGACTTCTTAGGTAGTTGTTTATTGCATGACCCTATCTTCTTCTAAAAAATTGTTTGAAATTGATCCTGAAATTGAGAGGACATTTCACCATCAAAGAAGACATGGGGCTAGTAATCTTGTAGGTAGTAGTTCCTCTATTAAGGCTATTGTTAAGTCTTCTGATTCTATGGTCAATATGGATGGTGAACACATTGTTATTAATACTGATGAGAATGGTGATGCTCATATTATTGATCCTACTATAACCATTAAAGAATTGGTTTCACTTGATTTGTATTTTCAAAATTGGTACATCAATTATGCTGATATTAATACAAATTTTGAGTTGAAATCTGGATTGATACACTTACTTCCAAAATTTAATGGTCTTTTAGGTGAGGAGGCGTACAATCACTTGAAGATGTTTCACATGGCTTGCACTACTATGAAGCCTGTTGGTGTGACTGAAGATCATATTAAGATATATGCCTTACCATTCTCTTTAGAAGGATCTGCTAAAAATTGGTTGCTTCATTACCTCCTGGATTCATTACTTCATGGAACCAATTAAAGAAACTGCTCTTGGAAAAGTATTTTCCAGCTTATCTCACTTCGTTTATCAAGAGGATATATGTGGATATTGACAAATGGTTGGGGAATCCTTATATAAATATCTGGATCATTTTAAAATGCTATGTTCTAGCTGTCCCCACTATCAGATTCTAAATACATTACTGATCCAATACTTCCATGAAGGTATCTTACCTCTAGAGAGAGATTTATTAGATTTAGCTAGTGGTGGTGCTCTTCTACACTTGACTGTGGATCATTCTTGGGAATTGATTGAAAGGAAAGCTGAGAATAGCCAACAATTTAGTACTAGATAATAGGTCAAAATTAATGAAGTAGGACGACTTTCTTCTAATTTTGAGTCTCGCCTAGGGAGCAAAATTGATAAACTTGCATCTGCTATAGAAAAAATGGTTATCTCATATGCAAAACTCTTCTAATATGACCAATCCTATGAGGCCCTCTACTTTTGTTACCCCACAGCCTAACTCTTATGCCTTAATAGGTCCACTCTATTCTATTTGCTCTCTAGCCACTTATAGTACTAAGTCTTACCCCTGTTAGATCCCATGTTTTGATGATAACAAAAGAATGGTTTGAAAAGGAAATGATTAATAAACAAGTTTGAACAAATGAATAACAGGGATAAGCATTACTTGAGGTAAGCATTGGAGTAATAAAGAAAGGCCAAGAGAAAAATCTGAGAAACTTGATGAGAAGCAAGTTTTCTAAGGCATTACTCGAGGCGCTACTCGAGTAATGAGACAAAACTTGAAGTAACCAGAGACAACTTCCAGTAACCTGCCAACGTTACTCTAGTAAGTACTCGAGTAATAGTGTAAGTATTTTCAAGGTGCTCTCGGCCTGCCAATGTTACTCGAGGAGCTACTCGAGTAACCAGGTAACAACTTGGAGTTGCTCTCGGCCTGCCAATATTACTCGAGGCGCTACTCGAGTAACCATGTGAAAAACTTCCAGTTGCCTTCAAGTTTCCAATGATACTCGAGTAACTCTGTTTCTGAAAATGTGGAGCTCTCGGCACTTAGTACTACTGTTAATGTTACTAGAAGAGCTACTCGAGTAACGCACTAAGGTAAGTTAAAACTTGAAGGTGGTACCCGATTAACTTGATTTCTTTTTATCTCATTTTCATCGAGTCCTTACTCTAGTATGCAAGTATCTAATGTTGTATTTTAAGTGGATTCCTCGAGTAAGTACCCGAGTATGCAGAAATATTTTCAAGGTAAACTTCCAGTCATTACCAGGGTAAGTTATGCACAAAAAGTACAGTTACTCGAGGTGGTACCCGAGTAACCGTTGCACAAATTTGTGAATTACTCGAGTCCATACCCGAGTAACAAGGTAAGTGCTCTCGGCCTTGAAATCCTGCCAACATTACTGGAGTAGAGCATCGAGTAACCACAAGTTTATTTGAAGGTTTACTGGAGTTGGTACCCGAGTAACTCATAAAGTTATGAGTGCATTACTCGAGTAGGTACCCGAGTAAACAGATATTTCCAAAGATTTGAAAATTGGTTATTCCATGCACTACCCGAGTATTCTTGTATTTGCTTATTGACTTGAAGTTAATTTAAGATTTCCCGATAATACTCGAGTAAGTACTCGAGTAACCTTCATGTGATACTCGAGTAGCTACTCGAGTAAGCAGACCCAGAAAGTTTGAAATCATTTCAACGGTCATTGTTCTGTTTCCTATTTGATTTACTTTTCATTATATTAGTGTACTTAGCATTTCAACAGGTAAACAATGAAGAGATCTTACCAAATAAGGAAAGTCAAAAGCAATGCTCAAATGTCACCGACCATCACCTACCATAACGTATGTTTTTCAAAAACTGGAAAAGTCAATAATGGCTGCGCACGCTCCAACAGACATGTAGAAATATGTTCCAGCAATCATTACCAACGTATCTATATATGGGAACATCTGAACAGAGAGATACACAAGAACACACTTACGAACGTATCATCAAGTTCATTACTCTGTTTTCCATTATACTTGTGATTCTATGCTTCAGTGATTCTTATTTACTCTGTCAGAGAGATATTTCATTCAAACTCAATATTTGTTATTGAGGTAACTTAAGGTTGTGGAACCTTGAGTTGGGATTGAATTACAACTTGTAAGGGGGAGCGAGTGTCCAGGTGTAGGAACTTGCTTGTACTGAGGTGCCAAGAACCCACTGAATCTTGGAAGTTATAGTGAAACTCTCAGAGAAGCTCTGAGGACTGAACGTAGGTCAAAGTGGTTGTGGCCGAACCAGTATAAATCCTGGTGTACACTTCGGTGATATTTCTCCTTACTCTTTCCTGTTTTAATTCCACTGTTAAAGTTTTATATTTTCGGATGAAATTCTAAGGTCACCCAATTCACCCCCCCTCTTGGGTGAAACGTTTGGTCTAACAACCCCTACATGAATGATGGAGTTGAATCTTGTAATTCATATACCCTTCTAAACCTATAACTCAAGGTGGCCAAAAATATGATCCTTATCCAATACATATAATCCTGGATGGCGTGACTATCCAAATCTTCAATATGGTAATGGCCAAGCTCAGCAAGCATAATTCAAAGTGGGAATTCTAGTGGAAAGTTGTTTAAACAAGTTAGACAATCAATACCAGTCCAAGATGAAGGTTCAAAGTTAGAAAGCAAGATTGATGCTATGATGAAAATCCTAATGCAACAACAACAACAACAACAACAAATGAAACAATAATAACAACAACTGCAACAACAACAACAAAAACAGGAAATTCAAACTCTCCAGACTCAAATAGGTCAATTGTCTAATACACTTAGTAATGTAAAGAGTCAAGGTTCAGGAAGGCTTCCATCTCAAGTGGTAACCAATCTAAATGTTGGACCCCAGCAAAATCCTAATATTGGTGGAGTTAATGCAATATCTCTCTGACGTGGAAAGATAACCCCCTCTGCAAATCCTATTACCACTAGTACTTCAAAATATGTGGAAGTTGTTGATAACTCTCCTTCTACTTTCACATCACAGGACTAACCCACTTTATAAAAAACACAAGTGGTTCCTCATGAAGAACAAGAAAATGATGAGGAAGGAAAGCAAGTGATCAAGCCAGCCCTACCCTTTCCTACCGTAGTAGCTAAGGGTGAAAGGAAAAAGAAGGAAGCTGAAATGTTTAATGAAGTCTATGATATCTTCAAGAAGGTGGTGATCAATGTTCCACTAGTTGATTGGTCGCACAAGTACCTAAATATGCAAAGTTCTTGAAGGATTTATGTATTACAAAGAGAAAATTTAAGCATGAAGGCAAGGTTGACTTACGGGCAGTGGTCTCCTCTCTTTATCAAATGCCAATGCCAGTGAAGTGCAAGGATCCTAGTAGCTTCCTCATACCTTGTACTATTGGTGACATTGACTTCTCAGATGCCTTAGTAGATTTGGGCACAGCTATCATCATTATGCCAAAATTAGTCTTCATTCAACTTAAAGGTGTAGAGCTTAAACCCATAAATCTCATTGCATCCCTTGTTGATAGACGTTGCATAGTCCCATAAGGTGTTTTGGTGGACATCTTGGTTAAGGTAAAAGATTTCATATTACCTGCAGACTTCTATGTTCTTGATATGGATGATGGTAGATTTAGGTAAAAAGGGCATTCATCTTTGATTTTAGATAGACCCTTCCTTAAAATTGCTAGAGTTATGATAGATGTGCATGTAATGTTGGTAGCCTTACTCTAGAATTTGATGGTAAAACTATTAGATTTAATGTGCTTGAATCTTTGAGACATGCCCCTGATGATTGTACTGAGATAGATGTTAATGTTATCGATGCTATTGTGGATGATTCTATTATAGATCTTAGAGATAACATGCTTAGTAGATCCTGTGATATTGCCAATTCAGATGATACTATCTCTTGTTCATATGTTAGAAATGGTAGTTGTGATACATATACTGATCTTGATTTTGCTAATATTGATATTTTCACTGATGCTATTGAGATTATAAGACATTTAAGACATGATCCTTTTGTGCCTCTTCATAGCTTTAGTGATTCTAGTGATCAAACATCTACTACTTCTATTGATTCTGATAGACTTTCTCAGTTACTTGCGTGATTGATGCCATGAATAAAGTTGATTTACCTTTATTACCTGATTCTAAATTACTGATTGGCATTGATCATGTTGCTGATAGTGAGATTTCTGATTCTAATGCTGTTTCTGACATGAGTGCTATTGTTGGCACTGTTGCTGTTGATTGTGATGCATTGGTTGATTCTTCTGCTCTTGCAGTTTCTACTAACACTCCCTAAGGTGGGAAAGTTTTCTCTTCTGTCTATGGATCAATTGTGTAGGTTTCCAGTTTGACTGATATTAATTTGAAGTTGCTCATACCTTCAATTGAGCAAGCTCCATCCTTGGAGTTAAAGCCACTTCTTGACTTATTAAAGTATGTCTATTTGGGGATGAACAAGACACTTCCTGTGATTGTAGCTAGTGACATAGCTACTGCTGAGGAAACCCGTCTCCTAGAGGTACTTAGGCGATGGATGAAAGCTATTGGATGGACTCTTGCTGATATCCCTGGAATTAGCCTAAATGTGTGTATGCATCGAATCTTGCTAGAAGATGGTGCCAAGGCTGTGTGACAGCCATAAAGATGACTCAATCTATTGATCCTTAATGTGGTAAAGAAAGAGGTTTGTAAACTTTTTTCTGCAGGTATAATCTATCTATTTTTGATAGCCGGTGGGTAAGTCCAATTCAAGTAGCACCTAAGAAAATTGTTATTATAGTTGTTTGTAATGATGAAGGTGAGTTAGTTCTAACTAGAGTCCAGAACAGTTGGAGAGTATGTATTGACTATAGAAAATTGAATTCTGTGACTAGAAAGGATTACTACCCCCTTCCCTTTATCGATCAAATGTTAGAAAGACTGGCTGGTATATCACATTACTGTTTTTTGGATGGTTTTTCTGGATATTTCATATTTCTATTGCACCTGAAGACCAAGATAAGACTACATTCACATGTCTGTTTAGAACCTTTGCATATAGACGAATGGCATTTGGCTTATGTAATGCACCGGGCACTTTTCAGTATTGCATGGTTTCCATATTCTCTAATTTTCTTAAGCATTGCCATTATCTCATTTATTGCCATTATCTCATTTATTGTAGAAAGATGTGGGTTTTGTTTTTGATGATGCTTGTAGGTATACATGGGATGAGTTAAAGAAGAGACTCACTATACCCCCAATCATTCAGTCACCTAATTGAATCTTTCCATTTAAACTCTTGTGTGATACTTTAGACTATGCACTAGGTGTAGTTCTTGCATAAAGAGTAGAAAAGAGACAACATATCATAGCATATGCATCTCGAACATTAGATGCTATATAGGCTAAAAATCACGAAGAAAGAGTTATTTACAATCTTTTTTTGGACTAGAGAAATTTTGATCCTACATCCTTTACACAAAGGTGACTGTCTTTGCATATCACTCAGCTATCAAATACTTGTTCAAGAAACCAAACTCCAAACCCTACCTTATTAGGTGGGTGATGCTGATATAAGAGTTTGATGTAGATATTCATGATAATAGTGGTGCAGAGAATATGGTGGCTGATCACTTAAGTAGGATTGAGTCACCTGCGGTAACTTCTTTACCCTTAGATGATTTTCCTAATCAAAGGCTCTATGAGGTTGTTGTTTCTATCCTTTGGTATGCTGATATTGCTAATTATCTAGTTGCATATGTTTTACCAGCTGATATGAATAAACATCAATTGAATAAGTTTAAAAGAGACTCTAAATTCTATATATGGGATGGTCCTTACTTGTGGCATATTTGTAGTGATCAAATTATTAGGTGATGTATTCCTGATGATGAATTCGAGTCTATCTTGACATTTTGCCATACTCTTGCATGTGGGGGACATTTTAGTGCTAAGCGTACTACTAGGAAAGTTTTGGAAAGTGGATTGTTTTTCCCTAGTCTATTTTGTGAGACCCATGAATTTTGTAAAAAGTGTTCCAGGTGTTAATTTGTGGGTAATATTTCTAGGTAGCATGAGATGCTCCAAGAACCCTTATTATTTTGTGAAGTCTTTGATGTTGGGGAATTGATTTCATAGGACCTTTTCCTACCTCATTTGGTTATTTGTACATTACGCTAGCTATGGATTATGTGTCCAAGTAAGTTGAGGCTATCCCTACTCATACTAATGACTTTTCTGTAGTAGTTTCCTTTGTTCGGTCTTATATTCTTTATAGGTTTTGCATTCCCAGAGGTATCCTTAGTGATTAGGGAACTTATTTTTGCAATCAGAGTTTGTAGAGCTTGCTTAGCAAGTATGTTGTGATGCATAAGGTGGCCACTCTATATCGCCCTCAGACAAATGGTCAAGCAGAACTCTCTAATAGAGAAATCAAGGTCATTTTAGAAAAGACGGTGCAACGCAACAAAAGGATTGAAGTAAAAGGCTCGATGATGCACTTTGAGCCTATCGCACAGCATATAAAAGTCCCATTCGCATGTCTCCATACAGGATTGTCTATGGCAAAGCATGTCATTTGCCACTAGAGGTCGAGATTAAGGCATACAAGGAAATAAAAAGGTGTAACCTTGATCTTGCTAGTGCCGGTATTGAAAGAGAGTTGCAATTGCAAGAGCTTGAAGAGTTAGGAAGAGAATATTATGAGAGTGCTAGAATTTATAAAGAAAGAATTAAAGCAATCTATGACAAACTCATTATGAAGAGAGAATTTCAAGCAGGCCAAAAAGTTCTACTCTATATTTCCCGATTGAAATTCATGCCTGGAAAGCTCCGCTCTAGATAGGATGGACCCTTCATTGTCACTGATGTTTTTCCTTATGCAGCGGTGAAGATCAAAAGGGAGCTAAATGGAAAATGCTTTATCGTCAATGGACACCACTTGAAGCTGTTCTATGATAGATTCTCCACTCAAGCAGTGGAGGTTGTTGTACTACGAGACTCCATGCAGACCTCGGTTGTATTCCCTCCTTCACTCTTTTATTTTGCATTGTCATATTATTGAGTTGAGTAGTGCTACATATTACTTCTCTTTATGCTTTGCTATGGCTGTTTTGCATTGAGGACAATGCACTGTTTAAGTATGGGGGAGGGATCACCCGTGTTGAATGTGAAAATTGCAAGTTTTGAGTAACTTTAGCATGACACATTCTTGATTTGAAAAGTGATTAATCATGTTTTGAGTTAGTGAACCTAGTGACAATGAACTTGACTTAGGTGAATTTAGGCTAGTAATCATATAAACCTAGTAAGATTTTGAGTCTAATGCAAGTATTTTCAATATATACCCCTTATCTCTTTACTTGATCTAGAACTTGACTTGAATATTATTTGAGGCCATATTTTATGCATGTGCAATCATAAAGATGATAAAAGGCACTCCTTTCATTTTAGCCAGATAAGCTAAAAACTCTGCCTTTTTTATACATATATCCTTTGCTTTACCCTTTTAAGCCTATATTTTTTTCCATTTTATTTACACCTATAGCCGCAAAAAAAATTCCTACCCTTTTGAATCTCTTAAGAGTTAAAGAGCATTGCATTATATCTATTTTGGATGGAAGAACATGTATAAAATTAGAAATTGGGTCATGGTGAAAAGTATAGTATGTTATCTTGAAAAAGAAAAGAAAAACAAGAAGGAAAAAACAAAAAGAAAAAGAAGCAATAAGGTTCCGCTCCATTAGTTTGAGTTGTGCTTAGTAACTGGGGACTTTCATTATCAATGTTGATCTTCACGTCATCATAACTGAAAGCTAAATCTATATGAATCCTGAATTGTCCCCTTCATCATCATAACTGAACTAAATCCTTATTGTTTGTCTTGCTTTTGATTATTCTCTTTACTTAGGATTTTAATTCCACTTTCATAAAACCCAAAAATTTTCATTCAAATTCATATAGATTAGTCTCATTCTTATATAAGTTTTAAAATAAATTGTATTAGTACATTTAGTTAGTCTGATTGCATGTAGGTAGTAGATTTTTGCATTCTAGTTTAGGTCTATTCCATTGCATTTCTTGTCACTTGAAAATTAATCCTAAAGAAAACTCATAGCTTGCTTCTTGGGAGAATGACCTACGTTGCCCCTAAACTGCATAATCATTTAGGACCTAGTTTAATTGATTGCTTTAACGACAGAAGCACGCATCAATAACCTCCAATCAACTCAATATTCTACATCTCCTCTCATATCAAATACTCAAGAGATATAATCACAATGGATTATCACATGTCAATAGCAAATTATAAGTTGTCAACACAATTTTTCAAATCTCATAAATCATTATGAATTTATATATATAATGTCACTAGCCATTTCTTGATAAAAATTAGTCCCACAATACCATTTCATTAACAACATACTTTCATAGTTTATATCATAAACCAGTACTAAATTTATAATTTTATGTAGCTAAAAATCACTCACAAACAACATATAAGTATGCATAACAATAGAAAAGTAGTTAACTTTGTCCAAAGCAAATTTTACCTCAAGAATCCAAGTTCCAAGCTCAACTACATCAAACCCCTTAACATTTCAATATTTGCAAGAGCGATAAAGGAATAGTTCCACAGGCATACAAAAATAGCTCAAATATACTAATAAAGTGTACTTGTTTACAATACAGGAGTTCCCCATAGGATTTGAAAATATATACAAATTTTGTCCGAAACTATCAAAATAAACTAACAATAACCAACAACTTTGTCTTCTTGACCTGGACACCTCAGTTGGAGATATTTACTGATTTGCCACTAGAGTCGCTAGCTTCTACTAGAATATTTTTAAATTTGAAAAGGGTGAGATTTAAATGAATCTCAGTAGTAATAAACAATCAATTATATAAAATGCAACAAATAAATATGCCAGATACCATATAATGCAATAGGATAATAACATTGTAATTATATTCATCAGAATGTGAACATATCAGGGCCAACCACTTTTAGACCTTGAGTTAGGACCAACTATTGTAAGACCCCGACTTTCCGTACCTCAGCTGGGCTTATGACCACAGACTGGGCAATGTACCCTCTTGGTATTGAATTCACATAACTGGATCCCTTTTGGGCTGTTGGGGTATTGGTGCTTTTCTTCTGGACGATATTTGTGCTTCTCCCGTACCTATTAGACAGTGCATTATACATATCACAGAAGATGGCATACGCAATACTTATACAAGTTTATATAGTGTATGAAAGATAGAGTTACTACCTTAAGTCCCTTTTCAACTTACAAACTGTTCCTGAATATTGTTTTGGCTTGGGGTAACTGTCTAGTCCTAAAATTCCAAGTTTTACAAGGATCGAGTTAATACTCATTCATGTACTACTCTATACTCTTTCAAATGATTTTTTGTTGGTTATCTTAGCTTAATACTACAAAATGACCAAAATGCCCTAAGGGACCCGATCCAAGCCCTTTTGTACCCAGTCCAACTGTACTTTTTCAAAAATTATGACATGGGCTAATCTTACACATTTTTGTGTGTAGAATCAATTTTTGACCTCAAAATTTCCCAATTCACTGTAAAAAGACTGATTTGCCCTTGCCAGCTCCTATTTAGGGTGTTAGGGCTCATTATGTCATTTCACATTCCAATCTCTTAACACTTTACAATCATCATATACCCTATACAATTTTCCCTTATAAACCCAATGGAACCATCAAATTGATGAAATTTCAACTCCTTCCCTTATTTCCAGGTCTAGCCGATACATAAAGAAAGAAAAGGAAATATGTGATTTCCTGATTTAACCCTTTAAACTCTTCCTTTTAATTCCTAATCCCAAGTTTGACCATGTAAACACTTATCACATATGACTTTTGGAAATTTGGGTAGCATAACCCCTTATGGTTTCATTATCCCAGATTTATAAAATCCACCAAAACAATCACAAGTCAAGACAACAACAACAATGACCACCATAACAACAACATATTAACCAAGAGGATCAAAGTTTTTCAGATTACCTCTTTATTCTCAACTTTCTCTCTATAGGCGTCCTCTCTCTCCTCCTCACTCCCTTTGATTTTTTCACTTGCTAAATATGGTGTTCATGGAGGATAAGTGATTATAAGAGGTTCTGCATGAGTTAGAAGGCTTAAACACAAGAATTTCACAACCTTACCTTGATTTTTGCCTTCTTGAACTCTCTTTTCTCTTGATGTTCTTCAAGCTCTCTCTCTTTCTATCTTTCTTTTGTGTTGGATGTATATGGATGCTGATAAAGGGGATAATAGCTTTTAAAATATCCAACTCCACCTCTTTGAAGATATATTATTTTATTGAAATTATCACATGTGTTTTGCTTTGGGCTTAGCCATATTTAACTTGACATATTTCCTTCCCTTTATTCTTGATTTAATGACACCAAGATGGGCTCCCAAATGAACTAAATTAGCCTCTTTAATTGCTTCATCCATTTTCCAAAATAATACTCCCTTCGGTCCTAATTATAGGACAACATTTGAGGGTTGATCTTGGTCCTAATTAAAGGACAAAGTTCTAATTTTTATCAATTTCTTTCCAAAATACCCCCTATTGATACTTTCTCAATAATAATTAAACACAATAATAATTTAAGAAGAGTAAATCGGGAGTTGTTGAGGGAGATTGGCGTCGCTGGATTGTGGGAGAACTTGGAGAAGTCATGTGTGAAGCAAGAGAGGTACAAGAAAAAACAGAGAATCAACGTGATTGGATGCCATTTTAAATTTTAAATAAGGGTATTTTAGGAAAATAAATATAGTTAACTAATTTAACCACTATCCTTAATTTCTCTAAAGTTAGGTAAATATGTCCTATAATTAGGACCAGAAGGAGTATATTTTAAGGCTAATTCACCATATTCTTTACTTTCTGCTTCATCTTTTTACTTGGTTTAAGATGATGACACATGGCATGGCTAGCTTTCAAGTAAATATTTTTCCCTCCTATTTTCTCCCCTTGGAAGAAAATTCAAAGAGGAAGGAAAATAATAATTGCTTCTTGAATTTTCCATAATCTCTTTCATCAAATAATCAAATAATTACTTAAGTACATGTTTACTTTGGACATTTCAAACTTCTTTTTACTTAACCACCATTACTCCAAAATTGGGATATTTATCACCAATATTTATTTTTCCCTTCATTTTCCATATTTAACCTAAAATGCTTCAAGAAAATGGGAAACTACTTTAGCTCTTAATTTATTAGCAAATTACCATTTTGCCCTTATATTTTTTAATTTAATTTGGGCCTTCTTCCTTTTCTTTCTATTCTCGAAATTAACCCTTAATATTGGGTAAAGTATTGTGCTCTTTATTTCTCAATCTTTAGGCTTTAATAATGGGTAATTTGGGAAAACCAAAAATTAGCTTTATGTCTTGTTTTTAGCCCAATTTTCATGTAACCCCTATCAAAAGTGTTCTTGTCATTCCAAATGCATCAAAATTTACCATTTTATTTCATTGAATGAAACAAATATTTACAAGGAATAATGGTGAATAAAAATGGGGTGTTAAAGCTCTCTACCCCTTAAATAAATTTTCTCCCCAAAATTTGCTACATACACGTAGCCATAAACTCCAAGTAATGGTTCCACATATTTTCTTCTATTTCCCATATTTCTTCTCAAGGAGAAAATCCCTTCCAAACAATCTTTATAAATAAGATACTCTTGTTTCTAAGTTGTTTCTCCTGTTGATCAATGACTTAGTCTGGCATGACCATGTATGTCAAATCGTCCCGCATATTCACATCTTCATATTCAATCACATGTTCTAGATCGGGTTGATATGTTTTCAACTAGGAAACATGAAAGACATAATGTAACCGATTCAGATTTGGTAGTAAAGCTATATGATATGCTACTAGCCAATCTTCAACAAGATCTCAAATAGACCAATGTACCTCAAATTTAGCTTCTTCACTTTTAGTGCCCTGCCGACACCTGTGATCGATGAAACTATCATAAACACGCGATCGACAATTTCAAACTTTATAGTCTTTCACTTCTTATCAACATAACTCTTCTGTCAGCTTTGAGCAGTTAACAATCTTTACTTGATTAGCTTGATCTGTTCTATTGTTTGATCAACTATGTCTGGCCCTAGTTAGTCCTCTCAGACAATTCCGTCTAGCATAGGGGTGATTGACATTTCCTTCCATACATTGCCTCAAAAGGAGCTATTAGTATGCTCGAATGATAATTGTTGTTATGGGCAAATTCTGCCAATGGAAGGAATTTGTCCCAACTACCTTGGAAATCAAAGGCACATACCCTCAGCATTTCCTCTAATGTCTGTATTATTCATTTTATCTATCCATCTGTCTGAGGATGATATGTTGTGCTAAATTTGAGTTTGGTACTCAAAGCCTCATGGAATACTTTCCAAAAATTGGCAGTGAAGTATGGATCTCTGTATGAAATGACATTCTTTAGAGTACCATGTAACCGTACTATCTCCTTAATATAGATCTCCACTAACTTATCAGGGAGTAATGAATGCTGATGGGTAGGAAATGGGCTATCTTCATGAATCAATCAACTATTACTTATATCTCATCATGATTTTTGACCTTAAGTAGTCTAGTTACGAGAGTTAGCTGTTGATGCTCTCCCATTTTTACTCAGGAATCTCAGGGTTATGTAGAAGTCCAGATGGTCGTTGATGCTCAATTTTTACCTTCTCACAAGTGAGACAACGAGCAACAAATTTTGTTTCATCTCTTTTCATCCCTGGCCACCAATACATGGACTTTAAGTCATGATACATTTTGGTTACTCCTGGGTACAGAGTATATTTACTCTTATGTGCCTCTTCCAAATTTTCTATTTCAACTCTATTTATGGTAGAACATATACCCACTTCCTATATGTAACTAATCCCCTTGGTGAAAATTCATGTTATTGAGTTTTTCCTTACTCAATCATATCTTTGGTAAATTGTGCTCGTCTATCCTGCATTTAAGCTTCTTCTATTACTACTCTCAGATCATTCTCTACCTGATTGACGTTGTTGCCATAAATCAAAATCGGATTAGCCAGGTTAAGATCTCTGAAATCTTCGATTAGTTTCTAATCATGAATCATTAAGTTGGCCACCTACATTGTTTTACAACACAATGCATCAATAATGACATTAGCCTTTCATGGATGCTATTTTATCTCTAAGTTATAAGTTTTAAGCAGCTCCATCCATCTGCGTTATCTCATATTATGCTCTTTTTGATTATATAAATATTTCAAGCTCTTGTGGTCACAGTACAATTCTACGATCACACAATAGATATAATGTCTCCAGATTTTTAGCTCAAATACAATTGCTGCTAACTCAAGATCATATATGGGATAATTCTGTTTGTGATGCTTCAGCTGTATAGATGCATAAGCCACTATATAGCTATGCTACATTAAAACGCTTCCCAATCCATGCCTATTGTCATTAGTAAAGACAACAAAGGTCAACTGTAGATCTAGGATTGTCAGTACTAGGGCTATTGTTAATTTCTATTTCAGCTCTTTAAAGCTCCTCTCATAATTGTGGTCCCGCATATATGGTTGAGTTTTTTAGGTTAACTTTTTCAATGGCAAAGTTATTATGGAGAAGTTATGTATGAATGTTCTATAATATCCGGCAAGACCCAAGAAACCGCTTATTTCAAAAATAGTCTCTAGCTTCTTCTAGTTCAGTACTACTTCCACTCTACTAGGATCCCCCGAGGCCCCTTGCTGTGAGACTACATGGCCTAAAAATTTAACTTTTGAAAGCCAAAATTCATATTTTGCTAAGCTTGGCATAGAGTGCTTATCACTCAGTATATTCAATATTGTTCTCAAATGCTGCTCATGTTTAGTTATACTCTGTGAGTATACCAGAATATCATCAATGATGACTACTACAAACTGGTCCAGATATGGACAGAAAATTTGATTTATATAGTCCATAAACATGACAGGTGCATTGGTCAACCCAAATGGCATTACAAGAAAATCGTAATAGGCATATCTTGTCCTGAAAGTAGTTTTTGGTACATCTTCTGCTTTTACCTTCAGCTGGGGATATCCCAATCTCAAGTCATTCTTCTAGAATACTCAGGAACCAGATAACTAATCGAGCAAATCATCAATTATGGGGAGTAGGTATTTAATCTTGATGATTACCTTGTTTAGCTTCCTGTAATCAACAAGGTATTAAAACTCGGACCGGTCATTGAACCGGTCGGGGTACTGGGTTAAGGGTCAGTGGGTCAAACCGGGACCAAACCGGTGAAAAATTGAAAATTGTAGACTTATAGTATGAAATTCTAAAGGAAAAAATTTTTTTTTTTTTTTTGTTTGAAAACTCCAACCCGGACCGGACCGGTTTACCGGCCGGTTCGCCGGTTACCGGGCCGGACCGGCCGGTCCGGTCCGGTTTTCATAACCTGGGTAATCAATATAGAGTCTTAGGCTTCCATCTTTCTTCTTAAAAAAGAGCACTGGAGCTCCCTTAGTGAAACACTGGGTCAAATAAACCCTTTATCTAAAATTTCCTCTATTTGGTATTTCAATTCTTCTATTTTACTCTAAGCCATTCTGTATGCGGCTTTAGATATTGGTCCTGCTCTAGGCTTAAGGTCAATAGTGAACTCCAATTTTCTGTCCAATGGTAATCCACTGATATGTTCTGAAAAACACCTTTGGAAACTCATTCACTGTAAGGATACGCTCCAATGTTGTTCCAGCTTCTGATTGCATAGAAAAGATTACTATATACCCCTAGCAATCTTTATACAAACATCTCTCAGCCTCAGCTACTAAAAGAAAGTCAAGGTGGTTACAGTACCACTATGTGGTTAAAGATTAGGATAAATAACCTTTTTTTTTGCAGTCAAATAATACACTATTTACTGTCAGCCAGTCAATACTGAGGATTACTTCCAAGCCTTGTAATGGTAGGCAGATCAAATCCATTGTTGAATCGTGTCCCTCAGCATTTACTATGTAATTCAAACAGACATTGCCTATGACAACTCTAACATCGTAGGTATAGATACAACCAAAACATATGGGAATTTGTATACCTCAGACCTAGCCATGTCACACAATCATATGTAATAAATGAATTACTAGCACCTGAATCATACATTACTTATACTGAAGTACTATTAAGGTAAACCACAATATGTATCAATTCAGGGATTTTCTGGCCTCCTTCTGAGTAATCACATAAACTCTTCCTTGAGTTCTTTATTTAGGCTCCACTATCTGTTACTTCTATTGTGGCCAATCCTTAATATAATACCCTGGTTTCCTATAAATGTAACAAGTTATTTGCCTAACTGGAGTCTGAGTTGCTAGTAAAGCTTGTAGTAATAGAGCACCACTATATGTCCTTCCAGGATGATGTGGCTTATTGCAATACCAACATGTTTTACCGTAAGAGGGTTTTTGATTTCTATGGGCCTTAGCTTGATACAGCTTCTTATATCCACTTCTAGGTGGTCCACTTAGTTCTTTACATTTCTGAGAAGAACTCCCACTACTAGATGCACCCTTGTTATGGTTGCCATTATCATAATACAGGCTCAACAAGTCATTCTCAGTGATTTGACACTTTTCAACTGCCTTATTGAACTCTATAAAATGCTTGGAAACCAATTTTTCTTTTAGCTCTGACTTTAGCCCTTGTATCATCATATCTGAGCTCTATTCCCGTCATCCTAATATTTAAGGTATGCTGAGTATTAAGATTGTTAGATATGATTAGTTTTGGTAATGTCAAACATAGATATGAAATTATAAGAGCAAAAAGTTTTATATAATGTATTTCTATAACTAATTATTGTGTTTAATGTGAAACATCTTGTAGATTAATTAAGTTGAATTATGGAGGAAGAATGAGAAGACTAAATTATCAAATATACAAAGAAGTGATTGAATTGATGAGAATGAACAAAAGGAAGAAGAAGAAAGAAATTGAAGATAGTCAAGAAGCTGCCTACTTAGATTATGGAGAATTATTATCAAGAGGAAAATCAAGAAGATATTGAAGAAAGAAGAACTTGTAAGATCTAATGGGAATATCAAGATTCAAGTTCTCTGAGATTTCTATGGCTAGAAGGAAATTAGACAGCACTACTTTGCACTGTAGCAGTCGGGTACTGTTTTGCATTGTAGCGGTCGTACTGTAGCAATCGAGGACTGTTTGGCACTGTAGCATGCGAATCATTGTAGCACTCGAGGTGCAGACTGAAAGTGCAAAATCACTATAGCAAGTGTGGCACTGTAGCACTCGAGTGAAGGAAGAACACACTCGAGTGTCGAGCTACTCGGTTCAGCTCTGTTTTACGTTCAGCCTAACTGAGGTCCAGTGTTTTGCCCATATTTCTCAAACCCCACGTCGGATTTACTTGAAACCAGTGGCATATGAAAGAAGACTCACAACACGAAAAATGTACACCAAGATCACATTGAAAGAACCTCAGATGAAGGTGATATGATCCATGGATGTTGACACTGAAATCACCATCACTTTTTAAGACAGGTTCGGCATTTTGAGTATAACTCAAAAACAACACATTGGATTGAGACAAGACTAGTGCCATATAAAACTAGAATCAAAGGGCTTTCCATGGATAGGTAATTTTACAAATTTGAACTTATATTCTAGGAGATATCCTTCTGGAAGTTGACGCTTGTGCAGTCTAGTTCAATAGACACTCTTTCGAACATAACTTGTATAATACAAGGAGTTTGGATTTGATTCTTTTTGCATTTGAATGCATATGACAAGAGCTTTCTTCTAATGCATCATTTTCCATATTTAGAATCAAATAAATAAATTGAGTGTGACATGGCCCCACATCACTCACAAGTGTAGAAAGGCAGTCTTGAAAAATGTCATGCGAGTGTTGTTCAGAAGCAGCTAAAGTGTGGAGAAATTTAGCAACACTCGAGCATTGAACAACACACTCGAGTGAGGATCAGAATTGCACTCGAGTCATGCAAGTGTTGACGAGAAAGTGTTAACCCGAGAAGAAGCATGTACGTGAAAACAAGAAGTTCACTCCAGTGAGAGATGTTCCGCTTGAGTGATGTCCAGAATTGCACTCGATTCCTGCGAGTGAAGAGCAGCAAGTGTTTGCCCGAGAGGAATTCAGAACGTTAAAATATGAAATGCACTCGAGTGAGCCATACTGAACTCGAGTGAAGTCCTGACAGAACCAAAACGCAGAAAATTTAAACTCTCATAGCCATCTTATGTTTTCACTTTTTATTGTTCCTAAACGTTAACTAAAATATATTTCAAGTGTAAAACAGAAGATTAAACATTTAGATTGCATCTATAAGAATAGAGGTTATTTATGGCAAATATTCTCACTCAACGTGATGAGTCCCAGAAGCCAGAAATTCAGCTTTTGACCAATGATCCAATATACCCATGACTAACACTTCATCTTATTAGTGATTAAGCATTTTGCAGTGTGAAACAGGAAATTTAACGTTGAGATTACATATTCAAATGAAAGAGTCAATTATGGTGGGCAGCATCATTGCACACGAGTATCGGTTACCTACTACGACAAAAGATTGACCCACCATAAACGAATGTCTGAAACACAAATGCTTCACAATTTGACGTACAGCTCATAATGAAACATCCTGCTCTTCAATGGGATGCTCCAATCTGTAACGGATATTTCATAGTGGGTAGATATTCAAATGCGCTCAACGGTCAAAATGAAGTAATGGGACTCCAACAGATGAATGCTCACAACGGTCATCATCTTCATCAACTATAAATAAGAGAGCATTCAAAGTCAATCAAAAACTGAGATAGCGAGCAACTACAAGAAAAATGATGGAAACATGAATCCTCTGCTTCTACCCAAACACCCTCTATTATGTAGCTTCTATATTACTTATCATTGAGAGAGTGATTATTTTTATTTTACTTCAGTAAGCATTATATCTACTCTGTGAGAGAGCTGTAAACACTTTCATCTGTATTTTTGAATTGATCTCAAGGTAGAGGGACCTTAAGAGGGTTTATTTCCTTACGGGGAAAGCTGTAGAGAGAATTGCCAGTAAGACATTCTTCTCGTAAGACTTACAAGGTGTAAGCAGTAGAGAACGTTGCTTCTCATAAGACTTATAGGGGTGTAAGTAAGAGAGAACGTTGCTGCTCGTAAGACTTGTGTAACCCCCTCCGTAATTATTATCCGAAATACGTGATTAAAATGAAATAGAGACTAATAATAATCAAAATTTATTTACATTCCCATCCTTAAGATAGGATTTTCACAAAGTTCAAAAAAATCACTTTATCCTGGTCTCACATTCATATTTCGCATACAATTACTTCATGAAGATAAATCACATTCATATAAATATCAGAGTACACAAAAATAATACCGGCAATTCCGAGTTCATACATTCACTAAAGATACGTAGGGCACAATTGCCCATTACAATTCCTCAACGGGGATTATACAAATCCATCTCCAATACATAACCAAATCAACCTAATATACATCCAAGCACATATACATCCAATATCCAATTATACATAATCCCAACTACCATGATAACCAACTACCAAAATGACAACCCAGAGGAGTCCTCGTCGCCCTTGGATGCTTGCTCCATCCTCATTCTACCTTCCCTGTCTAAAATGTTGGTAGGGGAGGGTGAGATTCTAGAGAATCCCAGTAGGAAACAGATACCAATATGCATGCAAGATAAGTGTTTAATGCATGACATGCTTGCATCACAATAACTCGTGCTCACATAATGATATATCTGCATGCTCAATGTTTCAACAACATACTCGTGGCTATAGCATAAATAGAAATAGAGCTTCAATCATTCATATATGTTTCACATAATCAAGAAAAGTAATAACATGCATCAATACACAAACACAAATATCAATACATGCAGGAGAGGTAAGTTCCCTACTCTTTTTCTTTCCATGTATGCTCCAGCATCGGCTACTCACGATCCGAGCGGATATCAAACCATGATCAGGGTGAATATCCAAGGAACTACAACCATCAATGGAGAAACTACAACCATCAAATTGAAGCTCTCACTCCAAGGAACAACTTTATAGACGGAAGTTTTGGCAATAGAGGTCAAGATCATACCTTTTTCACAAGCTTTCCTTCCTCCTTTTCCTTCAACAATGGCGAAAATAAAGAGAGAAGAGAAAGATGAGAGTGATGATTATGAAGCACAGAAAATTCTACCCCTAACCCATTCTATGC
Organism: Inga leiocalycina; assembly: GCA_963242795.1. Taxonomy (NCBI): domain Eukaryota; kingdom Viridiplantae; phylum Streptophyta; class Magnoliopsida; order Fabales; family Fabaceae; genus Inga; species Inga leiocalycina. The sequence goes on from OY725323.1 coordinate 49,086,442, forward strand.
GTACAAAAGAGAGGGAGAGGGAGAGAAAATAATAAACAATTGTCATTTGACTTTTCCAACAACTCCCATCATCATATAAGCTTGCCAAGTGTCTAAAATCTATTGGCTCTCATAAAGTAAGTAACCAAATTAGTTACTCTAATCCCTCCATTAGCCATTTTAATTTCATATCTCATACCCTCTTAATTAGTAATTAATCTCTTCCATTAATCACTAATTTAGAACCATTCTTTCAATTTTCCCAACAATTTGGCATATTAATTAAAATTGCCATATAACACATAATTATTCCACTTTAACTCAATAATTATCCTCAATACTGTCATTAGCCCTTAATTGAAAATTTGGGGCGTTACAATTCTCCCCCCGTTCAATAAATTTCGTCCTCGAAATTTGTTACACCAATGGGGACATAAACCTCGGACGCCTCTTCATGACGGCTTCTATTTCTCAATTTGTTTCTCATTGAAACAGTCCCTTCAAGACCACTTGTACAATAATATGCTACAGGTCCAATTCTCACAAGAATCTCAACAGACCAATGCGTCGTGACTTAATTTCTTTCTCTCAATCATTTTACCCATTCTCATGAGGAGACACTCTCACAAGTGTGTGATCTCCATTTTCAAACTCTAGAGGTCTTCACCTCATTAGATCATATTTCAGATGAACTATACTCATGCATCCTGACTTTGAGCCACTCTAATTACTGACATCAAGTCACCTTCCCTTTTCAGGTACAATTCAAAACACCACAATTCACTGGGTACAATCGACAGCTTCCGCTATATTCACATATGCCCCAGTTTCCGCTATTTTCAACAATACTTTAGCTTACGCTGTATCCACTTCCATAACTTTGACCTCACTCGTACACCCACTAGTTACTCACCAGCAGTAACCAGGACTGTTGGCCTTAACAATATTATCACCTCACCGTATCAACTTTCACGGTGTCACCCTCACCCGTACACCCACCAGTGACTCCGCTAGTGGTAACTGAGACTTTTAGACATTCACAATCACATCAGGCCACTCTAAAATCTCAATCTCGTATATCCAAAGCACCCTACCATAACGGCCCACCTAAAATCTCAGTCTCTTCTATCCAGGCGACCGGTTGAGAGTCTCAATCTCCCAATACCACCCTCATCCTCTTTCACCCACACAAAGTAACTATAATGGCAGTTCAACGTCTGAGCTAGAGATGACCAGCATCAATCCCTAAACAGCTCACGCTGACCTGCACATGCTGTATTGCACCTTAAAACAATTCACACAATATACTTCACCATAGCTGGGATTCATATAAAGCATTTCATACACAAGTTACACTAGCAAGATGTACAACATACAGCCCATGGCTGGATTCACAACACGCCGCCCCATGGGTCGGATTCATAAAGATACATGTTGATTACAACGTCAGTTCAACGGCCGAGCTAGAGATAACTAGCGTCAATCCCTAAACGGCTCACGCTGACCTACACATGCTGCATTTCACATACTTTCACCACAATCCACATCGCAAACTCTAATTGTACGCACCGCCTTTCGGCTTAGGGTCAATACCGGTGCAACCAACCTGGTGGCTAGCCATGCTGGCCATGCCGGGGTAAATGCCCTCACATATGAGAACCCCCAATATGTAATTGAATTCGCCATCCGCTGAACTAGCTCTGCTCTGCTACACAATAATACCACAATCCTAGCTTGTTCACAATTGTCACACCCCCCTCACCAGGTACTCACATTTCCCTGGATCCCCCCCAGCTGGCCCGATCCCAACTGGGGATTGAGGTGGACTCACAAGGATTCAGCACACTTCTATCTTTATTGTCACACCTACCCCGCTACTCACATTTCACGGTGGCTAGATGCCCACCTCGGTACTCACATTTCTTGGTGGCTGGTACCCTCCGTATGGGCCTACGTACTCCTGCCTTACCCTCCTAATTGGGCCTCAACCCGTTGGGTCACGAGGGAGACTCACAATACACAATCTCATCAAGCTAGAACTGGGTATATTTAGTACTAATGCCTTGAGCTCATGCTCCTTTCTACTCTACAATTCAACATCACGGTAGCTATAACCCCCTCCATAATTATATCCAAAATACGCGATTAAAATGAAATAGAGACCAATAATAATCAAATAACATTTACTAATCCATCACATGACAGGGTTTTCACAAATACTTTTCAAAATCATTTATAAACTTGGTCTCATATTCACATTTCGAATACAATTACTACCCGAAGATAAATCACATTCATATAAATATCAGAGTGCACAACATAATCATCCCGGCAATCCCAGGTACATACCTTCGCTAAAGATACACAGGGCCCAATTGCCCATTACAATTCTTCAAATGGGGATTACACAATCTCATCTTGAAGGAGTCCTAGCCGTTCCCTCCACGAGCCACTTGCCCTGTCTAAATTGTTGGTAGGGGAGAGTGAGATTCGAGAGAATCTCAGTAGGAAACAGATACCATAATGCATGCATGATAGATGCTAGGTGTATGACATGTTAGCTTTATCTAGATGCATACCCCATAATGATATTTCTGCATGCTCAATGTTTCATACAACAAGACTATGGCCACAGCGAAAACAGAAACAGAGCTTCATTTATTCAAATATGCTCTACACAATCAAGTAAAGCAATCACATACATCACTACACAAGCAAAGATATCGAATACATGCAAGTAAGGTAAGTCCCCTACCTCCAGTCTTTTCTCCTCGATTTGCGTGCCAGCAACTCGGGGCTTCACATTCGATCCTACAATGTCAAATGTACTATTTAGACACTTCCATAGTGTTTCTGGGGGTTATATGAGGCTATATTGAAAATGTACTAAAATACCCCCGGGGACCCGGCCCAGCCCCGCCGTACCCAGTCCGGCTGTACTTTTCTTGAAACTTTGACATAGGCTATTCTTACATATTTTCACCAAAGGAATCCATTTCCCAATCCGGAATTATCAAATTCAATGTCAATTTACCAATTTACCCTTGGCAGCCCTACTTTAAGGGTTTCAGGGGCGTTTTCGTAATTATGCTTTTTTCTCCTTTTCTGAAAAAGTGTCCAACTGTAACCCCACCTAATTTTTGCTCCTGAACTCAATGGAATCATCAAATCATTGAAAATCCAACTCTAAGACCCATTTATAGCCTTGGCCGAAATATACATATACTTCGGGGAAAATTGGGGTTTTTCGGTTTCGGCTCCGTAAATGCGTTCCTTTCTACTCCTAACCACTTTATTGACTATTCCATTAGGTTACAACTATCATTTAGTACCAATTTGGGTAGCATAACAGCCCTGCACACCCATTTTCAATTTTCGAAACCAATGACAATCCGGCGAAATTTCACCGATTAAATTGTCCACAGCAGCCAGAATAGTCAATACACAAGAGTTTGGAAGTTACCTCAAGCTCCCACTAGCTTTTCCTTGTCTTGGCTGAAACCCTAGCTGTTTTGACACCAAAGGAAGAGCTTCGAAACCTTAAAGAACATAAAGGAGTAGCTTAGGATCAGAGTTATATGCGTTAGGAGTTAGATCGTCGGAGAAATCGGCTTACCTTACGAGATTTCTTCCTCTCTCTCTCTAAAGATCCCATATGCTCTCTCTCTCTATTTCAGCTGTTCTCAGCGTCAGAAATGAGGAGGAAGAAGGAAAAAACCATTTAATAACATATACCATGCTGATGTCATCTTTTATTGAGATGATGTCATAATTCCCATTTTCGGATTTTCTGGCAGATTTTCTGCCCAAACTTTGAAAACTCATAACTAATTCTAGAAAATTCAAAATGAGGTGATTCCAAAGCCAAATGAAAGGTATTTAAGTCCTCTGCATTGGAAAAATATGATCCATTACCAGAAATCACCAAAAAATTCCAGAATTATACAAATTTCATCACTGCCCCAAAACAGAGTCCATTTTCGACCTCAAAATTTGGACAAACATAAATCCTAGTTCACAAAACGAAATGACATATATTATATGTCCATTCTGAAGCTTAAGATGTGATCTTCAAGACTGGAAAGTTTCAGAATTTTTAGAGACCATTTGCCCATTCAAGACGCTCACACAAACTGACTGCCCAGAACAGAACTTCAAAAGACAGAATTCCAGTTTTTGCAATTTGGCTTCCAATGGTTCCATTTTCATATCAAACATCATTCTCACACAAGTTTTCACAAGGAATCCATTGGAAAAACCAAATCAATCAAATTCACATCTCATTGACATGTGTTCACAACAATCTCAACATGTCAACACAATTCACATTTCAAAACATAACATTGCAACATTTCCATTCCAAAGTTCCAAACCAATTTCAATGACATCAAAACACACTATGACACCATTTCCAACACAATACCCCATTCAATTCTTCCCTCTATTCTAAGTCAATTTGGATGTTAATCCACAATTGAACTCAAATACAAGGTTTCGGCACTGCTTACAACACACACGAATCATATTCGAATGCCAAATCACATCATATTCTCCAAAAGGGTTATTTATCACTAACCACACCCACTTTTGGAGTCATTAACCCTTAATCATAATTTGGGATCTTGCTAAACCAAGGCTTAGCAATCCACTAATCTCAGGCTTATTTTCTAGCCTTGAGTCTCAAAATTCGGGGTATTACAGCAGCTACACTCCACGGTTCATCATCAAGGCGGTTGCACTCTAGGGTTCGTCATCACGGCGGCTCCACACTAAGGTTCATCATCACAGTGGCTCCACGCTAGGGTTCATCGTCTGGTGGCTCCACACTATGCTACTGCACCCGATACTTCACTCAGTCACCTGACTGGTCACCCCCTTCAATCAGAATTCTTCGTAAGTAGCCCTTTCTAATCAGATCTCACTGTAGGTAGCCCTTTCCGATCAGCACTCTCCTAACTAAACTCTTCACAGGTAGCCCTTTCCGATCTGTATCCTCCGTAGATGACTCTTTCCCCATGCTAAGTTAACAACCAGCAACCTTAGAATACCTCAAACACATCACGTTCACACGATTCCACTGCACACTCTGAGGTCTACCTCCTCATCTGTGCTTTCACAATGTTAGGATGATTTAATAGGAGTCCCACAGGAATCTCCCACTACACTTGACCACATACATAATCTATGCTAGACCATGATCCAATTCACCTTGAATCAATCAGAGCGATAACTATCACATCATTGAGAGCTTATACTCCCAACATTACCATAGCTTTTCCTTACACTTCAACTCTTAAAACCTCAACATTAATTGAACCGAGAAATCACTTTCCTTAATTCAACAGAGTATCATCTACTCCAATACTAATCCAAATATTTTTACTAGCCTAAGGCACACTGGTCCCCTAGGTCTTAGGGCCTTTGGACATACCATTCCACTATAAGATCACCGATATATATTATTATATAGCCTAGGGTTTCCAACCCAACATCTAGGTTTATCATGACACCTAGAACCTCATTATCACATACCTTGGAAATCATTTTCCTCGGTTTTCAAACCAAATCCATTATTTCTTACAAATGATCTGGTGGATTATCTTTAATTACCTCCACCTCTGGGTCTATAATTAAATTCTTGGACAAACCATTATATCATTCCATTCCACAATGATTCACCACTTTAGAATAACCAATAGTGTATACACATAATCCACAAATCTCATATATATCCACAATAACCAAACATAAAAGTGTATACACAACCACTATCACAAATCATCTTCTACAACCAAGGCAGAGATCTAAGGGAGCTATCCTAGCAAAATTCCCATGTTTGCCAGGAACTACAGCTCTGATTCCAAAACTGTAACCCCCACTGTAATCATATCCGAAATACAACATTAGAGTGAAATAGAGACCAATAATAATCAAAATTTATTTACATTCCCCGTCCTTAAGATAGGGTTTTCAAAAATTTCATTAACAAACACTTTAACATGGTCTCACATTCATATTTAAGCTTCAATGCAATTCTATCAATTCAAAACACTAAACAAGGCACCATTTCCATAACAATAACATACCATACTCCCCCTATGATCCTAAATCACAAAAATTACGAAAAAAATTCCAGAAATTTAAGGCCCAACCAATGGCCACAAAACTTATATGAAAATGAAGCTTTTACTCACCTCAACAACTTTCCCAAAGGCACTTCATGATTCTCCAACTTGTAGATTTTTCGTGATTCCTCAAATCACCACCAATGGAGAAACTACAACAATCAAATTGAAGCTCTCACTCCAAGGAACAACTTTATAGACGGAAGTTTTGGCAATAGAGGTCAAGATCATACCTTTTTCACAAGCTTTCCTTCCTCCTTTTCCTTTAATAATGGCGAAAATGAAGAAAGAAGAGAGAGATGAGAGTGATGATGATGAAGCACAGAAAATTCTGTCGCCTAGCCCATTCTATGTGTACAAAAGAGAGGGAGAGAGAGAGAGAAAATAATAAACAATTGCCATTTGACTTTTCCAACAACTCCCATTATCATATAAGCTTGCCAAGTGTCTAAAATCTATTGGCTCCTATAAGGTAAGTAACCAAATTAGTTACTCTAATCCCTCCATTAGCCATTTTAATTTCACATCTCATACCCTCTTAATTAGTAATTAATCTCTTCCATTAATCACTAATTTAGAGCCATTCTTTCAATTTTCCCAACAATTATAGCATATTAATTAAAATTGCCATATAACACATAATTATTCCACTTTAACTCCATGATTATCCTCAATACTATCATTAGCCCTTAATTGAAAATTTGGGGCGTTACAACTTGCACGAGTAAGCAGGAGAGGAAGATCATCGGGATTGCTCTGCTTGTAACACTTGCCGTAAGGGGGAGTATTTTAGTAAGAGATTTGTAAAAGGTTTCAAAAGTACCAGGCTAAACTTGTGGGATTATAAAGGCTTTTCTTGTGCCCAGATTAAACAAGAAGATAGTGGATTTGAAAATCTCAGGAAGAGCTTAGGGATTGGACATAGGCCATCACAGATTGAACCAAACCAGGATAAATCACAGTTTGCATATTCTCTCCCCTAAGCTCTTATATTTCCAGCATATATTATTTAATCTAACTGTTGATTTATGATTCATTACCTTCATACTTATTGCTTCTACTAAGATGCGAAAAGATTTTCAAAGTTCTTAAGTTTTTATCTTACATCTAATTCATCCCCATCTTGGGTGCCGCCGGTTCTAACATTTAGTATCAGAGCCTAGGCTCTTGTTTAAAGGACTTAACCGTCTCAAGAATTACAATGGCTGATTTTAGGTGTTTTATACTTTCAGAAGGTTTTGATTATATAATCCTACCTCTTTTGAAAGATATTGATTTTTGGTTTTTGAAAGCTAGAATGACTAATTTTATAAAAGGTTATGATTTTAATATGTGGAATGTTTTTACAAATGCTTTTGATTTCAAACCAAGAAAGGATTGGACAGAAAGTGAAAAGAAAATGTTTTCGTTGAATATTAGAGCAATGAAAATTCTATATAGTGCTTTAACTGAAAATGATTTTGAGAAAATTTGATTTTGTTCTAATGCTAAACATATCTGGGACACTCTTGATTCTATTTATGCTTCTAAAAATTGTGTTGAAGTTGTAATTGTTGACAGTTCATGTGAAACTATATGCTACGCATCTACTATACATGAACAATTGGAAGTTGATGATGAAGATGGAGAAATCATAGAACATTTCTATACAGTCAACATGGATAGACAAGAAGAGGATTCCCGAAAAGAGCTCATTATGGACGAACATGAAAAATCACTCTTCGGAGCTCAAGATGAACTTAAGGTAAAAAGTTCCAATTCTTTGTGTGATTTTTATAAAACTGATTTTTAGAGTCTACAAAAGTTTGTTTCTCAACCAATTGTTGATTCTATTGAGAAAAGCAAAAATTTTTTCAAATATGCTAGAAAGTTTGTTGGGAAGAAAGAATGTTCAAATAAAATCCATTCGAGTTTCTACTCTCATGATCAAAATAATACTTGAATGATATCCCATAATGCATATTTTCATACAAGTTGCAATTATTGTGGCAAATACGATCATATTTCTCACACATGCTATATTAGAAAAAATTCCCATATGAGAAATAAGTATATTTGGGTACCGAAGAAACATGTAAGGGTTAATACTAACAATCAAGGACCCAAGTATATGTGGGTACCAAAATGTCCATCTACTACTTTATGTGTGTAGATTGATTATAAGAAGAATGGACATAAGGGCACAGAGAAGATGAAGAAGAAGCAAAGAGCTTCTCATGCGCTAATAAAGAGGTTCATATCATTTATATCAAAAAGGAGAACTCTTGAGGCACCCATTGTTGGAGCTATAGTGTATAACCAGAGAAAGAAGCAATGGATAAAAGGAGTATGTTCTACCTCAATGAAAGGCTATCATAATGTACCATTCATCTATCTTAAGAAGAACAAGAAGAGGAGGATCTCTCATACACAAAGAAAAATACTCTTAAAGCCTACATCATATGAGAAAGTTTTGCATAATCCTAAAGCCAAATACGCAAAAACAGAGCTTTAAAGAAAGATGCAGTAGGTATGCAAAGGCAATCCTCCAAGTACCTAAGGTAAAGGTATACAAAGGTAAAAACCTCCTACACTGTTATCTTTAATATCTATTAAGGTTTATATCTTGTTACCTTAGAAATGAGCATTGCACATATGTTTTTACAATCTTTAGAAAAATCATACATAAAGAGTTGCAATGTTCAATAGTCTAACTGGTTATGCATATACATACTTCATGAGAGAACAATGTTTATGCATAAAGTCATACTTAATTCATTATGTTCAATTTCTTTGAAGTGACTATATTCTTAGAGCATGTAAATTATGATTCTTTCAAGCTAACCATGAGTGGATCCAAGTAGAATTGGATACCTAAGGAAAAAAAATGGTTATATGATTTTTGCAGGAATAATTTGAAAAAAAGGCATGACACTCGAGTACAGAAGTGAACATCGAGTGCAAGGCATGTTAACACTCAAGTACTGGTTGGTCACTCGAGTATGGATTTGAATCCTATGCTTTGCTTTTAGATTGCAAAATATGGATTAACAGAGTGTGTAGAAACTCTAAGGACACTCTCGAGTTCATCAATAGTACTTTCACACACTCGAGTGAGACGTGAGCACACTCGAGTGTTTGAAGAACTCACCTGAAAGTGCATCAAGAACTCAAGAATGCCACAGGTATAAATGCATAAATTAGCTTCAAAACATGGTTTACTCAAGTGATCTAGGAGGACTTGAGTACAAAGATACAAGGAGATAGAAATTAACTTGAGTGTCTACAAGTTACACTCAAGCCAGGTATACTGTATTAGTAATTAAAATCTCAACAATTGCACCCATTCTTTTCAACTCAATTAGAGTGGTAAATTCTTGCTCATTACTATATACCATTAGCAATCAATGATTTATGGTTTTCAAAATATTTTCAGATTGCTAAATGTATTGAAATAGAATTGTGCATAATTTTTCTATGCATTGGAAATTTGAAATGCACATTTCACTAATGTACTTGGATTTCAATTCATCCTGTTTATAAAATGTATATACATATTATTTGAAAATTATTCATATCTTGTTTGCATTCAAATCGGTTTCAAAATTGGAAGTTAATATTTTTGTATACTGAAAGTAAAAAATGCTTCAAATTCATTTACCAAAGTATTTCCCCATCATTGACACATTGATCTTAAATGTGCTATCCAATACTTGAACTCTCTTTAGTCTTTATTCTCTAACATGCTAGACTTTACGTCTAACAAGTTAACTATCTATATGAGTTCCAAGTGTATTTCCTTGAAAAGAATTCAACTTGTGAAAGCCTTATGCCAGATGCATAAATCTTTAGTTGATCATGTTATTCCAAGGATTATGAATGTTCATTAGTGCATTGAATGTTGATGTATTAACCATTATTATGGAATAACATACTAATATTCTCAAACTCTAGTCATTTGGACTAATGAGTATGTCCTTCATCATCTATAAATCAATGTACTCAATTCGTTGCTCAAACACATTAACTATTGATATGATCTATCTTTGAGTAACCAATGTCATATATCTGAATCCTTGAGTTGAATATTCTTATCTTTCATGACACAATTCTAAGAGTCAAGATAGTCTATGAATCATTTGCAAAGTCATGATGCTCTTATAGGTTTATCGAGCTAATACTTTTGGCTATTTATATGACTTTAGCACCTGGGAAAATTCTCCAACATGTTAATTCTCATAATTAACATTTTATCTTAGTTGAACTCTAAAGTGAAGCTTTCTGATACATATTTTATAACTATTAACTTCCACCATTTTTAACATGAACATTGATTCTAAATAGGTTTTAAAAATGTGTTTTACATGTATTAAGAATCTCAATTTCACAATGCATTATTATGATTTGAAATTACATCTGAGATTTGAAACAATTTGCTCATTTCATATCATTCTTGGAAAACTTGATTTCATTCATGATTTATCATTTTATAAAAGTTGATAATTGTGGATAAGCTTTCTACTCTCTTTGATCTGACTTACGTCGATTGCATGAAAATCTTATCAATGACATATTTTCTATATAAAGTGTATTTACATTATGATTCCTGGTATCACTTGTTCATTATGATTTATAACGACTTGATTTTATTGGATAAAATTATATCTTGGTCTTTATTGGTTTATGATACTCTTTGCATAAAATCATATGATTTAATTATATAAGAACATAAGAGTTATAATGTCTAATATCATATGGACCTAAGAGAAAGTTGGGTACCAAAGAGCATATAATTATAAGTTTGCAGGAATTGACCAAAACGCTCTGCTTTCACATACAAAGATTAGAGGCTAACAGAAGAGGCATGACTGATAGTGTTGTAGTGTGAGTGAAAGTAGAATATGTGATATTGTTTAAATGACACCCCAATACTAGCAAGTGGCCAACTATTGATCCAGTCAGAGAAATAGATGTTCAGAGGACGACACGGTATTCTACCCGAACTGGTCCTCCTGATCCTTCAGTCTTTGGTCCATCTATTAGAGCTATCCAAAAAAGGAGGTTCAACTCTTTCACACAAAGCTTGTTGCAAACAATGCTGAGATTATCATTCAATGATAAGATAAAGCAGTTGTGTGACTTAGTGAACCAAAACTTCAAAGTTCTATTTGAGATTATGGATGACAAAAATAAGGGAGCAATGTGCTATAGTAAAATCGAAGGTTCTCGATGGTGTTTGCTAAGCAAGGGGCATATACTATACTAAGGCCTTATTTCAAGCTCATCTTGGTATCCTTAAACATCCACTGAGATTACACTTCAGAACCCCTCAATATTGATCACATCATTAGACAGTAACTCACTTGACTACCTAGGATTATAACTCGAGTGATTACGATATTACTTGAGTGAGGTATTGTATTCTTGCTTAATTCAAATTCCTTGAGTTGCAGCACTTGAGTAAACAATCAAGCAATGGTCAAGTAAAATCACTCAAGTGACTACTCAGGTGATATTGGATTATATCTCTTAAAACCTCTAAATAGCATTATCATATTTCAAATATGATTTCTCTCCAAATATTCATACATTCAAAATCATTTTCTCTATAAAAGTTTCCAATTATTTTCCAAACCCAGGAGAGTTATTAACTATCTTCCTAATGAAAATTTTTCCAATCCATTCGTCAATTAAGGGGGAGCTTCACATTCACTTGTGTTTGATATCTTGAAAGCTCATCTCCTTTATTGGAAACAATCCTTTTAACATACTTATATGTATTCACCATGTCATGATTAGTTTTGATGATGAGTTATACTTATATTGTTCTTTTCATAATCTTAATCTTAACCTATCATATGGAAAGGAAACTTTATTACTTGATTGAACTAACAATTCTCTTTGCAAAGAAAGATTAAATTTGTGACAGGAGAGTTTACTTTGCCTAATAATGTTCCTCAACATACTATAAGAAAAAACTATCAAACTTGAGGAAAGATGCTTCAATGTTTAAACTAGGAAAATATATTGGCTGCAACATTTAGAGCAACAAATACATATGCCAATATAATTGAGCAATGAGCATGCTGAACAAAAGCTCAGCTCACTTAGAGAATCCTGGCAATAACATGAACATACATCAGAGTTGTACAGAACACAACATCATGAACCAACATTGCCAAAAAAGCAACAGACTTCATGGAGCGCTTCATCATTTTTCAAAATATACATGAGCATTTCTAATCCTTACTCTTTACATTTTAAGAATATGTTTCCTATCTTCAATTTTTAAATTGTCTTGACTATAAAAGGTTTCTTGAAAACCTCTCCAAATCCATTTTCAATTCCACACTTTCAAATAGGGGAGGAGTAAATTGTTTTCTTAACAAATTCATTTCTACTTTGTTTTTAAATTTACTTTTCCACAAGCCTTACTTCTTTATATATTTCAAACATTTTGCTAATGTCAAATAGGGGGAGAGAAAGGCAAGATAAATATGTTGCATTCAAATTGTTGTCATACATACACATATTTTTCTTGCAGGATTTGTCATCATCAAAAAGGGGAAGAATGTAATATATGATTAGTCTTGGTGATGTCAAATATAGATATGAAATCATAAGAGCAAAAAGTTTATATAATGTATTTCTTTGACTAATTATTGTGTTTAATGTGAAACATCTTGTAGATTAATTAAGTTGAATTATAGAGGAAGAATGAGAAGACTAAATTATCAAATATACAAAGAAGTGATTGAATTGATGAGAATGAACAAAAGGAAGAAGAAGAAAGAAACTAAAGATAGTCAAGAAGCTACCTACTTGGATTATGGAGAATTATTATCAAGAGGAAAATCAAGAAAAAAGATATTGAAGAAAGAAGAACTTGCAAGATCTAATAGGAATATCAATATTCAAGTTCTCTGAGATTTCTATGGTCAGAAGGAAATTAGACAGCACTGTTTTGCACTGTTGCAGTCGAGTACTGTTTGGCACAGTAGTGGTCGACTGTAGCAATCGAGCACTGTTTGGCACTGTGGCATGCAGGTACTGTAGCATGCGAATCATTGTAGCACTCGAGGTGCAGACTGAAAGTGCAAAATCACTATAGCAAGTGTGGCACTATAGCACTCGAGTAAAGGGAGAACACACTTGAGTGTCGAGCTACTCTGTTCATCTCTATTTTACGTTTAGCCTGACAAAGGTCTAGTCTTTTAGCCATATCTCTCAAACCCCACGTCGGATTTACCTGAAACTAGTGGCATATGAAAGAAGACTCACAACTCAAAAAATGTACACCAAGATCACATTGAAAGAAGCTCATATGAAGGAGATATGATCTGTGGACATTGACACTGAAATCACCGTCACTTTTCAAGACAAGTTTAGTATTTTGAGTATAACTCAAAAACGACACATCGGATTGAGACGAGACTAGTGCCATATGAAACAAGCCTCAAAGGGCTTTCCATGGATAGGTAATTTTCCTAATTTGAACTTATATTCTAAGAGCTATGCCTTCTGGAAGTTGACGCTTGTGCAGTCTAGTGCGATAGAAACTCTTTCGATCATAACTTGCATAATAAAAGGAGTTTGGAGCTGATTCATTTTTGCATTCGAATGCATATGAAAAGATCTTTCTTCTTATGCATCATTTTCAATATTTAGAATCAAATAAATAAATTGAGTATGGCATGGCCCCACATCACTCACGAGTGTAAAAAGGCACTCTTGAAAAAATGTCATGCGAGTGTTGTCCAGAAGCGGCTGAAGTGTGGAGAAATTTAGTACCACTCGAGCATTGAACAACACACTCGAGTGAGGATCAGAATTGCACTTGAGTCATGCTAGTATTGACATGAAAGTGTTAACCCCAAAAGAAGCATGTACGTGAAAACAAGAAGTGCACTCGAGTGAGAGACGTTGCACTCGAGTAATGTCCAGAATTGCACTCGAGTCCTGCGAGTGAAGAGCAGCAAGTGTTTGCCCGAGAGGTAGTCAGAATGTGAAAATATGAAATGCACTCGAGTGAGCCATACTGAACTCGAGTGAAGTCCTAACAGAACCAAAATGCACAAAGTTCAGACTCTCATAGCCATCAATACAGACGTGATTAAATGTTATACATTCATTATTTTTTCACTTTTTATTTTTCCTAAACTTTAACTACCATATATTTCAAGTGTAAAACATGAGATTAAACATTTGGATTGCATCTTCAAGAACGGAGGTTATTTATGGCAAATATTTTCACTCAACGTGATCAGTCCCAGAAGCCAGAAATTCAGCTTTTGACCAATGATCCAATATACCCATGACTAACACTTTATCTTATTACTGATTAAGCATTTTGTAGTGTGAAACAGGAAATTTAGCATTGAGATTAAATATTCAAATGAAAGAGACAATTATGGCAAGCAGTATCATTACACACGAGTATTGGCTACCTACCACGACAAAAGATTGACCTACCATGAACGAATGTCTACAACACAAACGCTTCAAAATTTGACATACAGCTCATAATGAAATATTAGAATGGGACGTTCCAATCTGCAACAGATATTTCATAGTGGGTAGATATTCAAATGCGCTCAGCGGTCAAAATGAAGTAATGGGACTCCAACAGATGAATGCTCACAATGGTCATCATCTTCATCAACTATAAATAAGAGAGCATTCAAAGTAAATCAAAAATTGAGACAGCGAGCAACTACAAGAAAAATGATGGAAACATGAATCCTTTGCTTCTACCCAAACACCCTCTGTTCTACAGCTTCTATATTACTTATCATTGAGAGAGTGATTATTTGAATTGTACTTCAGTAAGCATTATATCCACTCTGTGAGAAAGTCTGTAAACACTTTCATCTGTATTTTTGAATTGATCTCAAGGTAGATGGACCTTAAGAGGGTTGATTTCCTTACAGGGGAAGCTGTAAAGAGAATTACGAGTAAGACATTCTGCTTGTAAGACTTACAAGGTGCAAGCAGTAGAGAACGTTGCTGCTCATAAGACTTATAGGGGTGTAAGTAAGAGAGAACGTTGTTGCTCGTAAGACTTGCACGAGTAAGAAGGAGAGGAAGATCTTCAGGGTTGCTCTGCTCGTAAGACTTGCCGTAACGGGGAGTATATCAGTAAGAGATTTGTGAAAGGTTTCATAAGTACCCGGCTAAACTTATGGGATTGTAAAGGCTTTTCTTGTGGCCGGATTAAACAAGAAAATAGTAGATTTAAAAATCTCAGGAAGAGCCTGGGGACTGGACATAGGCTATCACAGATTGAACCGATAGGATAAATCACAGTTTGCATATTTTCTTCCCTAAGATATTATATTTCCAGCATATATTATTTAATCTAGCTGTTGATTTATGATTAATTACCTTCATACTTATTGCTTTTACTAAGATGCGAAAAGATTTTCAAAGTTCTTAAGTTTTTATCTTACACCTAATTTACCCCCTCTTGGGTGTCTGCCGGTTCTAATAGAGATAACCGAATGTAGCAAGCCAGGTACTCAACAAAACTTTCTTTATCATGTGTTGTACGTTAAGGAACTCTTTCTCCTTTTCCAGATTGACTGAAAGGGAAAAATATTTCTCATTGAATTTCTCTTGGAATAATTCCCATGTTATTGGAATATTCCTTCCCCGAAAATTAGTTCCATGTTCTTCCACCATCTGTCAGCATCACCCTTTAGCTTGCATATTGCCAATAGGACCTTAATGACATCAGGGCAAGCTAGGATTTTAAAGATTTTCTCTATTCATGATAGACAGTCTTCAGCTTACTGAGGATTAAACTTCCCTCAAAAGACAATAGGTTGTTGTTTACTAAATCTTCTTACCTCAATCTGTAGAATATAAGCCTTAGGATCAGGTAAAGGATCTTCTGGTTGAGGCCCCTCTGGTAGATTAAACTTACCATCTCCTCTCACTAGGTCTTCTAAATGATCCTATCTTTGCTGCACTACTCACAACTCCTCCCTGATATCGTTCATTGTTTCCTGTTGTTGTGTTAGCATACCCAGTATCTGTTGCATTGGTCAAGTACTTGATTATTATGCCCCTCATGGTCTACCGCTTGTTTATACCATCTTTGTATTTCACTATATCAAATAGAGAAGAAATAAATGCATATGAACACAAGGGTATTTTTGTTATTTCTCAAAATTTTGGGTACACAGATATGCCTATGTGTATCATACAATAGATATTTACAGTAGTTAATTAAAATAATAACACCATACAACCTATAACTACTATACAATATATCTTTGTCTTCTTTTACACACTATGTCATAACTATACATATGATTTCCTAGGTGGTTACCTATCCTAAGATTTCCCTCGATTGAGCACTCTTAACTTTTGTATACCAGTGCCAAAACAAAGATACCAGCTTTAACCGCTTCGGTCCACTAATACCTTGTGACTGCCCTCATCTCAAAAGTCATGTCGACTGCCTTTGGTCACTAAAATACTAGTGTAGGCCCTTTACCAGCCACGTACATGTACTTTACCATGTATGGTGTCTGTAATCTATGAACTTGACAAAATGGTCATTCAAGCCCTGCTCTACTATCTCATTCTTCGTCCTAGCCCAGAATGTTGTGTCGGGGAAGAAGTACATCATCATATAAATCCAAACCTTATCTAGATAGTCTAGTCTCCATTGAATTTACTCCCAGTAAAGAGTGTCCATATCCTTTAAATATGCGATGTACTGGCCTACAGGTGTATCATATTCTCAAAAAGCCCGTAAATATCTAAGCTGGCTATACTTCCATAATTTCTAGTCCGGCCGCAAGTCATATCTCACAGGTACTCGTTTGGCTCTTGAGAGAGTGGAAATACAGAAATCAGACTAGACCTATCAGAGAGTGGCTACTCAGAATCTCCCATCGATTTTATAGATACTGTCTCTGATCTCGACTGTGGCCCGTATCCTAGTCTAACTCACACCCGTTGCCTGGTTGTCCTCATCTTTATAGAATGCTGTCCGTCAGGAATCATCTAACTGGGAACCCTGGTTCACCGACCATACTGACCTATCTCACTGTTATTGCCTTTTGCGCATCACTCCCGTCAACCTGCAATCAAGACCATATCAATATACTATTCTGATATAGCTAGAACCTCTTTTAGCTCTTATACAAAAAATGTCAAACCCCTTAACATTTGTATATTTGCCAGAGTGATAAAGGCACAGTTCCACAAGCATACATAAATAGCACAAATATACTGATAAAGTGTACTTATTTACAATACAGGAGTTCCTTGTCGAGTTTGTAAATATATACAAATTTTGTCTGAAACCATCAAATTAAACTAACGATAACTAGCAACCCTGCCTTCTTGACCCGAACACCTTAGTTACTGGTATTTACTGATTTGCCCCAAGAAACGCTGGCTTCTACTGGAATATTTTTAGATTTGAAAAAGGTTGAGATTCATTTGAATCTCAATAGTAACTAGAAATCAATCATATAAAATGGAACAAATAATTATGCTAGGTAACACATAATGCAATAGCATAATAACACTGTAATTTTATTCATCTGAATGTGCACATATTCAGGGCCAACCACTATTAGATGCAGAGTTAGGACCAACTACTGTTAGACCTCGACTTTCCATACCTCATCTGGGATTACAACCACAGACTGAGCAGTGTATTCTCTTGGTACTGAATTCTCATAATTGTATCCTATTTAGGCTGTTGGGGTATTGGTGCTTTTCCTCCAGATAGTACTTGTGCTTTTCCCGCATCAGTTAGAGAGTGTATTATACATATCACAAAAGATGGCATATACAAAGTATATACAAGTTTACTTAGTGTTTGAAAGATAGAGTTACTACCTTAAGTCCCTTTTTAGCTTATAAATGTTTCCTGGATTTTGTTTTGGCTCGGAATAACTGTCCAGTCCTAAAATTCCAAGTTTTACAAGAATTGAGTTCATACTCATTCATGTACTACTCTAGACTCTTTCAAACTCATTTTGTTGGTTATCTTAGCGTAATGCTACAAAATGACCAAAATGTCATTAGGGACCCAATCCAAGTTCCCTTGTACCCGGTCCAACTGTACTTTTCCAAAAATTATGACTTAAGCTAATCTTACATATTTTTTTTGTGTAGAATCCATTTTTAACCTCATAATTGTGAAATTCACTGCCGAAAAGACTGATTTGCCCTTGGCAGCCCCTATTTAGTGTTTGAGGGCTCATTTTGTTATTTTACATTCCAATGCTTTCACACTTTACAATCAACATATACCCTACACAATTTTCCCTTCTAAACCTAATAGAACCATCAAATTGACGAAATTTCAACTCCTTCCATTTTTTCCAAGTCTGGCCAAAACATAGGGAAAGAAAAGAAAAATATAATTTCTTGATTTAACCCTTTAGACTCCTTTTTCACTCCTAATCCCATATTTAACCATTTAAACACTTGTTACATATGATTTGTGGAAATTTGGATGCCATAACCCTTTAGGGTTTTATCATTCCAAATTTACAAAATCCACCAAAACAATCACAAATCAAGCCAACAACAACAATAACCACCATAACAACATGATAACCAAGAGGATCAAAGTTCTTGAGATTACCTCTTGATTCTCAACTTTCTCTCTCTAGGCGTCTTCTCTCTCCTACTCTCTCCCTTGGATTTTTTTTGCTAACCATGACTTTCACGGAGGAGAAGAGATTATAAGAGATTCTACATGAATTAGAAGGCTTAAACACAAGATTCACGACATTATGTTGAATTTTTCCTTCTTTAACTATCTTTTCTCTTGATATTCTTCAAGTTCTTTCTCTCTCTTTCTTTCTTGTGTGTTGGATGAATATGGAGGCTAATGAAGAGGATAATAGCTTTTAAAATATCCAACTCCACCTCTTTAAAGATATATTATTTTATTGGAATTATCACATATGTTTTGCTTTGGGCTTATCCTTATTTAACTTGACATAATTCCTTCCCTTTCTTCTTGACTAAATGATTCCAAGATGGGCTCCTAAATGAACCAAATTAACCTCTTTAATTGCTTCATCCATTTCCCAAAATAATATATTTTAAGGCTAATTCACCATATGCTTTAACTTTTGCTTCATCTTTTTACTTGGTTCAAGATGGCATAGCTAGCTTCGAAGTAAATATTTTTCCCTTCTATTTTCTACCCTTGGACGAAAATTCAAAGAGGAAGGAAAATAATAATTGCTGCTTGCATTTTCCATAATCTCTTTCACCAAATAATTAGTTAAGTACATGTTTACCTTTGATGTTTCAAACTTCATTTTACTTGGCCACTATTGCTCCAAAATTGAGATATTTATCACCAATATTTATTTTTCCCTTCATTTTCCTTATTTAACTGAAAATGGTTTCAAGAAAATGGGAAAATACTTTGACTCTTATTTATCGGTAAATTACCATTTTGCCCTTACATTTTTTTAATTTAATTTGGGCCTTTTTCCTTTTCTTTCTTTCCATAGTCCAAATTAACCCTTAATATTGGGCCAAATATTGTACTCTTTATTTCTTCAATCTTTAGGCTTGAATAATGGACTTTTTGGGAAAACCAAACATTAGCTTTATGTCTTGTTTTTAGCCCAATTTTCATGTAACCTCTATCAAAAGTGTTCTTGTCATTCCAAATGCATCAAAATTCACCATTTTCATTGAATGCCATAAATATTTATAAGGTATATTGGTGAATAAAAATGGGGTGTTACTAACAACAATTTACAAATCAATCTATAACAATCAATTATAACCACAATTTAATATTCAAACATTTGAGTGGTTTACAAAAATAATTTAGAGACTTACAATCCCTCTAGAAGTCCTAACTCTCATCTTTGACCATTCTCAATCACTCAACATCTAAATTGGTGTCACAATAGCTCCAACAACTCAACTAACCCAATTACTAAACCTTGTTTCCAATTATCGCATTATCAATATCAACTCAAAACTTAACTCAAAAATAAAACTCTATCCCAAATCTTCATATAACCTTCAAATTGTTCACTCTAGTACAAATCCTCAAAATTCTCAATTTACTATTATAACTCAATTTCTCTATTTCAATCGTATTTTTATCATCCTATAACTTTATTGCACTCATTAAAATTATTGACAATAATAATTCCCTCCATTCTATAACCCCCTTTCGCACTATAGGCCAAGATTAAGTTTATAATCAAGTAGTTAAGTGAAATTAGAAACCTTAGATGATATAGGACTTAAAAAAAATTGAACTTTCCAAAATCAGAGTCTATAAAACTTTTCTAAAACATGTTCACATAGGTCTCAAATTCACATTACAAATACACAATCGGCTTGTACATGTTGATTCCATTCATACATATCAGAGTACAACATAAATTCCCAACACACTCGGGTTCCATTAATCAATAAAAGGGTTTACACAAGGCATAAATGCCATAATCTCTTTCCCTTTTTCTTGGGGATTACAACAACTATATATACATTCATATCCCAAGAATATATTCAAAAATTACAACTATGATAACCAAATATTGCCAAAATGAAACTCTTATCCAAAGCTCTACCCGCTCTTCGTTACCCACTTTCCTTTTGATCCTTCGGCCCTGTCTAAAAGTTGTTTTGGGAGAGTGAGATTCTAAAGAATCCCTCTAGTAACAAATCACTCATAATATATATATAAGGCATGAAAGCAATCATCACCCATACATAGCAACTACAAAGGCAGTTATAGCAGCAAAGGCAGGTATGACTCGTGTCACCCTTATGTTTGCTCACGCTGAAGTGCTCACATTGTATTGCACCACAACACAGTTCACAACAATATATTTTACCATAGCTGGGATTCATATAAAGCATTTTACAATACGCAGCCATACTGGCCAGATTCACAAAGCAATTTCTCAAAGATCCATGTCTATTACAAGGGCAGTTCAACAGCCGGGGTAGGTGTGATAAGCATCAACCCCCTACGATGGCTCCCGCTGAAGTGCTCATGCTGCAATAGACCATGGCACATTTTCATTCACTTTTCACAAACACACAATAATCAATCATGCATACCAGGCATCATTGTTCGTCGTTTAGCTTCCGCAAGCGCACGGGTCGCGAGTAATAAAGTGATAAGTAAAGATCGTTCCCATGAGGACTATGACGAAAGTGAGCTAACTAATGTAACCATATGTTCAATTAGGTTGAATGGAATCATTTGGAATTGAGTATGTTAATTAAGAGAATTTGCGAAAAACAATAAGGTAAAACAAAGGTGATTGTAAAATTGATTCTACTTCAAGGTTTAAAAGCTTAGGATTACTTCTTCCTCATTGTATTTCATAAAACTATGCAATTAATTCACTTATGCTAGTTGTGTGAGTCCATATGCTAGTCAAAGATTCTAAGATCATCAATCAAGCTCTCTCAAGTCAACATTGATTTTTAATCTTCATTAACAATGTTCAATCTCTTGTCTATCATTAATGAAAATCATACTTTCCAATCAATTCTTCATTAGACTATGCTAGGTTATTAGATATATCTCTATTCTAACAACAAACCATCCATTTAATCCATAAATTTCAAGTCTAACATGATTTTTCTCAACTTCTACAACCAAAATAGCTCTCTCAAGCATCATTCAATTGAACTAAACTCATCATGTGGTGATCAAGCACAAGATAGTAATTAAGTATAGAGAAAAATCAACATATATTCTTAACAACTAACAAAAGCAAGAAAATATAGTAGTTTTAATCCATACAATGAGTAGAAGTAATCCTAAATGAGAGTTTTAGCCACTCATAATCAATACAAACCAGCAACTCAACATAAAACTCATGACCATATCAGCAAATGAGAAGAGAAGAGGGGAAAAACCAGAAAAAGAGAAGAATATCTTGAATTTCTCCAAGAATCTCCTCCAAGAAGCACCAAAATCCTCCTCAAGCTCTCCAAAAAGCCTCCTTGTGGTTCTTGAGCTCTTCCTTGTACAGAATCCCTTCATTTCGGCGCCCCCATTAGGTTAAAAAGCCAGCTGAAGCATCAGTTTTTCAAAACGCACAGTTGCAGTATCGCAACTTTGCTTTCGCTTCGCTATAGCGAACCCACAGCGTACGCAGTCAGAAGGGCCTATTTTTTATGTGTTTTCGCTTTTGCTTTGCTATAGCGAACCCACAGCGTATGCGGTCAGAAGGGCCTATTTTTTATACCTTTTCGCTTTTTCTTCGCTATGGCATAGCAAAAGCAACCGGGAGCACCTTCAAGCTACTTTGATCTTTTTTTTTGGCTTTTGTTCTTCTTTTCTCCACCTCCAAGGATCCATGTAAGCTTCCATTTCTTGTCCTCATCCTCCTATAAAGAGAAGGATTTTATGAGCTTTCCAATTTTCTTCAATTTAATCTAAAACTCTACATTTAGCTCAAAAATTGTACTTTTCAAAGTATTTTCTTCACATCACATTTTTCCTTCATATGTATAAAGTTTATGCACAATTTTAGTTTAAAATCACAAATATATAAGAAAAATGTGATGAAATACAAGAATTTCTAGAGAATAACAATCATACACAACATGTAAGAAAAGTCACTACCTGTTCTTTCCTTCCGTGCATGCTCTAGCACTGGTCCCTCCAAAGTAGGGCAAATGTCGTATCCTATAATTCATAATGAGTGACGAAGTATTATTCTCTATCCAATACTCAATTACTTTTTAACACATAATTTGGTTATCATTATTGCTCTTTTAGAGTCATTAAATACCCCTAACAAAACTTCTAAAGGGTTGGAATAACTATCCCAAAGATCTCCTTTTGGAAGCACAAAAATTGATTTTTCACTACTGCACTCAAGTGAAGATGGCCTCACTCAAGTGTTGGTACGAACACTCGAGTGAAGAAGGCCTCACTCGAGTGATGGTACAGTCTACACTTCAAGTGCTAGAAAGTGAGGGACAGAAAGTGTTTGCCCGAGAGCACAAGAAACTTTTAGAGAAAAGAAGCACTCGAGTGACAGCTTAACACTCGCAAGTGTGAAAGTGCACTCTTGAATCTTGGACGTGAGTGACAACTCAAGACGAGAGTTCATGGTGCCAAATACACTTGCATTCAAGTGAGAGGAGGCTCACTATAATGAGAACCTACAAAACTTGCAAGTGAGGAAACACTCTTGCCTCTACACATGGAAGTGCAACACAGAAACTGAAGCAGAAAAGGAAATTACACTATCGCACTCGAGTGAACTCATCCTTACCAAGTGATGTTCCTCCCACAGTCGAGTGAACCCCATATCACTCTAGTGATATGCATCAAAAACCAGAAAACGTAGAAAACTTGACAGAACTTTCCAAAAGCTTCCCAAGAGTTTCCAATAGACCCAAAGCCTTAACCAAAGCTACTCCCACACAAAAACACCCAAGGAATTCAATGGAATCATCAGAATTACCAAAATCCTATCCCATTATCATGCTTTGGTCTGAATCAACATTAAACACCAAAATCCCAAAACCACCAAACTTAACATTTCAACCTCCAATCAATCTATCTATCCAAAACTCACCACAAGGTACCATTTTCATACCAATAACATACCAAATACTCAATGCTACTCATTTTTGAATTTAAGGCCAAAAATACCAAAAATTCCAAACTTCATACAATAGCATAAAACATAGATAGAAAGATTGATCTCACTTAACTTAACAACTTTCTCAAAGACACTTTTTGATTCTCCAAACTTCAGATTTTCATGATTCATCAAATCTCCACCAATAGAGAAACTACAACCATCAAATTGAAGCTCTCACTTCAAGGAACAACATTAATGAAGTGAACTTTTCCATTAGAGGTCTTTAACTTACCTTTTCTCAAGCTTTTCTTCCTCCTTCTTGGGCAACAATGGCCAAATAAGAGAGAGAAAATGAGAGAGAGATGGAGTGTAGGGGAAGATGAAGAATGATATTGACATACTCCCTCCCTCATGCTCAACCGAAAAGAGGGAAGAAGAGAGAGAAAGAATGCATAAAAAATGCAACAATTGACTTTTGCACACACACTCTCTTCACACCCACTTTGCCACATGTCGCAATTCTATTGGCTCTCCACAAATAAGTAACAAATTAGTTACTCTAAGCTCTCTATTAGCCATTTTAATTACACTTCTCATTTTTCTCTTAGCTAGTAATTAATTTCTCTATTAATCACTAACTATTTGCCCAATAATTTCGTTCTTTCATTTTCCACTAATCATGGCATATTAATTAATATTGCCATAAAACCCATAATTGTTCCACTTTAATTCGATAATTATCCTTAATAATTATCATTAGCCATTAATTGAAATTTGGGGCATTACACGTTCATCCTTAAATCCCCAAAAATTTACTTACTTTAAATCCTTAAGAAAAATCACATAAATAACTATTTCTCAAAATCATGATTCCAATTTCTTTCCTTCCTCCCATTAATTCTTTCTTGCATATTAGAATCATTGAACTATATCTATCTCCTTAATTTGGTTCAAACCACCCACTTTCCAACACTTAAAGTTTTTCATCCAAAATATTCAATATTCACATCTCATCATATATAAATCTCAAATCTAAGTTATTCAATCCTCAATATAACCTCCATTTAGTTAAAATAAATTTGAAATATGAATCTAAGAGCCCTAATATTGTAAATCATAAATATCACAATCGAAACCTAACTCTAGTTCCTCAAATAAACCAATCAAGCAAAAATCTAAGCCATACAACTACTATTCTAACCTCATGAATTACATTAAAGACTAAACCATCAGTTGGAACACTCAAAATTCTAAAATCTACTAAACCTTAACTTTTCATCACATTAAAACTAAGAATGAAAGAGAAGAAAAGAAAAAACAATAGGAGGTAGAAAACTTACCAAGCTTCCTTGAAGAAAGCCCACACAAAAATCTCCCTAATTATCCCACCCTCACTTACAGCACACTGATTCATTATAAGAACAAGAAGAGGGAAGAGGCACTAGAAAAATAAAAAGAAGAAGGCACCAAAGGAGAAGTTAGGCTGGAAGCTTTTAAAATGGAGAGGGAATTCATTTTTTTATATCAATAGTGGGTCATGTGACCCATTATTAATTTGAACTTTTCTTTAAAGCTTGGTGTCTCATGAAAGGGGTTACTCCCCCTACCCCTTCATATAGTGGGCGGCTACATGCCACCCTCTATTTAGCTTTAATTTTTTATTATTCTACTTTTATAAATATATTTTAAATGCTCCTAAAATTCTAACAATCAACTAAGTTTAAGTATTTTGCTCAAATAAAATTTTTCTTCACATTTAAATAATTATAATGTCATAAAAAATGCTTTTATTTAATTCCATGACTAATCTTTAATTTAAATCTGAGTAAATTTCCTTACTTAAGTAATATCATGTAAACTTAAATTACCATGAAGCAATCCCATTCAAACCTTATTTAAATTCTAGAAATAAAAAACTTGGGATGTTACACAATGGAAATGAACACAAGACATATATGTATAGCATATAGGCTAGATGAGTGTCAAAAAGACCATATATTCATGAGTAAGTCAAAAAATTTATTTCATATATGAATTTGTGTATATATTGATATTATTGTTGGTTGGAAGAGTGTGTGTGTGTGTGTGTGTGTGTGTGTTTGTATATAATCAAGCACGTATTGCCTTTGTTCTTTTCCAAGTTTTTTGTTTGGATGCTCCCTAAGGCTTAGATCATTGTTGAGTGTTGGATGGGAGTGTAGCTTGTATTTTTAGCCTTGATGTGTGGGAGCTGTTGATGCATCATTCGTATTGCGGGCCCTCCTTATAGTCCAATGTAATGACCTTTGGATTGGGTGCTAAGTTTACTAATCTTTGGCATTTTGGTTCTTTTGAGATTTCAAGTAGAATAAGGCTCTAGCCTACCTTAATTTCAGGTGATAAGGTGGTGTATCTTATTTAATGGAGCTGAGTCAAACATAGTTGAGTTGTAAACTTGAAAATTCTTTTTTATATGGTTGAATATGGTTGTAATGAAGTCTTGGTTGAGAAGGAAATCAAAGTGAAATCCAATAATAAGGAGCTCCTCGGCTAGGTGGAGTTACTACTGATAATTTCATGATTAATACATCTAAATTAGATAATGAAAAATATAGGCTTGGTGATCTATGTGTAAGACCCCCCTTACATACCACTTATTATCGATATTAATTAGAGTGGGCACATAGGAATAGCAAAAATATACTGATATTATTGAAACAAAAATATACTTGGCCAAAGATAAATGTTAGGAGGGAGTAATATTTTTTCCAATTGACTTAATTATCCTCCTCCACATATATTTATTTTGAGTTGAAATGGTTGACTTATTGTCATCTTTTTTTTTCTTTTGACCATTGCCAAAATTGCTCCAAATACTAATAAATCCCCAATCAATTATTTTTTCCATCCTTTATCTCTTTTTGAACAAAAATGAGTAAATAATCAGGGAAAAATAATTGCCTCTTGCTTAATATGGAAAATTACCATTTTACCCTTATATTTTGTGATTTTCGCACAAGCAACCATAATTTTTATCAAACTTTGAAACTTTATATCTTTATTTATAGATATTTAACTGTAGTAATTCTAAAGGCTATGTGACCATTATTAACTTTATTTTTAAGAAAAAATATAGCATTTAGCCAACTAGAAGCTCATAATTCTCAAAATTTCCGTTTTTTGACTCTATCACAGAAGCTTGCCAGCTTCACTGGGATAAATTCAAAAATTCATAACTCTTTGTGTACAACTCCAAATGACTTATATGACTAATGAAATTAAAGCTTGATAAGTCTACTTTCATTTTGCAAAATATCATAGGAATTGAACAACATTTTCTCATTTAAAATGTCACACAACTAGACTGCCAAGCTGGAAAACACACTTACAGCAAATCGAAGCTTTACAATTTCTGTTCCAAACATAATCATGTTGTGTGTGACCAGTAATTTCCTTGTTTTGTCATTTCATATGCTCTTTACTTCACCTTTTTATTCCCTTGAATATAAGGAATTTTGGGTGAATAAAATTTAAAATGTTACATTTCTCCCCCTATCAACAAAATTTCATCCTCAAAATTTTGGATATCATATTGATTATCCTCGGGAGAATCCCATATTGATATTCAACTTGTTTTTGCCAACCATACTGTGTACACTATTCGATATAGCATAGAGTGCTTGTTAGGTCTTACTGCCCAGGGACACTGCCCCATGCAAACAAGCACATCGGATCTTATTGCCTATAATCTTTATTCAGTATAACTTTAGTCGCTTAGCAATCTGCAAGCCTGAGGACATACTAGTCCCTTAGGTCTTATGATCTTAGGATATACTATCCACTAGTTACACTAGGCCTCATTGCTTTATCAGGATGCTGCCTAGCGTATTTAGCCTTATGGTTTATATCACTCTATTCTCACAACATTGAATATCCTAGTTTTACTGCCATGTACAAATATG
Source organism: Inga leiocalycina (assembly GCA_963242795.1). Lineage (NCBI taxonomy): Eukaryota > Viridiplantae > Streptophyta > Magnoliopsida > Fabales > Fabaceae > Inga > Inga leiocalycina. The sequence continues at coordinate 49,114,042 of OY725323.1, forward strand.
CACATTAGGGCTTACTACCAATATATCTATCTATTTGGTGTTTAGGATCAAATGACTATTTGACCTTTATTGGTCATTCTATTTGCACTGCACATTGAGTAGGTAATTAATTCTATGAGGTTACATTGTTGAGAGTGATTCACCGCCACCATTACACCCTACTATATTAGGGCTCATCCCAATCTCTGTTTACATATGTCACCATGAACTACAGTGGTTGTGTGACTATTGACCACAATGGTCATATCATTATTCACCATATTGCCATAGCATACATGTTTTATTCCCATCCTCTTGACTGTAAACAACCCGTACGGTGCAATTCGCCTGGCAATGTCAAGGTAAGAACCATCCGATCATAGACTGATTTGTCGCATCTTTAATATGCTCTTATAACTACCATAGTATTTAGGGCAAATCATTTTATGCCATACAGGCTATGTTACTATATACTGCATGGGTCTAACCATAATTTGTGATAATCAACATTGGTATAATATCAACCTCTCCTATTGATCTTAAAAAATATTACACAAAATTTACTATACTTCCATTACCCACTCTGATATTTGTTGTAACACCCCACTTTTTATTCACTAATATTCCTTGTATATTTGTGACATTAAAAGGAATAAAATGGTGAGTTTTAGAACATTTGGAATGGCAAAAACACCCTCAGTTGAGGTTACACGAAAATTGGGCTAAAATAAGACAAAGTGTAATTTTTAGTCTTCCAAAAAGCCCATTATTGAAGCCCAACCTAATTGATGAAAGAACACAAGTTTTGGGCCTAATTAATTGTGATTTTTGATATTCTAAAAGATTGCCAAAGAGTGCAGCTATAGATCTCATCGACTCTTCTTTGGCTTCTTCAATAGCTTTTACCTTTGCTTCCCATTCTTTTGTGAGAATGTTGAGGCATGATATAAACCAAATATTTAATCCTCTTCCTTCTCTCTTTTTGGATGTCCAAGGCTACAGGAAAAGAACAAAATGTTAGCTTTTAATATTTTTATTTTCCAATTGACTATTTTACTTATACATTTTTTGTACAAGTCAAAGATTGTAGGTAAAATAAAATGAGACGAGAGAACAAATGTATAATTCAAGAAGCACTTATATCCATTTCCAAAGCCTCCATTTTGGTTAAGATAATAGAGAGAGAGAGAGAGAGAGGAAGGAAAGAGAAGAAGCAAACTAAATTAAGCTAACTACATTTAGAAAATTACCATAGGATTTTTACCCGAAAGTGATGAATCTTGGCCACATATTTTCCTCTATCTTTTGGCCAACTTTTTAGCCAAGTATTAATGTGTTAAGGGAAGAGGAAAATTGATCATTAAACACACTCTCTCTCCATCTTTAAGTTAGCCAAGCAACTGCATGAAAGAGAAAAAGAAGAAACAAAGTAAAGGTGACTTCTTCCATCTTGGTTTCCACCTCCTTAACCTTATCTATGGCTCAAATACCTTCATAAACATTGTTCCTCTTGATGAGAGCTTAATTTCTATGATTTTAAAATTTCAAGAGGAGGTGTTTCAAGTCATATTGCAAGAGCAAAAGTTATAGAACCAAAGAGAGAAACTAAGGAGGAGCAAGAGTTGAGTATTGGCTTCAATTTGAGCTATTGGTTGTGTTGCTTGAATGAGTATTTTGACATGTGTAACTCTGTCCTAATTTTGGCCAAGTAAGGGTTTGGAGGAGTCATGGTGATTTGATTGTGTTTATGGTGTTTTATGATGATTAGAAGGCTATGACACTAGTTTGATGCTAAAATTGGAACTTTGGTAATTGTTAGAATTTATGTTAAATTTCTGCCAAAACAAGACATGTTGAATAAGTAGGAATTTGGTCATTTTGATGTTACCATTGTGTTCTACATGAAAAATGGCGTTGGAATAGCCCCTGGTTATGAATTCTGGATCATTGGAACACAAATTGAAAAATTGGAACTTCTACTGCCGGGGTAGGGTTCCTTCAAGGCACTAGTTCCTGTTGTGTTTTTAGATAACCAAATGATATCCAATAAATGTGAAATTTTTGAGAATAAAGTACACATATCAAGCTTTAATTTAATAGGTAGATCATAAATTTTGGATAATTACATTAAAAGATTTGAATTTTCAAAGTTGTGACTTGTTTCTAGAAGGAAATCTAGAACAGTGCAGGTTTGGTGAATTTCTTGGAACATTGTAGTTAAACTTACTAGACTTTATTATTTTCCATGATAATAAATTTAAAGAGATTCACTTAGGCTTTAGAATCAGTCTAATTGGATTCTCTTAGAATAAATTATGAATTTCCAATGTTAACTGAAAATCTGTCAGTTTCTAGAAACTGTGAAACTGCATTGTGTAGAATTATACTATATAGACACTATTATAACCACATTATATAACTAGCAGAATTTGATTTAAAGGCTATAATAGTACAAGTAATAATCAGTTACTTGTAACTCTAATTGTTATAGGAACTGGAAAAAGGACTTAAGTAGTACTCATTCTTTTATATACTATATGATTATTGTATGTTTGTGTATGTCATCTTCTGTAGCATGAGCATAGTGTCTGGGACACACATCCTAGTTGGGGTTTGGGACACAACGGGGGTGCAAAGTAAGCCATGGTTGCAAACAGTCATTTGGCCTTAGACATTATGCACACAGCATTCTATTAGTTCACACAACATGGTGTATGACCAATTTATTTCACATTTTGTATGTCTGAAATGCATGTCACTACTGAGATTAGCTCGAATCTCACCCTTTTGAAAACTGAAAATGTTACAACTAAGGCTAGTAGCTTGAAAAGCAATGCAATAGCTAGTAGTAAATAGAGTCTCGGTGCATACCGAAGCTGCTGTAGTTATCTATGCTTGTACATTTGTATATATTTTTCAAACCCTATGGGGAATTCCTGTATTACAAACAAGTACTTAAAGTTAGTATGTTTTCGCTATTTTTGTATGCCTACGCAACTATGCTCTTATTACTTTTCGAATATTGAAATGTTAAGGGGTTTTACATTTTTGGTATCATAGCTTAAAGCAATTCTAGCATTTTTAGAAGAGTATATTAATATGGTCTTTTTTGCATGGTGAAAAGAAATATGTGTGGGTGATGCTAACAGTATGAGAGATCATCCCTATTGGTGAACCAGTGTCCCCCGGAGCAGCGGATCCCTGAGGGATAGTTGTACTTAGAGTACTGGGCACCGACTGGTGTCAAAATGAGGAGGCAAGTTAAGAAGAGAGTTTGAGATAGGTCAGTGTACGGGCTAGAGCATAGACCAACACCAGCACCATCCATTAGCTTATTAGTGGGAGATACCGTACAACCACTGTCAGATGGTATGGAGTCGGACCCAAGTATCACTGACCTTTATGGTGTTAGGACTATACACATACCATATGACCTGTAGGGCGATGAGGAGTTGTGGGAGTATATCTGAGGTAGATATCAGTGAGTTATACGAGCACATGCTGCTCCTGTTGATCAATACCTCGCTTACCTGATTGCTATGAATTATCTGTACTAGAAGCGGTTGCTATTGGAGAAAGATATGCCATATGAGTTCTAGATCATCACTACTATAGACTTATTTCCAGACATGACCTTTTAGATCTAGAAAAAGAATGACATAGTCGATCGAGGGCCGAACAACCACTTTGGGAAGTTTATGGAGCATATAACCAACTACATATGGAGACATATGTCTCAAGAGTGATCTATGGTCCTGATGCAGTATTTTGGGTGACCGGCCATAGCTAACACCCTTGTTGAGATAAAGGCACCACAGGGAACTGGTGGATAAAAGTAGATAGAGCCGTTGTTTGTATTTTGTATAGGTACATAGAAAGTTAAGCATGCTTAACTCATGACAATAATAGGATGGGTGACCCCCTGGGAAGCCTTCTGTGTAGTTAGGATATGAAATGTAAAAGGAATGAAGATTATTGTATAGTAGTTATAGGACATATGATGTGTAGTATGACTTCATAATTATTGTGAATACATGTTATGTGATATGTATGACACACTTGTGTACCCAAATTTTTGATAAATGACAAAGAAAGTTTTGACGATTACCTGGCTTGCTATATTCGGTTGTCTCAAAATTTTGCATACCTTAAATATAAGGATGATGAGGAGTGGAGCTCATACATGATGATATAAGGGCTAAAGCCAAAGCTGAGACAAAAACTTGTTTCCAAACATTTCACTAAGTTCAATCTGGTAGTTGAAGAATGTTGGATCACAGAGCACAATTTGCTGGATCTATACTCCCATGGAAAGCTAGCAGCAAGAACACAACTGGTAGTAGGAACTCTTCTTAAAAGCACAGTTATCAGGGAAGACCTTCTAGCATAGTTGTAATAAAAAGCCATACCAACCTAATAGCTGTAGTAATCAAAGATTCCCTAGGAACAGAACCTACAGATATTGTCGAAATCCTTATCATCCTAGTCAGACATGTGAGCAAGCAAGACAGGCATCAGTACCCGTAAGGTAGGTGCTAAGGTCAGTGAGATAGATAGTTTGTTACAACTGCCATAAACTGGGATATTTTGCAAAAGATTGTCGACAACAGACAGAACTCGAGGAGCCTAGACAATAAATATAGGGCAGAGTTTTTGCTTAAATGTAAGAAGAAGCTCAAAAATCACCTGAGCTGATCCGATTTCTCTCAATGGTAATTTGGTACAAGCATTGTTTGATTTAGGAGCTAGTTATTTATTCATTGCATACAAATGTGTAAGATGGCTAGGCCTGAGTATGTATCATTACTGTATAATTTGATGGTCCCTATGCCAACAGGTAAAAGATTTGTACAACCGAGGTTTGCTTAAATTGCATCGTGAATGTAGAGGGACACAAGTCCACAGTAGATCTGATTTGTTTGCCAATGAATAAATTGGAGGTAATTCTCTAAATTGATTGGATAACTGCACATAATGTATTACTGGACTATGGAAGCAAAAGGGTCATTAACCTTAATCTACCATCAAAAGCTAATACAAAAATCAACCTAAACATTTTCTTATAGCTGAGGTCGAGAGACGCTTACATAAAGGTTTTCAAGGATACATCGTGTTTTTCTCCATGCAACTGAAGGTTGGAATAGCATTGGAAAGTATCCTTATAGTAAATGAATTTCTTGATGTGTTTCCGGAAGATATCAGTGGATTGCCCTCAGATAAGGAAGTGGAGTTCACAATTGAGACTAGGTGTAACCCCCTCCGTAATTATATCCGAAATACATGATTAAAATGAAATAGAGACCAATAATAATCAAAACTCATTTACATTCCCATCCTTAAGATAGGATTTTCACAAATACATTTCACAAACACTTTAACCTAGTCTCACATTCATATTTCGAATACAATTACTTCGTGAAGATAATTAACATTCATAATATATCAGAGTGCACAATAATAATCCCGGCAATCCCGGGTTCATATCTTCACTAAAGGTTCATAGGGCATATACGCCCTTTACAATTTCTCAAATGGGGATTACGCAAATTTCATTCCAAATACATATCCAAATACACCTCTACAACATATACAACCATATATCCATCCTAACATATACAACTCTAAATACATCCAAATCAACTACCATTATCCCAAATAGCAATGATAACGAACAACCAAATACAAATGCCCATAAGGGATTCTCGCCGCCCCTAGTCGCTTGCTCCTTCCTCGAGCCACTTGTCCTATCTAAAATGTTGGTAGGGGAGGGTGAGATTCTAGAGAATCCCAGTAGGAAACAGAAACCAATATGCATGCAAGATAAGTGTTTAATGCATGACATGCTTGCATCACAATAACCCGTGTTCACATAATGATATATCCGCATGCTCAATGTTTCAACAACATACTCATGGCCATAGCATAAATAGAAACAAAGCTTCAATCATTCATATATGTTTGACATAATCAAGCAAAGCAATAACATGCATCAATACACAAACACAAATATCAATACATACAGGAGAGGTAAGTTCCCTACCCTTATTCTTTCCACGTATGCTCCAGCATCGGCTACTCGCGATCCGAGCGGATATCAAACCATAATCAGGGTGAATATCAAACCCTATAACCAAATCAAGCACATAGGGTCATTTTCTTTTCCAAATTCTCACTTTCATAACACTTAAAGTTGGTTATCATTCATGACCTTTAGGTGGCTAATCAAAGCCTAAACACATGCCTAAAGGCTTGGGAAACACTTGACCAAAGGTCACCTTTTCAAAGTCCAAACTGCTGATTTTTTGGGGTTGGCCGTGGCCAGCCTATCCATGAGCCGCGGCCAATGGATGCACAGAAGGTCTTAGGCCGCGGTTCATAACCTCTGGCCGCGGCCAAGAAAATTCTGTTTCCTGGCTGAACTTTCATAATTCATAACTAATTCTAGAAAAATTGAAACGAGGTGATTCCAAAGCCAAAAGAAAGGTACTTAAGTCCTCTTTATAGAAAAAATATTTACCATTACTGAAAATCACCACAAAATTCCAGAATTACACAAAACTCCTTACTGCCCCAAAACAGAGTTCAGTTTCAATCCCAAACTTTGGACAACTATATCTCACAGAATACAAAACGAAATGACACAAAATATATGTCCATTTTAAAGCTTGGGATGTGAAATTTAAGACTGGAAAGTTTCACAATTTTCGGAAATCATTTGGTCATTCAAAACGTCCACACAAATAAACTGCCTAGAATAGAGTTCCAAGGGACAGATTTTCCAATTTTCTACCAAAGTGCCCCATGGCTCCAAAATTAACAATCAAGCCTACTCCCACATAAATTTTCACAAGGAACACAATGGTAACCACAAAATGACCAAAATGACAACCTATCAACATGCCCTATTTTGACCAAAGCACAAAAACCAACACAAAGTGGCCAAACTTCACATTTAAGCTTCAATTCTATTCTATTCATTCAAAACACTAAACAAGGCACCATTTTCATGACAACAACATACCATACTCCCCCATAACCCTAAATCATAAAAATTAGGGCTAAAATTCCAGAAATTCAAAGCCCAACCAATGGCCACAAAACTTATATGAAAATGAAGCTTTCATTCACCTCAACAACTTTCCCAAAGGCACTTCATGATTCTCCAACTTGTAGATTTTCGTGATTCCTCAAATCACCACCAAATGACAAATCTAAAACCATGAAAGTGAAGTTCTCAATACAAGGAACAACTTTATAGAAGAGCATTTTGGCATTAGAAGCCATTTTCAAGGTCAAATGAGGCTTACCTTGCAAAAACTTCTTTCTCTTTCTTCTTCTTTAATGGTTGCCGAATGAGAGCTTGGAGAGAGAGTGGAAATGGTGAAAATGATGATCTCTTACACTCTCCCATGCTTATTCAACGAAATGAGGAGGAGGAGAGAGGGAAAGAATAATAAAATAATGAGCTTTTGACTTTCTAAAGCCCTCTATCATGATATAAGCTCGCCACTTGTCAAACTCTCATTGGTTCTCATAAAGTAAGTAACTCATTAGTTACTCTAACCATTCCATTAGCCATTTTAATTTCACATCTCTTACCCTCTTAATTAGTAATTAATCTCTTCCATTAATCACTAATTTAGTGCCATTCTTTCAATTTTTCCAACAATTATGGCATATTAATTAAAATTGCCATATAACATATAATTATTCCACTTTAATTCGATAATTATCCTCAATAATTACCATTAGCCCTTAATCGAAAATTGGGGTGTTACACTAGGCCTGGAGCAAGATAGATATCCAAAGCATCATACAGAGTAGTGTCAAGTGAGATAGCAGAGTTGAAGAAGCAGATTAAGGAGCTACTAGAGAAAGGGTTTATCAGACCCAGCGTCTCACCATGGGGGGCTCTAGTACTCTTGATTAAAAAGAAAGATGGAAGTCTATGACTCTGTATTGATTATAGAGAGTTAAACAAGGTGGCTGTAAAAAACAAGTACTAACTTCCTAAAATCTACGATTTGCTCGATCAACTATCGGGTTCCTGTGTGTTCTCAAAGATTGATTTGAGATCTGGGTATCACCAACTCAAGGTAAAGGCAAATGATGTGTTGCAGACTGCTTTCAGAACAAGATATAACCATTATGAGATTTTAGTAATGCCTTTTTTGTGCTGACCAATGCACCTGCTGTGTTCATGGAAAACATAAATTGAATTTTCTATTTGTATTTCGACCAATTCGTGGTTATCTTTATTGACAATATTCTAGTATACTCATGAAACAGGGCAAAATATAAACACCATTTGAGAATTGTATTGAATACATTGAGGGACAAGCAACTCTATGCCAAGCTAAGTGTGAGTTTTGGCTTTTAGAGGTTAAATTTTTTAGATATGCAGCTTTCTGGGGCTAGGTATTATAGGTGTTTTACATGGAATTTCTCCAGAATAGCTTTACCGTTAACAAAGTTAACATAAAAAACTTAACATTTTGTATGGGATTGTAGCTGTGAAAGGAGCTTCACAGAACTGAAACATAAATTAACAACGGTACCAATGTTAACTATCCCAGATCCACAGTTAACCTTTGTAGTTTACACAAATGCCAATGGCCATGGATTGGGATGTGTTTTATGCCACAAGGTTGAGTACTAGCATATACATCCTGTCAACTGAAGCCTTACGAACAAAGATATCCCACACACGATCTTGAATTAGTAGTGATTGTGTTCGCATTGAAAATATGGAGACATTATCTTTATGGGGTGACTGTAGAGCTATATTGCAACCACAAGAGTTTGAAGTATCTATATGATCAAAAAGTGCTCAAAATGAGATAGCGCCAGTGGATAGAGTTGCTTAAAGATTTTAACCTAGAGATCAAATATCATCCAAGCAAGGCTAAGTGGTGGTAAATGCATTGAGCCATAAAGTAGTGTAAGTGGCAGCCCTCATGATTCACGAGCAAAGGCTGATTAAGAACTTCAAAGATCTTAACTTATCAAATCAAATTATCATCAATAATAGCAACTTAGTTAGGCAGAGAATGACCTGAGAGCAAATATAGAAGAAGCTCATATGCAAGATAGACGTGCCTAGTCTATTAGAGATATAGTCATAAGGGGAGAGACTCAGGAATATGACTTGTTACCAAGTAGGCTAGTCAGGTACCAAAAGCGGATATACGTTCCACCGTGAATATACATTCCAAGACCGGTTATTATAAAGCCGGTCTAAAAATAAATATTTTTAGACCGGTTATCACAGGAACCGGTCTAAAAGGTTCAAATTTTAGACCGATTTTCTGAAAAACCGGTCTAAAAAGTTGAATTTTAAGACCGGTTTTCTACAAAACGGGTCTTAAAGTAATACTTTAAAGACCGGTTTTGAAGTAATCCAGTCTTAAAACTTTTTTTTGAGACCGATTCTCTCCAAAACCATTCTTAAATGTACTTTTCAGACCGGTTTTGGAGAGAACCGGTCTTGAAAGTAGCTTTTTTTTTAAATTTTTGTTTAAAACACTTACCCAACAAGCCATTTTCCCTATAAAAACATTTCACTCAGCAAGCAGTAGCTAGTTCAATGACATTTAAATAAATCTTCTTCTCTTATAGATTATAACTAACATCTTAATGACATGTGAGAAACTCAAACTCATTTGAACATATTAAAACTCAACTCCCTTGAGCTTAAACAGAGCAAGCCAAAACAGAAGCAAGGAAAACAACCATGAAAAAAAAAACTCACAATCATAGACAGAATCATAATGCAAAGAAATCATACAACTATGACAATGTTGTTTTAACCAAGTTCCTTATCTTTTCATTTACATACATACATCAAAGATTAAATTACATTAATGACAATGTTGTTATTCATTAGGGCCAAAATACTTTATACACACTCTTCTCGGGCTGATGATCACTAGATGGCCTGGCTCGGAGAATCTACACTAAGACTTACACCTCATATCCTTCATTTTCCAGTGACGTCAACAAAAAAAGTAGTTTTATATATACACCAATAACAATATACATAATTCAAATATAGTTCATGATAATTATTTTAGCTAATTAACCTTCAATGTAGTTTTGTAAAGGGATATCCTCCCATATCCCTTCATGATGATCATTTCTTGTGCCGTGTTCATTGTCTGATTCATCTTCTTCGTTCAATTCTGGTAAACCCCTAGAAAAAGAAGGAGTCTCAAGAAGATCATTCATTGAATGACTTTCCTGATTAATAACAACGACCCTTTTTCCTTAGAGAGCTATAGACCATATTTTATTTACCTGATCAGTAACATAGAATACTTGTTTCACTTGATATGCCATAATAAAAGGTTCATCTCTAAAACTTCTACTCTTCAAATCAACCAATGTAAATCTCAACTGATCAATCATCACACCATTGTTGACATCAACCCACTTGCATTTGAAAATGGGAAGTTTAACTTTAAAATAATCAACTACCCAAATCTATTCAATCACCCCATAATAATGCATTGCTGCCAATCTAGGATTCTTATCTTTTGAACTAGAGAAGTGCATAGATTTAGCCACTAACATAACCCCACTATTCTGGACGGTGCTCCTATTATCAAGGGACTTCGTGTAACACATATAACCATTGATCACAAATGAAATCCAATTTATGACATCAGCCTCAGGACCACGTGCTAACCATTTAATTGTATCAGAAACACATTCTTCGCTGTCAACCTTTTGTTTGAACCAATGTGCAAAAGTTTTGTTATTCTCCCAAATTAACCTTTATTTAGTCATTCGACTATTTCCTTTCCGTAAAATTTCTTTATGAGCATTAATGTAATCATGAACTTCATCAACATTATTCATGATGTATAAGTGGACTTGTTGCAATTCATCAAGATCTATACTCTTTACTAAAGCCCTGCGTCCACCGCCTTCTTGGTCATAACGTTTAGGAAGTCTAATGTTTCCTACATTTGACAAGTAATCTTGACAAAACTCCATGGCTTCTTCAGAAACATATTTCTGAACAATAGATGCTTCAGGCCGGTTAGGGTTCTTCACATACCCTTTTAGGATTTTCATAGTTCTTTCAATTGGGTACATCCTTCATAAATACATAGGGCCACACAACTTGATCTCCCTGACTAGATGAATAATTAGATGTACCATGATGTCCAAAAAAGAAGGAAGAAAAAGCTTCTCAAGCTGGTACAAGATCAGATATCCTTCATTTTCCAGTTCATCCAATTTTTCTATCTCAATGACTTTACTACAAATAGCATTGAAGAAGGAACAAAGTATAGTCAAAATATGTTAAAGATCATATTCGGCAATACCTCAAATAGCTACTAGGAGCAGTTGTTGCATTAAGACATGACAATCATAAGACTTTAGTCCAACTAACTTCAAGTCTTTCATCGACACAAGCTTCCTAACATTTGAAGAATACCTTGAAGGAACTTTGATGCCATGTAAACACTCACAAAAGCTTCTTTTCTTATCCTTAGATAAAGTATGAGTAGCTGGAGGACAAAAAGTTTTCTTACCATATGGCTTTGGATTCAAGTCTTCTCATATCCCCATTTCTTGCAAATCTAATCTTGCCTTCACGCCATCCTTATAACTACCTTGTATGTTAAGTAGTGTCCCAACAATACTACCACAAATATTTTTCTCTACATGCATGAAATCAATACAGTGTCTCATATCAAGCTTTGGCCAATATGGAAGATTAAAGAAGACAGACCCCTTTCTCCATTTACTTTTCTCATTACTATTCTTTGTAGTCTTAGCAAAGATAACATTCATATTTTTCACCTTTTCATAAACTTGCTGCCCAGTCAATGCCTTCGGAGCATCTTCAAACTCTTGTCCACCAAACAAAGCTTTCTTTAATCTGCAATACAGGTAGCCTCGTCTAAGAAATCTCTTATGGCCAAGATAAACTGTCTTTCTTCCATGTTGAAGTTGATGGTAGCATGTTCCTTCTTCATGAATCGGACATGCTTTATGGCCTTTAATACTATATCCTGACAAGTTTCTATATGCAGGGAAGTCATTTATAGTACAAAAGATCATGGCTCATATTTTAAAAACATTCTTCTTATTCACGTCAAAAACATCAACACCTTCGTCCCACAACTCTTTCAAGTCTTCGATCAAGGGTTCCAGGTAAACATCTATGTCATTTTCAGGTTGTTTTCTTCCCGAAATCAACATACATAACATGGTGTACTTTTGTTTCATGCATAACAGAGGAGATAAGTTGTAAATTACCAACAGAACCAACTATGAACTATGTATACTACTCAAGCAACAAAAAGCATTCATGCCATTTGTGCTAAGCCCAAGCCTAAGGTTCCTAGGCTCTTCACCGAAGGCAGGAAATAATTTATCAATTTTCTTCCATTGAGAAGAATCAGCCCAATGTCGAAGCTTTCCATCGAATATCCTCTCATCCACATGCCATCTTAAATTTCTAGCATCGTTTTCATTAGCAAACAAGTGTTTAAACCTTGGTATGTTCGGAAGGTACCACAATACTTTTGCAAGAGCGTTATTTGATTTGTACCTTGGGGTTTCACATATCGAACACTGTTGTTCCTCTTCATGCTCTTTTTATACAATATACAAACATTAGGGCATGCATGGATCTTTGTATACTTCATCCCCAGTGGACATAATATTTTCTTAGCATCATAGTATCGAGAAGGCAACATATTATCATTTGAAAGCATGTCCTTAAAAGCCTCAAGCGTTTCTGAAGAACTCTTGTCGCTCTATCTATGTCATGCTTTCAAGCTTACCAATTTTAATATTGCTTTCAACAATTGGAATTTTTTACACCCTAGGTACAACGACATCTCAGCATCACTACACTTATTACCATATACATGTGATTGCTCAAAAGTCTCTTCTCCTATATCACAAATAATATCCTCTATCCTCTATCCTCTATCCGATCATCCGTATCCATGTCATTATCATTAAAGTTCAATCCCCCTGTTGAGATGAACTTGGCATTTCTAATAATTCACTATGCCATACCCACATTGTATAACTCTTACAAAATCCTTCACAAATTAAATGTGTATATATATTTGGAGTACTTAGTCGCTTCTCATTCAAACATACTACACAAGGGCAATAGAACTTTCCACTACCATCATCGACATTTCTACTAGCGAAGTCTAAAAAACCCCTCACCCCATTATCATATTCAACACTCGTTCATTTAGTGTTTATCCAACTATGATCCATATATATCTCAACACTTCTAGCACCCTATATCCAACAACAAAAGGATAGACAAAAAAAAACAACAACAATAGAGTTTTAAATATTTCAGGGAAATTAACAAGCACTATTTGAAACTAGTATTGTTTTAACAACCCAATAACACTGACAATAATCAAACAATCACACTAAATTAAAAAGGACATAGAGTAGTATTACACCAAGACAAATATCACAGGGATGTAATTAAAAGTTAGAACATATATTTAACAAGAATGTGCAGATTTAATTTTTTATAGATTACGTTTAAGTGCTAAAAGCAACAAAAAGAACCATTTTTTCATAGAACATTATTAATTGTTGAACAACGTACAACTAAATAATAGATCGAACACTAACCTGATTGAAGACCAAGGAGTAAGCTTCAACCCAAAGTCACGGCGGCGTCAACTGAGGTTAAAATGAAGTCCTTAAATTCACGGCACTGAGGAAGGGAAGACAAGGCAAAGGAGAATGGTCACTACGGAGAATAGAGGGGGTGGCAGAGAAGATTGGCGATAATAAAAGAACAGCGACGATGAACATAGCAACGGAAGTGGTATTGACGGAAGAGAGTTGAGAAAATGAGGGACGGGATTCCATGGATGAGTTTAGAACAAGCACGAACAAAGCTCACAGAGAAATGGCAAAAAGAGAAAAAAGGGTTCACAGAGCGCTATATCTGGGAACGAGAGTAAAAATACAGGCAAAAAATCTTACCTTTTAGACTGGTTTTCAATAAAAACCAGTCTTAAAAGAGTGAAATTTCAAATTTAAGACTGGTTTTTGTACAGACCGGTCTTAAAATTTTAAAATTTCAAGAGTAAAAATGTTTTAACATTTAAGACCGGTTTACATAAAAGCCGATCTTAAAAGAGTGAAATTTCAAATTTAAGACCGATTTTTGTACAAACCGGTCTTAAAATTTTAAAATTTTAATATTAAAAATGTTTTAACATTTAAGACCGGTTTACATAAAAACCGTTCTTAAATGTTAAAGATTTAAGACCGGTTTTTGTTTAGAACCAGTCTCAAAAGTTCAATATAACTACATAACTACCAACGCATAAATTTTTAAGACCTTATCCGCCAAAACCATTCTAAATGTGGCGGTCTAAAAAAGGTTTTTTCCATTAGTGCAACAACAATTATTTTCTATGAAAATGTGATCCTATCATATCCCATGTGCATATGCACCCTCCAAGACATAGCAGAGGACATTTTGTAGCAACACAACAAACATTGGTCTTTCCTAACGGTTTTATTATTTCATCAATGCCCAAGCTTTGCGAGTTCATAAGAAATTAATAATGCTCAAGCTCATACATAAGTGTTACGTTAATATACTAGTTACATACTATTTACAGTGATATATATAAGCTAAATAATTAATTTTCATTAATAAAAAATTAGTTAAGTTAGTTGGTTTTTTTTTAAAAAAAACATGTTAGTTTCTCTAAAATGTTGCTTTTATTTCTTTACATTGGGAACTACTTTCTTTATAGAAAATCCTTTTAATATGTGTAATTAATAGAAAAATTTTAGAAAACAAATTATAGATTTAAGAGATAAAGTTAATTAAGATCTTATATTTAGGATATCAAAGTAAATCCATTTACTAGTTATGGCATCTAAAATCATAAGAGTATTTGGATTAATCATACTAGTATAAAATTACCTTTTTAGATCATCACATTTAGACCGGTTATAGCGGATAAAGTCTAAAAAAGATGAGCGATGACAGTTTTGTAATTATAAAGAACTTGTAAGACCGATTCTTAAGATATGCGGTTTAAAATAAATCATTTAGACCAGTCTAAAAAGATAAAAAAAATTAAAATAAAAAAATTTTGTAAGTTTTTAGAGCGGTTATTCAAACAACTAGTCTAAAAAGATTTAAAAAATTTCAAAAAAAATCTAAAAGTTTTTAGACTAGTTTTCACTAATAACCAGTCTTAAAGATGAAATCTTTTAGACCGATTGTATTTTAAACTGGTCTAAAATTTTTTTTCCAATTTTAAGACCGGTTATATTCACAACCGATCTAAAAGGTTTCCCAAAATCCACTTCTACCCACGCTAAAATTGTTGAATTTTGCCCTAGCGATATAAACCTTGCTTCTCTTCTTGTCACGATTTCTCAATGAACACTGTAGCTTGAACTCTTCCATCACGCCCCTCCCTGTTTCACATATTGCTCCTCCATTATGTCTGTGAAGTGGCATTTGTTTTACATCGTGGTGGAGACTCAAACCCAAGAACCTCCGTTGCATGAAGATTTGTTCTCGTAATTTTTTGAATAAATCTTGGACTCCATTTGTATAGATATGTGGATTCTTTGGGTTTTTCCTACGTTTTCTTTCTATGTTCTGTTTCATTTAAAGAATGAGTGAAGGAATATTTTTTTTTGCTAATACTTTTAAAATGGACAACACTTTAGGCAATTAAGAACGTATTTGAAATGGGGGATGTAAAAGGAATAGATTTTATTTTTGTTCCTTCAACTCTTCCTATACTATAAGAGGTATAAATATTACTCTTTGGAGCTAAAGTTTGTTCCTTTACTATCAGAAAGGTGTTTCTTTTGGGCCAAACGCTATGACTTAAATCATGATGGATGCTGAAATTGTAAGTTTTGGCCATGGTAATACATATTCCAATGCTGCTTATGATATAGAAAGGACACAATATTTCTATTAATCTTTATTTTTAAACTAGTGCTTTTCAGCGATGACATTTGGTCAACTGTGTAAGCATTCTAACCGAATTTTCACCATGATTGAGGACTTGAAGCTCCAAGAATGTTCAACTATGTAAGCATTCTGAACTTAAACTTTCGACAAAGTGCACATCATTCTTAATCAACATTAAATTGTTCAATTGATGACCAGCAACACAGTTTACCAAACTTAACATTAATGGGTAGAACTGGGAACATTTATAATACTAAAGTTATTAATATTTTATTTGTAACCCCCTGCCTTAATTACCGTAATTAATATTCGATAATGCATAATTAAAAGGGTTTTTAGACCGTCGGATAGTTCAAACGTATCAAATTACCTACCAAGCAGTAGGACCTTGCAAAATTTTCAAAACTCCTTTCCTATCCGGGTCTCGTTTTCAATTACCGATTATAATCATCTGTGCAGTTAACTTACATTCATAAATATCAGAGTTCGTAATTTAAACCCCCGGCAACCCCCGGGTTCATCTATATGTATATATGGAGTTTCTAATTCCAAGTAGGGGATTACAAACCAAATATTCACACTATTGACATTTCAAAATGTAATACAGTAATCCCTATCCAAAATGATTAACCAACAAAACATACTAATGACCCTACGTAACTCTACCCGCTCCGGGTCACACGCTTTTCCTTGGAGCCAGTCGCCCTGTCTGAAAGGTTAGTTCAAAGGAAAGAATGAGATTCAAAAGAATCCCAGTAGTAACTAAGCAATTATACCACATACAAGCACATAGCATGTAAGCAATCAATGCACCGCAGCAGCAACACATATTACACTCCACCCTCATCCCCTTTCTCCGCCGGGAAGACACACAGTCTTCACCCGAACCGTTGTTAGCTACTCAGGGACTATTGGCGTGGCAGTGCATACATATAGCCTTATAGCTCATAAGCTATTCGGCTTCACAAATGGCCCGTCGGCCTCACAAATAGCCTTTCGGCTCACAAATCAGCCTTTCGGCTCACAAATCAGCCTTTCGGCTCACATATCACATATATCACACCTCATCCTCATCCCCTTTCTCCGCCGGGAAGACACACAGTCTTCACCCGAACCGTTGTTAGCTACTCAGGGACTATTGGACTGACGGTGCTACCACATATCCGCATCAGTCGAAATATCCGAATTCATCACAAATCACTGATCATACACACATACAATGCATTATAAATGGTACGAAAGAAAAGTCACTACCTGATCCCTTCCTGATGTCTCTGGGCACAGTGGGCTCACGAGGATAGCAGATATCAAATCCTATAATCAAAATAGGGACATTTGGTTAATTTCCTTTTCCAAGTTATTACTTTAATAACACTCTAAGTTGGTATTCATTTGGACTCTTTAAATGGCCATTAAGTGCCTATTCATATGCCTAAAGGGTTGGGATAACTATCCCTAAAGATCCTTCTTTGGAAAGCTAAACACTAATTTCTGGGTCCCCTCACTCGAGCACAAGGGGCTATGCTCGAGCATGACTCTCGCTCTCACTCGAGCACACATGCGAGTGACCTCCCGCGAGTGCTTGCCCGAGAGCAAACTTCACTACATTTTCACACTCTCACTCGAGCACAAAAGGCTGTGCTCGAGCAGAGACCCCGAGCACACTCGAGCACCACAAAAGTGAGGCCTGCGAGTGACAACCCGAGAGTACCTCTCAACATCTTCTTCCACCTTCACTCGAGCACAAGTGCCTGTGCTCGAGCACTGACCCTCAGTGCTCGCAAGCACAAGGCAGCGAGTGTCTGCCCGAGAGCACCCCAACTCCCAGGCAATAGATTCACTCGAGCACGACCCCAGTGCTCGCGAGTGATCCCCCAATGCTCGCGAGTGCCAGGCGCACTCTTGGCAATTACTCTCGAGTGAACACCTGAAACGCTCACCCCCAGTGCATTTATGCACCCTCACTCGAGCACAAACATGCTCACTCGAGCACGTTCATCCTGTGCTCGAGTGAGTTCTTCTCTCACTCGAGAAATCACACCAGAAACCAGAACGCAGCAACTGGTATACTTTTCCAAACTTCACCAAATGAACTCCAATGGTTCTTAAACTTGTGTCAAGACTCATTCTCACTCATTTCAACACAAGGAACCCATTGGCAACCATCAACAACTCAAATTCAACCCATTCAACACATTCTCTCTCTAAATCATCAAACCACTCAAAACCTCCTTCTAACAACTTCCCTTATTCAACTTCCAATCAAATTCTAATCACTCCCAAGTGTCAAAACTGACCAAATGAACAGTGACACTCTCACCAAAGTCTACCCTTCACTTAACATCATAATTAGGTCTAATTTCCAGAATTCTCATTGGTTAAGCAAACATCTTGACATATATATCAAAATGCATTACAAACCTACCTCTTCAACTTGCTGAATTCAGAACTTGGATTCCTCAACTTCCAAATTCCCTCAATTTGCCACACACCACAAATCCAAAGTCTGAAAACATGGAAGTAAAGCTCTTACCTTTTTGAACAATATCAATGAAGGGTAATTAAGCATATAAGATCATTTACCTTGGCTAGTTGCAAGCCCTTATTTTCTCTTTCTTGTTTGCTCGCCGGAAATGGAGGAAAGGGAGAGAGAAAGTGAGTAGGTGAAGGAGATGATCATTCCTTCCCTTCCTTCCATGCACTTGGCCGACTAAGAGGGAGAGAGAAAGAGTTTGAATATGTTGACTCATCCAATGGCTCTCATTTGGACACTTGTCACCATCTCATTACTCCCTCTATGATTTCACATAAACTCTTCCACACTTGATTCCACCCCTTTTATCTTTCAATCTCAACCATTGATTTTGATTACTAAGGGGTTTTCTCATTAGTAGCTAACCAGACGGTTGGTAAATTTACCGTTTTACCCCTGATTAGTACAATACTCATTAAATCATCACTAATGCTCTTTATATCATAACATACAACATATACTTCAAATATGCTTAATTAACATTAATTACATCATTTGAAGTTATTATCCCTTAATTAAAATCCAGGATGTTACAATTCTCCCCCCGAAAATTAATTGCGTCCTCGAAATTGTTACACTACTTGAGCCATAAACTCCGGATATCTTCTTCGTACATCTTCCTCCGCTTCCCAAGTCGCTTCTCTCGGAGTCATTCCCTTCCAGACCACCTTCACATATGGAATGCTTCGGTGTCGGAGCC
Source organism: Inga leiocalycina (assembly GCA_963242795.1). Lineage (NCBI taxonomy): Eukaryota > Viridiplantae > Streptophyta > Magnoliopsida > Fabales > Fabaceae > Inga > Inga leiocalycina. The sequence continues at coordinate 49,133,218 of OY725323.1, forward strand.
GTCGCTCCTCTCGGTCAATGACTTGTTCTGGCTCCACTGCATATGTGAAATTATCTTGAAGCTCCACTTCCTCATACTCAACTATGTGAGATGGATCCGGTTGGTACTTCTTCAATTGGGAAACGTGGAATACGTCATGGAGTCTGCTCAAGCTCGGAGGTAGGGCTACTCGGTATGCAACAGGCCCTATCCTTTCAAGGATCTCAAAAGGACCTATATATCTCGGGCTTAGCTTCTTTCTCTTGATAGCCCGTCCAACGCCCGTAACAGGGGATACTCTCAGACAAATATGGTCTCCGACCTCAAACTCTAAAGGTCGTCTTCTCTTGTCAGCGTAGCTTTTCTGTCGACTCTGCACTGTAAGCAACCTCTTACGAATAATCTGAATTTGTGTTGAGGTTTGGTCAACAAGATCTGGTCCGTAAAGCTTTCTTTTGGATAGCTCGTTCCAGCACAAAGGCGATTGACACCTCCTTCCATACAACGCTTCATACGGAGCCATCTGAATGCTCGCATGATAGCTATTGTTGTAGGCAAACTCCGCAAGTGAAAGAAAACGATCCCAATTCCCTTTGAAATCGAGAACACATGCCCGTAGCATATCTTCCAGCGTCTGGATTGTCCTCTCTGACTGACCATCCGTCTGTGGATGATAAGCCATACTAAACCTCAATTGAGTTCCCAAGGCTTTATGCAACGCTTTCCAGAATCTTGAAGTAAATCGAGGATCTCGATCAGAAATGATATTCTTTGGTGTACCATGGAGCTTCACAATCTCACTGATATAAATCTCTGCTAGTTTAGGGAGAATAGCCGACATTGATTGGTATGAAGTGCGCTGACTTCGTTAACCGATCCACAATAACCCAGATCGCATCGTAATTCCTGATCTTGGGCAATCCCGTCACAAGGTCCATGGTCACACTTTCCCATTTCCATTCCGGAATCTCAGGATTCTGAAGTAAACCAGGTGGTCTTTGGTGCTCAATTTTCACTTTCTGACAAGTGAGACATCTCGCCACATATTTGGTCACATCACTCTTCATACCCGGCCACCAATACACAGATTTCAAGTTATGGTACATCTTGGTCATACCAGGATGAAGAGTATACCGGCTCTTGTGCGCCTCATCCAAAATTTTCTGTCTCAATTCCGACTCAAGTGGCACACAGACTCTCTTCTGATAACGAACCAATCCACGGGGTGATCGGTCGTAGCTTGGAATTTCTCCCTGTTCGATTCGAGTCAGATTACGCTGTATCCAGTCATCTTGCCTCTGAGCTTCTTCAATTTCAGCTATTAGATCATTTTCCTCTTGGGAAACAGTGTAGTTGGCACAGATGATCTGGTTCGTCAAATTCAGGTCACGAAAATCTTCAATCAATTTCCTCTCTCGTATCATCATAGCTGCAACGAGTACCGTCTTCCGACTAAGAGCATCAGCGACTACATTGGCTTTACCCGAATGATATTTAATCTCCAGATCGTAGTCCTTAAGCAATTCCATCCAACGGCGCTGTCTCATATTCAGTTCTTTTTTATCATAAAGATACTTGAGACTCTTGTGGTCACAGTACAGTTCCACAGTCACACCATATAGGTAATGACGCCAAATCTTCAAAGCAAACACAATGGCCGCAAGCTCCAGATCATGAGTGGGATAGTTCAATTCATGAGGTCTGAGCTGTCGAGAGGCGTAGGCCACCACACGTCCCTGCTGCATAAGGACACACCCTAATCCCTGCCCACTGGCATCAGAGTACACAACATATGTCGTACTGGGATCAGGCAATATCAACACAGGCGCCGACGTCAACCTCTCCTTCAGCTCCACAAAACAATTTTCACATTTCTCATCCCACACAAACGGCTGATCCTTTCTCGTGAGCTTGGTCATTGGTAACGCAATTCGGGAAAAATTCTGGATGAATCTCCGATAGTACCCGGCAAGACCCAGAAAACTGCGTACCTCTGCCACAGATTCTGGCCTCTTCCAGTCTAGTACTGCTTCCACTTTACTGGGATCCACAGAGACCCCTTCTTGCGAGATAACATGGCCTAGGAATCTCACTTCCGATAGCCAAAACTCGCACTTGCTCAACTTGGCATATAATTGCTTCTCAAGCAAAATATTCAATACAACTCTCAAATGATGCTCATGCTCTTCCATACTCTTGGAATATATCAGAATGTCATCGATAAACACAACAACAAACTGATCCAGATATTGTCGGAAGATACGGTTCATGTAGTCCATGAAAACCGCAGGTACATTGGTTAGCCCAAATGGCATCACCAAAATTCATAATGACCATACCTGGTCCGAAAAGCAGTCTTCAGAACGTCTTCTGCCTTCACTCGCAGCTGATGATACCCTGACCTTAGATCAATCTTTGAAAACACACACGATCCAGATAATTGATCTAGAAGGTCATCAATTCGGGGAAGTGGGTACTTGTTCTTAATAGTAACCTTGTTCAATTCCCTATAATCGATACACAACCGAAGGCTTCCATCTTTCTTCTTTACAAACAACACTGGAGCTCCCCAAGGCGATACACTGGGTCTAATGAACCCTTTCTCAAGCAAGTCTTCTATTTGTTTCTTTAACTCCGCCATCTCGTTTGGGGCCATACGATATGGGGCTTTCGAAATAGAACCTGCTCCAGGCACAATGTCGATTGAAAATTGAACTTCCATCTCAGGAGGCAATCCGCTAAGATCGTCCGGAAACACCTCAGGGAATTCATTTACCACGGGTATATTACTCAACATTTCGCCAGTTTCCCCCTGAACGGAGAAGAATACCATATACCCTTGGCAACCCTTTTCAATATATCTCTCAGCTTTAGCCGTAGAAAGGAAATTCATACTAGCACCTACAGCTTCAGCCCTCTGAGAAACAGGATATACTATCCTCTTGTTCCCGCAATCAAGCAATACGTTATTTGTCGTTAACCAATTAAGACCCAAAATGACTTCCAATTGATAAAGCGGCAGACAAATCAGGTCTATAACAGACTGATGCCCTTCCACAGTTATGACACAATTCAGACAAACTTCTGTGGTCAAGGCTTTAACACCCATCGGAGTCGATACTACCAAATCGAATGGTAACTTATGCACATGCATACCCAGGCGTTTCACACAATCATATGCAATAAAGGAATGACTGGCACCCGAGTCGAACAATGCTTGTAATAGATAGCCATTTAGAGAGATTTTACCTTGTATCAACTCAGGAGATCTACGAGCCTCCTCATGGGTCATTGCAAACACTCGGCCCTGTGTCTTCGGCCTTTGCTCCGCTCGTGGTTGTTGACAATCTCTAGAAAGATGTCCTGGTCGCTTGCAATTAAAACAAATCATTTCTCCCTGACAATTCTGGCCATAATGTGATTTGTTGCAGCGACGGCATTTCCACTCGGTTGCAAATCTCTGAGGTTCACGACCTTTAGGTTGATAGGGCTTCTTATCACCGCTCTTGAATGAAGATGATCCTTGGCCCTTCGGCTTCTGGGATACATTACCCTTACTGGGTTCACTATGGTGACCAATAGCTCTGCCAGGATACACTTCTCTTAGGTTGTTTTCCGTGATTCGACATTGCTCCACAGCCTTATTAAACTTCTTGAATCGGTGAGTAACCAACCGCTTCCGCAACTCTCGTCTCAGACCACGAATGAGCATGTCTGAGCTCCATTCTCCATCATCCTTGTACCGGAGATAGGAGGAATACCAGGACAAGCGAATGAATCGGGACAAATAGTCATCAAAGCTCTCCGTGTCCCCTTGCCTGATGTTAAGGAATTCTGTCTCCTTTTCAAGCTGAACTGACTTCGGAAAGTACCTCTCGTTGAATTCTTGTAAGAACAACTCCCAAGTCAGTGGCACATTTTCGCTCTTCAATGCTAGGGCGATATTCCGCCACCAACGATCCGCATCACCCTCAAGTTTATAAACTGCCAACCGTGGCTTCACTTCATCCGGACACCCGAGGACCTCAAATATCTTCTCCAAACGATTCAGCCAATCTTCTGCCACTTGTGGATCAAATCTCCCTCTGAACACCGGAGGCAGATGTTTGCAAAATCTTGTAACCCAGAACTGAAGATCTCTATCCTCTCTGGCTGGTCCCCCATGAGACTCTTGATTCAGAATAACACGAGATGGGGATTCGGATGGCCGTGCTGATCCCTCCGCAGTGTCCTCAGGTTGGGTTCCTTCTTGAGTTTCTTCTGGTGTGGACTGAACCGGAACTTCCTTGTTCTTTGCCTTCTCCGCTCTGAGCTCATCTCTTAGCTCAGTGATCATGTCCCGCTGGTCCTTTATCAGACCCATTAATTCTTGCATCGGATCCGGTGGATTATCGTCAGTGACCTCCACCACAGGGTTTGCACGCGGAACTTTGGGGCGTCCTCTAGTCTTCTTCATTCTACAAATAGCTTACCCCATTAATCCAGCAGAGACAGTATGCACATATAGTCATAAAACTCATCTACATCCAAATCATTTAAACACATATGTGCACACACAACGATCATCCACAAACAATCTTCTATCCCTAAACCAACTAAGGGATCTATCCTAACAACCTCTACCCTTGCCAGGAACTACAGCTCTGATACCAAAATGTAACCCCCTGCCTTAATTACCGTAATTAATATTCGATAATGCATAATTAAAAGGGTTTTTAGACCGTCGGATAGTTCAAACGTATCAAATTACCTACCAAGCAGTAGGACCTTGCAAAATTTTCAAAACTCCTTTCCTATCCGGGTCTCGTTTTCAATTACCGATTATAATCATCTGTGCAGTTAACTTACATTCATAAATATCAGAGTTCGTAATTTAAACCCCCGGCAACCCCCGGGTTCATCTATATGTATATATGGAGTTTCTAATTCCAAGTAGGGGATTACACACCAAATATTCACACTATTTACATTTCAAAATGTAATACAGTAATCCCTATCCAAAATGATTAACCAACAAAACATACTAATGACCCTACGTAACTCTACCCGCTCCGGGTCACACGCTTTTCCTTGGAGCCAGTCGCCCTGTCTGAAAGGTTAGTTCAAAGGAAAGAATGAGATTCAAAAGAATCCCAGTAGTAACTAAGCAATTATACCACATACAAGCACATAGCATGTAAGCAATCAATGCACCGCAGCAGCAACACATATTACACTCCACCCTCATCCCCTTTCTCCGCCGGGAAGACACACAGTCTTCACCCGAACCGTTGTTAGCTACTCAGGGACTATTGGCGTGGCAGTGCATACATATAGCCTTATAGCTCATAAGCTATTCGGCTTCACAAATGGCCCGTCGGCCTCACAAATAGCCTTTCGGCTCACAAATCAGCCTTTCGGCTCACAAATCAGCCTTTCGGCTCACATATCACATATATCACACCTCATCCTCATCCCCTTTCTCCGCCGGGAAGACACACAGTCTTCACCCGAACCGTTGTTAGCTACTCAGGGACTATTGGACTGACGGTGCTACCACATATCCGCATCAGTCGAAATATCCGAATTCATCACAAATCACTGATCATACACACATACAATGCATTATAAATGGTACGAAAGAAAAGTCACTACCTGATCCCTTCCTGATGTCTCTGGGCACAGTGGGCTCACGAGGATAGCAGATATCAAATCCTATAATCAAAATAGGGACATTTGGTTAATTTCCTTTTCCAAGTTATTACTTTAATAACACTCTAAGTTGGTATTCATTTGGACTCTTTAAATGGCCATTAAGTGCCTATTCATATGCCTAAAGGGTTGGGATAACTATCCCTAAAGATCCTTCTTTGGAAAGCTAAACACTAATTTCTGGGTCCCCTCACTCGAGCACAAGGGGCTATGCTCGAGCATGACTCTCGCTCTCACTCGAGCACACATGCGAGTGACCTCCCGCGAGTGCTTGCCCGAGAGCAAACTTCACTACATTTTCACACTCTCACTCGAGCACAAAAGGCTGTGCTCGAGCAGAGACCCCGAGCACACTCGAGCACCACAAAAGTGAGGCCTGCGAGTGACAACCCGAGAGTACCTCTCAACATCTTCTTCCACCTTCACTCGAGCACAAGTGCCTGTGCTCGAGCACTGACCCTCAGTGCTCGCAAGCACAAGGCAGCGAGTGTCTGCCCGAGAGCACCCCAACTCCCAGGCAATAGATTCACTCGAGCACGACCCCAGTGCTCGCGAGTGATCCCCCAATGCTCGCGAGTGCCAGGCGCACTCTTGGCAATTACTCTCGAGTGAACACCTGAAACGCTCACCCCCAGTGCATTTATGCACCCTCACTCGAGCACAAACATGCTCACTCGAGCACGTTCATCCTGTGCTCGAGTGAGTTCTTCTCTCACTCGAGAAATCACACCAGAAACCAGAACGCAGCAACTGGTATACTTTTCCAAACTTCACCAAATGAACTCCAATGGTTCTTAAACTTGTGTCAAGACTCATTCTCACTCATTTCAACACAAGGAACCCATTGGCAACCATCAACAACTCAAATTCAACCCATTCAACACATTCTCTCTCTAAATCATCAAACCACTCAAAACCTCCTTCTAACAACTTCCCTTATTCAACTTCCAATCAAATTCTAATCACTCCCAAGTGTCAAAACTGACCAAATGAACAGTGACACTCTCACCAAAGTCTACCCTTCACTTAACATCATAATTAGGTCTAATTTCCAGAATTCTCATTGGTTAAGCAAACATCTTGACATATATATCAAAATGCATTACAAACCTACCTCTTCAACTTGCTGAATTCAGAACTTGGATTCCTCAACTTCCAAATTCCCTCAATTTGCCACACACCACAAATCCAAAGTCTGAAAACATGGAAGTAAAGCTCTTACCTTTTTGAGCAATATCAATGAAGGGTAATTAAGCATATAAGATCATTTACCTTGGCTAGTTGCAAGCCCTTATTTTCTCTTTCTTGTTTGCTCGCCGGAAATGGAGGAAAGGGAGAGAGAAAGTGAGTAGGTGAAGGAGATGATCATTCCTTCCCTTCCTTCCATGCACTTGGCCGACTAAGAGGGAGAGAGAAAGAGTTTGAATATGTTGACTCATCCAATGGCTCTCATTTGGACACTTGTCACCATCTCATTACTCCCTCTATGATTTCACATAAACTCTTCCACACTTGATTCCACCCCTTTTATCTTTCAATCTCAACCATTGATTTTGATTACTAAGGGGTTTTCTCATTAGTAGCTAACCAGACGGTTGGTAAATTTACCGTTTTACCCCTGATTAGTACAATACTCATTAAATCATCACTAATGCTCTTTATATCATAACATACAACATATACTTCAAATATGCTTAATTAACATTAATTACATCATTTGAAGTTATTATCCCTTAATTAAAATCCAGGATGTTACATTATTGATGTCTTATAAACCTTTTATGTTGACAATTAGTGTACCCAAAAGCACTATCGACCAGTTCTTATATGACATACATGGATTTGTGTTAGGATATAAATGTAACCCCCTGACTTTAAACACGTAATTATAATTCGATAACACATATTTAAATCGGATTAGAGACCATTGGATGCTTTAACCTCATTTTAAACTTTCTGTCTCATAGTAAAATTTTTACAAAACTTTCAAAACTCTTTTTCCCATCCAGGTCTCAATTTCAATATTCGAATATAATTACCTGTGCAGTTAATATACATTCAATCATATCAGAGTGTATAACCACATCCCCGGCAACTCCTAGGTTCTATGCATAAAAACCTGAAGGTTTATAAGTATACACTAGGGGATCACACAACCAAAATCGAATGTAGTATTCCTGATTCAGAATATACAGTAATCCCGAGTTTAAAATACATAACCAACGTTTCCAATTCAACTATATACCCCCAAGGATCCTAATTGCTCCGGGTTAGCTGCTTCTCCTTTGAGCCACACGCCCTGTCTGAAATGTTAGTCATAGGAAAGAATGAGATTCGAGAGAATCTCAGTAGTAACAAATCACTCACACAATGCATAAACACAAAGCATGTACATAAATCACAAACAGCAACAGCAGCAACAATTCACAGATATATGGTTTTCACCACAAACGACAGCACTCACAGATGTATACCAATACGACAACTCTCTCTGTATTCATAATCACGACAACTTTTACTGTAATCACCATCACGACAGCTTACGCACTAATCAGTAATCAACATCACGACAGCTTACGCTGTAATCACAACGTCGTCTTGCGGTGTAAACGACAGCTATCACCAGCTGTAACCGTAGCAGCATCAGAAATCGTCATAAAACAGTGATACAACACACATATAGTGCATTACACAAAGTATAAGAGAGAGAGTCACTACCTTGTCCTTTCCTGACGTCCTTCGGCGCAGTTGGCTCCTGAGGGCGGCAAATATCGAATCCTACAATTCCAAATGCACCATTTTGACACTTCCATAGTGTTACTTGGGGTTATATGAGTCTATACTGAAAATTTACAAAAATACCCCGGGGACCTGGCCTGGGCCTGCCGTACCCGGTCCGGTTGCACTTTTCCTGAAATTCTAATATGGGCTATCCTAACATATTTCTGCCCAAGGAATCCATTTTCGGACTCAGAATTATCAAATTCATTGTAAAATTACAAATTTACCCTTGGCAGCCCTACTTTGAGGGTTTCAGGGGCGTTTTCGTAATTATGCTTTTTCGGCCTTTTTCGAAAAAGTGACCAACTGTAACCCCACCTAATTTTCGCTCCTGAACTCAATGGAACCATCAAATCATTGAAAATCCAACTCTAAGACCCATTTCTAGAGCTGGCCAAAATTTATGAGCTCTTCAAAGAAAATCGGGGTTTGACGATTTCGGCTCCGTAAACACGTTCCTTTCTACTCCTAACCACTTTATTCACTATTACATTAGGTTATAACTACCATTTGAACCAAAATTGGGCAACATAACCCTTAGGAAACTCAATTTCCAAAATTTAAAATCAATGGCAATCCGGCGAAATTTCACCGATTAAATTGCCCACAACAGCCAGAATAAGCAATATACGAAAGTTTGGAAGTTACCTCAAGCTCCCACTAGCTTTTCCCAAATTTGGTTGAACCCTAGCCTCTTTGAAACACCAAATTTTGAGCTTCACAGCCTTAAAGAATAAAGAGCAGTAGCATAGAGTCGGAGTTATACGCGTTAGGAGCTAGATCGTCGGAGAAATCGGCTTACCTTGCAAGATTTCTTCCTCTTTTTCTCTCTTTTCTCCAAGCTCTCTCTCACGTCTTTTTTTTCTGAAATGGGGTCGGGAATGGCTGATGAAGATGGTGGAATTGCTTTTAATTCCATGTTGATGTCATCTTACAATATGATGATGTCATAATTTTTAATTTCACATTTTCGGATTTTTCAGAAATTCTGGCAGATTTTCTGCCCTAACTTTGAAAAATCATAACTAATTCTAGAAAAATCGAAATGAGATGATCCCAAAGCCAAATGAAAGATATTTAAGTCCTCTTTATATCAAAAATATGATCCATTACCAGAAATCACCACAAAATTCCAGAATTACACAAATTTCATCCCAAAACAGAGTTCAGTTTCCATCCCAAACTTTGGACAGTCATATCTCCTAGCTCACAAAACGAAATGGTACAAATTATATATTCATTTTGAAGCTTGGGATGTGAACTTTAAAACTGGAAAGTTTCATAATTTTCTGACATCATTTACCTAATTAAAACATCCACACGAGAAGACTGCCCAGAATAGAGTTTCACTGGACAGAATTTCAGATTTTGCATCTTTACTTCCAATGGTTCCATTTTCATACCAAACATCATTCCCACATAAATTTTCACAAGGAATCCACTGGAATCATTAAAATATCTAAATTCCCATTACACATTCTCTAAAAGTGTTTATTCAACAATAATTACATCCACTTTTGAAGTCATTAGCCCTTAATCACTTTTTGGGATATTCAATAAATCTCATAGCAAGTCACTCTGTTTAAAAGCCATGTATAATGCACATCATTTTGAAACTCTCTGCATATACACGGGATCAAATCCCTTGTTGGCCTTAAAGTGGTTATCTTATTTAGTTATTTACTTACTTGTGCAACATGCAGGTTGCTGAAATTGGGAAAGGGAGCAAGGTCAAGTATGAGCTTGACAAAAAAACTGGGCTTATAAAGGTGATAATAGTTGAGCTGCCATTTTTTCCACTTATTTACATGGTATATTGCTGAAAATGCATCTACGTACAGAATGACCATATTCTTCATGTAACACCCTGCTTTTAAACACGTGATTATAACTCGATATTAGGTAATTAAATTAGATTAGAGACCGTCGTATGGTTTAAAACTCATTTAAACTTCCCTCTAGCAGTAGGGACTTTACGAAATTTTCAAAACTTCATTCCTCTTCCAGTCTCAAGTTCAATTTATCGAATATAATCACCTGCGCAGTTTATATACATTTACGAATAACAGAGTGTATAACCAAACTCCCGGCAACTCCCGGGTTCAACTACATACCTAGAATTCCAAATCCTGTTTAGGGACTACAACCAAGTATTTCAAACTATATACCTCTCCAAAACATAATACAGTAATCCCTATCCAAAATGAATAAACCAACAAAACTATACTAATGTCCCTAAGAAACTCTAACCACTTCGGGTCACGCGCTTCTCCTTGGAGCCAGTCGCCCTGTCTGAAAGGTTAGTTCAAAGGAAAGAATGAGATTCTAAAGAATCCCAGTAGTAACTAAGCAATTATACCACACACAAGCACATAGCATGTAAGCAAATCATCATACAACAGCAGCAGCAGCAGCACAAATCACACTCCACCCTCATCCCCTTTCTCCGCCGGGAAGGCACACTGCCTAACCCGAACCGTTGTTAGCTACTCAGGGACTATTGGCGTGGCAGTGCATACATATAGCCTTATAGCACATAGCTATCCGGCTTCACAAACGGCTCGTCAGCCTCACAACCGACCTTTCGGCCCACAACCGACCTTTCGGCCCACAATCAGCCTCTCGGCTTTCATGTCACATAATCACACCTCATCCTCATCCCCTTTCTCCGCCGGGAAGGCACACTGCCTAACCCGAACCGTTATTAGCTACTCAGGGACTATTGGAATGACGGTGCTCACATATATACACATAAGTCGCAGCACACGAGCTTGTCACAAATCAATGATAATACACACATACAATGCATCACATATGGTACGAAAGAAAAGCCACTACCTGATCCCTTCCTGTTGTCTCTGGGCACAGTAGGCTCACGAGGATAGCAGATATCAAATCCTATAATCAAAATAGGGACATTTGGTTAATTTCCTTTTCCAAGTTCTTACTTCAATATCACTCTAAGTTGGTATTCATTTGGACTCTTTAGATGGCCATTAAATGCCTAATCATATGCCTAAAGGGTTAAGAGAAACTACCCCCAAAGACCCCTCTTTGAAAAGCTAATCATTGATTTTTGGGTCCTCTCACTCGAGCACAGAAGGCCGTGCTCGAGCATGACTCTCGCTCTCACTCGAGCACACATGCGAGTGACCTCCCGCGAGTGCTTGCCCAAGAGCAACCTCCTCTACAAATCCACACTCTCACTCGAGCACAAGAGGCTGTGCTCGAGCAGAGACCCCGAGCACACTCGAGCATCACAAGAGTGAGGCCTGCGAGTGACAACCCGAGAGCACCTCTCAACCTCTTCTTTCACCTTCACTCGAGCACAAACACTTGTGCTCGAGCACTGACCCTTAATGCTCGCGAGCACAAGGCAGCGAGTGCCTACCCGAGAGCACCCCAACTCCCAGGCAACAGACTCACTCGAGCACAACCCCAGTGCTCGCGAGTGATCCCTCAATGCTCGCGAGTGCCAGGCGCACTCTTGGCAATCACTCACGAGTGATATCCTGAGACACTCACCCGCAGCACCAAAAAGGCACCCTCACTCGAGCACAAACATGCTCACTCGAGCACGTTCATCCTGTGCTCGAGTGAGTTCTTCTCTCACTCGAGAATTCACACCAGATACCCAAAACGCAGAAACTGACATGGTTTACCAGAATTCACCAAATGAATTCCAATGGTTCCCTAACTCATACCATTACTCATTCTCTCATATATCATCACAAGGAACCCATTGACAACCATAAACAACCCAAATTTCCACTCAACAACAAGATCTCATCTCTAAACCATAAATCCACCAAAACCACAACTTAACACATTTCCCTTATTCAACTTCAAATCAATTTCTAATCACTCCCAAGTGTCAAAACTGACCAAATGAACAGTGACACTCTCATCAAAGACTACCCTTCATTTAACATCATAATTAGGTCTAATTTCCAGATTTCTCATTGGTTAAGCAAACATCTTGACATATATATCAAAATGCATTACAAACCTACCTCTTCAACTTGCTGAATTCAGAACTTGGATTCCTCCACTTTCAAAATCCCTCACTTTGCCACACACCACCAATCACAAGTCTGAAAACATGGAAGTAGAGCTCTTAACCTTTTGAACAATATCAATAAATAGTGTTTGAGCTTATAAGGTCATTTACCTATCTTAATTTCAGACTCTTCCTTTCTCTTTCTTGCCAAGCTCGCCGGAAATGGAGGAAAATAGAGAGAGAAATGAGTTGGTGAGATATGATCATTTGCTTCTCTTTTCCCCATGCATACCAACGAGTTGAAGGAAGAGAGGGAGGAGAGGAATATTTGACTTAATCCAATGGTCCTTCTCTTGCCACTTGTCACCATCCTATTACTCCCACCATGATTTCACATAAACTCTTCCACACTTGATCCCACCCCTTGATCTTTCAATCTCAACCATTGATCTTGATTACTAAGGGGTTTTATCATCCGTAGCTAACCAGACGGTTGGTAAATTTACCGTTTTACCCCTGATTAGTACAATACTCATTAAATCATCACTAATGCTCTTTATATCATAACACACAACATATACTTCAAATATGCTTAATTAACATTAATTACATCTTTTGAAGTTACTAATCCTTGATTAAAATCCAGGATGTTACACTTCACTCATCAGTTGTGCACCCCCACAACTATGGATTTATCCCACGCACAATATGTGAGGATAGTGCTCCCTTGTACGTCTTGATTATCATGCAAGTACTCATATTTGTTTCATTCTGTCAACTTCTATAAATTAGTGCGCATCACATATCTCCTTAAAACTATCTCCTTAAGATACATGATGCTATTTATCTCATTTTCATTTACATGTATTTTGGCTCATGTTAATTCATGTATGTAGTTCATGAATCTTTGTATAATGAATAGTTTTTTTATTAAATTTGTTCACACTTTAATTGCAAGATTGATATTTTTTTTAATTATTGTCAATTTTTATCTTACAGTTGTTGTTTTTCATCATTTAGTTACAACTGTCATAACTTACTTAAAATTATATGATAGTAAAAAAATAGAGCACTTTTTTTTTGGATTGGGATGATTTTAAAACCTTACAATCCAAAAAAAAAAGCCCTATTTAATTTTTTTAAAAAAAATTTCACCTTTCAGACCTGTTGTGGGGGAGATCAGGTCTAAAAAAGACTTTTTAGACTAGTTTTTAGAATAACCTGTCTTAAAAGTACTTTTAAGACCTGTTATTAGAATAACGGATCTTAAAAGTATTGAAAAAAAAATTAGCCTAGTTTTTAAACAACCGGTCTAAAAAGTTCAAACTTTTTATATCTGGTCTTTAAGCAACTGGTCTAAAAAGGTGAATTTTAAGATCAATTGCTTAATCTATCCAAAAAGTAACAGACTTTTTAGATTGGCTGTATCAAGACCTCATCCAAAACCGATCTAAAAAGTCATTTTTAACTGGTCAAAAAAGTTATTTTTCCACCATTCTTTTTTAGATGCCATAGATGCTACATAAGCAATTGCGTTAGGATGGACGACGACGAAGATGATGCTACAGATGTCTCAAAACTGACTTCTTATGCTTCCTCCTCTTCTTCAAAGATCGTTTCCAAGTTCTTTGGACGTTAACCTTAGAAACCTTCACCAACAGATGTAAAGCAACAGCTGATAGTCGTGTTAATGATAAAGTTTCCTTCTCAAGTACAATCACTGTAGAGTTTCCCGAAGCCATAACTAGGGCTTCAACTATAGTGTTTATTATAGTGTTTAGAACTAAAAGAAGAGCAATGAAGTTTCTTCAGCCCCCATATGTAGTACTTATAGGGCCTTTGGCCTTGCATACCAACCAACGAGCCCCTTAGTTTCCCTTATAATTGCAATAATGCCATTTATAAACCAACATTTATTCAATTTACTCTCTCTAGTCTACAACATAAGTCACCTCAACTAATTCATCATAACTATACAATGATAGTTAAATCATTAATTTTGTCTTAAATTTAATAATTTTCCAACTTTGCCCAAATAATTCAGATTTTGAAGGAAAAAAAATACAAGAAGCCACATTTAAGCATTAGTTATACGGGGCAAAACTGACGAATAAGAATTAATTGCACTCCAAGTGACTTATGAATCAATAATTCTTCTAAAAGTGACTTATATCATATACCAAAGGAAATTATCACTACTGGAAAAATCAGTTTTAAGACCGGTTTAAAACGACATTTTAGACCGGTTTTGGATCCGGTATTGATACAACCTGTCTAAAAAGTCTGTTACTTTTTAGGCTAGTTAAGCAACCTGTCTTAAAAATCACCTTTTTATACCAATTTCTCAAAGACCAAGTCTAAAAAGTTTGGACTTTTTAGACCGATTGTTTAAAAACCGGTCTAAAAACTTTTTTTTCAAGACTTTTAAGACCGGTTATTAGAATAACCGGTCTTGAAAGTCATATTTTTAAGACCGGTTTTTAGGATAACCAGTCTTAAAAATGAAATTTTTTAAAAAAAATAAATAGGTTTTTTATTTGAAGGATTTTAAAATATTCCCAATTTAAAAAAAGTGCCATATTTTTTTACTAACATATAATTTTAAGTAAGCTATGACAACTGTAACTAAATGATGAAAAATAACAACTCATAAGATAAAAAATTGACAATAACTATAACAAAATGCATACTCTTATTTCTCCTCAAGATTTCACCAACATCTTATAAAGCTTATAAGATTTGCAGCATGGCATAAAGACAATATCATATAGCTTTAAATCAAGCTACAGTCCTTAGAAGCAATTCAAGAGTGTGTTTAATTATGACTGTAAGCAATATATTGGTAGTCATTTAACCACTTTTGATGCCAAGTAGCAAAGCATGCAAAGAGTAAGACTATTGAATGTAAACAATTTCAGTAAAATACAGAAGCATAACAATGCTCACCAAGGAAAAAATTTTGATCATATGCAACATAAGAAACCGAGAAGTCAAAAAATTTCTTATCATATCTATGCTTACTCATTAAGGGATGCGTTTAAACATCATAATCATACAAAGAGATAAGAGATACAAAATTTGAAAGAAAACATTTAATCTGTCATCATCAGGTAATTTCCCAGTATTAGGAAACACAACATTATTTAGAGTCTGTAGGACACTTACTAGCGAGACCCAACGAGAGGCCAGTAAGAACAACATAGGTACCAAATGCCATAAGACGATTATTATCCGAAGTTAAATCCACCCCAAACAATTTGATAGTGCTCATACAGTTTCTATTTTTGCTAGGAGTAGTTTTACATGTGGGAGGCACCTCAAGTTCTAGGTCTACATCAGTTGTTAGCATATCTCCTTTACTTGCACATGGTTCAATTCAATCATGCATATATTCCATCAATGCTAAAAGGAATTTTTTTTGAAACAAAATGCAATATGATAGTTTGAGGGTGAATAGAAGAAAATAGCATCTGGAAAGGGTAACAAAAATGGGTCACTACAAACTAGGAAAAATTGATCTTCATGCACTGTTTAGTAAACACTAAAAGAACAGCAGAGTGGCCTCTTACCATACAATACTAACCCTCTATGTTGTTAGCAATCACAGAGACCCATAACGTATTACATCACAAATTCAGGCATCATTCAAACACTTCAAAGTTCAAATGCAAAACTTGCAATAATCTTAAATTAATCATTCACAAAGACAAAACCGTCAGATAAAAATACCAAAAGAAATTACTAGGTACCTTAAATTCTGGGAAGGAAAAGGAAAATGAAAAGGAAGCTTACAAGTCCTCGAAACCAAAAAAGACTCGCCATCATCATTAAGCTGGAGAGAGGATCCCGACCTCAAAATGGAGGCTCCTCCAGCAAATAAGTGAGGCTGCCAATGTAGGTTGCGATGAAGGATGGATTTCACGGGGAAAGAGAAAAGTCATGACGAAGGAGACCAGAGCAAGTGAGGTTGTAGCAGCGACAAACTGATTCAGTGTGAGGGTGAAAACACCATAGCAACAAACATGAGAATGAGATCGAACGAAGATGACTGAGCTCACAGAGTAATCGCACCAAGAAGAGAGATTTCAGATTTAGAGAGAGAAAATTAGGCGTGATAAAGAGGAGATTCAAAAATTTAGGGTCAATTTTTTAGATCAGTTATAAATAAAACCGGTTTTAAAAGGGTGAAAAAAATAATTTTTAGATTTTTCATATTTAAGACCGATTTTTATTAAAACCAGTCCTAAATGTTTGATATTTAAGATCGGTTATTATGAATAACCGGTTTTAAAAGTTTAAAATTTTTAATTTTTTTAAATATTTTGATATTTTTAGATCGGTTTAAATAATTTTTTTAAGACCGATTTTTTTGAGAACCGGTCTTAGAAGTTCTATATAATTACAAAATTGTCATCGGTCAAATTTTTTAGACCTTATCTGCTATAACTGGTCTAAATATGGTGGTCTAAAAAGGGAATTTTGTACTAGAGAATTTTTCTCCATTGAAAAAAACCAGAAAAATCTCTCGTGCGTTGCACAAGTTGATAAATCTATTACCATCTACTTGTATTAGTACATTAATCAAATATCCCATGGAGTGTGATTCATCTGTTGCTGTTAAAACCAAGGGTTAAGGGGCAAAACTACCCTTAAACGTTTCTCAAAAGTGCACCCACCACCATAAATTTTTTATTTAGTGTAAAATGAACCATGAACTTTTGAAAGGGATTAAAAGTGATACTACCATTAAACTTAACTAATAGCTGTTTATTCAAAAGTGTTTAAGGGGCAAAAATACCTATAAAATTTTCTCAAAAGTGCACTCACCACCATAAATTTTTTTAGGTGCAAGAGTAACCATAAACTTTCAAAAAGGGGGCAAAAGTGACAGTTCTCTTACTGAATTCAAATGTCATTTTTTGATTGTTCTAAATCCAAGAAAAGAGCACCTTGACTTGCCTACCATAATTTTTCCAAACCCAAAATTGAAAAACCATATTCAATGAAGATGATATCGCTATCCTACTCTAATCGATGTGACGTAAATGGAATTATTGAGATCGACAGTGCCGTGAACAAAGTCGCCAAAATTAAAAAACAACTAAAAGAGGTAAAAACCGAGAGTGAAAATAAAGAATGAGAGAGGACAAAAAAAAGAGAGAAATGGGGGGAGGAGGTTGCCACTTTCTCTTCTCCCCACCACGCTTACAATCTTGCCTCGTCCAATAAAGATAACATCACCATCCTACTCTTATCGAGTTGTGATGACGATGGGGAAGGATCTCAACAATTCTATTTACGATATGTCTGTAAGAGTAGGATGGCGACATCATCTTCATTGAAGATAGGTTTTTCAATTTTGGGTTTGGAAAAATTATGGTGGACAAGTTGGGGTGCTCTTTTCCTAAACTTAGAACAATCAAAAGATGACATTTGAACCCAGTATGAGAACAATCACTTTTGCACCCAAATACTACTACAAAAAAATAAAGCTGTGGCGCTTCTTTTAAACTAGTTGTGGCATTTAGTAAGTACCACATATCAAGACACTACTAAAAGAAGCTACGGTGCTTGGAAGCGCCACAACATATATATATATATATATATATATTAAAAAATACTTCTTGTGGCGCTTCCTTAAAGAAGTTCCACAGGAAGTCAATAATTATTTTTGTACTTTTCTTTTAGAACCCTATAATTATAGTTGATAACACATTTTAAACACATTTTCAAATCCAAAACAAAATTGAAAAAAAAAAACTAACCACAATCAAATAACTCCAAAATGATATAAATTAACAAAATCACTACAATGTAAAATACAAGTTTTAAAAATAAATAATTATTTTATTTATACAAATCATCAATGTTAATAATTACTACAACAACTAAAAGTTATAACTACTACATAAATACAACCTATATATAATAACATTTAATTTTATCTCATTTATTTTTCAGCATATAAAAATGAGAATAACTTTTTGAGGAATATAATGAGAAAAGAAATTTCAGAAGCATTCTTCGTCAAAGAAAATTAAAACAATTAAAAGCAGGAAACTTGAAAGTAAATATGACCATTGTTTACCAACGCCACAATTGATAAAATAATATGAACATCATTCCCTCGATCATAAGAAACCAAAGATTTCTTCTCTTGTAGAAACATATGCAACATAATAGTAAGAAACTATTATTTAAAATAAGTTGGTAAGCTATATCTATGCTATAATGCATTTAAAATAGCAATCAGACCAAATGAACTTACTACTTCATGGCTAATGCTAAGTTGGATGATGCAGATCTAAAATCTGAAGCTTAGATAAAAATAATGGAAGAAGAAACAAGTGAAAAGAGAGAGTATGTAATATCTTGAATTGTAATTAAGGGCTAATGACTTCAAAAGTAATGTAATTATTAATAAATGAACACTTTTAAAGAATATGAGGTGTATTGTGATGTGAAATGTGTTGATGATGGTTTAGTATATGTTATGACAATCAGGGGAAAAATGGTAAATTTACATACCAATTAGTCAGTTATCGAAGAAGAAACTCATAGGTAACTTGAGATCAATGGTTAAGATTAACTCTTAAATGATTGGAGGGGTGGAATCTAGTGTGGAGGTGTTAATATGAACTTATGGATGGAAGAATGGGATTATGACATGTGGCAAGTTGTGAATCATTAGATGACGTCAAAGATTCAAAGTTCAATTTTCTCTTCCCTCTCTCCCTTCAAGTAGGTGAGAAGCATGGGAAAAAGGGAAAATTTCATCGTCATCATTCTCATCTCATCTCTCTCCTCATCTCCATTTCTGGAGATCTCAAGGAAGAAAGAGAAAGAAGAAAACTTAAGGTAGGTGCTCCAAATAACTTTAAATGCTCAAATACTCTTCATTAATGTTGTTCAAGAGGTTGAGAGCTCTGTTTATGTGGTTTTAGAATCTTGAAAGGTGGAGTTTTAGCACTTAAACAAATTTGAAAGTGGAAGAATCAAGGATTTGATCTTGACAAGTTGAAGATGTGAGTATTTGATGTATTTTGGTATAATTGTTTTGGTCATTGATTTGGTTTTGAGATTTTGTAATTATTGCCTTGATATTAGCCTAATTTTGAAATGAATGAATTAGCTAGTGTCTTGTGGTGGAATAGATGCCAAAGTGTGTCTTTGTGTTAATAGTTTTGGTTTAGATTTCAAAAGGAAAAGTTTGGTCATTAGGTGATTTTGGTTGTAATGTATTTACAAGGGTAGAATGTGTCATTGTGTTAAGATTTTGGTTGTTTTGAGTTTACCAATAGGTTCCTTATGATATATAAGATAGGAAGGAGATTTGGTAGAAGTTTTGGAACCATTAGAGGCAAATTGGGCAATTCTGGAAAGCTATATCAGTTGCTACAATTTGGCTTTTGACAAGCCTCACTCGAGTGAGGGAGGGTCTCACTTGAGTGCAATATGATATTCTAGTGTTTTGGTTAAGTTCTCAAGCAGATTTCGCGAGTAAACTTCCTCACCTTCGAGTGGCAGGTGTTATCGCTCGAGTGCATGTGCATGTAGCACTATAGACGTGCATCTCAGGTTAACACTCACAGGCCATTTTTCAAGAGTGTGCCTCAGCTCTCGCGGGTATTGGATGGTCACTCGAGTGCACTTGTCACTTTCGAGTTTTAGTTGCTCTCAAGTTGTCACTTCCTGTAGTTCACTCTATGGGACTCAGGTGAATATGTGTCATAACTCGAGTGCTAAGGAAAGTGCTCGAGTGAACTAGCCATTCTAGGGTGTGTCTGTGCTCTCAGGTACACACTTTCTGTGTCTCACTCGTTGGGACTTGAGTGTGAATGGGGAGATCACTCAAGTGAGGTCTCCTTCACTCAAGTGATTCAGTTAGAAACTAGTATTTTCTTTTGAAAAAGGGATATTTGGGGGTAGCTATCCTAAGCCTTTAGGTATGTGTCTAAGCTTATAATAACCACCTAAAGAGTCCAAATGATAACCAATATTAAGAATGATGAAAGTAAGAATTGGGATAGAAAATTAATCTGCCGTTCTAGATTGTGATTACAGGATTCGACATTTGCCCTGGCTGTAAGCATCCTCTGCCTGAATGACATTGGAAGGAACAAGGTAGTGACTCTTCTCTTATATCATCTATAGATGTATTGTATGTGTGTGTATCATTGTTTAAGATGCTATGAGACATTTCTGTCAATACAGCTGGTTATAGCTGTCATTATCCAGCATAAGTTGGCGTTATACAGTGAAAACTGTTGTTATCCAGTGCAAACTGCCGTTATACAACAAAAGTTGTCGTGATTATGTATACAGTCGTGAGTGTTGTCATTATGATAGAAGCCATGTATCATTATGTTGTTGTGATGGTGTTGTTAATGATTGCTTACATGCTATATGTTTATATATTGTATAAGTGATTTGTTATTACTGGGATTCTTTTGAATCACATTCTTTCCGATGTTAAATCTACAGACAGGGCAGGTGGTTCCTCTGGGAAGCGGCCAACCAAGAGCGGTTAGGAATTTTGGGAGATATGGAATTGTTGGTTATCTACTTTGGAGTGGGATTACTGTATATTCTCTTTTGAAATGTAAATAATATTTAGTCATGATTGTGTAATCCCCTAGTAGGGAATTCTGAAACCCTTAGTCTATATACATGAACACGGGGGTTGCCAGGATTTTTGTTGTACACTTTGATAGGTATGAATGTGAATTAACTGTACAGGTAACTATATTTGAAATTTAAAGTTAAGATCAGAAGAGGGACGAGTTTTGAAAGAATTTCTCAAAACCCTATTGGAAGGAAGGGATGAGAATGATTTTAACCCTCCATAGATCTCTAAACCATTTCAATTATACGTTACCAAGCTATAATTACGCTGATTAAGGCAGGGGTTACAAAGTGTGTGTGTGTGAAGGAAGGAAGTGTCACTATCTTCATAAGATTCAGGGAAAGGAAAGGCGATTGAAGATCTAATTATTTATAGATGCAAAAATATGGCAGACCACAATTTTTTCAAAAGAAAATCCTCATAAAGGTGGTGAGTGACAAAGGAATAAGGAGGAAGTGTCGATCGAAGTAGGGATGGTGATGAATGATAAAAAGAGGAGAAGGAGAAAATAAGGAGACTAAGAGGATAAGGAGTGATGGCACGTGTTAGATGAGGAGTGGGGACTAAGAGGATAAAGGTGATAGAAGCAGATTGCATCAGAGAGAATGATCTGAAACAAAAAAAATTACTTTGTGTGGCGCTTCCTTAGCCAAGTGCCATACAAAATACGTAGCAGCTGTGACACTTCCTTGAGAAAGCGCCACAACTACTGCTTCATTTTTATTTTTATTTTGTAAAAAAACACCTTAGGTAGCCCTTCTTCAAAGAAGTGCCACCTAATATCACCAAGTAGTTGTGGTGCTGCCTTGATAAAGCACCACCTATGGTGCTTTTTTTAACCAAAAAGAATTTTAAAAAATCTAGAAAGAAGCTGTGGCACTTCTTTAAAGAAGTACCACAAAATATGCATCACTAATCCCTATTTTTATAGTCTTAAAAAAAGTTTATAGTGGTGGGTGCACTTTTGAGAAAAGTTTATGGGTATTTTTGTCCCTTAAACATTTCGAGTAAACGGCCATTTGTTAATTTTAACAGTAGTGTCACTTTTGCCCCTTTTTTGAAAGTTCTTGGTTACTTTTGAAGAAAAGTTTATGGTGGAGGCTGCATTTTTGTGAAAAGTTTAAGGATAGTTTTGCCCCTTAACCCTAAAATCAATAAGAACATTAATCAAATGAATAAAATATTACAGGAAAATGTTATCTCTTCATTAAAGATTTATGGTGCTGTATTTTAATCATATATTTCAGAGTTGTATTGAAATTTAAATGAGGTGACTTCAATTTTCATAATTAATCATTCTAACTAATTTAAACAAAATAAATACCTAATTAGGACAAAATATAGACTTGCATAAACAACTTTTGACACATTAAAGCAATAATATCAAAATTTTAGTTATGATACTTTCTCTAAAAGAAAAATCAGTTAGTGTTATTAATATCCATTTGCTTTAACATCCAATTTGCAAAAAATAGTTTACATGCAAATAGAAAGCATAGAAGAGACTCTCGTGCATGTCATGAGGTGAACATTATTTTAAAGATATATTAATTAATTACATCGCAGATTAATTTGTGAGGATTATACATGACACAATGGGTTTAAAAGAAATGGAATTACTATCCGCGTGAAAGTATAGGCGTGATGATATATTGTAGTGAAACAAATTGTAAATTTTGGTAACACTACTTTATAGTAAATATGTGTATATTAAACATGACAAAGACAACTTGACAGATAAAAAAAACATGACATATGCATTTCTCAATGCTCCCATCATTAGCGATAATGAAATAGTCTTGATAGAACTATGCATAGCTCAAACGCAGAACAAAGGGATCCCAATAGGATCCCAGTTATCTATGTCATACCTTTATCTTATTTTTACCTTTTTTAGAGTATATATGAAAAATGATACGTAGTTCGGTGGGCAACATAGGAATAACATAAATATATTGATAATATATGCATGATTATAGAAATTCTCCATACACTGCTATAAAAAATATGAGTTATAGCGCTTAATTTAGAGAACATTATGGCGCTTAAGAAGCAATGTAGCTTCTAATGCCATTAAAACAAGCTACGACACTTCTTGAATATATGAAAGCACCATAGCTTAAGTATTTAATTTTTTTAATAAAAAGCTATGGCGCATATCGATTGAAGCGCCAGAGGAAGTATACTACCTCTAACGGCCCTTCTTAGGGGAAGTACCTCTAACGTAGCTTCTAATGCCATTAAAACAAGCTACGACACTTCTTGAATATACGAAAGCACCATAGCTTAAGTATTTAATTTTTTTAATAAAAAGCTATGGCGCATATCCATTAAAGTGCCAGAGGAAGTATACTACCTCTAACGGCCCTTCTTAGGGGAAGTGCCATTGGAGGTAATATATACCTCCAATGGCACTTCCCCTAGGAAGCATCGTTGAAGTTGATAAATACCTCCAATGGTGCTTTCCAGGGGAAGCGCCATTAGAGGGATTTTTTTTAACCATACAAATTCAATCCATAACAATTTTGATTTTACAAATCCCCAGTAGCAAAAACCCAAGCCAGAATCACACCAAATCAAGTTGAAATAACTTGAATCAAAATAATTAATTCATAAAACCAGTACAAATGTAATTTGATTACAACGTAACAAATAAGAACAACTAATCATAAGTACCTATGTATGTAGAACATAGACAAGAAATAATTTTAATGTACAACTAATTCATATACAACCAAGATAAATATGCAAGAAACAACCTGCGTATGTACCTAAATATTAGCTAATTCCTTGACCATATATTCAAAAAATTCTTCAATGATTTCATCTATTTATTTGTTAGTCAATTGGTCATAATGTTGATCTTCATAATGCTACACAAAAAGCATGCACAGAAAAAATTAAAATCACTAAAAATCAATTAACTTAGAGACTTATCAATCAAATTTAAGCCACAGTAACTACAAGTAAAAATAACTTACTTGTGTAGGAACAGAAATGTTTTCATGAGTAACTACATCTTTAATGAATATCATAATATAATAACCGTAATCATTATTGTTTGGCTGGAATGGGCATTGACAATATAATGAAATAGTTAAGTAAAAATTTGAAGAAACATTTTTTAATTATAAAATTGGAGTAATTAAATTCATATATATAAGTATCGCAATCTTCCTCCAGGGATAGCTATGGGCTGGGTCTTTGCGTATAGAATAGCTCAATCTAACAGTGCTTCGGTAAGCGGTCCATGCACTAACAACACAAGTAGTGACTAATTAATTTTGGTAATTCTATAATGACAAATATTTACACATACACCCATGCACTTACTTATTGATTATAATCTTCAAATCACGCTGGTTGTCTGGATAACCAGTCATTATAGGATCCAAATAGTAAATCCCGGAGACTCCAGCAACTGTAAGATGGACAACAATCAAAATCCAATGTCCCCTAAAATATTTTGAAGATTTTACTTCGACAATCATGTTATAGTAAAAGTGGAAGAATAAAAAAACATACATTAAAATACTATCGCAAATAACTTACCCTGGATTGTATGACACAATAAAAAGCATATTAGGGCTTTCTCTTCACATAAAGATATCCCTAACATCATTGATAGTGCTTCCACATCTATTCTATGCTGGCCAAGGAGGTGTGGGCTGACAAATACGAATCTATGCGCACGTTCCATACGCAGTAACAAATCATGGTGTAAGTGCCTTTATAGAAAATAAACAATGTCATTAAAACAAAAATCAAATTAATGATGAATAATAATAATAACAGTAATAGGCGATGATGATAAAGTACCTAATCCATATGTTGATGGCTGTCACACTAAGCCAATCACGACTAAGACATTGTTCAGCACACTACTATCGATATGATCATCTATAATTGTATGATAGATGTCAATATCAAAACGTATTAACTAACCTCCTCAGCTATTCAAATCTGATACCATTGACACCAATTGTTGGCAATATGAGGGCATCTGTCAGTTGGTTCGGTTGCTGGTTGAGGGTTGGGACTTATGTTCGGTTGATGAACACTTTGAGTTCATCCCACGCCCTTCAATTCGCTTTCGTTTAGGACGAGTAGCAACCTAAAAATATAATAAAATTAAATAATGTGGTTTTAGATGGAAGTGTTTAAAAAAAGTAAAATTTTGTAAATGAACTACCCTTTCATATGGCTCAATCAGACCTATTAGCCATGCAACAAAACCACCGACGATATCTTTTACCATTGTTGCTTCATCCAAAAAAGGGATTGGTAAAGGGGCACCATCAAGTATGCATACATCAACCTTAACCCTGAGTGTGTTCAGCGGCAATGGTGAATTATACAAGATATCACTTTCGGTGTTGTAGGCCATACCGATAGCAACCGCGTGCTTGGAAGAATTATTGATGTGCGACTTGTAGTCTAATTTACCCTAATGAAAAATAGATTTAAATATATTAAAGTAAACTAATGTATAATGTAGCAAAAAGTAAAGTGAAGAAGAAATTAATTACCAAAGGAAATGGGACTTTAGGCATGGAGGGCCAACTATCCCTCGCACTGGTGTTGTCACACATTGGACTCGGTGTTGGCCTAGACTGTAGTAAGGCCTCACTTTATCCCTTCAATAATGTGTTTTGCTCTAACATCAAATACATATGATCGGTTAATTGCTCTACTTGATGCTCATAGCCACTAATCCTCTAGCATATGTGATGCTTGTAGTTAGAAATTTGCTCCTGTAATCATAGTAAGTCATTTTTGTGGCTCACTTTTTGGGTATGTAGTATGATGTTTGGTTACTGCAAAACAAGTACCCCGAACATGACCATCATACTTAGGAGCTCCAAGCGCTCTGCTGAGCAAATCGTCACGACCAACATAATAGTCCAAGTCTGGCTGCTCCTGCGTCATTGAGCGCTATCACAATAAGAATTGCAATAATATTAATTACTATAAAATAGAATATGTTAAGTAAAGCTAAATGTTTATTGTATGTATAATCCACTACTTACACAATATTTGGGAACTTGTCTAGCTTGTTTGCTGGGAATTTCTCCTTTTTGGTTCATGCAACCTGCCAGGCACAAATCATGCCAAGGTATATGTGTGACATCATCAAAATGCGATTCTTGTAGCTACATATCAAAGTTAGTTGTAGTTAAAAATTAGTCATAGATATTATATTCATATGAAATAATGATTAGTTCTTACTAATTGTTGCTCCAATGTTCCATACGAGACTGGTCCTTCATGTACCGGTATAGCATGTTAGATGCATTTTCATGATTTTGCTCACTTCTTTCCTGTTTAGATCCAAATGATTCATATCAATAAATATTAATTACTACTACATATGACATAGGTCCTTTCATGTACCGGTAAAGGCTAATATTATATTATCATAAACTGTGGAGTAGTATGTAAGGCCACAAACTCATCCCACTACTCTTGAGTTATGATCCCATGATACATATAATTTGTTAGATTGTAATTTCATAATACAAAACAACTAGAATAATAAAGTAAATAATATTTTCCTTGACAGAATCGAAGAGTATATCACCATAATCTTTCTTCACGTGATGCTAATCTAAAACAGTAATGGGGACTCTTTCTCTAACCAACATCCCAATGTAATTAATAAAGTTACTGGCATTCAGTCGGGCTAGATTTTCCTTTTCATTCTTCTAAAGCTCTAATCTAATTCCGTTACTCAGTAGTTTGATAAGGTTTTTTATTATGCTCTTGCCCCAAGCTACCTTGGCCTCAAATGTTGCTTGATCATTGTGTTTGATAGGAACAATATCATCTTCAGTGTGAGGATCCATTTTCCTACATGCTAAATAAATCATACGAAATATTAGAGCATGCATTTGACAATTATGGCAATGAAAGTAAAGTATGTTGAAATATATGAATGCATGTAATAAAACATGCAAGGAAAAAAATCAAGGCACTTATTATCATCTTTTTCTCTTTTTTGTTTGATTTAAAAACCAAGTGCCCTCTTTATTATCATGTCTTATGTATAAGGGTTCATCTTTATTTTCATCTTCATCTATATCAATATATTTTGACCATAACATGTCAAAGGAGAGATCATCCTTAGGAATATTCAAATATTCATTAATTTCATTATCAACTTGTTCTTGATGATTCTTGTTCAATGGGAGTACAATAGATCAGTTCTTCTTAAAAGGATCTAGAATGAAAAACACTTGTTATGCCTGTGATGCTAAAATGAAAGGATCATATTTATACCAAACTTTAGAAATATCCACTTGAACAAACCCTAAATCATTTATCTGTAATCCACTATTGTTATTAATCCACTTACATATGAATATAAGGACCCTCAACATAGTGTAATCTAACTCCCATATTCGTTCAATTACACCAAAGTATGATATTATTGCATAGATAGGGTGCACATCTTTGGCACTCGATCTGTGCCACGAATCAGTAACAAGTGTTGCCCTACTATTCTGCATCGTGCTCTTTGTATCATGTTCTTGTGTTTAGAATGTGTAACCATTGATTGCATAACCGTTGTAAGACAATACATTTAATCTTGATCCATTTGATAGCCATCTTAAGTTTTTAGAAACTAAATCAAGATTCCTCTCCACCTCATCATTAATGCGCCTTTTTAACCAAGTTAGAAAATGTCGGTTGTGCTCTTTTGTTATCAAATTTTCATTCCTCTAACCATGTACTAAATGAAGAGCATCCTTATGGTCTTCAACATATGGTTCAACCTCATCAGTGTTATATAGCACATACAAGTGAGCTTGATCCCATCTAGTCACTGATATCCTGATGACAACATTCCTACTGATTCCTTTCCTTGATCTTCACCAATCATGATGAGACTTTGGGATCCCTACAGGGTTAACATTTGATGAAAAATCAGTACAGAAGTCACTTTCTTCTTCAACCATGTAACGCTTAGCTATACACCCCTTTGGTTGATATATATTTTTCACATACCCTTTTAAAATTTTCATAAATTGCTCACTCAGGTATATCTATCTTAGGTATACTAGACCGCACAATTGAACCTCTTTTACTAAGTGTATAGTTAGATGGACCATATGTAATACCCCGAATTTTGAGACTCGAGGCTAGAGAATAAGCCTGAGATTAGTGGATTGCTAAGCCCCGGTTTAGCAAGATCCCAAATTGTGATTAAGAGTTAATGACTCCAAAAGTGGATGTGGTTAGTGATAAATAACCCTTTTGGAGAATATGATGTGATTTGGCACTCGAATATGATTCGTGTGTGTTGTGAGCAGTGCCGAAACCCTGTATTTGAGCTCAATTGTGGATTAACATCCAAATTGAATTAGAATAGAGGGAAGAATTGAATGGGGTATTGTGTTGGAAATGGTGTCATAGTGTGTTTTGATGTCATTGAAATTGGTTTGGAACTTTGGAATGGAAATGTTGCAATGTTAGGTTTTGAAATGTGAATTGTGTTGACATGTTGAGATTGTTGTGAAAACATGTCAATGAGATGTGAATTTGATTACTTTGGTGTTTCCAATGGATTCCTTGTGAAAATTTATGTGGGAATGATGTTTGGTATGAAAATGGAACCATTGGAAGCAAAGATGCAAAATCTGAAATTCTGTCCAGTGAAACTCTATTCTGGGCAGTTTTATCATATGGATGTTTTGACTAGGCAAATGATGTCATAAAATTATGAAACTTTCCAGTCTTAAATTTCACATCCCAAGCTTCAAAATGGACATATAATTTGTGCCATTTCGTTTTGGGAACTGGGAGATATGACTGTCCAAAGTTTGAGGTCGAAAATGGACTCTGTTTTGGGGCAGTGATGAAATTTGTGTAATTCTGGAATTGTGTGGTGATTTCTAGTATTGGTAAATATTTTTCCTATAAATAGGACTTAAGTATAGTTCATTTTGCTTTGGAATCACCTCATTTCTATTTTTCTAGAATTAGTTATGATTTTTCAAAGATTGGGCAGAAAATCTGCCAGAAAATCCGAAAATGTGAAATTAGAAATTATGACATCATCATGTGGTAAGGTGACATTAGCATGATATTATAAATCCCTTTTCCGTTCCCTCTTCAGCCATTTCCGACGTCTTGAGCTTCAAAGAGAAAGAGAAAGTGATTTGAGATATCTAGTGAGAGAAGGAGCAAGAACTTCAAGGTAAGTTCGATTTCTTCGGTGTTTTAGCTCTTGACTTGTATAATCCTTCTCCTAAGCTTCTCTTTTACATGATTCAAGGAGTTTGAAGCTAGAATTTAAGTGTTGAGAAGGCTAGGGTTTTGGTTATCAAAGGGAAAAGCCAGAGGGAGCTTGAGGTAACTTCCAAACTCTTGTGTATTGACTATTCTGCCTGCTGTGGACAATTTAATCGGTGAAATTTCACCGGATTGTCATTGGTTTCAAAAATGGAAAATGGGTGTGTGAAGCTGTTATGCTGCCCAAATTGGTACTAAATGGTAGTTTTAACCTAATGGAATAGTCAATAAAGTGGTCTGGAGTAGAAAGGAACGCGTTTACAGAGCCGAAACCGAAAAACCCCAATTTTTCCCAGAATACTTGAGAATTTCGGCCAGCTCTAGAAATGGGCCTTAGAGTTGGATTTTCAATGATTTGATGATTCCATTGAGTTCAGGAGTTAAAATTAGGTGGGGTTACAGTTGGGCACTTTTCCGGAAAAGGCTGAAAAAGCATAATTACGAAAACGCCCCTGAAACCCTTAAAGTGGGGTTGTCAAGGGTAATTTTGTAATTGACATTGAATTTGATAATTCCGAGTCCGGAAATAGATTCCTTGGGTGAAAATATATTAGAATAGCCCATGCCAAAATTTCGGGAAAAGTACAGCCGGACAGGTACGGTGGGGCCGGACCGGGTCCCCGAGGGCATTTTAGCAAATTTTCAATATAGCTTCATATGACCCCCAGAAACACTATGGAAGTATCTAAATAGTACATTTGACATTGTAGGATCGAATGTGAAGCCCCGAGTTGTTGGCACGTAAATCGAGGAGAAAAGACTGGAGGTAGGGAACTTATCTCTCTTGCATGCTCTGATAACTGTATTAATGTGTTGATGCATGTTATTGCTTTGATTGATTATGTGGAACATGTATGAATGATTTAAAACTATGTTTCAATATATGCTATGGCCATATGTGTATCGTTTGAAGCATTGAGCTTACAGATTTGTCATTGTATGTGTGCATGAGTTATGTGATGCAAGCATGTCATGCATTAAACACTTATCTGGCCTGCACATTGATAATGTTTCCCTACTGAGATTCTCTCGAATCTCACCCTCCCTTACCAACAATTTAGACAGGGCAAGTAGCTTGTGGAGGGAGCGGCAGGACTCATTCGAGATGAGATTGTGTAATCCCCATTTGAAGAATTGTAATGGGCAATTGTACCCAAGATTGCCAGGATGATTAAGTTGTGCACTCTAATATTTATATGAATGTGATTTATCTTTGCGTGGTAATTGTATTCGAAATGTGAATATGAGACCAAGTTTATAAATGATTTCGAAAGGTATTTTTGAAAACCCTATCTCAAGGATAGGTTAGTAAATGTTATTTGATTATTATTGGTCTCTATTTCATTTTAATCGCGTATTTCGGATATAATTACGGAGGGGGTTACACCATAATGTCCAAAAATGAAGGTGGAAAAATATATTTCACGTTCACATATAGTACAAACAATAAGCCTTTGTAAATCTTATAACTTTGTTGAATCAACCACTTTACTACAAATCAACTTGAAGAACAAGCATAATTTAGTTATGGAATTCCTTACTTTTTTGGGTAAGATTGACTGTATACCAACCGATACAAAATTCTATATAAGCACATGACAATCATGAGATTTAAGGTTCTTTAGCTTCAACTCTTTCACTGATATAAGATTCTTTATATTTAAAGAATAGCCCTCTGGAACTTTGATTCCTTCGAGAAACTCACAAAATAACTTCTTATCTTTCGTCGACAAAATGTAAGCTACTGGAGGAAGATAAGTACAGTGCCCTTACTCAACCGAAGCCAACTCTTCTCTGATTCCCAGGTTAACCAAATCCAACCCAACATTCACACTGTCCTTGCTTTTTCCTTGCATATTGAGTCGTGTGCCAATTAGACTATCATAGACATTTTTTTCTATGTGCATCACATCAAGAAAATGTCTCATATATAAGGACTTCCAATATGGAAGTTTAAAGAAAATAGACTTCTTCTTCAGTACCTTGTCCCAATTTGTGTTTTAAAAGGCTTGCCAAATTTGTTATCCAAATATTTGACCTTATAAAAAACCTAACCACCGGTCAACATCTTTAGTGGGCTACCTTTTTTGACTCACCATTGAAAGACTTTTTCCAGTTCCTCCAATAATGTTTCAATGGTAAGAATCTTCGATGTCACATGTAGACATTTTTCTTACAATGATCCAGTCATACTGAATGAGTGTCATCTTTACATATAGGGCATGCACAATATCCTTTGACACTATATTTAGACAAATTATCATAAGCAAGGAAATCATTTATTTTGCCATACAATATGGCTTTCAAAGTGAAACTTTCTTCCCTGTACCTACATACACATTGACGCCTTCCTCCTAAAGTAGCATCAAGTAATCAATTAAAGGAGCCAAGTATATATCTATTTCATTCACAGGTTGTCTTGGCCCAGAAATTAACATGGACAGCTTCATAAATTTATGTTTTATGATCAAGTACAGTAGAAGGTTATAAATCATCAATATCATCGGTCATGTACTGTGTGTACTACTCTGTACCCCATAAGGATTGATTCCATCAGTTGATAGTGCAAGGCATAGGTTCCTTGTTTCATTTGAAAAGTCAGGGTGGTCATGACCAATTTTTTCCATTGAGAGGCATTTGCAGGGTGCCTAAGGTTCATGTCTTCAACCCTTTCATCTGTATGCCATGTCAACAGCTGATCAATCTCTACATTACTGTATAGTCACTTAAATCTCGAAACAATAGGAAAATACCATATGACCTTTACAGACTTTTTCCTCTTTTCTGTCTATACGCTGTTTAAGAATGCCACCATAACCAATGTCAGAGGCATCAACCATTGACACCATTAACAACATTTGAAACTTTGTATTTGACATCTAAGCATGAGCCATTGACACCATTAAACCTTTCGGTTGTTTTTTTCAAAGTATTTTGTAGGAATGATTCCTTCTTTAAAATAATTAGAATCAGCTCTTGTGTCAAACAGAACAGTTTGGTCCAAGACAAAATCATTATTAATAATAATCTTGGCTTGAACATAAAACTTTTCAATTGATATTTTTGAAATCAAGTTTAAAAATGGTTCAGAAAGATCAGAAAGATTATTGTCTTCTTGATCGGATGGTGTTTTATGTTGCCCTTTAGTTTGAGTTGCAAGTTGAATATCCTATATTTGGGATATAGCAGTTTCATGGGTGTCTTGTTGAAGTTTGATAAGACTGATTTCAGTTTTGAGGTTATTTACCTCGTATTGAAGGTCTTAAAGGGTTGTTGGTCTAACAGAATGTTTGAACTTGTTTAAAACATTTGTTAAATCATATTTGTTGAAAAGAATAGGAGATTTAGAGTTTGAAGAAGTCAAAGTTTGATTGAGAATTTCTCTTAGTTTGAACAAATATTCTCCTCTATCAGAATCTGGAAGTTTAGTAATGATATCAAGATGCAAATCATGTTCCTTCTTGATAACATTAATTTTTTAGGAAGAGTTTTCTGGAAGATCTTTCTTTTGAATTTGATTAAGATCTTCAGAAGAACTACTTTCAAATTCAGATTTTGAAGTTTCAATCAAAAGATTGTTTATTTGTTCAAGAAGAGGTTCTTCAATACTCTTAATCTTTTTCAACTTTCGAGTCAAATGACAATATTTGGAAATATGACCTAGTTTACCATATTTAAAACAGGTAACTTTTATTTGTTTAGGAAAATCAACTTTTGGTTTTGAGCGAATTTCCTTTTCAAGTCTACGAGGAGGTGTATTGGGCTTATATCTTTGGTAGACATGTTTTTTCCTTTTGTAGTAAGGTTTGCGGTGAGGTTTACATTGCTTACAAGGAGGAAAACCAAATTGTTCACAAAAAGTTTCTAATTTTTTCCTGTTTGTGGCCTCTTCTTTTGCAAGTTGACGTTGGATTTTATCTTCTTGACAAATCTTAAGAGCAGTTCTTTGGACATAAGAGATCAATTGACCATATGTCAAGTGCTCATATGGGATGTTGCCATCATTTTGGTTTCTAAATTTTTCTCTAAATTTATCACCTAAAGACTTAGGCAATCTAGCTAGGAATTTTTCTTTCCAAAATGGCTAATAAGCATAATCTCTAGTGAGTACTCTAGTAAAAAAAGTATCTCTATACCATCTGAAATCAGATAAGGTACTGCATTTAAGATTTGAAAGAAGTTCAGCTGACCTATCTTTCCAGATAGATGGATCTCCAACAAAATGTTTAATAATTGTAAAAAGAAGAGTGTTTACTGAATCTGGAATAGGTTGGCCATTTGAGGTAATGGGTGTTCCATCAGATTCAATTTTAACAGATGCAAAAATGGTATTTTTGTCTTCAGGAGAAAGATAATTATCCCACCAACCTTTAAGTTGTCAAGTAAACCCGGAAACTATAAGATTGGTAATCATTTCATTTGAATAATCATGTTGAGTTTGGTATGCGGTACTTACCATGGACATTTATTGAAGAGTTTGGAGAATGTTTGATTCACTTTGACCATCTATGTTCCATTCATAGATATTATCAGCATTAAAGGATTTAAAGTTTTGGTTTATTCGTTCTTTAACTAGAATGTTTGGAGGCTAGCTCTATGGTAATAGAGTTTTGAAGGTTTTTTCCAGTGTTGATGGTTGATCTAGAGTTGTGACTCAGAAGGGTTAGAGTCTGTATCTCCAATTTGGGAATCCTTTTCAAAAGTCATAACATCTTTTGATTTGGTTGATGACGTTTGGGGTGTGTCTGGGACAATCATAGTTTGAAGTTGTCTAATTTGTTGATTAACCTTTCTTAATAAATCAAATCTTTTAGTTTGAAAATCTGACTTAGTTTTCGGGTTTATTTGAAAAGGTTTAAAAAGAGGTGTTTCAATTCTAGTCTCAACTTTTCTTGACGAAACTGGAGTTTGAACAAAATAATCACCTAATACCTGAACGTATTAGTTTGTGTAATTGTTTTGTTCAACAATGTTCTTAATATCCATTGGGCCAATGGGTTTTTTAATGTTTTTAAATTTGAAAGGTGCAGACATAATTAGTTGACGTTTGTCATCAGCCAATTGTGGTATTTGCACTGGTTTTAGAGGAAGAAACTCAGAAGAAATAGTTTCACCATCATAAGTTTTCCATTGTTTTTTTGCCATATTGATAGTTAGCAAGAAAGGATATTCCAAGTTTTGATCTTGAGCATAAGCATTAAACCAATCAAAGAATGAAATATTTTCTTGTATTTTTAAAGAAATCTGTAGAATTTTTCTTGAATTTCTTTTCTAGCAGATATGTTGAAATTTTGTAGAAACCGGTCGCTCGCGATCAGGGCAAATGTCAAAGCCTATAAACCAAAATCAAGGACGATAGGTTATTCTCTTTTCCAAATTCTTATCTTCATAACACTTAAGGTTGGTTATCATTTGAACTCTATAGATAGCTACTAGAAGCCTAACATATGCCTAAAGGGTTGGGAACGCTTGACTAAAAATCCCTTTTTCTAAAGTTTCACATTGATTTTTGACACAAACACTAGAATGAAGAAGACCTCACTCGAGTGATAGAGTGACTTGCGCTGAGCATTGAAGATCCCTCGTGCGAGTGTTTGGCCAAGAGCATAAATTGAAACAGAAAGTTGTCACAGCACTCGAGCTTGACCTCAACACTTGAGTGATAACCTTGTACTCACCCGAGTCCCACTGAGTGAGGCACATGAAGTGACTACCCAAGAGCAACTAAGAACCCTAGAGTTACAATTGCACTTGAGCACAAGCCCTGTCACTCAAGTGACCACCCAACACTTGCGAGTGCTAAGGCACACTCTTGAAAAATAGCCTACGAGTAATAACCCAAGACACGGCCTTACAATCCAAAACACCCTTACACTCTAGTGAGACAGGTTCACTTGAGTGATGACCCCTATCACTCGCAATTGAAAAGTTGCACTCTTGCTTCCTGCTTGAGAACTTTACCAATATGCTGAAGAAAAGAAGGAATTATGTTGCTCCACTCGAGTGAGACCCTACCTCACTCGAGTGAGGCTTAGCAGAAGCCAGATCGCAGCAACTGACAGCATTTCCCAAATTTGCCAAATCTTATACGAATGGTTTCAAAACTTATACAAAAGTTCACTCCCACAAAAAATTCCATAAGAAACTTATTGGTAACCCTAAAACAACCAAATTCCCATTCTAACATCACATAATCAGTTTTGGTTCAAAAGGTCATACAAAACCACTAATTGACAAACTTCCCAATTCAATTTCCAATCTACTCCAATGACACAAAGATACCATAAAACACTATTCCATCTCCATACATTAACCAATTTATTCATTCCAATATCATACCAAAATCAAAGCAAAATCACAAATTCTCAAAACTCAACCTACGATCACAAAACATAGGTTAATAAAGAGCTCTTTCTTACCTCTTCCTTTTTCCTAAAGTGAGTTCTTTGATCTCTCAACTTCCAAATTCCTTCCAATACTAAAATGCCATCTCTCAAAAACCTGAAATCATGTAATAAAGCTCTTGTCACCAGAAACAAAATTAAGGAAGAACACTTACGCATTAAAAGGCATTTAGCAAGTCAAAATCTCACCTTTATACTTTCTCTTTCCTTTCCTTGCTCAACAAAAATGGAGGTTAGATGAGAGAGAAGATGAAAAGGATGAAGATGCAAATTTTTCCTCTATTCCCATGCAACTAACTGACACATGTCATGATCCTTTTTCTCCTTCCATATGTAATACCCCGAATTTTGAGACTCGAGGCTAGAGAATAAGCCTGAGATTAGTGGATTGCTAAGCCCCGGTTTAGCAAGATCCCAAATTGTGATTAAGGGTTAATGACTCCAAAAGTGGATGTGGTTAGTGATAAATAACCCTTTTGGAGAATATGATGTGATTTGGCACTCGAATATGATTCGTGTGTGTTGTGAGCAGTGCCGAAACCCTGTATTTGAGCTCAATTGTGGATTAACATCCAAATTGAATTAGAATAGAGGGAAGAATTGAATGGGGTATTGTGTTGGAAATGGTGTCATAGTGTGTTTTGATGTCATTGAAATTGGTTTGGAACTTTGGAATGGAAATGTTGCAATGTTAGGTTTTGAAATGTGAATTGTGTTGACATGTTGAGATTGTTGTGAAAACATGTCAATGTGATGTGAATTTGATTGATTTTGTGGTTCCAATGGATTCCTTGTGAAAATTTATGTGGGAATGATGTTTGGTATGAAAATGGAACCAATGGAAGCAAAGATGCAAAATCTAAAATTCTGTCCAGTGAAACTCTATTCTGGGCAGTCCGTTTGTGTGAACGTTTTGAATGACCAAATGGTGTCTAAAAATTCTGAAACTTTTCTATCTTATAGTTCACATCTCAAGCTTCAACATGGACATATAATTTTTGACATTTCGTTTTGTGAACTAGGAGATATAACTGTCCAAAGTTTGGGATGGAAACTGAACTCTGTTTTGGGGCAGTGATGAGTTTTATGCAATTCTGGAATTGTGTGGTGATTTTTAGTAATGGAAAATATTTTTTCTATGAAGAGGACTTAAATATCTTTCATTTGGCTTTGGAATCACCTCATTTAGATTTTTCTAGAATTAGTTATGATTTTTCAAAGTTTGGGCAGAAAATCTGCCAGAAAATCCGAAAATGGGAATTATGACATCATCAAAATAAAAGATGACATCAGCATGGAATTAAAAGCAATTCCTTCATCTTCATCAGCCATTTCCTGACGCCATTTGAGAAACAAAAACGTGAGAGAGAGCTTGGAGAAAATAGGGAGAAGGAAGGAGAAAACTCGCGAGGTAGATCGATTTCTTTGGTGAATTCGTACCTAACGCGTATGATCCTTCTCCTAAGCTTCTCTTCTACATGGATTAAGGTACTTGAAGCTTAATTTTGTTGTTTAAAAGGGGCTACGGTTCAGCCAAATTGAGTAAAAGCCAGAGGGAGCTTGAGGTAACTTCCAAAACTTCAATCTTTGATTGTTCTGGCTGTTGTGGGCAATTTAATCGGTGAAATTTCGCTGGATTGTCTTTGTGTGTAAAAATGGAAAATGGGTTGTGGGGGCTGTTATGCTGCCCAAATTGATACTAAATGGTAGTTTTAACCTAATGGAATAGTCAATAAAGTGGTTAGGAGTAGAAAGGAACGCGTTTACGCAGCCGAAACTGAAAAACCCCGATTTTCCCCGGAATACTTGAGAATTTCGGCCAGCTCTAGAAATGGGTCTTAGAGTTGGATTTTCAATGATTTGATGATTCCATTGAGTTCAGGAGCAAAAATTAGGTGGGGTTACAGTTGGGCACTTTTCCGGAAAAGGCTGAAAAAGCATAATTACGAAAACGCCCCTGAAACCCTTAAAGTGGGGCTGTCAAGGGTAATTTTGTAATTGGCATTGAATTTGATAATTCTGAGTCCGGAAATGGATTCCTTGGGCGAAAATATGTTAGAATAGCCCATGTCAAAATTTCAAGAAAAGTACAGCCGGACCGGGTACGCGGGGCCGGCCGGGTCCCCGGGGGTATTTTAGGAAATTTTCAATATAGCCTCATATAACCCCCAGAAACACTATGGAAGTGTCTAAATAGTACATTTGACATTGTAGGATCAAATGTGAAGCCCCGAGTTGCTGGCACGCAAATCGAGGAGAAAAGACTGGAGGTAGGGGACTTACCATACTTGCATGTATTCGATATCTTTGCTTGTGTAGTGATGTATGTGATTGCTTTACTTGATTGTGTAGAGCATATTTGAATAAATGAAGCTCTGTTTCTGTTTTCGCTATGGCCATAGTCTTGTTGTATGAAACATTGAGCATGCAGAAATATCATTATGGGGTATGCATCTAGATAAAGCTAACATGTCATACACCTAGCATCTATCATGCATGCATTATGGTATCTGTTTCCTACTGAGATTCTCTCGAATCTCACTCTCCCCTACCAATAATTTAGACAGGGCAAGTGGCTCGTAGAGGGAGCGGCTAGGACTCCTCCGAGATGAGATTGTGTAATCCCCATTTGAAGAACTGTAATGGGCAATTGTACCCTGTGTATCTTTAGCGAAGGTATGTACCCGAGATTTCCGGGATGATTAAGTTGTACACTCTGATATTTATATGAATGTGATTTATCTTCGCGTAGTAATTGTATTCGAAATGTGAATATAAGACCAAGTTTATAAATAATTTCAAAAAGTATTCGTGAAAACCCCGTCATATGATGGGTTAGTAAATGTTATTTGATTATTATTGGTCTCTATTTCATTTTAATCGCGTATTTCGGATATAATTACGGAGGGGGTTACACCATACACACACAATTCTATTCTCTTAATCACTTAATCCTAGCCATTGATCCCTTATTCACCAAGGAGTCTCCTCTTCGGTAACTGGCCAATTGGTCTGTAATTTCCCATTTTGCCCCTGATTATGACAACATTTACTAAATCATCATCTTCAAGCATATTTTATACCACAATTCACATCACATACTTAAGAAGTGTTTAATTAACAATAATTACACTACTTGAGAAGTCATTAGCCCTAAATTACAATCAGGATATTACATAATAGATGAAGCAAATGGAATGGACACGCCTATGCTGATGTCAAGAGAAAAGATTACAACATCACAAGATATAGAGGAATGATCAGATCGTTACTCTATCTCACTACAAGCAAACCTGACATCTAATTTAGTGTCGGTATATGTGCAAGATATCAACCAGTACCAAAGGAATCACATGCTAAACTATCAAACAAATCTTTAGATACCTCACAGACACGACAGAATTAGGTCTCTAGTATCCTAAAGGAAGAAGTGAATTTCTAGTTGCATACTCAGACTTTGATCATGGAGGTTACAAGACAGACAGAAAGAGCACCGATAGACAAAGTCTGTTTCTTGGAGGTTCACTTGTGCCATGGTTTAGCAAGAAATAAAATATATAGTCTCTTTCGTCAACGAAAGATGAGTATGTTGCAGCATCAAGTTGTTGTGTACAAGTGTTATGGCTCAAGCAATAATTACAAGATCTTGGTATTTATCTAAAGGAAATACCAATATACTGTGACAACACTAGCATAATAAGGTTGGCAAAGAATCCAGTTCAACACTCCAGAGCCAAGCATATTGATGTTAGACATCACTTCATCAGGGATTATGTTTAAAAGAAAGATGTAAAAGTGATATTCATTCCAACTCATCTTTAACTAGCTGATATCTTCACAAAACCCCTTGCAAAAGATCAATTTCTATTTAATAGAAGAGAATTAGGAATGGTAAATCCCAATGAATTGTAAGTTATTTAGTGTTTAAAAAAATGTTAGATGATGTTATTTATTAACATTTTGATTATTACTAACTTAAGCATAAGAGTTTCTAGCATCTCTTTTTGTAGGATCTTGATATTCTATTTTAGGGTATGAAATGCAGAGGTTAACAAAGTACTATATCACTTAAGGGACAACTTCAAGTAACCATCATTACCCGAGTAACACCTTGAAGTAATTGTAGATATTACTTGAGTAACCACTTGAGTAATGACCTAGAAAATATGATAGTGAAGCATCAATTCAAAAGGAAATGGCATAACGGTTGAAAATGAACATCAAGAAATAAAGGGATAGATTATTTGAGGGAGCACTCGAGTAAACTATCAAAATTACTCGAGTAAGGCCTCGAGTAATCATGAGTGCAGATAAAAATCAATCCAATTTCCATTCAAATCTGTCATAAAATGACATCAAATGATTGAGGGAATATACATAAGTAATTAAAATATTACTTATGATAGGAACATGTTTAAATTGCTTTGATTTAATTTTTCAAAAAGCATTACTCGAGGGAGCCCTCGAGAAATAGCCCAAGATCACTCAAGGGGGCCCTCGAGTAATGTCGGGCATCAAGGCTATATCACTGTGCGTCACATCATTTTAATTAAATTACTTCAAGTGATTCTCCAAGTAACCTTTCTGAAAAACATTTCACAAACACTTCTTGACTCCATTTTCGAAAAAACCCATTGAAATTTTTGGTTAAAAACTTCTCAAATCGCTAGAAAGCCATAACCTTCGACTTACGCGAGAAAAATTTCAGAAATTCTTATTCTCTCAATCAAAAAGGTTAGAACCAAAACCACCACTCCTGATACTCCTTTTATGTCTCAGCAATCACTTGAATCTTCTCAATCTCCTCCAGCCAAAAGAGAAAAACTCACTCCCAGATCAAAAGCTAAATCCAAGCCATAGGCCAAACCTAAAGTTAAGGGGGTCGTGATCAAGGAACCCATTACCACAAGAGCTCAATCTAAGAAGGATGTTCCTCTTGGTAGAGGAAAAGAGACTAAGGCACCTTCTCCACCTCCTTCTGATTCCTTTGACACTCCATCTTTCTCTAAGAAGCCATAAAAAAAGACTAAGTTCAACAGAAAACTTGCCCAAGCCATGGCAAGTATACTAGATAAGGTTTACAAATCTAGTGAAGGGAAGCAAGGTCAATCTTTAAAGGAA
The DNA here is from genome assembly GCA_963242795.1 of Inga leiocalycina. Lineage (NCBI taxonomy): Eukaryota > Viridiplantae > Streptophyta > Magnoliopsida > Fabales > Fabaceae > Inga > Inga leiocalycina. The sequence goes on from OY725323.1 coordinate 49,174,115, forward strand.
CCAAATGTCAGGGAAGAAGAAATTACATTCCCTCCAAAGGGATTCAATGTGAAGAAGATTGAGGAGTCTCAAAAGTTCAAAGATCACTTTTTAAGGAGAAAAGTGTGCAAGATGCACTTCATTGACCTCAATGTTCTTCAACAGGTATTGAAATTCAACTTCAATCCGTATCTTAAGTCCTATATGCATTGGCTTTTAGTTAAACTTCCATTTTGCTCTAAAGATAATGAGACATTTCTATTGTAATTTAGAACCTGTCAATAATCCACTTAGAAATTCTCTAGAAGAAGAAATGTTCTCTAAGGTTAGAGGGAAAGAAATCTTAACCTCACCCTTCAAAATCAACACCTGGTTAGGAATAAAGGACTCGCCTGAGGATAATATCTTAATCTTGATTCAAACCATTTGTTTTCTATTTTAAGGCCTAGTAAGATAGTAGGACCCCTCATTTTCAATCCAAGTGATATGTGTGATCTCATAGAGTCCTATAGTATATCTATTCTAGAGCCATAGTGAACAAAGAACATAATTATACTCATTTTATAAAGAGGGATTACATAAAATTTGTCTTATTTCTTCTCAAAGAAAAAAAAAGGACTTGGGAGAATATATCTTTGCTGAAATCAAAAGATATAGATTTGAAGGAAAATCACCACTCCAATGCCTTATCCTCAACTTTTATCCCTGTTTCTCAAAAAGAACAAGATTTGGTATTTGGAGAAGAGTGAACCAATTGAGAGGCTGGTTCCAGTGGGAAGAAACCAAATTGGGAAGTTACATATTGCACTACCCTTGAAAAACCCACTAAGTCAAATCCTAAAAAGAAGACTGAGACTACAACAAGCTGTTTGGATGAGACACAGTCTTTTGCTCTAGCATCTACATCTCCTTCTTCATTTTTTGGTGCCATATTGCAGACTTTTATGGAGAATATCCTTAGAGGTTTTCATGTTGACATTGCAAATACAAATGCTAAATTGATAACCGACATGAATTTCAAGGTGGGAGAGCTTGTAAAGCTATGGATAAGAGGCATTAGGAGATGTTGGCAGAATAACGAGCACAAGGTGAGCTTCTGAGATCACATCATACCAGACTTGATATTATGGCACCTAGTTCATCCACACCTAGTTCCTAATTTGCCTATCACCATTTCCAGAAACCTTCTATTCTTTATGCATGACCCAAAAACATCCAAGACCATTCACATCACCATTGTGTCTTAGTTCCTCCAGCCTAGTCAGCTCAGCCTGAGCCAGTGCCCACACCTATTGTATTCCCAACTGGCACTGAGGAAGTGGTTATCTCCTATAATAATCATCAATCACCTAAAAGAACAGTGGAAGTGGAGATTTCTTCTCAGGTCCCAGTCCCACAAATTCCTCTAAAGGATCTCATTATGGTTCCTCCTTTGGTACTACCTGACCCTGAACCTTCTAGCTCCTTTTCAGACTCTTCCAATTCAGATGACTCATATGACTCTGGCTTGACACCTCTTCCTGTCAAACCTATCTCTGCAGTAAGCCATTTGGTCCTACTCATTCTCTTGATTGATCATACCCTTGTAATGAAGACATAAAGGGGGAGAAGAACTTAGGGGTGATTTTGTGAAAAATGATGTGATGTGATTTTGTAAAAGAATGCATGTGGATATGGGTGTATAAGGTTTAAGGGAGTTTATTAGCTTTATTAGTTTTTGTTTGAAGTTTGATTATGTTGGTATCATGAATTCATCCTACAATTTCAATTGAAGTTATATTACATTATAGACTAATGAATTTTTTATTTATATGCAAGGTTAACAAATTAGAATATATTTACAAAATTTTGAGCTTTTGATTTTAACATCATTAAAATTGGATTTAAAAAGATTTCAAATACTAAATTTCTTAAAATCATTATATTTGAATTCAAAATGATCTTCCCAAATTCATTTTGAAAGAGTTTTCAAGCTTAAATTGAACAAAAGATTTCATATGAAAAGTTATCAAGAAGCTTATGATTGAAAACTCAATTTCAAAAACTTTGTTCAAAATCACCAAGTTTTATCATCATCAAAAAGGGGGAGAATGTTAGATCCCATATGTTTTAATAATAATAAAGATTGGATTAATATTACAAAAGTTTTAAATAAAAGGTTTGAACAAAGTAACTAAGTTCTTGGTGGCAGGAAAGACCATTACTCGAGTAGGTACCAAGTAATAAAGAAGAATTAAGAGACAGAGTACAGGAGATAGGAACACTGTGAGATTTTTTAAAGGATTACTCGAGGGAGCCTTCAGGTAATAACCTTCATTACTCGAGGGACCACTCAAGTAATGTGTGAGAAATTGTTCTAGAAAGCACTCTATCAAAAATTGTATAGGATTACTTGAGTAATCAACAGAGTTATTTGAGACATTAATCAAGGGATCACTCTAGTAATCTACAAAGTTATTTGAAGCATTACTCGAGGGATCACTCAAGTATCAGGTAAGAAAAGAAGATGTTACTCTAGGCCAAGAATTTGATGTCTTTACTCGGGGGATTACTAGAGCAATGAAAGGAGAATTGCAAGAATTACTCGAGGGATCACTCGAGTGATCAGAGATGAAATGAAACACTTACTCGAGGGATCACTCGACTAACTAAGTATGCAAAGTTTTATAAAATGAATTACTCGATGGTTTACCTGAGTAATCTGGTCAGACAACATTGACTTCCTCTCCCTCTTATTTTTAATGAAGATTACTCAAGGGACTACTCGAGTAATGAAGCATAATTACTCGAGTAGCCACTCAAGTAATGCAGTATAGAAAGCATGATTTTAATATAGTATTCATTAATTTGTTATATATACTATTAACCTTTCATTGTATTCATTTTCTAAGTATATTTATAGTGAAATAATGAAGAGATCATGCATTGAGAGAGAAGTCAAGCATATCATCCGTAACATCCGAAATGCTTACCTACTACAAATGGCTATTTTTCACATTTAAAGAATGGTCAAATGAAGATGCGTGACTCTAACTGACATGTTTGGAATGATTCCAACGAATATCACAATTCCTCTATATATATGGAGCATTCAACGAAGAACAAAACAAAACAACTAAGAATACAAACTCATATCGATCAATATATTCTTTGTGCTCTATTTACTTATATTTATTATTTATACTTTAGTGATTATACATTTGCTCTATAAGAGAGTTTTTCACTATAAACTCAATATTTGTTATTGAGACAACTTAAGGTTGTGGAACCTTGAGTTGGGGATTTGAATACAACGTGTAAAGGGAACCGACTGTCCAGAGAAGGAACTTGCTGTGCAGTGAGGTGCCAAGAACCAACTAAATCTTGGAAGATATAGTAAAAATCTCAAAGAAGTTCTAAGGACTAGATGTAGGTCAAATTGGTTGTGGCCGAACTAGTATAACTCCCGATGTACACTTCGGTGATATTTCTCCTAGCTCTTAACTACTTTAAATTTTCTGTCAATTTTTATATACGCAAAGAAACCTCTGGCATCACCTTTTTCACCCCCTCTTGGGTGGAACACTTGCACTAACAACATTAATTGATATAAAGTAACCATTATTATTATTATTAAGTTATACAAATGAAAATAAGACTAGAAAGTGTAATATATACTATTGTCTATGTTATTCATGTGAAAGCTAAGTAAAGAAATGAATGGTGACAATGAAACAACCAACTTCTTAGCTTATAATTAAACCAAAAAAAATTAGATAAGTTAAAATAATACAAAAAAATATTATCTAAATTCCCCCTATTGAAATAATTCTAAGGGAAATTAAAGCATTTGCAAATTAAATGGTAGTAAAGATAATATGACAATTAATGCCAAAACCATATAAATTAAATAAGAAAAGAAGGATACTGGAAATTAAAATAAATAAATAAATAAGGAAAGAAGGTGCTGAAGCTTACCTAAATTAATAGGGTGCCTTAGCTAATATTAGCTTACATGTCTTTAACATATGAAGAAGAAATGAAGGTGATGATCGAAGCTCGATCACCTTCTGTGATCTCTCCATTATGGTGGTAGTAGCTCTTAACTCTCACTCTCAGTCTCTATGTGCGCAGTGTCTAATCTCTTGCTCTCTCATTAGTCTAAATAATATATAGATCGAGAAGTAAGATAAGTTTTGCACATGCGACAAGGCTATAGCCTTGGTAGTCTTTCAATAGTGCAGCATATTAGAAAAAAAAATGATTGGCTATCTGCAATGGGTATTGGCTAGTGCTTGTCCTGCCAATCTCCGGCTAGGGTTTATTCACTTAATCTTAGCCGGAGCTTGGTGGGGCAAGTGCCGGCTAGGGTGGGGCAACCAACATTAGTGTTTGGCCCACCAAGTACTAGCCAAGGTTAAACTTGGCCGACACTTGGTGGAGAAAGCGTCGACTAAGGGGACTTAACCAAAAAAAAAAGAACTAGCTGACTAAGGGGGCTTAACCAAAAATAAAAAAAGAACTGATAGGGGGCCTTGGCTGGCGTTTGGCCCACTAAGCGTCGACCAAGGTTTATTCACTAAACCTTGGCTGGCACTTGTTGGGAGTAACCCCCTCTGTAATTATATCCGAAATACGCGATTAAAATGAAATAGAGACCAATAATAATCAAATAACATTTACTAACCCATCATATGACAGGGTTTTCACGAATACTTTTTAAAATCATTTATAAACTTGGTCTCATATTCACATTTCGAATACAATTACTACACGAAGATAAATCACATTCATAAAATATCAGAGTGCACAACTTAATCATCCCGGCAATCCCGGGTACATACCTTCGCTAAAGATACACAGGGTACAATTGCCCATTACAGTTCTTCAAATGGGGATTACACAATCTCATCTCGGAGGAGTCCTAGCCGCTCCCTCCACGAGCCACTTGCCCTGTCTAAATTGTTGGTAGGGGAGAGTGAGATTCAAGAGAATCTCAGTAGGAAACAGATACCATAATGCATGCATGATAGATGCTAAGTGTATGACATGTTAGCTTTATCTTGATGCATACCCCATAATGATATTTCTGTATACTCAATGTTTCATGTAACAAAACTATGGCCACAGCAAAACAGAAACAGAGCTTCATTTATTCAAATATGCTCTACACAATCAAGTAAAGCAATCACATACATCACTACACAAGCAAAGATATCAAATACATGCAAGTAAGGTAAGTCCCCTACCTCCAGTCTTCTCTCCTCGATTTGCGTGCCAGCAACTCAGGGCTTCACATTCGGTCCTACAATGTCAAATGTACTATTTAGACACTTCCATAGTGTTTCTGGGGGTTATATGAGGCTATATTGAAAATTTACTAAAATGCCCCCGGGGACCGGCCCAGCCCGGCCCCACCGTACCCGGTCCGACTGTACTTTTCCAGAAATTTTGACATGGGCTATTCTGACATATTTTCGCCCAAGGAATCCATTTCCGAACTTGAAATTATCAAATTCAATGTAAATTACAAAATTACCCTTGACAGCCCTACTTTAAGGGTTTCAGGGGCGTTTTCGTAATTATGCTTTTTCAGCCGTTTCTGAAAAAGTGCCCAACTGTAACCCCACCTAATTTTTGCTCCTGAACTCAATGGAATCATCAAATCATTGAAAATCCAACTCTAAGACCCATTTATAGCCTTGGCCGAAATATACATGTACTCTGGGAAAAATTGGGGTTTTTCGGTTTCGGCTCCGTAAACGCGTTCCTTTCTACTCCTAACCACTTTATTGACTATTGCATTAGGTTACAACTACCATTTAGTATCAATTTGGGTAGCATAACCCCTAGGGAAACCAATTTTCCATTTTTGCAACCAATGGCAATCCGGCGAAATTTCACCGATTAAATTGCCCACAGCAGCCAGAATAGTCAATATACAAGAGTTTGGAAGTTACCTCAAGCTCCCAATAGCTTTTCTCAAAGTGGCTGAAACCCTAGCTCACCTCAACACAAGAAATGGAGCTTCCAAACCTTAAATTACATAGAAGAGTAGCTTAGAAATGGAGTTATACGCGTTAGGAGCTAGATCATCGGAGAAATCGGCTTACCTTGTGAGTTCTCTTCCTCTTCTCTCTCTAAACTCCCTCTCTCTCTTTCTCCATGGTGCTGCACGGTTTTTGGCTGATGGAGGAAGATGATGATGACTTTATAACATTTAGCTTATGTCATCTTTAATTATGATGATGTCATAATTCCAAAATTGGCATTTTCGGATTTTCTGGCAGATTTTCTGCCCAATCTGTGAAAAATCATAACTAATTCTAGAAAAATCAAAATGAGGTGATCCCAAAGCCAAATGAAAGGTAGTTAAGTCCTATTCATTGGAAAAATATGATCCATTACTAGAAATCACCACACAATTCCAGAATTACACAAATTTCATCACTGCCCCAAAACAAAGTCCATTTTCGACCCCAAATTTTGGACAGTCATATCTCCCAGTTCCCAAAACGAAATGGAACAAATTATATGTCCATTTTGAAGCTTTGGATGTAAAATTTAAGACTGGAAAGTTTCATAATTTTATGACATCATTTGCCTAGTAAAAACGTCCACACGAGAAGACTGCCCAGACAGAATTCACACTGGACAGCATTTCCAGTTTTGCAACAAATGTGTCCAATCCAATTTAAATCAATTCCAATGATTAAATACCACAACATGACACCATTTCCATCACAATACCCCATTCAATTATTCCCTCTATTCTAAGTCAATTTGGATGTTAATCCACAATTGAACTCAAATACAGGGTTTTGGCGTTGCTCATAACACACACGAATCACATTCGAGTGTGAAATCACATCATATTATCCAAAAGGGTTATTTATCACTAACCACATCCACTTTTGAAGTCATTAAGCCTTAATCACAATTTGGGATCTTGCTAAAATAGGGCTTAGCAGTCCACTTCTCTCAGGCTTATTCTCTAACCTCGAGCCTCAAAATTCGGGGTATTACATTGGGCCAAGCGCTGGCAAAGGAAACCTCACAAGTCAACATTGGCCTTGGCAAAATGCCAAGGCCAACTGTAGCCACCATGTGCCTACCTAGGCCAAGCACTGTGGCCTTGGCAGGCACGCCAATGGGGCCGGGCAATAACATATATATGCTTGCATGAAGTGACATTCCATTCGTCCGTGAAGCAATCAAGCAACATAAGAAACATACCTAAAGTAGAGATTAGGCATCTGTTATAAGAAAAGAATTTAAGGGGGAAAACGTGAGGACGCAATCAGATATTCAGTAATAAACCATATGGAAAAAGGATGGACAAATAACTATAATCTCTCTATTAATTGAGAAGGAATTTATGGAGCCAATTGTAACACCCTTGTTTTCAAGTGTATGGATGGTTGAAGTGCAGTAATATCTTTAAAATGGAGACCGATAATCTTTTGTAAACGGCGGAAGTCCCATCTTCAAACAATGTGTTGAGTAGGTTTTTCAACAATCTTTTCAAAAATCATTTTCAGATTTGGTCTCATTTTATTTTATGATTCATTTCAAGCCATCCGTTTTAGGTTCATTTCTTCATATCTGAGTTTTTACTAATAAGTTCTCTGCTGAAACCCAAGCTACTATAATTAATTAACAGCCCTAAATAAACAGCTATTCACTACTAGCTCGGATGTCACTTTGTGCTTGCTTATATACAGGCGCTTATTTACGTGTCTACGGTCTTGTCAGTATGAGACTGACCACACTTAAATACAAATTAAATATAACTCCAAAAAGATAACCAACAGAAAATTAAATTCTAAGTCCTTTGCTTCATTCACCCGTGTTTATCTTCTTGCCTGAGGAACTACTTGCACGAGCTGAAAATTTGTTTTGGAAAAATAGGGTGAGATTCAATGAATCTCAGTAGTAACAGATATCACTCATATAAAATGCACATATATCAAGCCATGTCAACCAAAGTTATAGTACAATCAACATATTCAACATTCAGAGATAAATTCAAAATATGCAGAAAGCATAAAGTTACCAATTCAAGGACAATCGTCCCTTGCCACAGCACTGGGAAATTCTATTGGGCCTTAGCCTTTCTCATCTGAATGTTTTAAATTCATGATGGTACAAACATTCCTATAACATATCACATAGTATTTGAGGGATAAGTTACTACCTGACAATTTTTCCAAATCTTGATCTTGATTGATGTGCTTTGAACATCCTGGGCAAGTGTCAAGTCCTATAAATTATAATTTACGGGTAATGAGTTATTTCTTAGTCCAACTCTTTCATAAATTATTCTCTTATGTTGGTTATCATTAGGATAACTTCATTAGGCCCAATATGTAGCTAATGAGCTCAAGCTACTCCAAAGGCTTAACTCAATTCTTAAAGGTCCAATTCTATTACAAAACTCTTAACTTTGAATTTTCGCACAATTACCAAAAGCTAACAGATTTTTCACTGAACTTTGAAAAATCATAACTAATTCTAGAAAAATTTTATTGGGATGATCCACAATTATGTGTAACCCTTATTAAGTCTATTTTAAGGAAAAAATACTTTCCACAGTCTTTTGTGCACAGAAAATTTCCAGATTTTACGTCTTCCCTTGCTGCTAGAAACTCTGACCAGTTTGAATGGTCTACTTCAAACACTCATATCTCCTAAAATACTTATCAAAATCTTTCATAATACCTATCAAATTAAAGGTCTTTAAGTGTACTTTAATTATGGAAAATCTCATTATCATCAGATGAAGTTTGAATAGTGAAATTCTCACCACAACAAAACTGTCAGACAAAAACGCATACTGGCAGCTTAGTGAACTAAAGTTCAAGTGTTGAAGCTTTTTAATATTAAATGTATTAAAACAATATAAAACATTTAAAATTAAAAAAATTCAAATTAAAATTAATTAAATTTAAATTATAATTTAATAATTATCAATTACAAAATTATATATATATAATCTAATAAATACATTACCTGCCCTTCAGCGCTCCTCCTGAACTGGACGAAACTCACCGCAGCTATAAAAAAATTATTTAAATATGAATAATTACAAATATCCTATTAAAAATATTAATTACAAAAAATATTAATTAAATACTATTAATTACTTGTACCACCTCCTCCTACACTAGGTCCTTCAACCCCTTTAGAACGTCCCTCCACGTCCTGAAGTGAAAGGGGAACTGCATCCAATTTGAGCCCAGGTCATTCAGAAAGCGGTTGAACAAGTGGCCCCCATTGTCGATGGGCTGGTTCGTGCCCTTATTCCATGACATTGCAACTCATTATGTCCAGTCCATGCTATTTAAACCGACCACATCCAGCCTCCTCGTGGACACGTTCCTCTGCTCATCTGCACAATTTATCGCACGTTAGATAAAATGTAATTCAAATTTAACATTTCAAATTTAAATAAATCATTTATTAAATAAAAAAAATTATTTACCTTAGACATGCACCTCAAACCCTGTAGATCGTGGAGATGACCCTCATGGGTTGTTCTGCTCCCACGCCTTCTTTTCATCGAAGAACTGCTCTATCTCTCTAATCCCAATCAGGATCTTGAAGTCCTTGTTTGCATCATAGTCATCGACGCTGATGTCTCCCTCCCCCAAATAACGCACCTCTGGTGCGTCGCCTCCTGTGGGATAGTCTGCGCTGGCTGTGGTAGGGCCGACTCCTGTGGCTGCTGTAAGGGGATGAGTTGAAATGCCGTGGTTGCCCTACCTCTGTGCTGACCTGTCCCTCTACCCCCTGCTCTACTGCTGCCACCTTGCAAAGTCAGTCTGGGGACCTCGAGCTCCTTCCCCCTATCCTGTCTTAAAGCCATATCAACTACAAAAATTCAAAAAAAAACATTTTAGTCACATTATTATGCAAAAATATAATATAAATATAAATATAAATAAAATACATATTGTCCATATCCCACCATACCCCAAGTACAAATAATGAGAAATGCTGCAGCAAAAACTCTTCCAAATACGTCTGAACGCTCAAATCTAAAAGAAAGCACTCATAGAAACTTCAAGAAACAAAATAGCCAAATGGGAAAAAGGAAGGGGGTGGTATTATATACTGGCAAAGTTTGTAACGGTTCTTGAAATAACCGCTACATCAGCCGCTACAAATAAGCTAGGGTGGCTAAACTTTGTAGCAGTTCTATAATAACCGCTACAAATTACAAAGACCTTTGAAGTTTTGTAGAGGTTATTTTACAAAACCGCTACAATTTTCAAGACCTCTGAAATTATGTAGCGGTTATAGCTTTATAACGCTACAAATAGGCAACATTTGGAATTTTGTAGTGGTTTAATTGGTGAAACAACTACAAATAACTGTCACACTATTGGCACGTCTTGGTCGCTCCAAGTGGCGAGAATTTTATAGCAGCTTTTATTATGTAACTGCTACAATTTAACCACTACAATTTTTAGCAGGAAATGCATGCCATTTATGTAGTAGTTGTTTTTTATTAACCGCTACAAAAAATGTTGTCAATCTGTCACGCCAGTTGGCTGTAGCTTGCCGCTACAAGTTTGTAGCGGTTTATTTTATAACTGCTACAAATGTTACTATTTATAGTGGTGAATTATAACCACTACAAATTCACCGCTACAAAATGCGATTTTTTTGTAGTGTCTTTTTCTATCTCATATCATTTGAATTCTTATTCAGCAAACTTATATACTGTAAGTTATGTCCCTATAAGCTTTAATTGTTTTCTTTTAAATTTTCTGATCAAGTCTGTGTGTTTTGTTCTGATGACACAGAAACTAAATTGGTATTTTCTTATTGATGCAAGATAGGTGAATTAATAAGTGTTATTTAGAGGTAAATATGTGAATGAATAAGGGAAATATTAGTGGCATACATTTTCTAATTTCCATACAATCAACAAGGCCAGTTCAATAATGCCTTTACAGTTCATAAAGATGTAGTATTTTAAAGTTAATATTATAATATTTGGGGTAATAACTCTCTCATCAACCTATAGGTCTTCCTGCCATTGTTGTCCCTTAGGTTTATGGCCTACTACATCCTTGCCTCAACAAAATCTTCATCCAAACTCCTCAATCACAAGCATAGTGTCCTTGGAAGCTAAAGATTAGTTGGTAAGTTCTGTTATTGCTTGTTGTTGATAACTTTTGGAACTTGAGGATATCATAGTACTACTATTTGTTGTAAGCATGATAAATTTGAAATATTGCACTTTGAAATTGGTAGTTGAATTGTTAGTTTTTATAGTGTATCTCGAGTGTTTCATATCATTGTTCTAAACTTGAGTGTTGTTGAAAATGGATTAGGTGGTAATAAAATAGTTCACAATTACATGAATGCATTGAGAACTAGTAAAGAATATGAGAATGGGGTGGAAAAGTTTATTGAATTTACTAAAATGAATGCGCATAGTAAAAATGGGAAGTATTTGTGTCCATGTATCAACTATTTAAATGAGGAGTCAATGGGATATTGATAATATAAGAGATCACTTACTTTGTGATGGAATAAATCTTTCCTACACAAGGTGGATATGGCAAGGTGAGGAACTAGCTGCTCGGGCATTCCATGAGAAGCAAGTTGTTGATGTTGGAGATGAGGATAGAATGCAGAAAATGATTCATGATGTTGAGGTAGAATGTTTTGCACAATCACAAATATATGATAGTGTGCAAAGTAATGCAAAGACTATAACACCCCAAATTTTATTCCCTAATATACCTTATAAGTATGGGGAATGGAAGAATGAATTTTGGGGAATTTAATATGCAGTTAGTGAAAACTTTCCTATGAGGCAGTAAGATTGTTATATGATTTTGGATGACCAAATCTCTTTGAAAAAAAAATGAAATTTTATAGAGTGCAAGTAGACATCTTAAGCTTTAATTTGATAGGTCATATGACTCAATTAGGGCTACATACAAAAAGATATGAATTTTTGAAATTAGCCTAGAAAAACGATGAATTTTTTGAAACAACATACAAAGAAATTAATTCTGGTAATTTTATTCTTTCAACTGGTGAGAGGCTATATTTTGTCTTGAAACTAGACTTGATAAGAGTTTTATAACCTTTGGAATCACTCTAATATGATGTCTATAAATTTAGTTATGATTTCTCAAAAATTGGGCAAAAAATCTGCTAGAAAATCCGAAAATAAAAAAAATAACAAACTTGTTATTTTGCCAAACAAGTGCTAAATTAATTATTTTCTATTTAATTGAATTTAATTTCAATTAATTAAGGAAAATAAAGGGGAAAATGTACTTAGAATATTTTGGTCAAATAAATATGAATTTATTGAAAATTTGAGCAAAAAGTGCAATTTTGACCAAAATTGAGACTTTAAGTATATACGTAACTGGAACAAGTTATGAAACCAATTGAGACCAAAAGATATGACCCCTATGTGTCTCCTGCATGTGGCATGAAGAAGGAAATATTACTTGGGCTTAATGACATAGTTACATGTACATAAGGATTTATGTACATAAAAGCCAAAATATTGATTTTTGGAATTTTTGGGAAATTGCATAATTAAGCACTTATGACATCATCCTAATGTTAAAACATCATGTTCCTCCTTAAACTCATTTCAGCGTCAAAACAGCCTTGAACTAGAGAGAGAACATTAAGATTCTTAGAGAGAGAAAGACGAAGAAATCTTACAAGATAAGCCAATTCCTCCGACGATTTAGCTCCTAACTCGTATAACTTTGTTCCTAAGCTACTCTTCTATGTATTTAAGGTTTGGGAAGGTCAATTTCATTGTGAACAAGGGTTAGGGTTCAGCCACTTTGAGAAAAGCTATAGAGAGCTTGAGGTAACTTCTAATCCTTTGTATATTGACTATTTTAGGTACTGTGGACAATTTAATCGGTGAAATTTTGTCGAATTGTCTTTAGCTTGAAATTTTGGAATTGTAATTGCCTAAGGGTGATGTTGCCAAAATTTGGACTAAATGGTAGTTGTAACCTATTTAAATAGTTAAGAAAGTGGTTTGGAGTAGAAAGGAACACGTTTGCGGAGTTAGAATCGAAAAACCCCGATTTTTCCTGGACGGTACCTATATTTTGGCCAGGATGAGATCTAGGGGTTAGAGTTGGATTTTCAATGATTTAATGGTTCCATTCAGTTTGAGAGGGGAAAATAGGAGAGCTTACAGTTGGTCGCTTTTTTGGAAAAGCCTGGAAAAACATAATTATGAAAATGCCCGAAATCGGGGCTGCCAAGTTCAATTTCATCATTTGGTAGTGAATTTGGTAATTCTAAATCCGAAAATGGATTCCTTGGTGAAGATATGTCAGAATAACCCCAGTTAGGATTTCAGGAAAAGTAGGGTCGAATTGGGTTCAGCAGGGCCAGGGTAGGGTGCCATGGGCATTTTGGTAAATTTTCACCGTAAGCTAATATAATCACAATAAACACTATGAAAATGTCTAAAATGATACATGGATAGGTTTTAACCTATTTCTTGTATATTTGATGTTTTAGGACTGATTTGGACTCCTGTAGTTGGCACGTTTCACGAAGCAGACCGTTCGAGACTAGAAAAGGTTCAAGTAGGGACTACTACCTCTCATATACTATGTGACTATTTGTATGATGTGTGTTACCATATTTTGTGAAATGAACATGTGTTGGAGGCACATTACCTGATTATGGTTCGGTGACCAGTGAAGGTACACTAGTATTATCTGGCTGTAACCGGTGACTCGGCTGAGGTACACATAGGGATTTCAACTTGATGATTGGCACTAAACTTTGTGTACACACATAGATTGATGTGAATTTTCATTTTACTTAATACAGTGCATTGCATATTTAATTCTCACATTTTATATATTGATAGTATGTTTCTACCAGAATTCCTTGGAATCTCACTTCTTTTTTTAAACAAAATACCACAATGGGTGCCAACGGCTCGAAAGACAAGGATGAAGATATGGGAAAATAATGGGCATATTTCCCAAGACGATGATAGTGGTTAAATTTAGTCTGTATTGGGATATTCTGTACATATTCATAAATATTAGTGAATTTTGCTCTATTAGTTCCTGTCTGTAAACAAATACTTTTATCAGTATATTTGTACTTTTTTGTATGCTTATAGAACTTGGCCCATATTACTCAATATATATCGAAATGGAAACGAGAGTTGACATTTTTTGTATCAGTGACCAAAGCAGTTCGAGCAGAGCTAATAAGTGGTTTTGGCATTATCAGAATGTTATACTGATAAAGTTTTGTTTTCATTAGGATAGGGACCATGAGCAGTTGGAGTTTAAGCAATTCGAGCGAGCAACACAAGGGATCACTCTCGTCGGTGAATCAAGGTAGCCTGAGCAAGAGTATCTTTGAGTAGCAGCAGTCTGTCGATATGAGCATACCCAGGGAACAGGTCCAGGTTAAAGTGGTATATGGGCCACAGTTGAGACCTAAACCAGTACCTCAAGAAGGGATGGTAGATTCTAAACAACTACAGGCCGATGAATCAGAATCAAGTTTGGATTTTGCTGCCTATTCCAAAGTTGGAACTATACATGTATTACATGACTTACGACCACATTGAGACTAATGGGAGTACGTGAAAGGTATATATCGGCGGCCTTCTTTGCATGGGACACCCCCATTAATCGATATAAGGAATATTTGGAAAATATAGACACAATATATATGGGGCAGAGTTACTTTAACTTGGAAATTCCAGATAATGTATGGATTCATACTATGTTATATTTCTTTCTTGATACGGCATTTTGGGCTAGAAAGAAGAATGACATAGTCGAGTAGGGCCCAAATCATAATTTAAATGAATTCATGAAGTACATTACCAATATGGTACAATAGTACATGTACAGTAAGTGAGGTTAACCCAGTTATGATATTTTGGTGACTGAAGATGACTGACACAGACTATGAGACAAGGGCAGTTAGGCGGAGCCTACAAACAGAGAAAGATTTAGCCAGAGTTGGTAGTTTGGGAGGGTATAGATAAAGTTAATCATGCTCGACCCAAGGAAATCCTAAGATGGGTGACCCCCTGGGAAGTGCTTAGGTAAATGTATTGTAAAGGATTAATATGTCATATATAGTAGTTTATCGGATATCTGATGTTTCTGTTTCTCTGTAAGTATTGTAAATAGTTTTTGTTTGCTATGTATGACATATTTGTATACCTTGACTTTTATGAAATAATGAAAATGCTCTTACTCTTAAATGAAATGTAATTCTTCTCTATTTTCATGTAGTTTGAAATATAGAGATGGTACGACCTGGTAGACCACATGCAGGATACAATAATGCTGCAAATAAGCCAAGGCCTAATCCTATACAGTAGCAAATACTAGATATGCTGGCACAACAGTAAAATATAATGAATGAGGGGGAGGAATGTTCCTATTACTTAGGAATTATTCCAGGAGAAATTATTTGAGAAATATTTTCCCTCATCTATCAAGAGTGAGAAAGAGAAAAAGCTTCTGATTATCAGACAGAAAGATCAAGAAAGCTTCAATGATTATTTATCTTGGTACATCCGACTATCAAGGTATTCAACCTATCTCAAACTTCATGATAATGAAGAGTGGAGTTTCGATATGATGATTTAGGGGTTGAAACCCAAATTAAAAGAAAATTTGGTCTAACAACATTTCACCAAATTCAGTAAAGCGGTGGAAGAATGCCGCTACATTGAAAATTGCATGTTGAGCTTGGCTGGCAAAAACAACATTAAGGGTGTGTCTGGTAGTGGAAATTCTTCCCAGAAACATAAGAATCTGGAAGTTCCCTCTAGGGGCAATGATAGAAAGCTGTATCAAGCTGATAGCAGTAACGAGCAAAGATTTTCTGGAAATAAACTGTGTTGCCATTGTGGCTAGCCATATGGTGATGAAGCATACCCAATCAGGCTATGGATTTGCTACAATTGTTGAAAGCTGGGTCATTTTGCTAGTGATTTCCTACAACAGCAACAAATCAT
This sequence comes from Inga leiocalycina, assembly GCA_963242795.1. NCBI lineage: Eukaryota > Viridiplantae > Streptophyta > Magnoliopsida > Fabales > Fabaceae > Inga > Inga leiocalycina. The sequence goes on from OY725323.1 coordinate 49,190,094, forward strand.
GGAGCTTAGCTCAAAAGCTTGGGGTAAAGAGGCAATTACTCATGAGAAGGCACAGGGGTCGCCTGAGATAACCCTCGATACAATCTAAATTAATGAATATGTTTTACGAGTATTTTGGGTATTAGGACTAGCCATATGTATCGTATTTGACTGTGATACATTTAGGGTTGAATGTATATGAATAGTTGTTTAATTTTATTGTGAACACATCTATGGGTGTGAAAATTTGCCCTAAGTAAATTAGTTGAATGGTAAGATTTGCGTAAGGGTATTTTTTTCCTTAATATACACAAGAGCCAAAATGGTAAATGGGAATATATCGTTACTAGGGAATGCCCTAATGTCTTGATTAGAAATATAAGTGGAGTAATTGAATAGAATTGTTGACTAAAGTTAGAATAACATGTAACAGACTTAGTGTCTATGTTCTGATTAACTCGAGGAGTAGGGAAGAATGTGAGGAACACCTATAGGTGGTACTGGGAGCCAAATGTAAGCTCTGGCTTCCAGGGATTAACTTACTGAGTGGTTTGTGGTGAGGTGATCTATGTGGCTTACGATAAGGCAATCTATGTGGTGCTACCTATATGGTTTGTTGTATGGTGACCTATGTGATTTGTAATAAGGGAATATGTGTAGTGCAATGTGTGAAGTTTGTAATGTGGTGACCTGTGTGGTATGACCTATGTTGTCTACTATATGGTAACTTATGTGATCCTTGTCGGGTATAATTTATGTTCTATACAACCTCTGTGAGGTATGCTATCTGTCTGTGGCACAATCTGTGTGGTATGAGATCTTTGTGGAGTACAATATGTGTGTTATGCAATCTCTGTGTGGTATGCGATTTGTGTAGTTGTAGCAAAATATATAGGTGGAACGGGAATGAGCCCCTGTGTATACTTGGATTCTGGTTACATGCTTCATGAACATTATTTGAGAGTATTGAATAATAAGGGATAGATTGAGTAAGAAGAAATGGTTTCCAAATTGTGGACGTTCAAATTTTGGGGATGAAATTTATTTAAGAGGGGGAGAATTGTAACATCCCAAATTTTATTCCCCAATATGCCTTATAAGTATGTGAAATGGAAGAGTGAATTTTGGGGAATTTAATATGCTGCTAGCAAAAAATTTCGCTTTGGGAATTTAAAGAAACAAATTAAAGAGTTACTTGAAAAAGGGTTCATTAGACCCAGTGTTTCGTTGTGGGAAGCTCCAGTATTATTTGTCAAGGAGAAAGACGAGAGTCTGAGACTGTGTGTGGATTACAGAGAATTGATCAAGATAATCGTCAAGAGCAGAGAAAGATAAATCCTTAAGCTATAACATGAAAAGACTATATTTATAAAATAAATATATACATTATTCAAATATAAATCATAATCAAAATTACTTTAGCTAGCTAATTTTCAAAGTAGTATTATAAAGAGAAATCCTCATATATTCCCTCATGATGATCATTTCTTGTACCTTACTCATTATCTGCTTCATCTTCTTTGTTCAATTCTAGAAGACCCCTAGGAAAAGAAGTCTCAAGAATATCATAATTTGAGCAACTTTTGTCATCAATATCAATGACCTTTTTTTCCTTGGAAGCTACAGACCACATTTTATTTTCCTGATCGGTAATATTGAATACTTGTTTTACCTGATCTGCCATAATAAAAGGTTCATCCCCAAAACTTTTACTATTCAGATCTACTAATGTAAATCCTTACCTATCAATCTTCACATCATTATTGACATCAACCCATTTGCTTTTGAAAATAGGAAATCCAATTTTAACATAGTCAACCACCCAAATCTCATCAATAACCCTATAATAAGGTATGGCAACCAATTTAGAGTTCTTATATTTCGAACAAGAAAGTCCATAGATTCAACCAATTACAACTATTCTGGACGGTGCTTTTATCATCTAGGGACTTCATGTAAAAGGTATAACCATTGATCACAAATGAAGTCCAACTTATAACATCAACATCAGGACCACATGCTAACCACTTTATTGTATCAGAAAGACATTTTTCTCCATCAACCTTTTATTTGAACTAATGTGCAAAAGTTCTGTTATGATCCCTAATTAACCTTTGTTCAGTTATTTGACTATTTTGTTTCTGTACAATTTCTTTATGAGCATTCATGTAATATTGAACTTCATTAACATTATTCATGATGTACAAATGGACTTATTGCAATTCATCAGGATCCACACTCTTTACTATTGCCCTGCGTCTACCCCTTTCTTGATCATGACATTTAAGAAGCCCAATATGTTCTACATTTGACAAATAATGTAGACAAAATTCCATAGCTTTTTCAAAAACATTTTTCTAAACAATAGATGCTTCATGCCGATTAGGGTTCTTTACATACCCTTTTAGGATTTTCATAGTTCTTTCAATTGGGTACATCCACCAAAAATAGATAGGACTATACAACTTTATCTCCCTCACTAGATGAACAATCAAGTGTACCATGATGTTAAAAAAAGAAGGAAGAAAAAGCTTCTCAAGCTGGCACAAGATCATAAAACCTTTGTTTTCCAATTCATCCAATCTTTCCGCGTCAATGACTTTACTACAAATAGCATTGAAGAAGAATAAAGTCTAATCAATATATGTTGAAGATCATATTCAACAATGCCTCAAATAGCTACTGGGAGTAGTTGTTGCATTAAGACATAACAATCATGAGACTTTAGCCCTATTAACTTCAAGTCTTTTATTGACTCAAGCTTTTTAAAATTTGAAGAATACCCTAAGAGAACTTTGGTGCCATATAAACACTCACAAAATTTCTTTTCTCATCCTTAGACAAAGTATGAGCAGCAGGAGGACAAAAAGTCTCTTACTATATGGCCTTAGATGTAAGTCTTCTTGTATTCCCATTTTTTGCAAATCTAATCTTGCCTTCACACCATTCTTAGAACTTCCTTGTATGTTGAGTAGTGTTCAACAATACTTCACATATGTTTTTCTCCACATGCATGAAATCAATATAGTGTCTCACATCAAGATTGTGCCACTATGGAAGATCCAAGAAGACAAACCTTTTTTCCATATATTTTTCTCATTCCTACTCTTTATAGACTTACCAAAGATAGTATTGATATTGTTCACCCTTTCATAAACTTTCTCCTCAGTCAATGCCTCTAAAGTATCTTCAAACTCTTGGCCACCAAAAAAATATTTTTTTTAATCTACGATATGGGTGGCTTCATCTAAGAAATCTCCTATGGCCAAGATAAACCATCTTTCTTCCATGTTGAAGTTGATGGTAGCATGTGCCTTCTTCACAAATCGGATATGCTTTATGGCCTTTAATGCTATATCTTGACAAGTTTCCATATGCAAGCAAGTCATTTATAGTATGAAAAATCATGGCTCGGAAATTAAAAATCTCCTTCTTATTCACATCAAAAACATTGACACCTTCATCCCACAACTCTTTCAAGTCTTTAATCTAGGGTTCTAGGTAAACATCTAAGTCATTTCCGAGTTGCTTTGGTCCCAAAATCAATATAGATAACATAATGTACTTTCATTTCAGGTATAACAAAGGCGATAAGTTGTAAATTACCAACAAAATAGGCCATGAACTATGTATACTGCATAGGCTACCATAAAGATTCATGCCATATGTGCTAAGCCCAAGCCTAAGATTCCTAGGTAATTCACTGAAGCTAGGAAATAATTAATTGATTTTCTTACATTAAGAAGAATCAGCTAGATGTCAAAGCTTTCCATCAGAAATCCTCTCATCCATATGCCATCTCAAATTTTTGGCATCAATTTCATTAGCAAATAAGCGCTTGAACCTTAGTATGATTGGAAAATACCACAACACTTTTGCAAGGGCCTTATTTGATTTATACCTTAGAGTTTCACATATCGGACATTGCTCCTTTCTTCATGCTTTTTTCTATACAATATGCAATCATTAAGGCATGCATGGATCTTTTTATACTTCATCCTTAGTGGACACAATATTTTCTTAGCATCATAGTATCGATAAGGCAACACATTATCATTTGGAAGCATGCCTTTAAAGGCCTCAAGCATTTCTAAAAAACTGTTGTCACTCCATACATGCCATGCTTTCAAGCTTACCAATTTCAATATAGCTTTCAGCAATTGGTATTTTTTACACCCCAGGTACAGTGGCTTCTTAAATCACTGCACATTTTACCATACACATGTGATTGCTCAAAAGCCTTTTATCCTACATGAAGAATAATATCATCTATCCGATCATCTAGATCCGTGTCATTATCAGAGGCCACTCCCTCTTGTTGAGATGCACTTGCTATTTCTAATTCTTCACCATGTCATACCCATATTGTATAGCTCTTACAAAATCCTTCAAAAAATAAATGTGTATATATATCTACAGCACTTAGTTGCTTCTCATTCAAACATTCCACACAAGGGCATTAAAACATCCCACTGTCATCATCGGCATTTCTTCTAGCAAAGACTAAATAATCCCTCACCCCATTACCATATTCCACACTAGTCTGTTTAGCTTTTATCCAACTACGATCCATATAATTCAACACCTTTTTTTCCTCTATATATTTTTTCCCCTGGAAAGGGTAGGAGTATGATGAGAGCATGCAATCATTACACTTAAGTACCTAGTTTAACTATAAGCCTAATAAACAAGTACAAAGCAACTTTTATATCCTAATTCATTTATATAGCAAAGATCAGTTTGGTAGGCATCACTTCAATTAATCAATGCCAAAGACTAATTAAATTACCTGTCAATCACTTGAAGAAAGACTTTGAAGACTATAAACTACAAAGCAAAGATAGATCAGTTTGGTATGATGGGGTGGATTGCACGATGGAAGCTTTTAGGACCAGAAATTACACAACAATAAGCAAAAGCAAAATCAGCCTCAGCAGCAACAATAGAAAAGTTGGGCTTTCATCACATGCAAAGTAAGGAAGATGCCAATAAAATGGCAAGAGAAAACTAGATAAAGTTTGACAAATTCACACACCATCAAAAAATGTTCAGCTTTAGGTACTTTAAAAAAGAGATTTATAAAAGGTCAAGACAATAAAAACTTTCTATATATCATAAATTTTGTCTTTTAAACCAAATAGTAAATAGCAATTTCTTACAACTCTCAAGACAGATGCTACAGCAAAAGTTAGTGAAGGCACAAAAGCTACAATAGTTCACAAACACTACATTTTAGAAAGCAAGTGGAAGTGTACAGCTGAGATAGGAAACAATGCAGAGCAACAGAGAAAGGAAAAGGTATAAAAGAACTAATCAATTTACTGAATACAAAATATGTGGGTTGGAAATAAATCAGCACAAAAGTAGCAATCAATTTTCTGAATACAAAATATATGGGCTGGAAATAAATCAGTCTTTACCAATGAGACTTTATCAGTCAACACCTAGATAGGTGTGCTTCTTCACAAGAGCAAGATAGTGAACCATGAAGTCTCTATTGAGTATTTATATAGATCCAAATAAATCGGTATGTGTTACTGCCTTTGTTCACTTTGATGATTTAATTGGTGGATACAAATAAATATCATGGCATGATTTTCTACCTAAAGACTTGAAAACATAAGGCTTAATTGGTGGTGATAGAAGGTTAGGTGAAGTATGTTCAAAGAGAGTATATAGGATTCTAATGGCATAAAGAGGAAGCATTAGAATAAACGATTTAAAATTACAAAGAGGAAGCATTAGATAGAAGGTTATGTGAAGTATTTTCGCTCTGGCTCTAAATTTAAATTACAACATAGAACATGATTCAATAGACTTTTAAGAATAGAGGAAAAGAAGAAAACCATTGTAAAAACAATGGAAAACAATAATAGAAGAAATTGCCCAAATAACAAAACCATATACCACTGAAATGGCACAACTGAGGCTGAAACAAGACAACATGAAAAATAGGTCTATGGAGGTGATTCACATGTGATTTAGGGTACAATGCTACTTATAAACAACCAAAAGCCATAGTTCGCTAACACCAAGTTCATCAAAAATTTTATTGATAGTTAGGGTTCAGCATTTCTCATGCATTTGTATCTCAAATTTAGATTACAAAATGAAGAAGAATAAAGGGAAAAAGGACCACAATACCCTTGACCAATTTATCAACCAAAAAAAAACCAATGTATCTTCTAATTACCAGTAGTTTGAGCCTCAGGAAGACACCGACAGAGAAACGGCGAGGAGCATGTAATGAAATCTAATGTCGATCTATGTCCACCGACAGCCTTCATTAAAGATGGAGGAGGGATATGGGAAGGAGGAACGGCTGGGAAGAGACGGAGGAGTTTAGAATTCCATATTGGAAGTCCTTATATATGAGATATTTTCTTGATGTGATGCATATAGAAACAAATGTTTGTGATAGTCTAATTGGCACATTGATCAATATGCAAGGGAAAAGCAAGGATAGTGTGAATGCTAGGTTGGATTTGGTTAACCTAGGAATCAGAGAAGAGTTGGCTCCAGTTGACCAAGGGCACCGCACTTATCTACCTCCAACGGCTTACATTCTGTTGAGGAAGGAGAAGAAGTTATTTTGTGAGTTTCTTAAAGGAATCCAAGTTCTAGAGGGTTATTCCTCAAATATAAAGAATCTTGTATCAGTGAAAGAGTTGAAGCTAAAGAACTTTAAATCACATGATTGTCATGTGCTTATGCAAAATTGTTTTATCGATTGGTATATGGTCCATCTTACCTAAAAAAGTAAAGAATTCGATAACTAAACTTTACTTGTTCTTCAAGTTGATTTGTAGCAAAGTGGTTGACTCAACAAAGTTACAACATTTGTAAAGGCTAATTGTTTGTACAGTGTGTGAACTTGAAATGCGGTGGACTTTTGAGAAATTTGTGCTATGAAAATGCGGCAGGATTTTGAGAAATTTTTGTCTGCTCTTGTCAAATTCTACTTGCAGGATGACAATGATATTATCAATCATACACCGCCAGAGATGTACGATGAAATTATAACTCAATAGCAGTGGGATTAGTTTATGGCCTCTCATACTACTCCATAATTTGCAGTAATATAATATTAGCCTTTAAGTACTTGTCATGTAGTAGTAATTAATATTTATTGATATGAATCATTTGGATCTAAACAGGAAAGAAGTGAGCAAAATCACAAAAATACAACCAACATGCCATACCAGTACATAAAAGGAGCGGTCTTGTATGCAACATTGGAGCAACAATTAGTAAGAATTAATCATTATTTCATATGAATATAATATCTATGACTAATTTTTAACTACAACTAACTTTGATATGCAGCTACAAGAACTGCATTCTGATGATGTCACATATATATCTTAGCATGATTTGTGGCTGGCCGGTTGCACGAACAAAAAAGGCAAAATTCCCAGTGAACAAGCCAGAAAAGTTGTCGAATATTGTGAAGTAGTGGATTATACATAAAATAAAAATTTATTTTTACTTAACTTATTCTATTTTATAATAATTAATATTGTTGTAATTCTTTTTGTGATAGCGCTCAATGATGCAGGAGCAACCAAACTTGGTGCATTACGTTGGTCACGATGATTTGCTCAGCAGAGCGCTAGGAGTTCCTAAGTATGATGGTTGTGTTTGGATACTGGTTTTGCAGTTACCCAAACATCGTACTACGGACCCAAAAATTGAGCCACAAAAAATGACTTACTGCAATTGTAGGAGCAAATCTCTTACTACAAGTATCACATAGACCAGAGGATTAGTGGCTGTAAGCATCAAGTAGAACAATTCATCGATCATATACGTTTGATGTAAGAGCAAAACGCGTTATTGAAGGCACAAATTGACTCCTTACTTTAGTCAAGGCCAGTACCTAGTCCAATATGTGACAGCATGAGTGTGAGGGGTAGTTGCCCCTCTATGCCTAAAGTCCCCATCCTTTGGTAATTAATTTCTTTGCCACTACACTTTTTGTTATGTTATATATTAGTGTACCTTTATATATTAACTCTATTTTTCATAAGGGCAAATTGAACTGTAAGTTGCACGTCGATGATTCTTTCAAGCACGTGGTTGTACTTTGAGTAAGGGTCAATATATGTACAAATGATGATGCCCCCTTATCAATCCCTTCTCTGGCTGTAGCAACAATGGTGAAAGATATCTTCGGTGGTTATATTGCATGGCCAATAGGTCTAATTGAGCCATATAAAGAGGTAGTTAATTTACAATTCCTTTTACGTTTTCTATACACTTCCATCTAAAACCACATTATTTAATTTTCTAATTTTTCTAGGTTGCTGCTCATCATAAAGGAAAATGAATTGAAGGGCATGGGAAGAACTCAAAGTGTTCAACAACTGAACAGAAGTCCCAACCCTCAACTAGCAACTGAACCAATAAACAAATGCCCTCATATCACCAATAATTAGTATCAATGGCACCAGCTTTGATCAGCCAAGGAAGTCAATCAATAAGTTTGATATCGACATCTATCATGCAATTATAGATGATCATGTCGATGGTAGTGTGCTAAATGAAGTTCTTAGTCGTGATTGGCTTAGTGCGACAGCCATCAACATATGGATTAGGTACTTTATCATCATCATCTATCATTGTTATTGTTATTATTCCTTATTAATTTTTGTATGTTTTAATAACATTGTTTATTTTCTATAAAGGCACTTGTACCACAATATGTTACTACACACAAAAAAGGTGAATAGATTCGTATTTGTTAGCCCACACCTCCTTATGCCCTGTTTGATATGGTGGAATTGAAGGCATGGAAATGGAATTGGAATTGAATTCCATGAGTAGTGTATGTTTGCTACAAAGAAATGCTTATGGAATTTAATTCCACATGGAAGCCAAATGGGGCCAATTCCATCAAACTCAATTCCACCCAAATAGCTAAGATTTGCAATTCCATGTCTTTAATTCCAACCTTGCCCTTTCTGTGATGAGACCCAGGTTCAGGAACCCGAATTGGACCGGCCGGTCCGGCCCGGAAACCAGCGAACTGGCCAGTGAACTGGTCCGGTCCGGGTTCCAATTTTAAAAAAAAAATGTTTATATTTTTCTTTTAGAATTTCATACTATAAACCTAAAATTTTCAAAGGAGAGGGATTTTTTATTTTTCAATTATAAAGGCATTTTGGTCTTTTCACATATAAATTAGAACTCATTTCCATAACATACCAAATATTTGAGAAAAATAAAATGGTGCAGGTTTTCGGGAGGAAAAGGTTCTGGGCTTCTCTGAATGATGTTTTTTTGGAAAAAAATTTTGAAGGACATTTTGGTCTTTTCACCTGAAAATCATATCTCATTTCCATGACATACCAAACATACTTTTACACCTCATTTCCATTTCCATATCCATATCCATTTCCATCAAGATTAATTCCATCGTACCAAACGAGCCCTTAGCCTCCAGCATAAAGGGAGATTAGATATAGAAGCACTATCTAATGATCTTAAGGACATCTTCATGTAAAGAGCAACCCCAAAGATGCTTTTTATTATGCTATATAATCCAGGGTAAGTTATTTGCAACAGTATTTTAATATATGTTTTTTAATTCTTCTACTTTTACTATAGCATGATTGTTGAAGTAAAATCATCAAAATATAGTAGGAGACATTGGATTTTGATTATTGTTCATCTATCGATTCCTGAAGTTCCTGGGATTTACTATTTGCATCTTATAAAGACCGGTTATCTAGACAACCGGCCTGATTTGAAGATTATAATCAATATGTAAGTGCATGGGTATATGTGTAAATATTTGTCATTATTGAATTACTAAAATTCATTAGTCACTACGTGCTTTTTTAGTGCATTAACCGCTTACAGAAGGAACATTGGATTAAGCTATTCTACACATAAAGACCCAGCTAGTAGCTATCCTTGGAGGAAGATTGCGGTACTTATATATATGAATTTAATTTCTCTAATTTTGTTATTCAAAAACTTTTTCTATAAATTTTTACTTAACTCTTTCATTGTATTGTTTGTGCCCATTCCAACCAAACAATAAGGGAACACGGCTCAAAGTGAAGTGTAATGACCCAATTTTAGATTAAGGGCTAATGACTCTGATATTGATTGTAATTAGTGTAATTAAACACTTTTGTAGAAATGCGATGTAAATTTGATATAAGTGTATTTGATGATTAGAGATCAATGGTTGAGATTTATTGATCATGGGTAGGAATCCTGTGTATTAAGCTTGTGTGAGCTCATAAAGGAAGTGAGTATAATGGTGACATATGGCATTATGTGGACCATTGGATGTGGCACAAAGGACAAAAGTCCACTTTTTCTCTTTTCTCTCTCCTATTCTGTTGAGGGGGAGTATAGGCAAGGGAAAGCAATCATCATCATCATTTCCATCTCTCATCATCTCTTTCTTTCTCCATTATTTCTAGCGACCAAGAAGAAAAGGAAGAAGGAATGTGAGATTTTGATGTTCTAGTTGGTCTCTAATGCCCTAATCCTCTTCTCTAATGTTGTACACCTCATTAAGAGCTTCATTGTGGTGATTTCAGAATCTTGAAAGGTGGTGATTTGGGTGTTGGACGAAATTGAAAGTTGGAGAATCAAGATTCTGGATTTAGCAAAGTGAAGAGGTAGGCATTTAATGCTTTTTGACATATATGTTATGATTTTTGAATAAGTTTGAGAAGTTCTGGAAATTTTCCCTGGTTTATGCCCATTTTTTGATGAATGAATTTCATAGTGGGGTTGGAATTAGTTCATTATGAAGTTCTTTGAGTATTGGAAATTTGATCCTCAGGTGGCTAAAGATTGGATAAACTGTCTTGAGAAGATATTTGAGGACTTAGAGTGTTCCTCAGAGGTGAAAGCCCGGCTAGCGGTGTATAAGCTCGAGGGAGATGCAGACGCTAGTGGAAGAATATTGCTCTGTCGTTACAAAGCAAGAATATATCATTAACCTGGGAAGTGTTCCAGCAACATTGCAATGAGAAATATTTTCCCAAGTCGGTGAGGCTTGAGAAGGAGACCAAGTTCTTGAATATCAAGTAAGGGGACATGAAGTCGTTTGAAGAGTACCTGTCCCGTTTTGTCCGTTTATCTCGGTATTCATCCTATTTGCGGAAGATAGACAACGAGGAGTTGAGCTCGGACTTGCTTATACGGGGTTTGAGGTGTGATATGAGGAAGAGAATAGCCACCCATCAGATTTTTGAGTTCAATAAGGTAGTTGAGGAATGCCGGATTATAGAGAGCAATCTAAGAGAGTTGTATCCGGCTAAGACTGCTGGTGGTCATAGTGAGCCCAGTAAGGGCAATGCTTCTCAGAAGCGAAAGGGCTCGGGATCATTCTCATATAGAGCTAGTGGTAACAAGCCTTATCAGTCTGGGAGTCATTATCAGTGTAATATCCTGAATTATAATAAAGGATTAATAACTTCAAAGTGATGTAATTAATGATAATTAATCACATTTGAAGTATATGTTGTGCAATGTGGTATAAAGGTGCTTAGTGATGATTTGGTAGAAATTATGTTAATCAGGGGAAAAATGGGAAATTCACTTACCGATTGGATGGTTACCGAAGAGGAAACTCATTGGTAACTTGAAGATCAATGGTTGAGATTAAAAGTCAAAGGAATCAATGGTTAGGATTTAACCATGGGGTGGCATCCTATGCAAATGAAAACATGTGAAATCAAAGGGGAAGAATAAGATTGTGCCAAGTGGCAAAATATGAACCATAGATGAGGTCAAATTTTTAAACACTCTTCCCTCTCTCTCTCTCAAGTCGGTGAAGAAGCATGGGAAATGGGAAAATGAGATCATCTTCATCATCTCATCTCTCTCACACCACTCTCCATTTCCGGTGGAACCAAGGGGGAAAGAGAAAGGAAGGGTTTGAATTTTAAGTGAGTATTTGACTTTAAATGCTCACTTCACCTTCATTGATTTTATGCAAGAGGTCAAGAGCTTCATTTTAATGTTTTTAGATTTTTTATTTGTGGTGTGTGGAAACTTGAGGAAATTTGAAAGTGGAAGAATTAAGGTTTTGATTTCAGCAAGCTTAAGAGGTAAGCTTTTGATGATTTTGGTATATTTGTTATGACTTTTGGTTTGGTTTTGTAAACTCTAGACTTTTGCTCTGATTTCTTGTGATTTTAGATGATATGAATTGAGTAGTGTTTGGTGGTGGAATAGATGCCAAATAGTGTATGGGTATCAATGGTTTCAGTTGGATTTGAAAAGAAGAAGTTTACTCATTGGGTGAATTTGGTTACACGGTGGTTAGAGGTGTTGAATGTGTCATGGTGGTAAGATTTTGGTAGTTTTGAGTTTACCAATTGGTATCTTATGATCTTTTAGATGGGAATGAGTATTGGTATAAGTTTAGGAACCATTGGAGCTTATTTGGTTAAATTTCGAAAACCATATCAGTTGTTGCGACTTGGCATCTGATAAACCTCACTCGAGTGAGGGAGGGTCTCACTCAAGTGCAGTATGAATTTCTGGGTATTTTGGTTGAGTCTTCAGGGAGAAATCACGGGTGCACTTCTTCATCTTCGAGTAACGTGCGTCATCACTCGCGAGCATTGGAAAGTCACTCAAGCATTAGGGCTGGTGCTCGAGTGCACTTGTCATCTGGGAGTTGGGTTGCTCTCGGGTAGTCACTCGTTGGGTGATTAAACTATATATTTTTATGATTTTTAGTAATTAAATTGGGATTTTTAATGGATTTTATGGGACATAATTACATGATTAAGCACTATTTTTAATTAGAAACATTTTTTATTTAATTAATTGTAAATAGGGCCAAAATGGTCATAAATTTGTTAATTATTCATACAAATGTTTTCTTGGACTTTTGATATTATTTTGTGCTTAATTTTTGCATTGTAGGTGTTAAAGAAGAAATTGAGGATTTTGGAGGTTTAAATTAATTATTTTGTGGGTGATTTAGGCCAAGTGGAAAGAGGGCTGGAAAGAAAAAAAAGACAAGATCCCAAGGAAGCCCAAAACCAAAGAAAAAAAAGGGGGGGTCTGTTAGCAGCTGAAACGGAAAGATGGGCTTGCAGCTGGGGAGGCCCAATTCAACGTGAAAAAAAAAAGAGACGTGAGTTGGGCCACTGGAAGAAAAACAAAGTAGGCTCATTATTGAAGAAAAGAAAAGAGACAGATCCGTCAGCAACAACGAGCCCAGGACCAATTAGAGATTGAGAACGGAGGGAGACGCAGCTAGGCACGAAAAAGGAAGCAGAGCATATATATTCAGGAGGCGCCGCACAACGAGAGGGGACCATCGCACATTCATCCTCACCTTCCCACTACCGTCTTATTCCTCTCTTGCCGGCAGCATCATCATCCACCACAGCCGCCGGCGAGATGCACCATTCCACCTTCCAAGATCGAGCGGCAGACATAATGGAATAGAGCTGGAGTTCCAGACCAGAACCAGCAAGCACAGCCATGATAGTGAACTGAGAACTAGAAAGCCGGAGCTGCCATAAGGGAGTTTCTGACTGCACCTCAACCACCACTATCACTGTCACCTTGAGTTCATGTTTTAGCAACAGAAGAGAGCATTTCCAGATTGATTTTAGATCTTAAAACTTGGATTTCACCCATCGTTCCAGCAATCTCCATCCCTTGTGTCTCATATTACTGTCATTGCTCTAATCCACCAAGCACCATCATCTCAGTTCCGTTGGCCACTTCTGTGTTATTCCAGCAGGCTTGTAATTCTCTGACAAAATTTAACATTTTCCAGCAAGAATTTCTAGATTCTGATGAGTTAATGCAGTTTTTCGACGAGTTCAAATTCTGAGCTGTGGTTATTTTAAAGCAATGAGAGGCTAATCTTTTGCTCCTTGGCAATGGGGATTTGTGCTTGAGCTCAATGAACTACATAGGGAGTTCTTTTCTATCATTCCATTAGTCTAGAATTATATATTTAATTGCCTAGTTTTAGGAATTATTGTGTATGATTCTGGAACTGAAATTGATGTTAATTGTCTCTGTTGGTTTGATATTTGTGATTGAATTGGATTGTTATAGCTTGTGGGATTTTTATATATACATTTCCTTATTGATTCAAAAATATTGTGCTTTCTACATGTTATTGTTAGATTGTATAATTGAATTGGATCAATTGAGTGTCGTGTTATCGCATTCATATTAAGAGGAAACAAGTTATAGTTATCAATTTTAATTGCACTCTAAGTGGTTCCTAATAGTGCCTTAAGAGCTAGTTATTAACTATGTTCGCAGGAGTAACTATTAATTAAGAACACTAGACCCGAGCGATCGTTTGGGGTTTTGCTTTCAAGACTTAGAGAGAATTAACTCCCATAATCTTTTTGAGCAAGGATTGTCACTTCTTCATTACCAATAGCATTCTTTATTCATATTTTCCACTCCATACCATTCAATTCACTTTTACTCATTCTCCATTTTCATAAGAAAAATACCAAAAACAATAGATTAGCATTTAATTAATTTTCATTTTCTTTTAGATATTAATTTGAAAAATCCAAAATCCATTTCTCCTTGTTTTAGTGTATTTGCATGATAATTAGGTTATTTAGGTAGCTCAATAAAGGCTCCTCAAGAGAACGACCCAAGTGTTGCATTGTACTACAATTCTTGGATTAAAAATATTTTTCATTTGACCCCAAGGCATAAAGACAGTTAAATCAATGGCGCCGTTGCCGGGGAGCTAAGTAATTGGCTCCCTAGGTAATCTAATTGTCGAATTCACTTTTGACAAGGGGTTTCTTGAGTGAAGCTTGTTAGTTTTGCATGTTTAGTTATTTCTTTGCATATAGTTTAGGAATTTTGCATTTAGGTAGCTTGCATAGTATTGATTGCATTCTTGCATTGTTTTGACTTGGTAGCTTCTGTGTGGTGTTGTTGCATTCAATTTGAAATGATTTTGAGCTTACTTGTTTGAATTCACCATGTATCCAAGTCGATTCATAGCATACTTGCATCTTTTGTCATTTTGAATTTTTTTTCTTTTTCATTTGCATTTGTATTCTCTTCGATTTTCTTTTTCTTAGTTTTCATAGTTTATAGTTATATAATCCTCTTTGTGATTCATTGGAATTTATTGTGATTGAATTTCATGGCTTGGTTTAATGGTAATCAAAGTTTACCTTTTCAATCTCACTATTCTGTAAGAGATTCAACTGAAAGGAAAGAGACCATCTCTGAAAGCATCCATTACATTCAACAATCTTTACAGCTTCTTCAAGCTAAGTTGGGATGTCAGGATAGTCCAATTGGTCAAGAATGCCAAGGTCCATTCCACCCTTCATACCATGAACCCTACCAACAACCTTCATTCCAACCTCATTACCCACCCCACCCACCCTATAGAGTGTACCATGAACCTTCTCTGCCACCATACAACCCATATCATTAGCCTTACTCTAATCCTCCACTAGATAATCGCATGTCATATCATGAACCTCCTCCTTCATTCCATTCCACCCCCGCCCATATTATCCACCTCATGAGTCTCTCTACCCACCATTTCAACCATCTTATGGACCCCATTCTCAACCATGTATGCCACACCAAGAACCTACCATTAGTGAAGTCATTAGAGAATTCTAAAGACCAGTGACTCAGACTATAAATAAGGGGTGGTCACACAAGGATACCTTTGCCAATTGCATGGCCTCTATAATGAGATCAATGGAGCAAGGAGATAAAGAGCGTGTAAGATTGGCCAAGGACTTTGAGAGTCTCACTCTGCCATCAAAAGAAGCGGAGAGATGGAAGAAAGACGTTGAACAATTTGAGAAAAATATGAAGTTGCTTTCACAAAATACTTCTAAGTGCAACACTCCACAAGAGACCCTTTCTCTATTGCCTCCATGTAATCCACCCACTCAAGCCAAGAAAGTAAAGAAGGTGCGATTCCAACTTCCAAAGGAGTCTTCCTCTCCTATGGAGGAGGAGCAAGGAGTACAAGCTCAAGAACCACATGTCACTTCAATAGTAGAAGGTTCCAATCCTTCGGTTCCTACTTCCATACAAGCACAAGAAGTGGAGCAAGTATAAAAGAGCATTGAAGAGTCTTCTCTACCATTTGGTAATGACCCTATCCTTATAGAAGTAGACTTTCCTACTACTTTAACTTGTGAAGCAATTAATGATTTGAGTGATGATGAGGTGGATGAGGAAATCATTGTTGAATCCCTTCAAATGTTTGAAAATGTAATTGCTCAACCCATTAGTTCAAGTAGTAGTGATTCGATTGTCTTTGTTGAAGATTGTGCTTCTACTTCTTTGTGTAATGCTTCTATTATTCAAAATGCTTCTCTTCATAGTACTAGGGATAATTGTGCTCAATTGGATGGTATATCTTCATGTTCTTGTGTGGTAGATCAAATTTGTGTTGATTGTTATCATGACAAATGCCACTTACTTGTTAAGTTTCAAAAGAAAGCATTTAGTGAAGTGGTTGATTCTACCGTTCATCTTGATACATCTCTTTGTACTATTGTTGTTTCTTACATGACACTTGTGAAAATGTTAAATCTTGTATGGATGCTAATGTGGTTGATGTAAATGATAAAGACCATGCCCTAGAAAATTATCTTTCTCTTAATTCCAATAAATTGTATGCTAGTTTCATACGGAAAGCTTCACATGCTTTGTTTGATGATTTTGCAAATGAAAATAAATCTTTCCATATTATTCTTTCTTGTGATTTGCCACCCGATATAGAAAAAGAAAAAGATTCTTTTGAAACTTTGAAAGTTTTGGGTGGTAATGATTTGAAAAACTCTCCTCCTTCTTCCACTCTCTTACTTTCCATCTTTTGTGATTGCAATGATGATGTGGTGTACTCTAACACTAAGTTGGATTCCACACCTTACATTTTGCAAACACAAGAGAATTTTCAACCTATAATTGATTGTTTGCCTCCTACTGATGGGAGTGCCTTTGATTTCCTTGGATGTGATAGTTACTTGGAGAGTTTGGAACTTAATATGCCTTTACTTCACTTAAAATCTCTCCATGTTTCTATTTTTGGATGGGATACTGCTATTTGCTCGGATCCTTTACAGGCACATTCTTGGAAAAGTTGTCAAAGGAACCAACATCCACCGTACATCCTTAGACCTCTTCCGATTGATCTTAAGTCACCTCTACCAAGGAAATCCAATGTGGGAGAAGTTATTTTTAAAGACAAATGCATGATTCTCATCAGGGATGAGAACTTCTCCTTCAAGCGACTCAAGATACTCTAACACAGGTTGTCTGTTTCCTCACTTGTTTTCTTCCTTAATCCTATGATTCTTTGTGCTTAATTATTATGTGAGGAAGATAAGTGTGGGGGAGGGACATGATCCAGTTGAAAAAGGTAGAAGTAGTGTAGCTTAGTACAATAAAAAACCCCATTTGTATGCTTTGAATCTTTTTGCCACTACCATACTTAATTACCATTGTGCCTTGAATTTCAACTTGCTAAGCATTCTCTTTAAAGTGTTTTTCCACATTGAGGACAATGTGTTGATTAAGTGTGGGGGAGGGAAATGCATTTTGAATCCCATTAATTGGTTGTTTTTAAATGTGAAATGCCATTAACTAGAAATTTTTTAAAAAAGATTTTCAAGAATAACTTGCTTTGATACATGTCCTAAGTGGTAAAAGGTCACATTTACCACTTTGAAATGTGTTTTGTTAGAAATTCTTTGAGTTTTCATGTAATCTAGTGTTTTGGCAACTTTTGAAACCATGTTTTGTTTTTAAAGTGAATGGGCAGAGAAATAAACCCACAATTAGATTTTTGTTTACTTCTTGTTTAAGAAAAGAAAGCTTTCAACATCATTAGTGCTTTTAAGAGTTGAGCATTCTTATAATTGATTGCAATGTTTTGATTGATTATGTTTGTTTGGTTAACATTAGGAATAGTGAATTAAATGCATTGTGCTTAGCTTCCTATGCAATTGATTGTATTGGATTGAGCATTAGATAAAAACCTTGTTGGAAGATTATTTGGGCCTTGAATCATTTCCATGTGTGATGTTCACTTAGTTCCTCACTTTCTATAACTTGTTTCAATTCTTTTTCAAAACGACATTTGCATTAGTGTGATGGAAATAAAAGAGGCATTCATTCTAAACCCTTTCAATCCAAACACAACCCTACATTCACTTACATTTGCTTACCCCTTTGAGCCATTTTTATGTTGTACGCATGTCATGTCATTTAATCATAGTGTTCATGGCATTTTAAAATCAAAGTGGTTGCCAAATAAAAAGTTGAACAATGTATATATTGAAATGCCATGTATATAGAAAAGAGAAGTAGAAGAGAATTGAAAAAAAACAGAGAGAAAAAGAAAATAAAGGTATTTGAAAAAAAAAATCTGTATAGTTTAGTAAAGAAAAAGAAGAAAGAAAAAAATTTTGAAAAAAAAAGGAGGAAAGGTATTGAAAAAGAAAAGAGTGAGTGTATTTTTGAAAAAGAAAAAAGAAAGAAAGAAAGCAAAGAAGGAGAGAGTTTAGTTTTAAAAAATTGAAAAAAAATGTATATAGTTTGAAAAAAAGAAAAAAGAAAAAGAAACAAAAAAGAGAGAAAAGTAAAGGAAATACTAAGAAGGCATTTGTTCATGAATCTAGAAAAGAATTGGCAAGAGTTTTTCAAGTTATTTAGATGCCATGAATTTATACATTACCTTTGACTTGCATATCAACAATTCCTTTTTCTAATTAATTCATTCCATCTAGCCTTCATCCATCATTACAAGCCTTCTAAGCCCTCTTGATTTATTGCATTTATTGCTATAAGTAGTGGAGATATTAAAGTTGTTACAAGCCTATGGTAAGGTGTTGATTAAGTGAATTGGAGTGAAATTATCCCAATAAGGTGAAACGAGTTAGACACTAATACTTTGAGAGTCTCTTATGCTTCATTCTAATATTTTGAGATTGTGTAGTTAGCTAATTTCTTTGCATCGCTTGACTATGATTAGTGTTGGCTTGAAGAATTTAATTAATTGATCTATTGCTTTTTAATTATGAAATTGCTCATCTTTCAATTGCATTGATGATTGGAATTTAGAAAATTGTGCTTAATTGCCTTTGTTCAGGAGTACAAAGGTCTAAGTATGGGCCTCAGTCTTTAGTGCTCAAGTGTACTTGTAGTCATTGCTCGAGTGCAGCTTCATGTGCGTGAGTGAGTGTGAGAAATATTTTGAGGTTTGCTCTCGGGCAGACACTTCCTGTGTCTCACTCGCTGAGACTCAAGCACGGGTGAGGGCAACACTCGAGTGAGACCTTCTTCACTCGAATGAGGCAGCCCAAAATTTGTGTGTTTTACCCAAAAAAAAGTATCTTCAGGGTAGTTTCTCCCAACCCTTTAGGCATATGTTTAAGCCTATAATAGCACCCTAAAGAGTCTAGATGATAACCAACTTAAAGCATTATAGAATTAAGAACTTGGAAAAGAGATTGACAGGTTGTCCCTGATTTGGTTTATAGGATTTGATATTTGCCGCCCTCGAGAGCCCGCGGTACAGAAGAACGTCAGGAAGGACCAAGGTAGTGACTCCTCTCTTATACTTTGTGTGAAACATTATATGTATGTTTGTCGTGCATTGAGAATACATTATGACATTGTGATGCTCTGTGATCGCAACAAAAGCTAACGCCTAGTGAATACCTTGTGAACACTTTATGAATACTTTGTGAATACATTGAGATCGCAGCGAAAGCTGACGCTTAGAGTTTACAGCCATGAGTGCTGTCGTTTGTGGTGTAAACCACGTTACATTGTGATGCTACTAACATGACCTTATATGCTTTGTGTTTATGCACTGTATGAGTGATTTGTTACTACTGGGATTCTTTTGAATCTCATTCTTTCCAATGACTAACATTTCAGACAGGGCAAGCGGCTCAAAGGAGAGGCGGTCAACCTGGACCAATTAGGACCCTACAGGGTATATTTGATTTTGGAATGTTGATTATTTACTTTTAAACTTGGGATTACTGTATATTTTGAGGTGTAGATATTACTTTTGATTTTGGGTGATGTAATCTCCTAGTGGAGACTTATGAAACCCCTAGATTATATATATGAATAGTACCCAGGAGTTGCCAGGGATTTGGTAATACACTCTAATATGTGTGAATGTGAATTAACTGCTCAGGTAATTATATTTGAGTTTGAAATTGACACCTGGATAGGGAAGTGATATCGAAAGATTTTGTAAAAACCTTACAGTAATGTAGGAAGTCAACATGAATTTAAATTATCCAATGGTTTCTAATTCAACTTAATTATGCAATATCGATTTATAACTACATGTTTAAAGGCAGGGGGTTACATTTTGGTATCAGAGCTGAAATGCCTGGCAAGGGTAGAGTTTGCTAGGATAGAATCCCTTAGTTGGCTTTAGGGATAGAAGATTATCTATGGATAATTGTTGTGTATACACATGTATGTTCTATGGTTATAGGTATGTATGAATCTTATGGATATATGTGCATACTATCTTTGCCATATTAATGGGGCAAGTTGTTTGTAGAATGAAGAAAGCCAGAGGACACCCCAATATTCCGCGTATAAACCCAGAGGTGGAGGTCGTCAATGACAACCCACCAGATCCTTTACAGGAATTAATGGGTCTAATCAAAGATCAGCGAGATATGATCACTGAGCTAAGAGAAGAGCTCAGAGCTGAGAAAGGAAAGAATAAAGCATATCAGGGTCCGTCGGTTGAGCAGGAAACCCAGGAAGGGACTCATAAAGAAGAGACTGTCAAAGGATCATCATGACCACTAAAATCCCCACCTCATGCTATTCCGAATCAAGAATCACATGAGATGCCTATTAAAGAGGATAAGGATCTTCAGTTTTGGGTTACCAGATTCTGCAAGCACCTGCCTCTGGCTTTCAAAGGGAGGTTTAATCCTCAAGCAGCCGAAGATTGGTTGAATAGGCTGGAGAAAATATTTGAAGTCCTTGGGTGCCCGAATGAGGTAAAGCCACGTTTGGCAATTTACAAGCTCAAGGGGGATGCAGATCGTTGGTGGCGGAATATCGCCCTAACATTGAAGGGCAAAGAGATGCCATTGACTTGGGAATTGTTTCAACAAGAATTTAACAAGAAGTATTTTCCCAAATCGGTGAGACTTGAGAAGGAAACAGAATTCTTGAATATCAGACAAAGGGACACAAAGAGCTTTGATGATTATTTGTCCCATTTTATTCCGTTGTCTCGATATTCCTCCTACCTTCGGTACAAGGATGATGAAGAATAGAGTTCGGATATGCTCATTCATGTCCTAAGGCGGGAGTTAAGGAAACGGCTAGCTACCCACCAATTTACCAAGTTCAACAAGGTGGTTGAACAGTGCAGGATTACAAAGAATAATTTGAGAAAACTGTATCCTGCCAGAACTACTAGTCATCGCAATGAACCCAATAAGGGTGCTACCTCACAAAAGCGAAAGGGGCAAGGATCTTCATCTGGGAACGGTAAAAAGCCTTATCAGTTCGGGAACCGCGATCAACAGAGAACTCCTTTTACACTGTAGGTTTGTCGTCGTAACCAACCACATCATGGTAAAACTTGTGAGGGCAAGATAATATGCTTCAATTGTAAACGTGTGGGACATATTATAGCTGAATGCAAAGAGCCATAACCAGACCAGAGGTCGAAAACTCAGGGCTGAATATTCGCTATGACCCACGAGGAGGCCTGCAAATCTCCTGAGTTGATACAAGGTAAAATTCTTCTTAATGGTTATGTGTTGCAAGTTCTATTTGACTCAGGTGCAAGTCACTCCTTCATTGCTTATGATTGCGTGGAGCGCCTGGGATTGCATGTACACAAATTACCATTTGATTTGGTAGTGTCAACTCCAATAGGTGTTGAGGCCTTGACCACAGAAGCTTGTCTGAATTGTGTTATAACTGTGGAAGGGCACCAATCTACTATGGATTTGATTTATTTACCGCTTTACCAATTAGAAGTCATTTTGGGTTTTAATTGGTTAACGAAAAATAATGTATTATTAGATTGTGGGAGAAAGAGGATAATATATCCTACTTTTCAGAGGTTAAAGTTGTAAATGCCAGTATGAATTTCCTTTCTACGGCTAAAGCTGAAAAGTATCTTAAAAACGGTTGCCAAGGGTATATGGTATTCTTCTCTATGCAAGGGGAGATTAGTGAAACTTTGAGTAATATACCCGTGGTAAATGAGTTCCCTGAGGTGTTTCCAGATGATCTTAGTAGATTGCCTCCAGAAAGGGAAGTTCAGTTCCCAATCGACTTTATGCCTGGAGCTGGTTCTATATCTAAACCCCCATACCGTATGGCCCCAAACAAAATGGCGGAGTTAAAGAAACAAATAGAAGATTTTCTTGAGAAAGGGTTTATTAGACCCAGTGTATCGCCTTGGGGAGCTCCAGTGTTGTTCGTTAAGAAGAAAGATTGGAGTCTTCGATTATGTATTGACAACAGAGAACTGAATAAAGTTACTATCAAGAACAGGTACCCTCTTCCCCGAATCAATGACCTCCTAGATCAACTGTCTAGTTCTTGTGTATTCTTGAAGATTGATCTAAGGTTAGGGTATCATCAGTTACGACTGAAAGCGGAAGAAGTTTTGAAGACTGCTTTCAGGACCAGGTATGGTCGCTATTGTTAGATCTCTCATGTTTTGATGATAACAAAGGATGGTATCAAAAAGATTTGATAAACAAATAAGTTTGAACAAAGTAATAACAGGGCAAATCATCACTTGAAGTAAGCAATAGAGTAATGAAGAAAGGCCAAGAGAAAAAGCTGAGAAACTTTATCACTGGCAAGTTTTCTAAAGGGTTACTCGAGTAAGTACTCGAGTAATGAGACAGAAACTTGAAGTAATTAGAGTCAACCTTCAAGTAACATGCCAACGTTACTCGATTAAGCACTCGAGTAATAAGGTAAATGACTTACAATTGCTCTCAGCTTGCCAACGTTACTCAAGTAACCAGGTAAATCACTTGGAGTTGCTCTCGGCCTACCAATGTTACTCGAGTAACCATGTAAAAGACTTCCAGTTACTCTTGGCCTGCCAACAATACTCGAGTATGTACTTGAGTCCCCTACCTCAAGAAATATGTTGCTCTCGGCATTTTCTATCCTGCCAATGTTACTCGAGGAGCTACTCGAGTAACTCACTGTGGTAAGCAAAACTAGAAGGTAATACTCGAATAACATGAAATGCTTATATCACACTTCACTCGAGGCACTTCTCAAGTATGCAGAGTTATTTGGAAGAGAACTTCAAGTCACTACCCGAGTAAGCTATGCAGAAAATTTATGTTTACTCGAGTAAGTACTCGAGTAACAAGGTAATCAAACTTGAAGTGCTCTCGGCCCTGAAATCCTGCCAACATTACTGGAGTAAAGCATCGAGTAACCTAAAGTCTATTTGAGAGTTTACTCGAGTAACCTATGAAGAAAAGAGTGCCATACCCAAGTAAGTACCCGAGTAAACAGGTATTTTCTAAGGTTTGTAAATTTGTTTACTCCATGCACTACCCAAGTAATATAATGTTCATTTATTAACTTTCAGTTTATCATTACTCTCACGATGATACTCGAGTAAGTACTCAAGTAAACTTAATGAATACTCGAGTAGCTACTCGAGTATGCAACTTCAGGATTTGAGAAATCATTCCAACGTTCTTTGATTTGGTTCCTATGTGAGTAACCCTTCATTGTATTAGTATTCTTAGCATATCCACAGATAAACAATGAAGAGATCTTACCAAATAAGGAAAGTCAAATGCAACGTTCGAACGCTACCTACCGCAAACAGATATTTTTCAAATACTGGAAAAGTCAACAGTGGCTGCAAACACTCTAACAGACAAGAAGAAAATGTTCCAACGGTCGTTACCAACACATCTATATATATGGAACATCTAAACAGAGAAGAACAACAAGAACACACACACGAACGTATTATCAAGTCCACTACTCTGTTTTACACATATTTGTAATTCTGTACTTCAGTGATTCTTCTTTACTCTGTGAGAGAGATATTTCATTTAAACTCAATATTTGTTATTGAGGTAACTTAAGGTTGTGGAACCTTGAGTTGGGATTAGATTACAACTTGTAAGGGGGAGCGAGTGTCCAGGCGAAGGAACTTGCTTGAACTGAGGTGCCAAGAACCCACTGAATCTTGGAAGTTATAGTGAAACTCTCAGAGAAGCTCTGAGGACTGGACGTAGGTCAAAGTGGTTGTGGCCGAACTAGTATAACTCCCGGTGTATACTTCGGTGATATTTTTCCTTACTCTCTACTGCTTTATATTCACCGTCAAGTTTTATATTTGCAACAAAATTTTTAGTATCACCCAATTCACCCCCTCTTGGGTGAAACGCTTGCTCTAACATTTGGTATCAGAGTGTAGGTCTTCTTGTTAAGGTATAACAACCTAAGAAGGATCCAATGGCAAGCATGGGTGAAGGAATTCTTCCCGACGGAGCATCCATCACTAGACCTCCAGGTTTTAGTGGCGAACACTTTTCTTTCTGGAAAGCAAAGTTTAGAGTATTTGTGATGGCTACTGAATATGGGCTATGGGATGTGATTGAGAGAGGAAACTATCAACCTACAAAGATTGTAGATTCTCAGAAAATTCTTAAGACACCTGCGGAATATGATGAGAATGACAAGAAACTTATCACTCTCAACAGCAAAGCAATTTTGATGATTCAAAGTGCTTTGAGTCAAAGTGAATACTTCAGAATTTGCACACTTCCAACAATAAAGCAAATGTGGGAAGCTCTGGAAATAGCTCATGAAGGAACTTCAGGAATAAAGGAGAATCAGATTAACACCTTGGTCACTGAATTTGATCTACTTCGAATGAAATCAGGTGAATCAATATCTGAATTTGAACTTAGATATACTCATCTTGTTAATCAACTTGCAGCACTTGGGAAAGTTTATGATCAACATACCCAAGTACGAAAGATTTTGAATATTCTTTCTAAAGAGTGGGAGGCCAAAGTCACTACGATAAAAGAAGCAAAAGGAGAATCAATGAGATCAGTTGCTTCTCTATTTGGAAGTCTTTCTGAATATGAAAGTAAACTAAAGTTCAAACGGGAACTAGATGACATCGATGACAAGAAGAAGAGAGGCCTAGCACTAAAAGCAAAAGAAGAAAATCAGGATGAGGATGAGGAGTTTGACGATGATGAAATGGGCCTAATCATAAAATGATTCAGAAAGTTTTACAAGAAGGGTCAAGGATTCAAACACTTTCAGAAAGGAGGAACTAGCGGCAAAGATCATATCATCTGCTATGAATGTGGAAAACCAAGACATATCAAATCAGAATGTCCAGAACTAAACCAAAAGAGCAAAGAAAAGAGAAAAGGCAAATTCTTCAACAAAAAGAAGGCATTTGTATCTGCTATATGGGGTGATAGTTCCTCTGACGAAGAAAGTGATGAAGAAGTAGCCAATATATGTCTTGTTGCTCAAGAAGAAACAGAAGAAGAGGTAAATGATTCTGATCCTACCTATGATGAATTACTCTCTGAATATAATGCTTTACATTCTGAATTCATCAAAGTAGTTAAAGAATTAGTTGTTTTCAAAAAGAAAAACAAAGCTCTTGAAATTAAACTTAAAGAAAGTTCAGAAAAGGATTGTGAAAATTGTTCTTCTTTGAAAAAGAAAAACACTGATCTCACAAAAACTCTTGAAAAATTTACACAAGGAAGTGAGATGCTAAATGTTATTTTAAAAGCTCAACGATTTGTAAATAAATGATCTGGAATTGGATATGATCCAAAATCAGATAGAAGGAAAGGTAGAAAGAAAGCAGGAGGTAAGTTATATTTGAATTATTTCCAGCATTCTGTGCATACATCAAATCCTTTTGCATTTTGTAATTATTGTAATAGAAAAGGCCATTATACCTCTTCATGCATTCATAAGAAGAAAGGAATGATAGGAACCTACAAATGGGTACCTAAAGGATCATATGTTTCAAAAATTTCTTGTACTAACCCAAAAGGACCCAAAAAGAAGTGGGTACCTAAGAATTAGTCGTATTTAATTGCAAATATGTCTCAAGGCATCCAAAAACAACAAATGGTACATAGACAGTGGATGCTCTAGACATATGACCGGTGATTTCGAAAGCTTTACCAAATTGCAACCTAAAGAAGGTGGAAAGGTAAAATTTGGAGGAAATCAAACCGGAAGGATAGCAGGAATTGGTGAAATCAAAAATAACAAAGGCATACAAGTCAAAGATGTATATTATGTCGAAGGATTGTGTCATAACTTGCTGAGTGTGAGTTAAAGTGTAGACAAACTGGGTAATATTTGACTCAGAGGAATATCTAATTATCAACAAAAATGACTTACTACTTGATAAGAAGAATATCAAGGCTAAGCTCAGAGCAAAAAGGGAAGGTAATTGTTATACTCTAGATATTAGTAGAAATGAATCAGAAAATTGTTTTCTGAGTAATGCCGATGAAAGTTGGCTATGGCATAAGAGATTGGCTCATGTCAATATACATCAATTAGGCAAACTACTCAAAAAGGATTTAGTTCTTGGATTACCCAAAGTAAATTTCAAAAATGACTTGATTTGTGACGCATGTCAAAAGGGTAAAACAACTAAATCATCTTTCAAATTAAAAAATGAGATTTCAACAAATAGACCACTATAATTATTGCATATGGATTTAGTTGGCCCAGTAAGAGTAAAGAGTCTTGGTGGCAATTTATATTCATTGGTCATTGTTGATGATTTCTCCATATTTACATGGGTTATTTTTCTATCGTCAAAGGATGAAACATTTGAAGAATTTATTGTTTTTGCCAAAAAAGTGCAAAATGAGAAAGGTATGTCCATTGCAGGTATTAGGACCGATCATGGTGGAGAATTTGAAAATCAAGCCTTTGAAGAATATTTTGATACTAATGGCATTGATCACAATTTCTCTGCTCCAAGGACGCCTCAACAAAATGGAGTCATGGAACGCAAGAATAGAGTGCTCACTGAAATGGCTAGAGCAGTGTTAAATGAAAAGAACTTGTCTCAAGTTTTTTGGGCTGATGCTATGAGTACAGCATGCTATATTTCAAATAGAGCCTATATTAGAACAAAACTTGGAAAGACATTATACAAGCTGTACAAAGGAAGGAAGCCAAACATTGCTCATCTACACATCTTCGGTTGTAAGTGTCTCATTCATAATAATGGTAAGGATAACTTAGGAAAATTTGATTCTAA
This sequence comes from Inga leiocalycina, assembly GCA_963242795.1. Taxonomy (NCBI): domain Eukaryota; kingdom Viridiplantae; phylum Streptophyta; class Magnoliopsida; order Fabales; family Fabaceae; genus Inga; species Inga leiocalycina. Next base: position 49,217,368 of record OY725323.1, read on the forward strand.
AACTGATGAAGGAATTTTCTTAGGATATTCTAACCGAAGTAAAGCATATAGAGTTTTCAATAAAAGAACATGTGTTGTTGAAGAATCAATTCATATTGTATTTGATGAATTTGAATCCTCTGACAAAACCATTGATGAAGAACAGGAAGTTATTTTAAATCAAGAAAATGGCCAATCTATTTCTAAATCTCTTATTCCAGAAGTTGATGAAACCAAGGAAGAAGAGCAATCACTAGGACAACCTAGAGCTTGAAAATACAATAAAAGTCATCCCTTAGATCAAGTCATAGGAGATGTGAATGAAGGGATCAAAACTAGAAATAGAATTTTCAATGAAGTAATTTTTTCTGCATTCATTTCTGAGATTGAACCTTCTAACATTGATGAAGCCCTATCAGACAATGATTGGGTCATAGCAATGCAAGAAGAACTAAATCAATTTGAAAGAAATCAAGTTTAGGATTTGGTACCCCAACCCAAAGATCATCCGATCATTGGCACTAAATGGGTATTCAAGAACAAACTCGATGAATCCGCAATTATTGTCAGAAACAAGGCAAGATTGGTGGCCAAAGGCTATAATCAGGAAGAAGGGATTGATTATGAGGAAACGTATGCTCCAGTGGCTAGATTGGAAGCTATACGCGTACTCTTAGCCTTTGCTTGCATCAAAGGATTCAAACTCTATCAAATAGATGTAAAGAGTGCATTTCTAAATGGTTACATCATGGAAGAAGTATACGTAGAACAACCTCCAGGTTTTAAAGATGTAACTAAACCTGACCATGTTTTCAAACTCAAAAAGGCTTTATATGGTTTAAAACAAGCTCCTAGAGCATGGTACGAAAGGCTTAGTAAATTTCTTATTGATCAAGGTTTTATACGGGGAAAAGTTGATACAACACTTTTTATAAAACGAAAACATGATGATATTTTAATTGTTCAAATATATGTTGATGACATTGTTTTCGGTGCTACTAATGAATCTCTGTGTAAGGAATTTTCTGAGATAATGTAGGGAGAGTTTGAGATGTCAATAATGGGAGAATTGAATTTCTTTCTCGGTTTGCAAATCAAACAAAGAAAGAATGGAATCTTCATCTCTAAAATAAAGTACTTGAAAGAGCTATTGAAGAAGTATGGAATGGATGAAGCAAATGGAACGGACACACCTATGAGCTCAACTACGTTGCTTGATGCTGATGTCAAAGGGAAAGACTACAACATCACAAAATACAAAGGAATGATTGGATCATTACTCTATCTAGATCAGACATTCAATTTAGTGTTGGCATATATGCAAGATATCAATCAGCACCAAAGGAATCACATGCCAAAACTGTCAAACGAATCTTTAGATACCTTGCTGACACACCAGAATTGGGTCTGTGGTATCCCAAAGGAAGAAATGAATATCTAGTTGCATATTCAGATTCTGATCATGGAGGATACAAGACAGACAGAAAGAGCACCAGTGGACAAGGACAATTTCTTGGAGGATCTCTTGTATCATGGTTCAGCAAGAAACAAAATACTGTGTCTCTTTCGTCAACAGAAGCCGAATATGTTGCAGCCTCAAGTTGTTGTGCACAAGTGATATGGTTAAAACAACAACTACAAGATCTTGGTATTTATCTCAAAGAAATACCAATCTATTGTGACAATGCAGTACGATAAGCTTGGCAAAGAATCCAATTCAACATTCTAGAACTAAGCATATCGATGTTAGACATCACTTCATCAGAGATCATGTCTAAAAGAAAGATGTGAAAGTGATATTCATTCCTACTCATCTTCAACTAGCTAATATCTTCACCAAACCTCTTGCAAAAGATCAATTTATATAAATTAGAAGAGAATTGGGAATGGTAAATCCCAATGAATTGTAAGTTATTTCAATTTCTCATAATGTTAGATAGAGATATTTGATAATTTTTTGATGATTACTAATTTAAGCATCGGAGTATGTAGAAACTTGTTTTGCAGGAAGATTGAAACTCTATTTTGAGAAATAAAAATAGAGGTTATCAGAGGACACCATTACTGGAGTACCAACTTCAAGTAATGACTGATAGTGAAGCATTACCCAAGGAAAAACTTGAAGTAAAATAGCACTTTACTTGAGTAACCACTCGAGTAATGGTCTTCCAAAACTGGAAGTAACGTATCAAGTTACCTGGAACTGGAATATTTAAATCAAACGGTTCATTTGGTGAGAAATGAACAGTGTAAAGTAGAAAAGACAGGTTACCCAAGGGAAGCCTCGAGTAAACTTGAAGCTTACTCGAGTAAGGCCTCGAGTAACTGTAGGTCCAGATCACAAACTTGATGAGAATCGACTCAAATCTGCTCTAAAATGGCTATTAAAAGGTCGAGGGAACATACATGGATAATTACAATATTATTCATGCCAGGTATGCGATTTAAATGAATTATTTTAGAAATTTTCTGTATGATCACTCGAGTAGGGACTCGAGTAAACATGATATTTACTTGAGTAAGGCCTCGAGTAACATCGGGTTCTAGGTCTTTATATGTCACAAACTCGGTCATTTCCACAAAATCTCCTTGAGTAAATCACCCAATCCTCTCTGAAAAAGTTTTCACAATCACTTTCTTACTTGATTTCTATCAAAACCCATCAATTCTTAGCTCCAAAAACCTCTTATTTTGTTCAGATTCTTCTTTCCCTATATCGCGACTTCTCACTCTGTTTTCTGAGATTTCAAGGTTTTCACTGAATCAAAATGGTTAAAACCAAAAACCTTACTCCCACAGATTCTTCTGGATCCCCACAACTCTCTGACCCTCTTTCTTCTCCTCCCAGAAAGAGACGAAAAATCACACCTAGGTCAAAAGCAAAAATCCAACCCAAACCTCAACCGAAAGCAAAAGAGAAAGGTGTTTTGATTAAAGAGCTAGTGGTTACAAGGGCTCAATCCAAGAAGAGCACCTCTACTGGGAGAGGCAAAGTGCCAAATCTCCTTCTCCTCCACTTTCTGATTCCTCCACTCCTTCTTTCACACCAAAACCCTCCAAAAAGCCCAAATATGATGTAAATGTGACTAAAGCAATGGCTGGCATTCTTAATCAACTTGAGAAGGGGAAATCATCAAAGAAGTCAGAATTGCCAGAAGAGGAGATCACTAAACCTCCAAAGGGGTTCAATGATAAAAAGTTGGAAGACTCTCAGAAGTACCTCACACAATTTTCAAGGAGAAAAGTCTGCAAGACTCACTGTGGGGACCTCAAAGCACTTCAGGAGGTATTGAAGTATGATCTTAGTCCCTTTCTAGAACCTTTTATGCCTTGGCTATCTTTTAAGCTTCCCTTTTGCAAAAAAGTAGTCACACATTTTTACTACAATCTTGAGATTCTAGATAAACCCAATAGAAATTCTGCAGAGGAAGAGATGACTACTACTGTTAGAGGCCAGAAAACACTTATCTCACCTTCTAGGATTAATGTTTGGTTAGGAATAGAGAACCCTCCAGATGACATCTACTCCAAACTTGAACCAAACCAAATTTTCTCTGTTCTTAGACCTGGTGAGCTTGTGGGGCCTATGAACTTCAATCCTAGTGACATGTGTGATCATCACAGGGTTCTATGGTATATCTACTCTAGATCCCTTATGAACAAGGCCAACAACTATACCCACTTTTCTGATCAGGACTATAGATAGTTTGCTTCCTTACTCCTGAAGGAACAAAAGGATTTGGGGGAATACATATTTTCTGAGATGAAGAGGTACAGAGTAGATGGAAAAGCCACAACCCCAATGCCATATCCTCAGATTGTTTCGCTTATTCTGAAGAAAAATAAGATATGGTACTTGGAGAGTAAAGAGCACATTGAGAGAGTTACTCCAATTGGGAGGAATCAAATTGGGAAGCTCAACATTGAAATTCCTCTCAAGGGTTCTCTAGAGTCTGGGTCTAAGAAGAAGAAGAAGACTGAGACTGAGACAAGTAAAATGGATGACACTCAGTCTTCTGCTCCAGCTGCCACTACTTCTTCACCCTCTTTCCTTAATGCCACACTCCAACACTTCATGGAGAATAAGCTCAAGGGATTTCATGTAGACATAGCCAACATCAATGCTGAGTTGATAACTCACATGAATAACAAGATGGCTGAGATGGTTGAGCGGATGGACAAAAGGCACCAGGAGTTGTTAGCTGAGCAACGTGCCCAAGGTGAGACTTTGAGGTTGATCTTAGCAAGACAGGACTCTTTGGGTCCTGGACCTTCTGAAGGTCCATCATCTGCACCTGAGGCATTCTCCTCTCCAAAGAATATACCATCTCCAGAGAATATACCACCACCTCCAGAGAACATCCCATCTGACCTTCATCATACTAAGGTTGAGCCAACTATTCCTGAACCTCCAGTTTCTAGTCCACTTGAACCAAGACCCAAAGATATCCTATGCTCAGTGGACAATCCTAAAACAAATGAGACCATTCACATCATCATTGAGGATTCACCACCCAAACCTCAGCCTAAACCCTCTCCTACACCTATTCCATCTCCTACCCATACAGAGGAAATCTCTCCCTTATCCTCTGATCATCATACTCCAGGTTCTACTGAAGAGGTTGAGACCACCACTATGATTGTCAATCAGCCCTCTCCTGTTCCTCTAAGAGAAGACATTTATATTCCTCCACTAAATCTTCCTGAACCAGAATCTTCCAGTTCTTCTTCTCTTGATCTCTAAGTTCAGATGGTCCTTTGGTTCTACCTGTTAAGCCTATTTCTGTAGTCAACCCTTCCGATCCTCCTCTTGATTGACGAAGACAAAAAGGGAGAGAAGAGCTTGAGTGTGATTTTGTGGAGTTTCTGAGCTTGTTTTAAGTTTTTCCTTCATTTTGGGTATATGGGTGTACATGGGATTTAGAGAGCTTTTCAACTTATAACTTTTTCATCTTGTAATGTAATTTTAAGTTCAATGGAAGCTTCTTTAAGTTATAATTTCATTTCAAGCCCATTTAAGCTTTTAAGTTATAATACATTGTGGGACTAATGAGTTTATTATGTATGCAAGGTGAATATGTTATGATTTCAACATTTTCCAAAACACTTTGAATTTACACTTAACAAGGTTTTCAAAATTATCATTGAATTCAAGAAGTGGTTATTTGAGAACTTAATTTCAAAAACTTTGTTCAAACTCACCAAGTTTTGTCATCATCAAAAAGGGGGAGAATGTTAGATCTCTCATATTTTGATGATAACAAAAGATGGTATGAAAAAGATTTGATAAACAAATAAGTTTGAACAAAGTAATAACAGGGAAAATCATCACTTGAAGTAAGCATTGGAGTAATGAAGAAAGGCCAAGAGAAAAAGCTGAGAAACTTCATCACTGGCAAGTTTTCTAAAGGGTTACTCGAGTAATGAGACAGAAACTAGAAGTAATCAGAGTCAACCTACAAGTAACCTGCCAACGTTACTCGAGTAATAAGGTAAATGACTTCCAGTTACTCTCAGCCTACCAACGTTACTCGAGTAGCTACTCGAGTAACCAGGTAAATCACTTGGAGTTGCTCTCGGCCTGCCAATGTTACTCGAGTAAGGACTCGAGTAACCATGTAAAAGACTTCTAGTTACTCTCGGCCTGCCAACAATACTAGAGTATGTACTCGAGTCCCCTACTTCAAGAAATATGTTGCTCTCGGCATTTTCTATCCTGCCAATGTTTCTCGAGGAGCTACTTGAGTAACTCACTGTGGTAAGCAAAACCAGAAGGTAATACTCGAATAACATGAAATGCTTATATCACACTTCACTCGAGGCACTTCTCAAGTATGCAGAGTTATTTGGAAGAGAACTTCAAGTCACTACCCGAGTAAGCTATGCAGAAAATTTATGTTTACTCGAGTAAGTACTCGAGTAACAAGGTAATCAAACTTGAAGTGCTCTCGGCCCTGAAATCCTACCAATATTACTGGAGTAAAGCATCGAGTAACCTAAAGTTTATTTGAGAGTTTACTCGAGTTGCTACTCGAGTAACCTATGAAGAAAAGTGTGCCATACTCGAGTAAGTACCCGAGTAAACAGGTATTTTCCAAGGTTTGTAAATTTGTTTACTCCATGCACTACCCAAGTAATATAATGTTCATTTATTAACTTTCAGTTTATCATTACTCTCACGATATTACTCGAGTAAGTACTCGAGTAAACTTAATGAATACTCGAGTATGCAACTTCAGAATTTGAGAAATCATTCCAACGTTCTTTGATTTGGTTCCTATGTGATTAACCCTTCATTGTATTAGTATTCTTAGCATATCCACAGATAAATAATGAAGAGATCTTACCTAACAAGGAAAGTCAAATGCAACGTTCGAACGCTACCTACCGCTACCTACCGCAAACAGATATTTTTCAAACACTGGAAAAGTCAATAGTGGCTGCACACACTCTAACGGACAAGGAGAAAATGTTCCAACGGTCATTACCAACACATCTATATATATGGAACATGCAAACAGAGAAGAACAACAAGAACACACACATAAACGTATTATCAAGTTCACTACTCACTTTTACACATATTTGTAATTCTGTACTTCAGTGATTCTTATTCACTCTGTGAGAGAGATATTTCATTTAAACTCAATATTTGTTATTGATGTAACTTAAGGTTGTGGAACCTTGAGTTGGGATTGGATTACAACTTGTAAGGGGGAGCGAGTGTCCAGGAGAAAGAACTTGCTTGAACTGAGGTGCCAAGAACCCACTGAATCTTGGAAGTTATAGTGAAACTCTCACAGAAGTTCTAAGGACTGGATGTAGGTCAAAGTGGTTGTGGCCGAACCAGTATAACTCACGGTGTACACTTCGGTGATATTTTTCCTTACTCTCTACTGCTTTATATTCACCGTCAAGTTTTATATTTGCAACGAAATTTTTAGTATCACCCAATTCACCCCCCCTCTTGGGTGAAACGCTTGCTCTAACAACTATGAGTTTTTGGTGATGCCATTTGGGCTAACCAATGCACCTACGGTATTCATGGATTACATGAACCATATTTTTTGACAATATCTGGATCAGTTTGTTGTTGTGTTTATTGATGATATTCTAGTATATTCTAAAAGTAAGGAAGAACATGAGCATCATCTGAGAATTGTATTGAAAACATTGCGTGAAAAGTAGCTCTATGCCAAACTGAGTAAATCCGAGTTTTGGCTATCAGAAGTGAGATTTTTAAACCATGTTATCTCGCAAGAAAGGGTCTCTTTGGATCCTAGTAAAGTAGAAGCAGTACTGGACTGGAAGAGGCCAGAATCTATGGCGGAAGTACGCAGTTTTTTGGGTCTTGCTGGTTATTACCAGAGATTCATTCAGGATTTCTCCCGTATTGCGTTGCCAATGACCAAGCTCACGAGAAAGGATCAGCCATTTATGTGGGATGAGAAATGTGAAAATTGTTTTGTGGAGCTGAAGGAGAGGTTGACTACGGTACCTGTGTTGATTTTACCCAATCCCAGTTTGACTTACGTTGTGTATTCTGATGCCAGTGGGCAGGGATTAGGGTGTGTCCTTATGCAGCAAGGACATGTGGTGGCCTATGCCTCTCGACAGCTCAGACCTCATGAATTGAACTATCCCACTCATGATCTGGAGCTTGCGGCCATTGTGTTTGCTTTGAAGATTTGGCGTCATTACCTGTATGGTGTGACTGTGGAACTGTACTGTGACCACAAGAGTCTCAAGTATCTGTATGATCAGAAAGAATTGAATATGAGACAATGCCGCTGGATGGAATTGCTTAAGGACTACAACCTGGAAATTAAATATCATCCGAGTAAGGTAAATGTAGTCGCTGATGCTCTTAGTTGGAAAGCTGTGCTGGTGGCAGCTATGATGATACGAGAGGGGAAATTGATTGAAGAATTTTGTGATTTGAATTTGGCAAATCAGATCATCTGTGCCAATTATACAATTTCTTAAGAGGAAAGTAATTTGAGGGTCGAGATTGAAGAAGCTCAGAGGCAAGATGAATGGATACAGCGTAACTTAGCTCGGATTGAACAGGGGAAAGCTCCAGGCTATGATCTATCACCTAGTAGATTGGTTGCTATCAGAAGAGAATCTGTGTTCCACTTAAGGCGGAGTTGAGGTAGAAGATTCTGAATAAGGTGCACAAGAGCCGATATACTCTTCATCCTGGTATGACCAAAATGTACCATAATCTGAAGTCTATGTATTGGTGGCCGGGTTTGAAGAGTGATGTGATCAAATATGTAGCGAGGTGTCTCACTTTCCAGAAGGTAAAGATCAAGAACCAGAGACCACCGGGATTACTTTAGAGTCCTGAGATTCTGGAATGGAAATGGAAAAGTGTGACCATGGACCTTGTGGTGGGATTGCCCAGGATCAGAAGCTATGATGCGATCTGGGTCATTATGGATCACCTAACGAAGGCAACCCACTTCATATCGATCAATGCTAATTATTCTTCAGACAAGCTAGCAGAGATCTACATTCATGAGATTGTGAAGCTCCATGGTACACCAAAGAATATCATTTCCGACCAAGATCCCTGATTCACTTCAAGATTTTGGAGACCATTGCATGAGGCACTGGGTACTCAATTGAGGTTTGGTATAGCCTATCATCCTCAAACGGATGGACAGTCAGAGAGGACAATCCAGACACTGGAAGATAAGTTGCGGGCTTGTGCTCTCGACTTTAAAGGGAGTTGGGATCACTTTCTTCCACTTACTGAGTTCGCCTACAACAATAGCTATCATGCAAGCTTTCAGATGGCTCCGTATGAAGTGTTGTACCGAAGGAGGTGCCAATCTCCTTTGTGCTGGAATGAGTTATCAGAAAGGAAGCTTTATGGACCGGATCTTATTGATCAGACTTCAGCTCAAATTCGGATTATTCAAAAGAGGTTGCTTCCAGCGCAGAGTGTGTGGAATCACATATAAGAGAATGTCGATGTTGTTGGAATTATTACAAGATGTATTCCTCGAGGGGAGATTCCCATAATGTTCTATGTGGCCAAGAAGATTATTAATAGATTGGGCATGAACTACCAAAAAATTGATGCATGCCCTAACAATTGTATGTTGTATTAGGGAGATGATACCAGTAGGAAGACTTGTAAGTGATGTCACATATCAAGGCACAAGACAATTCAGAAAGGGGAAAGCAGAAAAAGAAACCTGTAAAGATTCTCTGGTACTTTCCTTTAAAGCCGCGGTTATAAAGATTGTTTATGTCTTCTAAAAAAGTGAAGACATGAGGTGGTATGAGGTTGATAAAAATGAAAATGGTAAATTAAGACATCCTCAGGATGCAGACACTTGGAAAATGTTTGACAACAATTTTCCATCTTTTGCGGCCAACCCTAGAAATGTTCAGCTTGCTTTAAAGACTGATAGTTTCAATCCATTTAGGAATCTTAGCATAAGTTATAGTATTTGGCCAAAAGTCTTAGTTTCCTACAACTTACCCCCTAGATATGTATGGAACAAAGCTCATTCATTTTGTCTATGATCATTCCAGGCAAAAAGGAATTGGGTAATGGCATCGATGTATATCTCCAACCACTTATTGCAAATTTGCTTGGCCTATGGAATTTTTGCTTTGAGAAATATGACGCATACGGGAAGACATTGTTTAACTTGCATACAGCCTTGATGTGGATGATTAGTGACTTTCCTAGCCTAGGAACATTATTCAGGTGGAATGTGCATACTAGGTTGGCATGTCAAACTTGTAATTTTGACTCTGATCCAGTGCGCCTTAACCATAGCCGAAAGTGGTGCTTCATGGGGCATCAGAGGTTTCTGGATAAAAAGCACAAGTTTATATTGCAATAGAATCGCTTTAGTAGGAAACCATAAAAGAGAATACCACCTTAGACTTTATCTGGTGCAGATATCTTACAGCAGCTTGAGGTTGTTGAATTCGAGTTTGGAAAAAGTGACGATGCTGTAAATGCAAGACCAAAGATGGGCAAAACTTTTGCTTTTACTCCTCAACAATGGAGGAAGATAAGCATTTTCTTCACTCTTCCATATTGGAAATCTAATTTACTTTGCCATAATCTTGATGTCATGCACATTGAAAAAAATGTATATGACAATATGTTATATACGCTGCTTAATGAACCTATCAAGTTAAAAGATCATCTTCAAGTGATGAAAGATTTACGTGCCATGGGAGTTCGTGAAGATGTATGGCCAGATGAGCATGACAAATTTCAACTGACAAAGTTTACCCTCATAAAACCAAACAAGGAAGTCTTCCTCACGACGTCGAAGAAAATAAAAATTCCTTATAGGCATTCAAGCAACATTTCACAATGTATTGACATGCAGGCTCGAAAGGTTGATGGCCTAAAGAGTCATGACTCACATGTTCTTATGCAATAGTTGCTTCCACTGGCTATAAAGAATGCACTTCCTCCTTATGTATGCATTGTTTTGGTAAAGCTTTGTTCTTTGTTTCAGAAGTTGTGTTCCAAGGTTTAGATAGTTGAGGAGTTCGATCAGCTGCAGTTCAAAATCATTCTTATGCTTTGTCATTTGGAGATGATATTTCCTCCCTCCTTTTTTACTATGATGGTTCTGTTAGGATTGGCAAGAACAACGAAAGTTTTAATCTCATAATGTATCTCAATGCATCTCAAAGCAGCAGCAGCAGCACACAATGCATGATAGGCAAACATACAATACATTTACACAAAGTGTAAGAAAGGAGTCACTACCTGTATCTTTCCTGACAATCTTTGGCACAGTGGGCTCACGTGTCTGATAGATGTCAAATCCTATAACCAAAGTAAGGACAACTGATCAATCTCTTTTCCAAGTTCTTAATCTCATAATACTCTAAGTTGGTTATCATTTAGGACTCTTTAGGTGAATATTAAAGGCCTAAACATATGCCTAAAGGGTTGGAAGAAGCTACCCTGAAGACCCCTTTTTGGAAGGCAAAACATAGATTTTAGACTGGATCACTCGAGTGAAGATGACCTCACTCGAGTGATGAACGACTCGTGCTTGAGTGAGAACAATTCTCACTCGCGAGTATTTGACAGTGAGCAACTACAACAACCAGAAAGTACTCACATCACTCGAGCATGAAACTTTGCACTCGGGTGATGACTCCAAATATACTCGAGTCCCCGAAAGTGCAACACAACGAGTGACAACCCGAGAGCACATGCAACTATCAGAGGGACTAGCTCACTCGAGCATACCCTCCAGTGCTCGGGTGAGCCGTGCTTGCGAGTGTCAGAGCACACTCTTGAACAATGGCCAACGAGTGAGGATCGGAGAGTAACCCCAACTCTGGGCTCACACCATCACTCGAGCAAGCCCAAGCTCACTCGAGCATGATCTTCCCTCACTCGAGAACAAAGAAGTACACTCAAGCCTCATTCAAAGAACCCAAACAAAACTCAAAGCAGAAAAGGGAAAATGCACACAGCACTCGAGCATGATCTGCCCCTGCTCGAGTGTTGTGCATTAGAGACCAGAAACATAGAAAACAACAGAAAATACCAGATGGTCAAATTCATACCCAATGATTCCCAAACTCTACCAAAAGCTCATACACACTTAGCACTGACTAGGGAACACATAGGTAACCTCTAAAACACCCCCAAAACCTTTTGACCATAATCTATGCCTTTGGGTCTCTATGACATACAATATCCCAATTTCTCTTAACACATTTCCAACATTCCAAACTAAATCCAATACTCAAATATCATCACAATAGACCATTTCCAACATCAAACACAATGAAACTCATATATTCAACATTTGGCATAACTAAGGCAAATTTCCAGATTTTCCCAAACTTATCCAAAAATCACAAATAATACATCAAAATGCACTAAATGCCTACCTCTTCACTTTGCCAAATCCAGAATCTTGATTCTCCTACTTTCAATTTCGACCAACTCACAAATCAACACTAGTCAAGATTCTGAAATCATCATAATGAAGCTCTCAATGAGATGCACCACATTAGAGAAGAGGATTTGAGCTTAAGAGGATCATAACTCACCAAGATTCAAGCTTTTCTTCTTCCTCTTACCTTGCTCAAAGTCGCCTGAAATGGAGGAGAAAGAGAGAGAAAATGAGAGATAGGAATGATGATGATGAAGCTTCTTTTTGGTCCATACTCCCTCCCTCAACTGAACAAGAGAGAAAAGTGATTATTTGTCTTCTTGTGCCACATCCTATGGTCCAAACTATGCCACATGTCAATATCTTAATCACTCCTCTATGAGCTCACATAGACTTCATACAACGGATTCCGACCCATGGTCAGAATCTCAACCTTTGATCTTAAATACCACACACATGTATCCCAAATTCACATCACATTAATTCCAAAAGTGTTTAATTACTCAATTACAATTAATCTCAAAGTCATTAGCCCTTAATCCCAAATTGGGATATTACACATGGAACTGTAATAACTAAAAAAATAAATTAGAATTTTTTGCCATGAATTTTTTCATTACATTTAAAGTTAAACCCAATGCATCACTTATACAACTATACGAAACATTTTGACTAAAAATTGTTCTATTAAAATGAATAATTAAAAGCACAAAAAAAAAAGGGAATTGGACCGTCATATATAATTGATGTAAAATCATATAAATATGTAGCTGGCAATTAGCATAAAATGTACTTATTAGGATATCAATATCCAAACAATTAACATTATGATATTACTAATCAGATATTAAAAATTATACCAAAAAATTTCAGTTGCTTTAATACTAAATTAGGCTTCAAAATTCATTTATAATAATAACTCCCAAGCGAAATTATGCATTCGGGATCTAAGAAAAATCAGTGTGCAATATCATATTCAGTCGATATTTTCAGACATATGAAAAAGGATTTTATGGAATATTATTAATATTAATTGGATATGTTTAAATCACTCGCACAAGGCAATTGTAATTTTTGGGTATTAGTATCACAAATAATATTAATATATGATGTCACACATCAACTGGTGAGGGGAACAAAAAACATCTGATAAGATCTAAATACCTCCATCTCTTAATGCATTTTAAAATCATGAGGGGCGACGGGCATCAAAGAAGGCAATCTCACCAACAAGGCATTTAAATGTTACAAATGGCATTAAATTCATGCGCTTTTTTACAACTACGAGGGCTGACAAGGACCCCAAAGCTGACAACATCAAGAGCTGGTATGTTACATTGGATATTATTGCATTAATTATTCATTTTCCTAGCTTTTGGTGACTATCAAATTTGATGTGATATTTCAAAAACAACATAAAATGATTCTCATTTAACTCCCAATTTCAATGATTATATGAATCTCTATTCATTTTCTACCTATGACATGTGGGGATTTCAAAATCCCTATTCATTGGGATATTTGTAGGCAAAATCTGCAAAGAAACAAGAAAATATTTTATTCGAGTCGCGTCCAAGGACACTGTCCTTAAGAGATATTCCGCAACCCCCTTAGTAAATAGGAAGCGGCATCTTTCCAGGATTAAATGAACCCTTCCTATTAGGATACAGGGCAATAGAACAAGCAGAAGATAAAGTAACTCAGTGAGATATTACCGAGGCTTCTATTTCTCTCTTCTAAATGGTGTCACGGTTGGGGTATTTATAAACATGAATCAATGCTTTGAAAAGGTGCCTCTTAAGACTACATCTTTTCAAGTAGAAGTCATAACCATATATTAAATTCATGGACCATATTGATTCATAAACCAACACAAATCCCTTAATTTATTAGGACATGACTTTTCAAGACACATCTTTTCATTTTAAAATATTCCAATAATGGGGAAAGACTCTTTCTTTGACACACCTATATGCAATATTTGTTAGATATGATTAGTTTTGATGATATCAAATATAGATGTGAAATGATAAGAGCAAAAAGTTTATATAATGTAATTCTTTGACTAACTACTATATTTAATGTTACATATTTTGTAGATTAGTCAAGCAAAGAATGAAGAAGATTGAATTAATGAAAATGAACAAGAGGAAGAAGAAGAAGAGAAATTGAAGATAGTCAAGGAGATGCCTACTCGGATTATGAAGAATGATTATCAAGAGGAAGATCAAAAATAAGGATATTGAAGAATCAAGAAAAATATTAGTCAAGCAAAGAATGAAGAAGATTGAATTAATGAAAATGAACAAGAGGAAGAAGAAGAAGAGAAATTGAAGATAGTCAAGGAGATGCCTAGTCGGATTATGAAGAATGATTATCAAGAGGAAGATCAAAAATAAAGATATTGAAGAATGAAGAACTTGTTAGATCTTACAAGAATATCAAGATTCAAGTTGTTAGAAGTGATACTGGAGGTTTCTATGATGATACCGGAGGTTTCTATGATCAAATAATGGTTGGAATAGGTTAATACGAAGCTAAGATGACTTGTATATGAATTTTGGCACTTCTAGAGGTGTTATGCTCGAGCACAAGGTGTTATGCTCGAGCACAGGAAGAACACACTCAAGCACAGACCACTTCACTCGAGCACGGGGTGTATACTCTGTTCTACTCTGTTTTACGTTCAGCCTGAGCGAGGTCTGGTATTTTGATCATATCTCTCAAACCACACGTCGGATTGACCCGAAACCGGTGGCATATGAAAGAGGACTCACAACATGTAAATTTGGCACCAGGATCACATTGAAAGAAGATCAAATGAAGGAGATATGAATCGTGGAAAATGAAACTGAAATCACCGTCACTTTTTGACACAGGTTCGGTATTTTGAGTATAACTCACAAACCACACATCGGATTGAGATGAGAACAGTGCCAAATGAAAGTAAACTCAAAGAACTTTCCATGGATAGGTATTTTGCCTAATTTGAACGTATATTCTAGGAGCTATGCCTTCTGGAAGTTGACGCTTGTGCAGACTAGCGAAATATACACTCTTTCGATCATAACTTGCAGAATACAAGGAGTTTGGAGCTGATTCTTGTTGCATTGGAATGCATATGACAAGAGCATTCTTATGATACATCATTTGAATCAAATAAACAAAATTTTTCTAAAGTGGCCCCACATCAACCGCGAGTGTAAAAACTGACTCTCTGAAAAAGTTGTGCGAGTGATGTCCAGAAGCAGCTGAAACGTGAAGGAAATTTCATCACTCGAGCACTAGGATCCATGCTCGAGCATTGGATGATTTCTCACTCGAGCACATGGAAGTGATAACCCGAGAAGAAGTTTGTACGTGGAAGCATGAAACTCACTCGAGCATGACTGGTTGTGCTCGAGTGATTCGAGAATTCACTCGAGCAGATGCGAGTGAAGTGTAGCGAGTGCTTGCCCGAGAGGAAGTCAGAACGTGGAAATATGAACTGCACTCGAGTGAGGCATATTGCACTCGAAGTGAGGACCCGACAGAACATGGTAGAATGCACAAACAAAACAGAGCCTCACAACCATCAGTCCAAACATGGTTAAACGTTATACAATCATTATGTTTTCACTTGATATTGTTCCTAAACATTAACTAACATATATTTCAAGTGTAAAATAGGAGATTAAATATTTGGGTTGTATCTTCAAGAACGGAGGTCACGGCGAATATCTTCACTCAACGTGATAAGTCACAGAAGCCAGAAATTCAGTTTTTGACCAATGATCCAACATACCCATGACTAATACTTCATCATATTAGTGATTAAGCATTTTGCAGTGTGAAACAGGAAATTTAACGGTGAGCTTATAGATTCAAATGAAAAAGTCAAGAGTGGCGGGCGGTATCATTACATACCGAATGGCGGCTACCAACCACGACAAGCAACTGACCCACCATGAGAGATTGTCTAAAACACATCTCGCTCCACAACGTTACTACAGCTCAAAATGAATCTTCCTGCTGTTCAAACGAGACGCTCCACTTTGCTCCACAACGGACAGTAGCTCGTTTTCAAATATGCTCAACGGTCAAAATGAATCCAACGGACGAATGCTCACAACGGCCATTATATTCATCAACTATAAATGAGAAAGCATTCAACGATGATGGGCAACTGAGAAAGACAGAGAAAACAGAGCAACAACACCAACATGCGAATAACATGAATCCTCTGCTTCTACCCATACACTCTCTGTTTTTCAGTTTCTGTATTACTTATCATTGAGAGAGTGATTATTTGTATTGTACTTCAGTGAGATTATACCCACTCTGTGAGAGAGTCTGTAAACACTTTCATCTATATTTTTGAGTTGATCTCAAGGTAGAGGGACCTTGAGAGGGTTGATTTTCTTACGGAGAAGCTGTAGAGAGAATTGCCAGTAAGACATTCTGCTCGTAAGACTTACAAGGTGCAAGCAGTAGAGAACGTTGCTGCTCATAAGACTTACAGGGGTGTAAGCAGGAGAGAACGTTGCTGCTCGTAAGACTTGCATGAGTAAGCAGGAGAGGAAGATCTTCGGGATTGCTCTGCTCGTAAGACTTGCCGTAAGGGGGAGTATTTCAGTAAGAGATTTGTAAAAGGTTTCACAAGTACCCGGCTAAACTTGTGGGATTGTAAAGGCTTTTCTTGTGCCCGGATTAAACAAGAAGATAGTGGATTTGAAAATCTCAGGAGGAGCCTGGGGACTGGACGTAGGCCATCACAGATTGGACCGAACCAGGATAAATCACAGTTTGCATATTCTCTTCCCTAAACTCTTATATTTCCAGCATATATTATTTAATCTAATGTTGATTTATAAACCTTCATACTTACCGCTTTCGTTAAGATACGAAAAGATTTCAAAAGTTCTTAAGTTTTTATTATACACCCAATTCACCCCCCTCTTGGGTGATAGCCGGTTCTAACAATATTTACAACAATCCCCCACATGTGTCAAAGAAAACACATCATTTGCTGAGTTACATTCATAGATATAACCATTGTATCTGGTGGTCCATAGAACTATAAACCAAACCTAGACCAATAACACTTGATACAAAGAAATGTCAGTGAAGCATACTTCTATGAATTAACAAATCTTGGTGTGTGTCAGAGGCATTAAGAGTCAGATTATATCATAACATTCCCGCTGTGAATGACGGTTTTGCACGTTATGTTGGCCATGCGCGTGCCTAGTGCATAATGAATGCTCTAGAGACTTTGCCAAGATCTCATAGGAGCGGCCACACTCCACAATCATAGAGGTGATTTCATTTAAGTTTGTGCATGCACTATGCACACTGCCTCGTTGAACTATGAAATCATTAAGAGCTTTGCTCAACCTACAATAATGCAGTCTAGCACATTCAAAGTGTCACAGGAAGGAACGTAAAATATATTTGGGCTAGTCAGAACTGACAAACGACTTGTTATTACCCATTGAACCTTCTTCATGGGATCACCAATCACAACGGTTGGGTTGTCATCGCCGTCAATTAGTTGCTGGCTTTAGTTCCATCTCCCTCGACTAATTTATTTCATCCTGTAAGGTACCTTACCAAATCAATTGAGATAACTCTACCATAATTCTTAAGCGCTTATTCATATAATATCTCAAATGATTTTTCACTTACATCATTATTCTTTTTACAATAGTTATTGCCATATCTAGCAAGCACATATCATCGATACTTAGTGTTGGTTTCATACTAAATTTAATAAGAGATTTTCAACATTCTTAACATTTTATCCATTTCTAGAGCAATCAACTCTGACTCATATAATATTTTATTTCTGTCACCTCTAAAGGTCAATGATAACCGGTGGGTTTCCACATATAAACTGAATTTCAGTTACCATCCATGCATATCAATACAATGGGAATCCACTATACTTGATGCCATCATTTATGCTATTTCTTTCTCTTCATAAGAGTTTATATATGCTCAATCTCCACATATCATCTGCTATGTCACAGGATTAACATTTATCGGTGCTACAAATTTTCAACAATTTGTGCATATATTGATTGAGCTTTAGAATCATCTCAAGTAGTACCATAAGGAATATTCATATAATGGTTTTCAAAACCAATCTTTAGAAACATTTCTTATTTATTTCCTTATGATTTAAACATCCAAAATCATATTAATTCTCTCATGCTTTCAAGTGCATAACATGATATTTTTTACCATGCATGCCATGCATTCACTTTAAAGTTCAATATATGCTCACAATATACCAAGATAAATACATATCCACAAATCATGAAAATTTAAAACTCCTTTATCTAAATACTAGATAAATAATTAAATTTCCATATCACTACCATAATGCTTATTTAAAGCTATATGCAAGTTTTAATAATTCACATCATAAGATTTGCTCTTCACAACAAATAACAAAGCCTTTACTAAATAAACTTTAATTATAACGCACGTCATATATAGCAATTTTATAATTTTTCAATATATCAAAATATATATTCTAAGGTGCCCCCTACAAGATACTCTATATCTTACACACCCCCACACTTTTAAATATTTCAAAAAATATCTCACATAACAAGCAACATTAACTTATTTCCAGCATAAAATTTTCAGTCCCCAAAACATTTCCTCCATATGATAATCAATCATTATCCTCACTTAACTAATTTAATATGTATCAGATCCTCATTAAAATAAAAGGAGATATAATAGGAGATTAGCATAATTCAAGGAGAAATCATAGGATATTAACAAATATACAAACCAAACTAAATCAATAAATTCAAGAGATGAAATATGATTTTTAGTAACTACCCCATTAGTCAAATTAATATATTTATGAACTGAAAATAATAAAACCTTTGACGGATAAAGTATCATCCCATATGGAAAATCCAAGATTAACATCAAGATAACCGCATGATTATATATATATCTTACTTAGTCACACCAATTATTCTCAATCATCGCGTACCTGGTGATCGAATAGATCGTTTTTTCCCCCACCGGGACGTTAGAGCCGTAACTCAATAGTCTGTCATCAAAAATCATTCCTACTGGTCTCAGTCTTTTAATCATAGAGAAAATATGCGATTGGGTGCCTTCTTCTTCATCATTTTCTGGATGGTCTTGCATCGCCTCAATCCCTTTCTCTGATAAGACTTGAAGACTTCTTTTCTACTCTCGTGTTTGTGATGATCACAGTGCCCTCTAAATCTTTACCATCTTGTCAAGATCTGTATGTTGATTAATCTAAGAATTCTCTTGACAAGATTCCCATGTGGACAAGTGTGGCTTCTCAGACATTACAGTTTGGTTGAAGGGGAATTGGGCTCTTATCCATCAGCAATAGTTACAAACTGCTTTGAGTGTAAGTTCATATACGTCAACCATGTGCAGTTAAAACCCATAATTCCCTCCCTTCATCACTATCATCGGACTAATGTATCTTCTTGTTCCTTTTTTTATATGACACTTCATATACACCACAGTCCACACGCATATACTACCCATATATTTCCTTTCTTCTTTATTGGAAGGAATAAGTTCAATGGTAGAGAGAAGGGCCATTGCAGCATCGTAACTTCCAGGAGTTCAGTCAAAATGAAGGACATGGTCAACAACCGAAACTATCAAAATCTTTCATAAGAAGGAACCATCAACTTAGTGACTGTCCTTGCAGAATATCCCAAATTTATTTTTCAAAATTTGCAGGAAATATCTCTTAAGATTGTAGGTAAAATCTGCAAAGAAACAAGAAAATATTTTATTCGAGTCGTGTCCGAGGACACTATCTTTAAGAGATATTCCGCAGCCCCTTCAGTAAATAGGAAGTGGCATCTCCCCAGGATTAAACGAACCCTTCCTATCAGGATACAAGGCAATAGAACTAGTGGAAGATAAAGTAACTTAGTGAGATATTACCGAAGCTTTTATTTCTCTCTTATAAATGGTGTCGCAGTTGGGGTATTTATAAACATGAATCAATGCCTTGAAAAGGTGCCTCTTAAGACTACATCTTTTCAAGCAAAAGTCATAACCATACACTCCATCCGGTCCTAATTATAGGACATATTTACCTAACTTTGGAGAAATTAAGAATAATAGTTAAATTAGTTAATCTTATTTACTTTCCTAATTTAGCCCTCCTTTTCTCCTCTGAATTAACTCACAGCAACTGCTCATCCCAATATTTACGCCACTTTTACAAGAATAAAACGGCATCTTTCAAAGGGCAATCGGGTCACATCACCTCCTCAAACCATCATTTTCAGTTTCAGTTACCAGCGACCACGCAATTTAAGCGATAAATGGGATATATAATATATAGTAAATCTAAATCGTTAAAATTTTATTTCTTTTCTTAAATAAATCTTAATTAATTTAACCAGATTATATCTTCATGTTTTTTAAGGGCCCGATAAAAGTGTAAAACCTGGGCAGGAGACGATTTAGAGAACCACGATAACCAAAAAAATATATAGTGTTTCATTTTTATTGAGAAAGTATCAATTGGGGGTATTTTGGGAAGAAATTGACAAAAATTAAAACTTTATCCTATAATTAGGACCAAGATCAACTCTCAAATATTGTTCTATAATTAGGACCGGAGGGAGTATTAAATTCATGAACCATGTTGATTCATGAACCAACACAAATCCCTTAATATTAGGACATGACTTTTCAAGACACTTCTTTTCATTTTAAAATATTCCAATAATATTGGAAAGACTCTTTCTTTGACACACCTATATGCAATATTTACAACAATATTGTGCCATGATTACTCAATTTTCAACTTTAGAATTATATTAATTATTCATTCGGCATATTGCATAACATATAAAAGGCAATTGACACACCCGGAAAGCATTCATAATTCATTTTCCATTATCGGTGAAAGAAATTGAAGTTATCCATTCCCATTCAATTATTACTTAAAAGTAAATAGGTTAATGAATTATTGCCACAAATATTAAGTTAGATAGTATTAATGAATTTTGTCACGTTGCCAAAAAATGAAGTATTCAATTCTTCGTTGTTAAAATCTTGGTTTGACATAAAAAATGGTACGCATAATCAATTTCTGCCTCCTCTTTTCGTGTTTACATGGTGACAAACTGGAAGAGTTAAACTATTGGAGCAAGTGCAAGTGGAATTGCAGCCTTATAGAATAACCGTGAGGGCAATCGAATATGCCTGGTTGGATTTCAACTAATGACGACACACTCTGTTTCTTTTATTTTATCAGATTAATAGATTCTTTCCCAAAATGCTTTTACTAGAAAAGCATGATCCGAAATATATTTAGAGAATCAAAGTGAGAACCCACAATAATTGGTGAAAATACAATAGCATTGTTTGGAGAATACTTGTAAAGAGAAATATTTACATACTCTTAGAGTGCCACGTCATCTATGCTCTAATTAGGGGTGTACAAATGGTTTTTCGATTCGGTGTTCGGTTAAAACCGAAATATGCCTATTTTCACAACCGAACCGAAACCAAAATGATTAAAAAATTGAACACCAAACAACCGAATTATTTCGGTTCAGTTTTTTAGTGTTTGGGCCACATTTTGGGCTTTTTTTGTTCAAGCCTGTCCAATCCAAAAAATCTAAAAATAAAAGCCTTTTTGGTTTAAGCATGTTCACATTTAGGGCCTTTTTGTCAACACACAACACCTGAAGTTTTAACAATTAAGAAACAAACCATGAACAAAAAATTTGAAAAGGAAAAAGTTCTGATTACAATTCAAGTCCTATTGTAAACTATCATTTATACAAGGAAATGATCTATTGCATTAGAAGTAGGAAAGTTTGACAGCAATGTTTGCAACAATATCAACAAAAAAGTATCATACAAGTCTTATAGGTTGGCCAATAATCAATGCTATATTTTGTCAGGCTTATAAGTTGGCCAATAATCATCAATATCAACAAAAAAGCAAGTTTGATAGCAATGTTGGCCGATAGGCAATAATTATCTTACAAAAAATGGCACTATACAAGTCTACTGCAGCTCATTTTTCCATATGATAAACAAGGCAAGTTTGACAGCAATTAATGTTTCCAATTTACATAAACTGGAGCACCAATTCATTGCTCTGATTTGCACCATCCCCAGCTATTGCTTGACCAGCAGTTTGGTCAGCCATAATTTCACCTGCAGAAGACATATCCACATCCCATACAATTAGGAACAGAACAGATATAATTCACAAAAAAAACTAAAATAACAGAAAAAGTGATTAACAGAATCACAGAACCATAAAACTCCTATTGGATAGAATCACAAAACAAGTGATTGACCAAAATAACAAAACAAGATTAATGTGTATAAAGATGGAAACAAAACAAGATTTATAAATGAGAGTTATGTAGCAACCCATTCAAACTTTTTACTAACATTCATGTGATCATGTTAGGATTTGGAGGATTTCTTCAGAACATTCAAGTATGAAATTATCTAGAATGAGAATCTGGAATCCTAGATGATTAAGACAACATATTCTATTATAATATTTGTAACCCCCTCCGTAATTATATCCGAAATAAGCGATTAAAATGAAATAGAGACCAATAATAATCAAATAACATTTACTAACCCATCATATGACGGGGTTTTCACGAATACTTTTTGAAATCATTTATAAACTTGATCTCATATTCACATTTCGAATACAATTACTACACGAAGATAAATCACATTCATATAAATATCAAAGTGCACAACTTAATCATCCCGGCAATCTCGGATACATACCTTTACTAAAGATACATAGGGTACAATTGCCCATTACAATTCTTCAAATGGGGATTACACAATCTCATCTCGGAGGAGTCCAGCCGCTCCCTCCACGAGCCACTTGCCCTGTCTAAATTGTTGGTAGGGGAGAGTGAGATTCGAGAGAATCTCAGTAGGAAACAGATACCATAATGCATGAATGATAGATGCTATGTGTATGACATGTTAGCTTTATCTAGATGCATGCCTCATAATGATATTTCTGCATACTCAATGTTTCATACAACAAGACTATGGCCACGGCGAAAACAGAAACAGAGCTTCATTTATTCAAATATGCTCTACACAATCAAGTAAAGCAATCACATACATCACTACACAAGCAAAGATATCAAATACATGCAAGTAAGATAAGTCCCCTACCTCCAGTCTTTTCTCCTCGATTTGCGTGCCAGCAACTCGGGGCTTTACATTCGATCCTATAATGTCAAATATACAATTTAGACACTTCCATAGTGTTTCTGGGGGTTATATGAGGCTATATTGAAAATTTACTAAAATACCCCCGGGGACCCGGCCAGGCCCCGCCGAACCCGGTCCAGCTGTACTTTTCTTGAAATTTTGACATGGGCTATTCTAACATATTTTCGCCCAAGGAATCCATTTCCGGACTTGGAATTATCAAATTCAATGTCAATTACAAAATTACCCTTGACAGCCCCACTTTAAGGGTTTCAGGGGCGTTTTCGTAATTATGCTTTTTCGGCCTTTTCCGAAAAAGCTCCCAACTGTAACCCCACCTAATTTTCGCTCCTGAACTCAATGGAATCATCAAATCATTGAAAATCCAACTCTAAGACCCATTTATAGCCCAGACCGAAATATATGGGTTTTCCAGGGAAAAACAAGGTTTTTCGGTTTCGGCTGCGTAAACGCGTTCCTTTCTACTCCTAACCACTTTATTGACTATTCCATTAGGTTAGAACTACCATTTAGTGTCAATTTGGGCAGCATAACTGCCCCACAAACCCATTTTCCATTTTTAGAACCAAAGACAATCCGGCGAAATTTCACCGATTAAATTGTCTATAACAGCCAGAATAGTCAATATGCAAGAGTTTGGAAGTTACCTCAAGCTCCCACTAGCTTTTCCTTCTTGTGGCTGAAAACCCTAACTTCAAAACACCAAAAGAGGAGCTTCCAAACCTTAAAGAACATAAAGGAGTAGCTTAGGATCGGAGTTATACGCGTTAGGAGCTAGATCGTCGGAGAAATCGGCTTACCTTGCAAGATTTCTTCCTCTTTCTCTCTCTAAAGATCCCATATGCTCTCTCTCTATTTCAGCTGTTCTCAGCGTCAGAAATGAGGAGGAAGAAGGAAAAAAACCGTTTAATAACATATCCCATGCTTATGTCATCAATGTAACATGATGATGTCATAATTCTCAATTTTCGGATTTTTGGCAGATTCCTGACCAAACTTTGCAAAATCATAACTAATTCTAGAAAAATCGAAATGAGGTGATTCCAAAGCCAAATGAAAGGTATTTAAGTCCTCTTCATTGGAAAAATATGATCAATTACCAGAAATCACCACAAAATTCCAGAATTACACAAATTTCATCACTGCCCCAAAACAGAGTCCATTTTCGACCTCAAACTTTGGACAGTCATATCTCCCAGTTCTCAAAACGAAATGGCACAAATTATATGTCCATTTTGAAGCTTGGGATGTGAAATTTAAGACTGGAAAGTTTCATAATTTTATGACATCATTTGCCTAGTCAAAACATCCACACGAGAAGACTGGCCATAGAGAATTCACACTGGACAGCATTTCCAGTTTTGCAACCAATGTGTCCAATTCAATTTAAATCAATTCCAATGATTAAATACCACAACATGACACCATTTCCATCACAATACCCCATTCAATTCTTCCCTCTATTCTAAGTCAATTTGGATGTTGATCCACAATTGAACTTAAATACAGGGTTTGGGCGTTGCTCATAACACAAGCGACTACAATCCGCTTTATATTCTCTAAAAGGGTTCATTAATCACTAACCACGTCCACTTTTGTAGTCATTAACCCCTAATCACAATTTAGGATATTGCTAAACCGGGGCTTAGCAATCCACTAATCTCAGGCTTATTCTCTAGCTTCGAGTCTCGAAATTCGGGATATTACAATATTCAATACCCTTATATTGACAAGTACAATAACTGACTAAAACATATCAGCCTTATCCTAATAAACCCAAATGATAACTAACACAAACATAATAACCTACTCCTACTAACAGTTCTCAACTTCTCATTAATTCTCTGCCATGCATTTCTTTCTGGTATAAACCAGAAGAGGATGTGAAGTCTGATATGGTAATCTAACATATCAGCATCTTGATACATTACGCACAAGAGAAAACAAATAAATTTATAATTAATTATGGACCAGCTACTATAGGCATTCATACATTCAAATATATACATAATCTCTATCATAAAAACACAGCATCTTGCGTTTGGACTGAGTTGAATCAATTCCATTACCATGAAACTATTTCCCATGACCAAAACACAGTATCTTGCTATTCATAAATAAATTCCATTACTATGAAACTACTTAGTAGAACATTCTTATCTCATAATAATGCTTATTTAATGAAGATCATAATAATCAGAAACACAATTTTCATTTAAAAAAAACATAAACATATCAGAAAATCTAAAATACAAAACAGTGAGACCAGAAACACACATCGGAAACACAATTTTTGTAAAAACCAGAAACACACATCGGAAACCCAATTTTGTATGAAAGGAGACATTTTTTGCAAGAAAGGAGAGTTTTTTTGTACATGATCTTGGTTCCCTCAAGTGAAAGTGTGAAACTGAGCTCAGGTTCTGTTAAATCATGAAAAAAAAAGTCCAAAGGGAAGTGAAGCAACTCACCCAAGTAAGAGATGAGGCTGAGATGAAAGATCGAGCTTTGTTTTGTGGCTGAGATGGCAGGAGAGAAGGGCCTTAGTCGACAGCGATGCCGAAGTGAGAGTGAGGAGGCAGAGACAACAAGATCAAGCTTTGCTTCCTGCTAAGATGGCTTTTTGGTGCTGTGAAGTGAAGAGGCGAGAGGTCTTAGTCTATAGAGAGGGCGAAGCGAGATCTCACAGGTGACAAAGCGGAAGAGTTAGGTGAATGACGAAGTGAGGAGGTGAGGATGAGAGGTCTTACTCAGTTACTCGTCACTCGGGAGATGGCGAACGGTGAAGGACTGAAGGGAGAGGGCTAGCCGGCTAGGGTTTCCATTTCACAAATGAGAGAAGAGAAGAACTGAGCATCTAGGGAGTGGGGAGTGACACTGACTAGGAACGAGTAAAGACTAAAGAGAGGACAGAAGTCAGTGAACGAATTCACTGAGCGAGGGGGCATGAGGTTGGCTGGGCCTGGGTGGGTATTGGACTGTTGGGTATTTGGGTTAGGTTGGTAGGTTGGGTACTTTTGTGTTGGCCTATTGGGTTGGATGGCTTAGGAAAAAAAACATAAAATGACGTCGTTTTGAATTAAGTTTAGTTATTCGGTTAAAATCGAATTAATTTCAGAAAAAATGCACCGAAAACTGAAATATACCTATTTTACAAACCGAGAAAAAACCGAATTACGTACGGTTCAGTTCGGTTTTCAGTTTCGGTTAAGATTTGCTGACCCCTAGCTCTAACCAATTAAAATGCAACACATAACGAAACTTTAATTCTAGCTGTCACTCCTTATTTTTGCTTTAAAAAAAACCCTTCCATAGCCCACGCGCCCCTTCATCTCCCTACAATGTTGACAGCATCCCTTCACCCTCACCATGCTCTTCTTCCTCCTAACTTCTTCACAGATGTAAGGCTTTCTGCATCTTCGACCTAACCCTTTGCCACACAATCTCCTCCGACCCCAATGCCTCTTCCATCGTGTTGTCATCCTTCCTCTTTGTCGACAAAGCAGCAATCAGATATGATTTTGGATCTCAAAATTACAATCACAAATTCCCAACCCAAATGAGGAGCTATAGCAAAGGAGATGAGGAGAAGAACCTTGATGGCAACAATCACGGAGGAGATGAAGAATATGTGTTTCAGAGCCCCACCTTCTTCGTGTTTCGGAGGTTGTGTTTCGGAGCCCTACTTCTATTTTCTGGATTGTTCTTGACTTGTTTGTTCTAGATTTTTCTTCCACTTTAAAGTTCTTTACTCAATTGAGTGAGATTGGATGTGGGTTTCTACTTCTCGACTCCTCCTCTGGGTTTTCAATATTTTTGGGATGATTTTGATTTTCGGATTTTATATGAAGATCTTATATCTCAATTAGCATTCCAAGTATTTGACTCGCTATTTGTATGAATTCAAAGGAAAATCCAGGAACTGATTTCATTTGAAAAATAATAGCCTATTGATTGTGAGGAAGAAGAAAGCTTTGCTTCAGAAAAGAAGGTGGGCCGACGATTGACGAGACCTAGAGATGGAGAGGCGCGTGGGAGGGTTTTTTTTTCTCGTTTTCAGCAAAAATAAAAAGTGACAACTAGGATTAAAGTTAGGTTTTGTGTTGCATTTTAATTGGCTAGAGCACAGATGATGTGGCACTCTGAGAGTATGTAAGTATTTCTCTACTTGTACAATTTTGAAGGTTTCAATAGCATTAAAATTACAGTGAGATATTTACAATTCATATGCAAGATTTATTTCAAAATTTCAATTTACCCTCTTTTTACCTCTTGTATTACAGACTTTCTTTTTAATTACTTTTAATTGATTCTCTCAAAATTTCATGTAACTTGGAGGTCACGGGTTCAAATCCTAGAAACAGTCTCTCTGATTATATGAGTAAGATTGTATATATCTATCATTCTCTAAACCCCACCTAGTGGGAGCCTCGTGGCTTGGGCTGCCCTTTATGTTGTCTTTTGGTTTTCATGCATATTTCCATGGACATCAAATGCATATTTCCCAATAACTTAACTACTTACGAGCCAAAACAGCCATTACATCATATTGACTCAATGGAAATTTGAAATCATTATAATAACAATTCATTTGGTATTTTAAATATAATTAGAGAAAATTTTTTTGAAACCAATTACGAATACGAGTGAATCATCGTCCGTTTAATTAATGAGTTATAATTACTCATATTTGAAACCATTATAGTAACTTATAATGATGTATTTTCCAATAATACATTAAAAATTTTAAAATATATGACAAAGTGTTGTGAATATTATATAATGTGGATATCCATAAACTATCCAACTCTTGACATTTTATATGTCTTTCACTCCATAACCTCTCACTCTTAGAATTCCATGTGTTCAATGTTATAACTTTATAACTTCCCCCAATGAATGGCTTATGGGAGTTTCTTATGATTAATATCATTATGCTCATCTTTATTTCTTTGTAACCATATGTACAAAATTCAATGGTTAGAGGCCTTTAAATAGAGGCCATATACAATGTATTGGTACAAACAACAATGAAGTGAATAAGAACTCCCCCTTACTTTCTCTCCAACTTTCTCTCATCTTCTTCATCTCCCTCATCCCTTATATTTTCCCGATTTTCATAACATGTTATCGGCACTAATTCGCTCAAAAGGCCTATAGTATAGTTTTCAATCTTTTCTACTCTCTAACTTTCTCATTTCCATAGAATGTTTTATATTGTTTATTCTCTATATTATTTTATCTTTCTAGTCTACATTATCAATCTATTGTTCTATATTATTTTTATTATTTTTCTTTGGGTTAAGGTGCAAAAATACACATGTGCTTTGTCTTAAAGTGCGCTCAGCAGCAAATGCTTTTTTTAGGTGCAAAAGTGACTATGTGGTTACATAATAGGTGCAAAAGTCACAATGTCAGTTAAAAGGGAAACGTTCAACGGTTAAGTAGGAGTTTGTTGACCAATTATGATAACTGGATGCTGACTTGGCAGGTTAAGTGGCATCTGGAAAGACACTCACAACGGAAAAAAGGTAAAACACTCAGCCTTGAAAAAGATCATTCAAAAGGCGTCAACCACTAGAATAAAAGGGAAACACTGTCGGACAAGAACCAGGTCAACGGAACACCACAGTGGCTGGGAAATTGAATCAGAGGGCAAATGGAAATGTAATTGAACCTGAGGGGGAAGGGGGAAGCGCAGCTGTGGAATCTGTGCGCAGAGCGTGAAAATTGGGCAAGGAACAACAATTTTCACTACTGAATGCTCTCATACCTTTCACTTTCCTTGCATAGATACTCATGTTAAAAAGCATCACATACATATCTGCCCAGTCTGCAACGCAAATTGGACAGAACTGCCAGTGTTGACTATTTGCACCGACAAGCAGCTGAAGAAAGATGAAGTTGCCAACGAAAACAGAGCATACAACCTCGCACGAGATATCAAAACTCGGACATTGAAAATCTATAATGATGAGGAGCCTTTAATATCTCCTACTTCCATTGCTCACTTCAACCCCACACCTGAATCTGATGAAAACGAGGAAGACCAAGAAGATGAATCGATGGAGTTCCAAGGATTTAATGTCTCCCTTGTTGGTCCTCTTCTAATGTCCCCAAGAATCAGAATACTTGAGGCGTGCTTATCACCAGATGCAGCTATTATGGTTGCAAATAAGAGCCACGAAACTTACGGAGTGGTGTTGAAGGTGAAGGCTCTGCCATCGAAGTCGGTGGTGCATAGAGCTCCGATAGACCTGGGGACAGTTCTGGACATGGGTGGGTCTATGGCCTATCAGAAGCTTTAGATGATGAAAAGTTCAATTGGAATGGTGATTTTGTCACTAGGGTCCACTGATCGTCTCTCAATTATCACCTTCTCGTTGGGATCCAAGAGAATTTTTCCATTACGGAGAATGATCAGCAGTGGCCAGAGATCGGAGCGTCGGATCGTGGATGCATTAACCATAATTGATCAGAATCGAGAAGAAGTTTCTGTGACGAACGACGCACTGAAAAAGGCAGCGAAAGTGATCGAAGATCGACGCGAGAAGAACCCTTCCACCTCCCGTTCCGTACCGTCTTCCTTTCCCCTTCGATTTGCTATCTCAATGTCTTCAATTTGCCTCTCGCTCTTTGCGTTTCCCAACCATGCGAGTTAAGGTCGCGCTGGTGCTTGTGCTAGTGCTTTTTGTGGATTCAGCTGAAATCATAAATCCCAGCAACTTCGTTTAATTTATTTTATTTTATTTCTCTCAACCTTTATTTCTTAGTCAGCATCTTAAACTGCCAAGTCAGCTTCCCTGGTCAACAAACTTCTACTTAACCGTTAAACGTTTCCCTTTTAACTGACACTATGACTTTTGCATCTATTATGTAACCATATAGTCACTTTTGCATCTAAAAAAAACATTTGCTGCTGGGCGCACTTTGAGACAAAGCATATGTGTATTTTTGCACCTTAACCCTTTTTCTTTTACGCTATCTATTTTTATCCATCCTGTCGTTATCTTTTACATATATCTAGGATAATATAAGCCATTATATGAAATTAAATAGACTCTTTTACTGATTATTTTATATATCGGGTTCCATGGCTAAGATTTGAGATTATATTATCATTCACAAATTTTCTTTCCTTTCACTTTTATTTATCGTTTTTCGTTAATCTCTTATTAAGCAAAATTTATATTTATTTATTTTATATTCTAGTATTCTTTACATTTTATGTTATTATATTATGTTATTTCATTCTATTTACACTTATTTAACATTTATATTTCTTTATTTTATTTACATTTTATGTTATATATTATTGTTTGTTTCTTTATTTTATGTCATTTATTTCATCTTGTTTTATTTTTATTTTATTTACATTTCATTTATTTATGTTAATACATTATTGTTATATCATTATGTTAATCTTTTATTTTCATTTGTTTATTATATTACATTAATATATAATAGTATTATATATGAGCATGTAATGTGGTCTATATGATCATGGACTTATCTATTATTTATATTTGATTATGAATTTGAATTTACTTTATTTATTTTCTAGTATTTTAATTTTATCGAAAGTCCAGAAGCCATAATATTCTTAATTTCGTGATCAGATGGCCAGAAGTCACATCACTTTTGTAATAGCTCTTATAAGAAAGAACGCTATTGGTTTTATTAAATTGCAAGATTGACAAGAAAAATTTTGGCACTTTGATGATTTAATTGTTATAAATATTAAAGTCCTGAAGGCTAAAGGTTCAAATATCAAGCTAAACAAAAAAAAAATCTTTGCAATATTTTTGCTATGGTTCTGAAAATCAATATTTGGAGAAATTGATGATGCGATTGAAAGTAAAAAACATATGCAAGAGTGAAAATGAACATGATTTCATTGCATTTGTGGAATTGATAGTTGAAAGCTAAGAATACTTTGTCTTAACTATTGAACTACAATCGTGAAAATAATAACATTTTTAATGTGATTAAAATTATGAGCAAATATCATACTATGACTAGAAGTCATATGGATAGAAAAAAATGGTATAATAAGACTAGAAGTCATATAGACTAATATGTACTAATTTATTGAAAATAAAGATCAAAATGGGTGTGAAGCCAAAAAAGACCATGAGATATTTTGAAAAATATCAAAATTAGGTATAATGCTTAAAGCAATAAGTTATGGAGAAAGATGATCAGCTTGTAAAGCCAAAAGAAATAATTGTAAGCCCTGAAGGCTATATGATTTTGATTAAGAAATAATTGTAAGCCCTGAAGTCTATATGATTTTGATTCTTTATGTTTAAATTTAAATTTAAATTCATTGTAACTAATCTATAAGAGAGAAATTATTATTTGATATTGTGATATCGGCATGAGTGATATATGAAATCAAATAGATAAAAAGGTAATTATTGGTCATTTTAAAATTTCAATATAGTGCCAATTTATTTACAAATTTAAATATTATTGGTAATTATTGATATTTTGATTTCATGGCCTTTTAGGATTCTAACTATCTCATGGTTAATCCCTATAACTCCCATATCAAATGATTTTCAGTATTTATTCATATAATCTTCAATTATACAATTAAGTTGTTTAATTACCTTCTTTTTGTATAATTGTACAATTTATTTATAATTTTAAGTATATTGTCTATGTAAATACTATTCATACATCAATGGAGTTTACCACCTCTATTTTCTTCTTGGGACTTGTATTTCTCTGTTGCACCAAAGATTTCCCAACAAACATTCAACTCATATACCTCAACATCAAGGTACCTTCTTTCATTATTAGTTATATTTTTCATTTTAGCTTTGTCTTCCATCTCTTTTCTTCTCTTGAGCACTATTATGTTGCCTTACATATATATGCAATTTTTCTTAGTCCCAAACTTTCATTATTGAAAAGCAAACAAATACTTTTCAATTTATATTTTATTTTAGTATTGATAATTTATTGCCTCCTCTCCCAGTTCATTGTATTGACATTTCTTCTACTCCTTAACACTTTTATATGATATGTGCAAGTTTGATACATTAATTATGATATGATATATAATATGGTATATATTGGAATCAAATTGGTTTTACGTGACATCTATGGAAAAAAATCCTATATTATATTTGAATTAAGAGAATGAGAATTTATTTAATTTAACAAGAAAATTCATTATGAATAGTTTATGATTTGTTAGACAAAATCATTTTCTTAATGTGCATGAACTATATATATAGTGCAATTCAAATTTATGGATGATCAAACAGTAAGGAATATTTTAAAGAAGACTGTATATCATAAGTATTTATTATTTTATATTATAAAATATTTGTCTTTACATTTCTCTCAAATTAATTTTAGCCCCTAAATATCAGAATTCATTGCAATAAGATCTTTATATATTTTGATTATGGATCTTCTCATATTTTTTTTTTGTAGTGGTAAATTTTAAACATTTCATATTTTGAATATGCATCAAAAGAGGCAAATTGAAGTATATTATTATTATTATTATTATTATTATTATTATTATTATTATTATTATTATTATTAATGAGTAATAAAATTAAATAAATATGTGATAATATATATTAGTTCCTGAAGAACATAAATGTAACAAAGTCGATATAGTTTCTAAAGAACTAATATAGTTTTTCTTAAATTCTATGGGCAGAAGAAGAATTGATTAAGGAAAGTTATAACCTATAAATTTACATTAGAGTTTCACTCTATTACATGGTTTAAATGATAGCCCAATTGGTTTAAATTCATGATTAGTTGTGAGTTATGAAGTACTTGAGTTTTGAAATGAAAGATATATTATTAGCTTGCTATATACAAATTTGTCTTTGAATTAGAGAAATAAAAAAAGTATATTTATATGACTCACACTTGAGGGGGAGATTGTTAGAATATAAGTGAGTTAATATTGAAAAGTTTTACTTATATATTTCCTCACAAAATCTATTGATATTCGAAAAATAGATGTCATATTGACGTTTTATATCAATACTTATGGAAATTGAAAAGTTTATTGTTGGTTAAGTAATATGTTATAGTCAATTAATAGTTTACTGATCCAAACAAACTTATGTTGGCATGACTTGTTTGATTCATCCGAGTCATATATAAAAGATTATGTATGACATCCATTGAAGAACCAGAAGATTCTTCATGAATAGCTAGCATATTATATAATTCAAGAATTATCATGTGCTATTTGTTCTCAAAGAAATTTGTTTATGAGAGTATCAAAAGTTATGATTTGAAATGAATTTTTATATTTCTGGAAATAAATAAACTCATGTATGAGCTCATTCAAATATCATGTAAACTATATCAATGTTCAATAATTTTGATAGATGCATCTATAAGATAGTTATATGTGATACTACTATTAGTTTGCAACCTGAAATTTGCAAGAATGTTTGAATAAATTATTATGTTAAGCGCAATTTCTAGATTATACGATTTATTCATTAAAGCCTCCATAAATAGCTAGACTAATACTTATGAGAGAACAAAATATATATTTCAGTGTTGGCATATTTGATCTTACATATCGCAACACTTATACTAACCAATCAAATTCTCCCAATAAAAATGGCTTTTAGTCAGGAGTCAGGTATATTCCATCTTAAAAAGTTTGAATGTGCATTCATATTGATCCACCATAATGCACATAGATAGATATTTAGAGGAAATTGAGATAAATGTTGGATAATAATTTCCTTTTTATTTGTCTCTAAATGAAACAAAATGATGTTTCTAATGGAAATAAATGGATTTAGGAGATATATACTGCATGATTAGTTTATTGTCATTTGACAAAGTTTTCCTAACATAAGGGGAAGAAATTAAATAGCTGGAAAAGAAAACAAAAGGAATGCATTATTACTATTAATTATAGATCCTCGAATATAACAATATGAACCAGAAGTTCATTTGGTTTTGCATTCATGAAATATTGTATAAAATCTGCCAGATGCAATTACTGACCAAAATAGGAATTACTAAATCTCATATTCCAGTTATAAATGGTCTAATCAGCATAAATGAAAGTGAGACATGCCCGAAGTATGAGAGAATAATCAGTTCCAAAAGAAAAGAGAAAGAAGCAAATAATCAAGATGATCATATTAAGGAGGCAGACACTCCATAAGAGGTCAATACATAATTACTTGCAAAACCCTTAAAAGAGGTTTCAGGTACTTGAAAGTAATAAAGAGATCTCAATGAATTATGTCACAACAAGAAAAATGGAACTGAAAAGATAAAGTTGTCGACAACAGTTTTAGTAATAATGTCATGTGATCAAATGAGGATCTTATACATAAATATGTCGATAGATAAAAAAAGGTGATTGGCCAACTAAAAAAGGGAATAAGATGCGATAAAAAATGTTCTTTTAATATGTGAAATTTATGAACATGCGGTCTAAAACATGTGAAATATAAAGTTATTTGTGATATATGAATATTCATATGAAAATAAAGATTTTCACAAGGTTCAATGATGATTATGATGAGGTACAACATTTAGTTGTGGATACAATAATTGTTGCATATATTATTAGTCTGGCAGTATATGTAAACGAAATAATGCGTCTATTAGATATCATTATATATAGCATATACCTATGGATAGTGAATATTACATAAGAATTCTTGAAGGGTCAAAATATTGAAAGCATGTCTAAGAAAAATATTCAGTATATAAAATGTCACATGGATTAAAATAATTTGAGTATATATATAATTGATTGAAAGATATATTGAAAAATGAATAATTTTACATATTAAGTTATTGGAAATCTTAATGATTTCAAAATCATATATTTTTGCTATGATGATTGTTTGCAAAAATTTATTGAATTTAATGGTCTATAAGTATCACATATTTATGAATATGTGCATTATGTTAATATTGTAGTTATTATGTTCTTTCTAGTAAAATCAATATGTTGTAGGTACACTATGAATGCTATGAAACTGAGATTTAGTGTAGTAGTTTTATGAAACTATTCTATAAGTACATTTTGTTTATAACAAATTGAACATGTTGATAGAAGATATATCATGATGATTTTCAGGATAATTTTCTTTTATTATTTCCACAATGTATAAAGGTAAGTGGAGAATATAATATTTAACATATCCAGAAGATATGGTAAATAATTATGTTTCAGCATATGATTTGATGACAATGCATTATGCATAGTTTAGATAAAAAGGACATCAATTGCTTGAAAAATCATTAATGACAGTTGCAATTGAGAAATCAGTATATTGTCTTGAAATATGACAATTTAATCAAAATGAGTGATGTTGCTATCAGGGGGAGTAAAGATTATGTTGTACTCTTTTCCTTAACCAAAGTTTTGTCCCACTGGGTTTTCCTGGTAAGGTTTTTAATGAGGCAACTTCAATATGTATTGTGTTCTTTTTTTCCTTCACTAGGTTTTTGTCCCATTGAGTTTTTCCTAGTAAGGTTTTAATGAGGCATAATATTTATTCATGGATATCCAAGGGGGAGTGTTGTGAATATTATATGATCTGGATGTCCATAAATTATCCAACTCTTAACCTTTCATATGCTCTTCACTCCATAACCTCTCACTCTTAGAATTCCATATTTTCAATGCTATAACCTTATAACTTTCCCAATGAATGACTTATGAGAGTTTCTTATGATTAATACCATTATGCTCATCTTTATTTCTTTATAACCATATGTATAGAATTCAATGGTTAGAAGCCGTATATAATGTATTGGTACTAACAAAAATGAAGTGAATAAGAACTTTCCCTTACTTTCTCTCCAACTTTCTCTCATCTTCTTCATCTCCCTCTTCCTTCATCCCTTATATTTTCCCGATTTTCATAACACAAAGGTGAATTTGACCCTATTAAGTGACACAATAATGAATATTAGTTATTTCTTGACATTGAATTTAATATAATTGTTGCTTTCTGAGTTTTTCCTGGCAAGTTTTAATATTTTGATTTCGTTATGTTATAAGACTGTTAACTATTTTCCTTCATGTCCAAAAACAATTTCAGACATTTTTCTAGATTGACAATCAAATTACTTCCATTTAACTTTTAGCATCAATGCCATATGTTTATTATACTATCAAGTAAAGGCATTATTATCTTTTTACTGATAAAAATAAATTTCATTTTAACCATAGAGTGCAATAAAGTTTCAAAAAATTTTGAGGTTAATTGAAACTAATTTGCTACCAAAGAGGCACAAGAGCCCCTAAAAGATCAAGACAAATCTCAAAATAAGAAGAATATGATAGGTTGGACCAATTTGATTGGGTCAACCATTTTTAAAATAAAAAAAATTAAATTAATTCTTTTTTTAATTTTATTTAAAATTTAATATAAAAAATTTTAAAATCTTCACTTTCTCACCGGTTTAGTTTTGAATTAGCACCGATTGACTTACTAACTCTTGACCCAGTACCTCAACTGGTTCATTCGTTAATCCAGATTTAATAACCATGGTTAAAACCTGAGCGAGTAGCCAAGTGCTCCCTCTAGTTCTTTTTATCAACAACTTTCTTCCTGTATCTTAAAATTTAAACTATTTTTTTTTCTACCTCTATTAAATATACATCTTTATATTAATTGTCCTCCAGTCACTACTAATTCTCTTTTATTTAATCATTTATTACTTATTCTCTCTTATAATTTATACTCATACTCTCTCATATTTGTTATTCATTCTCTCTCCTATGTTCATTTCATAAATAAAAGTATATTTGAAAAAAAACACGACATTTTTGAGATATTTATTATTTTTAACTAATTTTAACCGCTAATTTATTTTACGCAATAAAAATAAAAGTTGTTTATAAAAAGGACTATTAATTTTTTTTAATTATTTTTGTCCTTATATTCTCGATTAGCGTGAAAAATTTGAAAACCGCCTGCGACCCAGTATCTGCTCTCAGTTTAGCTAATTCATTAATTTAGTAATATAAAATGGCAATAATTGGCCAATAATACTGTCCTACATTAGATTGACTTGTCTCTCCGAACTATAATCCAGTCAAAATCTTTCGAGTCCGGAACATACTCGAGAAAAGATTCAAAAGAAGTCCAAAAAATACTTTTCCCGATCTAATTCAATTTTCCTCTATAGTCCATACCGATTTCTGCTCCCCCGAACCGCGATTCGTTTTCCTCTTTGCGCCAAAATTTCTCATATACTGATTCGATTATTTTGAATTCATGAGTTAAAATCATGGTATATTCGTCAGATCGGACGGTCAACGGCTCCCCAACCTCGTTCTTCAAGCACAAAGATCTTTGAATCTGGGCTTCGATTCATCAATTATAGGGTCCCTACTAGTTCAGAGGTCAAGTTATTTGTTAGCGTACCTCAAGAAAAGAAAGGAGAAATGAGGGTCGCAAAGTCTCAGGTATGGCAGCCATGTAAGAAGAAAAGGTTCTGATAGTTAGTCTGAGAAACTCTAGACTGTAGAGAGAGAGAGAGAGAGAGTGATTGAGAGAGGGGAGAAGGAGAAATTGGAAATCAGAATTGTGAGAAGAATCCGAGAAGATGACGTCGCGTTCGGGGTTTAGCAATAGCACGGTCCGAGTGGGGAAGTACGAGTTGGGTAGGACTTTGGGAGAAGGCAATTTCGCCAAAGTCAAGTTTGCGCGCAACACTGAGACTGGAGACAATGTGGCCATCAAGATTCTTGACAAAGAAAAGCTTCTCAAGCACAAAATGATTGGTCAGGTTTGAATCTTATTACAGATCCAGTCGGTAAATAAGGTGGTGCCATATATAATACATACTTTTGAATCACTTCCTTTTCTAATGCGTGATTAAGATTATTGGAGATGCTTTGATTTCACGTATGTATATGTAGATTGCTTTTTCATAATCTCAGGGCAAATTTTCCAAAATTCTGTATTGGTTTCGATTTCTTAATTATTCAAGTATGCTTGCTGGGACTCCATGGTGCGCATGAACTGGATCCAAATTACAAGTGTAGAGAAAGAGAGGGGAAAAGTGGGTCCCGCATAAGTAGGGTGCATCCTTTATTCTCCATATTTATCTCCACTTCATCTAAAACACCAAAACCGTGCTTTTGGGATCTAATTCCATGATGCGTCTCTTACAGTTTTCTTGTTCAGGACAATTGGTAAAAGTCATATTTGTGACAGTTACCTGTGTCTCAACTTTCAAAATGTTGCTTGTTGAACTTTTCTTCCCTCTCTGTTTCTTTTTCCCCCTTTATTGAATTAGGAAATATTTTTTTTTTTTGCCCAAGGCATTGAATTAGGAATTAATTAACTGTTATTTCATTGTGATATGTCATAAATTATGCAATTATTATTTTTTCTTTATTTGCCATAATAATGCAATCCATTGGTTTTTTTATTTAACTTCACAACAGTCACACCGACTGCATTCTATATTCTAAACTTTGACTTTCTACAAGCCTTCTCTTTTTTTTCTTTTTGACCAATACAAGCCTTCTCTTCAAACACATGTAGATAATTTATTTTATGATGAAGCATGTTATTAGTTTTTTGACACGTTCATAATATTGTACCAAAGACCAAAGATGTTCATTCTGCTCGAGACCATTTGACTTTTTATAATTAACTTTAAATTAAGTTAATCTTTTTGGCCTTTAAATAAAGTTAATTCAAAATTTCAAATAACATAAATATAGACTTCTAAATTACAATTTATCATTTTAAAATAAAATACACACACACACAATAAATAAACCAGTTACATAACATAATAGGACTAGACTAACTCCCTGCATTTGCAGGGATATATAGAATGATTTAAAGGATTGCACTGGGTTTGAGAACAAAAGTACGCTGAGAAATGCTTTTTTGAAACGAAAACAATGGTTTTTGATTTAGTTATATATATAAATTGATTTTTATATACAATCAAATCTTTCTTTTCACTTGAATTCTGAAGTTTCTTCATCGACAAGCATCTACCTAACACTAATATATCTAGTATTTTTTTTTTGGCGACAAAATTTCTAATAACTAGAGTGTCCCCTGTTCATATATTAGATATTTAAGATATATAATTATCTAATATTTTAATACAAAAATAAATATTAACTAGGGTGTGCCCGGTTCATATGTAAATCTTTAGGGAAAATTAATCATTTGCTCCCCATTATTTTGCCTCAATTGTAATTCAATCCCTAAACTTTAACTTAGTGCAATAGAGGCCCTATAGTTTTGACTCAAGTTAAAATTCATTGCAATTTAGTACCTATAGTTTAGCTATTTTAAACTTTAGTCCCTAAGTTTTTTAAAATGTAAGGATGGACATTTTAAAAAGTTAAAAGTATAAGAATTGAGTTGCACTGAGTTAAAATTCAGGGGCTGAGTTTTAACTGACTCAACTATAAGAATTGAGTTGCATTGAGTTAAAGTTCAGGGATTGAGTTGTAACTGAGTCAAAACTATATGTACAAAATGATTAATTTTTCCAAATATTAACCTATTGTTTTTGTTTTAGCCAAAATCTTCCCATTCAATTGAGCTCTCACCAAAAGGGAAAAAAACAAAGAAAAGAAAAACCTGGAGGCTTCGTGTTGTGAGCGTCTGATAGTGTGATCTTCCAAAATACTTTCTGTAAACAAGAATGGCATATGCTCTTAACATTCAAAACATTCATGTAGATGCCATGTCCAAGTTGACAAGTGTTCAAGCTCAGCAATATATTTCTGTCTGAACCCATCTCAGACGTGTCTTTAGTATATCATGACAATATGCCTGAAAATAGATGTTTCTGGTTATTGTGTAATGCCTTCTAGACTTTCAATATGTTGTACTAAAATGGTAAATGGTAGAAGAAGCAGATGGCTTGGGTTTTAAACTTGTAGTGGCACTTAACTTTGGAGTTTAGAAATAGGTGAACTTCTATGTAAATAAATATATACTGTTTGCTACAATCTAGGTTAAACTTAAAAAGATAATATTTCAACCCAAGACAAAGGAATTATCTTATTGTTCAGATTTAAGGAGCAAAACAGAAAAGAAAATTAATTTAATTTGGCTGGTATACTTGGTAATATTTATGACAAGGTGCTTTTGATATCTGTGTTACCGCTTTACTTTTGTATCTAATTTGTCTACGAACAGGATGATAAGTTAATGCTTTTATGTTCATCACTAGCTAGTTTGTACAATATCAAATATAATTGGTGTGGTTTTTGGAGTTGAATTTTAACTTGCCATGGCCATATAAATCTGAGTTCACTAATTTAGTTGTGGAAACGCGAATATTCTGCTCTTGCTTAACCTTCTGTTGTCTATCATTATGCAGATAAAACGAGAAATTTCAACGATGAAATTGATTAAACATCCAAACGTCATACGCTTGTATGAGGTTAGCAGGCGGTGAATGACCCCCTCCTACTATTATTGCAGCTATGCAATTTTTTCCCTTGATCAAAATCTATCTTGCTTCTATCTAAATTGTAATTGACTTACAACAGCATTCATGATGTAGGTCATGGCCAGCAAAACAAAGATATACATTGTATTGGAATTTGTGACTGGAGGGGAATTATTTGATAAAATTGTAAGACTGTTTTGCCTTTCTATTTTCTTCTGATGGCAATCAAAGTCCAATATATTAATACAACTTGTTGTATATTAAGTTTCTTTCTTTTGATAGAAATCAAGGGTTTCCCCTCTCGAGTTGTATCTTAAGTTTTATGTGCTTTATTTTTATTTTCATGAGACAGGCAAGCAAGGGGAGGCTGAAGGAAGATGAAGCCAGGAAATATTTTCAGCAGCTTACATGTGCTGTGGATTACTGTCACAGTAGAGGTGTTTTCCATAGAGACCTAAAGGTGTGTCTCTCACATAACACAGTTGTTCCATCTTTTTATTTGACTTCTTTTTCCATTTTTTTGTGGAAGAAGAGGGGTGATAATGAAGCTATAATAATATCTTCAATAAATAATTCATTTTAAGTGGAAGAATTCATTGTTGAGTGAAGTAGAATTCATTGTCCCTTACAATGTTAAAATGACATAAAGTAATTGAACTTTGCCAACCTAACTTGATGGAATGCTTGGCTAACCATGAAAATGATAAAGTATCCATGCAATCTTCCAAAAAACCAAAGTTTTGCATTTGAGTGATCAAATTATTGGACATTCTTCATTTTTTTCGGTTGCTTCATCAAATAATGGTAATGTAAGAATCTGCTCCTTCAGGTTAGCTATTCAATAAAATTTATGTGATAAACTTGAGTTTTGGAGGATCAAAGTGAAAGCTATTCAATAAAATTTATGTGAGAAACTTTAGTTTTGGAGGACCAAAGTGAAAGTATTGTATGAACAATAATTGTGATTTGCTGTGTTTTCTTGGGAGTTTAACATGTTACTATATGTTGTCTATTGCAGCCTGAGAATCTGTTGTTGGATGCTAGTGGAGTACTTAAAGTGTCTGATTTTGGATTAAGTGCGCTTCCTCAACAAGTCCGAGTGGGTACAGTGAAAAAGTCCTCATAAAATTATAACAATCATATCCAAGTTGTAATTCATGATCATATTTGTATCAGGAAGATGGATTGCTGCACACAACATGCGGTACGCCAAATTATGTTGCCCCAGAGGTATGGTAGCTACTGCTACAAGTTACTATACCATTGTCTGATAGAAGTCCAATCTTGACTTATTCAAGGAAGGCCAAACGTGCCCGAGTAGAAGCAAAGCACGTTTGACTTAGTATGCTTTTATGATTTCTTTTATTTTAATTCCTAGGATCGTGTTAGTTGCTGAAAACATGGGAATACCCACTAATCCCACGTTTGAGGCATAGTATGTTAGTGTCCTTTATTTCAGCTTTTATTAATAGAAAACCCAAAAATATAGCTCTGTAAAATCATTATAAATTGGCTACGAGCCCCATGGAATATACACAGAATTTTACGGAGTGAAACACTTATGAGGGAGATTCTCCAGGTCTGTTAGAAAGCTAAGAGTGAGATCCTTGCTCTTACCTTCCTGATAGAATATTTCTTTTATCTATCTTAATTTCCTTGGCATCAGAGGCACGTCGATTCATTATGGTGGTAACTCGATCATCGCACGCCACGCAGGAGCCGGAAGACAATCCTTTTGGCAACGACCCTTTAGCTGCCATTGTTTCCCTGCTCGAGTCATTAGACATATTGAATGAGAAGGTTGCGGCTTTGGAAGCCAATTCCAGGAAGCACCACCGTGCTAAGGGTGTTTACTGATATCGGGAGGGAGAAAGTGACGAGGAATTAGATAGCCATCTAAAAAACCCAAGGCTGCCTTATACAAAAATTGACTTTCCCAAGTTCAGTGGCGGCGACCCTCAGGGGTGGATACTGAAAGCCGAAAAATATTTCCGCTATTATGAGACTCCAGAAGATGATAAGGTCAATATCGCTTCCATGTATTTGGAAGGTGACGCTCTTGACTTGTTTTCTTGGATCATGGGACAAAGAACAGTGGTGTATTGGGAAGAACTCGTTGAAGCTTTTCAAGAACGGTACGGGCTTCCTGAATACCAGAACCCAAACGAATATTTGTGCAGTATTAGGCAGACAGGAACAGTACTTGAGTACAAATTAGAGTTTGCAAAACGGCAATCGCAGGTGAGGAACTGGCCGAATCACTGCTTGTTGGGTGTTTTTGTTAATGGCTTGAAAGAAGAACTCAAGTCAGATATGTGTATTCGTAATCCAAGGGTTGTCTATTAGGCCACCAGCCTTGCATTAGAATATGAGACCAAGCTCCAAAATGCCACAAAGCCCAAACCCCATTGGTATTTAGCCCAATCACGTACCACCACAACACCACGTGACTTCCGTGGCAACTCTTATGCTGGATAGAGTTTAATCGCATCAGTGTCCGGCACCAAGGCTGTAACCGCACACCACCGTCCGAATATCAGCGCCGTAGAGACAAGGGCCTGTGCTTCCGATGTGGCTTGAACTTCCGACCAGGCCATCGATGTGCGAGGTCGCTCTAATGGAGATAACGGAGGAGGGAGATGAAATCATACCACCCATGCCTAAGGACGTCGCTGAAGATGAAGGAGCAGCAGCGGTGGAAATCTCGTTCAATGCCGTTCTCAGAAAACCATCAGCGTCTACGATGAGATTAGTAGGAACAATCAAGGGCCGATCAGTGATAATTCTGGTGGACAGTAGGGCGACCCACAACTTCATTTCTGTTGAGTTGGTTGCCGAGCTATCGCTACCTGTGGAACAAACACCAACCTTTGGAGTTTAGATTGGCGACGGCAGAATGGTGCGCTGCAATCAGATATGTGCTGAAATTGAGGTACAAGTCTCTGAATTAACCATCAAACAGGAATTTTTTTCTTTTTCCTTGAAAGCGACTGACCTTGTTTTGGGCATAAAGTGGCTTGCGTCTTTAAATACAGTCCAGGCTAATTGGCATGACATGTTTGTGATCTTCTGGATTGAGGGAAAGAAATATAAGTTACAGGGAGTGAAGGCGAACACACACGTACCTGTACAATTCCAAAGTTTGGGGTTAGAGCAGGAACCAGAGGCAGATTCGAACAATAATCTATCATGGAGGGTTTTGAATCAAGAATTCTCAGAGATATTTTCTGAACCTAGACAAGTACCACCACCACGTAATCATGCACACACCATTCGTTTGCTGCCTAATGCCTCCCCTCCAAACTTGAGACCTTATTGGTACCCCTACTACCAAAAAGACTAAATCGAGTCACAAGTGGCAGCGTTACTCAAGAAGGGATTTATTAGACCCAGCTCAAGTCGTTTTGCTAGTCTGGTGTTGTTAGTGAGCAAAAAAGATGGATCCTGGAGGTTATGTGGGATTACCGACGTCTCAACAAACTTACCATCCCATATAAGTTCCCTATTCCCAATATTGATGAGTTGTTGGATGAATTGCATGGGGCTGTTTTCTTTTCGAAAATTGACTTAAGGTCGGGGTACCATCAAATTCGTGTAGCCCCTGCAGATGTACACAAAACTGCATTCCGCACACACTCAGGTCATTATGAATTTGTGGTCATGCCATTTGGGCTCACTAACGCCCCAGCCACTTTCCAATCAGTTATGAATGATTGATTTCGCCCTTACTTGAGAAAATTTGTTCTTGTCTTTTTTGATGATATTCTAGTTTACAGTGCTAATGCTCACCTACACCTTGAGCATCTGCGAGTGGTTTTTCAGATTTTATAGCAGAACTCATTCTATGCTAATGACAAGAAGTGCTTCATGGGGCAGACTCAGATTGACTATCTAGGGCACATTGTATCAAGCAAAGGCGTAGAAGTGGTCCCTGACAAGGTTACCGTTGTAACCAATTGGTTAGTGCCTACATCGGTAAAGGAATTGAGAGGCTTTTTGGGGCTCACCGGCTACTATAGACGATTTGTGAAAAACTATGGTATTATAGCTCGCCCTCTCACAGAACTGACTAAGAAAAATGCTTTCCTATGGACAGACCATGTTCAAAAGGCTTTTGAAGAGCTCAAGGGTGCGTTAAGCACAACTCCT
The DNA here is from genome assembly GCA_963242795.1 of Inga leiocalycina. Taxonomy (NCBI): domain Eukaryota; kingdom Viridiplantae; phylum Streptophyta; class Magnoliopsida; order Fabales; family Fabaceae; genus Inga; species Inga leiocalycina. The sequence goes on from OY725323.1 coordinate 49,262,076, forward strand.
GTCTTGCAATTATCCAATTTCCAACTCCCATTTGTGGTTGAGTGTGACGCATCCATGAGTGGGGTCAGGGCTGTTCTCATGTAGAATGGACATCCTATTGCATATTTCAGCAAGGGATTCTCCCCTACCAACAGATATAAGTCCGCATATGATCATGAACTACTTGCTTTGGTCTTGTCATTACAAAAATGGCGCCATTACCTATTGGGACGTCATTTTTTTTGTCCAAACTGATCATTGTAGCCTCAGATATCTTTTAGATCAGAGAATAGTCACAAATTCCCAATAGTGCCTTATGGTTAAACTCTTGCCTTTTGACTTCACTATCAATTACAAGGTGGTGAAGGAGAACACCGCTGCTGATTCTCTCTTTTGAAGGCCACAATATGCAGATTTTTTCCAGCCAGTAATGCCATTGGCTGTGGATGTTCAACAATTGCCTCAGTTTTTGATGGCAAACCCCGAGACCAAGAAGAAAATGGAGGCTTTGCTGCATGACCCTGAATCAATACCACATCATAGCATCATCAATAACAGGTTGTACTACAAAGGTAGATTGGTAATACCAAGTAATTCTTAGCTACGCACAAGCCTATTAGAAGAAGCTCACTCAACACCAATAGGAGGGCATGGTGGATACCTTAAGACATTAAAATGGGTGACGGCCCATTTGTACTAGCAAGGCATGAAGACAGATGTCAAACGCTTTATCCAACAATGTGCAACTTGCCAGCAACAGAAGTATCAAACACTCGCACCAGCAGGATTGCTACAACCACTCCCAATCCCTGAGCAAATGTGGGAGGATTTTTCCCTTGACTTCATCACTGCCTACCCAAATCTCGACGGTATGATGTTATATTAGTAGTTGTTGTCCGGATGAGCAAATATAGCCACTTCATCGTGTTGTCACATCCGTATACAGCAAAATCAGTAGCCCAAATATTCTGCCAAGAGGTGGTAAGACTACATGGGATGCCATGATCTATCATTTTAGACCGTGACTCGGTGTTCCTAAGCACTTTTTGGCAAGAATTATTCCGACTGAGCCAAATCAGATTAAACATGAGTACCACCTACCATCTCAGACGGACGGGCAGACATAGGTGGTGAATCGATGTTTAGAAACCTACCTCTGGTGTTTCGCCCACGATCAGCCGCGCTTATGGAGCAAGTTCCTATGTTGGGCGGAATTCTCCTTCAACACAGGTTTTCATGTGGCAGCACAAAATACTCCGTTTCAGCTGGTATATGGAAGAGAACCTCCCCCCCTTCTTCCATACGTGCGAGGTGAGACTTTAGTGGGTGAACTGGAAGAACAGCTAGAAAAACGTGATGATATGCTGCAAATCCCAAGGGAAAATCTGCTAAAGGCACAAGACCGAATGAAAACTCAAGCTGATCGACATAGACGGGACCTTGAGTTCACCCCAGGGGATTCGGTGTGGCTAAGGATTCAACCTTACAAACAGAAGTCCCTAGCCAAGTGAAAGTACAAAAAACTATCCCCATAGTTTTTTGGTCCTTACATGGTGCTGAGGCGCATTGGTCAAGTAGCCTATGAGCTTGCACTCCCGGCTGAAGCCAAGATCTACCCGGTTTTCCATGTTTCCCTCCTTTGGCCGGCCTATGGCCAACATCCAGCTAATCCACCTGCACCATTACCACTCTCTGCTGAAAAAGAATTGCTGCTTACTCCCTTCAAAATCCTCAAACACTGCTGGATTGCCAACAAATTGGAAATTCTAGTTCAATGGGGGAATTGTTTAGTGGAAGATGCGACATGGGAAGACTATGATCTACTTGCAACACAATTTCCTCAGTTTTTCCTTGAGGACAAGGCGAGTTTTCAGGGGGAGAGTAATGATAGAAGTCCAATCTTGACTTATTCAAGGAAGGCCAAACGTGCCTGAGTAGAAGCAAAGCACGTTTGACTTAGTATGCTTTTATGATTTCTTTTATTTTAATTCCTAGGATCGTGTTAGGTGCTGAAAACATGAGAATACCCACTAATCCCATGTTTGAGGCAGAGTATGTTAGTGTCCTTTATTTCATCTTTTATTAACAGAAAACCGAAAAATATAGCTGTGGAAAATCATTATAAATTGGCTACAAGCCCCGTGGAATATACACAGAATTTTACAGAGTGAAACACTTATGAAGGAGATTCTCCAGGTCTGTTAGAAAGCTAAGAGTGAGATCCTTGCTCTTACCTTCTTGATAGAATTTTTCTTTTATCTATCTTAATTTCCTTGTGATCCAATCGGTGCTAACATTGTCTCATTGGCCTTTTTCTTCCTTTATCACTGCTTCCCTATTACAGGTGCTCCACAACAAAGGTTATGATGGTGCGAAGGCTGATCTTTGGTCATGTGGTGTTATTCTCTTTGTTCTAATGGCTGGCTTTTTACCTTTTGAAGAAAGCAACCTTGTGGCTTTGTATAAAAAGGTGATTCTTGTTTACCCCTAGTTGAACTCATGATTTAAAATGCAGTACACTTGAGCATCTTGAAGTGAAAGTGGAATTCATTTGCTAAAGTCAGGTTGTACTTTTGCAGTATCGCCTATGAATCCTAATCAAAATACCCATGACCTTGCAATTGGGTCTTAAAATTCTACCAGAATTCTTTAGTTCTGGTGTGGCCACACATGGCATCAATTGCATCTTGGAAGTAGTGAAAGGCTCTGATATTAGTTGATAAGAACCTTTGTGGGAACTATTTGAAAGCTAGCTTAAAGTTTGAAGATACTGAGTATATCGTATAATTTGTTCTCATACTTCCAATATGGTTAATGTCTAATAAGTTGCATTGGGGTCCCACCATTTGTGTCTTTTGTTTTTCTGTTGGGGGTGGGGTATGAAGGAATCTGTTCTACCAATTGAATGTTATTTGAACTACTAGTATATCACTTTGAAGACTTGATTTCAAAGCATTATAGCTTTTATTACAGTTATATGGGGTACTATATTTTGTTTGAACTTTTATGTTCACAGTGCTGCTTCGCAAGGTTTCTGATTTGCTATGCCTTACAGATATTCAAGGCTGAGTTCACGTGTCCACCCTGGTTCTCTTCAAGCGCAAAGAAATTAATCAAGAGAATTCTTGATCCCAATCCTGCTACAGTATGTCCCTGAATTATGTTGTTTTCAATTAATTGGGTTCACAGATCCACTAATTTGATTTATGTGAAATATTTTACCTTTTTCTTCCATCTTGGCTGAAAACATCAACTTCATTCCCATTTTGGTGATCTAAAACAGCGAATTACAATGGCTGAGCTCATTGAGAACGAATGGTTTAAGAAGGGATATATGCCTCCTAGATTTGAGCAGGCCAATGTCAGCCTTGATGACGTAGATGCCATTTTTGGTGATTCAACGGTAAGCGTTTTTGTTTACATTCTTGCTGATGATTTTTGGGGATAAAAATACAATAACTCCTATTTGAAAACGTGACTTCATTCTCAAAAAAAGAAAAAAAAAAAAAAGGAAAAAAAAAGCCCCTCAACTATTCCATTTCATGATTTAAATCCTTTTGTCCATTTCTTGTAACGTCAAATACAATAATGGAGATGCCTCCTTAATGCTTTCTTCATTGGTCCAATGGCCCACTCCAGTCGTGTGGAAACAACAAATGACACAATTGAGGTAGTATCTGTAATATATATATATACTACCTCTTATTTTAAATACAATATATAGTTAACTTTTTTTAGAGATATTAAAATGCTAAATAAATTATTTCAAACTATTTTGCCTTTTGTAAACTAATATATAATATAATGATATATAATATATTATATGATTAAATAATTTATTTAACTTTCTTAATTTTTCTAAAAAAAAATTAACTGCGCCTTTTAGACAGGATGGAGTATATAGTAGCATCTGTGTTTTGTTTATGTGTGTAAAGAGAAGGTAGCGTCTTTGTTAAACACGAGAATAAGCACACTTTAAATACTGAAGGATGATAGTGAAGAAATGTATTCTACAATTTTGTGAGGTGCCGGCATATGACTCAAAATTGATGGTGGACAATATCATTTTTCCATGAACTCTTTCCCGGTAAGATATAGAAGGCGAAAGGAGATCAAAACATTGAGATATGATTGCCCGATTGTATCCTTCAATATCTTATCTATAAACCTATTAAGTATATTCCAAACTACCCATTTTCTTATTATTTATCTAATTACTGTTACTATTCCTATTTGTACATGTCAATATACTCTCTCTGACAAAAGAATTTTGTCCTCAAGGATTAGCGTACAGAAGGTAAAATATATATCTAGAATAAAAAAATTTAGAGAAGTGGGTTTAAAGATTTTTAATTATTTTTTACCCTTTTATCTTGTATCTTATCTTTTGAAATTGTATAATTCTATTCTCTAAATTTTTTTAAATTCAATCTCTAAAATTTTTTCCTTCCCTCCCATTCAAATCCCTTGTACCAAATGAGTTGCTAAGAAATAATTTGAAAACAAAACTAATGCACATTAAGGTGAGTTTGGTTTGAGGGAAGGGGTGGGAGGGTGGATAAATTACGTTTTTGGGCAGGAATCCAAATTTAAAAAGAATGAGAAGGTAAATTTTAAGAAAGAACCCAAAATTTAAAAGATGAAATGGAAAATTTTAGATTTATTTTATTCAAAATTGTAATTTTCTATCCTCCCCTACACTCCCCTCAAACCAAACACACCCCAAGCACCCAAACTTTGCTGCAGTGTAACTCCTGTTGTGAGGCCCATTGTCACCCCCCATGTATGCCCATGCGATCCCCATTGGTGAAGCTTCGGCGACGGTGCGTCCCACATTCATCCAAAGGCTTTTGAACCCATAATGTTTTAGGAGCCCAAATTTCATTCCAATAAATTGCCATAACTGGATTTATGCTGCCCATTTCAAGGTGTGTGCTGTTTGCTGCTGCCCCCGTTAAACAAACCGAGTGTTGGCAGCTATCTGAAATGTGAAATTATTGAAAAACAGAGAAAAAATTGACCATTCGATACAATGGGCTTCTAGGTCGTCAGCCTTCATCGATTGATATAGCCCTGTTCGGGTGTCGGGGTCGGAACTCCTCCCATTGATGAACGATGCAAACTGCTCCGGTGAACACAACGAGTTAACATGGGTGAGGTGGATGATCATTATGGAGTTGCTCGGCCAAGAAATGGTTGCGAGAGTTTGTTCATCGCTGTGTTCGAATGAGTTGATGGAAGCCCGCTGTAAATACTACTGCTTTATGGTGCGACAGCGGTCGGAAAACAAGACGAATCACGGAGGTGATGCAGGAAATCCTTCGATAGTGCTTGAGTTGTGGCTGTGATTGTGGTTCGGCTGTGATTGTGGTTCGAAACTTGGATGGTCCCTTAACGCTCGTACTTACTCGTTCACTGTCGAAACATGCTTCAGCTGTGCTAACTCTGTGACTTCGTATGATGATTGACTCTCCGGCGGTCACCTGCGGCTTACATATCCTACTCCCAAACTACGCTTTTCTTGTTATTTAGCTCATTAGCCTTGTTACTCCTATTTCCATATATCAATTATATGCATTCTAAGTTTGATCCTGATATGAAATCATAATTAGATCTGTTGTTAGTGGGTGTCATTATTAGATCTGTTAGTGTTAGTGGGTTTCATCATTATGTCTGTTAGTGAGCTTTGGATCTGTGGGCCTAAGTCAATATTAGTGGGCCTAATTCAAATAGGTCATTAAGGGACCAACCTATATATATACTTATAAAAAGGGTCCCTATCTCTTACTTTTCAGTCTACTTTGTTTTGTGTATAACTCTCTGATTTAAGTAATAAATCAGAAATATTCAGTTTCTCTCTAATCTCTCTTCTTCTTCTTCTTCTTCCATTTCTATTCTTTTAACACTACCATAACAAGTGGCATAAGAGCCATCTCTTCTACACTTCATGGTGCACACCAAAAAATAAGAAATGGAAGAAAGGTTGTAGAATCTTAAAGGGCATCTTAGCTTCATGATAGAGATACCGCAAGTTGTTACTAGCCTTCAAGATCAGAACATAACGCTTCAAGAACTGAACAGGGGCCTTTAAGACAGGGTCGAAGGCGTCTCTACTCAATTTCAGAACCTGGCAGTAGCAGTAGAGGAAATAAGAACTGCCGTTGCCAATCTTGGTGCCAATCAAAATCATCCCAGGAATGGTCCTAGCCCGAATTATCCAAAAAATGGTAATCCTTATCATCATGAGAGACCGAATCACCATGATAATGGCAAGCCAAGGCAATTTCAGTACACTAAGATGGAATTTCTAAAAATTTTCTCCTGCGTCAACAATTGATATTTCAGCATGGATCTTGAGGTGTGAACGATTCTTTGAGCTAGATGGTACTCTAGAAGATCAGAAGGTTAAGATTGCAAACTTACATGGAAGATCGCGCCTTCCATTGGCACATGTTGCGTGAATGGGGCAATAACCCTCTAAATTGGGCAGAGTACATTAAGGAATTGAAAGGCTGCTTTGGGCCAGCGTATGAATTGCCAATGGAGGATCTTTTGTTGCTGCAACAATCAGGTTCTTTAAGCGAATTCAATGCAAGATTTGATCTTTGTTCAGTTAAATTGGGTCTTCCTGAGGAATTATTGGTGGATGCCTATTTGACAATGATTAATGAGGAGATTTTGGGCCTAGTGAGAATGTTCAGACCGAAGATGCTTCGAGACACCAAATCTCTTGCAAGAATGCAAGAAATATCTGATGAACGTCTTAAGGGAAAAAAGGCGCCGGAAAACAGATTTAAAACTGCAGGGTCATTATCTTTGGCATTTTCCTCTAATTCACGTGCCACATCAACTCCCTCAGTGGCTCATTCTGAATCGAACACATCAGCGTCCTACAAAAATGCCTTGTTAGTGGGTGGGTCCCAGAGAATCAATAATTCCACTACAATTCCAATGGCAAAGAATACATCTTTCATCAATAACAACAGTTCCAGAGTCTCAAAGGTACTTTCTGCTGAAGAAGAGGCCGAACACAGAGCTAAGAATTTATGTTTTTTTTGCCATGGGAAGTTCTTGAGAGATCATCGGTGCCCACAAAGGCAGCGCATGCAATTGCATCTCATTGAGGCAGATTCTGCCCAGGAAGAGAATCCCAACCCAGAAACAGAGTTGGAGGCTTCTAGGGATGATTCTCCATCATTATTATCCCTTCACGCAATACATGGTGTTAAATCTGAGGTGGCTATGAAAATTTCAGGTTCAGTGGGTTGTAGGAACATCCAAATCCTCATTGATAATAGGAGCACCCTGGATTTTCTTGATTTGCACTTAGTTAAAAGACTGGGTTGGCGTAGTGATGGCACTAAACCTTCTTTTGTTCAGGTTGCAGGGGGTACAAAACTGAAGATACATGGCTGGTGAAAGGGTTTTAGGCGGCGAATGCAAGGATTGAATTTCATTTGTGATCTAAGAGTCATGGAATTAAATACCTATGACATTGTTTTGGGTCTTTCTTGGCTCAAAACCATCAAAAACGCTTTCTGGACCTATGACCCCCTTGCTATGCATTTTTGGTATCATCATAAATTGTGCACCTTACAACCTTCCTCTCCTTGTTCGTTACAGGTTGTGACACAGGGTAAAATGGGGACTAAGGACCTTGATCTCAAGCACATGTACTTGGTATAGCTGCTGCAGCCTCAAGAAATGCTGCTTATTCAATGCTTCTCTATAGAAGAAACCCTTGAGTCAATCCCAAGTGAGGTGTCACACATACTTAGCAAGTCTAAAGATGTGTTTGAAGAGCCAAAAGGGATGCCTCCATTGAGTGAGGGGCACAACCACCCTATTATTCTAAAGGAAGGGACTGACCTTATTAGCCTCAAAACAAAAGGATGTCATTGAAACACAAGTGGAGGAATTACTTGAGAATGGAGTTATACAAGAAAGCTCTTCTCCTTTTTCATCCCCTATTGTTCTAGTTAAGAAAAAGGATGGCACATGGCGCATGTGCATTGATTTTAGGGAGTTGAACAAGAAAACAGTGAAGAATCAATACCCAATTCCTTTGATTGAAGACTTGTTGGATGAGCTACCCCATGCCAAGTGGTTTACCAAGCTCGATTTAAGGGCCGGGTACCACCAAATCAGAATGGAGCCTGAAGATGTTTATAAGAGAGTGTTTAAAACTCACTCCTGTCATTATGAGTGGCTAGTCATGCCATTTGGTTTGACTAATGCTCCAGCTACATTTCAAGGAGTCATGAATGATATTTTTAAAGTTTTTTTGAGGAAATTTGTATTGGTATTTTTTGATGATATACTGATATATAGTTCCTCTATTACAGATCATGTGTTACATCTAGAGGAGGTGTTGAATACGTTGCGTAGACACCATTATTTTGTCAAGAGGAGCAAGTACATGTTTGCTGCTACTACTGTTCAGTACTTAGGGCACGTCATTAGTGGAGGCACGGTATCCATTGACCACAAGAAGATCCAGGCTGTACTGTGAAGCAGCTGAGGGCTTTTCTTGGCCTAACCGGTTACTATAGACGTTTCATCAAAGGGTATGGTAGTTTGGCCAAGCCTTTGACCAGTTTACTTCAAAAGGATGTCTTCCAATGGTCAAAATTAGCTGCTGTATCTTTCACCCAGCTCAGAAATGCCCTTGTTTCGGCACCTGTATTAGCTCTTCCAGATTTCACCAAGGTTTTTGTAGTGGAGTCAGATGCGTGTGGGCCTAGTATAGGGGCTGTTTTAATGCAGCAAGGTCAGCCTATTGCGTTTTACAGCAAAGCATTAGGTCCCAAGGACATGAAGCTTTTTATTTATGAGAAGGAACTTCTAGCGGTAGTACAAGCGGTTGAGCATTGGTATCAATATTTGGAAAGGGGTAAGTTTATCATCCGTTCAGACCAACAAAGCCTCAATTATTTGCTTGGCCAAAAGCTCAAAACTCCCTTTCAAATGTATTGGATTGCAAAATTGATGGGATATGACTATGAGATTTATTACAAAAAGGGGCATGATAATTCAGTAGCAGATGCCCTCTCAAGGTTGCATGGTTCTCAGCTGTTTCAGATTATGTTGGACACTTCTCTTGAACTGTTAGATTTGGTTAAGGGCAGTTGGGAAATAGATGGGGATTTGGCTGCTCTCATAGCTGAATTAAGAGAGAAGGGTGGCAGCATTGGGCAATACACTTGGGAAGGGGCCATGTTGAGAAAGAAGGGTAGATTGGTGGTTGGTTCAGATTCTGTTTTGAGACAAATGATCCTTGAGTGGTTGCATGCTAGCCCTCAAGGGGGCATTTGGGTATAAATGCTACTTACTCCAAGATTAAGGGTCTGTTTTGGTGGAAAAACTTACATAAAGATGTGCTGGATTTTGTAAGAGCGTGTGACACATGTGCTCGTTGCAAGTATGAAACAGTGGCTACACCTAGACTACTTCAGCCACTACCCATTCCTAGCAAAGTTTGGGAGAGCATAGCCATGGATTTTATTGAGGGTCTTCCAAAATCCAATGGTAAGGAGGTTATTTGGGTGGTTATTGATAGGATGACAAAGTATGCACATTTTATTGCTTTGTCCCATCCTTTTTCAGCATCTTCCCTTGCTGAAGCTTTTTTAAACAATATTTACAAGTTGCATGGAGCTCTTACTAAAATTGTGAGTGACAGAGATCCGGTATTTGTTAGTAATTTTTGGAAAGAGTTTCTTAAGATTTTGAGGGTAGACCAAAAACTCTTCATCTTACCATCCACAAACCGATGGACAATCAGAAGTGTTGAACCACTGTTTAGAATCCTACCTCCGGTGTATGTGTTGGGAATGCCCTAAGGAGTGGAGTACTTGGTTGTCACTAGCTGAGTGGTGGTATAACACAAACTTTCACACAGCAACTAAGTCTACGCCGTATGAATTGGTATATAGGCAGAAACCTCTGCTCTATTCTCCTTATTTGCCTCGTTCAGCCATTGTAGAGGCGGTTGATAGGAGCTTTGCAGCTAGAGAACATGTGCTTGCAGTTTTGGAGCATCACCTTCATCGTTCAGTTAATACAATGAAGCAAAGGGCTGATGCAAGGAGGTCTGATCGGTCTTTTGAGGTTGGATAGTGGGTTTTTCTTAAGTTGTAGCCTTATAGGCAGGTCTCAGCTGCTACGCGGAGCTCACATAAACTTGCTCCTCGGTTCTTTGGTCCCTACAAGGTTGTGGAGAGAATTGGTCCAGTTGCTTATAAATTACAGCTGCCATATGAATCTAGAATTCATCCCACATTTCATGTTTCATTGCTGAAACTGTGTCCAGACCCTAGTGTCAAACAGTGGCATCATCCTATTGATTGGCCAGCTGTTCCCCCTACTTTGTATCCTGAGAAAATTTTGCAGCAAAGGGTGGGAAGGAAGAAGCGAAGGATTATTATTGAAGTTTAAATTCAGTGGTGTGGTCTTTCGAATGAGGAAGCTACATGGATTTCACTTTATAGCTTGCAAAAGGAATTCCTAGAGTTTGTGTCAGCTAACCCTTGAGGACAAGGGTGTTTTGGAGGGGGGGCATTGATATGAAATCATAATTACATCTGTTAGTGGGTGTTATCTTTAGATCTGTTAGTGGATTTCATCATCATGTCTGTTAGTGGGCTTTAGATCTGTGGGCCTAAGTCAGTCTTACTGGGCCTAATTCTAATTAGTCATTAATGGACCAACCTATATACTTATAAAAGGGGGTTCCTATCTCTCATTTTTCAATCTGCCTTGTTTTGTGTACAACTCTCTGATTTGAGTAATAAACCAGAAATATTCAGTTTCTCTCTAATCTCTCTTCTTCTTCTTCTTCCATTTCTATTCTTTTAACACTACCTTAACAGATCCCATTGTATGTTATTTACCTAATTGTCCTTGCTACTCCTGTTTTCTCATACCAATTATATGCATTCTAAGTTTGATCTCAATGTATGTTATTTACCAATTACCCTTGCTATTCTTATTTCCGCATATGAATTATATGCATTCTAAGTTTGATTTCATTGTATGCTCTGGTGCATAGGATTCTGAAAATCTTGTGGTCGAGAGGCGGGAAGATGTGCCAGCAGCTCCTCTAACTATGAATGCATTTGAGCTCATCTCTACATCCCAAGGCCTCAACCTCAGCAGTCTTTTTGAGAAGCAAATGGTATGTTTATTTTATCTTTATTAGTGAAACAATATGCCCTAGGAAAATGGACGCAGTCACGGACTCAAGTTATAACATTGTGGGAATACTATGATACAATTAAGCCTAAAGGGTTCATATATAATTAATTTTAGTGCCGTGTTATGTCTATTAAGAGCGACTGACGAATTTCAAATACTGAATTATTCATGCTTTATATGGTAGGCTTTCTTTTACTCAATGTTGGCAAGCAAATATATAGTTATGGAATGGGTGAAGGATAAATTTTAAAAGATAAAATAAAATAAAGTAATTTCCCTTTGAAGGTTGCTTGAATTGTCCACCTTTCATATTCCTGTCTTGCAACTAGGGACTTGTAAAAAGGCAAACAAGATTCACTTCCAAATGTTCAGCAAACGAGATAATTTCAAAAATTGAGCAAGCTTCAATGCCTTTGGGTTTTGATGTTAAGAAGAACAACTGTAAGGTAAAATGTACTACTATTGCTGTTCCTGTCTCTAATTTGTGTTATCTCATTTCTATTTTAACCCAGTCTGTACCACATTTCATTCTTTTTGCTATAAAAGTACTATGTAAGGCTGCTAGATAATAGAGATAAGTGAACTAACTATCAATTTGGTCCTCTAGGGATTGTTTCTTTCAATTTAGTCACTCATTTATAATACTTGCAATGTTACTCTGCCAAATTTGCTGGCAAAAAGTATCAAACTTAACAATTAACAAATTTTTAAATTTGGTGATAAATTTTGGACCGAAGGAGAGTGGAAAGGAAAGATTATGTGAATGTTTGATGATTGAGATTGAAAAAAATAAATTTTAGAGTCAAAATTTGAAAATTCCCTTATTTGTCAGGGACCAAAAACGGGATTTTTGTCATTAACTTTTCATAGCTGATTTCTAAGGTCAATATCTTTGTATTGGATATGTCCACTTCTGATAACATCTCTAACTATCCATATCAGTTGAAGATTCAAGGGGAAAAGACGGGACGCAAAGGTCATCTTTCTGTAGTGGCTGAGGTAAATGATTCTCAAGTGTTTCTTTTCTAATATTCAAGGGTGCAAGTCAATTTTGACTGTAATAGGCATGTTTTCTGTTCATTGTATGGGGATTTGCAATTTTTTTTTCCAAGTAACAGACACATTACTGTTGATGTTCTGTCTTGAACAGGTATAGTGTCCACGTGTTTAAAAAATATTACTTCAATGAATTGTAAATATAATCGTAATAGATAATTTAGTTTTATATTTGATGTCATATAGATGACTCATGAATAAGTAGTGGTAGATGATTCTGGTTTTATATGTTATATCAATTCTAAGGGTTTTGTTTTGATTTCTGTCTTTCAGGTGTTTGAGGTGGCCCCATCACTTTGTATGGTTGAGATTCGCAAAGCTGGAGGAGATACTTTGGAATTTCACAAGGTAAGATTCTGATAGAACCCTCTCCTAAACAAGTAGATAACAAGACTAAAAACAAGACATAGACAACAGAGAGTGAGAATAACTTGGGGTTGATAATACTGTTGATGCGTAACAAGGAAAATGATGATTTTGTACACCCAGATGCATAAACTTCAATCAAAATAACAATTACAAATTAACAAGAAACAGAACAAAAGGCACCATACAATGACTCTGGGCTTTTGAGAGGCCATAACTCTCACTGGTTCACTATACATCCAAAAGACTGAACTCCCCACTCTCTGATGAAAGAGAAGATTTAAAGAGCCAAAAGTTACAAGAGACTAAACATGCCTCTAGCTGCACGTACACTCCCTACTTATGCCCTTCTTTTCCGTTAAGGACAAGAACCTTAGATTAATTCTCTTATCCACTGGAATATCTCTTTCCTATACCATTGCCCTTCCCATAAATTCTGATATAGGCCCTAGGAAATGATTTGTCAATATGCTCTGAAACTTCTACATCAGATTCATAATGTTTACTGCACAACTAATTGCTTGTTTGCCTGCCTACAATCAACTACCCGACCCCTTTACGTAACAGCCATATCCCTCTATGATGGATATTATCCACCAACAGCTACTAAGTAACACCCCCTTTATCCACCAACAGCCACTAGGTAACAGCCATAGCCCTCTATGAGGATGAGTTTCATATTTTTTAGGCAGCCATTCTAGACTTGTTTGAAGCAAATTTCTTTTAGAACAAAAGAGAGGTTGTCAAAGTTGGGAAGTCTGTCCAAAAAAAAAAAAAGGTTGAGAAGTCTGGTTTCCTGCGGATAAATTCAATAAACAAAAGTGTCTGTTTGTCTTGCATGGATCCTTCATGTTTTTCCAAACTAAATCACGCACATGCTATATGAATCATCCATTTTGGAAGTCAAAAACAGTATTAAACTTTATTCTGCTTCAATTGGCTGGACCTGAATGTCCCCTTTCCTATGACTTATATTAGCTTGAATTTTGACTTTACAGTTCTACAAGAACCTGTCCACTGGACTGAAAGACATTGTCTGGAAAGCGGATCCCATTGATGAAGAACCTGATGGTTAGTATTATTCTTGTGTTTATTGTTTGATCAGAGTTATATCATAGATTTTCTCAATCATTCATTAGATTTTGACTTACATTCCACTTTTTTCAATTTTTTTAAATCTTAATTTTATGTCAGTTCATGATAGTTTTTCTGAAATTTAATAGTAATTTTCTTAGAATTCTTGTACATTTAACAGTAACTTGGGTAGATTCAAACTTCTTTTTTGGGTTTGTTTTTTGGGGGGGAGGGGGGGGCATAGGGGGATGAGCCTTTAAATGAATAGGTACATATATTGATTTGGAGGTCTTTCCTATATTTCTTATAACGAAAGAAAATATATGATTTTGATGAATAATTTGTAACGGGCTGTCTTATAATTTGTACGTACAGGAGCGAGCGCATCTGCATAATGGAATCTTGAATCTCTGTGATTGTATTGTTCATATGCCTTGTTGGAGGGGTGTGAATGCTTGCTTGAAATAAACTGTGTATGATGGTTTGTGATTGAGCCTGTAGAATAATGTTTTTATTGGTACATTAAACTGGTTGGATAAACCTAATTGTGAGTTGATAATCAATCTCAGACATGGAAATAAAAGTGTGGCGATGATAATACTGGATTCTTGGTTAAAAATTCTGGGGTTGTGAATGGATTCTCTGCTCTGGAAAGTGCGAAGAAAAACAGTGAGAGAATGTGAGAATATTGCGACTGAAAAGGAAGAGAAACAGAATAAAAACAAAAGAAAAGAGGAAAAAATGAAGAAAGAGTGCTTTGAATAATATCCTTGAACGAAAAAGTTTTGGCTAAGGTATATGTTTGATATTTTATGTTCAGGTCTCATTTAAGTTTATAAAGTGTATTTTTAGTCTTTTAATTTTAACGTCATTAGTCTCACTTAATGGAAATTGTTGACATATCAAACTTAAATAACACTGCAATTAAATGCTTACCTATATAAACATATTAAAAAATTTAAAATTAAAATTAAGAAATACTTGCATACTATCGAGTGCTGGGCTGATATGAATTTTGACCAATAAAAATGCTTTAACTTAAATAATTTAATCAACATGTCAGCCTAATCATTTTCATTATTTTGTTCTTTTAAAAATTTTAAAAATCAGCCCCTCCCTCTAAAGCTTCACCGTCGCTTGCTCCCGATTATCTTCCCAAATGTGGCCGCCAACCCATTCCTTGTCTGTGGAAGAGTGGTTGAAAGGTATGGTGGAGTGATATGTTAAGAATCGGGAGGGAGGGAGGTAAGATATTTGTTAGATATGATTTGTTTTGATGATGTTAAATATCAAGAGTAAAAAGTTCATATCACGTATTTATTTTCCTATTTTAACTACTACACTTAATATGAAATATCTTGTAGATTAGTTGAAAAAACGAAATGAGTTATCAAGTTGGATTGTAGAGGATAATCAAGAAGATGAGAAGAGATTGAAGAAAGAAGAATTTGAAAGACTAAATGGGAATATCAAGATTTAAGTTTTTAGATTTACATGTTAGTTAACCTCTAAATCTTATATATTTTGTCTTGTTCTATTTTTCATTCAACCTGATATGTGTTTGGTATTTTGGCAATATTTCTCAAACCATAAATCTAATTGAGGTAAAATTTATTTTATATGAAACTAGACTCAAAACATAGTTCATGGACACCTAATACATAATGAGTTTCATATGAAGGAGATATGACTTTCAAAACTTGGTGCTCGAAATTCACGCTTTGTTCTAGACTAGTAGTAACGAGTTTGATTATAACTTTCAGAATACAATGAATTTTGGACTAATGCTCCTTGCATTGGAAAGTAGACTAAACAAGAATTTTGGGGATAGGTCATTTGCCAAATTTGGAGCGAAATTGAAAGAGTTATGCCAATTTGAATTTAACCCAATGCTAAACTTGCGAGCTGCAATTTTAAATGTGAAACTTTAGAAACATAAGTCATTATTCTTCACCCAAGTTGCCGCTCTTATCTTTGAAAAGTTCTACTTGCAAGTTTCGATCTGGTTCGTAAGTATCGGCAAAGATTTATCACTCGAGTCACTTTTGAAAATGACTCGAGTCAAGCTTCAACTCGTTTGAAACCTGCTGCGAGTAACTCACTTGTTTGTCAAAATCTTCAAGATCACCCTAGTTATAACCATCACTCAAATCATAACTGAATTTGTCAAAAATCACTTCCGAGTTCAACTTGCAAGTTTTATTCAAGTTCAAAAGCCTTTGTGCAAAAAGTATCACATTCCATCACTCGAGTTATCAACTTTAGCTTTTCAAAATGTTCTAGACAACTTGCAAGTTTCATGTGAGTAATAACTTCAAACTTTTATAACCTGCAAGTTCAACCTGAGTCATGTTAATCATAGTTTTTAACTTTGTCTCAGATTTTTCTAATTATTCTTAAACATCTTTGTTTGAGTTTAATCTGAGTTCGCATGTGATAAATTGAAGATTACGTCTCAACGTCCATATTACACATTAGATTTGCTTTATGTCAAAACTCCAACTGTCGTATTTTGGAAAACTCATTGGGAAGAAGAATGTGCCCAATGGACATATACCCATCATCAACTATAAATAGAAGAGCTTTCAAAATAGAAGGAAGAGAGAGCTTGTGAGCATAGTATCGCAATGCCAAAACTTTGAATCTTACACGTCTATAGTCAATATAGTCAAAAGTTTGAAATTATTCCTCTATCTTGTACTTTAGTGTTCAACATAATGTACTTCATAGAAAGAGAAGTATGCTTTCAACATAATGTACTCAAGTGATGCCAAATTGTTAAGGTCACTTGAGTGATCTTTTTAAACATAGTTTTAGGAGGCTTTATCACTTGACATATCACTGTGGTGTTAAGGAAGTGATGTGAAATTTGATGCATCACTTGAGTGATCAACTTTGAAATTCTTTTTAGAAAATTGATCATAGGCTAACTTCACTGTGGTGGATTGAAAGTGATAAGATCTAGAATATATCACTCTAGTGGTCACTCAAATTATCTATTTGAAAAAATATGAGAGGAGCTTTACAGAGCTGAAACAGAAATTAACAATAGCACCAGTGTTAACAATCCCATATCCATAGTTGACCATTGTTGTCTACATAGATGCTAGTTGGCATGGATTAGGATGTGTCTTAATGCAACAGGGCCTAGTAGTGGCATATGCATCTTGTCAGCTGAAGCCTCATAAACAAAACTATCTTACTCATGATCTTGAGTTAGTATCCATTGTATTTGCGTTGAAAAACTGGAGACATTATCTCTATAGAGCAACCGTAGAGTTGTATTGTGACCACAATTGCTTAAAGTATTTGTATGATCAGCAAGAGCTCAACATAAGATAGCATAGATGGATAGAGTTACTAAAAGACTATAACTTGGAGATCAAGTACCATCCAGGGAAGGTTAATGTCATTGTAGATGCATTGAGCCATAAAATAGTGCAGGGTGCAGCCTTAATGATACATGAACACAAATTGATCCAGGATTTCAGAGATCTTAGGGCCCGTTTGGTACGCTGGAATTGATTTTGATGGAAATGGAAATGGAAATGGAAATGGAAATGGAAATGGAAATGGGGACTAAAAGTATGTTTGGTATGTCATGGAAATGAGATCTAATTTTTGTATAAAAATACCAAAATGTCCTTCAATTTTTTATTTTTTATTTTTTTTTGAAGGTAGTGGAGGGTAATAGATGGAAATGATCACATGGAATTGTAAATCTTAAGTATTTTGATGGAATTGATTGGGTGGAATTGAGCCTATTTGGCTTCCACATGGAATTGGAAAATTTTCCAATTCCATCATACCAAACAAGCATTATGATGGAATTGATCCTCAATTCCATTTCCATCACCCCTAATTCCATCATACCAAACATGGCCTAATCTATCTAATTAGATTTTGATCAGCAACAACAATATCATTTAGGTATATAATGACCTGAAAGGCAAATGTATGAGCAAGACATAGTCGATCAGATGACAGAGCATATTAGGTTGATCAAGCAAAGATTATTAGCTGCTTAAGGCAGACAAAAAAGTTATGCAGAAAGAAGCAGAAACCTCTAGAGTTTACGGTTGGCAATCATGTGTTCATGAAGGTTTCACTTGTCACAGGCATTGGTAGGGCACTAAAGGTGAAGAAGCTAAGCCCTAGGTACATTAGTCCATTTGAAATCTTATCAAAGATTGGCCCAGTAGCGTACCAAATAGCTTTACCCCCAAGCTTGAGTAGATTGCATGATATTTTCCAAGTATCACAATTGAAGAAATATCAACTTGACCAAATTATTGATCGATAGAAGAAATCATACACAGGAGCATCATGTTTATAAAGGTTGTTTGGAAGGGATTATCCCTTAGAGAAGCAACATAGGAAACAGGGAAAAAGCATGCATAAGCGTTACCCAGAATTCATGAGCATGTATATGTAGACAATTTCAGGGATGAAATTTATTTAAGGGGGGAGAGCTGTAACATCCCAAATTTTTTTCACCAATATTCCTTGTATGTGTTGAGACATTTAATGGAATAAATTGGTGAATTTTGGTGTAAATGGAATGACAAAAATGCCCATACAAGAGGCTACAAGAAATTATGGCTAAAACAAGACATAAAGTCCAATTTTTATCTTCCAAAAAGCCTATTCTTGAAGCCCAAAATAATGAATGGAAGAACACAAGTCTTGGGCCCAATTAATTGGGATTTTTGGCCTAATAGAGCGGAAAAGAAGGAAGGCCCAAATTAAATGCAAAAAATGTATGGGCAAAATGGTCATTTGGCTAAATAAAAATTAAAAAGCTAATATTTTTGCCTTGTTATATGTTGTGGATGCCCAAATGAGGGAGCAAGAAGGGAATGATTATTAGGTGATGAATATGTCAACAGTTGAAGCATTTTAAACCAAGTAATAAATTAAGTTGGAAAGTCAACAATTGTAGGTAAATGGAGGAGGTAGAAATTTGGATAATTCGAGAAGCCTTTATCCTCTTCCAATGACCATCATTTTCATCTAAGTTAAATGGGAGAGAGGAAATGAAAATATCTACGGTAAAAAATATAATAATCAAAAAGCTTTCTCTTAGCTCATCCAAGACACATTTTCGGTGAAGAGAAAGAGAGAGAGAAAAAGATGATGGCAATTAAATTGGCATGTGAAAATTTCATTAAAATATAATATTTTAAGGAGGTGGATGAAGGATATTTTAAAGCTTTTCATCTCTTTCCTAAGACACATATTTCCACCAAGTTTGAAACAAGAGAGAGGGAGTCAGACAAAAAGAGCATAGGGAGCAAGAGAAGCCTAGAGTTGAAGAAGGCAAATCCAAGGTAAGTTGGTTGAAATTAGAGTGCTCTTGCCTTCTAGTTCATGTAAAACCTCTACTAATCTCTATTCCTTCATGAATAACACTTGTTGCAAGCAAAATCAAGAGGGAAGAGAGAGAGAGAGAGAGAGAGAGAGAGAACAACCATGATTTAGAGAGAGAAAGAATTAATGTGAGCTTAGAAACTTGTCTTATCTTGATGATTATTGCTTGTTGTTACTGGTTATTGTTGTTGTGGTTGTTTAGTGGCTTGTTTTGCTTGAATTTGTAATTTAGGATGATGAAACCCTAAGGGGTTATGCTATCCAAATTTCCACAAATCATGATTAATAAGTATTTAAGAATTAATCATGTGATTATATGTGAAAAGGAAGAGTTTAATCTAATGAAATCATGAAAACTCAATTTTCCCTTTTCTTTGGTGATTTTCAGCTAGCTACAGAATAGAAGGTTAGAGCTGGAATTTTGTGTTTTTGATTGTTCCATTGTGTTCTACACAAAAAATTGTGTGGGAATAGCCCTTGGTTATAAATTCTGGATCATTGGAACCAAATTCTTAAAATTTGAAACTTGCTGCCAATTGATGAAACCCTAAGGGGTTATGCTATCCAAATTTCCACAAATCATGATTAATAACTGTTTATGAAGTTAATCATGTGATTACAAGTGAAAAGGAAGAGTTTAATCCAATGGAATCATGAAAACTCAATTTTCCCTTTGGTGATTTTCAGCCAGCTACAGAATAGAAGGTTAGAGCTGGAATTTTGTGTTTTTGATTGTTCCATCGTGTTCTACACAACAAATTGTGAGAATAGCCCCAGGTTATGAATTCTGGATCATTGAAACCAAATTCTTACAATTTGCAACTTGCTGCCAATTGATGTTTCTGCGTGGCAGTCTTGTTGTCATATGTTTTTTGGATAATCAAATGATGTCCAATGAATGTGAGATTTTCCAAAATAAAAAGTACAAATATCAAGCTTCAATTTGATATGTAATTTTTCCCATTTGGATTAGTATGCTAAGAGTTATGATTTATTGAAGTTGGATATGTAAAATTGGAATGCTGTGGTGGCAATGTGCAAACAATGTTGATACTGGAATTCTGTGCACATAATTGGTTAAAGGAAATATTTTTCCTTAAAAATAGACTTAATAGGGGTAACATAGCTTTTGGAACCAAAGCAATTGGACATTTGTAAATAAAGTTATGAAATTTCAAACTTTAATGAAAATTCTGGCAGTTTTAATTAATGTACGAAATTAAAAGGTAATGGCAAAAGTGTAATTACCTTGAACTCTAGGGGTAAAGATAACCAACAAAATGATAGTACATGAATGAGTAATAACTCAATTCTTGTAAACTTGGAATTTTAGGACCAGATAGTTAGCCCGAGCTAGAACAAAGATAATGGACTGTCGATTAAGCAAATGAAAAGGGACTTAAGGTAGTAACTCTATCTTTCATACACTATGTGAACTCACACACATTATCTAACTAGTACAGGAAAAGCACAAGTACTGTTCGGGGGGAAAAGCACAAGTACCCCAACGGCCCCAAGGGAACTCAGTTATGACACACAGTGCTAGGAAGGTGCATTGCCTAATTTATGGTCTTGAGCCCAGCTGAGGTACGTACAAGTAGGGGTTCTAACAATGGTTGGCCTTGAATTTGTGCACATACTGATTATTATGATTACATTGTTATTATTCTGTTGCATTATATGGTGCTTAGCATATTTATTTGTCGCATTTTATATGACTGATTGTATGTTACTACTGAGATTCGTTTGAATCTCACCCTTTTCAATATTTAAAAATATTCTAGCAGAAGCTAGTTGCTCTAAGGGCAAAATGATAAATACCGACGTGTGAGAGTACCGGTTCAAGCAAGGGCTACCATTGGTTATCCTTAGTTTTATTTTGGTAGTTTTGGACAATTTGTATATATTTTTTAAACCCTATAGGGATTTCCTGTATTGTAAACAAGTGCTCAATATCAGTATATTCGTGCTATTTTATTATGCCTATAGAACTATGCCTTTATTACTCTGGCAAATATTGAAATGTTAAGGGTTTTGACAGTGCGGCCCAACCAAAGATCAGAGATACCGAGAGTAAACTCTCTCATAAGTTTATTTCTCCTCATCCCTTAGAATCTCCACATCTTACACGTCCAATTCATCTGATGGGTCACAAAGTGACATGTCATTATGGTTTTGAAATTGCAGATTCTTCCCAGTTCCTATCGCCTCCCTTCATCACTTTGAAGTACTAAACCCTTTAGCATTAGAAACAGGGAGCTCTTATGAATGATGAAAAATACCTTACCAATCCTACTATACAAGACAAGAAAATTCGTTAAATATAAGAGGAAACCCCCACCCCATCAAGAAAAATTGAAGCCTATTAAGGAAACCAATTACTGTAGAGAAAGAAGTATGTACAGATTTGTCCCCAACTTCCCCTTTGCTACCTGAAGTGAGGATTTCAACTTAATAATGCTAAATAGTGTCTTTTGGGTAAGGGCAAAAATAGTATTTCTTTTGTTTTATAATTTTTTGTCTATGTATTGATAAACTAAGCTTCGAGCCAGGAAACTGTAAGACTTAAAATCATTCCATATGCTATGGGTTCAAGAAAGATGCATATGATCTATTTCATCCATCTTGTTCTTAACTAACTTTAATAAACAATGATCCCTTACTAGATTTTTTGCACGGCTAGGGCAAAGACCCAATAACCAGAAGAACCTGGGCTTGTTATCGCAATCTAAATCTTAGGGATTGTGAAGAACCAAAGTTCTCATGTTGAGCTTCTTAAAGGACGTGATGTGGCTCAACACATCAACCACATGGGTACAAGTGGTTATAGATCTCATTGAAGTCTTGGGGGTACTGAACTTGCCTGTGGCAATGGTGCCGTATAGGATGAAGATTGTGAGGAAGAGGTAGAGGAAAGGAAGGTAACAGTGATATATTATACAATTTAGATATAATATTAAAAGCTCTATGATGTGTCATTTTTTGAGTTCTTGAATAAATTGGACGTGTGAGATGCTAAGATTCTGAGGAATGAGGAGAAAGAAGCCAATGAGAGATACGGGACTCGATTAACTACGACATTATTTTTTATTATTTAGCTAAAAAAGTAGGTTTTTTTTGTTGAACCATGACGGCTCCAAACTTCCATTGGGGATAGAAGATTGCAAAGAGACAAAGGCTTATTTTCTGATGTAACACCCTTCTTATTGTAGTCATTAGATGAGTTTAGATGCATAATGGATTCGAACCATTCAACTAGGTTTATACCTGGGACTTACAAACCTTTGAACAGCTGGTTAAATCCCAATTACAACACAGGGTTTGAACCTATATTGAATGGGTTTTTCCTTAAAATTTTGTTACTTTGAAATAAATTCACAAAGGTTCACAATTGCATTATAACTTATCCATTATTAATTCCTTTTATTAATATCAGAGCACAACTCTACTGATATTCATATTCTATTCGCTAGCTATTGGGTTGTTATCTTATGGTCACCCTATTCTTATTTCTTTAACACATTAAAGATCTATTACTAACTTGCTACATACTCATAGGCTATTGTTATTACTGTTACAACTAGTATTGTAGTCGTGCCCTCAAGTTATTTACAACATATAAAGAAATCAAAACATATAAGCAACAATATTTCTTAATTTTTTGGTTACACCCTACTTCTGAACAAGAACGAAAAGAAGAAGGTAGTGACACTTTATCCTATATCATGTTAAATGCATTGCTTGTTTGTATTTATCATTGAATGAGCGAGGGGACGTGGTGGTTAGCCCGACCTTGAATAGGGGACGTGGTGGTTAGCCCGGCCTTGAATGATTGAGGGGATGTGGCGGTTAGCCCAACCTTGAATGAATAGGGGATGCGGTGGTTTGCCTGGCCTTGAATATTATTATTGCTGCATTGTGATATATGCTTACTTGCTTTGTTTAATTATGCATCATATACATAAACTGTTGCTACTGGGATTCTTTTGAATCTCACTCTTTCCTAATAAAAATTTTAGTTAGGGCAAGTGTATCTCAGAACAAGCAAGTGAGCAAGGACGACTAGGATTGCCGGTGGTAGTCTCAGTTTCTTTTTGGTTTTTGGTTATCATTTGGACAATTGTATATATTGGATTGACAATAGATTTGTAGTTATTATGTAATCCCCAGTATAGAAAACTGTGATGGGCAATGATGCCCTGTAAAATCTTGGGTTAATGTTATTACCCTAGGTGAATGTCGAGAATTTTGTTAGCACTATGATATTGTATATATGACAAACTGAATAGGCCAACTGTTTTTATTTCAAATGAATGGAGATCGTATTGTACAGGATTTTCTAAAAAGGTTTTAACAGCCCTCGATCTTCCGTTTACTTATAAAATGTGTTTAAACACTAATTACGGCCTAGATAATGGCCGGGGTTATATTTATGGTATCAGAGCAGTTTTCCTGGCAAGGGTAGATTTTGCTAGGATAGTGGCCTTAGTTCCTTGGTTAAGGATGGTGAGATGATTGATAATTGTTGGTTGTATACACATGTATATTCCTGTTATTATTGGTATATAAGATTTTAAGGAATATGTGTATGTATTTGTGTGATTACTGACTCGGTGAACCCTTTGTAGATTAAAGAGAAATGACGGCTCACCCTAGAGTCAGGATAGTTGACCGAGAGGTGGAAGAGCTTAATGGCAATCCACCTAACCCTATATAAGAGAGGATAGGTTTAATAAGGTTGGAGAACTTAGGGAAGAAAGGGCTAAGAGTAATGAGGAAAGGGTCCGACTACATATAGGAGGCCTAAGAGGAGACCTGACATGAAGAGATGGTTGAGGGGTTAAACCGATCCCATAAGTCCCCACCTCACACTAAGCAGAACCATAGATCCTATGGGGTGCCGGCTTAAAATGAGAGAGACCTTCAATTTTGGGTTTCTAAGTTTTGCAAGCACATGCCTCCTGTGTTCAGAGGAAGGTTTGACCCTCAAGCGGCAGAGGATTGGTTAATAAGGTTGGAGAAAATCTTTGAGGTGGTTGAGTATTCATCTGTAGTAAAGGCCAAGTTAGCCATCTATAAGCTCAAAGGAGATGCAGACTGGTGGTGGAAAACATTGCCATTGCTATGCAGGCCCGGAATGTGCGAGTGACTTGGGAGTCATTTTAGGAGCAATTTAATGACAAATAATTCCCAAAGTCTGTGAGAATTGAGAAGGAGTCAGAATTTATGGCTATCAAGTAGGGAGACAACAAGACCTTTGATGACTACTTGTCTCGATTCATCCGTCTAGGCTGATACTCCTCCTACCTTTGGCGGATGGATGATGAGGAATGGAGTTCCGACATGTTGATCTATAGGTTGAGATAGGAGTTGATAAAGAAGTTGGCCACATGACAATCCACTCAGTTCAATAAAGCAGTTGAGGAGTGTCGCATCAAAGACAACAACCTTAGAGACATCAACCCGAGTAAGGGTGGTGGTCATGGTGAACCTGGTAAGGGATGCTCCTCTTAGAAGTACAAGAGCTAAGGATTCTCATCCAAGGGAGGCAGTAAGAAGCCATACCATCTAGGGGTCATGAGAACCAAAGATCCTTAGTACCGTGGATATGCCCTCGTTGTAACAAAGCACATTCTGGTAAGAATTGTGATGAGCAAGTAGTGTGCTTCACCTGCAAACAGTTAGGACATTTTGCCAGAGATTGTAAGGGGCGACCGACAGAGCCAAGGCCTAAGAATTAAGGGAGAGTATTCGCTATGACTCATGAGGAAGCAAGGAAATCTCCTGACTTGATTCAAGGTAATATTTTTCTAAATGGTAGTTCATTATAAACTTTGTTTGATTCGGGTGTTAGCCATTCATTCACAGCCTATGACTATGTAAAGGGCCTAGGATTACATATCCATAAACTGCCATTTGAATTGGTTGTGTCAATACCAATGGGTGCTAAGACTGTGACTGCGGAAGCATGCCTTAATTGTGTAATTACTGTCGAGGGTTATGAATCTACAGTTGATTTGATTTGTTTACCACTCCATCAACTAGAAGTTATTCTGGGTATTGATTGGTTGAAGGCGAACAATGTGATGCTGGATTGTGGAAACAGAAAAATAGTTTATCCTGCTCTGTAGAGGGATAATAGTGTTAATAGTAGTTTGAATTTCCTCTCGATGGCTAAAGCTGAGGAATGTTTGAAAAAGGGATGCCAAGGGTATATGGTGTTCTTTTTTGTTCAGGGAGAGTCAGATGAAGCTCTAGAGAGTATACCTGCAGTGAGATGTTAGAATCGGTGGGCACAGCGGAAGAATTTTAAAAATTTTCACCAATCCTAATCGAAGATCTATCAACGGCGTTTAAACCAAGTTGGAAGGATTCATACCTTTTGATGATTCAGAGTTTTCACGATCTCTAGGAGCCAACACGTCAGGTCCGATCCCTCTACCTGTATCCACATGAATGCTCTCCAACCGAGACTGCATGCTAGCGCCTCTAATGTCTCCTAGGGTTTCACTTGCAGCTTTCAATTCTCATGTGCATATGAATATATCTGCTCTATCAAGTTTATAACCTATGAGGACTATTTTCAAATTTCAAAGTTAATCATCATTAATTTTGAAATTAATTAACAATTAATTATCTTGATGAGCTAATTAAATAAATTCAGTTTAAATTAAATCAGTCCAACAGTTTTAATTTAACCTATTTATTTAATCCAAATAAAGAGCCATTAGATTTAATTTATCTTCATAAATTAAATCTGAGATACTATATCTCTATCATGTTAGTTATTAAATTTAATATATCTAAATAAATTAAATTTAAAACTAACACAATATAATAATATCATATAATATATATATAGACATATATATATAAGATATATATTTTGAAAATATATATATCTATATGATATTATTAATGAATTTTATTATATATATATATAAATATAAAATTCGTCCATCCTAAATTAAACATTATCTCGTGTTGGGCCATTTTTGTGTGCGACCCTGTAGGCCCATATGAAGTTGGCAGTGGGCCAATAACTATACTAACCCAAAAGTCGCAAGCGGCCTTTAGCAAGACATTATGACTACCCAATTCATATGAGGATCGTTATCACGATGCAATCTGTCATACAACTATGTCACGTCCCTTTTGTCACACGATATATCGATAAAGGATAAGGCATGGATAATGTCATCCTCTTGTTGCTGACCATTACTTTCTCAATTCATAAGTAGCCTGATAACAGAGACAGAAACTCCTTTCATCATAGTATGGCCATACATTTCTCAGACTTACTCGTCGAGGGGCCCAGTAATATCTCTCTACTAATGTGAGGGACAAATTCCATCTTGATCATTCATATTCCTCTGCATGAAAAACCACAAGCCCGATCGTGGCCTTTATCATCACCCATTCAAAAGTGACTTTTGACTAGTTCAAAGCTTAGCAACTCTCATGTAGGAATCCATAATGACCTCACGTCTAAGGGCATTGTGACATGGTAATACATGAGAAAAGCTTATGACTTGATCCATGTAGCTTTCTCATTGTGGGTCGGTCCAGCACCTTGTACTCTTACAAGTGCCTAAGACTTTGATTCATATCTCCATATCTTATCA
This sequence comes from Inga leiocalycina, assembly GCA_963242795.1. Classification (NCBI taxonomy): domain Eukaryota; kingdom Viridiplantae; phylum Streptophyta; class Magnoliopsida; order Fabales; family Fabaceae; genus Inga; species Inga leiocalycina. Next base: position 49,288,742 of record OY725323.1, read on the forward strand.
AAGTCATACTGATCTTGTTTCATATCTGCTCCCGCATAGATGACCGACCAGGGACATTTTAGGACAATCTTTATGAATTATCCAAGGATACAATTATCAAAGTTAACATGCAAACAATATGATAACAGAATGGAGAATTTTCATTAAAATAATAATGTTCAAAGTACAATGATTAGCCCTTAGGGCACAATTTCCAACATCCTCCTACTTGCCCTAGGTGCAATCATTAATTTGCCTAATTCCCATTGCCCTAACATGACGCTCATGCTTTGCCTGTGCAAGTGGCTTAGTAAGAGGATCAACAACATTATCTTCTCCTGCTACTTTACCTATCTTTATATCACCTCTATCATTGATTTCTCCAATAAGATGAAATCGCCTGAGTATATGCTTGGTCTTTTGATGTGACCTAGGCTCCTTAGCCTGTGCAATAGCACCGCTATTATCACAGAATAAATCTATTGGATTTGAGATGGTAGGCACCACCCCTAGTTTAGTAATGAACTTTCTGATCCAAACGGCTTCTTTAGCTGCATCTGATGCTGCTATATACTCAGCTTCTGTCGCAGAATCTGCTATAGTACTATACTTGGAGCTCTTCCAGCTTACTGCTCCACCATTCAGGAGGAATACATATCCAGATTGCGATTTAAGGTCGTCTTGGTCAATTTGGAAACTTGCATCTGTGTAACCGGTTACGCAGAGCTCATCATCCAATCCACCATAGACCAAAAATAAGTCCTTAGTCCTTCTTAAGTACTTTAGGATATTCTTGACAGCAGTCCAATAACCCTCACCAGGATCTTATTGGTATCTGCTGGTCATACTTAAGGCAAACGAGACATCCAATTGAGTACATAACATGGCATACATGATGGATCCAATGGCTGAGGCATATGAAACCTTACTCATGCGATCTCGTTGATCAGGTGTACTAGGACACAGATCCTTGCTAAGATGGATGCCATGAGACATGGGCATGTAACCCCTTTTTGAATCCTGCATACTTAACCTATGCAGTATCTTGTCTATGTATGTGCTCTGACTTAGGCCTATTAGTCTTTTGGATCTATCCCTATAGATCCTAATCCCTAGGATATAGGTGGCTTCACCTAAGTCTTTCATTGAAAAGGACTTTCCTAACCAAGACTTGACACTCTGCAAGGTAGGAATATCATTCCCAATAAGTAGTATGTCATCTACATAAAGCACTAGAAATACAACTATGCTCCTACTAACCTTCTTGTAAACACAAGGTTTATCGATGTTTTGAATGAATCCAAACTCTTTGACTACTTCATCAAAACGATGATTCCAGCTCCGAGATGCTTGCTTCAATCCATAATGGATCTTTGAAGCTTTTAAATTTTACCAGAGTCCTCTAGACGCACAAAACATTCAGGTTGTGTCATGTACACATCCTCAAGCAGCTTTCCATTAAGGAAGGTTGTTTTGACATCCATATGCCATATTTCATAGTCATAATACGTTGCAATGGCAAGAAGGATTCTAATTGATTTGGCCATTACAACTGGGGAAAATGTTTCATCATAATCTACACCATGAGTTTGAGTGAATCCTTTTGCAACCAGTCGTGCGTTGAAGACATTTACATTGCCATCCATGTCAGTTTTCTCCTTGAAAACCCATTTACACCCAATGGTTTTTACACCTTTAGGTGGATCGACTAAGGTCCATACCTGATTGTCGTACATGGATTGCATTTCAGACTTCATGGCATTTAGCCATTTCTCAGAGTTTGGTCCCACTGTGGCTTCTCGATAGGTGGTGGGCTTATTTTGCTCAATGAGCAACACATCACGGCCTTCAGTAATCAGAAATCCAAATCTCTGAGGCTGATGCCGTGTCCTATCAGATCTTCGTGGACCTTGTGTTAGTTGAGGAGGCTCAGCAACTTGTTGTGAGTCTTCTCTAATTTCTATCTGTGATTCTGTACCATCTTGTGGCTCTCAAATTTCTTCGAGATGTATGTCGCTCCCACTGGTTGTTTTAGAGACACTCTCTTTCTAGAAACTTACCATTTCGAATAACAAATACTTTGTTATCGGTGGGATTGTAGACATAGTATCCTTTCGTTTCTTTATGATACCCCACGAAAAGACACTTTGTGGATCTGGGCGCTAATTTATCGGAGGCTTGTTACTTAACATAAACCTCACATCCCCAGATCTTGAGAAAAGATAAACTTGGTTTCTTTCCAGTCCATATCTCATATGGTGTCTTTTCAATTGCCTTAGATGGAATACGATTTTGTGTGAACGCAGCAGTCTCTAGGGCATGTACCCAAAAGGACGGTGGAAGATCTGTTTGACTCATCATAGATCGAACAATATCTAATAGTGTTCAATTCCTCTGTTCAGAAATACCATTCCATTGTGGTGTTCCTGGAGAAGTCAATTGTGAGATTATCCCACAACTCCTAAGATAATCAATGAATTCTTGGCTCAAATATTCACCACCTCGATCAGATCGAAGTGCTTTAATTGTTTTACCAAGTTGGTTTTGTACTTCATTTTGGAATATTTTGAACATTTCAAAAGATTCAGATTTATGTTTCATTAGATAGATATAGCCATATCTACTAAAGTCATCTATAAATGTAATGAAGTAGACATAACCTCCTCTGGCAGCTATATTTAATGGTCCACATACATCTCTATGTATAAGGCCCAATAATTCAGTGGCCCTTTCACTGTGCCCAGTAAAAGGTGCCTTAGTCATCTTTTCTAATAAGCAAGATTTGCATGTATCATGTGATTCAAAATCAAATGAGTCTAGAAATCCATCTTGATGGAGTTTAGAAATACGTTTCTCATTTATGTGTCCTAGACGACAATGCCATAGGTAGTCGGATTCAAATCGTTTGATTTTATCCTCTTAGTAGTTACGTTATAGATATTCTTATTATTAGGATGTTCCAAATTTAATATATAATGACCAACATGCAAATCACCATCAGCATAGAAAATGTCATTACGATAAATAGAACATTTACCATTCCTAGTAATGGAAGTATAACCTTCCTTATCCAAATAAGAAAGAGAAACAATGTTACTACTCAAAGCAGGAACATAATAGCAATTGTTCAAAACTAACAAAAGCCCATTGGGCAGAACTAATTCATAAGTTCCTACAGCTAAAGCAGCAACTCTTGCTCTGTTTCCAACTCGTAGGTCCACCTCGCCCTTCTTCAGCTTTCTACTGTCCTTTAGACCCTGCACATTTGTACAAATGTGAGAACCATATGCAATATCTAATACCTATGTAGAGGAAGTACAAAAATGAATGTCTATAACATAAATACCTGAAGCGATAGCATCACTATCCTTCTTGTTCTTTCTCAGATCTTCCAGGTAGAGTTTGCAATTCCTCTTCTAATGACCGGGTTCATTGCAAAAGTAGTAGACTCCTTCCTTTGGAGGCTTTACCTTCTTGGGTGTAGGCTTGGTTTCGGGCTTGTTTGACTCTTTGGTCTTACCACCTGAGCCATTACCCTTCCATTTGCCCTTCCCTTTCTTTTTCATACCCTTTCCTTTATGAACCATCAAAACTGTGCTAGGCTTTTTCTTAATGCTTTGCTCAGCATTTTTGAGCATCCCATGTTGCTCAGAAATTGATTTCTCCATGTTGTTCATGTTGTAGTTCATAACAAACTGGTCATAACTCTCCGGGAGTGAGTTGAGGATTAAATCCGTAGCAAACTCCTGGCTCATAGGAAATCCAAGCCTCTTAAGGTGATCAATATAGCCTTTCATCTCTAACACATGAGTACTAACTGATGCACCTTCAACATTTTTGTAGGAATGAAAGGCCTTTATGGTCTCATACCTTTCTTGCCTTGCCTGTTGCTGGAACATTTCCTTGAGATGTACAATCATCTCATGAGCCTCCTTGAGTTCCAGATCTCTTTGGAGCTCTGGAACCATAGTGGCAAGTATCAGGCAACTTACATCTACAGAGTCATCCTTATGCTTTGTGTAAGCATCTCTCTGAGCTCTTGGAGCATTGGCTGCAGGCTCCTCAGGAATGGGTTGATCTAGGACATAAGCCTTTCTTTCATGCTTGAGAACAATTCTCAAGTTCCTGAACCAGTCAAGAAAGTTTGTCCTATTGAGTTTGTCCTTCTCAAGGACCAATCGCAATGATAGTGTAGCAGTATTACTAGTCGGCATGATTCTACAATTAAAATATGCAAAGTTAGTTAGTAATCTCCCACTAAATTAACAACCCTCAATATAATAATTAGTGGGTTAAGATCCATATTTGGCTTAAACTTAAGTCCGCTTTGGCAAGATTCTTAAATTCAAGTTATTTAGGTAGGTAACCTATTTACTAATTACATCACATGTAACTCTTAGATCTTTATGGGATTTAATCATCATATTATCTGGCATGTTTAACCCCATCTAATACCTTAAGATTCAAAAACTGTTTTGTTAATATCAATTAAGTCAAAACAATAATGAATATTATGAGCATCACCATTACTCAAGCTTGTCTCATCAAGATAACTCAAGTGCATCCACTTTGGTGGTTTCCACAATTGAGCGATCTAGGTTTTGACAAGTATTCATTAATTGATGGCATTATGACTTAAGATTTGATTCAGAGGGCTTAATTAATTAGTTTTGTTTATATGGATGCAATCGTGGTCATATCTCATACAGATAAATACATATAAACACAAAAGTATTGATGCAATGATCTTATCAAAAGCATAATTTAAACGTGACAAAACATGGCTTACTTAACCTAAAATCCTCCCAAGCCAATGAGAGGACTTCTCTAAATAAAAAAGATATACATTGAGAGAAACCTCGTTCAAACATTAGAGGGGAGTGAGATGAGAAGAGAATGTACATCGAGAGTATTTAGAGAAAGGCACGGCATGCAGGCCGTATTTAAATATTACAACCCTTTGTAAAATTTTAAAGCCATGTTGTTCACTATACCCAAACAAGTATAAATAATAAACCACAACAAGAATTCATACAATATGAAAAGCAATAAATGTCGTGATCAGATTATATTGTGCTACGCAGAGGTGGTCATGGCGGTCCCAATTTTTCAATGGCCCAGAACGCTTCTGATCCAGATTGTCTTCCCCATGTTCGAATCCCTATTACCCGAATAGATATCCGAACCTAGACCCGATTTGATTGCCGCCAACTACAATCTCAGGTACCCTACCCAATTTCATGCTTGTTCAAAACGAAAATCACATACATGTTTCAAAACCGAAAATGAAACAATTTCAAGATTCAATTTAAACGAAAACGAAAATCAACAAAATTACAAGATCACATCTTTCTAAATAATTTCGTTTCGTATTAACCAAATCACATGCATATTCGAGTGTTTCTAATAAACATACGTACACATCCCATATATATCACATGTATAAGAATCATAAACTCAATTTAAAAGCACAATTGATCTGGCTCTGATGCCACTGTTAGAATCGATAGGCACAGTGGAAGAACTTTAAAAATTTTCACCGATCCTAATTGAGGATCTATTAATGGCGTTTAAACCAAGTTGGAAGGATTCATACCTTTTGATGATTCAGAGTTTTCACGATCTCTAAGAGCCAACACGTCAGGTCCGCTCCCTCTACCGGTATCCACACGAATGATCTCTAACCTAGACTGCGTGCTAGAGCCTCTAATGTCTCCTAGGGTTTAACTTGTGGCTCTCAATTCTCATGTGTATATGAATATATCTGCTCTATCAAGTTTATAACCTATGAGGGCTATTTTCAAATTTCAAAATTTATCATCATTAATTTTGAAATTAATTAACAATTAATTATCTTGATGAGCTAATTAAATAAATTCAGTTTAAATTAAATCAGTCCAACAGTTTTAATTTAACCTATTTATTTAATCCAAATAAAGAGCCATTAGATTTAATTTATCTTTATAAATTAAATATGAGATACTATATCTCTATCATGTTAGTTATTACATTTAATATATCTTAATAAATAAAATTTAAAAATAACACAATATAATAATATCATATAATATATATATAGACATATATATAAGATATATATTTCGAAAATATATATATCTATATGATATTATTAATGAATTTTATTATATATATATATAAATATAAAATTCGTCCATCCTAAATTAAACATTATCTCGTGTTGGGCCATTTTTGTGTGCGACCCTGTAGGCCCATATGAAGTTGGCAGTGGGCCAATAACTATACTAACCCAAAAGTCGCAAGCGGCCTTTAGCAAGACATTATGACTACCCAATTCATATGAGGATCGTTATCACGATGCAACCTGTCATACAACCATGTCACGTCCCTTTTGTCACACGATATATCGATCAAGGATAAGGCATGGATAATGTCATCTTCTTGTTCCTGACCATTACTTTCTCGATTCATGAGTAGCCTGATAATAGACACAGAAACTCCTTTCATCATAGTATGGCCATACATTTCTCAGACTCACTCATCAAGGGGCCCAGTAATATCTCTCTACTAATGTGAGGGACAAATTCCATCTTGATCATTCATATTCCTCTGCATGAAAAACCACCAAGCCTGATCGTAGCCTTTATCATCATTCGGTCAAAAGTGACTTTTGACTAGTTCAAAGCTTAGCAACTCTCATGTAGGAATCCATGATGACCTCACGTCTAAGGGCATTGTGACGTGGTTATACATGAGAAAAGCTTATGACTTGATCCATGTAGCTTTCTCATAGTAGGTCGGTCCAACACCTTGTACTCTTACAAGTGCCTAAGACTTTGATTCGTATCTCCATATCTTATCAAAGTCATACTGGTCTTGTTTCATATCTGCTCTCGCATAGATGACCGACCAGGGACATTTTAGGACAATCTTTATGAATTATCCAAGGATACAATTATCATAGTTAACATGCAAATAATATGATAACAGAATGGAGAATTTTCATTAAAATAATAATGTTCAAAGTATAATGATTGGCCCTTAGGGTACAATTTCCAACATGAGAGGCTTCCCTGAGGTCTTTCCAGACGATCTTAGCGGATTGCCTCTAGAAAGGGAAGTGGAATTTCCAATTGAGATAGTGCTCAGAGTCGGGTCCATATCCAAGGCCCCATATAGAATGGCCCTTAACCAGATGGGCATAATTGAAAAAACAAATTGAAGATTTTCTTGAGAAAGGGTTCATCAGACCCACTGTGTCACCATGGGGAGCTCCAGTATTGTTTGCGAAAAAGAATGATAGAAGCTTGAAACTTTGTATAGATTACAGAGAACTTAACAAAGTAATTGAAAAGAACAAGTATCCACTTCCGAGGATTAATGACCTGTTAGATCAATTGTCTGGCTCGAGTGTATTCTCCAAGAGTGATCTAAGGTCGGTATATCATCAGTTGCATGTGAAAGCAGCAGATATTCTGAAGACTGCTTTCCGAATGAGGTACGAGCACTATAAGTTCCTTGTAATGCCCTTTGGTCTGACTAATGCATTGGAGGTATTCATGGATTATATGAATTGCATCTTCCGACTGTATCTTGATTAGTTTATGGTAGTATTTATTGACAACATCTTGATTTACTCTAAGAGTAATGAGGAATATGAAAAACATTTGAGAATTGTGTTGAGAATCTTGCTTGAAAAGCAACTCTATGCCAAGCTGAGCAAATGTGAGTTTTGGCTTACGGAAGTGAAATTTCTAGGCCATGTCATTTCACGAGAAGGGATCTCGGTGGATCCCAGCAAAGTGGAAGCAGCACTTGACTGGAAGAGGCCAAAAACTGTTTTCGAGATCCACAGTTTTCTGGCTCTTATTGGTTACTATCGGAGGTTCATTTAGAACTTCTCCTGGATTGCATTGCCGATGACCAAGCTCATGAGAAAGGATCAACCATTTTTGTGGGATGAATGTTGTGAACAGAGTTTCATAGAGCTGAAAGAAAGATTAACTACAGCATTGGTATTGATTATACTTGATCCCAGTCAGGCTTACGTCGTGTACAGTGATGCGAGTAAGTAGGGGTTAGAGTGTGTCATGATGCAGTGGGACAAGTGGTGGCCTATGCTTCTCGACAGCTCAAATAGCATAAGATGAATTACCCCACTCATAATCTGGAGCTTGCAACAATAGTGTTTGTATTGAAGATTTGGTGTTATTACCTGTATGGTGTGACAGTGGAATTGTACTGCGATCATAAGAGTCTCAAATATCTGTATGATCAGAAAGAGTTGAACATGAGATAGTGCCAGTGGATGGAGTTACTGAAAGACTATAACCTAGAGATCAAATATCATCTGGGTAAAGATAATGTTGTTGGGGATGCTTTAGTTGGAAGGCGGTGCTAATGGCAACAATGATGATACAGGAAAAGAAATTGATAAAGGAGTTTTGGGATTTGAATCTCTTGAATGATATCTTGTGTGCCAGTTATGGCATTGTCTAAGGGAAGAATGACCTGAGGATTGAAATTGAAGAGGGTCAGATACAAGATGAGCGAGCCCAATCTATCCAAGCTATGATTGAGCAAGAAGGGATTCAGGATTATATTTGTCACCTTGTGGGCTGATTCGTTACCATAAGATAATCTATGTTCTACTGAAGGCGGACTTAAGATAGAGGATTCTAGATGAGGCACATAAGAGTCAGTATACTCTTTACCCATGTATGACTAAGATGTATCACAACTAGAAATCTATGTATTGGTGGCTAGGGTTGAAGAGTGATGTGACTAAGTACGTGGCGCGATGTCTTACCTGTCAAAAGGTGAAGATTGAACACCAAAGACTGCCAGGATTGCTTCAGAGTCTAGAAATTCTAGAATGGAAGTGGGAGGGTGTGACCATAGATATAGTGGTGGGTCTACCAAATATCAAGAATTATGATGTGATCTGTGATTTTATTATCAACTCACGAAGTCAGCACACTTTATACTAATTAATGCTAGTTATTCTCCTGATAGGCTGGTTGAAATCTATATCAAAGAGATAGTGAGACTCCAGGTACACCAAAGAACATTATCTCTGATAGAGATCCTTGGTTTACTTTGAGATTCTGGAGGGCTCTGCATTAAGCTATGGGTACTCAGTTGAGGTTTAGTATGGCCTACTATCCTCAGACGTATGGACAGTCAGAAAGGACTATCCAAACGTTAGGAGATATGTTGAGAGCATGTGTTGTAGACTTCAAAGGAAAATGGGACTACTTTCTTCCAATGGCCGAGTTTTCCTACAACAACAGTTATCGTGCGAGCATTCAAATAGCTCCATATGAGGCATTATACGGGCGGAAGTATCAGTTACCGTTGTGCTGGACATAGTTGTTTGAGAGGAAGTTGTATGGGTCGGATCTTGTTAATCAAATCTCTGAATAGATCAGAATCATTAGGAAGAGGCTCCTTACAACACAGAGTCGATAGAAGAGTTATGTTGATAAGAAGAGAAGACCTCTAGAGTTTGATGTAGGGGATCATGTTTTCTTGAGAGTGTCTTCGGTCACAGGCATTGAGAGAGAAATCAAGCGAAGGAAGCTGAGCCCGAGGTACATTGGTCCATTTGGGATTTCAGCGAGAATCAGACTTGTAGCATACCGGATAGCCCTACCCCCGAATTTGAGTAAACTTCATGATGTATTCTATGTCTCGCAGCTCAAGAAGTACAAACCAGACCCTGAGCATATTATTGAGTATGAGGCTATTACTCGAGTACCGGGTTCAGGACTCGATTGCTGTGACAACTTTCTGTCTCAGGTTGTGCTCTCGACCAAACACTCACACGAGTGATCTTCAGTGCTCGAGTACAGGTCACTCCATCACTCGAGTGAGGTCTTCTTCACTTGAGTTTTTGATTCAAAAACCAGTGTGTTCACTTCTGAAGAGGAATCTCTGGGGTAGTTTCTCCCAACCCTTTAGGTATGTGTCTAGGCTCCTAGTGGCCACCTAAAGAGTTTTAAGAGTTATGACAATAAGAATTTGGAGTAGAAAATTAATCTGTCATTCTTGATTTTGGTTATAGGGTTCGACATTTGCCTTGATTGTAGACGTGCAGTGCCAGAAAATGTCACGAAAGAACCAAGTAGTGACGTTTTCTCTTATACTATGGGTAAAGCATTGTATGTATGTTTATCATGTGTTAAGATGCTGTGTGATGCCACTGCATAGAGAATATAGCGAAACCTTGCATTGAGATTACAACAAAAGCTGGCATTGTGATTACAGCTTAAGCTGTTGCATTGAGTTTACAGTGGAAGCTGTCATATTGTGATTACAGCTATAAGTGTTGTCATTTGTGGCATAAACTATGTACCATTGTGTTGCTGTTATTCATGATCTTACATGCTATGTGTTTCTATATTGTATGAGTGATTTGTTACTAATGGGATTCTTTTGAATCTCATTCTTTCCTTTAACTAACCTGTAGATAGGGCAAGTAGGTTCAAGGAGAAGCAAACGACCAGGAATGACTAGGACTTTGTTGGGATATTTGATGTTGGATTGTTGGTTATCCATTTTGGTTTGGGATTACTGTATATCCTTAGGGTGTGAACATTATTTTGAATATGGTATGTAATCCCCTAGTTGGGAATATTAAACCCAATAGTTAGTATATATATAGCTTGGGGGTTGTCGGGATTTTGTTATACACTTTGATATGTATAAATGTGATTTAACTGCACAAGGTAATTTTATTCGAACGTGAATTTGAGACCAGGATAATAGGAAAAGTTTTGAAAGGATTTGTGAAAACCCGCCAGTAACGAATGGATTGTAAATGACTTTGGAGAATTATTGGTCTCTATTTCATTTTAATCTCGTATTTTGAATGATAATAATAGTCTTCAAGGATGGGGGTTACAGTGACTCTTTATCTTATATCATGTTTAATGCACTGCTTGTTTGTACTTATAATTGAATGAGTGAGGGCACGTGGTGGTTAGCCCGGCCTTAAATAGGGGACGTGGCGGTTAGCCTGGCCTTGAATATTGTTATTGTTTCATTGTGATATATGCTTACTTGCTTTGTTTAATTTTGCATCATATATGTAAACTGTTGCTACTGGGATTCTTTTGAATCTCACTCTTTCCAAATAACAATTTTAGCCAGGGCAAGTGGATCTCAGGACAAGCAAGTGAGCAAGGATGACTAGGATTGCCGATAATAGTCTTTATTTCTTTTGGTTTTGGGTTATCATTTGGACAATTGTATATATTGATTGACCATAGATTTGTAGTTATTGTGTAATCCCTAGTATGAGAAACTGAGATGGGCAACGATGCCTTGTAAAACTCTTAGGTTAATGATATTATCCTGGGTGAATGTCGAGAATTTTGTTAGCACTCTGATATTGTATATGTGACAGAAATTCAGAGATCACTTTTCAAGAAGAAGAGTGTGCAAGATGCACTTTGTTGACTCCAAACTTCTTCAAGAGGTATTGAAATTCAACCTTATGCCTTATCTTGAATCCTATATGCCTTGGCTTTCAATTAAACTTCCATTTTGCACCAAGATAGTGAGGCATTTCTATTGCAATTTAGAGCCTGTTAATGATCCCCTTCGAGATGATTTGGAAGAAGAAAAGGTTTCTAAGGTTAGAGGTCAAGAAATCATTGTCTCACCCTCCAAAATAAACACCTGGTTAGGGATAGAGGATCCCCCTGAAGATATTTATCCTACCTTTGACTCGAGCTAGTTGTTTTCAATTCTAAGGCCTGGTGAGATAGTAGGACCTCTTAGTTTTAACCTGAGTGGTATGTGTGAACTTCATCAAGTACTATGGTATATCTATTCTAGAGACATAGTAAACAAATTAAACAACTTGACTCATTTCATAGAGAGGGATTCAGAAAATTTGCCTTATTCCTTCTCAAAGAGAAAAAGGACTTGGGAGAATATATTTTTGCTGAAATTAAAAGATACATATTTAAAGAAAAAATAACTACTCCAATGCCTTATCCTCAACTCATATCCTTATTCTTAAAAAGAATAAGATTTGGTACTTGGAGAAGAATGAACCAATTGAGAGGCTAACTCCAGTAGGACGAAATCAGGTTAGGAAATTGAACATTGATATTCCCCTAAAGACTCCTCTTGAATCTAGTCCCAAGAAAGAAAAGACTGAAGTTGAATATAGTAGTTTGGATGATATTCTATCGTTTACTCCTACTTCTACTTTTGCTCCATTATTCCTTGGTTCAACATTGTAGACATTTATGGAGAATATTCTTAAGGGTTTTCATATCGACATTGCAAATACAAATGCTGAGTTGATAACCCATATAAATGTGAAGATGGGAGAGCTTGTGGAGAAATGGCTAAGAGGCATGAAGAGATATTGGTAGAACAGCGGGCCTAGGTCAAGCTTTTGATATCACTTCATGCCAGACTTAATGCTATGGCACCTAGTTCATCCACTCGTGGTCCATCTATGCCTGCATCAATTTCTGAGCCTGTACCATTGATTGAACCATATTTTTACATAATTTTTCATGATTTATTTATGATTTAAATGCATTTTATGAAGTATTATTGCATGATTAAGCATTAATTTTAGGTAGGAACAATTGTTTTGAATTAATGGCAATTAGGGGCAAAATGTTCACAATTTATTAATTATTTTTATACAATTTTCCCTTAAACGTTTGATGCTACCTTGTGCTTAATTTTGCATTGTAGGTGTTAAAGAAGAAATTGAGAATTTTGGAGGTTCAAATTGATTATTTTGGGTGATTTAGGCCAAGAGAAGAGATAGAACCTATGTTAGTTTTTTGTTTAATGGGCCAAGAAATGAAAAAAGAAGAAGAATAGGCCCAAGGAGCTGAAGCCCAAAATGGAAGCATGCAGCTTGGAGACCAAACAACAGAAGCTAAGATAGGGTGAGCATCTGAGAAAGAAAAAGGAGATAGAATTGAGTTGAGGGAGGGTATATGCAGCACCACGAGTTGAGAATATGAGATTGTGAGACTGGGAGAGGAGGAGGAGACCACCACTGTCACCACTAGCATCTCCTCTTCCCCACCACATAACTACCATTACCGCCATCAATTCCAGAGAGGGTTGGATCGAAGGCAGTGAGAGAGAGTTGGGTGTATACCAAATCTTAAATGAGAGCTTTAAAGGAGAGGGGAAGAGACGGACAACCACCTCCACTATCAAGGACCTCCCAGGCGAGCTTCTCGGAGCACCACAACAGTTCCTTTCGGACCAGCAGCACCATTACCTCACTATTTTCCTTCCTCCATTGCCATACATCACTACCATCACCTAAGTTTGTTACAGAGTACCGTCGGTGGGAGCATTGAGTCACCACGCTTTATCTCTGTTTCAAATTCAAGATTGCAAATAACACATCCCTCCCTCATCTTCATCACTGTCACCTTCATTTTCCCTTATCCTCCCTCTGCTTTGAATTTCATTACTCCTTTATTAATTCTTCCACACCGACAGCCTACCAGAATCACTGCCTTCTCCTTCTCATTCACCATTTGATTTAATAGAATCTTATTTCCTTCAGTTCTTCTCTAGACCGATAGACCCATTTATTCTTTGCTGATTGGGTTTTTCAATTTCATATGGGTTATGTGAGTTTTTAACATGCTGTGATTACTATTGGAGACATGAGTAGCTGATTTTTTTTTCTTCTTGGCGATGAGGACATATGCTTGAGCTTAATGAAATACGGGGAGTTCTTTTCTATCATTCCATTAGTCTAGGATTATATATTTACTTGCCTAGTTTTATGAATTATTGTATATGATTCTAGAACTGAGATTGATGTTAATTGTCTCTGTTAGTTTGATATTTGTGATTAGATTGGATTTTTATAGCTTGTGGGATTTTTATATATACATTTCCTTATTGATTCAAATATTTGTTCTTTCTACATGTTATTGTTAGATTGTATAATTGAATTGGATCAATTGAGTGTCATGTTATCGCATTCATATTAAGAGGAAACAAGTTATAGTTATCCATCTTAATTACACTCTAAGTGGTTCCTAATAATGCTTTAAGAGATAGTTACTAGCTGTGATTGTAGGAATAATTATTAATTAAGAACACTAGACCCGAGCGATCGTTTGGGGTTTTGCTTTCAAGACTTAAAGAGAATTAACTCCCAGGATTTTATTTGAATTAAGATAGCTATTCTTCATCACCAAGATTCATTCCATCATTCATATTTCCAATTCCAAATTCCTTTCCATTCACTCCTTCATCATTTTTATAGAAAAGATAAAAAATAGTAGTTTAGGGATTTTAATTAACTTTTGCATTAATCCTTTAGTTTTGTTAATTTGAAAAATCCAAAACAAATTTTTCCCTTGTTTTTATTGCATTCGCATGGCATATAGATTACTTAGGAATCAATGAAAAGCTCCTCAAGTGAGATGACCCGAGTGTTGTATTATACTGCAATTCTTGGATTAAAAATATTTTGCGTTTGACCCCCAGGCATAAAGACACGGTCAAATCAATGATATAAGCCAATACCACTTCTATGCCTTCTTTTATTCATGAGCCAGTATCACCTTTTGAGCCTGGACCTTCTTCTATCCCTCTTCCTACTTTGCCTATCACCATCCCCATAAACCTCCTATTTTCTATGTCTAACCCAGAAACATCCAAGACCATTCACATCACCATTGATGACTTAGTCCCTTCGATCTAGTTAGTTCAGCCTGAGCCAGTACCTACTCCTATTACTTAACCTGTAGGCACTAGGAAGTAATTGTTTCTTCCAGTGAGTACCAGTCACCTGCTGGTACAGAGGAAGTAGAGGTTACTTCTCTAATTCCTTTTCCACAAAATCCTCTACAGATACCTCCATTGAAAATCCCTAAACGTGAATTATCATCTTCAGAATCTTCCAATTCAAGTGATTCACATGGCTCTTGATTTACACCTCTTCCTGTCAATCCCATTTCTACAGTCAAGCCATATAGCCTCAATCTTTTTCTCAACTGATTCCACCTTTGTGATGTAGACAAAAATGGGGAGAAGAATTAGAAGTGATTTTTGAACACAAATATTGATGTTGCGCAGATATAGCATAGACTTACTTATGGGTGTGTTAGGCATTAGGGAGCTTTTTGATAATATATTAACTCACTTAACTCACTTTGGTTGTAGTTATAGACTAATCAGTTTTCTGATTGTGTATGTAAGGTGATCAAATGAAAAATTAGAACACGATTTACAATTTTTTTTTGGATTCAAAGAAGATTTCAAATAATAAAATTAGATTTGAATTCAAAATTATCTTTCCCAAGTTATTTCAAATGAGTTTACAAGTTTAAATTGGACACATGTTTCCATTTGAAAAGTTATCAAGAAGCATAAGATTGAAAACTCAATTTTACAAACTTTGTTCAAAATCACCAAGTTTTGTCATAATCAAAAAGGGGGAGAATGTTAGATCCCATGTGTTTGGATGATAACAAATATTGGATTAATATTACAAAAGGTTTTGATAATAAACAAAAATTTTTGAACAAGGTAACTAAGCTTTCTGTGGCAGGCAAAATCATTACTCGAGTAGGTACTCAAGTAATGAAGATGAAGTAAAACACAGGGTGTAGGAGAAAGGAACACTGTGAGATTTTTGAAGGTATTACTTGACGGAGCCCTTGAGTAATGATCCTTCATTACTTGAGGGATCACTCGAGTAATGTGTCAGAAATTGTTCGAGAAGCTCCCTGTAAAAAATTGCATGACATTACTCGAAGGGATCACTCGAGTAATCTATAAAGTTATTTGAAACATTACTAGAGGGATCACTCAAGTAATCAAAGCAGCAGTGATGCAGTAACTCTCGGCCAAGAAATGAGTGAAATTTCCTTGAGGGATCACTTGAGTAATATGAAATGAAAATAAAGAATTACTCGAGGTATCACTCGAGTAATGAGGTAAGCAAAGGAGAAGTTACTCTGGGCCAAGATTTGGATGACTTTACTCGAGGGATTACTCAAGTAATGAGAGAAGAATTGCAAACCTTACTCGAGGGATTACTCGAGTAGTAAGAGAAGAAAAGAAATACTTACTAGAGGGATCACTCGAGTAAGCAAGTCTGCAAAGTTTTATAGAATGAATTACTTGATGGATTACTCGAGTAACCTAGTCTGACAACATTGACTTACTCTCTGGCATATTTTTAATGAGGTTACTCGAGGGACTACTCGAGTAATGGAAAATAATCACTCTAGTAGACACTCCAGTAATCATGTCATAATCATTAACTGAACACTCTTCTAAGTTTTTTAAAGGCTCACTCGAGCAGCTACTCGAGTAATGAAGCATGACCACTCGAGTAATATAGCACAAAAAGTATGATTTTAATCCATTATTTAATGATTTGTTATCTACAAGGCTAATTGTTCATTGTATTATTTTCCTAAGTATATTTACAGAGAAACAATGAAGAGATCATGCATTGAGAGAAAAGTCAAACATATCGTTCGCAACATTTGAAATACTTACCTACTGCAAATTGCTAGTTTTCAAACATGAAGAACAGTCAAATGAAGCTATGTGACTTTAATGGACATGTTTCAAATGCTTCCAATAGACATCACAATTCATCTATATATATGGAGCATTCAACAAAGAACATAACATAACAACTGAGAACACGCAAGCTCACATCCATCAATATTTTCTTAGTGCTTTGTTTTCTTATATTCATTATTTGTACTTTAGTGATTATACATTTGGTCTATGAGAGAGGCTTTTCATTACAAACTCAATATTTGTTATTGAGACAACTTAAGGTTGTGGAACCTTGAGTTGGGGATTGGTTTACAACGTGGGGAGCTAGTGTCCAGTGAAGGAACTTGCTGTGTACTGAGGTGCCAAGAACCCACTGAATCTTGGAAGATATAGTGAAACTATCAGAGAAGCTCTGAGGATTGAATGTAGGTCAAAGTGGTTGTGGCCGATTTAGTATAACTCCTGGTGTACACTTCAGAGATATTTCTCCTAGCTCTTAACTACTTTAAATTTCTAGTCAGATTTTATATTTACAACAAATTTTCTAGTATCACCCAATTCACCCCCTTCTTGAGTGAAACACTTGTACTAACATATATGGTTTCCCATATTCCTCCACAATGATCTTTTCTTGCAGCATATCTTTCATCATCTACCAATTCTACTTCACTTGCTCAAGTGGATTTGTTATGAAAGGTAGTATGTCATCAAGGTTGAAGGTTGAATCACCATACTTCTATTTTTTACTTCAAAGTACAATGGACATTTTTTTGTAGGATCTATGATATAAAAAACTTGTTTTGCTTGGCTTGTTAGAATGAAGGACTTATCTCTATAACCAACTCGTCAAATATCAGTTGAGACAAATCCAAATTGTTGATCTGTTGCAGCAACATTATTGGTAACCCACTTACATGCTTTTCATTTGAAATTAAAAAGAAAAAAATGAAACAATAATAATTTAACAAATAACAACTTTCATTTATTAAGTTATGGAAAAAACTACAATGGCCAGCAGCATAGTTAAAAACTATAACTTTAATTTACTAGACTATTTTGTATATTACGTTTTTTTGTTTTAAATGCATAGTTTTAATTAGAAGCATGATAAAACATTCTTGGAAAGTGGAAATCCAATCGATGAGTAGAGATGCCAATATCATGGTGGAATTTCTTGTAAAAAGGGCTCTAAATGAAGCCATTGAACTACAAATTCTCAATCCAAAGTTACAAATAGAGATTTTAGCTTATGAAGCTTATTCTTAATTTTCCAATGTTTAAGTTTTTCCTTTATTTCTGGTGTATTAAAATAAAACCAAAGTATTGCATGGGAATTTTTTTTGTTAAAAAAAAGTAACTGTATGAACTTGTTTGTAGTTTTTGTTAGATATGAATAGTTTTGATGATGTCAAATATAGATGTCAAATATTAAGAGAAAAAATTTTGTATAATATACTTATCTTCTACATTGACTAACTACTATATTTAATGTTGTATATCTTATAGATTAGTCATAAAACTAACGGTGGGTTGATGTTATTTTACTTATAATGCCTTATAAATGGAGAATGGTCATCAAGAAGAAAATCATGAGATAAAGGATTAAAGAAAGAATAAATTGTAAGATCTAATGGGAATATCAAAATTCAAGATTAGTCAAGCAAAGAAAGAAGATCTAATGAGAATATCAAGATTCAAGCTCTTAGAAGTGATACTAGAGGTTTGTATGATTATATGGAAGTTGGAATGGATCAATATGAATGACATATACGAAAGTTATGCTACCTCCAGAGGTGATTACTCAAGTAATCCCTTGAGTAATATGCCACTGCCTCATTTTGGAGATAATTACTTGAGGGCTGCCATGAGTAATGACCCATGTTGACTCGAGGGCTTCCTCAAGTAATGAAATTTTTGATGTGCTCTGTTTTCGCAAGGTAGAATAGAGGTTCGGTATTTTGATGATATATTTCTAAAAATACGTCAAAATGAGTTGAAAATAATATCATATAAAACTAGACTCCCAACACAAAAAATACATAACAAGATCACATCCAAAGGAGATCAGATGAGAGAGATATAATCTGTTGAAGTTGGCACTCAAATCAGCGTCATATTCTAGAATAGCTTCGATATTTTGGACATAACTCTCAAACTACACATCAGATTGCTACGAAACTAGTGCCATATGAAAGTAGACATGAAGGGATTTTGATGGATATATAATTTGTCAAATTTAAAGCTATATACTAAGAATTATGCCTTCTGGAAGTTGCTGCTCATGATTTCAGAGATTGTCTAAGAATAGTAGATATTCTTTGGATCATAACTTTCTTTATACAATGAGTTTTGAGTTGATTCTTATTGCTTTGGAATGTAGATGATGAGAGCTTTCCGATGATATATTAGTTCTAATGTTTAGAATTAAAATGAAAACATTACTTGAAGGGATCACTCGAGTAATCAGCAAAGTTATTTGAAACATTACTTGAGGGATTACTGGAGTAATGAAGTTGGAAATGCTCTCGGTCAGATTTTGAAGGGATCACTCGAGGAATCATTCGACTAATGACCCAGGCTTACTTGAGTGACCATGCGAGTAATGCTTCATTACTTTTATATTTATTGCTTCCATAAGATGTAAAAAGATTATTAAAGTTATTAAGTTTTTAACTTACACCTAAGTCAGCCCCCCTCTTGGGTGTCAGCCGGTTCTAACATTTGGTTTCAGAGCTGGACTCTTATTTAAAGGACTTAACCGTCTCAAGAGTTTATAATGGCTAATTTTGGATGTTATACGCTTTTTGAAGGTTTTGACTATACAATTCCACCTATTTTGAAAGATATTGATTTTTGGTTTTGGAAAGCTAGAATGACTTCTTTTATAAAAATGCTTTAATTATGATATGTGGGATGTTTTTACAAATTTTTTTGATTTCAAACCAAGAAAGGACTAGACAGAAAGAAAAAAGAAAATGTTTTCATTGAACATTCGATCAATGAAAATTTTGTATAGTACTTTAACCGAAAATGATTTTAAGAAAATTAGATTTTGCTCTATTGCTAGAGATATTTAGAATACTCTTGATTCTATATATACTTCTAACAATTGTGTTCAAGTTGAAAGTATTGACAGTTCATGTGAAACTATAAGCTGCATATCTATGGTGCATAAACAATTGGAAGTTAATGATGAAAAAGTAGCACACTTCCATGATCTTGTCAATATAGAAGAACAAGAGGAAGATGATTCCCAAGAAGAGTTCATTATGGATGAATTTGATGGATCATCCTCTAGGGCTCAAGATGCACATATGGTACTTCTAGAGTTATTTTTAAAACTGATTTTAAAAGTCTGCATACAATTTTTTTTCAACCAATTATTAATTCTATTGAGAAAAGCAAAAAAGTTTTCAATCATGCTGGAAATTCATGTAAGAAGAAAGAACTTAGGCAAATTGATCATTTGAGATCGTCTTTTCTTGATCAACACAATACTTGCATAAAATCTTATAATGCATATCAACATATTATTTGCAATTATTATGGTAAATCAGGTCATAT
This sequence comes from Inga leiocalycina, assembly GCA_963242795.1. Classification (NCBI taxonomy): domain Eukaryota; kingdom Viridiplantae; phylum Streptophyta; class Magnoliopsida; order Fabales; family Fabaceae; genus Inga; species Inga leiocalycina. The sequence continues at coordinate 49,308,800 of OY725323.1, forward strand.
TTCTCACACATGCTATATTAGGAGAAATTCTAATGTGAGAAATAAATTTGTTTGGATTCCTAAAATGCAAGTGAGTTGAAATGCTAACGTTCAAGGACTCAAAGCAAAGTGGGTACTAAAATGTCCATCTAGTGTTTCATGTGTGCAGATTGATGGACAAAAAGGAATTGAGAAAATGAAGAAGATTCCAAGAGTTCCTAATGCAACTAAATAGAGATTAACATCAATTAAAAGAACTCAGATCACCCATTGCTGGAACTATAAAGTTTAACCACAAAGATAGGCGATGGAGAAAAGGAGTACGTTCCACCTCAAGAATGGACTACCATAGAGTACCGTTCAATTATGTTGAGGTGAACAAGAAATGGAGGATCTCTCAAGCATCAAGTAAAACACTCCTAGAGTCTATATATTGTGAGAGAAGGTTGCCGGCACCTAAAGCAAGATATTCAGAGTATCAACATCATAGAAAGATGCAGTGGACAAGCAAAAGCAATCCTACAAGTATCTAAAACAAATGTACACAATGATAAAACCTATGCTATTGTCTATAATATTTATTGAGGTTTTATATTTTGAAATTATGCTCTCACATCCCTCAAAAAGCCAATTAATAGATTTATTTATAAAGAGATTGCAATGCTCAACAGGTTAATTCTTTATACATATATAATGATTTGAAAAGAAAATATTTATTTTTATGCATAAAGTCATGTTCAATTCATTATGCTCAATTTCTTTGAATTAACTATATTCTTAGAGCATGTGAATTATGATTCCAACAAGCTAACCATGAGTGTATCTAAGTAAAACTGGATACCAAAGGAAGAAAAATATCTGTATGGTTTTGTAGGAAGAAGAAAAGAAGAGCTATCTCAAGATTATAACTACATAGAATTTAACTCAAATCTTGGTGAAGTTAGACTTTGAAGCTACATTTTAAATGTGTAAACAAAAGAAGGCATTACTTGAGGCAATACTACAAGTGCTTAGCTAGCAATGAAGGAAGAAAAGATACACAGTGAAGCATCACTCAAGTATCCAATCAAGTGATCATCATCACTGAGTAACAACTAGGAGTGAATGTTCAAGTGATACGACTAACTAGAAGATTGGAAGGCAAAAGTCATGGAATTATGCACAAATGAACTTGAAAGGATAATTTCTCAAGTAATTACGAGATTACTTGAGTATGGTATGGTCTTCTTTATCCTTATCCGATACTGTGCTTATATAAATTATTTATTTGGGTAATGACTAATTTGCTCATTATTGCACACTATTAGCAATCAATCATTTATGGTTTTTCAAAATGTTTTTAGATTACTAAATGGATTAAAAGTGAAATTGTGCATAATCTTTCTATATATAAGTTTTGACATGCACATTTCAAACATGTACTTACATTCTAATCCATCTTGTTTATAAAATTGCATACACATTATTTGAAAATTATTCTTATTTTGTTTGCAGTCAAATTGGTTTCAAAATGGGAAGCTAATATTTTTATGTATTAAACATCAGAAATGCTTCACATTCATCCGTCAGAGTTTTTCCAATTATTGATATCTTGATAATTGGTTATCTTGTACTTGAACTCTTTAGTCTTTATTCTCTACTATGTTATACCTTACGTTTAACAAGTTAACTATTTATATGAGGTTCAAGTGTATTTCTCATAAAAGAGTTCAATATGTGAAAGCCTTATTTCTAATGCATAAATCTTTGGTTGGCCATGTTATTCCAAGTATTATGAATGTTCATTAGTGCATTGAATCTTAATGCATTAACTATTATAGTGGAATAACATACTAAGATAATATTATAGTACTCTAGTCATTTGGACTAATGAGTATGTGATTAATCATTCATAATTCATTTGCACTCATTTTATTGCTCAAATACATGAACCATTGATATCATATTTCTCTGAGTAACTAGTGTATTGTATTTGAATCTTTGAGATGAATACTCCTATTCTTCAAGACATAACTCTTGTTAGGATTGACAAGCACAGTGGAAGAATTTAAAAATTTTTTACCGATCCTAATCAAGGATCTATCAATGGCGTTTAAACTGAGTTGGAAGGATTGATACCTTTTGATGATTCAGGGTTTTCACGATCTCTAGGAGACAACACGTCAGGTCTGCTCCCTCTACCAGTATCCATAAGAATGCTCTCTAACCGAGACTGCGTGCTAGCGCCTCTAATGTCTCATAGGGTTTCCCTTGCGGTTCTCAATTCTAATATGTATATCAGTATATCTGCTCTATCAAGTTTATAACCTATGAGGGCTATTTTCAAATTTCAAAATTAATCATCATTAATTTTGAAATTAATTAACTATTAATTATCTTGATGAGCTAATTAAATAAATTCAGTTTAAATTAAATCTGTCAAACAATTTTAATTTAACCTATTTATTTAATCCAAATAAATAGCCATTAGATTTAATTTATCTTCATAAATTAAATATGAGATACCATATCTCTATCATGTTAGTTATTAGATTTAATTTATCTTAATAAATTAAATCTAAAACTAACACAATATAATAATATCATATAATATATATACATACATATATATATATATAATATGTATTTCGAAAATACATATCTATATAATATTATTAATGAATTTTTTATATTACATATATACATATATATATATATATAAAATTCGTCCACCCTAATTAAACATTATCTCTTGTTGGGCCATTCTTGTGTGCGATCCTGTAGGCCCATATGAAGTTGGCAGTGGGCCAATAACTGTAGTAACCCACAAGTCGCAAGCGGTTTCTAGTAAGACATCACGACTACCCAATTCATATGAGGATCATTAACACGATGCAACCTGTCATACAACCATGTCATATCCCTTTTGTCACACGTTATATTGGTCAAGGATGATGCATGGATAAATTCATCCTCTTATTCCTGACTATTACTTTCTCGATTCCTGAGTAGTCTGACAATAGAAATGGAAACTCCTTTCCATTGTAGTGCGGCCATACATTTCTCAGACTTACTCATCGAGGGGCCCAGTAATATCTCTCTACTAATGTGAGGGACAAATTCCATCTTGATCATACATATTCCTTTGCATGAAAAACCACCAAGCCCAATTGTAGCCTTTATCATGACCCGGTCAAAGGTGACTTTTGACTAGTTCAAAGCTTAGCAACTCTCATGTAGGAATCCATGATGACCTCAGGTCAAAGGGCATTGTGACGTGGTTATACATGAGAAAAGCTTATGACTTGATCCATGTAGCTTTCTCATAGTGGGTTGGTCCAGCACCTTGTACTCTTGCAAGTGCCTAAGACTTTGATTCGTATCCCATGTCTTATTAAAGTCATACTGATCTTGTTTCATCTCTGCTCCCGCATAGATGACCGACCAGGGGCATTTTAGGACAATCTTTATGAATTATCCAAGGATACAATTATCACAGTTAACATGCAAATAATATGATAACAGAATGGAGAAATTTCATTAAATTAATAATGTTCAAAGTACAATGATTGGCCATTTGGGCACAAATTCCAACAACTCTAAGAGTCAAAATTATCTCTTGGTCAATAGCAAAGTCATTGTGTTTATATACATCCTTGAAGCTAAGCCTTTTTGGCTAATTCATTTTCTATATGGCTTTTGCTCTTTGGGAAAATTCTCAAACATATTAAACTCTAATATCTAACATGTTATCTTAGTTGTTCTCTAAAATGGAAGCTTTCTGGTACATGTATATTTAAACTATTGAGTTCCACCGTTTTTAACATAAGCATCAATTGTAAACTTGTTTCAAAGATGAGTTTTGCATATATTCAAAATCTCTTTTTCACAATGCATTATTATGATTTGAAATTACATCTGAGATTTTGTAACAATTTGCATATCTCATTATCATTCTTGGAAAACTTGGTTTCATTCTTGATTTATCCTTTTATAAAAGTTGGTCATCATGGATAAATTCTCTATTCTTTTGATCCTGAATTGCATGAAAATCTTATCAATGACATATTTTTTATAAAGTGAATTTGCAAATTGTCATTGATCTTTGAAAATCATCATTCTTGGTATTATTTGTTTGTTATCCTTTATGATTCATTTTCTTAAATTTATTTAATTGGGTAAAATTATATTCTGGTATTTGTTGATTATTATACTCTTTGTTCAAATATCATATGATTTAATTGTATAAGAGTATAAGAGTTATAATGTCTAATACTGTATGGACCCAAAAGAATGTTGGCTACCAAAGAGCATATATTTATACTTTTACAGGAGTTGATCAAAATGCTCTACTTTTGGATGCAAGGATCATAGGCTAACAGAGGAGGCATGACTAGCAGTGTTGTAGTATGAGCAGAAGCTAAATCTATGGTATCACTCAAGTAATCAATCGAGTGACACCCTATTATTAGCAAGTAACTAACTAGTGGTGCAGTCAGAGAAAGAGGAAGAGGAAGAAGACCTTTTAGTAGGCCTAGAAAAATTCATCTCAATAAAGCTCAAGTCAAGAGACCAAGGATACTCATGAGCTGGATTCATACTTCCAACACTATAGGCCTTTACTATGCAGCCATCTTCAGTACTATCAAAGGCAGTTAGACATCTGTACTATAACATAGAGCCCGCTGAGTTATTCTCTGAGGAAGAAGTTGTGATTAAAGAGATGTTGAAAACAACAATCAGACTAAAAGAGTTGCTAGGGATTCTTGATTTCAATCCTCGCTCTATGTGTGATCTTCACAGGATTATCTGATACACTTACACTAGAGCTATGGTGAGCAAGGCCAATTCATTCGCTTCATCAAAGGATTATTACACAATGGCCTATATTATTAGTGAAAAGGAGAGGAACGTTGGAGAGATCATATCTTTCAAAGAACAAGAGGTGCATATATACTTTTACAAGGCATATTCTAACGACATACCCTCATTTGGTATTTCTATTCCTCAAGGCCAACAAGATATGGTACCTAGAGCCAAATAAGCCCCTTGTGAGGACTACTATGGTTAAGGAGCTAGATCACTTGGAGACTCTTTTATTAGATCAACCCTTCAAACATACGAAGCTTTACCTGATGTTACAAATGAAAATCTCATCAAGGTTATGAAGTTATGTGCTATATCAAAAACTTTCAAACATTGTTTACTTAAAATTGGAACTTTAAGTAATCTGTAATCACTTCAAGTAATCAGAGAATCACTCTAAGTGATCTAGGATCACTCCAAGGGATTCACAACCACTTTGTTTAAATTACTGAACCTCACTTTAAGTTAACACAAGAGGCGTAAAGGATGGGAACTAATACTTTAAGGATAGATGAGATACAACACTTTGCTAGAGCTGGCCTCCCTAATCCTTCATTCTTTGGTCCATCTATCCAAGGCTATATGAGAGAGGAGCATCAACAATCACACAAAGCTTGTTATGAATAACGTTGAGTTCATCACTTCTTTGAATGGCAAGATTAGACAACTTTGTGATTTGATCAACCAAAACTTCAAGGCCTTATTCCAAGCTTATCTTGAGATACTAAATGCTCACAGAGACTATACTTCAGAATCCCTCAATACCAATCACATCATTCAATATTGACTAGAACACGATGCATCAATGGACTACATAGGATTATGGCTCAAGTGATTGCGATATTACTCGAGTGAGATATTGTATTCTTAATTAAAATTCTTTAAGTTGCATTACTCAAGTAATAGTTGAGTGGAATTACTCGAGTAACTACTCGAGGGATACAAGGTTATAACCTTAAAATCCTAAATAATATTGTCATTTTCAAAACTTGATTTATCTCCAAATCTTCATATTTTCATACTTAAAATTTCTAATGGTTTTACAAATTTAGGAGAGTTATTAACTATATTACTCACAATGATTTTCTTTTAAGCCATGAATTCATTAAGGAGGAGCTTTACATTCACATGTTTTTATATTTTGAAAGCTTATCTTCTTTATTTGAAGAAAATTATTATAACATACTCATCTGCATTCACTCTCAATTGATTAGTTTTGATGATAAGTTACTTATACATATTCTTTAAATGATCTTAAGTTGCATATATTTTATAAGAAAATTTTGATACTTGATTGCACTACCTATTCTCCTTTCAAGAATCTTTTTAACTTACGGCAGGAGAATTTGATCTATGTAAGATCATTCCTCAACATACTACAAGAAGAATTTATCAACCTTGAGTTATGATGCTTTAATGCTTAAACAAGGGAAATATATTGGCTACAACATTCAAAGCAACGAATACATATGCCAACATAAATGAGTATTAAGCATGCAGAACATAAGCTCAACTCAGTAAGAGCTTATTGGAGACACCATGAATATACATCAAAGTTGTACAATGAAAACAGGGAGAACTGGACTCATGGATCTATCATTAGCATGCCAAATCCAAATAAGCATTTCTAAACTCTCTCTTTATATTTTAGGAATACTTTTCATATCTTTGATTTCAATTTGCTTTGATTATGAAAATTTTTCTTGAAAACCTCTCCAAATTGTTTCAAACATTTCACCATTTTTCATTTGCATCAAATTACCTTCAAATTGAAAAAGAGAAAATTTTCATGACACATTTACTTCTCTACAAATATTTCTTCCTTATACTTCAAAATTTTTGTTGATGTCAAATAGGGGGAGAGAAAGGCAAGAAAAATATGTTGCTCTTATAATGCTTTTATAAATCATACATATTTTTCTTAAAGGATTTGCCATCATCAAAAAGGGGGAGAATATTAGATATGAATAGTTTTGATGATGTCAAATTAGATGTCAAATATTAAGAGCAAAAATTTTGTATAATATACTTATCTTCTACATTGACTAACTACTATATTTAATGTTGTATATCTTATAGATTAGTCATAAACCTGACGGTGGGTTGATGTTATTTTACTTATAATGCCTCATAAATGGAGAATGGCTATCAAGAAGAAAATCATGAGATAAAGGATTAAAGAAAGAAGAAATTGTAAGATCTAATAGGAATATCAAGATTCAAGATTAGTTAAGCAAAGAAAGAAGAAGATTGAAGATATTCAAAAAGATATCTAGTTGGGTTATGAAGAATGATCCTCAATTCAAGAAGATATCTAGTTGAGTTATGATGAATGATCATCAAGAGGAAAAATAAGAAGAAAGAGATTAAAGAAAGAAGAACTTACAAGATCTAATGAGAATATCAAGATTCAAGCTCTTAGAAGTTATACCAGAGATTTGTATGATCATACGAAAGTTGAAATGGGTCAATATGATGCTAAAACGATGTATACGGAAGTTATGCTACCTCCAAAGGTGATTACTCGAGTAATCCCTCTAGTGATATGCCACTGCCTTATTTTGGAGGTGATTAATCGAGGGCTCCCTCAAGTAATGAGATTTATGATGTGCTCTGTTTTTATATAGTAGAACATAGGTTCAGTATTTTGGTGATATCTCCCTAAAAACACGTTAGAATGAGTTGAAACCAGTATCATATGAAACTCGACTCCCAACATGATAAATACACCCCAAGATCATATCTAAAGGAGATTAGATAAGGGAGATGTGATCTACTGAAGTTGCTACTCAAATTAGCATCATATTCCAGAATAGTTTCAGTATTTTGGATATAACTCTCAAACTACACATCGAATTGCAACGACACTAATGCCATATGAAAGTAGACTTGAAGTGCTTTCCATGGATATATAATTTGTCACATTTAAAGCTATATACTAAGAAATATGCCTTCTAGAAGTTGCTGCTCATGATTTCAGAGATTGTCTAAGAATGGTAGATACTCTTTGGATCATAACTTTCTGCATACAACGAGTTTTGATAGCTTTCCTATGATATATTATTTGCAATGTTTATAATTAAAATGAAATCAATACTCGAAGGGATCACTCAAGTAATCTACAATGTTATTTGAAACATTACTCGAGGGATCACTGGAGTAATGAAGTTGGAAATGCTCTCGGCTAGATTTTGAAGGAGATTACTTGAGGGATCACTCGAGTAATAACCCAGACTTACTCGAGTGACTACTCAAGTAATGCTTCCCATGAGAACAGAATAACGTACTGAAGCTTTCGAAAATCATGGGATTATTTATGAAACTTACTCTTCTTGCTTCCAATCATTCTTACACGTCATTGTATTAGTTTTAATGTGTTTCTCTAGGAATATAATGAAGATATGATGTGAAGAGACAAAAGTTGACTTTATGGAAGCAGAGCTCCACTGAGTGTAATGGCTAGTTTTTCAAATATGAAGAATGGTCAAATGAAGCAACATGATTCTAACGGATAAGTTGAAATGCTCAAACGGTCATCAATCCTCATCAACACAAAATAGAAGATCATCCAAAACAGAAGAGAGGCCCAGTTCATGCATCATCTAAATGCCAACATCCTGACATCAATGCTCATCACACATACTCTCTGTGTCTCTAGTTTCTATATCATTTACCTTTAAGAGAGATATTATTTGTATTATACTTTAGTGTTCATTTTATTCACTTCTGAGAGAGAAGATTTATTATAATATTTCATCACCAAAGTTGTATCCTTACAGGGTTTGTAAGGGGGAGTAACTCGATTGTAACATTACGGTGTGTAAGGGGCAGTAACTCTATGAGAGATTTGTAAAAGGCTTCACAAGCGTCCGGCTAAACTTGTACATTGTAAAGGCTATTCTTGTTCCTGGATTAAATAAGAAGATAGTGGATTTGAAAATATCATGAGGAGCCTAGGCAATGGACATAGGCTATCGCTAATTAGACCGAACCAAGATAAATCACAGTTTGCATGCTCTCTTCCTTAAGCTCTTATATTTCTTGCATATATTAACTGTTGATTTATGATTCATTACTTTCATATTTATTACTTCTACTAATATGCGAAAAGATTTTTAAAGTTCTTAAGTTTTTAACTTACACCCAATTCACCCCCCGTATTAGGTGTCATCCGTTTCTAAAATTTTTTAATGAAATAAGGCATGAGGCATGGAATACAAGCCACTATAAAGAAGTTCCCTTAGTTATGAAGGCTATAGCTTTAAGCTCATAAAAGTCATGGGTTGAGAATAAGAATTACACTTTATTAGATCTAATTTCTTGTTGTTACACACCACCTTAGTGATAGAAAAAGACAGGACACATTATTCTCTACCCTTCTTGAATTACTTTTAATCTTCACAATCAATATAAAATATAAAAATTTTAGGGAGTCACATAGTTAATCTTATGAGCAAGCTGTGTCAGTGATTGGAATCAATAATAAATATTTAAAATCGTAAGATCTTTTATGTTAAGAGAATGGTGTGGTTTCTTTCTCATTTAATGAAAATACACATACCTGTGAGTCTTATATCTTTTTTTATTTGAAAAAAATATAGTTCTTACTTCTTAGTACTTATGGAGTTATGGTCATATTCCATGTGTTTCCCATGTAACTTGAATTATCTTCTCTTGTCTTTTACGTTTCATAAAAAAATACTCAGAATACTCGCTATATTACAGCTATATTGTAGCCATAATTAAGCCTAGCAAATCATAAAGAAATAACTTGTGAAGAAGTCTTTTACGTTAACTTGATTAGGTTTATTATGATATTTGCAATAGGAGGAATTTATCTCACTTAGCTGAGAGACCTATTCATGTGTTTCTTGTTTGATGTATTTAAAGCTACATAATAGCATTGTATTTTAAAAAAAATTTGGAAGGAGGACCGATGATGTAGAGGGAGAGGAAGAGAGGGAGGAGCTCGATATTGGTGTGCTACTAAGGAGAGATGACCCACAATGGTGATAGGGATAGACAAGTGATGGTGAAAGGCACAGAACAATGACGGTGAGTATTGTAGTTACAAACCTAGCAGACTGTATATGTTGGAAAGAGATAGAAGTTTAAGAATGGAAGGAGGTCATGGAGCCAGCTGAGAATGAAAGGAGAGTGACGAAATAGAAGGAGGTCGTGGAAGCTTGTTGAGAATGAAAGAAGAGTGAAGTGAAGATGTAGGTATGAGAAGAGAAAGAGAGTGATGAACAGAGAGGAGCTAGTAGTGGGTTTAATGTCTTTGGAGTCAAACCTTTTAACGTTTCAATATTCATAGAGCAATAATTGCATAGTTCCATAAGGCATACGGAAATAGCGGAAACATATTGACATTAAGCACTTGTTTGCAATACGAGAAATTCTCCTTAGGGTTTGAAATATATATATAATGTACATAGTTTTCAAAAAAAAAGTACAAATATAGATGACCACAGTACCTCTGGTATACAACCGGACTCTATCTACTGGTAGCCTCTGCCTTGTCCTTCGAGCCACTAGCGTCGACTGTAAGGTTTTTTAGTTTGAAAATGGGTGAGATTTGAGTGAATCTCAATAGCAACATGTTTTCAGACATATAAAATGCGAAAAAAAATATACAATATACCATGTCATATAAGATGATAAAATGTTGTGTGTGATAGAATGATATGTGTACACTGTCCAAGGCCAAACAACTATTTGCGACCCTAATGAACTCTGCGCCTCCGTTGGGTCGCAGACCACAACTAGGCTAATATGTGTCCAAGACACTATGCTAATGTTACTGAGAATGACAAACTCAAACATATAATAATCACATAGTATATGCAAGAAAAAGTTACTACCTGACTCCTTTCTCAATTCCTCAGTCACTCCTACCCTTGGTTTCGGCTCTGGAAATTTCCAGTTCCTATCCAAATTAAATTTAACAAGTAACTGGTTATTAATTGTACTATTACTACCTTTAAATCAAATTCTGCTGGTTATATAATGTAGTTATAACAGTTTCTGCATAGTGTAATTATGTGCAGTGCAATTTCAATGTTTCCAGAAAACTGGCAGATTTTCAGTCAACTTTGAAAATTCATAAATAATTCTAGGAAAATCCAAATTGATTGATTCTAAATCCCAAATAAAGCTTGTTAAATTATTTTCATGCAAAATTCCTAAATCTAACCACTATACCCACATTGTTCCCAAAAATTCATCAAACCTGCACTATTCTAGATTTCCTTCTAGAAACAGGGCACAACTTTAAAAATTCATATATTTTAATATACTTGTCCAAACAATACAAACTACCTTTCAACATAAAGCTCTAAATACGTACTTTAATCTTACCAAGTTTCAAATTTTTGGACTAGCTTTGGCAAATGAATTTCATTGCACAATACCACTGCTTCCAATCAGACAATCAAACAGCATGCACTTACAACTTCATAATTTTCCAGATTTGCATACCAACATCCAAAAATTATGAACACCTATATTCCTACACAATTTTCCCTTCTAAATCTAATAGAACCAAAAGAATTACAAAATTCCAACTCCTCTCTCTTATTCTGCTCTGGCTGATAGTTAAGGTGTGCGATACCTTACATTTTTGCCCCTTTTATACATGTCATAAGCATTTCTATTCAATGCTTTACGGGTTCATTTCTAAATTCTACCTATTGAGCTATTCTTCTTACTAGATATCAGAGTTAATGCTATTTCTAGTTCTTATTCTTAGTTGCAGTGAGTTTAACAATCCCAGTTGCGACTTACTTAAATGATGTGTATTCGATCTCGTGAATTCCTACAAATATTCTTGTCGTGCAGATAATTTACAAATAGTAAAATTATACACGTTATTTTATCTTTGATTCTTCATCTTCTTTCCATTTTATTTATCATTAGCATTCTTTTCTTTCATATTCCCATACCTATATAGTTGTTTGGGGTGAGAATCGGGGGAATCTCAGTAGCAAACGTTACAAAAAATGCATGTAAGATGAATGCTAGTGCATGATATGCTTGTCTTATATAGGCTTATATTTACATAATGATATTCTGCATGCTTAATGTTTTATACAACATACTTATGTCCACAGCAAAAATAGAAGGAGAGCTTCATTCATACATACATGCTTCGCATAATCAAGTAAAGCAATATAGCAAATTTTTCACAGGTCTACCTAATCTGCCAGATTTTTTGCTTAACTTTGAAAAATCATAACTAAATCTACAAATATCCAATTATAGTGGTTTGAAGTCCTATATGACCCTCATTAAGTCTTCTTTAATGGAAAAATATTAACTACTACCATTTACAAGGCTAAATTTCTCAGAGTCATCGAACATCACAACTGGTCCAAAAAACATTATAGATTCAATGCCTAACTTCAAAAATTCATCTCACAATCTACAAACCCATATGACTCATATTATATATCAAATTAAAGCTTAGGATGTCTACTTCAAATCTATAAATTTTTATGGCCATTAGACAAGATTTAGTCATTCAAAAACTCATCACAAACTGACTGCCTCCAGAAAATGAATTCTAGCAGCACTTGAACATAACTTCCAAAATAATTATAAATCATCATTTAACCATAAACACATGATTAAACCATGTTTAATCCTCAAAAGTACCCCTTGGCTGAAATATGAACAATACCCTACCCTTATGAAAATTCATCCAAACAATAAACCAATCGGTTTAAAATAAAGCTTAGGCTTACCTCATCACGTTTCGACAACTGATTCGGTATTCCGGTGGCACTTCGACTAACTAATTGACACAAAACACCTCAGATGAGAAATTTGAGACCATAAAATTGAAGCTTACAATGTGTAGAAGAAGTTTCTTGAAGGACTTGCTGGATGATAATGGCAATTTGGGGTCAGAATCAACTCCAGTATTCAGGGAATGTCACTATTCCTCCTCCTTCCTCTTCTTTCTATTTTGTGTGAATTTTTTCATATTTTCCCTTCTCTCTCCTTAGATGGCCAAAATATCACATAAAGGGGAGGGAATGGTTGAGAATTGATCTTACAATATGATCTCATCTTAGCTTGCCAAGTGTCACAAGTTTAGAGCCTTAGGTTGCCATGTGTCCAAAAACAATTGGTCTTCTTTTTCTCTATCCTAGGTGGCACCTTTTTTTGATCTAGGGAAGGGGAGATTAATAAATTCCCCTGATTCTAGGGTTCAGTTCTTGGAAAAGTTAATCGGGGGATTCAACCAAGGACAGGTGAATTCCCCTGACTTTAGCGCCACGTGTCACCGTCTTGAACCAAAAGGGCAAAAAAGACACCTCATAATGAAGGGACAACTGTCACCTTCTAATTGTGACAACAAAAAAGTGTGGATAATATTTATCATGATGATATGCACTTTGATAACAAGTGTCATCTTCTTATTCATCCAACACAAAAGCTGAGTCATCATTACTCATCATGACTTACTTATTAAAGCTACTTTAATAAAGTTACTTCATAGTGGTCACTCAGGACTCTACTCAGGATTTGTTTGGGAATGCGACACATATATCGAGGCCTGCCAAAAGATACCAGTTTAGAGTATATGTGTGTCGGCCTTACATGGTGCCATATACTGGTGTCTACTTCTAAAATGCAAGGTACACATATCTGCCCTGAAAATGCCATGTGCACACCTACACCGCCCTATTTCACCTAACTCATCTATCCTTTACCTCATGACATAGTTAGATGGCATCTTTTACCAACCCAATGTCACCGTATATCTATCTTATGCACATCTGCACTGACACTTTGATCCTTTTACCTAAGTGTACTAGTCCTTGGATCACATAGTCCCCTCGAGTATTTCTATCTCTTGAAATTCTTAGGACTCTTCCTGAAATAGGCTTAGTTATCTGCCTGATATAGGCATATCCTTAAGTTGCTAGGCCCAAAATTTAGGATATTACAGGGTGTTAGGAGGCAAACTGTATTTTCTTACTTTCTCTTGTTTAATAACTTACTTTCCACTTCTAATCACACAATTAACTACTTAAACACTAACATGATTTAAGGAAATTTTGGCATCATAACATTTTAGGATTCTCATCCCAAAATCACAAAACAAGGTAAAACACACCAAACAACCAACCAATTCAACCAACAACGTCATATAACCTTGAATTCACAAGAGAATAAGGTTATTTGTGATTATCTTTTAATATCTCCTTCCTCTCTCTTTAGCCGTCCTTTTCTCTCTCTTCTCCCTTGAAGTTTGGCTTGCTACACATGATTCTCAATAAGGAAAAGAGCTTAGGAGAGGTTCTACATGAATTAGAAGGCTCGAATGTAAGGATTCCACCAACTTACATTGGATGTTTGCCTTCTTGAGTTTACTATTTTCCCTTATGTTCTTCAAGCTCTCCCTCTCTCTTTCTCTCTTGGTTCAGCTGAAACTCATGCCCAAATAGAAAGGGAATTGCTCTTAAAATAATCATTTTCCTCTCTTTTGGAATATATTTTTTTAATGGGTTTTTGCACATGTGTTTTTGTTGGCCTTATCTCTATTTAATTGGACTTAATCTTTCATCCCTTCTAATCCTAAAAAGACGCCAACTTGGGGTCCCAAATGAACCAATTTAGGCTATTTAATTGCTTCATCCGATTGCCAAGATATTATATTTTATGTCCAATTCACCATGTGCTTTCTTTTTTCTTTATGCCTTATTATTAATAATTACTTGGCTTAAGCTAATGACACATGGCACTATCTTCATCCAAGTAATTATTTTCCCTCCCTATTTTCCTTGTTGGGCAAAATTCATGAGGAAGAAGGGAAATAAAAATTGCCTCATGCATTTCCATAATTCTCTCTCTTTAAGTAACTAATTAATTAACCTTTTTACTTTTTGACTTTTCCGACAATTTTTATTTGGCCACAAATGCTCTAAAGTTAGGATATTTATCCTCAAGTATTTATTTTCCCTTTGTTTTCTCCATTTGGACGAAAATGGCCTTAATTAAGTGGGAATATTAATTGATTCTTTGCTTAATTGGCCAATCACTATTTTTCTATTATATTGTTTTTTGTAAATATTCATGTACATCACAATTCACCATTTTATTTCATTAACTGTATCAATTACATACAGGGAATGTTGGTGACTAAAAATGGGATGTTACAGCTCTCCCCCTTTAAATAAATTTCATCCCTAAAATTTACTACACGTACTGGCTCATAAATTTCGGGTAACGCTTCTGCATGTCTTCCTCAGCTTCCCAGGTAGCTTTTCTAGGAGAAAACCCCCTTTCATACCAATTTTATGAATAGGATACTCCTGTGTCTCAGTTGTTTCTCTTGCCGATTAATAACTCGATCAGGTGTGACCTCATACATAATATCATCACGCATGTCTAAATCTTTTTATTTGATCACATGTTCTTGGTCAAGTTGATATTTCTTTAATTGTGAGACATGGAAGACGTCATGCAACTTGCTCAAGCTTGGGGGTAAAGCTATTTGGTACACTACTGGCTTAATCTTAGACAAGATTTCAAAAGGACCAATGTACCTAGTGTAATATCTCAAATTTTTGGATTAGAGACTTGAGAATTAGCCTGAATCAAGTAGACTACTAAGCCCTAGTTTAGCAAGAGTCCCAGGAATGTAAACCTTGCTACCAGTATGTTTTCCTGCTTGACAGTCTAGTTGTGTGAAAGTTTTGGATAATCAAATGATGTCCAATGCCTATGATATTTTTCAGAATGAAAGTAGACTTAGCACGCTTTAATTTGATAGGTCATATAAGTCATTTGGAGTTATACATAAAGAGTTATGTATTTTTAAAGTTAGCCCCTTGAAACTGGAAAGCTTCTATAACAGTGTCAAAAAATGGAAATTCTTAGAATTATGAACTTCTGTTGGCTAAAGGCTATATTTTTCCTTAAACATAGATTTAATAAGGGTCACATAGGCTTTAGAACCGCACTAATTGGATCTCTATAAATAAAGATATGAATTTTAAAAGTTGGATGAAAATTCTGCCAAATTTCCAGTAAAGTACGAAAATGGCAAAAATGTATAGGCGAATAGTCATTTAGATACATAAAAATTAGGAGCCAATATCTTCCCTTCCTTTATGATGTTGGACATCCAAGTTGAGGAGCAAGAAGAGGATTTAAGTACTTGGTCCAAATTAAAAAAAGAAGAAGAAGAAGCAACATTGGCCAAGTAAAATGAGTTGAAAAGTCAATTTTCTTATGCTACTTGATAATTTAATATTATTGTTTAAGGAGGTGGGAATTTTGATATGTTGAAAGATCATTTATCCCTTCTTTGGCCAACATTTTGTCCAAAATAAGAAGGCAATGATAGAGTGTTTGAAAATTCAAATAAAAGAAGAAGAAAAACCAAGTGACATGTGATAAAATTGCCATTAAAATAATATTTATTAAGGAGTTGGATGATATTTTTAAGATCATTTATCCTCCTTCAAAAAGCCATATTTTAGCCAGCAACAAGAACCAAAAGAGAGAAAGAGTGTTTGAGAAAACAAGAACAAGTGAAAGCTCAAGTGAATCAAGAGGCAGACAAGGTAAGTTTAGTAGTAAAATTTGTGTATTCTTGCCTTCAAACTCTTGTACACTCTCTCTAATATTCATGTCCTTCTTGAAATCATTCAAAGAAAGAAGAAAATTAAGGGAAAAGAAGAGAGAAGGGGGATGGTTTAGAGAGATAAAGAAGAAGAAATCAAGGTAAGCTTGAAAGCTTGTCTTCTTTTGATGATTTATACTTGTTATTGGTGTTGTGGTTTGTTTGTTTTGGTTGATTTTGCAATTTGGGTTGACCAAACCCTAAGGGGAGATACTGCCTAAATTTGGATTAATCATGTGGGAAGTGTAATTAAGTAGTTAAATAAGTAATTAGAGGTGAATAAAAGGTGGTTAATGGAATGCAATCAAGAAATTCCATTTTCCCCAATTTATTGTGAATTTTGTCCAAACCTATTTTGGTTGTGTTTAGACTGGATTTTGGTGTTTTTGATGATTCCATTGAGTTTAGAAGGGAAAATTGTGTAGGAATATATGAGTTCATTATTTTTGGATGTTTGTATGCAAATATGAAAATTTTTGAAGTTAGAAGCAAGTGCTGGTTGATTTGATTCCTAAAGGCAGTGTTGTTGTGACATGATTTTCATGGGTCAAACCTGGTCCAAATGTCATGAAACTTTATAAGATTAAAATAGACATATAGAGCTTTAATTTGGTGGGTAGAACATGATTTTTGGATGAGTAGATTAAGAGATATGATTTTTCAAAGTTGTGCCTTATTTCTGGAAGGACATCTGGGACAGGAGAAGTTTGACTAATTTTTGGGAATAATGTGTTGTAATGACTAGCATTGGGTATTTTTACATCAAAATATGCTTAGAGAGTTGTACATGGAATTTGGAATTAGTCAATTTGGAATTTACTAGAATTAATTAGGATTTTTCAAATTCGACTAAAAATCTACAGTTTTTTGGAAAACTGTGAAATCACAATGTGCTGAGTTATACTATGCAGAAATTGCTGAAACTATGATAGATAACCAACAAACTATTATTAAAGGTAATAATAGGTCAAGTAATAATCAATTATTTATAACTTTAATTTTTAGGAATTTATAATAGCCCGAGTAGAAACCAAGATTTTGAACGAACAAGTAGAGTAAGAAAGGGCAATTCCAGGTAGTAACTCTTTCTCTCATATACTATGTGAGTGTTAATATGCTTTATGTTATTGTTATGTTTCATACATGGTGTATGGCATATTTATCTATCACATTTTATATGATTGATTGCATGCTACTATTGAGATTCTTCCAAATCTTACCCTTTCCATAAATATATAAAGTTTTTTAGCAGCAGGAAGCGGCTCAAGGGGGCAAAGGTGTACTTAATAGCAATTGATGGTTCCGATGTGGATCAATCAAGACCGTTGGTTATCTACGGGATTTTTTATTATTTTAAGGTATGTAATTATTATGAATAAACCCTATTGGGATTTCTGTAATATAGTCATGTACATTTTATCAATATTTCTATGTTATTCCTGTGTGTCCGCTGGACTGTATAATTGCTACTCTGATTAATATCAATGTTAAGTGGTTTATATGGTGGGGCCTTACACCTAGGGCTCAACTTCTTCACCTTTAATGCCCTATCAATACTTGTAATAGGCAAAACGTTCATGAATACGTGATCCCTAACTTCAAACTCAAAAGGTTTCCGCCTCTTATTAGCATAGCTCTTTTGCCTGCTCTAAGCAGCCAACAATCTCTGCTTGATCATGTTTATCTGCTCCATTGTTTGGTCGATAATATCTAGGCCATACATCTACTTCTTAGACAACTTTGTCCAACATAAGGGTGACTAGCACTCCCTTCCATACAACGCTTCATAGGGAGCCATTTGAATACTCGAATGGTAATTATTGTAAGGGAGGGAATTGATCCCAACTGCCTTTGAAATCTATCATGCATGCCCTGAGTATATCCTCTAGTGTCTGGATTGTTCTTTTAGTT
This sequence comes from Inga leiocalycina, assembly GCA_963242795.1. NCBI lineage: Eukaryota > Viridiplantae > Streptophyta > Magnoliopsida > Fabales > Fabaceae > Inga > Inga leiocalycina. Next base: position 49,327,176 of record OY725323.1, read on the forward strand.
TGCCCATCTATCTAAGGATGATAGGTCGTATTAGATTAGAGCTTAGTACCCAAAGCCTCATGCACCGCCTTCCAAAACTTGGAAGTGAAATGAGGATTTCTATCATATATGATGTTCTTTAGTGTACCATGTAGATGCTCAATCTCCTTGATGCATATTTCTACTGGTTTATCAGGATAGTAGTGAATAGTGATTAGGAGAAAATGGGTTGTCTTTGTGAATCGATCCACTATTACCCAAATTGCATCATTATTTAGAACCTTGGGTAATCCTATCATGGAATTGATAGTGACGCTCTCCCATTTCCACTCAAGAATTATAGGATTTTGTAAAAGCCCTAATGGTCATTGATGCTCAACTTCACTTTCTGACAAGTAAGACAACGAGCAACGAACCTTGTCACATCTCTTTTCATGCCTGTCTACCAATATGTGGACTTCATATTGTGGTACATCTTGGTTGATCTTGGGTGTAGAGTATATTTACTGTTCTCCACCTTTCTCAGGATTTGCCGCTTCAACTCTATTTGTGGTGGAATGTATATCAGCCTCTTGTATCTGACTAGCCCATTTAGTGATAAGTCATGTTCCTGAGACTCTCCCCTTATGATCATATCCCTAATAGATTGGGCATGTCTTTCCTCTATCTGAGCTTCTTTTATATCTTATCTTAGGTCATTCTCTGCTTGACTAATATTGCTACTATTGATTATAATTTGATTCGACAGGTTGAGATCTCTGAAGTTCTCAATCAACCTTTGCTTGTCAATCATGAGGGATACTACCTGTACTACTTTGTGGTTCAATTCATCCACCACTACATTAGCTTTACCTGGATGATACTTGATCTCAAGATTGTAATCTTTAAGCAACTCCATCTACCTATGCTACCACATGTTAAGTTCTTTCTGATCGTACTGATATTTCAAGCTTTTATGGTCACAGTATAGCTCTACAATCGTCCTATAGAGATAATGTCTCCATATTTTCAGTGCTAGAATGATATCTGCTAAATGAAGATCATGTCTAGGATATCTCTATTTATGGGGCTTTAGTTGACAGGATCTATACGCCACTACTTGGCGTTACTGCATCAAAACATATCCCAATTTATACGCACTGGCATCTATTTAAACTACGAAGGTTAACTTAGATCTGGGTTTGTAAACACTGGTGCTGTTGTTAATTTCTATTTCAGCTTTATAAAGCTCCTCTCACAATTGCTATCGCACACAAAATGTTGTGTTTTATGTGTTAACTTTTTTAACGACAAAGCTATTCTGGAGAAATTCTGTATAAATTTCCTGTAATACTTGTCAAGACTAAGAAAACTATGTATTTCAAAAATAGTTTTAGGCTTCTTCTAGTTTAGCATTGCTTCCACCTTGTTCGGATCCACCGAAACCCCATGTTGTGAGACTACATGGTTCAGAAATTTGACTTTTGAAAGACAAAACTCACATTTGCTCAGCTTAACATAGAGTTTCTTATCCCTCAATGTGTTCAGTATAGTCCTCAAATGGTGTTTATGCTCCACTCTGCTATGAGAGTACACCAGAATATCATTGATAAAGACTACCATAATTGGTCTAAGAACAGATGGAAAATTCGATTCATGTAGTCCAAGAATACTGCAGGTTCATTAGTCAACCCAAATGGCATTACTAAAAACTCATAATGACCATATCTTATTCTAAAAGCAATTTTCAACATATCATCTGCTCCCACCCTGAGTTGGTGATACCTGGATCATAAATCAATTTTTGAGAACACACAGGCACCCAATAGCTAATTGAGCAAATCATCAATTCAGGGAAGTAGGTACTTGCTTTTGAAAATTACCTTATTTAACTCCCTATAGTTCAGACAAAGTCATCAGGGCACAATAGGATGTTGAAAATTTTCTCTAGCCGTGCTAGCCAATCTTCAACTTGTTGAGGATCAAACTCCCTTTGGACACAAGGGGTTGCTGTTTACTAAACCTTCCTACCCAGATCTGTATATCAGCCTTAGGGTCAGGCAAAGGATATTCTGGCTGAAGTCCCTTAGGTGGATTTAACTCAACGTTTTCCCTCACCTGTTTTCCAAATGATCTTGCCTCTGCTGCAGTTCTCATAGATCTTTCCTGATCTCATTCATTATAGCCTGCTGCTGTGTCAACATTCCCAGAATCTGTTGCTATATTGGGTCAGGCCCAAGGTCTGGTACTTCATTATTATGCCCCCTGATGGTCTACCTCATGGTCATACCATCTTTGTATGTCACTATATAAAAATAGAGAAAAATAAGTTCATATGATCACAAGGGCATTTTTGTCATTCTCAAAATATAGGGTACACAGTTGTGTCATACATAGCACATAACATGTATATTACAGCAGTTAGGGAAAGTACTACACATTATATATCCTAAAACTACTATACAATAAGTCTTTATAACATTTATACATCAAATCCTAACTATATATAAAGCTTCCCAGGGATTCACATATCACATGATTGCTCTGAGTTAAGCATGCTTAACTTCCTATGTACCCATACAAAACACAAAGATTGGCTTGTCTAATTCTATCTACCGGTTCCCTGTGACTGCCCTTGTCTCAAAAGACATGCTAGCTACCTCCGATCACCAAAAATATAGTGCTTAGACCCAACATTACTCTAGGTGCATGTGCTGTTAGAACCGGCTGACACCCAAGAGGGGGGTGAATTGGGTGTAAGATAAAAATCTTAAGAACGTTGAAAATCTTTTTCCATCTTAGAGGAAGCAATAAATATGAAAGTAATGAATCATAAATCAACAGTTAATATATGCTAGAAATATAAGAGTTTAAGGAAGAGAGTGTGCAAACTGTGATTTATCCTGGTTCGGTCCAATCTACGATGGCCTATGTCCAGTCCCCAGGCTCCTCCTGAGATTTTCAAATCCACTATCTTCTTGTTTAATCGAGGCACAAGAAAAGCCTTTACAACCCATAAGTTTAGCTGGGCACTTGCGAAGCCGTTTACAAATATCTCACCGAGTTACTCCCCCTTACACACTGTAAGGTTACAACGGAGTTACTCTCCTTACACACCCCGTAAGGATACAACTTTGATGATGAAAGATTACAGTCAATCTTCTCTCTCAGAAGTGAATAGATGAATACTGAAGCACAATGAAAATAATCTCACTCTCAAATATACATGATATAGAAAATAGATAAGAACAGAGAGTAGTTGGGTTAGAGTGGATGATTCATAATATAAGCATGCTTGCGTTGTTGTGTTCTCGTTGGTGGTTCTGAACTCTGAATGCTCTTTTATTTATAGTTGATAAAGGTTGATGACCGTTTGAGCATTTCAATATATCCGTTGGAGTATGGCTTCTTCAATTTGAAAACTAGCCGTTATAACGTTGACGCTCCGCTTTCATAAATTCACCTTTTGACTCTTCACATCATATCTTCATTGTATTGTTGGAGAAATACATTAAACACTAATACAATGAAGTGTTAGAGTGATTAGAAGCAAGGAGAATGAGTTATATGATCATTCCATTGATTTCCAGAATCTTCGAGACGTTGTTATGCTTTTCTGGGAATCATTACTCGGGTAGTAACTTGAAGTTCTCTTCTAAATAACTCTGGATACTCGGGTAGTAACTTGAAGGTCTCTTCTAAATAACTCTGTATACTCGGGTAGTGCCTTGAGTGAAGTGTGATAATAACATTGTAGATTAATCGAGTAATCGAGTGTTACCTTCAAGTTTTGCTTATCACAGTGAATTACTCGAGTAGCTCCTCGAGTAACATTGGCAGAATTGAAAATGCCGAAAGCAACTGCTAGTGATCTACATGGTTACTCGAGTAGCTACTCGAGTAACATTGGCAGGCCGAGAGCAACTGGAAGTCTTTTACCTGGTTACTCGAGTACTCACTCAAGTAAAGTCTTTTGTTATCAACTAGTTACTCGAGTGGTGCCTTCAAGTGAATTCTTGATTTTGACTCGAAACATAGCAAATTATATATCATCGGAAAGCCCTCATTATCTATATTCCAATGAAACAAGAATAATCTCCTAACAAGTTTTTTAATGAAATTTATGATCCAAAGAGTATCTACTGTTCTTAGACCATCTCTAAACTCACGAGCCATCACGAGCAGAAACGTCCAGAAGTCATAGCTCTTAGGATATAGCTTCAAATGTGACAAATTATATATTCATGGAAAGCTCTTTGATTCTACTTTGATATGCCATGGTTTCATAGCAATCCAATATGTAGTTTGGAAGTTATGTCCAAAATACCAAAGCTATCCAGGAATATGACGCTGATTCATGTGTCAACTTTCGAAGCTTATATCTTTGTCATATAAACTCCTTTGAATGTGATCTTGGTGTCAAAAGTTCGTGTTGGAAGTCTAGTTTCATATGCCACCAATTTCAGTTTTATCGGACATGTGGTTGGAGAGATATAATCAAAATATCGAACCTCTGTTTTGCCGCGTGAAAACAGAGTGCCCATTACTTCAAGTTCCGCCTCGAGTGATTTATCAAGTAACCCGGCAGATTACTCGAGTAATCACCTCCAAAATGAGGCAGTACCCTGTTACTCGAGTGATTACTTGAGTAATCATCCCTTGAGGCACCATAACTTCTGTATACATCATTTTAGCTTCGTATTGACCCTTTCCAACTTCCGTTTGACCATAGAAACCCCCAATATCAGTTCTAATAGCTTGGATCTTGATATTCTCATGTGATCTTGCAAGTTCTTCTTTCTTTAATCCTTTTCTTCTTCTTTCTTCAATCTCTTTCTTCTTGTTTTGCCACTTGATGATCATTCTTCATAACCCAACTAGATATCTTCTTGAATTGATGATCGTTCTTCATAAACCAACTAGATATCTTCTTGAATATCTTCAATCTTCTTCAATCTTTGCTTGATATTCCATTAGTTCTTGCAATGCCTTCTTTCTTCAATCCCTTGTCTCTTGATTTTCTTCTTGATGATCATTCTCCACATATGAGGCATTATAACATCAACCCACAATCGGGTTTATGCTCAATGCTCATTTGTATTGGATATGTATTTATTGCTTTGAATATTGCAGCCAATATATCTCCCTTGATTGATTGTTAAAGCATATGTCATCATATATGCTCCTTTTAGTGTGCTGAGGAATGATCTTGCATAGGACAAATTCTCCTGTTATAAATTAAAATATTCTTGCAAGGAGAATGGTTGGTGCAATCTAGTATTAAATTTATTGCACAAATCAAAGTCATCCTTTCTATATGATATGTTAAAAATTAAGATCATGAATGGAAAATATAAGAGTAACTCTTCATCAAAACTAATTAAAAGATAGTGAATTCAGATGAGTATGTTAAAAGGATTTTATTTCAATAAACGAGATGAGCTTTTAAAATATAAAACACATGTGAATGTGAAGCTCCCCCTTAATAAATGCATGGCTTAAAAAAATCGTTATGAGCAATACAATTAATAACTCTCTTGAATTTGTAAAATCATTGGAAATTTTGTAGAGAGAATGATTATGAAAATATGAAGATTAAAAATAAATCAAGTTTTGAAAATGATGATGCTAGTCAGGGTCTTAAGGCTGTAACCCTGTATTACTTGAGTCATTACTCAAGTGTTTACTTTGAGTGATGCAACTCAGAGAATTTGAATTAAAGAATACAATACCTCACTCGAGTAATATCGTAATCACTCGAGTTATAATCCTCTGTAGTCCATTGATGCATCTATCCTAGTCAATATTGGATGATGTGACTGGTGCTGAGAGATTCTGAAGTGTAGTCTTCTATGAGCACTTTAGGGTACCAAGATGAGCTCAGAATAAGGCCTTGAGATTCTGGTTGATCAAGTCACAGAGTTGTCTAATCTCGCCATTCACAGAGATAATGAACTCAGTATCGTTCGTAGCAAGCTCTGTGAGATTGTTGAAGCTCTTCCCTCAAATAGGCCTAGACAGATGGACCAAAGAATGAAGGACCAGGAGACTAGCTCTAGCAAAATGTTGTATCTCATCTATTCTTGAAGTCCCAGCTCTTATCCTCTATGCTTCTTGTGAGTGAGATTCAAACTTACTTGGAGTAATTGTGAATTACTTGAAGGTCTACTTGAAGTAATTGCAGATTACTTGAAGTAACTTCTGATTACTTGGAGTAAGTCCTGTATAAGTATATATATACCTCTTGTTCTTTGAAAGACATAATCTCTTCGACGTTCCTCTCCTTCTCACTAATAATATAGGCCATTGTGTGATAATCCTTTCATGAAACGATTGAATTGGCCTTGCTCACCATAGCTCTAGTATAGATATATCATATAATTTTATGAAAACATAGAGCTAGGATTGTAGTTGAGAATCATCATAGGCTCACCAAGCTTGATGATTCTTTGCATCTCAGCATCTTCCTCTAAACATCTTTTGATCACCTTGGAACGATAAGGAAGGTGGGTAGGCAACAAAGATTCATATTGGCTATACTTGTTCTTGGCCTTGAGTTGCTTTGAGATGAATCTCATCTAGGTTCACTTAAGAGATTTTCCTCTTCTTTCTCTTTCTCTGGCTGCATCACTAGCTAGTTACTTGTTAGTGATGTGTTGTCACTTGAGTGAGACCACATATTTTGCTTCTGCTCACATTGAAACACTGTTAGTCACGCCTCCTCTATTAGCCTATGATCTTTGTATTCAAAAGTAGAGCATTTTGATTAATTCTTGCAAAAGTATATGCTCTTTGGTACCCAACTTTCTCTTGGGTCCATACAGTATCAAATATTATAACTCTTATGCTCTTATACAACTGAATCATATGATATTTGAGCAAAGAGTATAATAATCAACAAAGACCAAAATATAATTTTACCCAATTAAATAAATTGAATTATAATAAATTCAAGCAATTGAATCATAAAGGGCAACGAAAAAATAATACCAAGAATGATGATTTCAAAGATCAATGACAATTTGTAAATACACTTTAAAAGATATGTCATTGATAAGATTTTCATGCAAGGCATGTAAATGAGATCAAAAGAAAGTAGTAGATATATCCATAAAAGTTTTCATCAAGTTTTTCAAGAATGATAATGAAATATGCAAATTGATTCAAATCTCATATTTAATTTCAAATCATGACAATGCATTGTAAAATTGAGATTTTGAATATATGCAAAACTCATCTTTGAAATATGTTTATAATCCATGTTTATGTTGAAAATGGTGAAAGTCAACAATTTAAATATACATATACTAGAAAGCTTCCTTGTTAGAGAAAAACTAAGATAACATGTTAGACATTGGAGTTTAACATGTTTGAGAATTTTCCCAAGAGCAAAAGTCATATTGAAAATGAATTAGCCAAAAAGGCTTAATTTCAAGGATGTATATAAACACAATGACTTTGCTATTGACCAAGAGATAAACTTGACTTTTAGAGATGTGTCCTGAAGAATAGGGATATTCAACTCAAGAATTTGAATATAAGGATCTAGTTACTCGAAGAATGGATGAAGACAAATGGTAATGCATTTAAGCAACAAGATGAGTATAAGAATTTATGGATGATGAAACACATACTCATTGATCCAAATGACTAGAGTTCTAGAATATTATCCTGGTAAGTTATTCCACAATAATGGTTAATGCATTAAGATTCAATGCACTAATGAACATTCATAATGCTTGGAATAACATGGCCAACCAAAGATTTATGCATTAGGCATAAAGCTTTCACATATTGGATTCTTTTCTAGGAAATACACTTGAAACTCATATAGATAGTTAACTTGTTAGACATAAGGTCTAACTTGTTAGAAAATAATGGTTGAGGAGTTCAAGCATTGGATAACACATTTAAAATCAATGATCAATATGTCAATGATAGGGAAATACTCTGGTGGAAGAATTTGAAGTATTTTTGATTTTCAGTATATATAAATATTAACTTCCAATTTTGAAACTGATTTAAATGCAAACAAGTTATGAATAATTTTCAAATAATATGTATGCATTTTTATAAACAAGATGAATTTGGAATCTAAGTACATTTTTGAAATGTGCATTTTGAAACTCAAATACATAGAAAGATTATGCACAATTTCACTTTCAGTCCATTTAGCAATCTAAAAATAATTTAAAACCCATATATGATTGATTGCTAATGGTACGCAATAATGAGCAAGTTATTTATTACCCAAATAATTTATATAAGCATAATATCAGGTAAGAATAAATAAGACAGTACCGTGCTCAAGCAATCTCGTAATTACTTGAGAAATTATCCTTTGAAGTTCATTTGTGCATAATTCCTTGACTTTTACCTTCCAATCTTCCAGTTGGTGTTATCACTTGAACATTCACTCCCAGTTGTCACTCAGTGATGATGATCACTTGATTGGTTACTTGAGTGACGCTTCACTGTGCATCTTTTCTTCCTTCATTGCTAGCTAGGCACTTGCAGTATTGCCTCAAGTAATGCCTCCTTTTGTTTACACATTTAAGATGTAGCCTTAGGGTCCAACTTCACCAAGATTTGAGTGAAATCTTATGTAGTCATAATCTTGAGATGAAGCTCTTCCTTTCTTCTTCCAACAAAACCTTATAGATCCCCCGTTTTTTTTTATATCCAATTTTACTTGGATCCACTCATGGTCACCTTATAGGAATCATAATTCACATGCTCTAAGAATATAATTAATTTGATACAATTGAGCATAATGAATTAAATATGTCTTTATGCATAAGAGAAATATTTTCTTTTCAAATCATTATACATGCATAAAGAATTAACCTGTTGAGCATTACAATCCCTTTATAAATAAATCTATTAAATGGCTTTTTAAGGAATATGAAAATATAATTTCAAAATCATTTGCAATGCTCATTCCTAAGATTCCAAAATATAAAATCTCAATAAATATTACAGATAATAGTATAGGAGGTTTTATCATTGTATACCTTTGCCTTAGATAGGAGGATTGCTTTTGCTTACCCATTGCATCTTTCTATGATGTTGATACTTTGAATATCTTGCTTTGGGTGCTGGAAACCTTCTCTCAAAATATATAGACTCCAGGAGTCTTTTATTTGATGCTTGAGAGATCCTCCTTTTCTTATTCTCCTCAAGATAGTTGAATGGTATTCTATGGTAGTTCATTCTTGAGGTGGAATGTACTCCTTTTCTCCATTGCCTTTCTTTGTGGTCAAACTTTGTAATTCTAGCAAATGGGTGATCCGAGAGTTCTCCTAATTGATGTGAATCTCCATTTAGGTGCATTAGGAACTCTTAGAATCTTCTTCATTTTCTCAGTACCCTTTTGTCCATTTTTTCTAGGATCAATCTGCACACATGAAACACCATATGGACATTTTGGTACCCACTTTGCTTTGGGTCCTTGAACGTTAGCATTTGAACTCACTTGTGTTTTAGAAATCCAAACAAATTTATTCCTCACATTAGAATTTCTTCTAATATAGCATGTGTGAGAAATATGACCTGATTTACCACAATAATTGCAAATAATATGATGATATCCATTATGAGATTTTATGCAAGTATTGTGTCGGTCAAGAGGGTAAAAACCTGAATAAATTTCATTTGAACATTCTTTCTTTCCAATAAACTTTCCAGCATGATTGAAAATATTTTTGCTTTTTAGAATATAATCAATACTTGGTTGAGAAACAATTTTATGCAAACTTTGAAAATCAGTTTTTAAAATAACTGCCAAAGAATTGGAATTGTTTACCATATATGCATTTTGAGCTCTAGAGGGTGATCCATCAAATTCATCGGTAATGAGCTCTTCTTGGGAATCATCTTCCTCTTGTTCTTCTATGTTGACAGGATCATGGAAGTGTTCTATGATTTCTCCTTTTTCATCAATAACTTCCAATTGTTCATACACCGTAGATATGCAACTTATAGTTTCACATGAACTGTCAACACTTTCAACTTCAACACACTTGTTAGAAGTATACATAGAATCAAGAATATCCCAAATATCTCTTGCAGTAAAGCAAAATATAATTTTCTCAAAATCATTTTTAGTTAAAGCACTATACAAAATTTTCATTGCTCTAATGTTCAACGAAAACATTTTCTTTTCTCTTTTTGTCCAATCCTTTCTCGGTTTGAAATCAAAGACATTTGTAAAAACATCCCACATATCATAATCAAAGCATTTTATAAAAGATGTCATTCTAGCTTTCCAAAACCAAAAATCAGTATCTTTCAAAATAGGTGGAATTGTATAGTCAAAACCTTCAGAAAGCATATAACACCCAAAATCAGCCATTATAAACCCTTGAGATGGTCAAGTCCTTAAAACAAGAGTCCAGCTCTGATACCAAATGTTAGAACCGGTTGACACCCAAGAAGGGGTGAATTGGGTGTAAGATAAAAATCTTAAGAACTTTGAAAATCTTTTTGCATCTTAGAGGAAGCAATAAATATGAAAGTAATGAATCATAAATCAACAGTTAAATATGCTAGAAATATAAGAGTTTAAGGAAGAGAGTGTGCAAACTGTGATTTATCCTGGTTCGGTCCAATCTACGATGGCCTATGTCCAGTCCCCAGGCTCCTCCTGAGATTTTCAAATCCACTATCTTCTTGTTTAATCGAGGCACAAGAAAAGCCTTTACAACCCACAAGTTTAGCTGGGCACTTGCGAAGCCGTTTACAAATCTCTCACCGAGTTACTCCCCCTTACACACTGTAAGGTTACAACGGAGTTACTCTCCTTACACACCCCGTAAGGATACAACTTTGATGATGAAAGATTACAGTCAATCTTCTCTCTCAGAAGTGAATAGATGAATACTGAAGCACAATGAAAATAATCTCACTCTCAAATATACATGATATAGAAAATAGATAAGAACAGAGAGTAGTTGGGTTAGAGTGGATGATTCATAATATAAGCATGCTTGCGTTGTTGTGTTCTCGTTGGTGGTTCTGAACTCTGAATGCTCTTTTATTTATAGTTGATAAAGGTTGATGACCGTTTGAGCATTTCAATATATCCGTTGGAGTGTGGCTTCTTCAATTTGAAAACTAGCCGTTATAACGTTGACGCTCCGCTTTCATAAATTCACCTTTTGACTCTTCACATCATATCTTCATTGTATTGTTGGAGAAATACATTAAACACTAATACAATGAAGTGTTAGAGTGATTAGAAGCAAGGAGAATGAGTTATATGATCATTCCATTGATTTCCAGAATCTTCGAGACGTTGTTATGCTTTTCTGGGAATCATTACTCGGGTAGTAACTTGAAGTTCTCTTCTAAATAACTCTGGATACTCGGGTAGTAACTTGAAGGTCTCTTCTAAATAACTCTGCATACTCGGGTAGTGCCTCGAGTGAAGTGTGATAATAACATTGCAGATTAATCGAGTAATCGAGTGTTACCTTCAAGTTTTGCTTATCACAGTGAGTTACTCGAGTAGCTCCTCAAGTAACATTGGTAGAATTGAAAACGCCAAGAGCAACTGCAAGTGATCTACATGGTTACTCGAGTAGCTACTCGAGTAACATTGGCAGGCCGAGAGCAACTAGAAGTCTTTTACCTAGTTACTTGAGTACTCACTCGGGTAAAGTCTTTTGTTATCAACTAGTTACTCGAGTGGTGCCTTCAAGTGAATTCTTGATTTTGACTCGAAACATGGTAAATTATATATCATCAGAAAGCCCTCATTATCTATATTCCAATGAAACAAGAATCAGCTCCAAAAACATTGTTTATTGAAAGTTATGATCCAAAGAGTATCTAGTGTTCTTAGACCATCTCTGAAATCACGAGCCATCACGAGCAGAAACGTCCAGATGTCATAGCTCTTAGGATATAGCTTCAAATGTGACAAATTATATATTCATGGAAAGCTCTTTGATTCTACTTTGATATGGCACTAGTTTCGTTGCAATCCGATGTGTATTTTGGATGTTATGTCCAAAATAGCAAAGCTGTTCAAGAATATGACGCTGATTCATGTGTCAACTTTCGAAGCTTATATCTCTGTCATATGAACTCCTTTGAATGTGATCTTGGTGTCAAAAGTTCGTGTTGGAAGTCTAGTTTCATATTCCACCAGTTTCAGTTCGATCCGACATGTGGTTGGAGAGATATCATCAAAATACCGAACCTCTATTCTGCCGCGTGAAAACAGAGTGCCCATTACTTCAAGTTCTACCTCGAGTGATTTATCAAGTAACTCGGCAGATTACTCGAATAGCTACTCGAGTAATCACCTCCAAAATGAGGCAGTACCCTATTACTCGAGTGATTATTTGAGTAATCATCCTCAGAGGCACCATAACTTCCGTATACATCATTTTAGCTTCGTATTGACCCATTCCAACTTCCGTTTGACCATAGAAACCTCCGATATCACTTCTAATATACATCATTTTAATATATTTGTCCAAAAATTACAAACTACCTATCATATTAAAGCTCCAAATATCTAATTTAATCCTACCAAGTTTCATAATTTTTGAACTAGGTTTCCTAAACGAATTTTATCTCACAATACCACTGGCTCCTATGAGACAATCCAACATTATGCATTTAGAATTTCATAAATTTCTAGATTTGCATACCAACATCCAAAAATCATGAACACCTATATTCCCACACAATTTTTCCTTTTAAATCCATTGGAACCATCCAAATTACAAAATATCATCTCCTCCCTCTTGTTCTTCTTCTGGCTGAAAGTTAGGGTGTTATGAGGGAAAATGTGTTTTCTTAATTTCTCTTGTTTAATTACTTCCTTTCCACTTCTAATCACACAATTAACTGCTTTAACACTAAATAACCATGATTGGAGGAAATTTTGGCAGCATAACATTTTAGGATTCATCATAACAAAATCACAAAACAAGGCAAAACAAAACAAACAAACAACCAATCCAATCAACAATATCATATAACCTTGAATTTACAAAAGAACAAGGTTTTTTGTGATTACCTTTTATTTCTCTATCCCTCTTTCTCTTTATTCGTCCCTTTCTATCTCTTCTTCCTTGAAGTTTTGCTATCTACACATGAGTTTCAAGAAGGAAAAGAGCTTAGGAAAGGTTCTACATCGATTAGAAGGCTTAAACATAAGGATTTCATCAACTTACCTTGGATTTTTGCCTTCTTGAGCTCCTTTTTATGTTCTTCAAGCTCCCCCTCTCTCTTTCTGTCTTAGTTAAGCTAAAACTCATGCCCAAATGGAAAGGGAGTTGCTCTTAAAATATCAACTTCCTCTCCCATAGAATATATTAATTTAATGTGTTTTTACATGTGTTTCTCTTGGCCTTATCTTCATTTAATTGGACTTAATCTTGCCTCCCTTCTTATTAGCCCAAAAAGACGCCCACTTGGGGTCCCAAATGAACCAATTTGGTTCGTTAATTGCTTCATCCAATTGCCAAAATATTATATTTTATTTCCAATTCACCATGTGCTTACTTTTTGCTATGCCTATATGCCTTATTATTAATAATTACTTGGCTTTAACTAATTACTTGGCACCATCTTCATCCAAGTAATTATTTTCCCTCCCTATTTTTCTTGTTGGGCGAAATTCATAAGGAAGAAGGGAAATAAAAATTGCCTCATACATTTCCACAATTCTCTCTCTTCAAGTAATTAATTAATTCACCTTTTTGCTTTTTGACTTTTCCAACAATTTTTACTTGGCCACAAATGCTCTAAAATTAGGATATTTATCCTCAAGCATTTATTTTCCCTTTCTTTTCTCCATTTGGCCAAAAATGGCCTTAATTAAGTTGGAATATTAATTAATTTTTTGCTTAATTGGAAAATCACCATTTTGCCATTAAATTGTTTTTTTGTCAAAATTCATGTACATCACAATTCACCATTTTATTCCATTAATTGTATCAATTACATATAGGGAATATTGATGACTTAAAATGGGATGTTACATTTGGAGGGCACACTTTGACATGCATTGGGTAGGCTTTATCTTTAGGCATCCCAATTCAAATTTGGGATGCATAAAGCTACCTAATATGTAAAAAATTTGAATTTTAGGCGTCCCAAATTTGAATAGGGACGACTAAAGCTACCCAATATGTCAAAATTCAAGTCTTGAATTATAAAAATGCCACCACCTTTATGTTTTACTTTCCTTTTTGAAAAACAAACGTCTTTTGGGGTAGTAAAATATATATTTTGTAGTAGTGACTACTCACACTGGTAAACTTAAATTAGATGAAAGAGGTGCCTTGAGGTAATCATTGGTTGAATTTTATATTATTTACACACACTTAGAAAAGGCACTTAGAGTAAAAAAGAATGGTTTAGGGAAGGAAGATTTAAATATACCCACACAGCTACACCTTGTAGTAGTTGGGTGAGGATGTGGCGTGCAAGAGTGTGAGGAGTGGGGTCTAGGGTTTAGCTCATCATATTAAAATAATATTTTTCTAAGAAAAATAAACAATAGTTGTAATATTCAGACAACATTTTTGTTTTATAATATTTATTCTAATAGTAAGATATATTTATAGACACATATATATATTTAAATAATTATTTTAAAGTGGTATTTCATTTGTATATTTTTTTTTGTATAGAATAAATATTTTTAGTACTTGATACTTCTTCTAAATGATTAATTATTGATTTATTATACGTTCTTTGATTAAATAAGACTTAACTTACAACTAACTCTAAGCCCAAAAATTTAAGGATGTTACTGTTACTCTAAACTCTTTTGAGAAGGCCTTAGGGACTTTAGGAGATATTGAGAGGGGTTCAGTCTTGTTAGATATTATTAGTTTTGATGATGTCAAATATAGATGTGAAATGATAAGAGAAAAAAGTTTATATAATGTATTTCTTTGATTAACTACTATATTTAATGTTACATATTTTGTAGATTAGTCAAGCAAAGAATGAAGAAGATTGAATTAATGAAAATGAACAAAAGGAAGAAGAAGAAAAGAATTTGAAGATAGTCAAGGAGATGCTTACTCGGATTATGAAGAATGATTATCAAGAGAAAAATCAAAAAGAAAGATATTGAAGAATGAAGAACTTGGAAGATCTATCAAGAATATCGAGATTCAAGTTGTTAGAAGTGATACTGGAGGTTTCTATGATGATACCGGAGGCTTCTATGATCAAGTGATGGATGAAATAGGTTAATCCGAAGCTAAGATGACTTATATGTGAGTTATGGCACTTCTAGGGGAGTTTTACTCGAGCACGGATCAAATACTTGAGTGCCAGAGGTGTTTCACTCGAGCACGGATGAACACACTCGAGCACGGGATGACTACTCTGTTCATCAGCTCTGTTTTACATTCAGCCTGACATAGGTCCTGTATTTTGGTCATATCTCTCAAACCACACATTGGATTGACCCGACACTAGTGGCATATGAACGAATACTCCCAACACGTAAAATGTGCACCAAGATCACATTGAAAGAAGCTCAAATGAAGGAGATATGATCTGTGGAAGAAGACAGTGAAATCACCGTCACTTTTCAACACAGGTTCGGTATTTTGAGCATAACTCACAAACCACACATCGGATTGAGATGAGACCAGTGCCAAATGAAACTAGACTCAAAGAGCTTTCCATGAATAGGTAAATTGCCTAATTTGTACGTATATTCTAGGAGCTATGCCTTCTGGAAGTTGACGCTTGTGCAGTCTAGTGCGAAAGACACTCTTTCGATCATAACTTGCAGAATACAAGGAGTTTTGAGCTGATTCTTTTTGCATTGGAATGCATATGGCAAGAGCTTTCTTATGATACATGATTAGAATCAAATGAATAAATTTTTTCTAAAGCGGCCCCACATCACCCGCGAGTGCAAAAACGAACTCTTTGAAAAAGTTGTGCGAGTGATGTCCAGAAGCAGCTGAATCGTGAAAAAATTTACAACACTCGAGCATTGGACTATTTCTCACTCGAGCACATGCAAGTTTTGACATGAAAGTGTTAACCCGAGAAGAAGCATGTATGTGAAAATAAGAGGCGCACTCGAGCAGGACGTGTTGTACTCGAGTGATGTCTAGAATTCACTCGAGCAGATGCGAGTGAAGAGCAGCGAGTGTTTGCCCGAGAGGAAGCTAGAACGTGAAAATATCAAATGCACTCGAGTGAGCCATATTGCACTCGAGTGAGGTTCTGACAGAAGCAACGTAGAAGCTAAGACTCTCATGGCCATCAATCCAAACGTGGTTAAATGTTATACAATCATTATGTTTTCACTTGTTATTGTTCCTAAACATTAACTAACATATATTTCAAGTGTAAAATAGGAGATTAAATATTTGGATTGCATCTTCAAGAACGGAGGTCATGTACGGCAAATATCATCACTCAACGAACAATCCGAATATGGTTACATGTTATTGAATCATTGTGTTCTAACTTGTTATTGTTTCTAAATGCTAACTAACGTATATTTCAAGTGTGAAACAAGATATTAAACGTTCGGATTGTAGATTCAAATAAAAGACAATTATGGTGAACTTTATCATTACACATCGAATGGCGGCTACCTACTACGACAAGCAACTGACACACCACGAAAGACTATCGAATATTCAAACATCTTCATACCGCTCACCAACGTGATGTACAGCTCATAATGAGACATGCCGCTCCTCAACGTGATGCTCTGCTTTGCAACAGAAATCTCATGGTAGCTCATTTTTCAAATATGCTCAATGGTCAAAATGACTCCAACGGACGAATGCTTACAACGGTCATCATCTTCATCAACTATAAATAAGAGAGCACTCAAAGTCGATGGGAGATAAAAAAAGAGCAACGACACCAACATGCGAATAACATGAATCCTCTGCTTCTACCCATACACTCTCTATTTTCCAGTTTCTATATTACTTATCATTGAGAGAGTGATTATTTGTATTGTACTTCAGTGAGTATTATACCCACTCTGTGAGAGAGTCTGTAAACACTTTCAACTATATTTCTGAGTTGATCCCAAGGTAGAGGGACCTTGAGAGGGTTGATTTCCTTACGGGAGAAGCTGTAGAGAGAATTGCCAGTAAGACATTCTACTCGTAAGACTTACAAGGTGCAAGCAGCAGAGAACATTGCTGCTTATAAGACTTATAGGGGTGTAAGCAGGAGAGAACGTTGCTGCTCGTAAGACTTGCATGAGTAAGCAGGAAAGGAAGATCTTTAGGATTGCTCTGCTCGTAAGACTTGCCGTAAGGGGGAGTATTTTCAGTATGATATTTGTAAAAGGTTTCACAAGTACCCGGCTAAACTTGTGGGATTGTAAAGGCTTTTCTTGTGCCCGGATTAAATAAGAAGATAGTGGATTTGAAAATCTCAGGAGGAGCCTGGGGACTGGACGTAGGCCATCACAGATTGGACTGAACCAGGATAAATCACAGTTTGCATATTCTCTTTCCTAAGCTCTTATATTTCCAGCATATATTATTTAATCTAACTGTTGATTTATAAACCTTCATACTTACCGCTTTCGTTAAGATACAAAAAGATTTTCAAAGTTCTTAAGTTTTTATTATACACCCAATTCACCCCCCTCTTGGGTGATAGCCGATTCTAACATTTCCAATTAACCATCCTTTAATTTGAGTTACTTTAAACTTAGAAAGTGTATCTAAGGAATCTTGAAGACTTCAACTATTGAGCTGTTTCTTTTCTTGAACTTGATTGAGATTCCTGAGATGATCTGAGAGTCCTAGAGACACCCAATAACAGCAAGAGACTTTGAGCTCCAAAGATTCATGAGAAGTTTAATTAAAGTAAATAAGTTATATTTTATCTTTGTTAATTAACCCTGTTATTAAGTTATAACAAAATGACTCAAGGAGCACTAGCTCATGTGTGGACTTGCTTGTTGTCAATTTTTGGTACTCATCGTACTAGAGGTAACTAGATTCCTTCTTGAAGTATAGATACTATGTGTTCACAGTCTTACAAACTCATAGATTTGACTATGTTTAACCCTAGGACTTTACAAAGAAATGCCTTGTGTGACTCTGATTTATGTTTATACATTGTGACTATGAGAATGTTATGATGTAATAGTGATAACTGCTTATGATTGTGGAAATGAGAATATGGGATTGATATACTGTGACTTGCTATGGTGTTATGAGATATCTATGTAATTAAAGATGATTATTGATAAGGGTAAGAGATGGAAGAAGTTTGAGAATGTTATGTCATGTGATGTGTTACCATACATTATACTATGGCTGCTTTTATTGTCCCTAAGCTATAACTTGGGATTGTAGCACCTCTTGCAATCAAAGGTAAGGAATCCATGGTATGTTGTGTGCTCTATAGTACTTTGGTCAGTCCATATCACATACCAGAATATTTATTTTATGTTTGTCCTAAGATATTTTATTATCATTATACTGTCTTTATTGCATACAGTATTTGCAAACTGTCTACTTGGCACCCACATGCACGTAGTAATTATGTTATAGGTTGGGATTTACTTACTGAGATGTCAATCTCACCCTTTCCATAATTAACATTTTCAAATCAGGACGATAGGACAGAAGCTTCAGGAAAGGCAATAGGTTCGTAAATTGTAGCCCTTAGTTCGTGTGATTCTTATTTTATATTTTTGCCATTAGGATTAATTCATATACTTGCTGGATATTATAATCTTATTTTCATATTTTAGATTTTTGATTCTGTGGCACTAGCCCCGATAAGTATTGTGTTTGTTGAGGCTAGTGCCCTTCTTTTCTAATGATTTGTTTACCATGGTTTAGACTATTAGATTTAATTTAATGAATTTTAATCTAGGAGACTTGAAACTTGTTTTGTTTGTTTTTAATTTGATTTGATTAAGGGCTGGAGGCACTGTAAAAATTTTGTTCATTTGCAACAGTTAAAATGGCATATTTATAATGGTTAATGATAGTAGTGGTGGTTAGACGAACCGATACAAAACACACTGTTGTAAATGATTTTGTAGTAGTTTTATAGAACCAATACACACGTCAATATAACCTAGAGGTTTGTCTAAACCGCTATAAGATGCGTCTGTAGATTACACATTGTAGGAGCATCTTGTAGGGGTTTGCAAACTACTACAACTGTTATTTAGATATTAGGGATTATATATTTTAAATATCTTTTTAATAACAGTTACAAATATGGCCCCAATGTTTTCCTAAAAATTTGGGTCTAGTGGGAAATGAAATTTGAAAATTTGGCACTAACATTTATAGGGGTTGGCCAACAGCTACTAATTAGTTTCAGAAATTTTAAAATATGACACCAAACATTTATTGCGATTGGGGAACCACTATTAATATTTAATGAAATTTCAAATTATTGCACCAGAAATTTAAATTTAAATTTAATCTAACTTTGTAACGGTTGATCGGCTGCTACTAAATGTTGCATAATTAAAAAAATTGCATGAATAATTTTTTCGATCTATTGTTCCAATATTATTTCGAATGGTTTATCATTTAAGTAAAAATTTAAATTATAGTGATTATTAGTTAAGGAGAATGATTAAACTAAGTTAGATAAATAAGAATATTATGTATGTTTAATATTGAGAATGTGTAGGTTGTAACATCCTAAATTTTTATTCATAAAACTTAGATAATATTATGAAGAAAATATTTAGTGGTAAATAATAAGTAAGTAAAAAATAAAATAAAAGGGGAATAGAAAGTCCCATATTGACTAAATAAGGAGAAGAGGGAGACCTCAGAGCTTACATATAGGAGTAGTGAGTTGGATTTAAGGGCAACAATCCCATTTTCACATATACCTGAGCCAGCCTCGATAAAATGTTTTTGCCTCCCTTGTTAACTATTGGATAGGGCTGAAATTTGGTCAGCCCATCTAAAGACATTAAACTTAACATATTCAATAGTTGTATTAGCTGTTGGCATTTCTATTTAAGTGTTACAAAACAAGAAACATGATCAACATTCTAGTACTTGGAAGAAAAACCCAAGATGAAAGAATCGATGTTTGCAACTTCATCCACCATTGGATTGTCATGGAATTTTGTGAGAAGGTTTGGGATATCCCTTTGAAAAGTTTCAATAGTGGGAACGGCGATCAGAGTAACTGCTTTTTTTTGCTTACCTGATTACTCGAGTGATCCCTCAAGTAATACAATCTTTTCATTTCAAGTTACTCTAATGATCCCTCAAGTAATATCACTCATTTCTTGGCTGTGAGTAACTTCTTCATTTTTTCTTTAATTACTCAAGTGATCCCTTGAGTAATTCCATGCAATGTTTGATAGAGCGCTTCTAGTACAATTTCTCATACATTACTCAAGTGGTCCCTCGAGTAATGAAGAGTTATTACTCGAGGGCTTATTCGAGTAATGCCTTCAAAACTTTGCCAATGATGCTTTCTCCTGTTCTCTATCTTTCAATTCTTCTTCATTACTTGAGTAGTTACTCGTTTAATGATGTTGCCTGCCACCAAGAGCTTAGTTACTTTGTTCAAATCTTTTTGTTTATTATCAAAACCTTTTAAAACATTAATCCAATCTTTGTTATTCATATTTTCTCTGTCTTCATATGTACTTTAGTGTTTATTTTATTTGCTCTATGAGAAAGTCTATATAAACTTCAAATTCTATTGTCATTTGATCTCAAGGTACAGGGACCTTGAGAGGGTAGATATCCTTATGAGAGAAGCAGTTGAGAGAATTACTAGTAGGACTTTCTGCTCATAAGACTTACAAGGTACAAGCAGTAGAGAACATTGATGCTCGTAAGACTTACATGGATGAAAGTATGAGAGAACGTTGCTGCTCATAAGACTTGTATACGTATGCAAGAGATAAAGGTTATAGGTTTGTTTTTCTACACGTAAGACTTGTTGTAAGGGGGAGAGAAATTTCTAAGTGGTAGAATACTTCTGCTCATAGTCCATTCAAGGACGATTGTTGTTTTGTGGTGTTCCGAGAGGCCATTGAATCCTAGAAGAATAGTGAAAATCTCAGTAGGTCTTGATCTGTGAGGATTGGATGTAGGCATGGGTTTTGGGTCAAACCAGTATAACTGTCTGCGTGCTAAGTTTCTCAACTCTACTCTATCTACAATTATTGTCATATCATCGCATCAACCAAAAAATTTATCACATCACCTAATTCACCCCCCTCTTGGGTGAAACTTGCCTCTTTCATTCTGTAACTGCTATGAATACCCCCTGTTAGGATTTTTTTAATATAATCATGTGCATTTTATTAGTATATCTATGCTATCCTGTATGTCCACTGAACTGTGCAATTGCTACTTTGATTAATAATTGATAATAAGTGCTATGTACGATGGAACTATAATATCCCTAATTTTGGGCCTATAACTCGAGGATAAGTTTATATCAAGCAGACGAATAAGTCTAGTTGGGGAAGTATCCTAAGAATATCAAAAGATAGAAAGACTCTCAGGGACAATGTGATTCAGCCCTACCGGTAAGAGGGCCCCAGTATGCATAGGCAGTAGAATCAAAGTGTTGGTGCATATGTGCACAGGATACATATACGATGCCATTGGGTTGGTAGAAAGACACCACCCAGATATGTCATGAGGGATGGGACTTATTGATAGAGTGAAATATGCCGGTATAGGTAAGCATGTGGCATTTTCAACGCAGGTATGTGTACCCTATGTTTTTGGGAATAGACACCGTTGTGTGGCACCATATGGGTCCTAAACACATATAGTCTGACCTGACATCATTTGGTGGGCCTCTGTATACATGAAGAAAATAGACTTAATAAGGGTCACATAGCCTTTGGAACCACACCTATTTTCAAAGTTTGAAGAAAATTCTGCCCAGTTTTCCAATAAGTACGAAAATGGAAATAAATGTAAGGGCAAAATGGTTATTTGATGAATAAAGCAAGCAACCTTTTATTTTTCCCTTTAATTGTAATAAATGTTGGCTAAAATAGGGAGAAGGAAAGGTAAATAATTTACTTGGGCCATATTTAAGTCAAAAGGAAAATCCTTGGCCAAGAATTTTATGCACATGCAAATTTACATTAAACAATAATATTATCATAAAGCAAGAAGCAATTGAAAGCTCCCTTTTCCATTGTAATTTGGTCAAGCAAGGGAAATAAGGGGAATATATATTTGTTTAGCTAATATATTAATTCAAGAAGTAAAAATGAGAGCCAATGAAAAACAAGCACATGTTAAGAAAAATGCAAGAAGAGAAATTATTAGATAAAGCTAATATATCTCCTTCCTCCTCTCATTTTCGGTCATCACCATTCAAGAGAGAGAGAGAAGAGTGTTCAAGAGCTCAAGAACACCAAGAACATCTAGGGTTTCAATAGGGCACAAATTCAAGGTAAGAACTTGAAATCAAGTTGCTTCTGCCTTTTAACTCCTTAGAATCTCCTCTAACATCTTCTTCTTCTTGAAATCCATGGTTAGCAAGCTAAATCATGAGGTTAGAGAAAGAAAGAAGGAAAAATCAAGGTGAACTTAGAAATATGTCTTATCTTGATGAATATATATTGATTGTTGTTGATTGTTTGGTGATTTGATTAGCTTGTTTTGCTTTGTTTTGTAAATTTGGGAAGATGAAACCCTAAAATGTTATGCTACCCAATTTTCCATTAATCATGTTTAAAAGGTAGTTAAGTGGTTAATCATGTGATTACAAGTGAAAAGGAAGAGTTTAAACAAGTGGAATAAAAAAAACTCCATTTTTCCTTTTTCTTTGGAATTCCGTCCAGACACTGTTCAAATAGGGTTAGGACTAGATTTCAGTGTTTTTGATGATTCCATTGTGTTTAGAATGGAAAATTGTGTAGCAATACTAATGTTCATGATTTTTGGATGCTTATGTTTAAATCTGGAAATTTATAAAGTTAAGGGGAGTTGCTATTTGATTTGTTTCCTTGGAGGCAGTCTGATTGTGCAATGAATTTTGTTGGCCAAACCAAGTCCCAATATTATGAAATTTGGCAGGATTAAAGTAGACATGTAGAGCTTTAATTTGGTGGGTAGAACATAATTTCTTGATGAGCAGATTAGGAGATATGATTTTTTAAAGTTGTGCTATGTTTCTGGAATGCAATATGGAACTGGGGAAGTTTGGCGAATTTTCAGGAAAAATGTGATAATAGTGACTAGCCTTTAGTATTTGTCCATGAAAATAAATTTAAGAAGCTTTATATATGCTTGGAAATCAGGTAAATTGGATTTCTCTAGAATTAATTATGATTTTCCAAAATTGGTCAGCAAAACTGGTAGATTGGATCAAACCTACAAAATTATGGTAATTAAAGTAATTTGGGCCCAAATATAAGAGACATGTCCTAAAGGCCCATATAGCCCCATTTGAAATTCAATTTCATGGCTCTAATGATATGGGTAATTATTTAAGGCCATAAGAAGTTAAGAAGAAGCATCTTTAATGGTTGGAAAAGAAAAAGGTACAAGAGGATGACTCAAGACACAAGGCAGTGAACTTACCTCTTCTGCATGTATTTGATATTTGTACTTGTGTACTAATGCATATGATTGCTTTACTTGATTGAATCATATATGAATGATTGTGTTAGACTCCAAGTTTTGATGAAACTAAAAGATGATTATGGGTCGTAGTAAGAAACTCATGTTTTGCAAATTTAAACAATGGTTGAAAATGTTACCAAATGCATCTCACAAAGTTCAAAGGTTATTGCTATGATTTTAACTGATACACTCTAGTGTTGGAAGCTTGCACTTGAGTGAGACTAGTTTTGTACTCGAGCACAGCGAGTGTTGGACTGAAAGTGTTTAATAGAAGCAGTCTTCCAACTAAAAATAATAGGACAACTCGAGTCATGGACTCAGTACTTGAGTGATGGTCTGATTTGCACTCGAGTATGAAGGCACACTCGTGGAAGTGTTTGTCAGAGAGACAAGTCAGAAATAGGAATCAGCTCTAGTACTCGAACCCCAAAATGACACTCGAGTGATAATAAAAAATGTACCCGAGTCCAGCAAGTGAAGTATAGAAAGTACTTTCTCGACAGTTAGCCAGAGCATGAAAGAGGAAGTGCACTCGAGTGAAGCACATGTATACTTGAGTGATAATCAAAACCGCACCTGAGTCCAACAAGTGAAGCATAGAAAGTTCTTTCCCGAGAGTCAGCCAGAGCATGAAACAGGAAGTGCACCTGAGTGATAGCTCAGCACTCATGAGTGAGAAAACTCACTTTTTCTAGAGATGATGCAAGTGTTAGATCCCATATGTTTTGATGATAACAAAGATTGGATTAATATTACAAAAGTCTTAAATAAAATGTTTGACCAAAGTAACTAAGTTCTTAATGGCAGGCAAAAGCAATACTCAAGTAGTTACTCAAGTAATAAAGAAGAACTGAAAGACAGAGAACAGAGAAAAGCATCACTGGCAGATTTTTGAAGGCATTACTCGAGTAAGCCCTCGGGTAACGAACCCCATTACTCGAGGGATCACTTGAGTAATATGTGAGAAATTCTTCCAGAAGCTCTCTGTCAAAAATTGTATGGGATTACTCGAAAGGCTCACTCAAGTAATCTGAAGAGTTGTTTAAACATTACTCGAGGGATCACTTGAGTAATTAGGCAATAATGATGCAGTAACTCTCAGGGAAGAAATAAATGACATTACTAAAAGGGATCACTCAAGTAATCTGTAATGTTTTTGAAATTTTACTCAAGGGATCACCTGAGTAATCAAGTAAACAAAGGAGAAGTTACTCTTAACCAAGATTTGGATGACTTTACTCAAGGGATTACTCAAGTAATGAGGGTAGAATTGCATACATTACTCAAGGGATCACATGAGTAAATAGAGATGAAAAGAAACACTTACTCGACGGATCACTCAAGTAAGCAAGTATGCAAAGTTTCATAAAATCAATGACTTTCTCTCTGGCATATTTTTAATGAGGTTACTCAAGGAACTACTCGAGTAATAGATAATAATCACTTCAGTAGTCACTCCAGTAATCAGGTCATAGTTGTTGACTTAACTATCTGCTAAGATTTTTTAAGGTTCACTCGAGTAATAAAGCATGATTACTGGAGTAATGCAGTACTAAAAGTATGATTTTAATCTATTGTTTGATGTTTTGTTATCTATAAGACTAATCTTTCATTGTATTAGTTTCCTAAGTATATTTGCAAAGAAATAATGAAGAGATCATGCATTAAGAGAAAAGTCAAGCATATCGTCCGCAATATCCGAAATGCTCATCTACTGCAAACGGCTAGTTTTCAAATTCGAAGAACGGTCAAACAAAGCTGTGTGACTCTAACGGACATGTTTGAAGTACTTCCAACAAACATCACAATTCATCTATATATATGGAACATTTAACGAAGACCATAACACAACAACTGAGAACAAAAACTCACATTGATCAATATATTCTTAGTGTTCTTTTTTCTTATATTCACTCTTTGTACTTCCATGATTATACATTTGCTCTATGAGAGAGATTTTCATTACAAGCTCAATATTTGTTATTGAGACAACTTAAGGTTGTGGAACCTTGAGTTAGGGATTTGATTACAATGTGTAAGTGGGAGTAAGTGTCTAGTAAAGGAACTTGCTGTATACTGAGGTGCCAAGAACCCACTGAATATTAGAAGATATAGTTAAACTATCAGAGAAGCTCTGAGGACTAGACATAGGTCAAAGTGGTTGTGGCTGAACCAGTATAACTCTCAGTGTACACTTTAGAGATATTTCTCTTAGCTCTTACCTGCTTTAAATTTTACAGTCAATTTTTATATATGCAATGAATTTTCTAGTATCACCTAATTCACCCCCCTTTGGGTGAGACACTTGTACTAACATTTAGTATCAGAGCATATGTCTTCTTGTGAAGGTCTAATAACCTAAGAAGGATCCAATGGCATGCATGGGTGAAGGAATTCTTCCCGATAGAGCTTTTATCACCAATCCTTTGGGTTTTAGTGGCGAACACTTCTCTTTCTGGAAATCCAAGTTTAGAGTATTCATAATTGCTATAGAATATGGATTATAGAACTTGATTAAAAGTGGAAAGTATCAACCTATAAAAGTTGTAGATTCACAGGAAAATTCCTAAAACGCCAGCTGAATATGATGAGAATGGCAAGAAACTCATCACTCTTAAGAGCAAGGCAATTCTAATGATCCAAAGTGCTTTAAGTCAAAATGAGTGTTTCAGGATCTGTACACTTTCAACAACTAAGGAAATATGGGAAGCCTTAGAAATAGCTCACAAAGGAACTTCGGGGATAATGGAAACCCCGATCAACACTCTAGTTACTGAATTTGATTTACTTCAAATGAAATTAGGTGAGTCAATAGCTGAATTTAAACTTAGATATACTCATCTTATTAATCAACTTGTAGCACTTGGGAAAGTCTCTGATCAACATACCTAAGTACAAAAGATTCTAAATATTGTTTCTAAAGACTGGGTGGCTAAAGTCACCACTATTAAGGAAGCGAAAGGCGAATCAATGCAATCGGTTGCTTCTCTAGTCAAAAGTTTTTCTGAATAAGAAAGTAAATTAAAGTTCAAACAAGAGCTAGAAGATATTGGTGACAAGAAGAAGAGAGGCCTAGTACTAAAAGAAAAAGAAGAAAATCAAGATAAGGATGAAGAGTTTGATGATGACGAAATGAGCATAATGATAAAATGATTCAGAAAGTTTTGAAAGAAAGGCCAAGGATTCACAAACTTTCAGAAAGGAGGAACAAGCAGTAAAGAACACATTATCTTCTATAAATGTGAAAAGCCATGACATATCAAATTAGAATGTCAATAACTGACTTAGAAGAATAAAGAAAAGAGAAACGGAATGTTCTACAACAAGAAAAAAGCCTTTGTATCTGCCATATGGGGAGACAGTTCATCTAACGAAGACAGCGATGATGAGGAAGTAGCCAATATTTGTTTGACTGCTCAAGAAGAGTAAGAAGAAGAAAAGGTAATTGATTCTAATCCTACATATGATGAATTACTTTCTGAATATAATGCCATACATTCTGAATTCATCAAAGTAGTTAAGGAATTAGTTGTTTTTAGAAAGAAAAACAAAAATCTAGAAGAAAAACTCAAAGATGGTTTAAAAAAGGATTGTGAAAATTGTTTTTCTTTGAAAAAGGAAAACACTAATTTCACAAAAACTCTTAAAAAAATCACTAAAGGGAGTGATATGCTAATTGTAATTTTAAAAGCTCAACGATTTATAAATGACCGATCTGGTATTGGATATGATCCAAAATTAGATAGAAGGAAAGGAAGAAAGAAAACAAGAGGTAAGACATACTTGAGTTATTTTCAGCATTCTGTACATACATCAAATCGTTTTACATATTGCAATTATTGTAATATTTGACTCAGAGGAATGTCTAATTGTAAAAATGAAAGACTTACAGTTATATAAGAAGAATCTCAAGGCCAAGCTTATAGCAAAAAGGGAAGGTAACTGCAATACTCTTGATATCAGTAGAAATTATTCTGAAGACTATTTTCTAAATAATACTGTTGAAAGTTGGTTATGGCATAACAGGCTAGCTCATGTCAACATGTACCAACTAAGCAAACTCCTCAAAAAGGATTTAGTACTTGGATTACCTAAAGTAAATTGCAGAAACAATTTGATTTGTGACGCATGTCAAAAGGGTAAACAAACTAAATCATCTTTCTAATTGAAAATTGAGATCACAACCAATAGACCACTTCAATTATTACACATGGATTTAATTGGACCAGCAAGAGTTAAAAGTCTTAGTGACAACTTATATTCATTGGTCATTGTTGATCATTTCTCTAGATTTACATGGACTATTTTTCTATCATCGAAGGATGAAACCTTTGCAGAATTTATTGTTTTTGCCAATAAAGTGCAAAATGAGAAAGGTATGTTCATTGTAGGTATCAGGACAGATCACGATGGAGAATTTGAAAATCAAGACTTTAAAGAATATTGTGATATTAATGGCATTGATCATAATTTCTTGCTCCAAGGATACCTCAACAAAATGGAGTCATGGAACAAAGAACAGAGTACTCACTGAAATTGCTAGAGCAATGCTGAATGAAAAGAATATGTCTCAAGTTTTCTGGGCTGATGCAATGAGCACAACATGCTATATTTCAAACAAAGCCTACATCATAACAAAACTTGGAAAGACACCATATGAACTATACAAAGGAAGGAAGCCAAACCTTGCTTATCTACATATAATCGGTTGTAAGTGTTTCATTCATAATAATGGTAAAGATAACTTAGGGAAATTTGGTTCTAAAATAGATGAAGGAATTTTCCTAGGCTATTCTAACTGGAGCAAAGCATACAGAGTTTTCAATAAACTAACATGTGTTGTTGAAGAATCAATTCATATTGTATTCGATGAATTTGAATCCTCTGACAAAACCATTGACGGTAAGCAAGAAGTTGCTTTAAATCAAGAGAAAGGCCAATCTAATCCTAAACCTTTCATCCCAGAAGTTGATCAAACCAAGGAAGAAGATCAGTCACTATTGTAACCCCCTGACTTTAAACACGTAATTATAATTTGATAACACATATTTAAATCGGATTAGAGACCATTGGATGCTTTAACCTCGTTTTAAACTTTCTGTCTCACAGTAAAATTTTTACAAAACTTTCAAAACTCTTTTTCCCATCTAGGTCTCAATTTCAATATGCGAATATAATTACCAGTGCAGTTAATATACATTCAATCATATCAGAGTGTATAACCGCATCCCCGGCAACTCCTGGGTTCTATGCATAAAAACTTGAAGGTTTATAAGTATACACTAGGGGATTACACAACCAAAATCGAATGTAGTATTCCTGATTCAGAATATACAGTAATCTCGAGTTCAAAATACATAACCAACATTTCCAATTCAACTATATACCCCCAAGGGTCCTAATTGCTCCGGGTTAGCCGCTTCTCCTTTGAGCCACACGCCCTGTCTGAAATGTTAGTCATAGGAAAGAATGAGATTCGAGAGAATCTCAGTAATAACAAACCACTCACACAATGCATAAACACAAAGCATGTACATAAATCACAAACAGCAACAGCAGCAGCAATTCACAGATACATGGTTTTCACCACAAACGACAGCACTCACGGCTGTATACACAATACGACAGCTCTTGCTGTAATCAACATCACGACAGCTTATGCTGTAATCACAATAACGACAGCTTACGCTGTAAACGACAGCTTGCGCTGTAAATGACAGCTATCACCAGCTGTAACCGTAGCAGCATCAAAAATCATCATAAAATAGTGATACAACACACATACAGTGCATTACACAAAGTATAAGAGAGAGAGAGAGTCACTACCTTGTCCTTTCCTGACGTCCTTCAGCGCAGTTGGCTCACGAGGGCGGCAAATATCAAAGCCTATAAACAAAATCAAGAATGGTGGATTAATTTCTTACCCCTAATTCCTACTTTCAAACACTTAGAATAGGTTCCATATGAGTCTATAATGAAAATTTACAAAAATACCCTCGGGGACCCGGCCTGGGCCCGCCGTACCCGGTCCGGTTGCACTTTTCCCGAAATTCTAATCTGGGCTATCCTAACATATTTCTGCCCAAGGAATCCATTTCCGTACTCGGAATTATCAAATTCAATGTTAAATTACAAATTTACCCTTGGCAGCCCCACTTTAAGGGTTTTAGGGGCATTTTCCTAATTATGCCTTTTCGGCCTTTTCCGAAAAAGTGACCAACTGTAACCCCACCTAATTTTCGCCCCTGAACTCAATGGAACCATCAAATCATTGAAAATCCAACTCTATGACCCATTTCTAGAGCTGGACGAAATTTATGAGTTCTCCGGGGAAAATCGGGGTTTTACGATTTCGGCTCCGTAAACGCGTTCCTTTCTACTCCTAACCACTTTATTAACCTTTACATTAGGTTACAACTAACATTAAGACCCAATTTGGGCAGCATAACCCCTAGGCCATATCATTTCCAAACTTTAAAACCAATGCCAATCCGGTGAAATTTCACAGATTAAATTGCCCACAGCAACCAGAATAAGCAATATACGAAAGTTTGGAAGTTACCTCAAGCTCCCACAAGCTTTTCCCAAATATGGCTAAACCCTAGCCTATTTGAACAATGAAATTCCTTGCTTCAAAACCTTAATTCACATAGAGGAATAGCTTAGGAGGAGGATTATACACATTAGGTACAAATTCACTGAAGAAATCGACCTACCTTGTGAGATTTCTCCTTCCTTCTCTCTATTTTTCTCCAAGCTCTCTCTCACGTTTTTTCCTCTTGCTTCAGCTGAAAATGGCGTGAAATGGCTGAAGAAGATGAGCAATTTGATTAATAATCCATGCTGACATCATCTTTTAATGAGTTGATGTCATAATTCCTTATTTTCCCATTTTCGGATTTGTTGGCAGATTTTCTGACCGAACTTTGATAAATCATAAATAATTCTAGAAAAATAAAATTGGAGTGATTCCAAAGCCTATATAACCCTTATTGAGTCTAGTTTTAAGGAAAAATATAGAATCTATCTGGAAGGAATCACAAAATTCCCAGAATTTCAATCTTTGCATACTGTTCCAGAAAATAATTAATTTCGCTGTGCAAACTTCAAAAATTCAAAACTCTTAGGTCACAAATCAAAATGATACAAATTATATGTCCATTTTGAAGCTTGACATGTGAACTTTAAGACTGGAAAATTTCAGAATTTTTAGACACCATTTGCCTATTTAAAACATCCATACAAATCGACTGCCCTGTACAGAGTTTCAATGGACAGAGTTTCCAACTTTTGCACAATTGTTCCCAATAGTTCCAATTTCACAATAAACACTCTCCCCACATGAATTTTCACAAGGAAGCCATTGGAATCATTAAAACATCCAAATTCCCATCACCCATTCTCCAAAAGTGTTTATTCAACAATAATTACAGTCACTTTTGAAGTCATTAGCCCTTAATCGCTTTTTGGGATATTACAACTATGACAACTTAGAGCCTCAAAATATAATAAAAGTCATCCCCTAGAGCAAGTCATAGAAGATGTTAATGAAGGAGTCAAAACTAGGAATAAAATTTTCAATGAAGTTAGTTTTTTTGCCTCTATTTATAAGATTGTACCTTCTAACATTGACGAAGCCCTGTCAGACAATGATTGGATAATAGCAATGCAAGAAGAGCTAAACCAATTTAAAAGAAATCAAGTTTAGGATTTGGTACTCTGACCTAAGGATCATCTGATCATTGGTACTAAATTGGTATTCATGAACAAACTTGATGAATCCGCAATCATTGTAGAAATAAGGCAAGATTGGCGGCCAAAGGCTATTATCAGGAAGATGGAATTGATTATGAGGAAACGTATGATCCAATGGCTAGATTGGAAGCTATACGAGTATTCTTAGCCTTTACATGCATCAAAGGATTCAAACTTTATCAAATGGATGTTAAAAGTGTATTTCTAAATGGCTACATCATGGAAGAAATGTATATAGATCAACCTCCAGGTTTTGAAGATGTAACCAAACTTGACCATGTTTTCAAATAAATAAAAGATTTATACGGTCTAAAATAAACCCCAAGAGCATGGTACGAAAGGATGAGTAAATTTCTCATTGATCAAGGTTTTGTACGAGGAAGATTTGATACAACACTTTTTACAAAACAAAAATGAGATGATATTTTAATTGTACAAATTTATGTCGATGATATAGTTTTTGTTAGAAAAAGTGTTTCACCAAAGAGGGGGGTGAATTGGGTGATATTGAAATTTCTTTCAAAAATATAAAAAGAATTAAAACAGTAATGAGTAAGGAGAAATATCACCGAAGTGTACACCGGGAGTTATACTGGTTCGGTCACAACCACTTTGACCTACGTCCAGTCCTCAGAGCTTCTCTGAGAGTTTTCACTATAGCTTCCAAGATTCAGTGGGTTCTTGGCACCTCAGTACAAGCAAGTTCCTTACACCTGGACACTCGCTCCCCCTTACAGGTTGTAATCCAATCCCAACTCAAGGTTCCACAACCTTAAGTTTTCTTAATAACAAATATTGAGTTTGAATGAAATATCTCTCTTACAGAGTAAATGATAATCACTGAAGCATAGAAATACAATTTCAATGTGAAAACAGAGCAATGAACTTAATGATACGTTCGTATGTGTGTTCTTGTGTTTTCTTGCATTTTTTCTGTTCAGATGTTCCCATATATATAGTTACGTTGGTAATGATTGCTGGAACATATTTCTTCATGTCCATTGGAGCGTGCGCAGCCATTATTGACATTTCTAGTTTTTGAAAAACATACGTTACGGTAGGTGACGGTCGGTGACATTTGAGCATCGCTTTTGACTTTCTTTATTTGGTAAGATCTCTTCACTGTTTACCTGTTGAAATGCTAAGTACACTAATATAATGAAAAGTTAATCAAACAGGAAACAGAATAATGACCGTTGGAATGATTTCAAACTTTCTGGATTAGCTTACTCGAGTAGCTCCTCGAGTAACCCTTGAAGTTTACTCGAGTAGCTCCTCGAGTAACATCGTGAAATCATTGTTCAACTGCAAGTCAATGAATAAATATAAGATTACTCGGGTAGTACATGGAGTAAACTAAATTTCATACCTTTGGGAATAGTTATTTACTCAGGTAGCTATTCCAGTAATGCTTTTGAAACTTCATAGCTTATTGGGGTAACACCTCGAGTAATCCACTTAAAATCCTTTGATTACTCGATGCTCTACTCCAATAATGTTGGCAGGATTTCAAGGCCGAGAGCAAATACCTTGTTACTCGAGTAGGGACTCGAGTAATGTATTCATTTTTGCATAGGTTACTCAGGAGTTCCTCGAGTAACTGAGACTTTTGAACATGATTTACTCTGGTAATGACTTGAAGTTTTCTTTGAAAACATTTACATATACTGGGGTACTTACTCGAGGAATCACTTAAAATAAACCATGAAAAATAAACTTGTATACTAGAGTAAGTACTAGAGGAAGATGAAATAAAGAAAGATCAAGTCACTCAGGTACCAACCTCAAGTTTTCACTTACCTTAGTCTGTTACTCAAGTAGCTCCTCGAGTAACATTGGCAGTGGTACAAAGTGCCGAGAGTTACATCTTTTCACAAACAGAGTTACTGGAGTAGCTCCTCGAGTATCATGAAAAACTTGAAGGGAACTGGAAGTTTCTGACCTGGTTACTCGAGTAGCTCCTCGAGTAACATTAGCAGTGGTACAAAATGCCGAGAGGTCCATATTTTAGGAAACACAGGTACTCGAGTAGCTCCTCGAGTATCATGGGGAAAACTTGAAGCCAACTGGAAGTTTTCACATGGTTACTCGAGTAGCTCCTCGAGTAACATTAGCAGGCCGAGAGCAATCTTAAAAATTTACCTGGTTACTCGAGTAGCGCCTCGAGTAATGGTGGCAGGTAACTGGAAGTTTTGCTTGGTTACTTCAAGTTTTGGCTCATTACTCGAGTAGAGCCTCGAGTAATGCCTTAGAAATTGTACTTCTGATCAAGTTCCTCAGCATTTTCTTTTGGCCAATCTTCACTACTTCCATGCTTACCTCAAGTAAAGCTTATTCCTGTCATTACTTAGTTCAAACTTGATTATTAAACATTTCCTTTTCAAACCATTCTTTTGTTATAATCAAAACATGAGATCTAACAGTTTTCGGTGCTACTAATGAAACCTTGTGTAAGGAATTTTCTAAGATATTACAGGGGAAGTTTAAGATGTCAATAATAGGAGAATTGAATTTCTTTCTCGATTTGCAAATTGAACAAAGAATGAATGGAATTTTCAAATCTCAAAAGAAGTATTTGAAAGAGCTATTAAAGAAGTATGGAATGGTTGAAGTAAATGGAATGGACATGCTTATGGTCTCAACTACGTTGCTTGATGCTAATGTCAAGAGAAAATATTACACCATTACAAGAATAGAGGAATGATTGGATCATTACTCTATCTCACTGCAAGCAGATCTGACATTCAATGTTGGTATGTGTGCAAGATATCAATTAGCACTAAAGGAATCACATACTGAAACCATCAAACAAATCTTTAGATACCTCGCTGACATGGTAGAATCAGGTTTCTGGTATCCTAAAGGAAGAAGTGAATATCTAGTTGCATACTCAGACTCTGATCATGAAGGATACAAGACAGACAGAAAGAGTACCAGTAGATATCAATTAGCACTAAAGGAATCACATACTGAAACTATCAAACAAATCTTTAGATACCTCGCGACATGGTAGAATTAAGTTTCTGGTATCCTAAAGGAAGAAGTGAATATCTAGTTGTATACTCAGACTCTGATCATGAAGGATACAAGATAGACAGAAAGAGTACCAATAGATAAAGCCAGTTTCTTAGAGGTTCACTAGTGTCATGGTTTAGCAAGAAACAAAATACAATGTCTCTTTTGTCAATGGAAGTTGAGTATGTTGCAGCATCAAGTTTTTGTGCACAAGTGTTATGGCTAAAGCAACAATTACAAGATCTTTGTATTTATTTGAAGGAGATACCTATATACTGTGACAACAATAGCAAAATAAGCTTGGCAAAGAATCCTATTCAATACTCCAAAACCAAGCATATTGATGTTAGACATCATTTCATCAAAGATCATGTCCAAAAGAAAGATGTCAAAGTGATATTCATTCTAATTCATTTTCAACTAGCTAATATTTTTACAAAACCTCTTGCACAAGATCAATTCTTATATATTAGAAGAGAATTGGGAATGGAAAATCTCAATGAATTGTAAGTTATTTAGTGTTTATAAAATGTTAGATGATGATATTTATTGATGTTTTGATGATTACTAACTTAAGCTTCAGAGTTTCTGGCAATATGTTTTGCAGACTCTTGATCTTCTGTTTTGGGGTATAAAAAGCAAAGGTTAACAAAGTATTGTTTCACTCAAGGGACAACTTCAAGTAATCTATATTACTCGAGTGATAACTCGAAGTGATGATAAACATCACTTGAGTAACCATTGAAAATGAGGCAGAGAAGCATTAATTCAAAAGGAAATGGCAAAACGGATGAAAGTGGACAATCGGGAGCTAAAAAGACTGATAACTTGAGTAGCTACTTGAGTAATGCCTCATAGTCACTCGAGTTTTCACTCGAGTAATCATGACAACAGATTACAAATCAACCTTCTTTTCAACTCAATTGTGCCTTAAAGTATCATCAAATTAACAAGGGAATATACATAAATAATTATAATATTACTTATGCCATGTATGCATTTAAATTTGCTTCATTTTTAAATTTTTGATATGATAACTTGAGTAGCTACTCCAGTATTGCCTCAAGATCACTCAGTAGCCTCTAGAGTGATGTCGGGCACTAGGGATTTATCTGTTGCAACTCAGTCATTTTTCTCAAATCTCCTTGAGTGATTCTCCTATTGATCTCCTAAAAAATTTTCATAAACATTTTTTCATAATCAAAAACTAGTGATTTTTACTTCCAAAAACCTCTCAGATTTCTCAAAATCTCTGGCCCTAACTCACGATTTTTGACACCAATTTTCAAAAAATTCTTGATTCTCTCAATCAAAATGGTTAGAACCAAAACCACCCTTCCCAATACTCCTTCTGAATCTTCTAATCCTCAGCAATCGGATGAATATCTCAATCTCCTCTAACCAAAAGACAAAAACTCACTCCTAGATCGAAAGCAAAATCCAAGCCGCAAGCCAAACTTAAGGTCAAAGGAGTTTTGATCAAGGAACCTATTGTCACAAGAGCTCAATCTAAGAAGAAAATTCCTTCAGGTAGAGGCAAAGAGACTAAACCACCATCTTCACCTCCTTCTTATTTGTCTAACACTCCCTCCTTCTCTAAAAAACCATCTAAAAAGGCCAAATTTGACTGAAAACTTGCCCAAGCTATGGCAAGTATACTAGATGAGGCTCACAAATCCAGAGGAGGGAAGCAAGACCAATCTTTAAAGGAACCAAAAGACAGGGAAGAAGAAATTACATTCCCTCGAAAGGTACTCAATGTGAAGAAGATTGAGGAGTATCAAAAATTCAGAGATCGCTTTTCAAGAAGAAAAGTGTGCAAGATGCACTTTATTGACCTTAGTGTTCTTCAAGAGGTATTGAAATTCAACCTCAATCCTTATCTTGAGTCATATATGCCTTGGCGTTCAATTAAACTTCCATTTTACTCCAAGATAGTAAAGCATTTCTATTGCAATTTAGAGCCTGTCAGTGATCTCCTTCATGATGCTTTAAAAGAAGAAATGCTTTCTAAGGTTAGAGGCCAATAAATCTTAATCTCACCCTCCAAAATAAACACGTGGTTAGGGATAGAGGATCCCCCTGAAGATATTTATCATACCTTTGACTTGAGCTAGTTGTTTTCAATTCTAAGGCCTGGTAAGATAATGGAAACTCTCAATTTTAAACCGAGTGATATGTGTGATCTTCATCGAGTACTATAGTATATCTATTCTAGAGTCATAGTAAACAAATCAAACAACTTCACTTATTTCATAGAGAGGGATTTCAGAAAATTTGCCTTATTCCTTCTCAAAGAGAAAAAGGACTTAGGAGAATATATTTTTGATGAAATTAAAAGATATAGGTTTGAAGGAAAAATGACCACTTCAATGTCTTATAATCAGCTTATATCCTTATTCTTGAAAAAGAATAAGATTTGGTACTTGGAGAAGAATGAACCAATTGAAAGGCTAACTCTAGTGGGACGAAATCAGATTGGGAAAGTGCATATTGATATTCCCTTGAAGACTCCTCTTGAATCTGGTTCCAAGAAGAAAAAGACTAAAGATGAATCCAGTAGGTTAGATGATACTCAGTCGTCTGCTTCTCCTTCTAATTCTTCCCATCGTTCTTTGGTTTAGCATTGCAGACATTTATGGAGAATATTCTTAAGGGTTTTGACATTACAAATACAAATGCTGAGTTGATAACTAATATGAATGTGAAGATAGAAGAGCTTGTGGAGAAAAATGGATAAGAGGCATGAAGAGATGTTGGTAGAACAGCGGGCCCAGGGTGAACTTCGGAGATCACTTCATGCTAGACTTGATGCTATAGCACCTGGTCTATCCGCTCTTAGTCTATCTATACCTGTTTCAGTTTCTGAGCCAATACCTACTTTTATACATTCTTTTAATCCAGAGCCAGTATTACCTTTTGAGCCTAGACCTTCTGAGCTCGACCTTCTTCTATTCCTCTTCCTACTTTTCCTATCACCATCCCCAGAAGCCTCCTATTCTCTATGCTTGACCCAGAAACATCCGAGACCATTTACATCACCACTGATGAATTAGTCCCTTCGGTCCAGCCAGTCCAACCAGAGCCACTGCCCATACCTATTGCTTCACCTGCAGGCACTAAAGAAGTAATTGTTTCTCTAGTAAGCATCAGTCCCTTGGTTGTACAGAGGAAGTAGAGGTTACTTCTCTAATTCCATTTACATAAAATCCTTTACAGGTACCTCCATTAAATCTCCCTGAACCTGAATCATCACCTTCAGAATTTTCCAGTTCAAGTGATTCACATGGCTCTGGATTTACACTTCTTATTGTCAATCCCATTTTTGCAGTCCAGCCATCTAGCCCTACTCCTTCTCTTGATTGATCCTACCCTTATGATGAAGACAAAAAGGGGGAGATGAACTTGGGAGATTTTGTGAAAAATGATGTGATGTGATTTTGTAAAAGAATGCATGTGGATATGGGTACATAGGGTTTAATAGAGCTTTATTACCTTTATTAGTTTTTGTTTGAAGTTTGGTTATGTTGATATCATGAACTCATCCTGCTATTTCAATTGAAGTTATATTACATTGTGGACTAATGAATTTTTTATTTGTATGCAAGGTGAACAAATTAGAACATATTTACAAAATTATGAGCTTTTGATTTTAACATCATTAAAATTGGATTCAAAAAGATTTCAAATACTAAATTTCTCCAAATTATTAGATTTGGATTCAAAATGATCTTCCTAAAGTCATTTCGAAAGAGTTTCAAGCTTAAATTAAACAAAAGATTTCATATGAAAAGTTATCAAGAAGCATATAATTAAAAACTCAAATTCAAAATTTTTTTCAAAATCATCAACTTTTGTGATTATAAAAATGGGGGAGAATGTTAGATCCCATATGTTTTGATGATAATAAAGGTTGGATTAATATCAGAAAAGTTTTAAAAAAAAGGTTTGAACAAAGTAACTAAGTTTTTAGTGGTAGGCAAAAGCATTACTCGAGTAGTTTCTCAAGTAATGAAGAAGAACTGAAAGATAGAGAACAGAGAAAAGCATCACTGCCAGATTTTTGAAGGCATTACTTGAGTAAGCCCTTGGATAATGAACCTCATTACTCGAGGGATCGCTCAAGTAATGCGTAAGAAATTGTTCCAGAAGTTCTCTATCAAAAATTGCATAGGACTACTCGAAGGGACTACTCGAGTAACCTACAAAGTTATTTAAAACATTACTCAAGGGATCACTTGAATAATCAAAGCAGCAATGATGCAGTAACTCTCAGCTAAGAAATAAATGACATTACTTGACGGGATCACTCGAGTAACCTGTAATGTTATTTGAAACATTACTCGAGGGATCACCCTAGTAATCAGGTAAGTAAAGGAAAAGTTAGTCTCGGTCAAGATTTGGATGGCTTTACTTGAGGGATTACTCAAGTAATAATAGTAGAATTGCAAGCATTACTTGAGGGATTATTCGAGTAATCAGAGATGAAAAGAAAC
Source organism: Inga leiocalycina (assembly GCA_963242795.1). NCBI lineage: Eukaryota > Viridiplantae > Streptophyta > Magnoliopsida > Fabales > Fabaceae > Inga > Inga leiocalycina. The sequence goes on from OY725323.1 coordinate 49,365,976, forward strand.
ACTTACTTGAGGGATCACTCGAGTAAGCAAGTGTGCAAAGTTTTATAAAATGAATGACTTTATCTCTGGCATATTTTTAATGAGGTTACTGGAGGGACTACTTGAGCGATGGATAATAATCACTCCAGTAGCCACTCCAGTAATTAGGCCATAGTCATTGACTTAACTCTCTGCCAAGATTTTTTAAGGTTCACTCGTGTAGCCACTCGAGTAATGAAGTACTGAAAGTATGATTTTAATCCATTGTTTAATGATTTGTTATCTATAAGACTAATCTTTCATTGTATTAGTTTCCTAAGTATATTTGCAAAGAAATAATGAAGATATCATGCTTTAAGAGAAAAGTCAAACATATTATCCGTGACATCTGAAACGCTCATCTACCACAAACGGCTAGTTTTCAAATTTGAAGAATGGTCAAATGAAGTTGTGTGACTCTAATGGACATGTTTGAAATGCGTCCAATGGACAACACAATTCATCTATATATATGGAGCATTCAACGAAGAACAGAACAAAACAACTAAGAACAAAAGCTCACATCGATCAATATATTCTTAGTGCTATGTTTTCTTATACTCACTCTTTATACTTCCGTGATTATATATTTGTTCTATGAGAGAGATTTTCATTACAAACTTAATATTTGTTATTGAGACAACTTAAGGTTATGGAACCTTGAGTTGGGGATTTGATTACAACGTGTAAGGGGGAGCGAGTGTCCAGTAAAGGAACTTTTGTGTACTGAGGTGCCAAGAACCCACTGAATCTTGGAAGATATAGTGAAACTCTCAAAGAAGCTCTGAGGACTGGACATAGGTCAAAGTAGTTGTGGCCAAACTAGTATAACTCTCAGTGTACACTTCAGAGATATTTCTCCTAGCACTTAACTGCTTTAAATTTTACAATTAATGTTTATATACACAATGAATTTTCTAGTATCACCCAATTCACCCCTTCCTGGTAAAATACTTACACTAACAGCAAGTGCTCAAACAAAAGGGTACATGATACAAGATATACTGATGTATTTAATTGAGGATCAATACACTCGAGTGAGGACCCACATCACCTGCGAGTGTAAAATTACACTCTTGACATTTTTTATGCGAGTGATGCATAAAAGTGAAGTCAGAAGCATGAGAAATACTTATGCACTCAAAGTCAACATTTGTCACTCGAGTGATGACCTCCACACTCACGAGTTAAGATTCACACTCCTAAAGAAATTATGCAAGTGTTACCCAAAGCCACAAGTTCAATGTACAAAATAGATATGCACCCAAGTAATATATGAGCACTAGAGCAAAGGATGAATTTATGCAAGTACTAGCTAGAAAATATGTAGTGCACTCGAGTAAGACTTCTTGGCACTCGAGTGATGCTCTGACAAAAGTCCAAATGCAACAGGCTTACACCAATCAATACAACATGGTTCAATATTATTTATTTATTATGGTTTCACTTATAATTATTATTAAACTTCATTTAACATCTATTTCAAGTGTGGAATAGGAAATTGAATCTTTGAATCTGAGATGCATGCAGTAAGTCAACAATGACAGACATGATCATTTCATCCAAAATCAAAAGCATACATGTTAGAAACCTACTACCATATCTTGTCTAGAGGTTTCCACACGTACGGATGCGCTCCACAACATAATACTCTACTCCACAACGACTATTACTCAACGAACCAAAACCAATGTGCTATAAATTCAAAGCTTTAGAGACTATTCGATACAGAGAACACAAAACATGAAATTCATACAAGTAAACACATGAGTCTTAGTTTTTCACATTTACTCTGTATTCATATTGTACATCAGTGTTTATCATTTCTACTCTGTAAGGAAAGTCAAAACCCTATTTCATTCATATTTCTTGATCTCAAGGTAAAGGGACATTGAGAGTGTAGATCTCATATAGGAGAAGTAGTAGAGAATACAAGGAAGGTTATTCAGCACATAAGACTTGCTGTAAGCGGGAGAGAAATTAGAATATTTTTCCTCATAGTCCTTGAGGGGACGATTTTTGTTTTATGGCGTTCTGAGAGCCGATTTAATCTTGGAAGAATAGTTGAAATCTCAGTAGGTCTTGATCTCTGAGGATTAGATGTAGGCCGAACCAGTATAACTCTCTGTGTGCAAATTCTCTCAACTCTACTCTATCTCTATCCATATTCGAATCACCGTAACAAGCCAAAAATTCATAACATCATGCAATTCAACCCACTCTTGGGTGAAGCTTGCCTCTTTCATTTGGTATCAGAATGAGGTCTTTTCTGAAGAGCTTAATAGCTTGAGAAGGATCTAGTAGATGGCAACAATGGGTGAGAACATTCTTCCTGACGAAGCTTCCATCACTAGACCTACTTGTTTTCTTAGAGAGCATTTTTCATCCTGGAAAGCAAATTTCAAAGTGTTCGTGATGGCAAATGAATATAGGATATAGAATGTGATACAATATGGTGATTATGCTCCAACGAAGAAAATCAAAGATTGAATCATGAAGAAGAAACTAGAGGAGTTTGATGACAATGACAAGATGTTAGTAACATTGAATAGTAAAGCTATTTGAATGATATAGAGTGCTCTAAGTCAAAAGGAATATTTTCAAATATGCACTCTACCAACAGCTAACAACATATGGGATGCACTTGAAATAGCTCATGAAGGTATATCTAGAATAAAATAAAATAGAGTCAATACTCTAATAATAGAGTATGATCTGTTTCGAATGAAACCTTATGAGAGATCTCAGAATTCGAACTTAGATATACTCATCTTGTCAATCAGCTATCTGCACTTAGGAAAACCTTTGATCAAGATTCTCAAGTCAAAAAAATTCTCAACATTCTCATAAAAGAATGGGAAGTAAAGGTAACATCTATCGAAGAAGCCAAAGGAGAATCGATGAGATATGTGGCTACACTCTTTGGCAGTCTTTTTGAATATGAAAGAAAGCTGAAATTCAAGAAGGAACTAGAAGAGTCGATGACAAAAAGAAAAAGGGGATTGCTTTTAAAGTCATATTGGAAGTTAATTTATCATATAATGAAGATGAACTTGATGATGAAGATATTGAAATAATCGCAAGAAAATTTAAGAAATTCTATAGAAAATGTCAAAAGAATTTCAAGAATTATCAAGGAGGACCAAGCAAAAAAGAAAATAAAGAGTAACAGATTGTATGCTATGAATGTGGGAAATATGAACACATCAAATTTGAATGCTTCAAAAACAAATATAAGAAAAAGCGGAGAAAGAAGGCATACATATCATCCATATGCTATGATAGTTTGTCTGATGAAGAAGGAGGTATGATAAAGTTACAAACATATGCTTGATAGCTAAAGAAGAATCTAATTCTGAAGTTAGGGATTTTGAACCTATCTATGATGAATTATTATCTGAATATAATGCATTACATACTAAATTCAACAAAATAGCTAAAGAAATAGTTAGTTATAAAAAGAGAATAAAAGAGTTAGAAAATGGTATTACAGGCTGTACATTCTTTAAAGAAAAAGATAAGAAAATATCTAGTTTAATGAATACCTTGGAAAAATTTACTAAGGGTAGTGAAACACTTAAAGTTATCTTGAAGTCACAAAGAGTCATGCCTGATAAATCTGGAATTGGATATAATTCTGTTCAAGATAAAAATAAAAAGAATATGAAGAAAGGTAGCAAGACTTATCTGAAACACTTTAAAAATTTTGCTCATGCATCAAATCCATTCACATCATGTAGTTACTACAATAGAAAAGTACATTATACTTCATATTGTCATTTTAGAAAAGGAAAAACTATTGGCACATACAAATAGGTTTCGAAAGGAAGACATATATTACATATTAACAATGAAGGACCCAAGAAAGTGTGGGTACCTAAAACTTAATGATATTACTCTAGGTATATCTCAAAGTATCAAGAGTAAACAAGTGGTATATTGACTATGGATGCTCGAGACACATGACTGGTGACAGAGATAAGTTCACCATATTAGAAGCTAAAGAAGAAGGAAGAGTAACCTTTGGAGAAAATCAATCTGGATGTAGTGCTAGAATTGGCGAAGTTGGAAAATCCAGTGGAGTTTAAATCAATGACGTATACTATGTTGAAGGATTATGTCACAACCTCCTAAGCGTGAGTTAAAGCACTGACAAACATAACTGGGTAATCTTTGATTCAAAAGAATGCTTGATAGTAAACAAGAAGGATCTACAACTTAATAAAGTATCTATCAAAACAAAGATTTGAGCTTAAAAGGAGGGTAATTGCTATACTATTGATTTAAATTCAAATAATCTAGAAAACTATTTTCTTAGCAAATCAGAAGAAAGTTAGTTATGGCATAAAAGATTGGCTCATGTTAATATGAACCAACTTGACAAGCTGATTAGAAAAGATTTAGTTATTGGTCTTCCTAAACTTAAATTCCAAGATTGCATGATTTGTAGTGCATATCAAAAAGGAAAATAGACTAAAACCTCTTCCAAAATAAAGAAAGAAATTTGAACACCAAGACCTTTACAATTACTTCATATGGATTTAGTTGGTCCTTCAAGGGTAAAACGTTTTAGAGGAAATTTGTATAGTCTTGTAATTTTTTATGATTACTTAGTTGAAAGAAAGAACAGAATCCTCATAGAAATGGCAAGGGAAATGATTAATGAAATGAAATCTCACAAGTGTTCTGGGTGGATGCTATGAGTATTGCATGCTACATTTCAAATTGAGCATATATCCGCAAAACACTTGGAAAAACACCGTATGAATCTCTACAAAGGAATAAAATCAAACATTGCTCATCTACACATCTTTAGATGCAAGTGCTGCATTCACAATAATGGTAAAGAAAATTTGGGTAAATTTGATTCAAAGTTTGATGAAGGTTTGTCTTTAGCCTATTTTAATAGAAGTAATGCATATAAAACTTTTAATAAAAGAACATGTACTATAGAGGAAACCATTCATATTGTATTTGATGAACTTAATTCTCAAATAAAGCCTTTTGATGAAGAAGAAATGGATTTGATAAAGAAAAGTAAAAACTTGAGTTTTTTCAAATCAAAATGATTTTGAAAATAAAGAAATTGTTAATGATCAACCAAAAGAATGGAGGCACATGTAAGATCATCCAATTGATCAAGTAATAGGAGATGTCCAAGAAGGTATCAAAACTAGAAATAGAATCCAAAATAAGGTAACATTTTCTGCATTTATTTCTAAGATTGAACCTCTAGAATTGAAGAAGCACTTTTTGACAACAATTAGGTAATTGCTATGTAAGAAGAGTTGAATCAATTTCACTGTAACTAAGTTTGGGATTTGGTACCCCGACCGAAAGAACACTTGGTTATAGGAACCAAATGGGTTTTTAAAAACAAACTTGATAAATCAGAAATCATTGTAAGAAACAAGGCAAGGTTAGTTGCCAAAGTCTATAATCAAGAAGAAGGTATTGATTATATAGAATCATATGCTCCAGTGGTAAAATTGGAAGCTATACGAGTACTCTTAGCCTTTGCATGCATTAAAGGTTTTAAACTTCATCAAATGGATGTCAAAAGTGCATTTTAGAATGTTATATCATAGAGGAAGTATATGTAGAACAACCTCCTGCTTTTGAAGATGACACAAAACCTGATCATGTTTTTAGACTAAAGAAAGCTTTATAGGGTTTGAAACAAGCACCCAGAGCTTGGTATGAAAGATTAAACAAATTTCTTCTTAATCAAAACTTTGTTAGAGGAAAATTAGGTACAATACTCTTCATCAAACACAACAAAAATGATCTTTTAATAGTTCAAATATATGTTGATGATATCATATTTGGTGTTGCTAATGAATCTCTTTGTTAAGGATTTTCTAAGCTTATGGACGGAGAATTTGAAATGTTAATGATGGGAGAGTTAAACTTCTTTCTTGGACTTCAAATCAAGCAATGGAAGAAAGGGATATTTATATCTCAAACCAAATATTTAAGAGAATTATTGAAGAAATACGGGATGGACAATGCTAATAGCATTGATACTTTAATAAGCTCTACCACACTACTGAATACCGATGTAAAAAGCCCTGAATTCAAAATTTCTAAATATAGAGGAATGATTGGTTCATTACTCTATCTACCAACAAGTAGGTATGATATCCAATTCAGTGTTGGAATATGTGTAAGATATCAATATGCTCATGAGGTATTACATACAGAAACTGTGAAAAGAATTTTCAAGTACCTAAAAGGCACTATAGAACGTAGTCTATTGTATCCAAAAGGTGGAAATGAGTATTGAATGACATATTCATATTTAGATCACAGAGGATATGAAACTGATAGAAAAAGTACCAGTGGATAATGTCAATTCCTTGGAGGTTCTTTGGTTTCTTGGATCAGCAAGAAGCATAACACAGCATCATTAACTTCAACTGAAGTAGAATACATAGTTGCAGCAAGCTATTGGTCACAAGTACTTTGGTTAAAGCAACAACTTCAGGACTTGGGGATATACTTGAAGGAGATACCTATTTACTATGACAACACAAGTACTATTAGTTTGGCCAAGAATCCTGTACAATATTTAAGAACCAAGCATGAGATCTTATTCAGAAAAAGGATGTCAAAGTAGAATTCATACTAATGCATCTTCAACTCGCAGATACATTCACAAAGTTAATAGCCAAGATCAACTTTTATATGTACGGAGAGAATTAGGAATGGTTAATCCCAATGATCCATAAGATTTTATTGTTAATAATTATATGTAATGTGTGTTTTAATGTTAATCCTGCTAACTTAAGTATTGGAGAATGTTAAAAGTTTTTTTGCAAGATTGCACCTCAAGTGCACCATGTACGACTCGAGTGCAAGTGTCTCTCACTTGAGCACAATAAACTCTCCCTCGAGTCCATCTATCATTCAATATACTCTACTTCTAGCTATGTAAAATTGGTATTGACAGAGTGTGTGTGAACTCTTGGGACTCACTCGAGCATATAAAAAGTATTAGACCTCACTCAAGTGTAGGAAAAAGTTCACTCGAGTAGCAAAAACACTCAACAAGAACACTCAAGCAGTAGAGAGAGATATATGCAAATACTAATCCCAAAGCATGGTTACTCAAGTGATCTAGGATGACTTAAGACAAAGGTAAAAAGTATAACAAGATACACTTAAACTAGTACTCATTTACATGCTTTTATGAAATTTTTTGTTTCGCACTTGAGAATAAAATTGTCTCACTTGAGTGTGGTATGAATAACACTCGAGTACTAGGGATGTTTACTCAAGTGATGGGGCTTATATCAGTCACACAAACAGATCAAACCATTGCACTTTCTTATCTCACTCACACTCGTCTCCTCACTCAAAAATTGCAACTACTCACCCCTAACCATTATCTACTCCTAAACACCTAATCATTTCCTATAAATTTCTCACTCTTGCCCTAACCTAGATACATTATTAAAAAATCTCTCCAAGTCTTTAAAGTCTTCTTACCTCTCATTTTCTCTTTGAATTACTCAAAATGGTGAGAATAAAGATCCATTAACTCTCCCAGAAGAGTCCCACTCCTTCTCCATCTCACTTTGTCGTAAGTGAATTAGAAACACCAATGGCAACTCTGTTAGATTCCAAGTTTTGATGATAACAAAATATTATTGCTTGTTATAGTAAGAAACTTATGTTTTGCAAGTTCAGACAATGGTTAAAAATATCACCAAATTCATATCACTAAGTTTAGAGGTCATTGCTGTGTTTTTAACTGATGTACTCGAGTGATGGAGCTAGCACTCGAGCAATAAGTACTTTTACACTTGAGCACAAGCAAGTATTGACCTGAAAGTGCTTAATAGAAGCAGACTCTAGGTGAAAATACTAGGACAACTCGAGTGATGGACACAGCACTCAAGTGATGATATGATTTGTACTTGAGCCTAAAGGCACACTCATATAAGTGTTTGACAGAGAGTAATGTCAGAGACAAGATATTATCACTTCACTTGAGCATAAACTCAATACTCGAGTGATAGCCTCATATTCACCCAAGTCCTGCCAAGTGTAGTACAGGAAGTATTTACCTTAGAGCAAGATAAACTCAAAGTAAAAGCTATACTCGAGTCTAAGAGAGTGAGGCATAGAAAGTCTTTGCCCGAGAGTCAACTAAAGCATGGAAGAGCAAGTGCACCCGAGTTGAGAGTACTTGTACCCGTGTGATACATCAGTACTCATGAGTGATAAATCTAACTCTCTCCATTCCTGATGTAAGTTCTGAAGCGAAAGAGTATCTTATGCAAGAACATACTCTTTACTCGAGTAATGATCAGTGTACTCGAGTGAGGCCCCACATCACCTGTGAGTGAGAAATCTCACTCTTGTAACAATCAGTGTGAGTGTTATCTAGAGATAAGTTCATAGTGCAAGATACAAGTGTGCTCGAGTGAGAATAGAGGCACTCGAGTGAGGATCCACATCACTCACAAGTGTGAAAATGCACTGTCTCAAAATCATGAGGAAGTGTAACACAAAAGCATAAACAAAAGAGGAAATATGAAGACACACTCGAGTGAGGCTTCAGTGCACTTGAGTGATACTCTGTCAGAAGCCAAAACACAACAAACTTATAGCGATTAATCCGAACATGATTTAATGTTATTTATTCATTCTATTTTCTCTTGTTATTATTATTTAACATTATTTAACATATATTACAAGTGTTAAACATGAGTTTGATTGCTTTAATTAGAAAGGCATGAAGGAAGTCAAACAACAGTAGACAGAATCATTACGACCAACCAAGCACATACCTACCATGATATCTTGTTCAAAGATTTCAAACATACGCATGCTGTTCCACAGTGAAATGCTCCACTCCATAATGATTACTATTCAACGGGAAAAATCAACTAACTATAAATGCAGAGCTTCAGAGACCATCAAATATAACAATTGTTAACAAGAATTCACACAAGCAAATTCATGAGTCTTTGTTATTCATATTTTCTCTATCTTCATATTGTACTTAAATGTTTATTATATTTGCTTTGTGAGAGAGTCTGAATACACTTCAAATTCTATTTTCAATTGATCTCAAGGTATAAGGACCTTCAGAGTGTAGATATCCTTACGAGAGAAGCAGTTGAGAGAATTCCTAGTAAGACTTTCTGCTTATAAGACTTACAAGGTACAAGCAATAGAGAATATTGCTACTCGTAAGACTTACAATGGTGTAAGCAGGAGAGAACGTTGTTGATCATAAGACTAGTATACGTAAGTAAGAGATAAAGGTCATATGTTTGTTTTTCTGCATGTAAGACTTGTCATAAGGGGGAGAGAAATTTCTAAGTATTAGAATATTTCTGCTCGTAGTCCATTCAAGGACGTGTTTTGAGGCATTCCAAGAGCCTGTTGAATCATAAAAGTATAGTGAAAATTTCAGTAGGTCTTGATATCTGAGGACTAGATGTAGGCCTGGGTTTTTAGGCCGAACCAATATAACTCTTTGTGTGCTAATCTTCTCAACTCTACTCTATATACAGTTATTATTTATCACTGCATCATCCACAAAATTTATCACATCACCCAATTCACCCCGTTTTAGGTGAAGCTTGCCTCTTTCATTTGGTATCAGAGCAACGTCTTCTATGAGAGCCTAATAGCTTAAAAAGGATCCAGTAAATGGCTACAATGGGTGAGAACATCCTTCCAGACGAAGCTTCTATCACTCTTGGTTTTGCAGGAGAACATTTTTCATTCTAGAAAGCTAATTTCAGAGTGTTCGTGATGGCTAATGAATAAGGTTTATGGAATGTGATACGAGACGGTGACTATGTTCCAATGAAGAAAATTGAAGATAGAGTCATTAAAAAGAGCCCAGAGGGTTTGACGAAGATAACAAGAGGCTAGTATCGTTAAACAATAAAGCTATTTTAATGATACAGAGTGCCCTCAATCAAAAGGAATATTTCCAAATCTGCATACTACCAACAGCCAAAGATATGTAGGATGCTCTTGAGATCACTAATGAAGGCATATCCGGAATCAAAGAAAATAGAGTCAATACTCTAATCACAGAGTATGATCTATTTCGTATGAAACCTAGAGAAAGAATCTCAAAATTCAAACTCAGATATACTCATCTCGTTAATCAACTATCGGCACTTGGGAAATCATTTGACCAAAATTCCCAGGTAAGAAAAATCCTTAACATCTTTACAAAAGAATAGGAAGGAAAGGTAACAACTATCAAAGAAGCTAAAGGAGAGTTAATGAGATTCGTAGCTATTCTTTTTGGAAGCCTTTCTAAGTATAAAGGAAAGTTGAGGTTCAAGAAGGAACTAGAAGAGTTTGATAATAAAAAGAAAAGAGGAGTTGTACTTAAAGCTATCAAGGAAGAAGAGTCTTATAAAACAAAGATGTCCCTGATGATGATGATATAGGAATGATCATGAGGAAATTCAAGAAGTTCTATAGAAGAGGCCAAAAGAATTTCAAGAATTATCAAGGTAGACCAAGCAAGAAAGAAAACAAGGAGCAACAGATAGTATGCTACGAATGTGGAAAGCTTGGACACATCAAATCTGAATGCTTCAAAAACAAAGACAAGAAGAAGCAGAAGAAGAAAGCATACATATCATCTATATATGGTGATAGCTCGTCAAATAAAGAAAGGGAGAATGACAAAGTTGTAAATTTGTGCTTGGTAGCCAAGGAAGAAGATTCAGATTCTAAGGTAAGTGACTCTGAACCTACTTATGATGCATTATTATCTGAATATAATGCATTATATACTGAATTCATCAAGGTAGCTAAAGGAATGGTTAGTCATAAGAAGAAAGTAAAAGAGTTAGAAAATATTGTCATATCATCATGTGCATTATGTGAAGAAAAAGATAAGAAAATAAGTGATTTTACAAAAATTGTGGAAAGATTTACTAAAGGAAGTGAAACTCTTAAAGTCATTCTAAAATCTCAAAAAGTTTCCTTTGAGAAATCTAGAATTGGATATAAATCTGATCAGGATAAAAATAGAGGAAATAAGAAAAAGGGCAGTAGGACTTATCTCAAATATTTTAAGAATTATGTGCATAAATCAAATCCATTTACATCATATGGTTATTGTAATAGGAAAGGATATTATACTTCATCATGTTATTTTAGAAAAGGAGAAGTCATTGGTACGTACAAATGGGTTTAGAAAGGGACACATGTACTAAAGGTAATGCATACTAACCATAAAGGACCCAAGAAAGTATGGGTACTTAAACCTTGATCACATTACTCTAGGTATGTCTCAAAGCATCACAAGCAAACAAGTGGTACATTGATAGTGGATGCTTGAGACACACGACTGGTGACAGAATAAGTTCACCATGCTAGAAATCAGAGAAGGAGGAAAGGTAACTTTTGGAGGTAACCAATCTGGATGTATTGCTGGAATTGGTGAAGTAAAAAAATTTGATGGTGTTCAAATGAATGATGTATTTTACATTAAAGGACTATGCCACAACATCATGAGTGTGAGTCAAAGCACTGACAAAGATAACTGGGTGATCTTTCATTCAGAAGAATGCTTGATAGTAAACAAGAAGGATCTATCACTTAATAAAGAATCCATCAAGGCAAAGATCTGAGCTCAAAGGGACTGTAACTGTTATACTATTGATTTAAATTCAAATCCTTCTGAAAATTGTTTTCTTAGCAAATTAGAGGAAAGTTGGCTATGGCATAAGCATCTGACTCTGTTAATATGAACCAACTTGACAAATTGATTAGAAAATATTTAGTTGTTGGTCTTCCTAAACTTAAATTCAAAGACGACATGACTTGTGAGGCATTTGTTCAAAACAAAGTATGAGATTTCTATATCCAAGCCTTTACAATTACTTTATATGGACTTGGTAGGTCTAGCAAGAGAAACAAAATTTTGGAGGAAATCTATATACTTTGCTAATTGTCGATGATTTTACAAGATTTACCTGGACTATATTTATTACTTTAAAAAATGAAACGTTTGTCGAATTTATTATGTTTACTAAGAAGGTTCAAAATGAGAAAGGTATTTCTATTGTCCCTATCAGGACAGACCAAAGAGGAGAATTTGATAATCAACTTTTTGAAGACTTCTGCAACAACGAGGGAATAGATCACAACTTCTTTGCACCTAGAACGCCTCAGCAAAATGAAGTAGTAAAAAGGAAGAACAGAGTTTTTACTGAAATGGAAACGGTAATACTCAATGAAAAAGACATGTCACAAGTGTTATGGGCGGTTGCAATGAGTACTACTTGCTATATTTCAAATCGAGCATATATTCACAAGTCTCTTGGAAAGACACCATATGAACTCTACAAAGGAAGAAAGCCAAATCTTCCTTATATACACATCTTCATATGTAAGTGCTTCATTCACAACAACGGTAAAGAAAACTAAGATAAATTTGATTCAAAGATCGATGAAGGTTTATTTCTAGGATATTCAAATAGAAGTAAAGCATATAGAGTTTTTAATAAAAGAACATGTACTATTGAAGAATCCATTCATGTTGTGTTTGATGAACTTGATTCTCAGATAAAGAATTTTGATGAAGAAGAAATATATTTGATAACAAAAAACAAAACTATTTCAACTTAGAATGATTTTGAAACAAATGATTTTCAACATAAAGAAGGTGTCGATGATCATGCTCAACCAAAAGCATGGAGACATATTAAATATCATCCAATTGATCAAGTAATTGGAGATATCCACGAAGGTGTCAACACCATAAATAGAATTCTTAATGAGGTAACTTTTTCTGCTTTTATTTTTGAGATTGGACCTTTTAATATTGAAGAACCATTATCTAACAATGATTAAGTGATTGCTATGCAAGAAGAATTAAATCAATTTCAAAGGAATCATGTTTAGGATTTGGTTCCTTGACCTAATGATCACTCGGTCATAGGAACCAAATGGGTTTTTATAAACAAACTTGATGAATCGGCAATTATTGTGAGAAATAAGGCAAGGTTGGTTGCCAAAGGCTATAATCAAGAAGAAGGTATTGGTTATGAGGAAACATATGCTCTAGTGATAAGATTGGAAGCAATACGAGTACTCTTAGCCTTTGCTTGCCTTAAAGGTTTTAAACTTTATCAAATGGATGTGAAAAGTGCTTTTCTAAATGATTACATTATGGAGGAAGTATATGTAGAACAACCTCCTACTTTTGAAGATGAAACAAAGCCTGATCATGTTTTCAAAGTTAAGAAAGCTTTATATGGTTTAAAACAAGCACCCAAAGCTTGGTATGAAAGACTAAGCAAGTTTCTTCTTGATCAAATCTTTGTTAGAGGAAAAGTAGATACAACTTTTTCATTAAACATAACAAAAATGACATTCTAATTGTTCAAATTTATGTTGATGATATTATTTTTGGTACTACTAATGAATCTCTTTGTCAAGAATTTTCCAAGCTTATGCAAAGAGAGTTTGAAATGTCCATAATGGGAGAATTAAACTTCTTTCTTGGACTTCAAATTAAGCAAAAAAAAAAAGAATGGGATATTTGTATCTCAAGCAAAATATTTGAAAGAATTATTGAAGAAGTATGGAATGGACTATGCTAGTAGGGCTGATACTCCAATGAGTTCTGCAAAATTATTGGATGCTGACATAAAAGGCCCTAACTTCAATATCACTAAATATAGAGGGATGATTAGTTCATTACTCTATCTAATAGCAAGAAGGCCAGATATACAATTTAGTGTTGGAATGTGTGCAAGGCATCAATTTACTCCTAAGGTATCACATGCAGAAATTGTAAAAAGAATCTTCAAATACCTAGGAGACATTGCAGAAATTGGCCTATGGTATCTAAAATGGGGAAACAAATATTTGATGGCCTATTCAGATTCAGATCATAGAGGATATAAAACTGACAGAAAAAGTACCTGTAGACAATGTCAATTCCTTGGAGGATCTCTGGTATCATGGTTTAGCAAGAAGCAAAACACAGTTTCATTATCTTCCACTGAAGCTGAATATATAGCTGCAGCAAGTTGTTGTTCTGAAGTACTGTGGTTGAAACAACAACTTTAGGATTTGGGGATATACTTAAAGGAGATACCAATTTACAATGACACACTAGCGCTATTAGTTTGGCCAAGAATCCTGTACAATATTCAAGGACCAAGAACATAGATATCCAACATCATTTCATTCGAAATCACGTATAAAAGAAGGATGTCAGAGTAGAATTCATACCAACACATCTTCAACTTGCTAACATATTCACAAAGCCAATAGCTAAAGATCAATTCTTATATATATGAAGAGAATTAGGAATGGTTAATCCTAATGAGTTGTAAGTTTTTCTTGCTAATTATTATGTTTAATATAAGTTTTGATGATAATCGTACTGATTTAGGCATCGGAATATATAGAAAATGTTTTTGCAGGACTGTCACTCGAGCATTGTATAGCTCACTCTAGCGCCAGGCAATGTAGTACTCTTGTCAGAGATGAATTCTCATGTATACAACTATATCATATACTCTATTTTTGAGCTTGTAAAACAGGGGTTAACAGAGGAGATAAAAGTAGCAAGAGGTCGCTCAAATACAATGGGTAGGATGACTCTCACTCTAGTGAAGGTTCTAGTTATTCGAGTGGACTATAAACATACCTGAAGTGCAGCAAGAGCACTCCAACAGAAGAGAAAGATATAAGCAAATATTAGTCCAAAGTATGGTTACTCAAATGATCTTGGAGAATTTGAGTACAAAGATGAAAAATATAACAAGAAACACTTAAATCAAGTACGCTTTTACATGCTTTATGATATTTCTTTATTTGTCACTCGAGCACTACTATGTATCACTCGAGTACTATATGAATAACACTCAAACACTAGGGTTGTCAATCGACTATTGCGACTTATATCAGATATGTGATAGCTCAGACCGTCGCACTTTGTCTTCTCACTCGAAGCATCTCTTCACTCGACAGCTGCACTTCTTCATCGAAGATCATTTCCCACAGATTAAATGGCTCAAATCTATTCAAATTTCAGTTGCAACTCTTAACTCTTCACTGAAAGGTCAAATTCTTTCATCAGAAATCTCTTTTTCCATGCCCTAACCAAAAAACTCTTTCTAAATCTTTCTTCAAGTCTTTTTCTATGCTATTAATTATCAATCCACTTTGGATTCGTTCAAAATGGTGAGAACAAAGATTCCTCATGTTTCCAAAAACTCTCCAACACCCTTACGTCCTCATTTTGTAGCTAGTGAGACTGAATCTCCAATGGCGACTCCATCACATAATTCATCTCCAACTCCTTCACTATCCTCTACTCCAACACCGCCTCTAAAGCCCAAACCCATAAAGAAATAAACTCCAGCTAAGAAGCTTTATCCTAAGCCTAAGTTAGCTAAGAAGGATCAACCTCCACCAAAGAAACCAAAGGGAGTTGTTTTCAAAGAGGTTGTTGTCACTTGCTCTCAATTGAAGGAAGTAAAGGGAAGAGGAAAGACTACGGCCACAGAAGAACATCAAGAGTCTTCCTTTGATGATTCCTTTAATGTACACCTCCGGGAAACATTGGACAAATTGAAACATGACACCTTGGTAGGCAAGATTGCCTCCCCAGCCGGTGCTTTGAGTTCTCATCATATTGGCCAAACCAGTGCAACTGCTATAGGAGTACCTTCTACTTCACAGGCTCTGGAGGAAGAACAAGTCACAAATCCTCCCGAAGGCTTCAACCTCTGCCAACGAAGACAAAAGGAGTAGTATTCATAGAGCCAATTGTGACATGATCAAAGGTACAATTGGAAGTAAAGGGCACAGGAAAGGAGAAGGCCACAGAGGAACCACCAAAATCTTCCTCCTCTAATGATTCCTTCAACATGCAACTCTGGGAAGCAGTGGAGAAATCCAAACTTGATGCCTTAATTGGCAAGATTGCCTCCCATGCCAGTGCCTCTACTTCTCACCGTGTTAGTTAATCCAGTTATATGGTTTCATAATCGAGAGTGCCCTCCACCTCTCAGGTTCTAGAGGAATAAGAACAAGACTTGACTCCTCTAGAAGGTTTCAACCCTCAAGAATTGAAGCCAACTAACCAGAAGGTATATAATTCTGAGTTTGCACATAGAACTTTATGTCCTGTAGTCTATATAGATTTTGATTATTTGAAGAAAAGTTGTAGCCTAGATTTTCAACTTTTCCTTAGATATTATGATCTTTGGTTGAATGTGCATATTCCATATTCCTCTACTGTTGTAAGAACATTTTATTGCAATATGAAAGTGCACAACATTGTTTCTAGGACTGGTAAGATGATAAAGGAATCTCTACTATAGTTAGAGGCCAACTTGTTATGATTAACCCCTCTATTTTAAATTTTATAATCGGCTATATTGCCCCACCATCCGATCTACCCACTTTAGAAGCCAATGAAGTCTTTCAAAAGTTGAGACCCGATGACCCTGTAGGACCTCTCAACTTTAAGCCTATTACTATGCCTAACTCCATTCGTGCCCTTTACTATATTTACACCCATAGCATCATAAACAAATCCAAAAACTATACCTACTTTTCCTAGAGAGATTACTACTTGCTAGCCTCCTTCTTAGCTAGTCCATGAAGAAATGTAGGGGAGCTCAGTTTTGATCAAATGAGAAGGTTTTGATTTTCTTCATCAAGATTCACAACAATTCCATATCCACAGCTTGTATCTCTCATCCTAAAGCACAATAAGATTTTGTACTTGAAGGGAATTGAGAGAGTGAAAATCTTAAGGTTTGGATGAACTCAGTTAACATATATGGGGATCACTCATCTAGACAGCAAGACCAAGGTAACATCATAGAGAGAAGCCACACCATCAAAAGGTAATGATGCTTAATCTTCAGGCTAAGGTCAATCTTAACCTTGATCATTCCTGAGTGCCTCTCTCTTAAGTTACATAGCCGAAGTGATCAATCAAGAGGTGGTAGGCCTGAAAAAGGAACTGTAAATGAGTATAAAAAACTGGTATACAAGAAGGAAACACAAGTCTCAAAGTTGGTGGACAAGGCAAATATCAACTTTGACATGATGTTTAAGGCATAAGAATAATAGTCGCGAAGAATGATAGGGAGTTCTTTTTGTATACTCATCTTCTGACTACTCAGTCTGAAGTGCCTCCAAAGTCTACTCTTACCATGGCTTCACCATCTCAGCCAATAGACATATGTACTTTTCACTTACACTGATTCCCAGACTACATCTTCGATTGATGTGACTTTTGACTAGCCACCATCATCACAACCTACAACCTCTGCTCCTTAGCCATTTGTGCCTGAGCCATTTAATCCATCTATTGCCATGGTGTTATATACCCCAGCACTGCCATCTTATCTTATCTTTTCTTAGCCCCCTTCAAATGCTGACAAAATGAGGGAGAAGGATGTGTGATAGTTTTTTAGCTAATTTGGACTGATATAGGATTTTTTTGGTTTAAGGGGGAGTATTGGGTAGTTTCATGTACTTATGGTAAATCTGATGTTTTATTGATGATTTAGGTGTATTTGGGTTTCAAGGGTAAATGTTATTTGTTATTTAAGGTTTGCCAATATACTTCACAAGTTCATAGATCTATATATGGTTATTTTCATGATTTCTAAGTTTTCTGCTCAAATGTTATGGTACTATGACTTATCTTGGCTTTAAGTGTCCATTGGAAGTATTGCAGGAAGCTTACAAGGTTTAAGTACGAAAATCTGAAATATGAGTTAAAACTTTAGTGAATATACAATTAGAAATATTGAAAGTATTTTTAAAAATTTTCAATTCAATCAAGTCTTTAAATCCATCACAAAAGTTTTGTCATCATCAAAAAAGGGGAGAATGTTAGACTCCAAGTTTTGATGATAATAAAAGATGATTATGTGTTGTGGTAAGAAACTCAAGTTTTGAAAGTTTAAACAATAGTTGAAAATGTTACCAAATGCATCTCATAAAGTTCAAAGGTTATTGCTATGCCTTTAACTGATACACTCGAGTGTTGGAAGCTTGCACTCGAGTGAGAAGTAGTTTTGCACTTAAACACAATGAGTGTTGGACTGAAAGTGTTTAACAGAAGCAGTCTTCTAGCTAAACAGAATAGGATAACTTGAGTCATAGACTCAGTACTCGAGTCATGGTCTGATTTGTACTCGAGCATGAAGGCATACTCATGAAAGTGTTTGGCAGAGAGACAAGTTAAAGACAAGAATTAGCTCTTGTACTCAAGCAAAAAAATGACTCTCAAATGATAATAAAAAATGCACCCTAGTCTAGCAAGTGAAGCGTAGAAAGTACTTTCTTGAGAGTCAGACAGAACATGAAAGAGGAAGTGCACCTGAGTGAGCACATGTACACTCAAGTGATAATCAAAACTGTACCCGAGTCCAACAAGTAAAGTATAGAAAGTGCTTTCTCGAGAGTCAGCCAAAGCATGAAAGAGAAAGTGCACCCGAGTGATAGCTTAGCACCTGTGAGAGACCCTAAACTCACTTTCTCTAGAGCTGATGTAAGTGCTAAAGCATAAGGGTACCTTAAAAAAGAATATACGGTCATACTCAAGTGAGGATTAGTATACTCAAGTAAGGGCCCACATCACCTACGAATGCAAAATCACACTCTTGACATTTTTTATATGAGTGATGTACATAAGTGAAATCTGGAGCATGAAAAACACTTGTGCACTTGAAGTGAGTGTTTGTCACTCCAGTGATGACCTCCACACTAGCAAGTAAAGATTCATACTCTTGAAGAAATGATGCACGTGTTATCCAGAGGTGCAAGTCCAATGTACAAAATAAATATGCACCTGAGTGATATATGAGCACTAGATCAAAGGATGAATTTGTTCAAGTACTAGCTGGAAAATATGCAGTGCACTCGAGTGAGACTTCTTAGCACTCGAGTGATGCTCTAACAAAAGACCAAATGCAATAGACTTACAATGAGTATGTTGTTTGAAACATTACACACACAGATATGTCATTTTGTGTTAGCATGAGTTTATGTAAGGTAAGCATGTCATGCATTAAGCACTTATCTTGCATGCATATTGGTATTGTTTGCTATTGAGATTCCCTCGAATCTCACCTTCCCCAACCAACCATTTAGACATATGTAAGCAAAGAAGAGAATTGCACGACAGGAATGCAGTGGTAGAATGAAGAAAGGAAGATGTCTATGTTTCATTAGGACAAGTCTAGACACCTTGGTAGCCCTGTGCAACTACATTATTTGAAATTGTTATAGACAATCCATATAGGGAATTCCTATACTTAAGTAATTATTATCAGTATTTTTATGTTATTTGTGTGTGCCCACTAAACTACGTGCAAGTACTCTAAAAAAGGTGAAAATAAGATAAGGGTGTTACATAATACTCCATTTTTATCCACCAATATGCCTTGTAAATATTTACGGCATTCAATAGAATAAAATGGTGCATTTAGATGTAATTAAAATGACAAAAACACCTTTAGTTGAAGTTACATGGCAATTGGGCTAAAACAAGTCATGAAGCTCATGTTTTTTTTTCAAAAAGCCCATTATGAAGGCCCAAATTTGGAGAAAAAAAGAGAACATTCTTGGGCCAATATTAAAGGTGAATTTTGGCCTAAAAGAAAATGAAAAGGAGGAAGAACACTTCGATTACAAAAATGTATGGGCAAAATGGTAATTTTATGATAAAATAAAGAGATAATTATTTTCCCATTTTTATGAAGCAATTTCCTACCAAGCAAAGGAAAATAAATGGAAATAGAGGACAACATTACTGGAGTGTCAACTTCAAGTAATAGATGTATCACTAGAGTGACAACTTGAAGTAATGGATGCATTACTCGAGTAGCCACTCGAGTAATGAACTTGGAAATGTGCTAGTGAAGCATTAATTTCAAATGAAATGGCACAATAGTTGAAAATAAATAGTCAGAAGGTGAAGAGACAGCTTACCCGAGGGAGGCCTCAAGTAATGTTCAATGTTACTCGAGTAAAGCCTCGAGTGAACCTGGGTGCAAATTTTAAATCATCTGATTTTCAAAACAGATCTATTCTAAAGAGTCATCTAATATCGAGGGAATATACATGGATAATTACAATATTATTCATGCCAAGTACGCGCTCAAAATTGATGTATTTTAAAATTTTTCATATGATCACTCGAGTAGCTACCCGAGTGATGATGATGATCACTCGAGTAACCCCTCGAGTAATGTTGGGTTTTAGGTTATTTCTACTCTAAACTCGGTCATTTCTCACAAAAATCTCCTCGAGTGATTCTTTTGGGCTCTCACAAAATCTTTTCAAGGAATCTTTCTCTTCCTATTATCGTCAAAACCCAGTGATTCTTAGCTTCATAAACCTCTCAGATATCTCTGAATCACTGCCTGAAACTTGCGACATTCATCCCTATTTTTCCTGAAACTTCTCATTTTCTAAAATCACAATGGTAAGGACAAAGTCTCCCAACCTTAGTACTCCTTCTGAGTCTTCGGAGCCTTATCAACCCTCTGATTCACTTTCCTCTCCTCCTACCAAGAAGAGGAAAATGTCTCCCAAAGCCAAAGCCAAACCGTAAACCAAAACTAAGGTGAAAGGGGTTGTGATCAAGGAGCCCATTGCCACAAGAGCTCAATCCAAGAAGAGTTCACCTCCAAGAAGAAGCAAAGCAACTAAAGAGCCATCTCCTCCCTCCTCTGATTCTTCAGACACACCAACCTTTACTCCTAAGGCACTGAAGAAGCCTAAGGTCAGTGAGAAGATTACCAAAGTTATGGTAGGCATGCTTGAGCAAGCTTTCCAGTCTAAAGATGCAAAGAAAGGACAAACCTCAAAGCAAACAGAAGATAGGGATGAAGAAATCACATTTCCTCCAAAGGGATTCAATATGAAAAAGCTTGAGGAATCACAGAAGTACCTAAGTCATTTTGCAAGAAGGAATGTGTTCAAAATGCACTACATTGACTACAAGGTGCTTCAAGAAGTATTGAAATTTGATCCTAGTCCCTACCTTGATTCCTATATGCCTTGGTTATCTGTCAAGCTACCTTTTTGCACCAAAGTAGTGAGACATTTCTATTGTAACGTTGAACTAATTAATGATCCTATTAGGAAGTCAGTAGAAGAAGCAATGACTTTTGAGGTTAGAAGTCAAAGAATTCTTATCTCACCCTCCTGAATCAATAATTGGTTAGGAATAGAAAATCCTCCTGATAATGATTACCTTAACCTTTCTTCAAACCAAATTTTTTCTATTCTTAGACCTGGTGAGATTGTGGGACCTCTCAACTTTAATCCGAGTGATATGAGTGATTTCCATAGAGTCCTATGGTATATCTACTCTAGAGCCATGATAAATAAATCCAACAACTTCACTCACTTCATTGAGAGGGACTTTAGGAAATTCGCCTCAGTGATCCTTAAAGAGCAAAAAAATTTGGGAGAGTATATCTTCAGTGAGATCGAGAGGTATAGATACGAGGGAAAACCAACTACTCCAATGCCCTATCCTCAACTTATTTCCTTGTTTCTCAAGAAGAACAATATTTGGTATTTGGAGAGTATGGAGCCGGTAGACAGGCTAGCACCAGTAGGAAGGAATCAAATTAGAAAATTGAATATTGAAATTCCTCTGAAGTCACCTCTTGAAGCAAGCCTAAAGAAAAAGAAGAAGACAGAGACAACAACAAGCCGAATGGATTACACACAGTCTTCTGCTCCAGCAACACATCTTCTCCATCCTTCTTTGGTGCCACAATACAAACGTTTGTGGAGAACATTTTGAGGAGTTTCCATATTGATATTGCAAATACCAATGTGGAGTTGATTACCCACATGAATGAGAAAATGGGACATCTTGTAGAGACAATGGACAACAGGCACGAAGAGTTGCTTGCTGAACAACATGCCCAGGGTGAGCTTGTAAGATCCATTGTCGCTAGATTTGATGCTATGGCATCTGGATCTTCTACTCCTGGTCCTTCTGATATTCCTGAGCCCATACCTACCTCTGAGCCTGGACCCTCTATCCCTATTGAACATAGACCCTCTGAGAGTGGACCCAACAATATCTTATTCTCTATGCCATATCCTAAAACATCTTAGCCCATTCACATCACCTCTGATGAACCACCTCAGCCAATTCAACCTGAGCCCACACCTACTCCTATTGCATCTCCTGCACGTACTGAGGAGGTACTTGTGTCTTCACCGGTTGCTATAGAGGAAGTAGAGATTACCTCTCTGGTTCCTTATCCTTCATCTCCTCCAGTGAATCCTCCAGATGATCTTCAGACACCGCCAGTAAACCTTCCTGAACCTGAATCATCATCTTCAGATCCTTCAAGTTCTGATGGTTCATATGAGTCATTGGCTTTTCCTGTCACTCCCATCTCAGCCGCCAAGCCACCTACTCCTCCTCATAATCGATTCTACCTTTGTGATGAAGACAAAACGGGGGAGAAGAAATTGAGTGATTTTGTGAAGAATAGTTGAGTCTATAGATTTGGATTTGGGCGTATGGGGTTTTAGTTTTTAGGTGCTTTATTTCTTCTTAAACGATTTTAAGTTTATAGTTTGATTATGTATTGAATTCCTCATTATGCAATTTGTTCTTTTATGATATTTTGTTGCATTTTGGGACTAATGTGTTTTTATTTTTGATTATGTATGCAAGGTAAACAAGTAAACATAAGAAAAAAAACCTTTGAAAAGATCTTTAATAAGTTATTTCACATAGAGTTTTTAAGGTTAAATTGAACAAAAGGTTTCATATGAAAAGAATTTGATAAGCATATGCTTAAAAACTCAATTTCAAAAACTTTGTTCAAAATCACCAAGTTTTGTCATCATAAAAAAGGGGGAGAATGTTAGATCCCATATGTTTTGATGATAACAAAAATTGGATCAATAATATGAAAGGATTTGATAACAAACAAATGGATTTAACAAAGTGGCAAAGCATCACTTGAGGTCAATACTGGAAGTAATCAACAAATTTTATGAAGGCTTACTCGAGTAGCTACTCGGGTAAGATAAGCCATTACTCAAGTAGCCACTCGTGTAAGCAAAGAGAATTTTCATCTAGTTAAGCACTGCCGAAATTTGGATGAAGTTACTCGAGGGATCACTCGAGTAATATGCAAAGTTATATAGACCATTACTCGAGTAGCCACTCGAGTAACAAGATTTCCACAGGCATTACTTGAGTAGCCACTCGAGTAACTAAGTCAAAATCTTCCAGTGACTCTCGGCCAAGAAATGCAACATATCACTCGAGTAGCCACTCGAGTAACCAGTGAGAAAATAGCATTACTCGAGGGACCACCTGAGTAATCTGTAGAGTTATTTGAAGTACTACTCGAGTAGTCACTCAAGTAACCAGAAAGCAAACTCTCGGCCAAGAATTTGATGCTATTAATCAAGGGTGTAATCGAGTAATCTGCCGGGTTATTTGAAAGCCACTCGAGGGACCACTCGAGTAAGGTGCGAAGAAAAATGCAGCCCACTCGAGTAGCCACTCGAATAAGCAGTTTACCACAGTGATCACCCGAGTAATCTATGAAGGTAAAGACATGGCCACTCGAGTAATCAGGTATTCTCAAGGTTTGTAATATATCACTCCATGTCTTACCCAAGTGATATCTGATGTAAAATGTTGATTTGCTCACTGCCATATTTTTGACAAGTTTACTCGAGGGACCACTCGAGTAACAAACTTGATCACTCGAGTCGTCGCCACTCGAGTAAGGCAATCCAGAAATCATATTTTCATCTAATATCTATTGATTTGTTATCTATATGATTAACTCTTCATTCTATTAGTATTTTAAGTACATTTGCAGAGAAACAATGAAAGAGTATGACTGATTTGAGAAGTCAAATAAAAGTCTAAACGTTCACCTACTGCTACCTATCGCTAATGGATAGATTTCAAATACGAAGAATAGTCAACCATTGCTGCGCGACTCTAACGGAGAAGTTTGAATTGCTTCCAAGGGTCACAACAAATCATCTATATATATGGAGCATTCAAAGAGGAGAAAAGTATAAGACACGAACTGAGATTAGACTGATCAACACTTTCTTAGTGCTTTGTTTACTTATACTCATTCATTGTACTTCAGTGATTACATATTTTCTCTATGAGAGTTTTTCATTACAAACTCAATATTTGTTATTGAGACAACTTAAGGTAGTAGAACCTTGAGTTGGGGTTTTGATTACTATGTATAAGGGGGAGCGAGTGTCCAAGTGAAGGAACTTGTTGTGTATTGAGGTGCCAAGAACCCACTGAATCTTAGAGAATATAGTGAAACTCTCAGAGATGTTCTGAGGATTGGACGTAGGTCAAAGTGGTTGTGGCTGAACCAGTATAACTCCTGGTGTACACTTCGGTGATATTTATCCTTGCTCTTAACTGCTTTTAATATTCCGTCAATTTTCTTATACGCAACGAAATTTTCTGGGATCACCCAATTCACCCTCCCTCTTGGGTGAAACGCTTGCACTAACACATATTAAACATCACATATAAATACATGTGGTTAATAAAAGGCAAGAACTCAAAGGACCATGTACTATGATCTAGTTCTTTTTCTGGACCCAAGAAGTAAGGTCGGAGAGATAGGCTAGTGTGGTTCAGATCCAAACATCATCAGACATCCCTAGCCCATACTCAATCCTCTATTCATATAGCTTCTTCAGTGAGTCTAAAGCACTATATATCATGCCATAGAGGAAATGAAATCATCAAAGGCCCTTAGGTATAGCCCCTTAAGTTGCTCCACAGTTCTTGGTCTAGGTGTGGGTCGAATGCTAACTCAACCACTAGAGCCTTAGACTCCGTATCAAAGTCTGAGTGTTGACCAATATCTTCTAACTCTAGGTTATCCCAGTCACTAACGGTAGCCACCTCCCTAGGGGTAGGTGTTAATATCATTGGAATTCTAACTCTCATTCTTATAGTATGCACCACCCTTGGTCCACGCCCACTCCACACTCCCCTCTATTAATGATTACATAAATCTTATCATTTTGCATGTGCTCCTCTGGTGGAGGCTGGTTAATAGACAAGGGTGACCTACTTCTCTGTCTTCTCCTATCAGACATGTTCCCTAGCATAAAGCAACTAACGAAAGGTTAAAACTTATTAACATAAGAAGAGGACTTTAGCAATTAGCTACCATTGCCGA
Source organism: Inga leiocalycina (assembly GCA_963242795.1). Classification (NCBI taxonomy): domain Eukaryota; kingdom Viridiplantae; phylum Streptophyta; class Magnoliopsida; order Fabales; family Fabaceae; genus Inga; species Inga leiocalycina. The sequence continues at coordinate 49,391,208 of OY725323.1, forward strand.
TTTTTTAGTGGAATAAAATTTTTTTCCAAACAGGTTCATAAACATTTACCATCTCAGTAAGTCCCATTGGAGCTTAAATCCATTTTTTCAGAGTGTTCAAGTGTGTCTCTACTTAAGTCTCATCATTCGTTCATTAGTTAATGTGTCTTCATCAATCGGAAGCATTATCTCTATATATATAGTCACTGTTCATTTACTAACTACCGATACTACTGGTTCTACACTGTACTATTGTCAGGTTTACATAGTTATGTACATCATATACAATTCCAACAAAAATATCCAAAATACCCAAAAATAGACAATCACCAGTAAACTAAAGTCTTTCTAGTCCATTCTTTAGCTGTCCGTATTTACCTTCTCACCCTGTGAACTGCTACCCTGTACTATAGATTTGTTTATAGAAAAGAGTGAGATTCAAAGGAATCTCAGTAGTAGCATATAGTCAATCATATAGATACCAAATCACAGAGCATGCCATATAGTTATCATATAATAGAATTATCACAACAACATTCAGTGCACAACATGCAGTTCAACATATCACCATAGCACTAGGTATATCACATGGCCTTAAGTGTAACCCATGTAATACACCCCTGGCATCCACTCGTGCATCATAAAACATTATATTGGCCTGAGCCTCTACCCGTGCAATAGGCCCCTGGCAACCACCCAACATAATCAAAATGTGTCAGACAATTTATGATGAATCAATAAAACATGCAGTGTATCTTATAACATATGAAAGACAAGGTTACAACCTAGTCATTTCCCTTGAGCAATATCCAACCATTTCTCTGATCTTAGGCAAGTTTTAAGCTCCATAGAGCTATTAGGTCCTATAATTAGAATTTACGAACGATAGGTTATTATTTCGTCCAATACTTACATAAGCCAATTAGTCAAGTTGTTGTCATTAAGGCTAACCCACTAAGCCAAAAGCAAAGTCAAAGTTGTCCAACTATCCCAAGTTGGTTAACTTCACTCTTAAAGTTCCACTTAATTACCTAGTGCCATTACATTTTTCATTTTCGCACTTGTACTTAAATATGCTAGAATTTTCTTTAATCTTTGAAAATTCATAACTAATTGTACAGATGTCCAATTGTGATGATTCTAAGGGCTATATGACCCCTACTCAATCTAGTTTCAATAAAAAACATAGTCATTTAACATCTAGAAGCATATCAATACAGTATCTTACTTAATTGATCACTCCCCCTAGAATTTGCTGGTTTCCAAACTTTGAAAATGCAGAACTACCAACACACACATCCAAATGACACAAATAACATATCAAATTAAAGCTTGACATGTCTACTTTTTGATTGAAAAATTTCATAATTTTTGGATATCATTCACTTATTTAAAAAGGCCATGCAAATAATATGCCCTGCACAGAACACTCACTGGTAGCATTTCAACTTTGCAGTATATATTTCCAATGGTCCAGAATTTACAAACAGGGCTATTCCCACACTGTTTTACATTCTAAACCTAATGACAATGTCAAAAACATCCTTCAGCCTCTACACCTACTGACCGAACAGACCCAATTTTGCCAAAATAACCAAAACAGAATTTTGTCCAACAACTTGGTCCAATATAATCATAAATCATCATCTAACCATAAATACATGATTAAACTTCAAAAATACCCCCTGGCCCAAAAATGAACAGTACCCCACCCTTAAGAAAGCTCATCCAAACAACAAACCAATCAATTCAAACTGAAGCTTACCTTTATGCGTTTCCACAACCGATTCTGAAATTCAGCAGTACTTCAACCTGCAAGAAGTCACTAAACACCTCCAAATGAAATTCTAAAATCATAGAAATGAAGCTTATGATTTAGAAGTGTTTCGGCCTGATTGAAGTCAAGAAATGTTAATATTCATTCTCTCTCTCACTCTCTTCTAACATTTTCATGTGATTTTTCTTAGAATTTTAGGTAGCTGGCCAAAAATATATGGGCCTTAATTGTCCGCCACGCTTCAAAATCCTATATTGCCATGTGTTCGGTGATCTAATGGTTCGATGACACATGTCACTTGCTTAAATAAAGTAGGTCTTGACTCTTTTCTTAAGCCTTTAGCCATCCAATTTGTCAGGGGAATGAGGGTCTGATGGTTTTTCCCCACTCTCGGGTTTGGTGTTCAGGAAATTTAGTAGGGTGACCGGATTAGAGACCGGTGGATTTCCCCTGCTCAGGGCGAGGAGGCACCCTCCGGTGATGACAACTCAAAAGGCAAAGTGATTTATCACTATAAGGGGACAAGTGTCATCTTTTGGTTGGTCAACCCATAAAGTAAAAAGCAACTTTATCAATGAGAAGACATGTGTCACTTGAAGATCACACCAATACAAAAGTCAAAAAGCACCTTTTTGTCCTTCCACAATAAATGGCGCTATATGTCCACTTTATTAGGGGAAAGAAAGTCAAGGAATTTTCCTGGGTTGACTTAATTAAATATCCCTAATGATAGCCAATATGAGTGTTTTAGTTATAAAAGTATTGGACTAAGTAAAAACTCGTCGTTCGTAATTCTAATTATAGGATTCAATATTTTCCATATATGGGCACTAGAACCAAAACAAGTTTGGGGTCAGAAAGGCTAAGGTAGTAACTTTACTCTTATATACTATGTTCTATCTCATGCATATTATTGCCATTATAAATTCTTGATATGTGAACCTATATTGGGCAGAATTGCCTATTAAGCATTCAATTGAGAAGGCCTTTAGCCCAGTAGAATACCTAACACTATGGGAAGGGACAGTAAGTCCTTGAATAGTAGTGTTTACTGCAATGCATATCGCTGAATGTTGAATGAATATTAAACTGTATGGTATGTGAAGGTTGATATGGCATTTTTCTTTGTATGCATTTTATATGAGTGTTATTTGTTACTATTGGGATTCTTTTGAATCTTACTCGTTTTCGATAACTAATCTGCAACACGGGCAAGTATCTTACACGGTAAGGAGGTAATAATAGACGAAAAGAGTTGAAGATTTTAGATTATTTCCTATTGGCTATCTGTTACTTTTTGGACAACTGTATATGTTATACATGTAACCGCTGATAGTTGGATGCTAGCCTAAACAGTAGAAATGGTAACTATACCTATGTTTTTGTACAACAAGACTATAAATGGACTAGAATGGTTTGTTTACGAGATGCGGACCCTTAGGTTAACAAACCTAACCAGTGTATCTATTGAGAACTACAATAAGCACTCTGATATTAACAAATGGAAACAGAATCAAATGCATTGAATGTATTTGAAAATTGAAAATGAGACCACTGCACAAATGTTTGAAAATTTTTTGAAAACCCAATTAAGTACAAGACCAAACCTTGTAATGAAGTTGGGATCCCGAATGGGTTGAAAACTATTTCTGGTCTCCTGTTTGACTTCATGTCACATTTTTTAACTGTTTTAAACTGTATGAAATTACAGCGTTGCAGGGTCCACCTATAAGGTGTCATCTTTCGTTGTCCCCACATAAAGTAAAATTGATTTATTTAATTATTACTTTATGAATTAACAAATAGAATTTTACCAAATGTCCATTTTATGCAAATTGGTGCCATATACACACATACTTGGCACTTGTGAGCTTCTTCCAACTAATTATATTTACAAGCAATGCCAGGGCGCCCATATTCCAATATGTTACACACATCCTAAAGCATAGTGATATCATAACCAGAGAAAATTTGAGGGCGAACCATCTCAATATTCTGGAGGAAGGCTAGTAAGAAAGCTCATAATTGCTTGTTTCTCCATATTATCCACTTGTGCTTGAAGATCAATAGTAGGTGGCATTCACTACTTCATTTCTTCAAACATACACTCTAAATATATAAAATAAGTCTTCAGAGGACGATCTTGAATTTTAGCATGACAAAAATCTTTACAAAGCTCATAAATACGAATGATATTGCCTTTACCAAAGTGTAGGAACTCTAAATAGTCTATAAGCTCCTTAATTGTATTGTAGCGATTGATAGAGGGAAGTATGTCACTCTCAATAGAATTCTTGATTTGCAAGAATAACTGGGCCTCTGCCCTTGCCCAAGGTTTCATAGGATTATCCTTAGAAGAAACCTCAGTTTGGTCTATCTTTTCAATACTCTGCAAGTATATACGAACAGTTTTGCTTCAATCTAGATATTTTGTTCAATTCAACTTATGATAAGTGATTTTGTTACCAACTGGATTAACCTTAGTGGTGACACTAGTCTTAGATTCAGCCATAGAAAGAAACTAGATCAATAATAAGCCAAAACAACAACAAAAAAACATTAATGTGACACCTCACAAGAGGCAAGGAACAAATATTACTAGCGACAGGTAACACAAGGACCACCAAACAGCAAGAGAATTGCCAAAATAGTCAATTGAAAAAAAATAGGATAATACAAAGTACATTACACACTGGACCCAGACACAAACCCTAAGTGAATGAAAACAAACAAACCAAAAGCTCACCAGAAATCGTTAGTCATTGTCGAGCAAGCAATTGTAGCTGGAGACCACTGAACAAGCCCCCTTACATGCTGTTTGAAGATTTCTAGTAGTGACGTATGTGTTTGTAACGCGCCTGTCACACACCGTCGGAATGATATTGAACTACTAGGGCTCAACCAAACCGAGCGGTAGAGATGCATTTTGGTTGGCACTTGTCACCAATTGAGCACTATAGAGCCCCCTCAAGCGAATGCTCTCTCTCTTTCTCTTTGCCTCTCTATAATACTAGCTACAATAGAAAAGAAACTTAGGGAAGAAAAGAAAACCCTGGAGTTCTGATACCATGTAATGTTGAGAGAGAAATTTGTGTTATGAACTCAATGACCATTCATGTACATAAAATGTGTATATATACATGAGTGAGCAGCCATGCCTTTTAATGACTATAATAGTAATAAATCCATAATTGACTGCTATACTAATTAATTATACATTAATTACATTAATGGTAATTCTTAACAATAACCAATTCACACATACTAATAATAACAATTAAAAATAAATAAATTTATTATAAAATTTAAGTGATTATCAATATTAACCTTATTAAATGCACTAAACTCACATCATATTAATTTACATCTCTCTCAGTATCCATATTAAATATGAGCACATTTAAAAAATATTCAATACTCATCTGGTGCTGTGCTTAATATAAGATATATTTGAAGAATTGATTTTGACCTTAAATATAAAACATAGTTTTTATATTTGTCAATGTTTTCTTAATTTACCCCCATGGATGTTGAGCAATAATAATCAAGGAGAAAAAGGAAGAAGGAAATTAAAGAACATAACTAAGGTGTTTTAGAAAATACATGTCATATTAATTAACTTAACTAACTTCTTTAATCTAATCAAATTAGATGAATATATTTTATATTAAATATCGGAGAGAGCTACAACTATAAAATATAATGTAAAAAGGATTCTTTTTGACATGATATTGTAAAAAGGACTTAAAAATACTTTCTAGTATGTGATTGACCGTGTATATTTAAAAATTTAGATATTTGTAAGGTGAATAAATGTGGAAAGAAAGGTGCATCAAGGAAAAAAAAAAAAAAAAGTGGAATGAAAGAAAACCGTTGATTGCGCGGGTTATGATATCTGGGTGAAGCTGCCTTGAAAATTCCCTCCCTTTTCTATTCCGTGTCTTTTGCTTTTCTTGTTCCATGCAAATCTTCTTCACCAAACTTTTCTATTTTCTCTCCATTTTCTTTCTCTGGTCGTCCTTGCAATCCTAGCTATGTCCGTTGACAGCAACCACCACCCTGCTCCGCCGTCCGACGTTGCCGGATCGGCATTAATCTTTCTTGGGACCGGGTGTTCTAGCATGGTCCCCAACTTGGTGTGCCTGATCCAGCCAGCAGATCCTCCCTGCAACGTCTGTTTTCAGGCATTGTCGGTCCTACCTGAGCACAACCCTAATTACAGGTATTTTCCTCCGGTGTTTGGGGAATTGTAGTGTAGATCTGATTTGGTTTACTTTCTTGAAGTTGGAACTATATTGTGTATTCTCTCTTTGTTTTCTGTGATGATTTCAGTGAATGAGATGGGTCTAATAATGTTGAATGTTTCGTCACTCCGTCTCGGAGCGAGGCATGACATCTGTTTTTATGATGCAGTGCCGGTAGTCTTCTTTTGTTTTTGACTTTAACGAGGGAATGAATCGTTTAGCAGCTTAAGTATCATAACCAACAAGGTTTTGAAAGCTTAGAAGGCAATGTGCAATGGGACAAAGCTTTGTTAATTTGCAATGATAGACAAAGCTTTGTTAATTTTCAATGGTACACAAAGCTTTATAATATGTTAGTATCATTATTGTTGGACAGTATCTTGTTCCCTGTGCTTATAGCGAAGGACATGTTCTCAAGATGAGCCTTTGAAATAGAAGTTGATATTTGAACAACATCTGTACTTGTTCAAACAATATTGAACTACGTGCTTTTGTTTTTTGATTGTATATATTGTGATTGATGTTCTCCTCTTTCAGTAAATGCGCTGATTTAGTGGCATTTTTTACTCTTTTGTGCCATTGCAGGTGCAATACATCCCTTCTAATTGATTATTGCCAAAATGATGGTAAACACAACTATATGTTGATTGATGTTGGAAAGACATTTCGGGAGACGGTACTTAGGTGGTTTACTTTCCATAAGATTCCAAGAATTGATTCTGTGAGTCAATCCTCTAAAACTACTAGTATTGATGGTTTTATTTGAAAATTTCAATTTCAATTGAACACCAATCTATGCTTATACACCCACTGTTGAGATTATTGTTAATAAACTCGGTTGAGGGCTTAGGATACACAAGTGATCTCAGCAACTTCATAAGTTAGAGATGGTTCCTTGACCTACAGTAGCTAGTGAGCTCTTTGTTTTTAGCACTGTACATAGAATGTTGAAATATGACTTAATTACCTTCTTGAGGCTTAGAAATTTGCCTCTAAGTTTCCACCTCAAAGTACTGCAGCTTCAGGGATCCAGATCTGAATACAGATAACCGAACTTGTAGGTAGCTTTACCTTATAATTTGGTGGGTCAGTTTCTTGTTTTCTTCCTTGTTTATGCCTCTCTCCACCATTGTGCTTTGAAGTTGCAATTGATTTTGTTCAATGCTAAGCAGGTATGGCTGAAAACATGCCAAAAATATTTAAATACCATGGTGTTTGATTATATATATAAGACAGAACCCAGGATTTTGGTAAGGAAAAGTATAAAAGCTGCAAAATCGTAGCAACTAATTTATGACGTTTTGGATTCTAAAATTTGTGCATCTGTTGATGAAATTCAAATATCTTTCAACAAGAGGAAAATATCTTTTCATTTTGCATATCGATATTTCTTTCCAGCATCTTTATTACCTCCCAATACATCACACGTTGAATTGTATAAATATACTTCCCAGCCAATGTGTACTTGGAATATGTGTATGCATAATTAGAATATGCCAATAATTTCAGATAACTTCCTTGTATGAAGTAGTAGCGCCACTGAACTCGATGCCTCATTCTAGTCTTTTGAGGATTAAAAGTTGGTCCCTAGTTTTGTTTGTTAATACAGTACAGACTACAGATTCAGGCATAAAGGAAGGGCATTATACATCATATTTTTGGTTGTAAGTAGCTTTACCTTTAAGTTTGAGGCTTCATTTTCTATTTTATTGTACGTCTTTTCATTGTAAGAATTGTTTTCTCCTCCATTATGTGTTGAAGTTTTGATAGGAACTTTTGTTCAATGCCAAGCAGAGACAACTTAACACAACCCCAAACAGTTGAAATGTTTATGGTGACTGGCCACTGTGTTATCAGTGCTGTAATCTGGACAGAACTGATGTGAAGAATTTAGGAAGAAGAGAAGAAATTGAGTAGAAAAGAGATTAGAGAGAGTTGAGAGAAGAAAGAAGAGAGAGACACGAGTCACACTGAATTTGCATTCATTCACAATAGGTAACAACCTTACAATGTGAGAGGGAAGTCTCTTATATAGAGCTAAAGGGTTCAGGGGTAATAATGCTCTGATCCTACCTAATTAGCCAAGGGACATAATTAATGCTGTGTTTGGCTAATGTTTTTCTAATAATAGCTAATGCCACTCTTAACTGACATCTCAAATGACATTGCTCTTCCCTTAACTAACTTGCCTAACATTCACAATAGAAGATTAGTGTTACAATTTCATACCAAAGCCCCCCTCGCAACATCCTTGCCCTCAAGGATAAGCCATATTGAATCTGGAAATTGCTCTTGGAACCGAAGAAGTGGCATCCATGAAGCTTCTTCATCTAGCAACCCTTTCCATTGCACAAGTACTTATGTAATGAGCCTTCTTTGCCTCCTAACAAACCTTTGATTAAGGATTTTCTCTGGAAGTAAGGAAGGCGGAGGCTCTAGGAAGTCTGGAGGAGGATGCTGAGGCTTCACACTTAGAGGATTGGAGAGAAATCATCTACGAAAGTAACAAAGTACTTAAAACCAGACATAGACACGATAGGACAAGGGCCCCAAACATCAGAATGAACCAAATCAAAGGGGGATGTAGCCCGTTTATTAACGCGAGGTGCCAGGTGAACACGATGGTGTTTGGCAAACTGACATGACTCACACTCTAAGGGCGACAAAGTATGAAATAGAGGATACAACCTCTTCAAGGATGATAATGACACATGACCTAGACGACAATGAATATCAAAAGGAGAAGAACTACCAGAGCCAGCAACGGAACGCGGTACCCGATCGTCAAGAAAGTAATGGCTGCCAGATTCATAGCCCCTACCAATAATTCGCCTCGTCGTAAGATCCTGAATCACACAATGGTCAAGGAAAAGTGAGATAAAACAATTCAATTGGCGAGTAAGCTTGCTGGGAGACAGAAGGTTAAAAGCAAGGTCAGGATCATTAAGGACTGATGATAAAGAAACAGAGGATGTAGGTGTAATAGTGCCGGAGCCAAGGACACGAGAGGACAAGCCATTGGCAATAGTTATGGAAGAGGGGTTGACATAAGGTTCATATGTAGAGAACAAATGATGGTTACCTGTCATGTGATCCGTGGCACCGGAATCGATGATCCACTTCGAGGAAGAAGTAGCAAGGTATGAGTCACCGTTACCTGTAGCAAGTGCTCTCGGAGTGGATGGAACATTGTCAGATTGATCTGAGGATTGGGTCATATAAGCAACTCCAGTACGTTGCATCTTGTTTTGCAACTTATGACAATACCGTTTGGTATGACTAGATTCCTTACAATAGAAGCAGACAACAGGACCAGGAGTCGGAGGATTGTTGCCGGAGCGTGGAGGACCTTGGTTCCGCGAATCAGCAGAGGTCGAGGATGGTACACTATGTCCATATTTCATGAAATTCTATTGATGGTTATCAGTGGGACCACGGCCAGCTAATGCATTAGCATTTGGAGTAGGAATCGGGTGTAAGAGACTATCTGCAAGTAACACACGAGAGTACACATCTTGAAGTGAAGGAAGTTCAGAACTAGACATAACCTGGGAACGAACTGCCTCATAGGCTGGATCCAGGGCAGTAAGAAAGCTGAGAATCGTTAGTTTCTCCATATTATCAACCTGAACCTGAAGGTCAGTGGTAGGTGGCATTAACATCTTCAACTCTTCATATATTTTCTTAAACTCCACATAAAAGTTCTTCAACGAATGGCCCTGTTGTTCAACATGATAGAATCCCTTGCAGACATCATGAATACGAGTAATATTTCCTTTTCCAGAGTATAGAAATTCCAAGCAGCTCATAAGTTCTTTAACCGTATTACAGTGACTAACTGAGGGAAGGATTTCTCTGCCAATAGAATTCTGGATTTGCAAAGTCATCATAGGGTCATCCGTGGGAGGCGTAGCAGTCAAATGGCCCTCCTTCTCAATCCTAAGCAAGTACATGCGGACGGTTTTGCTCCAATCCATATAGTTTGTCCAAGTCAATTTGTGCTCAGTAATTTTGTTAATCATAGGAACAATTTCAGTAGTGATACTATCCTTGGAATCAGCCATCAATGCAAGTAAAACCCTTCTAAGTAGAAAGAATCAAAGACAACAACCAAGAAAGCAAATGAAGTGGCCTCACACACACCAAATACTCAACCAAACGGAGTGACCTCACAACCACAACAACCAAACAGCCCCAAACAAGAGCTAGCAAAGGCAGCACCACAAAATCAACAACCAAGAAAGCAAAATAGAGCAGATGCCAACTAGAAACAAAAGAACAGACACAGCAAACGGTAGCAAATGGATAAATCAGCAACCAAACCGCAAATGGTGAGTACCCACGACACAACCACATGGGAGAGAATGGCGGCAATGAGTCGGTCCTAATGCAGCAAATGGCGGCAGTAGCGTCACCGGAAAATGCCCTCACTTGCTGGCGCGTGGAACTCTGGCTGATCTGGAGGTGGCGCGTGAAGTCCATGTGCAGCTCGGATGATGGCGAATCTTTGGGGAAGGGCCGATCAGCCGACGGCGAAACCAGCTGTGGGGCACGTGTTCACAGATGCACTCGGCCATCGGAGCCCCTTGCGCGTGAACAGTAACTGACAGTGGAAAATCAGAAACAGACAGTGCCGGAAAAATGAAAAAGAAACAGAGAGCTCCTAGGCTCTAAACCATGTAATTCTATTTACTGAATAGTGTGTATATTCATGTATAGATGTAGGGTATTTATATACAAGACAGGAACCTCTACGTTAATGGCTCATTATGGTGATTGATATCAATCACAACCCCTAATTATGTGGGATCCTAACTATCCTGATTATGTGGGATACTACGATATTATTTTCCTAACAGTAATTGCTACTGATGCTTAGAATTCGAAAGCATCTTGCCTGATATATTTTATTTCTTCGTGTTTTTGTAATTGTCAAGCTGATGCTCACATTCTCTGAGAATAATGAACTTTTGCACGAATGCAGATTATTTTGACGCATGAGCATGCTGACGCAGTCCTTGGATTGGATGATATACGTGCTGTACAGCCATTTAGTCCTACAAATGATATTGATCCCACTCCCATATATTTAAGTCGTCACTCAATGGACAGGTATCTCTAGTAACCTTTTCTCTTTTATATTATTTATCTACTGATAATATTACAACTACTTCCTCTGATTTAGCTTTATACACTTACCTTGTCAGTCCATTTTTAAAAAAAAAGGAAAGGTGGCTAAATTTTCATATGGTTATGATAATTTTTCCTTTGCATATATTACATCTTTCACAGAGGTTGTGACAACATCCTTTCTACATCATCACTTAATTGCTTAAGCTATTGAGTTGAACTTTTCCTGAACATGATATTAGAGCTTTTATGACTGAGTATTCATAATTTGATCCTTTTCACCCTCAATCTCTTAAATAAAACTATTATTCAACTTAAGGTATAGTGTGAATGTTCTCTGTTCTCATTTAAAGCTCTAGAGACTTCCATGTGAAAAGATATTGTAGAGTGCTACTAAAATTATAATTGGCCTCACACATGGCTTAAGCTATTGAGTTAAAGTTGATTTGATCCCTCATAATTACCAAAGAATGCAAAGTTTTCTCATACTCCGATTGTATGTTTATCTGTAGTTGTCTTACTGAGGCATTAAATACCTCTCGAATCACCATGTCTGAAGGACAATAGTAGCTATTACCGTTGCTATAAATATACCTTGCACTGCTTAGTGAAGTAAGAAGTTCTGATGTACATCAGCCATGCTAGTAGTTAAGGTTTTTGTTTTAAGTTATAGACAACCACATCTTAATACTATTTATCTTTTTTTAGCTCATTTTACATAAATGATATTCATGTCCACTTAACAAATTAATTAGCAAAAATAGGCAAAAGTCGGACCATTTTTCCAATTCTAGAAATAAAAGGTAATATGGTCTCCAAATTTCAATGTAAGTTCTGCCATTCTTATTGCTATGATTTTTATAATTATATGCAAAAAATCAGTCATATAAAATGGTCATGATATTAAGTTTTTGTAACTGTACTCCAGTGTTGGATTGTTGCAGCTGTATTTTTTCATCAATGAGATTAATATGATATGGGAGCACTAGCCAAACGTAAAACTTTTTTATGTGCAATTGAACAGTTGTTTGGGTATTATATAAACTTTTGTCAGGATTATATTATATTTGTATTCATTTCATTTGCTTTTATGGCTGCCTCTGCTTCATGATAATTGAATTCTTATGATACACATTTACAACAGTATAGCAGAGAAGTTTCCTTATCTGGTTCAAAAGAAACAGAGGGAAGGGCAAGAAATAAGAAGAGTAGCTCAGATGGACTGGAAGATAATTGGCGATGACTGCAAGCAACCATTTTATGCATCAGGCTTAAAATTCATTCCTCTACCAGTTAATAACCACAAATCTTTGTCATCACCGTAAGCATTCCGTGCTCCTATATCACAAGGATTTACTATTCTGAATGTAGGTTATGCATGGAGAGGACTACATCTGTTTGGGCTTTCTTTTTGGTGAGAAAAACAAGGTGGCTTACATATCTGATGTTTCACGGATTCCTGCTAGCACAGAGTATGGTATGTGTTCAATCAGTTTTTCTCTTTTTATGGAAATTTATGTTTCTTTGTTAGTGCTATCTTGCAAAGCCAGACTTAAGTTGTTGCAGGAGACCATTTAATAGACTGTTTCACAGAAGTATTTTAAAACTCTTACAGTTATGAATTTTTTGCTGTTGTTTTTGGGAGGGGCTATTGATATGTAACTATAATTACAGTTCATAAATTGGTTAGATGGTTAGTTAGGATATAGCCATTAGTGTATTAGTTAGTGAGTTAGGCTCTTACATGATGCCCAAATGACCCCCAGTCTTATAAATAGGCATACCCCTTATTGTATTAGTTAGTGCGTTAGGCTTTTGCATGATTAGCCCAAATGACCCCTAGCTTTATAGTTAGGCATACCTGTTATTGTAACTCTCAGATTTGTGATGATGGAATAATAGTGTTACTTTGAATTCACTTTGACTCTATCTCTCGGTTCTTCTCTCACAATTCCTCTATCTTCTCTCTTGAGTCCCTCTATTCCTGGTTCTTTCCCTCTCTTTCTCTCTCTTTCTATACAGAATTACAATTCTTTATCAGTGATTAAGGATTTATTGTGGCACTTCTTGACTAGTTATAAAAAACAGCAGCCAATGCTTACTTTTTTAAAAAGAAAAATAAAAAGACAATTTATTATAAAGAGAGGGTGAGACTTCCAGTATTTTGTGATTGATACGTAGAAACATGAAAAGTATACATCAACTCAGCAAAACAACCCCATTTCACATTAAACCTTCAAAGGAACTCCCAAAAACCAGCTAGTAAAGACTTTAGATAGGCTCTATCCTCTTTGGGGTTTCTTGAGCATGCTAAATTTATAAAGTTATTGAAAATTCCTGCCTGCTGCAGTCTGCTTTTTGACATTTGGCCATAAATGTTGTCTTTTCCAGTCATTTCAAAAAATGGAGCTGGGCAATTGGATCTTCTTATATTGGACGCTCTATACAAGGTCTGTAATATCCATTTTCAATGTATTTCAGAAATCAAATGTTTGAGGTGCAAGTATGTAGTATATATTCCAATGACCAAGATGCACAGGCAATCAAAATGCAGCTGTATTTCTTTTAATTTATGGGTAGATAGATGGCATAAAACTTAGTTTAGTCACTCCAAGATTCTTTAGTGGAGGGAATTTCGCCTTCTCAGAGTGGTCCATCAGTAATACTTGTTAGAGGAATTTGAAGTTTGTAATTCGTATCAAAATAAGCTGAAGCACCTTTTATTGAGAGACCTTATCATTTAATATGGAATTCATATTTTTTTAAACTTATAATTACTTATGGAGAAGTAGGTATGCTTGCCATGTCTGTTGTGCTCTCAATCTTTTCTGGACACTAATTTATTTCAGCGAGATACAGTCATTGTTATGACCTTAAGAATCTTGAAAATGAAAAAGAACAATTATCAGTTGATTAATATTTTGACAAATCTTGATTGTGCTTTTGCAAACCCATTCTTATCTGTTTTTTCCCCTCATCTTTATAACTTTCATGCTTGTTTGTGAGTTCCTTCTTATATGTATTCTTATTGCTAGACCTCCCAATAACAAATATTTCCTTCTTGATGTTCTGCTTGCCTTGTTGCAGACAGGGTCACATAACGTGCACTTTTGCCTTCCGCAGGTTTGCATTGCTTTTTGAAACTGATGTTTATACTTTTATCTACCTGAATTAAATTTTATCAATTTATAATCACACAGGCTCTAGAAGCTGTGAAAAAATTATGTCCAAAGCAAACCCTATTAATTGGAATGACTCACGAGTTTGACTACCACAAGGACAATGAATACTTGATGGAGTGGTCCAGAAGGTACATATTCTTGCCATTCTTTAAAAGCAATAATAGTTTCCCTTCTGTAAGTACATTAAGCAATACTACCTTTGGTTCTTAATATAAGATCTACTTAATTAACTTGGGTAGATTAAGGAAACTAGTTAAATTAGTTAGTTGTCAAGAATGTGTGTTGTTTTCCCTAAATACTTTCTTAAATCATTTGCATTGAAACTACCCCTTGATGCAAACTCACTTAATTAACACATGCAATCAATAGGGATAGTTTAGGGAAAAAATGGTCAATATGAGGGGCAAAGTGGATTGATGTCTTATATTTAGGACTCGATCCAACCTATCAACTAACTCTTATATTAGGGATCGGAGATAGTAATAGACATGCTCATAAAAAATGAACCTTATGAATCTAGTGAACAGGTAATTTTAAGTGATCTTATTCTGTGTATATGATCAAATAAGAGACTAACTTTCATGATTGTGTTTAGGGAGGGAATTCCAGTTCAGCTTGCGCGTGACGGCTTGAGAGTCCCCATAGACTTATAGTAAGTTGAGGCATTGCTCGTGGATCCGAACCTCTATTTCTTCATATTAGGATTTGTTTTACTTACTAAATGAGAAGATTATGAAGGAGAGAAACATGCATTTGTGGGATGTCTCATCCTTTTTGGAATGGGTGGCCCTCCTAAATAAATAAGCATATTGGTGGCATACTATTGCATGTTTCTTTCCCTTATTCTGTTTGATAATTGCTAGCTTACTGGCATCTTGCCATTAACTTATCCATAGGTGTATCATTTATGAATGGATGGAAAGCTCTCCTTTTCCTTATCGACATTCAAATAGGAAAGATAAGAAATACATTTCCAATTTTTTCTATTGCTTTTCCCCCTTTATCCTTTCATTACTACATAATAGAGTGCCCAATATGAGCTGGTTTATTATTAGCAGCTTGTGAATAATGCAATTTTCTAAACTTTTTTTGTATTTTATTTTGCATTTTTATTGAATCAGAGGTATCAACACTTTTTTGGGTTGTGTATATTATTCAATAGAAAGCATTACAATATATCGGGTAAAGAGTGCGCCATTAGAGGAAAGAATCATGCAAATAGATTAAATGATAATTACCCTAATCAAATTACTACAAATTATGAGGAATAAAGAGTCAATCAATCAGAGAGATTTATGGGATCTTGGTTTTGATTTGATTATGATTTTGGACACTCCTCAAGCCGGAGAATATATGTCAATCATTCCCAGCATGCATCGAAACCCATCAAATTTAGCTCTGCCTAGCGGTTTTGTCATTATGTCCACAATCTGATCTGCATATCGTATGTAGGACAGATGCATGATGCTTGCTTCAACCGTTTCTTTAATAAAGTGCCTGTTTATCTCAGTATGTTTCATTTGATCATGATAAATAGGATTCTTTGTCATTTCAATACTGGCCTTGTCACACTAAAGTTGCATGGGTCCCTCATATGTAATTCCCAACTCTGTCAATAGCTTGATAACCCATATTCCTTCACATACTTGTTCATTAATGGCTCTTAACTCTGTTTCTGCACTACTTCTTGAAACCACAGTTTGTTTCTTGAGGTAGGACAGTAATACTTGTACCCTTTTTGGGTGGAGGAGTAACCAAGAAATATACACTTTTGGGCTCAAGCATCAAATTTGCTTCCATCATGTTTACATACGACGGCAACACACTGAAACACCGTTTGGGGTAATTGGTGATAAGAGGACAATTTGGAAAGGTGTCAAGGACGTTTTGGATAGGAGTGGTGTAATTGAGGACTTTGGAGGGCATTCGGTTGATGAGATAAGCGGTAGTTAGGACTGCATCAACCTAGAAGACCGTGGGCACATTTCATTCCATTAATAAAGTTCTGATAACCTCCAATAAGTGCAGTTTTTGCGCTCAGCGACCCCATTTTGTTGAGGTGTGTAAGGACTTTGGTGATGAATTCCTTACTAATCAAGAAACTCCTTAAATGTGCTACTCAAGTATTCCCTAACATTGTCACTCCGTAGGACCTTGATGGAAGTTTGAAATTGATCTTTCACAAAGGTATAGAAACTTTGGAAAACCCTGACTTCCTTAGATTTTTCTTTCATTAAGTAAACCCATGTGGTTCTAGTGTGATCATCTATGAAAGTGACAAATCATTTGGCGTTTCCCAGGGTTTTTGTTCTTATAGGACCCCATATGTCACTATGGATTAGTTGGAAAAGGGTGGAAGGTATGTAGGGCTATTTTGGATATGAGGATCACATTTGTTTAGCGAATTGACTAGTTTCACAATGAAAAGATACGAAATTTTTATTAAATAAATTTGGAAACACATGTTTTATAGAATCAAAACTAGGATGGCCTAAATGACAGTGCCATAAACATAAATCTTATTTTGAGAACTTGAGCAAACCAGTGCCTTCCATGCATTCCAAGTATCTTTATTCTTCAAACATTTTTAGGTAGAAAAATCCATCACACTCTCTAGAAATCCCGATTGTCTTTCCCAAGTTTAAATCCTGAAAAAGACGCAAATCATCATCAAAGATCACTCGTCATATTCGCCCTTTAGTTAATTTGCTCATAGATATTAGATTATAAATAAGTGCATCTATAAACAGAACAACGTGAACTCAACTCTTAGATAATTAGATCACATGACTGTGCCAATTCCTTCAACCTTTGTGAACAAGCGATTAGCAACTTTGTCTTGGAGGTTTTCAGGACACAATTTAAGAGTTGTAAACAACGTTTGATTACCAGTCATGTGATTTCCAGCTCCTGAGTCAACAATCCTTGTGTCTTCACTAGTCTGTACAACATTGGGAGCTATAATAGCATTACTTGATTGCACCGTATTGACACTAGACATAGAGTTTAACTTATTTTGTTTGTCAAATATTTTGTGAAGCACCTGCAATTCCTCTTGGCTTAAGTAATCAACATCCTCAACTGTCTCCTTAGTTGTATTAAGATAGCTTTGTTGGAAGTGTTTTCTTCCAATTGATGGTTTGCCACGCAATTTCCAACATTCTTCTTTGGTATGCTCCTTCTTCTTGCAATAAGTGCACCATTTATTATCTCTCCATTCATCTTGTGGTCCTTTTACTACAAGAGTTGAACCCTCAATTTGACTTAGCTTGCTTCAATTCAGGAGTTTTCGGCTTTCTTCAAACTGCACATGGTTTACTAAATCAAATACATGTCGTAAGAGTTTTAACCCATAATTCTACTCCTTATCTCCTTAAAAGAATCATTGAGTTTGAGGAAAAAGTCATATACTCTTCCTTCTTCCACTATCTTCCTACATAATTGAGCATCCTCGACGTTCTTTTATGGGTGCACCATAAATAGGTTTGTTATTGCCAGAGTTTCAACAAAGCATTGTAATAATCATTCACTATCATATTACCATATCTAAAATCTTGGAGTTGCTACTTCAAATGGATCAAGGCAGTGTTGTTATGAAGAGAAGAGTACGTTTTTTCTAGTCGAATCCTAGATTTCTTTTGCAGTGTTTGCCAAGAGGTAACCTTAACGAATATCAAGAGTTAAAAAGTTGCATAACCAAGTCATGACTTGATTATTTTCAGCAAACCATGTATCAATACTTGGATCATCAGGGACTACTCCATTAATATATTTCTCCTTCCTCTTGCCACAAATGTATCTTAGCATGCTTTGTGACCACTGGAGATAGTTTCTTCCATTAGACTTATGGTTAATAACCATAATTTGATTTTCTGAGAATTCTGGTGCCGTGTCTATAGCTCTGGGTGGTACTGTAATGGTAGTGGCAAAATTAGAGGAAGAGGTAGAAGACAAATAAGAGTTGCTTTGGGTTTGTGGATTTGTACTTGACATGAAAGCCACTGGATTAGTTATGGACTTTGTTGACTTTTGAGGAAAAGAACTAAGTAGAAGAGGAAATTCTGAAGGGTTTTTTGTTATGGGTAGAAAGGTCACTAGAGTCGATGGCACGTGGGAGTCATGTGTGGTTAGATGGTTGTCGATCTTTCCGATTCCTCCTGCGTAGACGATGTGATGCCACATGCCATCTTGCTCATATCGGACACCATCATTATCCATTCTCTCTCTCTCTCTCTCTCTCTCTCTCTCTTGTGTTTCTCTCTCCTTGCCATTGTTCACTATATCTCTCGCTTTCTCTGGCTTTGATACTATATTGAATCAGAAGTATCAACACTCTTTGGGTTGTGTATATTATTTAGTAGAATGCATTACAATATATAGGCTCAAGAGTGAGCCATTTGAGGAGAGAATCAAGCAATTACATTAAATAATAATTATCCTAATTTGATCATTATAAATTAAGAGTAATACTGAGTCAATCAATCAGAGGTTGTGTTTATTATTCATTGGAAAGCATTGCAATATATGGGCTCAAGAGAGCCATTTGAGGAGAGAATCACGCAATTACATTAAATGATAATTACCCTAATTAGATCACTACAAATTAGGAGTAATAGAGTCAATCAGTTAGAGAGACCTGTGGGATCTTCACTCTGATGTCCAACAGTTTTCCTGACGTTTCTTGTCTGAATCTCTCCAAAACAATTTCAAAGTAGTGTGATAGACTAGTTAATCACCCATCTGTATGTAGCTTGGTGAGAAACGAAATGAACAATATTTAGTTGAAAATATAGAAAGCGAGAACTCTCTCTATGAATGTTGCAAGAATTTTACATTCTACAATTTTAGTGCAGCGTGGTTTTATTTGATGTACGAAGGAAAATTAACACAATATATCCTAAACCTTCAAAAATATCTTTTTCTTTTTTTAACGCTGTTCGGATGAGAGATTATAGAAAGGGGGTGGAGAGAGAAATCATTATTCTGACATATTTGGTATGCATTATTTAAGTTATTGAGGAATTAATATTTTCATTACACAAAAGAAGCATACCTTCGAATGGGCCAAGGAAATATGCTTCTTATTATGTGCGAAAAAAATGTGCTGTCAAATTTTTCCTAAATTGAAAAAAAAAAACCATGTTGACACTTTTTTATTTAAAATATTTTATATTTCAAAACTTTTAGAAGTTTTTTATTATTTTATATAAATGCCATTTCTCTTGAGAATATTAACGTTATTTTTTTATTAAAATAGTGCCTATGATTTTCATTTAATGATGAGTGTTAATATGATTTGGCCACTTTAATTCCCCTTTTTCTCTTTATTCATTACTCCATACCAAAATTTTTAAGAAAGAATGACATTTAAGTTTCAAAAGGTTGAATTAACAAGTATATCCTTGAAATGATTTTAAAAAATGATAAATTGTAAATGTCAATTTACACCGTTGCAAACTGAGTTAAGTTTGAAATTGTTATATTAATATTTGTAACTTATAATTCACTTTTTTGTGACCTATTCATTCTCCCAACTTTCAAGGGAGAATTTCATTTAGGGCCCCTACAAGCAACGTATTATTAAAAAGGGCCAATAGAATTTTGAAACCTCAATGAAGATGTCAAAATTTAAAGAACAACTTGATATATAAGGTAGGAATTATTGTTTTTTCAATAATCTATCAAATAACAACTTGTCAAAACTCGGAATTTCAGTTTGTTAATATTTCTATGAACAATTTGTCAATATCCAAATGCCACACATGAAAACTTGTCAAACTCTAAACTACAACTTCTCAATATTTTATGAACAAATTGTCAGTATTTAAAGACCATTTAAAGAACCTTGTCAAAATCTGAACTGCAACTTATCAATATTCTACCTAGAAACAAGTTGTCAAAATCCGAACGATGTCTTGCCAACTTTTCTATAATTGATTATATATAATAAAATTATATATATAATTGTGTAATAATAAAACATCAAATTAAATCAGTCGAGTCCAACCTTGATATGGTATTTATATGTTTTTTCCCCTTAAAATTTACTGCAATTAAAAAAAATGACTTGTCCAATATTCCACTGTTTGCATACTTGACTTGTAACCCTGTACAATCTATATTTACGTTATTATTGCTGCTACTATTTATATTTACATTAATACTACTGCTTTTAAGCATGCATATATATATATATAGATAAAAAAGAATTTAGCCATGAGTTGTTTCTTATAAATAAGCTAAGAGATAGTGATAGTACTACCCTACCCCAGTCCTTAACATAATACATACTCTACCCCGGTCTTTAGTCTTTAATGTAAGACTTGCTATGTAGTATTAGAGGAGGAGTATTATATTACTGCTGTTATTAATCATTAGCTAATTATTGACAGTTTTTGGTAGATATGTATGGAAATAATGGGCGGTTGGCCACCTTACTTTCTAAGTTCAGTTTCTCGTATGATTATGCCCTTGCACCACCATCATCGTCACACACTTACCTGCCTAATTATAATTAGATTCTTTGATTTAGTTAATTATCTGGATAATTTGTGCTGAGAACAAAACAAACAAAAAGGATTGACAGTCATATCCGGCCAAATGAAACCCAGCTTGCTGAGTGGATTACACCCAATAATGGCGTGGATCACTGTGCTTGCTGAGATGTCATTCAGGATCGCACTATTGCCGTTGTTATATATTGTTTCCTTCCGTATATATACGAGGCCAGACATTTTGTAGCAATTAACTACTATTTTAATAACAAATTAATTAGTCACCCAGCCTAGTTAGAACCACTTCGATGTTGTATGCAATTCTGTCGGAAATTGCTACTAAAAAAAACCTTTAGGTGTTTTATGCACCTTAACAGCTTTTTTTATGCATGACAGGATGCACCTGCACTTAAAAGGATTTTCAGGAGTTAATGACGAGGTTAAAATTGCTCTTGAAAAAAATTAATACGTTGAGGATAAAATTGCGCCACAAAATACTCTAGGCATTAAATGAACTATAAAATACTATAGGGTAGTGGACACATATGAGAAAATACTATAGACTGTTGAATGCACCTTAACCCGTTATTAAAAAAAATATCAATTTTCATACATGATGTGGAATTGAATTCTTAAATTATGTAAATTGTGTTGACATCCACTACTACAGATTCTCACATAGTTGAAGCTCCATACTTAACGATTTTAGAGTAAACCGTAAAATATCAATAGGCATAGGTTGTGTAAGACAGTATTTAACAGTTGTTAAGATAAACCATGAAGTATCGTGCACAATAGTTAACGGTTTTACACAACGACAGTGAAAAATATCTTTATTTTTTTATTTATTAAAATATTCACACATACTTAATGGTTTGGTTTGAATAACTATTAAGTAGATGATATCAATATATGACAGTTGTTTTCTAAACACCATGAAACTTATATATTTAACAGTTATTCAAAACAAACCATGAAGTATACGGCTTTAAAATCCACTTCTAGCCCTATTTATTCGTAATTTCAAACTTCTCACCATTTTCCCACGCACTCGGCATACACCTCCAACCACTCTTTTCCGGCATCCCCACCACTATTTCACTCTTTGTTGTTGTTGGACTTGTCATTATCCTCCATTGCATGTTCATTGCAGTCTGTGAAGGTGTTTGTCATTTGTCCTGGTTTCCAATCTCCATTTTTGAGTCGCACGTTCATAAAGGTGAGTACTTGCTGGTCTTAATTCATTTTAAAGTCGAAATGCGAACTCTAAATTGCTATTTCTAGATTATTTGTTCAGTTAGGATACTTATGGGTTTGTTTTGGTTTCTGGGGTTAGGATTTGAAGTTTATAAATTGGTTTTATGTGGCCTGGTTTCTGGTTTTTCTGGTTTTTGTTGTTTATGGGTTTGTTTTGGAAGGTTATATTATCTTTAGAGGCAATTGTGCTAAATTGGTACTAAGATTTGGGATTTAGAATTGGAAATTTTTCCTTCTGGCCCACCGTTTCATCATGTAAATCAGAGATATATGTGTTCAGGTTGCTCTCTTTGTGAGACTTAATCTGGTTTGTTGATTGTGTGTATGATGACGTTGTGTTCTGCATTTGTGTGCTGTTTGTTACTTTGGAACTATTAGCAATGGTTTAAATGTGGAAGTGGGAAGATGATTTTTAATGCGGGAAGATAACCTAAGCAAGGAGCTGATATATATAGATTGCCAAGTTAAACTCATGAAGGACATCTTATATATTCCAAAGCTCTCTGCACTCCTTTTTTGGCTGCAGCAACTGCTTCCAACTGACTAGCAAATTTTGAATCCTCTTTGGTACAAACAGAATAACACAGATGATGGCAACCAAAACAAAAACAGCATAACAGAGGGAGTGTATTTAATTTTACGTTGGAAACTACTGAAACAGCTTTTCGGTGGAAGTGGCTGGATAGCATGATTTTGGTAGTTTCCAACATCTAAATTTAAAAGGGAATTTTTTCTATTATGGCTTTCAAAGGTTGTAGGAAACCTTTCTTGCATCAACATTTGAACTCCAAAACACAGGAGGAATATTAATATGTATTGGTACTACATATTAATCAAGATTCAAACCAAATCAGGCTCGAAGTGGGAAGGCTCTCCCAATTTATTGCAATTCATTTTCAAATAAAACAAAATTTTCAATTAAAATTATTATACCCAATTTAACTTTTTATATACCATTTCGTTAAAAAAAAAAAAAGTAGGCGTGATTCACTACAACATAAATATAAACATTCATAATATTCTCGGGAGAGTACAAAACTGATACACATCATTTACAAGTCAGAGAAGAGCACACAAGTATATAAAAGGAGGCTGGAGTTTCAGTGAGTCTTAGCATCAAGTCTGGTATTTCTGTCAGCGAAGCTTTCTTCTGCATTATTCTCTAACATCTGATGGTGTGAAGAAGAAGAACCTTGAAGATTGACACCATTATTATTATTATTATTGATGTCACCACTAACATAAACAACTCTATAAATATCATACTTTATATCAAAAGTAGAGAAACGTTCAAGGTAAGGAAGCACCCATTTTCTGTGATCAAAGTTCAAAATCCAAGAGTAGCAAAACTGGAGGGATTTCCAGACTTGGATGCATATAACTCTTGGCATGCTTTGACCTTTCAAACACAACCCCGAAGCTATGCCCTCGGTTTTCGCAAACCGGGACCGGAACAGCGCGAGCACGGCATAGGACAGGTCACTAAGGTCCTTGTTGGTGGTGGAAACTGAGTTCATCGTGATTATATCACCACTGCAGAATTTTGCAGCAGAGGCCCCATCTCTTGATTCTCCAGCATATGTATCAAGGAAGCTGTGCTCTACTAACACTCCCATGCTTGATACACCTTTTAGCATTGATAGCTGAGCAAAAAACAGCAGAATTATCAGGGCATGCTCATATATATATATATATATATATGAGTCAGATATGCAACTAAAGAATATGCTATTCCTTCTATATCAATACACTAAAGAACGTCATCTAGTGAGAGTGATGGGTAGTACTAACTCATGTCCTTATATAAGATCAACTTTGTAGTGCAATTGGAGGTAGTACATTTTAGTCCCTCACATCAACTATTTGATTAATGAATATCTATTACAAAATTCATTATTTCTTTGAAGTTTTTATTTATTACTCCCTTCAATCTTAAATGCAAGAGTTAGCTAAAATAATTTACTTTGGTTTTAAATGTAAGACCTTAATTCATTTTGTCTCCCATATTTATAATTTTCTTTCCAAACTATCGCTACTGCTGGCACATATTAAGAGGGAATCAAGGGATAGTTTCAATACAAATGATTAAATCAGGTGTTGTAAAGAAACTAACTGAAACAGAATGAAACAGAACAATGAAAACAGAGAAGAGACAGAGAAGAGAGAATGTGAACAGCAGCCAACGTTGACCTTGCTATGATGTAAGCAATGACGTTTGAACAGAGGGAGGGGGTTGGTGTGGGTTGCCGGAACTGACTTTCTCATTATTTTAAGAAGTTATAAGGGTTTGGTTTTAGTATAAATAGAGGGTTGTTTCTCATTGTAATATATCTGAGAATTGATTAAGAATTTGAGTTTTGGTTTCTATACCATTTGGCATCAGAGCCTTGTTCCAGAGGGAGAGAAAACGAGAGAGTGAGGAATAGGATTGAGAAAAAAAAAAAACGTTGGAGAAAACAGGGTGTGCGAATCCCATCCTACCGACGGATTTTCAGAAATCTGACCCCACCATCGGCTTCAAAACGTCCCAAAACCCAGGACAAGCTTCAGCCTCCGCCGTGAACCGCCGTCACGCGCCCTCACGCGCCACCTCTGTGTCCCACGCGCCGTCAACGGAGCTCCACGCGCCGGCCACGCGCTGCAGAAGGTTGAAGACGACTGCCACGTCACCAGTCCACGTCATCTGCCACGTCAGCACAGTTGACCCAGTCAGCGCCACTCTGTCCAATCAGATTGCGCCACGTGTCACATCTTGCCACGTCACCCCCGTCCGGTCAGCTGCCACGTCACCCAGTCCAGTCATCAGCCACGTCATCGGTCAACGCCGCGTGGACCAATCACGGACTGCCACGTGTCACTGTTGCCACGTCAGCATACGGTCAGCCCAATTTTGTTAAAATTACCATTTTGGGCCCTAAATTTTGCGATATTTACATTTTGACCCCCTATAAAATTGCCAAAATTACATTTAGGTCCCTGAACTTTAGGAAATTACATTTTGACCCCTATACTTTGCCAAAATTACATTTAGGTCCCTGAACTTTTAGGAAATTACATTTTGACCCCCAGTTTTTGCCAAAATTGCATTTCAGACCCCAGAACTTTCTGAAATTACATTTTGACCCCCAGATTCTGCCAAAATTACATTTCAGACCCCCAAACTTTCTGAAATTACATTTTGACCCCCAGATTCTGCCAAAATTACATTTCAGCCCCTCCAAACTTTCTGAAATTGCATTTTGACCCCCAGATTTGCCCAAAAATACATTATTGCCCCTAATTACCCAAATTTCCTATTTTACCCCTGATTTTTCCATATACACAAATCCTTCCCCTACCTTATACCTAATAAACTGCGTACTCTAAGTCGTAACTTGTGAGACAAACAGCAAAATGCCTCCAAGACGCGGAAATAAACATGAAATTGAGATGGAGGAAATGAGACGCCGGATACAGGAATTGGAAACCACTGTACAAACGCAGCAAGCCATGTTAGAATCTCGCAGTGAATATCCAGATGATTCAGATAATAATAGTTCGTCGTCTACTGACTATCACCGCCGCCCTCAACAACAATCATTCCGCCTTAATGACATTAAGGTAGACATTCCTGAATTCGAGGGAAGACTCCAACCAGATGAATTTATTGACTGGTTACAAACAGTTGAACGAGTCTTTGAGTACAAAGAGATTCCAGATGAGCAGAAAGTTAAAATCGTTGCCATCAAATTGAAGAAACATGCCTCCATATGGTGGGAGAATCTCAAAAGAAGGCGTGAAAGAGAAGGAAAGAGCAAGATAAGAATGTGGGACAAGATGCGACGCGAGCTCTCACATAAGTTTCTTCCCGACAATTATTATCAAGACAATTTCCTTCAATTACATAATCTCCGCCAAAAGGTTATGTCTGTAGAGGAATATACCAGGGAATTTGAGAAGCTTATGATGAAATGTGATATACAAGAGAGGGAGGAGCAAACAATAGCTCGATATCTAGGAGGATTAAATACAAACATCGCCCATCCAGTACAACTCCAACAATACTGGACTCGGGACGACGTCATTCGTTTAGCCATCCGTATCGAGAAGCAGTTGATCCGAAGACCTCCCTACCAGTCGTCTTCCTCAACTGAAATTCCTTTTGAGGGACATGAAGCACAGGTACATCAACCTACACAAATACATCAGCATAGCTCCTCAAGCAAGTCCACACAAGGATATCAACATAGCTCTTCAAGTAAGCCTCCGCTTAAGGTTGCCAAAGAATTTAGCTCTAAAGCACCTAAGTGTTTCAAATGCCAAGGGTTCGGTCATATCGCTTCAGAATGTCCTACCCGCAGAGTTGTTACTATTATTGAAGGGGAAACTTTTGCAATATTTGAAGAAGAAAAGGATTCTATGCCTGATAAAGAGCTGGTCCTTAATGAAGAGCCAATTTTTGATGAAGAAGTCATTCCTCCTGATTATGGTGAAACACTTGTGATTAGACGAAGCTTGCACACAGCCATAGAGGAAGAAGAGCCTTGGCTACGTCATGACATTTTTCATACTCGCTGCTCTACTCAAGGTAAAGTTTGTGACGTCATTATCGACAACGGAAGCTGTGAAAATGTAGTCTCTAACTACATGGTAGAAAAGCTGCAACTACCAACTCACAACCATCCGTACCCGTACAAACTCCAATGGTTTAACAAAGGAACCGCGGTAAAAGTGTCCAAACGATGCCTTGTTACTTTCTCTATCGGTAAAAGGTATCACGATGAAGTTTGGTGTGATGTTGTTCCGATGGATGCTTGTCATCTTCTTCTGGGAAGACCTTGGCAATATGATCGACACGCCCTATACGACGGGTTTGCAAACACATATTCCTTCCAGAAGGATGATGTGAAGATTCAGCTTGAACCTTTGCCACCAGATAAACACGTCAAGATCAAAAATAAGCCCAAGTCATTTTTACTGAAGCATAAAACTTCAGATCAATCTCCATTCATTAATGATGATGTTGTTTTTGACTCGAGGACGAGTCCTGTCCAACCCCGGGAGAATGAAACAGAATGAAACAGAACAATGAAAACAGAGAAGAGACAGAGAAGAGAGAATGTGAACAGCAGCCAACGTTGACCTTGCTATGATGTAAGCAATGACGTTTGAACAGAGGGAGGGGGTTGGTGTGGGTTGCCGGAACTGACTTTCTCATTATTTTAAGAAGTTATAAGGGTTTGGTTTTAGTATAAATAGAGGGTTGTTTCTCATTGTAATATATCTGAGAATTGATTAAGAATTTGAGTTTTGGTTTCTATACCACTAACACACAATGTTTATTTCTAATCTCTCCAAATTAGTTATTGAATTCCTACTTAAGGACAAGAGGATGTGTCTGTTAGTCGTTGATCAATAAGAAAATGAAGAATGGAGATTGACTGATAACAAGTTAAAAATATTTAAAGATTGAATTGTGTAATTGAACAAAAAATTATCTTTAACTACAGAACCAAATTATTTGTTTCATTTTAAACGATATCATCCTTCTACAAAACATGCAGCA
This sequence comes from Inga leiocalycina, assembly GCA_963242795.1. Taxonomy (NCBI): domain Eukaryota; kingdom Viridiplantae; phylum Streptophyta; class Magnoliopsida; order Fabales; family Fabaceae; genus Inga; species Inga leiocalycina. Next base: position 49,418,816 of record OY725323.1, read on the forward strand.
TGATTGAGTGGTTTCACTGGAGTTATTTCCTTATTGTGGACTCACTGTTCTTGATTCGCTTAGGACATATACAAATCATAGTTCAAGGAGTGGTTTCACTGGAGTTATTTCCTTATTTTACTTTTTGTTTTTTGGTTCCTGCTTTAAAATCATGAACTCTGCAACAATTTCAAATAATCTCTTACATAAGTATATCATTCAAGTTCAATCATATATGTATTTTCAGTAAAAAGTATTCAGTACTCTTAATACTTACCCGATTAGATTTGAGTAATGTTGGATCCCATATTGAAAAACATTTTCCTTCATGATATTTTTTCATTATAAAACTCGAACTTGAGACTTTACTTAACAGATATCGAGTCTCTTGTTTTCAACCCACCCATATTTTAATCATGTTGTATATATACATAAATTAATGTTGAATTAATAGAATTAAATGCCGTAAAATAATGCAAGGAAGAAGATAAAGCAGTAAGTGATGCAGCAGTTATTGCTCTTACAAGAGTTTCTGTCAGTTGCTCTTTCTTCTCACTTGACCGCTTCTGCCATGCTCCATACCAAATGATCTGTTATTACAGAACAAGTATATTAAAGCACCATAACATCACACTATATATATAGTATTAAAGAAAACAAATGACCAGGAAGAGTCTGAATCTTTTAAATTTCTAAATTGTCAAGGGAAAACAGAGTAGGATAGGGAAAAAAAAAAGATGCAAGTTTTGTTGCCTTCTTTGATACTTCTTTCTACCTTAATATAAGATTTATTTAACCAATTTGGGTAAAGAAACTAATCAAATTAATTATTTGTAGAAAATGTGTTTGTTTCATAAAATACCATATTAAATCATTTGCATTAAAATAATTTATTGATGAAAACTCTCCTGCAATTAATAGAGTTAATTTATTAAAAAAGTGATAAATATGATGGGATAAGGTGGATTGAGATTTTATATTTAAGATTAAATTATTCAACCCAACCCTTAATAAACTCATATATTGAAGCTATTAATAACAAAATACTACCATGATCTTTAATATAAGAGGTAGTTGATTAATTTGAGTATATTAAATATATAAGTTAATTATATTAGTTATTTATAATAAATATATATTAATTTTCTTAAAATAATATCATTCATTATCACTATTTTTAGATAGAAAATCTTTAATCTTTATAATATAAAGGAAACTTTGGAAATTATAATTTTAAGAGGCAAAATGAAATTGGGGTTTTATAAAATCTAGTTACCAAGTAGCTCTTATGCATATGATGTCCGACAGTTGGTATAAGAATTGGAGGTTGTCCGTTTACCCACGGAAACCAAATCACAAACCAGACTCTGTTCATATTAAACAGCAAAATCACCAATGGAGGAAGAGGTAGGGCTTGTTGTAGAAAACGAAAACTGTTACTTTCAGTTTTTTTTTTTATTCTTCTAGCATCTGATTTTTGTGATTCAGTTTCTCGTAGGTGAACCACCACTTCGGATTTAAAGGTGCACATATTTCCTTCAAGAATCATCAGCGCCAATAATAAGAAAAAGTACAAATTTCCGACAAGAAGAAAGATCTTATTACCAGGTTTCCATGGATGCTTCTGAATATAGAACTCTGCAAACAACCAAGGCTCTGTGTTTGTGAGGAGAACTGTTTGAGACTATGAACAAGATTTTCGACGATAACAACCGTTGGTTTGAACAAGAAAAAGCTCATGTCCAGATTTTTGCTGTTGAAGGGGACATAGCAAGCAGCCATGATTTTTATTTTTCTTTTCTTTTTGTTTTATCTGTTCTTCGTGTCTGTGAAATAAAACTAACAAAAAGGGATTCAAATATGAGAAAGATAGTCTAAGATCAACGCGCTTACCGGAAGCTTCGATCAACTTATATTGTCTCCAAAAAGTTGCTTCCTTGAATCTTTCCAAATACTGAAGTTTCGTGCAAAGGAATTCAGTTGGTCGCTTCTTTCCTCTTTTTTTTTTTTTTTTTTGTATGGGCTATTTTGAGTGAACGAATAAAAATAATTAATAATATTATAAAAAGGAGGTGACTTTGAATTTGTAGGAAAGACTATCACGTTTCTTGACTGCCTCAATTTGGTTGCTTTCTAAGAAATTTCTCTTTGATCTTTGCCCATAAAAATGCCTTTTGAATACTTCCGATTTGACTAATTATTTTTTTTGTTAATAATTAAAGGGGTTCTTATTGTTATGTGGTTTGAATACCTTCACTTTTTCTGACAAAAAAAAAAACCCTTTTATATTGAGTTTCATTTTCATCTCCTTAATTTTGTTTAGTTCAAATTTGATCCCTCAATTTTATTTTTATTTTACTTTCGTGCTTGAACTTTCATTTTGATCACGCTGATCCGTAAATTCAGAAGTTTCATTTAGTTTCAATTTTATGCCCAATATTGGCTCATGCTTACTTTTATTTTGATCTAATTATATCGTAACTTTTTTGTAAAGAAAATTAATACTCAAATATTTTGATTCACTGCGAGATTATCAAATTGAAGTATTAAAAAAAATAAATTTAAAAAAGACTAATCCCCACATATATATGTCTGTTTTTGCATTTTATCCAAAATCAGTTATTGTTGGCAAAATTATGGTTTATTAAAAAATACAACATACCTTAAAATATTAAAATCAATTTTTAGCCCAAAATAATAATTTCATCCTAAAATATTAAAATCAATTTTAATGATACTCAAATTGTGCTTATTCCTAAAATTGATCATCCACAATCTTTCCATGATTTTCGGCCAATAATCCTATGTAATGTAGTGTATAAGATTGTTACAAAATTTATTTCAAATAGATTTAAACCTATTATGCCATTGGTTGTGGCCCCGAACCAATGTAGTTTTGTGAATGGGCGCTAAAGTACTGACAATATTATTCTAATGCAGGAAATTATTCATTCTATGCGGAGCATGAAGAAGAAGCAGGGATTTATGGGAATAAAGATTGACTTGGAGAAAGCATATGACCGAGTCAGATGGAGTTTTCTTTTCGAATGCTTGAATGAACTGAGGATTCCTAAGTACCTCTGTGACATCATAAAAGCTTGTGTATCTACTCCATGAATGCAGTTACTTTGGAATGGGTGTGCTGCAAAAGCTTTTTACCCTTCCAGAGGAGTTCGTCAAGGAGATCCTATCTCACCGTATCTCTTTGTTATTATGATGGAGAGGTTGGGGCACTTAATCCAGACTGCAGTAGAAGATGGAGATTGGAAACCTTTTAGGTTGTCCAGGCAAGGTACGGCTATTTCTCATGTCTTTTTCGCTGATGACCTTATTCTGTTTGCAGAAGCAAATATGGATCAAGCCGGGGTGGTGAAAGCCATACTAGATGATTTTTGTGATATTTCTGTTCAGAAAGTAAATAATGCAAAATCGCACATTTACTTCTCCAAGAACGTTGGTAATACGAGAAGAAAGGACATTAGTGAGTTCTTGAATTTTTCCATGTCTTCCAACCTGGGAAAATATTTAGGAACGCCAATCTTGCATCAGCGAAGTACTAAGTCCTCTTACAAATTTATTCTTGATAAGATGAATGTTCGCCTTGCAAGCTGGAAACCAAACATGTTATTGATGGCAGTAAGACATACTCTAGTATCATCAGTCATGTCGTCTATGCCATCCTATGCAATGCAAACTATACCCCTTCCTCTGGGTACCTGTGATGAGATAGACAAAAAGTGCAGGCAATTTCTTTGGGGGAGTACATCCACAAGTCGTAAACCACATATGGTGGCTTAGGGTCGTGTGTGTTCCCAGAAGAATGATGGTGGACTAGGCTTAAGACAAGCAAGACTTCAGAATCAGGCTTACATGATGAAATTGGGGTGGAACTTGATACACAAATGAGATGCATTGTGGGTTCATTTCCTACGGGAGAAGTACAAGACGGGCAGTGATTTGGTGCCGACAGTGGAAAAAAGATGGTCAGAATCAAGCACATGGAAGGGTATTAGACAAAATTGGGAAAGTGTAACTGAGAGTATTGCCTGGAAGATTACTGATAGAACTTCGGTGTCTTTTTGGCATGATCTATGGGTTCCCCATTTTGACAGATTGGAGAGTTTGACACTTCAACCATTAACAGATGAAATAAGGGAATGGAAAGCGGCCGACTGTATTACTCCGTCGGGTCAATGGGATCTGGATAAGTTTGGGCATTTATTACCAAAACATGTGTTTGCAATCCAAAGAGTGAATATTAACCGCAATACTAGTGGTGATTTTCCTATTTGGAGATGGACATCTGATGGTAAATTTGCACTAAAATCGGCGTACAAGAGGTTAGCTGGGCATGGTGAAAGCAATTCTTTGTTTGGATGGAGGCTCATATGGAAGCTGAAGGTTCCTCAACGTTACAGAATGTTTTTGTGGTTATGTGCTTATGGTCGTTTACTAACAAATTTGGCACGAGCTCAACGGGGAATCCACATGAATGAGATGTGCCCTTTTTGTCATGACAAGACTGAATCAATCATGCATGTACTTCGAGATTGTGCGATGGTTAAAGAGATATGGAGTGAGACATTACCTAGTTCATGACATCGGCATTTCTTTGGCTCAACTGATAGAAACACTTGGTTAACATGGTGTTTACGCCGTCGTGATCATGTGTATGGCTACGAGTTTCGACTTTGGTTTACGATTCTATGTAGGCACATTTGGTTGGCAATGAATGACCATATCTTCAACAATAAACAATGGAGTAAACAGGAGTTACTGGCACGTACTGGTTCGGCGTTGTCTTGGGGATGTCTACCCACTTGCAACCGAAGTCTCACATCGCAACAAGTATGGGTTGGCGCCCTCCCCCTGCTGGGATGGTTAAAATTAATACAGATTGATCCAGGAATGAAGCGACGGGTTTCTGTACTTATGGTGGGGTGATAAGGGATGAATAAAGCGGATTTATTCAAGGGTTTATGTTTAGGATTGGAAGCGGGTCGGTTATCACAGCAGAGGCCTGGGGAATTTTGTGGGGTATGAATTAGCTTGGGAAGGAGGATTTAGGCATATTATTGTTGAGAGTGACTGCAGCGAAGTACTAGATCTTATTCAAGGAATGGTACCTGATGAACATCATGATGCTACTTTAATCTTGGAAATTAAATCGATGCTGGAACATGACTGGGATGTGAAGATATTACATTGTTGTAGGGAGCCGAATAGGGTGGCGGAGTACTTGGCAAAAAGAGCATGGATTATGATGGTGGATTTTCTTATGGTCGATAGAGAACCTGATGAAGTTAAACGACTGATCATGGAAGATGTTATGTACCAACACATTTATACTGAGTTAGTAGAATAGATCCTGTAGGGCTATGCCTTCTCTTTTTCTATCAAAACAAAGAAAAAGAAAAAAGGACACTAGAACCAAATCAAGTTAAGGGATGAACAAACCTGAGAAAAATTACAAGGGACGAAATCAAAACTTAATAAAAATAAGGGTTGAACATGAAAATAAAATAAATTTTAAGGATAAAAACTATATTATATCCTTTTTTTTTCAAAAATTAATAAATTAAACATTTGATCCCTATACGTTCCAAGAATTTTGAAATAAGTCGGTTGAATTTTTCGGAAATTATACTTTACATCTCGGTCAAAAAAATATAATATGTAAAGACCAAATTGCCCTTAGGCTAAATAATGGTGTTAGTGAGAAATTCTCAAACTACAAGTGTTACCTTAAACAATGTAAATGGTTGTTGTAAATTTTTGTTGTCTTAGCGTTAAATTAAAGAACTGACGTATGTCAATTTTTCTTGAGCGGTTCCAACTTACTACAGCTTGTGAATCATCGAAATATAAGTAATGAATATTGGAAGCCAAATTTTAAATATTATAGTCTTAATGTTAATTCCAGTGTTATTATACTTTGACCTGACCGATCAAGTTGACTCGGAACTCGGTAAACCAGTCAACTGTACTTGCCGGTCTAGCTGAGCCCCCGAGTCCAAGTTACTTTTTTCCCTTAAGCGGCGATCCAAATCTAGATTGTTGAGAGGGAGGAGAGATTAGAGATGATGAAGAAAAAAAGGAGGGGAGAGATTAGAGATGAAGTTGCAGAGATTAGAGACGAAGTTGTAGGCATAGATCTGAGATCTTTGAAGTCACTTCCCGTCGGTGATGTTGGTGTGGGTCAATATAGTTGGAGACAAAGGTTGTGACGGCAAGGGGCACCCTTCATCAAATCGTGTTTCATTCATAAGCAAGTTAAAGTGTAGACGAAAGAAAGCATGAGGTGTGGCAACGGCCCTTTCATTAAGAAGCAACCAAAGAGCAGACGAAAAAGAAAGCATGAGAACGAAAGAAACCATAAGACGACGGCGCTCAGCAAGGAATGAGTGGGTAGTGATGTAAATGAGCTTGACCTATTCTTTCTAAAAGGAATCAAGCCTGTAAAGATTTTTTTGAAAATGAATGAGAATATGTATTTTAAATATTTTAAAAAATTTTGCATGATAATACGATTATTATAACAATTCAAGGTGTTGAAGGGATATTTAATATTCGGAATAAAAAAACAGTTACTTTCTAATATGCTCCTTACCCCGTTATTCCTAATATCCAGCTATAATTTCTTTTCAATATATATAAGTTGTCATTTCATAAAAAAAAAAAGTATTTGGATGGTTTTTAAATTATTTTTAAATTTTTTCCTCATTGGTCTGACCCCTCAAGTTGGCTTCGATCTGACCCATTATCTCAACTGATTCAGATGTCGGTTTGAGTTTAATAACCTTAGTTAATTTATGAAACTAACACTTGTCAATTTTTATACTAAATATATACTAGCGCAACTTGTAAATTCTTAAAATATGAGTGTTAAATACTTAAAGTAAAAATTGTAAATATTTGTAATATTATTGTTAAAAAGTAGAATTGATACTTGTAAAATTTTTTAGTATTAAATATTTAGTGCAGTTTTTGTAAAATTGTTATAGAATATAGTTCATAGGAAAGACCATGAGCCTTTTATAATAATTTGATGGCTAAAGTAGATTTTTAATCCTTTAAACTTAGAAGAGATTTCATTCTATTCGCTTATATTTATAAAGTGCATTTTTAGTTTTTAAAATTTAACATCATTAATGATACTAATAAAAAATGTTGACAAAACAGTGATTATGCAATGCTAACAAAGCAGTATTAAATCTTTTAAATGAGAAATATTTACATACTAATAAAAAATATCACCTACTTTAATATTGATCCTAGTAGTCGTTGCTCTGTCACTCACTTGACCATCTTGTTATGAGAATTTCTTTCATTCCGTGTCAGGTTTTCAATAAACAGATTTTTCCGTTTCTTGCTATGAGTCTTTAATTTCTTCCCTCTCAATTGCTCTATATTTCTATTAGATTTCAGGAGTCTTCTTCACTTACTCTTTTCCCTACAACCCCTTCTTGTTGTTGTTGCCTATCACTGCCATCGCCAGAAGGACAAGGTGGTTCTCATGATGGGTGCCACCGGCTACAGGAGTCATGCCTGTCCATTGACCTCTCCTCAATCATGCTGCTTTCTGTTCTTATTTCGATTCTATTTTTGCCTGAGAAATTAGATTGTTTGCTTTTTTGTTTGTTCAGTCTATAATTTGTTTTTGGGCGTTAGTATAAGCAATTCCATTCATTTTGTTTGAAAGTTTTTGACGGTGACGTTTTGCGTGATTGGACGACCCTTTGCCTAGAATCTCTTTCATTTCAGTTCATGTGTCTAGTGTAACCCCCTTCACGACCAAGGCCGAGATTTAAGTTTCTAAACACGTGGTTAATGGGGAATTAGAGACCATAGACAATTTGGGACTTAAAGAAAGTAAATTTCCCAAAATCAGAGTTTTCAAAAAAACTTTTTAAAACCGGTTCACAGTGGTTTCCTATTCACATTTCAATACACAAATGACATGTACAAATTGATTTCATTCATATATATCAGAGTACAGCATAATTTCCCGACACTCTCGAGTTCCATTAATCAAATAAGGGTCTACAAGGCACAATTGCCTATAGAGTTTTCCATAATTAGGGGATCACACAAAACTATCCAAATGATTTATACATGATAACCAAATAACCAAAATACAACTCCCAATCCGAAGCTCTATCCGTTCTTCGTCACCTGCTTCCCTTTTGATCCTTCAGCCCTGTCTAAAAATTGTTTTTCTGGGAGAGTGAAATTCTAAGGAATCCCCGTAGTAACAAATCACTCATAATATGCACAACATCAAAGCATGAGAGTAAATCATCTATACAACACACAACAATCACAGCAACAGTTGCAACGGCCGGGGTAGGTATCATGGGAATCACCCCTACGACGGCTCACGTTAAACTGCTTGCTGTATTGCACATCCACATAAACATATCACATATATCACCACATTTGGGATCTATATAAAACATTTCACAACACGTAGCCCCACGAGCTGGATACTCAAATAGGAATCCACGATTCCATAACGCAGCCTTGGCACTTACAGCGGCAGATACAACGACCGGGGTAGGTATAATGAGCATTGCCCCTACGATGGTTCACGCTGAACAGCTTGCACTGTAATGCCCTATGGCTGATAACACATTCACAATGATAAACATGCATACCAAGTATCATACACAACATGAGAGAAGAGTCACTACTTTGATCCTTCCGGACGTGTCCTGGCGCCGGTTTCTCCCAAATAGGGTAAATGTGAAATCCTAAATTCATAATTAGGGACGAAGAGTCAATTCTCTATTTCAATTCTCAATGACTTCATAACACTTAATTTGGTTATCAATATTGCTCTTTTAGAGTCATGAAATACCCAAAACAAAACTCCTAAAGGGTTGGAAGAACTATCCCAAAGATCTCCTTTTGGAAGCAAAAAAACTGATTTTTCACTGCTGCACTCGAGTGAAGATGGCCTCACTCGAGTGTTGGTATGGACACTCGAGCGAAGAAGGCCTCACTCGAGTGATGGTACGGTCTGCACTTCAAGTGCTAGAAAGTGAAGACTGAAAGTGTTTACCCGAGAGCACAAGAACTTTCAAAGAAAAGGATCACTCGAGTGAAGAAGACCTCACTCGAGTCAGAACTTAACACTCGCAAGTGTTAAAGCGCGCTCTTGAATTTTGAACGCGAGTGACAACCCGAGACGAGAGTTCATGGTGTCAAATACACTTTCACTCTAGTGAGAGGAGGCTTACTCGAGTGAGAACTCATAGCGCTTGCAAGTGAGGCAACACTCTTGCCTCTCGCCCGGAAGTACATCATAAAAAGTGAAGCAGAAAAAGAATTTACACACAGCACTCGAGTGAACCCACCCTCACTCGAGTGATGTTCATCATTCACTCGAGTGATTTTATCAGAAACCATAAAACACAGGAAAACTGACAACTCTTCCCAATAATTGCCCGAGTGTTCCCAATGGACTTAAAACCTCAACCAAAGCTACTCCCACACAAAAACACCTACGGAATCCAATGGAAACATCAAAATTATCAAATTCCTACTCCATTATCATGCTTTGGTCTTAATCCACAATCAATGCAAATTTCCAAAATCTCCAAAACTAACATTTCAATCTCCTATCAATCTATCTATCCAAAACAAATACCAAAACACCTATTTTCATACCAACAACATGCCAAATACCCAATGACTCTCATTTTTGAATTTAAGGCCAAAAATCCCAGAAATTCTGAACTAATCCATTATAAAACTTAAATAGAAAGATTGGTCTCATTTACCTCTTTCACTTTGCCAAAGAGATTTTTTGATTCACCAATCTCCAAATTTCGTGTAGGCACAAATCAACACCAATAGTCACACTATAAACATCAAAATGAAGCTCTCACTCCAAGGAACAATATTAAAGAAGAGAACTTGAGCAATAGAGGCCATTTGCTTACCTTTTTCTCAAGCTCTTTCTTTCTCTTTCTTGCCCAATAATGGCTGACGGTTTTGGAGAGAGAAGAGAGGGATGAGTGCTTGAGGAAGAAGAGAAAATGATTATTCTCTCTCACCTATGCTGCCAAGCCGAAAACAAGGAGAGGGGATGAGAGAGAAAAAATTAAAAACTCTATTTGACTTTCCCCATACTCTCTCCACATGGGAGCTTGCCAAGTGTCACACTATCATTGGCTCTCATAAAGGTAAACACCCAATTAGCCACTTAATCCCTCCATTAGCCATTTAATCACACTTCTCTTTTTTTCTCTCTTAGCTAGTAATTAAGTTCTCCATTAATCACTAACTTATGGCTAATAATTCCATTCTTCCAATATTCCACCAATTATGACATATTAATTAAAATAGCCACAAAACACATAATAATTCACACTTTAATTCACAATTATCCATAATAATTGTCATTAGCCCTTAATCAAAAAATGAGATATTACAATTCTCCCCCCGTTCAATAAATTTTGCCCTCGAAATTTGTTACACATCTTGGGGCATAAAATCAGGAGATTGCTTCTTCATATCCGCTTCTGCCTCCCAAGTTGCTTCCCTTGGAGACATTCCCTTCCAAACCACCTTCACGAATAGTAAGCTTCGATGCCTAAGCCTCCGCTCTTCTCGATCAATGATACGCTCTGGCTTTACCGTATAAGTGAAGTTATCTTGCAACTCAACCTCTTCATACTCAATGATATGCTCAGGGTCTGGTTGGTACTTCTTGAGCTGCGAGACATGGAACACATCATGCAATCTACTCAAACTCGGGGGTAGGGCTACCCGATATGCCACGGCCTGATTCTTGCCAGAATCTTAAATGGACCAATGTATCTCAGACTCAGCCTCTTCCGCTTGATTGCTCTCCCGATACCTGTGACTGGACACACTCTTAAGAAAACATGATCCCCCACTTCAAACTCAAGAGGTCTTCTCCTCTTATCAGTATAGCTCTTCTGTCGACTCTATGCTGTAAGGAGCCTTTTCCTGATAGTTCTGATCTGCTCAGAAGTTTTCTCAACAAGATCTAGCCCATACAACTTCCTCTCAAACAACTCATTCCAGTATAATGGTGACTGGCATTTCCTCCCACACAATGCTTTATACGGAGCCATCTGAATACTCGCATGATAGCTGTTGTTGTAGGCAAACTCAGCTAACGGAAGATAATAGTCACCACACGTCCCTGCTGCATCAGGACACACCCTAACCCCTACTTACTTGCATCACTGTACAAGACGTAAGCCTCACTGGGATCAGGTATAATCAACACTGGTGCCATAGTCAACCTCTCCTTCAGCTCAGTGAAACTCCACCCATAATGTTTATCCCATAAAAATGGTTGATCCTTCCTCATGAGCTTGGTTATCGGCAATGTAATACCCGAGAAGTTCTGAATGAACGCCTAGTAATAACAAGCAAGACCCAGAAAACTATGAACATCAGAAACAGTTTCTGACCTCTTCCAATCAAGTACTGCTTCCACCTTACTGGGATCCACCGATACCCCGTCTTGTGAGATCACATGGCCAAGGAACTTCACTTCTGTAAGCCAAAAATCACACTTAGCTTGGCATAGAGTTTCTTTTCTTGCAAGATTCTCAGCACAATTCTCAGATGCTGCTCATGCTCTTCTCTACTCTTAGAGTATATGAAAATGTCGTTGATAAACACAACCACAAACTGATCAAGATACTGTCGGAAGACGCGGTTCATATAGTCCATGAATACCACCGGTGCATTCGTCAACCCAAAGGGCATTACAAGGAACTCATAGTGCCCATACCTCGTTCTAAAAGTAGTCTTCGAAATATCTCTACCTTCACACGCAATTGATGATATCCCAACCTTAGATCAATATTGGAGAATACACACGAGCCAGACAATTGATCTAATAGGTCATCAATTCTTAGGAGAGGATACTTGTTCTTAACAGTAACCTTGTTAAGTTCTCTGTAATCGATACAAAGCCTCAAGCTTCCATCTTTCTTTTTCACAAACAAGATTGGAGCTCCCCACGGTGATATACTAGGTCAGATGAACCCTTTTTCAAGCAACTCTTCAATTTGCTTTCTCAACTCCGCCATTTTGTTAGGTGCCATACAGTATGGGGCTTTCGATATTGAACTAGGTCCAGGCATAATCTCAATTGGGAACTACACTTCCCTTTCTGGAGGCAATTCGCTAAGATCCTCTGGAAACACCTCAGAGAATTCTCATACCATAGGTATACTCTCTAAAGCTTCACTTGACTCTCCCTGAACAAAGAAGAACACCATATACCCTTGACATCCCTTCTCAAGATATCTTTCTGCTTTAGCCGTTGAAAGTGAATTCAAACTAGAATTCACATTATTTCCCTACTATGCATTATGGTAAGTTATCCACTTATTACCACAATCAATCAGCACATCATTTGCTCTTAACCAATCAAAACCCATAATAACTTCTAGTTGTTGAAGTGGTAAATAAATCAAATCAACTGTAGACTCCGACCCTCAACAATTATCACACAATTTAAGCAGGCTTCAGCTGTCACAGCCATGACACCCATCAACATTGACACAACCAAATCAAATGGCAATTTATGCACAACAAATTCCAGGTGCTTAACACAGTCATAAGCTACAAATGAATGACTTGCACCTGAATCAAACAAAGCATTTAATTCATTGTCACCAAGAAGGATTTTACCTTGGATTAGTTCAGGCGACTTTCGGGCCTCCTCATATGTCATTGCAAACACTTAAACCAGATTTCTGGGCCTTTGCTCTGCTGGCTGTAATACCCCGAATTTTGAGACTTGGGGCTAGTGAATAAGCGTGAGAATAGTGGATTGCTAAGCCCCAGTTTAGCAAAATTCCAAATTGTGATTAAGGGTTAATGACTCCAAAAGTGTATGTCATTAGTCATAAATGAACCCTTTTGGAAATTATGGTGTGTTTTGGCACCCGATGTGATTCGTATGTGTTGTGAGTAGCGCCCAACCCTGTATTTGAGTTCAATTATAGATTAACATTTAAATTGAATGAAAATAAGGGGGAGGGCGTATATATGGTGTAAATGAATGAGAAAATGATTTTGATGGTGATTCCAAGTGGATTGCCATAATCAGGGGCAAAACGGTAAAGTTACCGACCAATTGGTCAGTTACCAAAGATGAAACTCATTTGTAACTTCAAGATCAAAGGTTAGGATTGATTTGTGTAATAGATCAAAGGGTGGAATCAAGTATATGTGTGGGTTTGTGAGCTCATGTGAGGTTTGTCAAGATCTTGACACTTGGCATCTTTTGAGCCATTGGATTGGGTCAACATGTCAAAGATCTTTCCTCTCTCCTCTCCCTCTCTTTAGGTCGGTTTTGGGGCTCTAAAAACTGATCACTCTCTTCATCATCTTCATCTCTCTCCAAAGCTTCCATTTTCGCCAAGCAAGGAAGGAAAGAGAAAGGAGAAAGCTCATGGTAAGTGCTCTATATGGTCCTCTATTGCTAAAACACCCTTCTATAATGTTGTTCATAGTGATGAGAGCTTCATCTCTATGGTTTTAGATTCTTGATTGGAGGTGTTTGAGAGCTTGAGCAAAAGTGGAAAGATGAAGAATCAACAAATTGATTTGGGAAAGAGGAAGAGGTGAGTATTTGAAGCATTTTGACCTAAGTTTTGTGATTATTGGTTAAGCTTTGTAAATTTTGAATTTTGCCCTGATTTTCATGTGATTTTTTAGTGGATGAATTGGATTGTGTTTTATGATGAAAATGGTGTCATATTATGTTTTGGCATCATTGAAATTGGTTTTGAATTTGAAATGGAAAGAGATTGTAATGTAGAGTTGGTATTGTGATTTGTGTGACATGTTGTGGAAACATGTCAAAGTGATATGAGTTTGGTTGATTTGGTATTTCCAATGGATTCCTTGTGAAATTTTGTGTGAGAATTGTAACCCCCTGCCTTAATTAACGCAATTAATATTCGATAACTCATAGTAAAAAGGGGTTTGAGTCCGTCAGATAGTTCAAAACTATTTAAATCACCTACCAAACAGTAGGAGCTTTCAAAACTTTCAAATCTTCTTTCCTATCCCGGTTTCATTTTCAATTATCGAATATAATCACCTGTGCAGTTAGCTTACATTCATATATATCAGAGTTCGTAATCTAGACCCCGGCAACCCCCGGGTTCATCTACATAGACACGGAGTTTCAAATCCTGATCAGGGGATTACAAAACCAAGTATTTACAACTATTTACATCTCAAAATGTTATACAGTAATCCCTATCCAAAATGAATAGCCAACAAAATCCATACTAATGTCCCTAGGAAGCTCTAACCGCTCCGGGTCGTTCGCTTCTCCTTAGAGCCACTCGCCTTGTCTGAAAGGTTAGTTCAAAGGAAAGAATGAGATTCAAGAGAATCCCAGTAGTAACTAAACATTTATACCACATATAAGCACAAAGCATGTAAGCAAATCATCATACAGTAGCACAATCACACTCCACCCTCATCCCCTTTCTCCGCCGGGAAGGCACTCCGTCCTAACCCGAACCGTTGTTAGCTACTCAGGGACTATTGGCGTGGCAGTGCGTAAACATAGCCTTATAGCCCACATAGCTATCCCGCTTCACAAATGGCTCGTCGGCCTTCATAAATAGCCCTTCGGCTCACAATCAGCCTTTCGGTCCTCAGATCACATAGTCACACCTCATCCTATCCCCTTTCTCCGCCGGAAAGGCTCACAACCCTTACCCGATCTGTTGTTAGCTACTCAGGGACTATTGGACTGACGGTGCTTACACATATCCACATAAGTCGCAACATACGAACTTATCGCAAAGCAATAAAAATACACACATACAATGCATCACATATGGTACAAAAGAAAAGTCACTACCTGATCCTTTCCTGACGGTGTCTGGCACAGTGGGCTCACGAGGATAGCAGATGTCAAATCCTATAATCAAAATAGGGACATTTGGTTAATTTCCTTTTCCAAGTTCTTAATTCAATAACACTCTAAGTTGGTATTCATTTGGACTCTTTAGATGGCCATTAAATGCCTAAACATATGCCTAAAGGGTTGGGATAACTATCCCCAAAGATCCTTCTTTAGAAAACTAAACACTGATTTTTGGACCCCTCACTCGAGCACAGAAGGCCGTGCTCGAGCATGACCCCCATTTTCACTCGAGCACATGTGAGTGAGACGCAGGAAGTGCTTGCCCGAGAGCAACTCCCACGACAAACCTACCCTCTCACTCGAGCACAAGAGGCTGTGCTCGAGCAGAGACCTCAGAAGCACTCGAGCACCACGGAAGTGAGACCCCGCGAGTGACAACCCGAGAGTGATCCCAACACTCCAACCGCAAGTGCACTCGAGCACAACCCCTGTGCTCGAGTGATCCCTCAATACCCGCGAGTGCCACGCGCACTCTTGGCAATCTACCCACGAGTGATCAGCTGAGACACTCACCTCCAGTGATTTCATGCACCCTCACTCGAGCACAAACATGCTCACTCGAGCACGTTCATCCTGTGCTCGAGTGAGTTCTTCCCTCACTCGAGAAATCCTATCAGATGCCCAAAACGCAGCAACTGATATGATTGACCAGAATTCACCAATTGAATTCCAATGGTCCTATAACTCATACCATTACTCATTCTCATCCAAAACTTCACCATAAACCCATTGGTAACCCAAAATGACCAAACTTTCACTCCAATAACAGAATCTCCTCTCTAAACCACAAATTCACCAAAACCATAACTTAACACACTTCCTTTTCTCCAATCCACATCAATACCACTAACATTTACACACCTTTTAACATCTATTCCAACACTTTACATTACTTAATTCATCTTTCCTAGAACTACCATAAATCAGGGCAAAAATCCAGAATTCTCTAAACTAAACTAACATTCAGAACACAACTATCAAAATGCATCAATTCATTACCTCTTCCACTTGGTAGGATCAAATCCTTGATTTCTCAACCTCTCAAACTTCACAATCTATCAAATACCACCAATGAAGATTCTGAAATCATAGAAATAAGGCTCTCAACCTTTTGAACAACATTAATGAAGAGGTTTTGAGCGTTCAAGAGCATTTACCTACTAAGATTCAAGCTTGTTCCATCCTCTTTCTTGCTTGGTTCAGCGAAAATGGAGGGAATGGAGAGAGAAAATGGGTTAGTGAAAGTGATGATCATTTCCTTCCCTTCCTCCCATGCACTTGGCCGACTAAGAGGGAGAGAGAAAGAGTTTGAAAATGTTGACTTCATCTATGGTCCATAGTTTGCCACTTGGCAAAATCTCATTCCTCCCACTATGATTTCTTGTAAACTCATCCACACTTGATTCCATCTCTTGTTCAACACATCCAAACCATTGATTCCAATCATCAAAGAGTTTCCTCTCCAATAACTGACCAATTGATCGGTAAATTTACCGTTTTGCCCCTAATTATCACAAAACTCATCAAACCATCACTAATGATCTTGATATCACATTACACAATATACACTTCAAATATGCTTAATTAACATTAATTACATCATTTGAAGTTATTAATCCTTGATTACAATCCAGCATATTACAAGAATGATGTTTGATATGAAAATTGGACCATTGGAAGCCAATTGTGCAAATTTGGAAATCTGTCCATTGAATTTCTGTTCTGGGCAGTCTGTTCGTGTTGCCGTTTTGAATGGGAAAATGACGTTAGAAAATTCTGAAACTTTATAGTCTTGAAGTTCACATCTTATGCTTCAAAATGGACATATAAACTGTGTCATTTCGTTTTGTGAACTGGGATTTATGTTTGCCTAAAGTTTGAGGTCGAAACTGGATTCTGTTTTGGAGCAATGTTGGATTTTGTGTAAATCTAGATTTTTGTGGTGATTTCCAGTAATGATCCATATTTTTCCTATGAATAGGACTTGAATATCTTTAATGTGGCTTTGGAATCACCTCATTTCTATTTTTTTGGAATTAGTTATGAATTTCCTAAGTTGCCTTGGCTGCAGCAGAAAATCTTGGCTGTAGCGCAAAAGTTTCTATGCACGTTTTGGCCGCAGTCAGAAATTCTTGGCTGCAGCCAAAAACCTTTTGTGCGTGTTCTGGCTGCAGCCAACCCCCATTTTCAGCATTTTGAGATTTTGAAAGATGATTTCCAATCTAGTACGTCCCAATCCTTTCAAGCTTTTATTGAGCTTATTATTAGACACTTAAGGGACTCAAATGACAACCAACTTTAAGTGATATGAAAGTAAGAGTTTGGAATATAAAATAACCCTATGTCCTTACTTTGATTATAAGGTTGATGTTCGCCCTGAACGTGGTTTGATATTCGTTCTGATCGTGAGTAAGCGGTGCTGGAGCTTACGTGGAAAGAACAAGGGTAGGGAACTTACCTCTCTTGCATGCTTTGATATTTGTGTTTGTGTATTGATGCATGTATTGCTTTGCTGGATTATGTGAAACATGTATTAATGATTGTAGCTCTGTTTCTAGTTATGCTATGGCCATGAGTATGTTGTTGAAACATTGAGCACGCAGATATGTCATTGTGTGAACATGAGTTATGTATTGCAAGAATGTCATGCATTAAACACATATCATACATGCATATAGGCATCTGTTTCCTACTGAGATTCTCTCGAATCTCACCCTCCCCTACTAACCTTTCAGATAGGGTAGTGGATCGAGGATGGAGCAAGCAGCCAAGGGCGATGAGGACTCCTTCGGGTAGTCATTCTGATAGTTGGTTATCATAGTTGGAAGTATTACGTATATTTGGATTTAGATTTAGATATGTACGGGTTGGAATGTGTTTGGATACGATATTTATAGATGTATTTGAGAGAATTTGTGTAATTCCCATATGGAAATTGTAATGGGCAATTGTGCCCTGTGTATATTAGTAAAGATATGAACCCAGGAGTTACCGGGATGATATTGTTGTACACTCTGATATTTGTATAAATGTGATATTCGGTGTGATGTAATTGTATTCAAAATTGAATTAGAGACCAGGTTAATTAGATTTTGAAAGTGGATTGTGAAAACCCTATCGTGGAGATGGGATTTTAAATAAGTTTTGTTTCTTATGGTCTATTTTTCACTTTAATCTTGTATTTCGGATATAATTACCGAAGGGGGTTACACCGGCAGTCATGGGCACTTAGTAGAGATGTGGCCTACTTGGTTGCAGTTGAAGCAAATCACCTCCCCAGTACAGGTTCTGCTTGGATGGTACTTTCTACACTGATTGCACACTGGTCCTGCTGGAGGTCTCTAATCACAACGACCCCCAGATTGGTAGGGCTTCTTGTTACCATCCCCAGATGGTACTTTCTACACTGATTGCACACTGCTCCTTCCGCTTCTGGGAAGTATTAGCCTTGCTAGGCTCACTACGGTTGACTTTACCCTTAGCTGGGTACAACTCTTTGAGATTGTTCTCAACAATCCTACACTGCTCCACCGCCTTGTTGAAGTTAGTAAACAGGTGAGTGGCTAATCTCATTTTTAGTTCACGCCTCAATCCCCTGATAAGCATATCGGAACTCGACTCCTCATCATCCCTATCCTGAAGATGCATAGAGTACCAAGATAGTCGGATGAAGCGGGAAAGATACTCATCAAAACTCTCTATATCTCCTTGTTTGATGGCGAGGAATTCGGATTCTTTTTCCAAAAGGGGATCTTTGGGAGAAATCTTCCAACCCTTTAGGATTTTTGTTAGGGGTATTTAATGACTCTAAAAGAGCAATAATGTTAACCAATTAAGTATTAAGAAGTCATTGAGAATTGGAATAAAGAATTGACTCTTCATCCCTAATTATGAATATAAGATTTGACATTTGCCCTATTTGGGAGAAACCGGCGCTAGGACACGTTTGGAAGGATTAAGTTAATGACTCTTCTCTTATGTTGTGTATGATACTTGGTATGCATGTTTATCATTGTGAATGTGTTATCGGCCATAGGGCATTACAGCACGAGCAGTTCAGCGTGAGCCATCGTAGGGGGTAAATCTCATAATACCTACCCCGACCATTGTATCTATCGCTATAAGTGTCGAGGCTGTGTTATGGAATCATGGATTCCTGTTTGAGTATCCCGCTCGTGGGGCTGCATATTGTGAAATGTTTTATATGGATCCCAGCTGTGGTGATATATGTGATATGTTCATGTGGATGTGCAATACAGCAGTAGTTCAGCATGAGCCATCGTAAGGGGGCGATGCCCATGATACCTACCCCAGCCGTTGCAACTGTTGTTGTGATTGCTATGTGATGTGTAGATGATTTACTTCCATGCTTTGATGTTGTGCATATTATGAGTGATCTGTTACTACAGGGATTCTTTAGAATCTCACGTTCCCAAAAACAAATTTTAGACAGGGCTGAAGGATCTAAAGGAAAGCGGGCGATGAAGAGTAGTTAGAGCTCCGGGAAAGGAGTTTTACTTTTGGAATATTTGGTTATTATGTATAAATTATTTGGATGTTTTTAGAAACAATTGTGTATATATTAGGATTCGTAGTGTAGTTTTGTGTAATCCCCAAGAAAAAGGATAAAATTTGTGGGCTTTGCGCCTTTTTAGACCCTTTATTAATTAATGGAACCCGAGTGTGTCAGGAATTTATCCTGTACTCTGATATGTATGAATGAAATCAACCTGTATAGGCCATTTATGTATTAAAAGGTGAATATGAGACTGCTGTGAACATGTTTTGTAAAAGCTTTTAAAAACCCTGATTTTGGGAAGTTTAATTTGAATAAGTCCCAAATCATCTTACGATCTCTAATTCAAACTTAATTACGTGTTTATAAACATAAATCTCGGCCTTGATCATAAAGGGGGTTACACAGTGCTCAAGATAATTTAGAAGTGACCAGCCATGGTATGAGGTTAGGAACCATACAGAGAAGCGTCCAACTGAGATTATGAAGACTTTGCAAAGGGAGTATAGTGTTAACCTAACATATAAAAGACTTATAAGGTAAAGGAGAAGGTAATGGAAGACATTCATAGAAGACCAGAACAATCTTACATGTTAATCCCATGGACATGCCAAAGGTTGAAGGAAACTGATGATAAAATAATGGCTGAATGGGTAGCAGATGGATACAGGTTTTAATGAGTTTTCATTGCATATGAGTCATGTATTGAGGAATTCTTGCGAGATGCCAGGAATATACTATATATTGATGGAACTTATTTAAGTGGGCCCTATAGGGGGACGCTCCTTTTAGCTACGGCCTATGATGCGAATAATGAGTTGTTGCTTTTCATAATAGCAATTGTGAAAGGAGAGACACTGGATGATTGGACTTGGATTATGTATATTATTGAAAGGATTTTTGGTTAAATTGAAATTACTATTGTGTCAGATCGTCACAATGCCATAATAGGTGGTGTGGCAGCAATATTTGAAGGTGGTCCACCAGCTTGCATTTTGTTATAGACATGTGAAGGAGAACTTAGCGCTGAAATACTGAAAATAAATAGGGGCAAAAGGAAAACATGTGCTCGGCTAAAAGAGGATGGACTTATTCTTCTTGACAAAGTTGCATATGCAAGGCTTCCAAATGACTTTGATAAGGTAATGGAACAAATGTGGGGGCACTCAAAAGAGTTATATGATTGGATTTTGAATCATGGCGATGTTGACAGGTGGGCAATGAGCAAGTTCCCTTACATGCTTTGGGACAACATAATAACCAATCTTGCCGTGTCTTTAAATGCTTGGATGGTGAATGAGAGAAAGTATAATGTAGTCCAGCTAATCCATGCATATGTGAGAAAGTAGCAAAGAAGATGCATGCGTCATATCTGTCAAAGAGGAAGTGGAAGAATTATGTTGGGCCAAACATAAACGCAAAGGTGAGGGAAAATGTAATCGGAAGTGAGTATATGTGGTGTGAAGATTATGATCAGGGAAGATTTTATGTGCATACCGCAAGTGGAGACCATGGGGTTGACTTTTAGCAACGTGAATGTAGTTGTGCATTTTGCCAAATAAGTGGGATTTCATGCACACATGCCTGTGCAATTGTGAAGGTTATCCATGTCAACATTTATGAATATGTTGATGATTATTTTAAGATCGAAACTCAAGCAAAGATTTATGAGCACAACATGATTCCAATTGTCACAATCACATGCCAAACCTGAATGATTATAGCCTTTATACCATGCACAATCTGTTTGAAAATATCTTCTTGCACCCTCCAATTACAAGCAAACCACCTGGAAGACCAAGATCAACAAGGCAGGAATCACAGATCCAAAACAAAAAGATCTATCATTGTGCACAGTGCCATAAGTGGGGCACACACGAAGGACTTGCAAAAATCCTAATCCATGTTGAAGTTAGTATTAGGGGAAATCTTTTGGTGTATATATACTTTGGTTTGACCCTTCTGTGTTATTTTTTTGGATAAAGGGATGGGAACATGGGGTATCAAATGTTGTAAGTAATTAGTAATAAATATAGGGTTATGTCAATGACAAAGGAACAGTAAGAGGAACCACTTTCTTAATGTCCTATTGTCAATGCACATATTAGAACAATGTTTCTTGTTGCTGGTTTTTCGGCACTATCATTGTATTCCCCATTTTTGTGTATGTAAGGTCATACCCCTTTATGAGGCCTACATGTAAGCAAGTCATGTTTTTTGGGTCTATATTGTCCACTCCTTTATTTTGAAACTTATGTATATAAGGTTTAGAAGAAGAAGGTTTTTGGCCTCTTTTGATGTGATTTGATAAGGCAATTGCACTGTCATGGCGTGCTGATGTTTACAAAATCATGCTGCAAAAGTTGTGCACGAACATGTTAAATGTGAATGTACAATTGGGAAAGGCTCATTGTTTCTTGATGAACTCTTAAGCATTTTTTAGGAAAATCCTGCAACAGTTAGGGATTTTGTTATCCGATGTGAAAAAAAATGTCCTAAGTATGGAAATGGTTATCTGAAAATGCTAAATACGTAAAAAAAAAGTTACAACTGGTTAAGAGGAATTGGTAACAAATGTAAGAAGATGGGGAAATATCTAAGCATTATTTGCTTAAATGGTAATAAAATATCGCGAACCACAATAGAAAACTTGATAAACCCTTATCTGGATTTGGGGAACCAGTTGCACGTTCAGGGTATTATCTTATATTAGCGTTATCAGTTGCGAACTGATTAATAATTTGTATAAATTTGACATATTATAATGTAATCTTGGGAAAACTAATTTTCTTCAGTGCCTATTTCCGTCCAAGTTCACAAATGTGTGATGGTGGCTGCGAAATACTGATAATAAATTCTGAAAATGTTAATAACAAGTTGATAAAGCCTTATCTGGAGTTGGGGAACCAGTTTAACATTCAGGGGATTAAAGTTTGGAAGAGAGGCGAAATGTTAGCGTTATCAGCTGTGAACGACTTATCTAATGTTGTGAATAATATGTATAAAGGTGACACATTCTAATGTAACATTGGAAAATTTAATTTTCTTCAGGCCTTGTTTATGACCAAGTTCACAAACTTGTGACGTCATCTACGAAATAGTCATCATATATGGTGAAAAATATAACAAAAGGTAGGTAAAACCTTATCTGGATTTGGGGAACCAGTTTAACATTCAGGGGATTAAAGTTTTGAAAATAGGCGAAATGTTAGCGTGATTAGCTGCAAATGGCTTATCTAATATTGCTAGTAGTGTGTATAAATTTGACGAATTCTAATGTAATATTGGTAAAAAAATTTTGCTTTAGTGATTGTTTACTAGGCGTCTGCGAATTGCTTATCCTATATTGCAAAACGGTTAACATAACTTGATAAACCTTAATCCGGCATTGCGGTACCACTTTTAAGTTGAGGGAATTACATGTACGGAGCAGCAAATTATGTATGTGTTATCATGTGCGGACAGGTAATGGAATTTTGAGAAACCAACAACAAAAGTTGGTATCGTATAATGTCAACTTGGCAAAAACAAAGTTGTGTTAGGGCGTGTTCGCAACCAAGTTCACAAGCAATGAGAGCTGTCTGCGGAAATGCTTATCAAATTTTGATAAACACAAAACATAACTTGATAAAATCATATCTAGAATAGTGGAACCACTTTCACTTACAGAGTATTAAATGTGCCAAGGTTTGAACAATGTATGCGCTATAACTTGCAGAACTGCTTATCTAATATTGTGAAACAGTTATGTAAAGTTGATAAATTAAAAAGTAACTTGGGGAAAAAGAAAATAGATTCAGGTCTTATTGGCAGCCAAGTTGGAAAATGTGGTAGGAAGTCTCGAGAAATGCTAAACAAATATTGGGAAACAGCAAGCAGAACTTGATAAACTCTTAGCTAGCATTGTGGAACCATGTTCAAATGTAGGGGACATTTACAATGCAACATCATCTTCATCTGTGGAATTGCTTATGTAATGTTGTGAAACGCTTATTGCAATAAGATGATCTATAATATCAAATTGGCAAAGCCAAAATATCAATGCAGCTGATAAAGAGCTATGGCATTAAATGCTTGTTAGCATGTGCCAAATCATAACGGCAAATGGATTAATACACAAAACAAGGCTAAAACAAGTTGGGCCGTCCCATATGGGTTCAATAAACAAGCATAACAACTCTGTGCATACTAAATAGTAAGACACACTAAGAACGTTTTTTGGCGGTGGCTAGTGTAGGAGGAATGAGCTCCAATACAGTGTCATTGCGTAAGTTTAGCAGAAGATTGACTAACCACCACATTAGGTCGCTCTTTAATTGTTTAGTCTCCTCTTGTAAATATGTGACCAAGTTAATTTTGCTTCAATTTCACCGAAAAAGTAGAAGGTTAAAGTTGCAAAGGTATACATTTTTATAGTCCAAGACACAATCAGGATCTCACTGGCTCAACCATATCATCACGTGTACACCATAGTCCTTACTATCATCACATAGTTAGTCATAGGTTGCATTAGTTCTAATGACAGGAAAAACAATTATTTATTTGAACAAAATGGTAAAACTCACAGATTATTTTGTTGGACAATAGGAGGCCACTGAATTTCGCTCTTTACCTTCTTTTCGACCTTGTCTGGCTTCACTAGCACCATAATGTCAAGAAAGCGATTCCTCTAAAGCCACAAACATAATACATAACAAGTTCATGACATGATGTGGGAATTTCAGCTGTGACAACGTTATCCACTTGCAGCTATACAAAACTTACAATTAAGTTGACAACAAAAATGTAATCATCTTGTACAACACCTTTTCTACTTGACTTCTTATCGGTCATTTTAGGCTTCATGGAGTCGAACACGTAGAATTGCATATTGTTTGTCGCTAGAGCAAAACAAAACTAGTGACCACTCATAAGTGCTGGCCCATGATCAAATCACATTCCCCAATATTGTGCCCAATAGTTTCAGGCATAAATTGTTGCTGCACAGTGGAAACTTTCCACCCTATTGGCCTATCTACCAACTTTGTCTTTAACAAAAAGATTATGGTGTGTGATGACGACACGATATTCCAACATGAAAACATGTAAATGAGTAGGTGGACAGTTTCACTTAACATGAACCATGCATCAAATATATGCTGCTTTGGTTGTCCTCCCACCTCCTTAAACTCATACATTAAAGTGTTACAGACAACTGTCATAACTTGCAACACTGAACATATGAACTAGACTTAATTCTGGATTATCAACCATGACACACGACTTACTATTACTCGACAATGTATGGTACCTGCGAATTTTTAGTATACCCTTTCATTTTGTACAGTTACACATACATACCGTATTTCTTATTCTTTGAATTCCCCCAGCGTATATAGCTGATCACGACTTAGTTTTTCATCCAAGATGTCAACCACCGGCTTGCAATTTTTTTCCATTAAATGCAAATATCAAGGTGGTTAAGACTTAATATGTTGTTCATATGCACTAATGATACACTACAGAACAAAACTATTATACTCATGTATCACGCTTTGGTCCTGTTCCCAGGCTGGAAATAATTTTGAAAAAAGTCTACTGATCATAAGTTGGCCTCTGCCTCTTTCGACCTACATGCAACTCTACAAATGGAGCTGTAATCGCCCTTTTTGGCTGCCTCCTTGATCTTATGGTTATTCAGGCCTCTCAGCACTACTACCTACTCTTACGCCTTCTCCTTATACTTGCTCAGACACTGAAAGGGGGGATATATTTAATAGAGATAAAGATTCATAATCCCTTTCATTACTTACTTTCCCACTATCCCCTTCATCCCCCACCTTAACTCCCTTTATGTTAGCATCAACATTACTACCTTCTTCATCATCCATATCATACACTCATCATCATCATGATCAGAAGCCTTATGTTGCTCACCATCATTACTAGGTCTTCTGGCCTATGTCTACTGTCAGCATCTCCACTATCATCATCACCCACTCTACCATTATCATCCAAAGCAGTACTATCCCCATCATCAGCTGTCACAACAAGAATGGTTTGTTGCGATTTTCCCTTACACTCTCGTGCATTCTGCACATTGGTTAACTCCTCGACCACAACATTGATAAGTCACTTACGGTGTTCATCAATAACTTCCATAAGCCGCACATAAAGATCCTTCAACTCCTATGTCAATAACATAATTTAATTTCAGATTTAATCTATTCAATCAAGGAAAACATGGATTACCCAAACAACAAACATACATGGTCTAAATAAGGCATTTGTTGTGTGCCGTCATTGGCCACCCTTACTTCACTGCCTCGTATTTGGTACAAAATTCCCATATTACTCATCCTTTTGTTGTTTACCATTTCGTTGATGTTGTCCTTAGTCCAGAATTCAATAGGGCTGGTGGACTCAAGGTGGACACTTTGTTTCAAAGGGAAATTTTTTGCAAAGAATAGCTACACCACCAAAAAAAATAACAGCGATAAGTGTGAACGTGAATAATAAATTAATGAAAATGGAACAAGTTTCATACCAGTAGTAAGTAGAGGCAGCCACCCATGTTGCAGGTCCTTTCGCGTTCATTCTTCTTCCGATACACTTTTATGTAGTCACTTATTTCCTTCCACAACTCTTTGATCATGTACATTGCCCAGTCATATTTTTCAAATCCGTCTATTGTGCAACACATAACTCTTAACATCCTATTACTTATGACTCTACTTGAGTGCGGGCATAAAAAAAATCCTAAAGCATACAAGACGAAGAGAAACTCAAAGTTGTCCCTGCTTTGTCCAGATTTTTTGTTCTTCAATATGTCTGTGTATTTCTTTTTCCCATACTCACTTTTCAACCTCTCATACAATGAATCAGAGTCCTCCACATCTACTATATGTCAGTGTATTTCTTTTTCCCATACTCACTTTTCAACCTCTCATACAATGAATCAGAGTCCTCCACATCTACCTTAACCTCTACCCCTTCACATGTAATACCAAGCAACTTCTCCACATCTTTTGCTCCAATTTCTTGTGTCTTTACCCTTATCCTGAATTACTGTGTCTATGGGTTATATGCTCTAAGTATAGATACAATCAAGTCATGTGGGAGTCTATCCAATTCCACCTTCAATAAAGTGATGAGCGGGTATGAAAGGACACTGTAATTTTGCCCTTCTTCTTTTCTGGCCTTCCTTGCTTAGCTCTTTAGTGTACTCCTTCTTCTTATCATTTGGTAGCTCTCACCATGCCTTTCTTGCAGCCTTGCTTTCTTCTGTCATCTTCTTCTTCTTGTCCCCTAAGTTTGCCACATACTCATTTCTAAACAACATAAAACCACCTTATACTAGTTGAGTCTTCACAAGTTTGCTGTTTTCTCCTTTTGTCTTCACACTTGTGCTCTTTGTATGTTTATTCTTTAGATCTTTCTACCTTAGTTCTTTCGATTTTGATGTCTCCCCTTTTTGTAGCGTCATCTTCTTCAACCTGCACAAGAAGCATTTCACATTCATTAACATTATTCGCTCACAATTTAAATAGTTCTTTCACACTCTCACTTATGAATCCTAATTCCCTTCATAAAAGTAGCACAGTCTAATAGGTCTTGATAAAAGAATTCATAACTTGTGAAAACAATTTCACTGTTTGCTTCTCAAAATTAGCCTATTCACAGAGTTTCACAACTTCATATTAAGGTTTCCCAAGTACTGATTAAGTTTTCACAAGTACGCTATCAAACATTCTGACATACCAACATATTTTTCAATTTCATATTAACCATTCCCAACAAACTTGTAACGTTTTCCCATGTTAAGATTAGGAGTTCACAACTAAACAACCAATTTTACTAGGGAATTCTCAAACTAGACAATTTCCCAAGTTCTCATTATGGATTAACAAATTCTACAAATGGTTTCCTAACTTAGAAATTACACCTTCCCACATACCAATATGCTTGCACAGTGTCATATGAACAATTGCCAAGTTTATATTAGGTTTTTATAGGTTAGCATAACCTTCTCACCACTATAGTTCACACTAATTGCAAATTTCCCAAGGGGTAACACAATTTCCCAAGTTATCATAAATTATTAACAACCTCAGCATATGTTCCCACAATTTTGAAATTACACATTCCCACAAACAAACATCCTGTCATAATGTCAGATTAAGAATTCCCATATTCATATTACACTTTATCAGCTTAAGGCCACACTAAATTTCCTACATTACACCACTGGTTCGCAATTTTTCCATAACAGTTCACAACTTTTATATTGGTTTTCACATATTGAATATAGCACTTTCTAACAAGCTATCATAATGGCAGATCAACCATTCCCATATTCAATTTACCTGTTCTCAAGTCGGTTTTACCTAATCACATCCACGCATAAGAGTTTCACAATTTTAGATTAAGCATTTATAAATTTAGATTAAGTTTTCTCATGTTAGGTTTGGCACTTCACATCCACGCATCACAATTTGACAACTTGGGAATAACGATTCCCAACTTTAATTTCAGTTTTCTTATGTTATGATTACAATTTCCCAACTGCGCCTAACAAATTCCCAACTACCCATTCTACTAAATTTCCCACATCATCAGATAGTGTAACAAGTTCTAATACATATTTCGCAACTTCGCATAACATTATATCAACTTCCAAATCACACTATCTCCACATTCTAATAGGGTTTCATAGTTATCCATTCGCAACTTTAAATTCGGTTTTCACAGTTTAGGTTAGAATTTCACAACTTCACATGCGACAGACTTTTAAACCCATTCACTTATCGAACTTTCGTACCCAGTGATAGAGCTCAATATTTATATATTGTTATTAATTAATCTTAGACTTTTGTGGACTTAATTAAATATTTTGGGCATAATTAAGTGTTAAAGTGAGATTTTAGTGAAAAAATAATTTGGGAATTATATTAGTTAAATTGTTATATTTTTAATTAATATTTATTATTCCCATTATTCTTTAACTGTGAGCAAAATATATTACCTTTGTAAATATAATTTTGTAGGTGATGATGTGGCACAACTTAAGTGATCAAGGTCAAATATGTTATTTTGGAGCTTAATGAACGACAAGAGTGGAACATCACAAGTGTAGAATTTATTTTCAATTTTTTTCTAAGAGGAGGTTAAATAAGTAAGGACCTTATTTGGTGGTTGCAATTTTATGCCTAATGCTAAAACATATTCTCACCTCCTCATCCAAACATGGCACAACTTACTTATTTAACCTAGATGAATTGAATAAAGAAAAGGATATGGGGACCATTGTTTTTGAGAGTGGCAGCTAAGTTATTTGGAAGGCAAGTAGACCAAAAATGGGAATGAAAATGAATAGAGAGAGCAAGCACTACTAGACCAAATGGATTTAGGGAAGGCTTGATCAAATTGGAGGATTAAAGGAGAGGAAAGAAACAACTGAATTGAAATTGAATGGTTGAATGAAGAATAGAGGAGCTAGATCAAATTAAATGGAATGAGTGCTATTAGACCAAAATGGGAAGAGAGGAAGTAAAGAAAAAAAATACAAAAGCTGAATTTGTTGACCGGATTGGAGAAGAGCTATTGGACCGAATTGTATTAGAGAAAGCAAAAGAGAATTATTGAGAAAAAGAAGCAAGCTGATGTAAGCAAGGACTCAAAATAGGAAAGGAATGAAATAAAGGGTTTGGCGGCTAGAGTGTGTAACAAAAAAAATGGCACCGAATAAATTAAAGAAAAGATTGGAGAGGCGACTGCAAAGGAAAGTAGGAGAGACGCGATATAGAGAAAAAGAAGAAAGAGGTGCTGTGTGAAGAGAAGATGTGAGAAGCGAAAATAAAGTAGAAGAATTGCTGGACCGTGAGAAAATTCAGAGGTGTAACGGTAGTCTGCATTTTCCATGGCTCATATCTTCAACATTCTTCAAGCTTTATCTTTCTCTTCTTACATGAGTAGCTAAGTCTTGGTGATTTCCTTGAGTTGGGTAATGGTTTGAGCTTTAAAACTTCAATGGAATTCCTTTAACCTCTCTTTCTAGTTCACAATTATAAAACTTGGTTAAGTATGTGATTATGATCTAGATTGTTCTATGCTAAGCGAATAAACTTGGTGGTTGAGCTAGGATTTGATTAATTAAACTTTATATGATTCAAATTATGAGTAGGTTGAGTTGTTTATTCCAACTTGGTTAAGTGGATTGTAAATGACTAAATTGAATGCTTTGAACTTTTGTAATGGTAATTACAAGCTAGAATTAGAAGTTGATTATTCATCTCCTTGAGTCTGAATTATTTGGTAGTATTCATTTAATTGCTTTGGCAGAATGAATTAAATAATTATTGCAAGTATGGAGCTATTGGTAGCTTGGTTCCATCCTCTTGACTCATTATAGAATTCATATCATTAGCAAGCAAGGAAGACTAAAACTTCAACTTAAGGGAATCTCGTTCATCATTATATTAGTTAATTGAATTTATCTTGTTGTTAGTGTTAATTTCAATTCCTTCTGCTTCTTTGTTTTAAAAACTGAAAAATTTGAAAATATTGTTTTAGCTTAGATTACTTCATAGTTTTAAAATAAAATTCTCAAAATGACTTCTCACAACTTTAAGGTATTTATCGCTTTACTATTTAGAAACTTGGAAATTAATTTCCTCACAAGAACGACCTAGGTTGATCTACTATGCTACATTTTCAAACCTAGTTTGATTTTGAGAACCATACAACATGGGTTCATCACCCAGCTACATATTTATACCGGAACAGTGATTTCCCAACAACTCACTACCCAATCTATGTGCCAATCCAAGAAACGGCCACTTCCAGACCGCCGTCATCACCCTCCGTCAGCCTGCGATGGACAGCTGACTTCCCACCCACCGTCGACGCCTCTTTCATACCACAAAAGCACACCCAACTCAGCCCAAATGACAGCTTTTACTGGTTTATAATGTTGTTTTTTCTCATTTTTCAGCCGTTGAAATAGTGACCTCTTCTCTGCTTCAATAGAAGAATGCGGCACACTCCCTAGCCCCATCAAGTCCTTCCTTCCTCCTCAAATTGACCCCACCAACTTCAGACCCACTATACAACCAATACCCCCTGCTCCCCACCACTCTTTTACTCCTCAAAAATTGCCCACTAACAGACATTCCACACCTGATAAAAATGCCCCCTTCTCTTCCTCTTTTCTTTTCAAATTTGCCTAGGGGAAAACCCATCTTTTGATTAAAAAATGTAAATCCCTGATCTGTCACAAAGCACCTCTGCAAGATTTCAGAATTTCGTTACACTTCTATCTTTTCACACTTTTAAGGGATTTTCCCTCAAAGCAAGGGAAAATAAATCAAGAATTAATCCAAGAAGGAGCATTTCTAGTAAGTAAGAAGGAGGAAGAAAAGTCAACAATTTATATGTGCAAAATTACAATAAAATAATATTAATTAAGGAGGTGAATGACGATATTTTTAAAAGCTCTTATCCTTTTTCCAAGAGGACATTTTTGGCCAAACAAAAGCCAAGATATATATATATATAGAAAAATATAAGAACAAAGAGAGATGAAACTGGACAGTTGAAATCCATCCGAATAGCATCTTGGTAATATTTACACAAATTAAGGGAAAATTGGGAAATTGACTAATTATCTCGCCTCCTTCTCTATTAATTTGTCCAATACCTGAAAAAGAAGAGAAAAATGAGAAAAAATAAGGGAAAATGGAAGAGGAAAAAGAAAGGATGAATAGTGAAAGTTTTTGAGCTCCAAAGCCAATTTCACATCCGATTTGGCATTTCTTGCTTTCGGAGTCTTCTCTAATGTTGTTCCTCTCAGTGGGAGTTGTTAGTGCAAGCTTTTCACCTAAGAAGGGGGTGAATTGGGTGATAATAAAAGTTTATAATAAAACAGATTAAAAATGGAAAATGATAAGGAGAAGATTGAAGAGTAAGGAAGATTTCACCGAGGTGTATGCTAGGAGTTATACTTGTTCGGTCTAATTCATAATGACCTACGTCCAGTCCACAGACAAAATCTGGGCCTTCACTGTACCTTCCAAGATTCAGTGGGTTCTTGGCATCTCATACACAACGATCTATTCCTCACTTTGAATACCTGCTCCCCCTTACACAATATAAGTAGATGCTCACCTTAAAGTCCTACAACCTTAAGATATCTCTCAAACAAGTGTATTGAATCAATGAATGTTCTCTCTTACAGAGTTGGTAATATAAACACTAAAGCATATTAATATAGAAAAGTAACGAGAGTTCAGAAAAATGAATATTCGTCAGTTCGGTAGTTCAGCGTCTTAACCCCCGCTTTGAATGCCATTGCTATTTATAGTTGGAGAGATTTTAATGATCGTTGGAGACATTCTATTTTCCCGTTACTCTTTAAGCATTACTCTGAACATTCTTTATGTTATTTGGATATAGCCATTGAGGTGAAGAGAATTGGTTGGTAGAAGCTCAGACTGCATTTAATGTCTCTGACATAGTATATCTGCTTTTCTTGGAATTCAAAGTTCTGAAGTGTTAAACTCCTGTAACTTGCTTTGAGAATGTTAATCATGAAGGAAAATGATAATAAACAAGATTAATGAAAATACTCAATGATTCTGTGAAATCATAGACTTAAATTTGATGCTTTGTTTTTCATGATGAACAAGTATTCGAATACTCTATAGTTATCAGGATAATTTGAGTATTTACAGATAACATACTATTCTAATACCATTTCCATTATTTGGATAATATTTGAAATGCAATTTGAATATTAATAACACCATTCAAATAGTGGCTTTACTATTCAAATAGTTTTCACATTATCCGAATAATATAATTTGAAAACTCTTTTGAGCATACGTCGATTATTCTGATAAAGGTCGTACTATTCGAATAGTGACCATACTTATTTGAATAGTCATCTATTATTCGAATAATGCATTTGGTATTCACTTTGGAAAATATAAGTGCTATTTGAATAAAGTACCGGTTATTCGAATACCTTTTTGTTCAGAAAAACTTTCAACTGTTATATTAGATTATACTAATCGAATAGTCAAAGACTATTCGAATAATATAATTGTATAGTGTATCTCTATTCGAATAACTTATGTATGATCAAGATAATTAATTGACTATTCAAACAGTCTGAGAGTCATCAGAATAAAAGCTGATAGAGATTGAGTGTCAGTATTTGAATAGTAAGTATACTATTCGAATACTCTCTTAGCGAAAGTCTTGTGAATAAGAATGCAGGGACAAATTAAACTGGACTTAGGTTTGTTATCATCAAAACTCTGAATCTAACATTCTCCCTCTTTTTGATGATGACAAAACTAAGTGATATAAGTAAGAATATAGTTAATTGATAAGAACATATATATATGAATTAAGGCAAAAGTCTCTGGTTCAATAATCTAGACAATATTAGTGAGGATAAACAATCTAAACAATTAGGAAACAAAATATCTCAAAAGCTCTTATCACATTTGATGGATGAAACAGCAAGGTTGAGAAGGTTATCATGCTTGACCATGTTGTTGATTCACCATACTGTCTGGTGACTGGTGAGCTAAGAAGAGGGTGATGGCCAAGGAGAGCTATTCTCCCCTTTTTTGTCATTATCAGAAAGGTTGGGAGGGAGAGGAAGCGAGACTTCAGAAGGAGGAGGAACATCTCTGGTACGAGCAGGAGGAGGAATGGAGGTGGAGGGCAAAGTATGTTCAGAGGGAGTATGGAATTAATCGGAGGAAGGAACAATAGTAAGTGATGGTGAAGTAGGAAGAATATTAGGAGGTGTGGCTGCAAAAATGGATGGAGAGGAAACAGGGTATGGTTGTTTGGAAGATTTAGGTTGGGCAGTGTTTTCAGGATTAGACACTTCCTGAGTCTCACTAAAGGAGCTAGAGAGAGGGTGTGGAGTGGGGTGAGGAGAGGTAGCAGGCTGAATCACTGGCTCGACATGATATGAACAGGGGTAGAGGTGGAGGTTTCATGAATAGTATAGAGAACATTGGAAGGTTCAGGAGGTGAAGGAAAGGTGGTTGGAGGTGGCTGAGTTGGAGGGGCAGAAGGGATATCAGAATATGGAGGGATGATAAGATTAGGGGCCTTGGTGAGAGGAGATCCAGTAATATAAGTCTTTAAGCAGTTAAGTTTATGCCTGATGTCACAAAGCTATTGAAGATAATTGACCTGAAGATTGTAGAGAGACTTGAAGTTCTCATTGACTGTATCGATGATGCCTTGAATTTGATTATGAAGATCTTCCCTTAATTATTGATTAGACATCAAGAGTTGCTCAACTATAGGTTTGAGGGCTTCCTGAATGTGAAGTTGAATAGAGGTGCCAAAAAATGAGGGAGAGGGAGAAGCAGCTCTAGAGGAATGAGCTTCATCTACCTTAGATGTCTCAGCCTCAACTCTCTGTCTTTTGGATTAGGGTTCCTCAGGGACATCCAATGGCAAAGGAATCTTCATTTTTCTAATTTGAGTCTTGCTAAATCTTACCATTCTCTCTTGTTGTCCATCTAGGTACCAAATGTTATTCATTTTGAGAAATAAGGAGATAAGTTGAGGAAAGGGAGCAGGAGTAGTTTTGTTGGATCCCACTCTGTACCTCTCAATTTCTTGGTATATGAATTCCCTAATATTTAGCTTCACTTTAGATAACAGACAGGACAAAAAGTGGAAGTCTCTGTATGAAAAGAAGTTGAAATTCTAGAATTTGTTGACAATAGCTCTTGTATAGCTATACTACAGAATTCTTTGATCATTATTAAGACACATTGAAGAGAACTTCTTTGCTTGCCTTATTGGCTTAATGATCTGATGAATCTGTTCAGGAGAGAACTCAAGAATTTCATCAAATTCATCTTTATCATATCCAAGATATGTGTTGATGATAGAGGAGGACAATTGCATTTTCTGGCCTTGCACAGTGGACTCTAATCTTTCCTCAACTAATTCCTTTTTATTTCCTTTGATTTTGACAGAGTACAAATTGGAATAAAAGGTCCTTACTATAGAGGGACTATAGGATAAATCAATCTGAAACCACCTCTGGTAAAGTTCTAAGTACTCATGCAAGTTGAAACCAAGATTGTCTCTTAAATGTGGAAGGTCCACATAGATAACAGGGCACATTGGACGAAAAGAGAATAGATCTTTGTACCTCTTTTTCTCATCAGGCTGAAGAAGTAGTCCATTATTGAAATCTGTAGGAGGTCCAGCTTTTTCTTCCTTAATCAAGCTTCGAGATCCTTCAGGCATACTTATTTGAGATTGAACTTGAGGAGTCTTGCTAGTGTAACCCCCTGCCTTATTAAGCGTAATTAAGATTCAATAACGCATAGTAAAAAGGGGTTAGAGACCGTCGGATAGTTCAAAACTCATTTAAGACACCCACTAAGTGGTAGAAACTTTACAAAATTTTCAAAACTTCTTTCCTATCCCGGTATCATGTTCAATTATCGAATATAATCACCTGTGTAGTTAATTTACATTCATTTATATCAAAGTATCTAATAGCAATCCCGGCAACCCCTGGGTTCCATTCATTCACTCCAAGGTTTACAATTCCCATAGAGGGGATTACACAACTATATTCAACTATTAATTACAAACTAAAAATCATTTACAAGATCTCTGTCCTAACATGATTAACCAACATATCCAAAGGAAAATGTCCCTACAGGGTTCTAACCACTCCGAGTCGTGCGTTTCTTCTTGGAGCCACTCGCCCTGTCTGAAAGGTTAGTTAAAGGAAAGGATGAGATTCAAGGAATTCCAGTAGTAACAAAACATTTATACCATACATAAGCACACAGCATGTAAGCAAATCATCATACAACAGCAGCAGCACAAATCACACTCCACCTTTATCCCCTTTCTCTGCCGGGAAGGCACACCATCCTATCCCGAACCGTTGTTAGCTACTCAGGGACTATTGGCGTGGTAGTGCATACACATAGCCTTATAGCTCATATAGCTATTCAGCTTCCACAAATGGCCCGTCAGCCTTCATAAATAGCCTTTCAGCTTTTCACATAATCACAAAGTAACACCTTATCCTCATCCCCATTCTCTGCCGGGAAGGCATACAACCCTTACCCAAACTGTTGTTAGCTACTCAGGGACTATCGGAATGACAGTGCTTACACATATTCATAATGTCGTAGCATACAAATTTATCACAGATCAATGATAATACACACATACAATGCATTACGTATGATACGAAAGAAAAGTCACTACCTCGTTCCTTCCTGACGTCTACTGGCACAGTGGGCTCACGAGGACGGCAGATATCAAATCCTATAAAAATAGGGACAATAGGTCAATCTCTTTTCCAAGTTTCCAAATCTCGTAATACTTTATGTTGGTTATCATTTAGACTCCTTAGGTGGCTATAATAGGCCTAAACATATCCCTAAAAGGTTAGAAGAAACTATCCAGAAGATACCTTTTTCGGATGCAAAACATCAATTTGGGGCTGCCTCACAGCGACAACCACCTCACTCGAGTGATGCCCTCATTAAGATCATAATTAGCCTTAAATCACAAGTCAGGATATTACAATTCTCTCCCCGAAAATTAAATTTCGTCCTCGAAATTTGTTACACAACTCGAGCCATAAACTCCGGATATCTTCTATGCATATCTTCTTCTGCTTCCCAAGTTGCTTGCCTCTGAGTCATTCCCTTCCAGATCACCTTCGCATACGGAATGTTGCGGTGTCTAAGTCGTCGTTCCTCATCGATCAATGATCTATTTTGGCTCCACCACATATGTGAAGTTGTCTTGTAGCTCGACTTCCTTGTACTTAACTACGTGAGATGAATCCAGTTGGTATTTCTTTAGTTGGGAAACGTGAAATACGTCATAGAGCCTGCTCAAGCTTGGGGGTAGGGCTACTCGGTAAGCAACAGGCCCAATCCTTTCAGGGATTTCAAAAGGGACCGATATACCTCAGGCTCAGCTTCTTTCGTTTGATAGCTCGCCCAACACCAGTAACCGGAGATACCCTAAAAAACACGTGGTCACCAACTTCAAACTTTAGAGGTCTTCTTCTCTTATCAGCATAGCTTTTCTGTCGACTTTGCACTGCAAGCAACCTCTTACGAATAATCTGAATTTGAGCTGAAGTTTAATCAACAAGATCTGGTCCATACAACTTCCTTTCTGATAATTCATTCCAGCACAATGGCGATTGGCACCTCCTTCCATACAACGCTTTATACGGAGCCATCTGAATGCTCACATGATAGCTATTATTGTAGGCGAACTCAGCAAGTGGAAGAAAGCGATCCCAGCTTCCTTTGAAGTTGAGGACACAAGCTCGTAACATATCTTCCAATGTCTGAATTGTCCTATCTGAATGTCCATGCATTTGTGGATGATAAGCCGTGCTAAATCTCAGTTGTGTACCCAAGGCTTCATGTAATGCTCTCCAGAATCTCGAAGTGAATTATGGATCTCGGTCGGAAATGATATTCTTTGGTGTGCCATGAAACTTCTTAATCTCACTGATGTAAATCTCTGCTAGTTTATTAGGAGAATAACCAGTATTGATCGGTATGAAGTGGGCTGACTTCGTTAGCCGATCCACAATGACCAAGATCACATCATAATTCTTGATCCTAGGCAATCCCACCACAAGGTCCATGGTCACACTTTCCCATTTCCATTCCGGAATCTCAGGACTCTGAAGTAGACCAGGCGGTCTCTGATGCTCGATCTTGACCTTCTGGCAAGTGAGACACCTTGCTACATATTTGGTCACATCACTCTTCAAGCCCGGCCACTAATACACAGATTTCAGATTATAGTACATTTTGGTCATACCAGGATAAAGAGTATATCGACTCTTATGTGCCTCATCCAGAATCTTCTGCCTCAACTCCGCCTTAAGTGGAACGCAGACTCTTTTCTGATAGCGAACCAATCCACGAGGCGATAGGTCATAGCCTGGAACTTCTCCCCATTCGATTCGAGTCAAATTGCGTTGTATCCAGTCATTTTGCCTCTGAGCTTCTTCAATCTTAGCTCTTAGATCACTTTCCTCTTGGGAAACAGTGTAGTTAGCACAGATGATCTGGTTTGTCAAATTAATATCACGAAAATCTTCAATCAATTTCTTCTCTTGTATCATCATAGCTGTAACAAACATAGTCTTTCGACTAAGAGCATAAGCAACTACATTTGTTTTAACCGGATGATATTCAATTTCCAGGTTGTAATCTTTAAGCAATTCCATCCAACGATGCTGTCTTATATTTAATTCTTTCTGATCATACAAATTTTTTGAGAGTCTTGTGGTCGTAGTACAGTTCTACCGCCACACCATACAAATAATGACGCCAAATCTTTAAAGCAAACATAATGGAAACAGCTCCAGATCATGAGTGGGATAGTTCAATTCATGAGGTCTGAGTAGTCAAGAGGACACACCCTAATCCCTGCCCACTGGCATAAGGACACACGTCCCTGCTGCATAAGGACACACCCTAATCCCTGCCTACTGGCATCAAAATACACAACGTAAGTCAAATTGGGATCGAGCAAAATTAACATAGGTGCCGTAGTCAACCTCTCCTTCAGCTCTACAAAACAGTTTTCACATCTCTCATCCCACACAAATGGCTGATCCTTTCTCGTGAGCTTGGTCATCGGCAACGCAATACGTGAAAAATTCTGAATGAATCTCTGGTAGTAACCAGTAAGACCCAGAAAACTGCGTACTTCTGCCACAGATTCTGGCCTCTTCAAGTCTAGTACTGCTTCCACTTTACTAAGATCTACAGAGACCCTTTCTTGCGAGATAACAT
The DNA here is from genome assembly GCA_963242795.1 of Inga leiocalycina. Lineage (NCBI taxonomy): Eukaryota > Viridiplantae > Streptophyta > Magnoliopsida > Fabales > Fabaceae > Inga > Inga leiocalycina. Next base: position 49,457,091 of record OY725323.1, read on the forward strand.
GGCCTAGGAATCTTACTTCTGATAGCCAAAACTCGCATTTACTCAATTTGGCATAGAGTTGCTTTTCACGTAATATGTTTAGTACAATTCTCAAATGATGCTCATGCTCCTCCATACTCTTGGAGTATACCAAAATATCATCGATAAACACCACAACAAATTGATCCAAATATTGTCAAAAGATACGGTTCATATAGTCCATGAAAACTGCGGGTGTGTTGGTTAGCCCAAATGGCATCACCAAGAACTCATATGACCATACCTGGTCCGGAAAGCAGTTTTTGGAATATCTTCTGCTTTCACTCGTAGCTGATGATACCCCGACCTTAGATCAATTTTTGAAAACACACATGAACCAGTTAGTTGATTTAAAAGGTCATCGATTCTGGGAAGAGGGTATTTGTTCTTGATAGTAACTTTATTCAGCTCTCTGTAGTCGATACACAATCGAAGACTCCCATCTTTCTTCTTAACAAATAACACTGGAGCTCCCCAAGATGACACACTGGGTCTAATGAACCCTTTCTCAAGCAAATCTTTTATTTGTTTCTTTAACTCCGCCATTTCGTTTGGGGTCATACGATATGGGGCCTTAGATATAGAACTAGCTCCAGGCACAATGTCGATTGAGAACTGAACTTCCCTTTCAGGAGGCAATCTACTAAGATCATCCGGAAATACCTCAGGGAATTCATTTACCACGGGTATCTTACTCAACATCTCACCAATTTCCCCTTGCACAGAGAAAAACACCATATACCCTTGGCAACCCTTTTCTAGATACTTTTCAGCTTTGGCCATAGAAATAAAATTCATACTAGCATCCACAACCTCAGCCTTCTGAGAAGCAAGATACACTATTCTTTTGTTCCTACAATCTAATAACACATTATTTGCCGTTAACCAATCAAAACCCAGAATGACTTCCAATTGGTAAAGCGACAGACAGATCAAGTCTACAGTAGATTGATGCCCTTCCATAGTTATGACACAATTCAAACAAGCTTCTATGGTCAAAGCCTTAACACCCATCTGAGTTGACACTACCAAATCAAATGGTAACTTATGTACATGCAATCCCAGGTACTTTACGCAATCATAAGCAATGAAGGAGTGACTTGCACCTGAGTTGAACAATATGTGCAACAAATAGCCATCAATAGAAATTTTACCTTATATCAACTCAGGAGATTTGCAGGCTTCCTCGTGAGTCATAGCGAATACTCGGCCCTATGTCTTTGGCCTCTGCTCGGCTCGCGGTCATTGACAATCTTTAGAAAGATGTCCTAGTGCTTACAGTTAAAACATATCATTTCTCCCTGACAATTTTTACCATAATGGGATTTGTTGCAGCGAGGACATTTCCACTTGGTCACAAATCTCTGAGATTCACGGTCTCTGGGCTGATAAGGCTTCTTATCACTACCCCTGAACGAAGAGGATTCTTGGCCTTTCCGCTTCTGAGAAATATTACCCTTACTGGGTTTACTGCGGTGGCCAGTAGCTCTGACAGGATACAGCTCTTTTAAGTTGTTTTCCGTAATTCGACATTGCTCCACCGCCTTGTTAAACTTGGTAAATTGATGAGTGACCAATCATTTCCTCAACTCTTGTCTCAGACCATGAATGAGCATGTCTGAACTCCATTCTTCATCATCCTTGTACCGGAGATAAGAGGAATATCGGGTCAAGCGGATGAAACAGGACAAATAATCATCAAAGCTCTCTGTGTCCCCTTGCCTGATATTCAGGAATTTCGTTTCCTTCTCGAGCTGCACTGATTTAGGAAAATACTTCTCATTAAATTCTTGCTGAAACAATTCCCAAGTCAGCAGCACATTTCTGCTGCGCAGAGTGAGAGAAATATTTCTCTACCAATGATCCACATCACCCTCAGCTTGTAGACTGCCAGTCGTGGCTTCACCAAAACCAATCTTCTGCCACTTGAGGATCAAACCTCCCTTTGAACACTGGAGGCAGATGTTTACAGAATCTTGTGACCCAACACTGAAGATCCCTATCCTCTTTAGTTGGCACCCCATGAGACTCTTAATTTGGGATAATATGAGGTGGGGACTCCAACGATCGTGCTGACCCTTCAGCAGTGTCCTCATAGCGGGTTTCTTCTTGAGTTTCCTCTGGAGTAGACTGAACCAGACCCTCCTTATTTTTCGCTTTCTCTGCTCTGAGCTATTCTCTCAGCTCAATGATCATGTCCCGCTGATCTTTTATTAGACCCATTAATTCGTGCATCGGATCCGGAGGATTATCATTGACGACCTCCACCTCTAGGTCTACACGCAGAACATTGGGGTGTCCTCTAGTTTTCTTCATTCTACAAAAAACTTACATTAATATAACAAAGATAGTATGCACACATATACACAAGTTTCATACATATCCATATCAATAGAACAACATGTGCATACAAAACCATTATTTACAGATGATCTTCTATCCCAAAAACCAACTAAGGGATCTATCCTAGCACACTCTACCCTTGCCAGGAACTACAGCTCTGATACCAAAATGTAGCCCCCTGCCTTATTAAGCGTAATTAAGATCCGATAACGTATAGTAAAAAGGGGTTAGAGACCGTCGGATAGTTCAAAACTCATTTAAGACACCCACTAAGTGGTAGAAACTTTACAAAATTTTCAAAACTTCTTTCCTATCCCGGTCTCATGTTCAATTATAAAATATAATCACCTGTGCAGTTAATTTACATTCATTCATATAAGAGTATCTAATAGCAATCCCGGTAACCCTCAGGTTCCATTCATTCACTCCAAGGTTTACAATTCCCATATAGGGGATTACACAACTATATTCAACTATTAATTACAACCCAAAAATCATTTACAAGATCTCTGTCCCAACATGATTAACCAACATATCCAAACGAAATTGTCCCTACAGGGTTCTAATCACTCTGAGTTGTGCGCTTCTCCTTGGAGCCACTTGCCCTGTCTAAAAGGTTAGTTAAAGGAAAGGATGAGATTCAAGAGAATCCCAGTAGTAACAAAACATTTATACCACACATAAACACACAGCATGTAAGCAAATCATCAAACAGCAGCAGCAGCAGCACAAATCACACTCTACCCTCATCCCCTTTCTCCGCTGGGAAGGCACACCATTCTAACCCGAACCGTTGTTAGCTACTCAGGGACTGTTGGCGTGGCAGTGCATACACATAGCCTTTTAGCTCATATAGCTATCCGGCTTCCTCAAATAGCCCGTCGGCCTTCACAAATAGCCTTTCGGCCCATAATTTGCCTTTCGGCCCACATAATCACATATATCACACATCATCCTCATCCCCTTTCTCCACCGGGAAGGCACACAACCCTTACCCGATCTGTTGTTAGCTACTCAAGGACTATTGGTATGACGGTGTTTACGCATATACACAAATGTCGCAACATACGATTCACCACAAATCAATAATATAACACACATATGATGCATTATATATGATATAAAAGAAAAGTCACTACCTCGTTCCTTCCTGACATTTGCTGGCTTAGTGGGCTCACGAGGACGGCAGATATCAAATCCTATAAACCAAAATAGGGACAATAGGTCAATCTCTTTTCTAAGTTTTCAAATTTTGTAATACTTTAAGTTGGTATTCATATGAACTCTTTAGGTGGCTATAATAGGCCTAAACATATCTCCAAAGGGTTGGAAGAAACTACCCAGAAGATACCTTTTTCAGATGCAAAACACCAATTTTGGGCTGCCTTACTCGAGTGACAACTACCTCACTCGAGTGATACCCTCAATTGTGCTCGAGTCCTAGCGAGTTAAACACATAAAGTGTTTGCCCGAGAGCAAATCCTCAAAATATCTCTCACACTCACTCAAGTACAAGAAGCTGCACTTGAGCAATGACCTCAAGTGCACTCGAGCACTAAGAAGTTCAACACTAAGAGTGTTTGCCTGATAGCACAGACCACTTCTAGGCAAGACCTCACTCGAGCATGCCCATGGTCACTCAAGCAGAATCATAAATCACTCGCAAGTCAGGAAGTGTGCTCCCCGTTCTTGCCTAAAGACTTAACCAAAATGCCCAGAATTTCATGTCGTGCTCGAGTGAGATCCTCCCTCACTCGAGTGATGCCTATCAGATGCCAAATTGCAGCAACTGATATGGTTTTTCAGAATTGACCAATTTGCTACCAATGGTCCTAAGACTTGTTCTAAAACTCATTCTCACTCATTTTACCACAAGGAACCTATTGGTAACTTTAAAACAACCAAATTCCTACTCAAGCAACACGTTCTCATCTCTAGACCATAAGATCACCAAAACCATAATTTATCAAACTTCCTCCTTTCAAATCTAAACCAAAACTATTTCCTCCCATACACTATTTGGAATCTATCCCACCACATTACATTACTTAATTCATATCTTCTCAAATCACAAGAAATCATGGCAAAAATCCAGAATTTACCAAAACCAAACCAATGGCCAAAACAATCATACCAAAATGCACTAAATAATTACCTCTTTTACTTGGTAAGATCAAATCTCTATTTTCCCAACTTTCAAATTTGTGAGAACTCCAAACCACCACCTTTCACAATTCTGACAACATAGCAAGGAAGCTCTCAACTTCTTGAACAAATTTATTGAAGAGGCTTTAAGCATACAAAAACAATTACTCACCCAAAAGCAAGTTTTCTCTTTCTCTTTCTCTTTCTTGGTTCAGCTGCACCGAATGGAGAGAATGGAGAGAGAGAAATGAGATATTGATGAAATGTAGATTTTCCATACTCCCCATGCACTTAGCCAACTTGAGAGGGAGAGAGGATGAGTTTGAAAATGTTGACTTCATCTATGGTCCTCAAGATACACTTGTCAACATCTTGAGCTTCCTTCTATGGTTTCATATACTCTCATACACAATTGATTCCACCTCTTGTTCTTTCAATCCTAGCCATTGATCTTGATTACTAAGGAGTTTCCTCTCCCGTAGCTGACCAATCGATCGATAAATTTACCATTTTACCCCTGATTGCCATGACACATCTATCGTTATCTATCAATCACATTTTACATCACAATATACAATTTACTTCAAAAGTGCTTAATTATCATTAATTACTTCACTTTGAAGTTATTAACCCTTAATTACAATTTGGGATATTACACATGCCTACCTTCTAGTGTTAAATGTACCACTGAATGATTAATTGTTTCAAATCATGTTGAGAAGGCCCAATCACCAACCGTTGTTTTCTTAGTAAGATCTCATCGTGCTACTGATATTTAAAGTATGAGTGCTGGTCATTTTGTAAAGCTATAATGATATTTTGCATATCAGCATCTTCCTACCATTGGTTTCACACCCCTTACTTATTCCGATATTAACCAGAGTAGTAATGCGCAGTTCAGTAGGCATACAAGAATATCTTAAATATGCTAATAATATGTACATGATTATATTACAGGGATTCCACATAGGGATTGTACATAATGCTTACAGACTTAAAATATAATAAAAGCTTGTAGATAACTAACGCTTCTCCTGGACTGAACCGGAACCTTTTGTATTTTCCCCATGCAGTCCTCTTCTCTACTTTCACCATACCTCCTGTGACCACCTATCTAAATAGTTGGTTCGAGGAGGGTGAGATTCGAGGGAATCTCAGTAGTAAACAATTACCATAATGTATGCATGATATATGCTAAGTGCATGACATGTTAGCCTCAATTAGATACATGCCACATAATGACATTTTTGTGTGCTCAATGTTTCATGTATCATACTCATGGCCATAGCATAAATAGAAGTAGAGCTTCATCATTCAAATATGCTCTACACAATCAAGTAAAATAGTCACATGCATCACTACACAAGCATAACTATCAAATACATGCAAGTAGGGTAAGTTTACTACCTGATTGCCCTTCCCTTGCCTATCTATTAGTCCAATACTCTGTCTAGCTCGGGCTACTATCCGATCTTAAAATCCCAAATTTAAAATAAATGACTTATTACTCATTCATGTATTATTCTAAACTCATTGTGTTGGTTATCTTTGTCTAAAACCATGAAATTACCAAAATGCCCCTGGGGAACCCGGTATCACCCCTTTGTACCCAATCTAACTATACTTTATCAGAAATTATGACCCTGGTTAATCATCCACAATTTCACATGTAGAATCCATTTCTAACATCGGATTTGGTAAATTCATGCTCAAATTATATAATTTCCTTTGGCATCCACTATGTTAGGGTTTTAGGGGTAAAATTGTCATTTCACACCCTAAAGCCTTCATACTTCATATTTTACATGTTCCCTACACAATTTTCCATTCTAAACCCATTGGAATCATCAAAAATAGCAAAATCTAGATCTAACTCCCCAAACTGCCCATAGCCAAAACTTTCATTAATTTTGAAAAAATGAGGTTTTGTGATTTCGTTCGACCAAACACTTTCTTTCCAATTCTAATCACTTGTTTAACCTCTTAAATACCTTTTAAATATGATTAATGAAAAATTGGCAGACCTCCCCTTAGGGTTTGGCATTCCCAAATTACAAACCAAGCCAAAACAAAGCCACAATTCAACCAAAACAACAACAACAAACAACCTTGAATCAACAAAAGTGTAGGTGTAAACCCAATGAGTGTGTTCAGTTGAGTCCTAGTGTGTCTGCTATGTTTAAACCCCATCTTCCAATTAAGTGTAAAGATCCTAGCTCATTCACTATTCTATGCACTATAGGTACCATGCCTTTTAGTAATGCTCTCCTTGATCTAGGAACCGCTATAAATGTTATGCCCTACTCTATTTATAGCTTTCTTGGCGTCACAAACATCAAATCCACTAGTGTCATCCTATAAATAGCTAATAGCATCACTAGGAAACCTTATCGCTTATTAGAAGACATCTTAGTTAAGGTCGATGACTTGGTATTTCCTACTGATTTTTATGTCCTAGACAATTATTGAAATACTTACATCCTCCTTTTGGTGATGAACTTAGCAACTCAAAAGCTATAAATTTCTTTGCTAAAAATTTTGGAAACAGTGGTCAACCATATGTCAAGAATGTAACAGGAGAGAATTTCAGTTCTAATCAATTACTAAACTATTGCATACCATTTCATGATGCTACCTCTCATAAATTTCACTCTTTGAATGATGTAGGTGGAAGTCAAGGTTGCTTTGTGAATTAGCCACAATCTCAATCCACATATGAACAACAGGGATATACCTTCAATCCAACAATTATTGGGAATTCTCAAAAGAAATGGAAGTTTCTTGGTGCACTTGAATTAAAAGAACTTTTACCTTTAATTGTGTAGCCTCTTGAACTTGATTTAAAACCCCTTCCCCTTAACTTGAAGTATGCCTTTCTTGCTGAACATGATCAATTACCTATCATAATCTCTAGTTTCTTAAGTGCATATGAGGAGTTGAGTTTACTCCATGTGTTGAAAAAACATAAAAGGGCAATAGGGTGAACTTTAGGTGATATTCCAAGTATTAACCCAACTATATGCACCTACAAAATACTTTTGAATGAGGGTTTTAGACCTATGAGATAGGCCCAACGTAGACTCAGCCCTCTCATCTTAGATGTAGTTAATAAAGAGGTCACCAAACTCTTGAGGGTAAGGATCATTTATCCTATTTTAGATAGCGAGTGGGTCAATCCGGTCCAAGTTGTTCCAAAAAAGAGTGGAATAACAGTTGTGCGAAATGAGAAGAATGAACTTATTCCAACAAGAGTCTAAAACTCTTAAAGAATTTGTATAGACTTTAGAAAGTTGAATAAAGCAACTAGAAAAGACCACTTTCCCCTCCCCTTTATAGATCATATTTTAGAAAGATTGACATGTAAATCACATTATTATTTCCTTGATGGTTTTTCTAGTTATCTTCAGGTTCCTATTGCACTAAAGGATTAGGAAAAGACAACATTTACTTCTCCATTTAGGACGTTTGCATAACGAATGATGCTTTTTGGGTTATGCAATGCTCCTGGGACATTTCAAAGATGCATGCTCTCCATCTTTAGTGACTTACTTGAACAAGGTATTAAGGTATTTATGGATGATTTTTCTATATATAGGAATTCTTTTGAAGAATGTTTGTTGAATTTGGAAAGAGCATTAGAAAAGTGTGTGCAAAAGAACCTTGTGCTGAATTTTGAGAAATGGCACTTTATTGGTAGATCAAGGAATAGTCTTGGGCTACTTGATAAGTATGAGGGGTATAGAAGTTAACGAATCTAAAATTGAAGTAATTTCATATCTTCCTTATCTTTTTAACTTAAGTTAACTTAGATCTTTCTTGCGGCATACTTGATTTTATTGAGGATTCATTAAAGATTTTAGTAAAATAGCTTGTCCCCTATCTAAGCTTCGCCAAAAAGATGTGGATTCCATCTTTGATGATGCATGCAAATTGGCTTTTGATGAAATTAAGTCTAGACTCATTTCTCCACCTATACTCATTACTTCTAATTATGATCTTGATTTTGAGCTTTGTTGTGATGCTTGTAATAGTGTTGTTGGTTCAGTTATAGATCAGCAAATTCTTAAGACCTCTTGTGTTATTGCTTATGCGTCTACAACATTGGATAAGGCTTAAATCAACTACGCTACTACTGAGAAAGAGCTCTTTTCCATTGTTTTTGCACTTGAGAAGTTTAGGTCTTATCTAGTGAATTCTAAAGTGATTATCTTTTCTGATCATGCTTCTATCAAGTTCTTATCTAGGAAGACTCATACTAAGCCTCGGTTGCTAAGGTGGATGCTACTACTTTAAGAATTTAACACAAAGTTTAAGGACAAGGCAGGCACAGAAAATTTTGTTGCTGATCATCTAAGACACTTGCCCCTTACTACAAGTGAGTAGTGGATATTGAAGTTACTTATAATGGTTTCCCTGATGCCCATATCCTTGCTATTAGACTTCATGACCCATGGTTTGCTCATATTGTGAATTATCTTATGCTTGGGGTCTTACCTGATTCTTTATCTCATTTTCAAAAACAAAAGCTAAAACATGAAGCTTAATACTATTTACGGTATCCCCCTTACTTGTGGTGGCATTATAGTGACCAAGTCATGATGAAATGTGTACCAGATAATGAATTTTCCTTTTGTTATAACCTCTTGTCATTCTTTGTTGTGTGGTGGTCACTTTAGGGCAGAGATAATTGTTAGGAAAATCTTAAATTGTGGTTTATATTGGCCTAGCCTCTTTAAGGATTGTTATGTTTTTTGTAAAACTTGTTATGCATGCCAACATTTTGAGGGGATATCTAGAAAGCATGAAATGCCACAGCATCCCATGTTGTTTTGCAAGTTTTTTATGTTTGGGGCATTGATTTTATGGGTCTATTTCCTGTATCTCATAGATATTTGTACATTTTGTTGGCTGTTGATTTACCTTTCATGGTGGATTGAGGCCATTCCTATAAGGAAGAATGATGCCTCTACTGTTATTAAATTCCTACGTACTCATATCATTTGTAGGTTTGGTGTGCCAAGAGCAATTATGAGTGATCATGGCTCACATTTTTGCAATAAATTGATGGACAACTTGCTATCCAAATATGGTGTTCTCTAAAAGACTTCAACCCAATATCTTCTACTGACAACTGGGTAAGCTGAGATGTCTAATAGGGAAATCAAGTATATCTTGGAAAGGATTGTCAAACCAAGTAGGAAATGTTGGAGTCTCCAATTGGATGTTGCTCTTTGGGCATACAGTACAGCTTTTAAAACTTCTATTGGCATTTCTCCTTTTTTGTTAGTCTTTGGTAAGGGCTGCCATCTATCTATTGAGCTAGAACATAGAGCTAACTAGGCTGTGAAGACTTGTAATATAGATCTTCAAGGTTCTGTAGAAGAGAGGATGCTTGAGATATAAGAGCCAGAAGAAACATAAAGTATTACGAGATTTGGAAACTTGGAAAAGAGATTGACCTATTGTCCCTATTTTTATAGGATTTGATATCTGCCGTCCTCGTGAGCCCACTGTGTTAGTAGATGTCAGGAAGGAACGAGGTAGTGACTTTTCTTTCGTACCATATGTAATGCATTGTATGTTTGTATTATCATTGATCTATGATAAATTTCTATGCTGCGACATTATGAATATGTGTAAGCACCATCATTCTGATAGTCCCTGAGTAGCTAACAACTGTTCGGGTAAGGGTTGTATGCCTTCCCGGCGGAGAAAGGGGATGAGGATGAGGTGTGACTTTGTGATTATGTGAAAAGCCGAAAGGCTATTTGTGAAGGCCGACGGGCCATTTGTGGAAGCCGAATAGCTATATGAGCTATAAGGCTATGTGAATGCACTACCACGCCAATAGTCCCTGAGTAGCTAATAACGGTTCGGGTTAAGACAGTGTGCCTTCCCAGCGGAGAAAGGGGATGAGGGTGGAGTGTGATTTGTGCTGCTACTACTGTATGATGATTTTCTTACATGCTATGTGCTTATGTATGGTATAAATGTTTTGTTACTACTGGGATTCTCTTGAATCTCATCCTTTCCTTTAATTAACCTTTCAGACAGGGCGAGTGGCTCTAAGGAGAAGCGCACGACCCGGAGTGGTTAGAACCTTGTAGGGACATTTTCTTTTGGATATGTTGGTTAATCATGTTGGACAGAGATCTTGTAAATTATTTTTGGGTTGTAATTAGTAGTTGAATATAGTTGTGTAATCCCCTATATGGGAATTGTAAACCTTGGAGTGAATGAATGGAACCCGGGGGTTGCCAGGATTGCTATTAGATATTCTGATATGAATGAATGTAAATTAACTGCATAAGTGATTATATTCGATAATTGAACTTGAGATCGAAATAGGAAAGAAGTTTTGAAAATTTTGTAAAGTCCTTACTACTTAGTGGGTGTTTTAATGAGTTTTAAACTATCCGACGGTCTCTAACCCTTTTTACTATGCATTGTCGAATCTTAATTACGCTAATTAAGGTAGGGGTTACATTTTGGTATCAGAGCTATAGTTCCTGGCAAGGGTAGAGTTTGCTAGGATAGATCCCTTTGTTGGCTTTAGGGATAGAAGATCATCTATGAATAATTGTTATGTATGCACATGTATGATCTATTGATATGGATATGTAATAAACTTGTGTATATGTGTGCATACTATCTTTGTTATATTAATAGGGTAAGTTGTTTGTAGAATGAAGAAAACTAGATGATGCCCTAATGTTCTGTGTCTAGACCCAGAGGTGGAGGTCGTCAATGATAATCCACTGGGTCCAATGTAAGAATTAATGGGTCTGATAAAAGATTTGCGGGACATGATCACTGAGCTGAGAGAAGCGCTCAGGGTAGAGAAAGCAAAGAACAAGGAGAACCCGGTTCAGTCTATTCAAGTAGAAACTCAAGAAGAAACTCGCTATGAGGACACTGCTAAAGGGTCAGCACTACCTCTGGAGTCCCCACCTCATATTGTCCCAAATCAAGAGTGTCATGTGTTAGGATCGGTAGGCACAGCAGAATCCATGATGACCTCAGGTCTAAGGGCATTGTGGCGTGGTTATACAAGAGAAAAGCTTATGAATTGATCCATGTAGCTTTCTCATAGTGGGTCGGTCCAGCACCTTGTACTCTTACAAGTGCCTAAGACTTTGATTCGTATCTCCATATCTGATCAAAGTCATACTGGTCTTGTTTCATATCTGCTCCCGCATAGATGACCGACCAGGGACATTTTAGGACAATCTTTATGAATTATCCAAGGATACAATTATCACAGTTAACATGCAAATAATATGATAACAGAATGGAGAAATTTCATTAAAATAATAATGTTCAAAGTATAATGATTGGCCCTTAGGGCACAATTTCCAACATCCTCCCACTTGCCCTAGGTGCAATCATTAATTTGCCTAATTCCCATTGCCCTAACATGACATTCATGCTTTGCCTGTGCAAGTAGCTTAGTAAGAGGGTCAACAACATTATCTTCTCCTGCTACTTTGCATATCTTTATATCACCTCTATCATTGATTTCTCTAATAAGATGAAATCGCCTGAATATATGCTTGGTCCTTTGATGTGACCTAGGCTCCTTGGCCTGTGTAATAGCACCGCTATTGTCACAAAACAAATCTATTGGATTTGAGATGGTAGGCACCACCCCAAGTTCAGTATGAACTTTCTGATCCAAACGGCTTCTTTAGCTGCATCTGATGCTGCTATATACTCAGCTTCTGTTGTAGAATCTGCTATAGTGCTCTGCTTGGAGCTCTTCCAGCTTACTGCTCCACTATTCATGAGGAATACATATCCAGATTACGATTTAAGGTCATCTTGGTCAGTTTGGAAACTTGCATCTGTGTAACCGGTTATGCAGAGCTCATCATCCAATCCACCATAGACAAAAAATAAGTCCTTAATCCTTCTTAAGTACTTTAGGAAATTCTTGATGGTAGTCCAATGACCCTCACCAGGATCTTGTTGGTATCTGCTGGTCATACTTAAGGCAAACGAGACATCCGGTCGAGTACATAACATGGCATACATGATGGACCCAATGGCTGAGGCATATATAACCTTACTCATGCGATCTCGTTGATCAGGTGTACTAGGACACAGATCCTTGCTAAGATGGATGCCATGAGACATGGGCATGTGACCCCTTTTTGAATCCTACATACTGAACCTATGCAATATCTTGTCTATGTATGTGCTCTGACTTAGGCCTATAAGTCTTTTGGATCTATCCCTATAGATCCTAATTCCTAGGATATAGGTGGCTTCACCTAAGTCTTTCATTGAAAAGGACTTTCCTAACCAAGACTTGACACTCTGCAAGGTAGGAATATCATTCCTAATGAGTAGGATGTCATCTACATAAAGCACTAGAAATACAACTATGCTCCCATAAATCTTCTTGTAAACATAAGGTTCATCAATGTTTTGAATGAATCCAAACTCTTTGACTACTTCATCAAAATGATAATTCCAGCTCCGAGATGCTTGCTTCAATCCATAAATGGATCTTTAAAGCTTGCAAATTTTACCAGAGTCCTCTGGACGCATAAAACCTTCAGGTTGTGTCATGTACACATCCTTAAGCAGCTTTCCATTAAGGAAGGCTGTTTTGACATCCATCTGCCATATTTCATAGTCATAATATGCTGCAATAGGAAGAAGGATTCTGATTGATTTGGCCATTGCAACTGGGGAAAAGGTTTCATCATAGTCTACACCATGAGTTTGAGTAAATCCTTTTGCAACCAGTCATGCCTTGAAGCCATTTACATTGCCATCCATGTCAGTTTTCTTCTTGAAAATCCATTTGCACCCAATGGTTTTTACACCTTAAGGTGGATCGACTAAGGTCCATACCTAATTATCGTACATGGATTGCATTTAAGACTTCGTGGCATTTAGCCATTCCTCAGAGTTTGGTCCCACTTTGGCTTCTCGATAGGTGGTGGGCTCATTTTGCTCAATGAGCAACACATCACAGCCTTCAGTAATCAGAAATCCATATCTCTGAGGCTGATGCCGTGTCCTATCAGATCTTCGTGGACCTTATGTTACTTGAGGAGGCTCAACAACTTGTTGTGAGTCTTCTCTAATTTCCATCTGTGGTTTTGTACCATCTTGTAGCTCTCAAATTTCTTCAGATGTACGTCACTCCTATTGGTTGTTTGAGAGACAAACTCTCTTTCTAGAAACTTGCCATTTCGAATAACAAACACTTTGTTATTGGTGGGATTATAGACATAGTATCCTTTCATTTCTTTAGGATACCCCATGAAAAGGCACTTTATGGATCTGGGTGCTAATTTATCAAAGGCTTGTTGCTTAACATATACCTCACATCCCCAGATTTTGAGAAAAGATAAACTTGGTTTCTTTCCAGTCTATATCTCATATGGTGTCTTTTCAATGGCCTTAGATGGAACACAATTTAGAGTAAACACAGCTATCTCTAGGGCATGTCCCCAAAAGGACGGTGGAAGATTTGTTTGACTCATCATAGATCGAACCATATCTAATAGTGTTCGATTCCTCCGTTCAGAAATGCCATTCTATTGCGGTGTTCCTGGAGGAGTCAATTGTGAGATTATCCCACAACTCCTAAGATGGTCAATGAATTCTTGGCTCAAATATTCACCACCTCGATTAGATCGAAGTGCTTTAATTGTTTTACCAAGTTGGTTTTGTACTTCATTTTGGAATATTTTGAACATTTCAAAAGATTCAGATTTATGTTTCATTAGATAGATATAGCCATATCTACTAAAGTCATCTATAAATATAATGAAGTAGACATAACCTCCTCTGGCAGCTATATTTAATGGTCCACATATATCTGTATGTATGAGGCCCAATAATTCAGTAGCCATCTCACTGTGCCCAGTAAAAGGTACCTTAGTCATCTTTCCTAATAAGCAAGATTTGCATGTATCATATGATTCAAAATCAAATGAGTTTAGAAATCCATCTTGATGGAGTTTAGAAATGCATTTCTCATTTATGTGGCCTAGACGACAATGCCATAGGTAGGTCAGATTCAAATCATTTGATTTTATCCTCTTAGTAGTTATGTTATAGATATTCCTATTATTAGGATGTTCCAAATTTAATATATAATGACCAACATGCAAATCACCATCAGCATAGAAAATGTCATTACGATAAATAGAACATTTACCATTCCTAGTCATAGAAGTATAACCTTCCTTATCCAAATAAGAAAGAGAAACAATGTTACTACTCAAAGCAAGAACATAACAACAATTGTTCAAAACTAACAAAAGAGCACTGGGCAGAACTAATTCATAAGTGCCTACGGCTAAAGCAGCAACTCTTGCTCTGTTTCCAACTCGTAGGTCCACCTCACCCTTCTTCAGCTTTCTACTGTCCTTTAGACCTTGCACATTTATACAAATGTGAGAACCACATGCAGTATCTAATACCCATGTAGAGGAAGTAGAAAAATGAATGTCTATAACATAAATACCAGAAGCGATAGCCTCGCTATCCTTCTTTTTCTTTTTCATATCTTCCAGGTAGAGTTTACAATTCCTCTTCTAATGACCGTGTTCATTGCAGAAGTAGCAGACTCCTTCCTTTAGAGGCTTTGCCTTCTTGGGTGCAGACTTGGTTTCGGGCTTGTTTGACTCTTTGGTCTTACCACCTGAGCCATTACCCTTCCATTTGCCCTTCCCTTTCTTTTTCATACCCTTTCCTTTTTGAACCATCAAAATTGTGCTAGGCTTTTTCTTAATGCTTTGCTCAGCAGTTTTGAGCATCCCATACAGCTCAAAAATTGATTTCTCCATGTTATTCATGTTGTAGTTCATAAGAAACTGGTCATAACTCTCCGGGAGTGAGTTGAGGATCAAATCCGTAGCTAACTCCTGGTTCATGGGAAATCGAAGCCTCTCAAGGTGATCAATATAGCCTTTCATCTTTAACACATGAGTACTAACTGATGCACCTTCAGCCATTTTACAGGAATGTAAGGCCTTTGTGGTCTCATACCTTTCTTGCCTTGCCTGTTGCTGGAATATTTTCTTGAGATGTACAATCATCTCATGAGCCTCCATGAGTTCTAAATCTCTTTGGAGCTCTGGAACCATAGTGGCAAGCATCAGGCAACCTACATCCACAGAGTCATCCTTATGCTTTGTGTAAGCATCTCTTTGAGCTATTGGAGCATTGGCTGCAGGCTCCTCAGGAATAGGTTGATCTAGGACATAAGCCTTTCTTTCCTGCTTGAGAACAATTCTCAAGTTCCTGAACCAGTCAAGAAAGTTTGTCCCATTGAGTTTGTCCTTCTCAAGGACCGATCGCAAAGATAGTGTAGCAGTATTACTAGTCGACATGATTCTACAATTAAAATATGCAAAGTTAGTTAGTAATCTCCTACTAAATTAACAACGCTCAATATAATAATTAGTGGGCTAAGATCCATATTAGGCTTAAACTTAAGTCCGCTTTGGCAAGATGCTTAAATTCAAGTTATTTAGGTAGGTAACCTATTTACCAATTACATCCCATGTAACTCTTAGATCTTTATAGGATTTAATCATCATATGATCCAGCATGTTTAACCCCATCTAATGCCTTGAGATTCAAAATCATTTTGTTAATCTCAATTAAGTCAAAACAATAATGAATATTATGAGCAACACCATTACTCAAGCTTGTCTCATCAAGGTAACTCAAGTGCATCCACTTTGGTGGTTTCCATAATTGAGCGATCTAGGTTTTGACAAGTATTCATTAATTGACGGCATTATGACTTAAGATTTGAATCAGAGGGCTGAATTAATTAGTTTTGTTTATATGGATCCAATCGTGGTCGTATCTCATAGAGATAAATACATATAAATGTAAAAGTAATCATGCAATGATTTTATCAAAAGCATAATTTAAACGTGACACAACATGGCTTACCTAACCTAAAATCCTCCCAAGCCAATGAGAGGACTTCTCTAAATAAAAAAAATACATTGAGAGAAACCTCGTTTAAACATTCAAGGGGAGTAAGATGAGAGGAGAATGTACATCGAGAGTATTTAGAGAAAGGCACGGCACGCAAGCCATATTTAAATATTACAACCTTTATAAAATTCTAAAGCCATGTTGTTCACCATACCCAAACAAGGATAAATAATAAACCACAACAAGAATTCATACAATATGAAAAGTAATAAATGTCGTGATCAGATTATATTGCGCTACGCAGAGGTGGTCACGTCAAAACCGAAAATGAAACAATTTCAAGATTCAATTTAAACGAAAACAAAAATCAACGGAATTACAAGATCACATCTTTCTAAATAATTTCGTTTCGTATTAACCAAATCATATGCATATTCGAGTGTTTCTTATAAACATACGTACACATCCCATATATATCACATGTATAAGAATCATAAACTCAATTTAAACGCACAATTGATCTGGCTCTGATGCCACTGTTAGGATCGGTAGGCACAGCGGAAGAATTTTAAAAATTTTCACCGATCCTAATCGAGGATCTATCAACGGCGTTTAAACCAAGTTGGAAGGATTCATACCTTTTTGATGATTTAGAGTTTTCACAATCTCTAGGAGCCGACACGTCAGGTCCGCTCCCTCTACCGGTATCCACACGAATGCTCTCCAACCGAGACTGCGTGCTAGCGCCTCTAATGTCTCTTAGGGTTTCACTTGCGGCTCTCGATTCTCATGTGCGTATGAATATCTCTGCTTTATCAAGTTTATAACCTATGAGGGCTATTTTTAAATTTCAAAATTTATCATCATTAATTTTGAAATTAATTAAAAATTAATTATCTTGATGAGCTAATTAAATAAATTCAGTTTAAATTAAATCTATCCAACATTTTTAATTTAACCTATTTATTTAATCCAAATAAAGAGCCATTAGATTTAATTTATTTTCATAAATTAAATTTGAGATACTATATCTCTATCATGTTAGTTATTAAATTTAATATATCTTAATAAATTAAATTTAAAACTAACACAATATAATAACATCATATAATATATATACATATATATATATAAGATATATATTTCAAAAATATATATATCTATATAATATTATTAAATATAATAATATAATATAATATATATACATATATATATATATAAGATATATATTTCGAATATATATATCTATATAATATTATTAACGAATTTTATATTATATATATATATAAAATTCATCCACCCTAAATTAAACATTATCTCATGTTGGGCCATTCTTGTGTGTGACCCTGTAGACCCATATGAAGTTGGCAGTGGGCCAATAACTATACTAACCCAAAATTCGCAAGCGGCCTCTAGCAAGACATTATGACTACCCAATTCATATGAGGATCGTTATCACGATGCAACTTGTCATACAACCATGTCATGTCCCTTTTGTCACACGATATATCGATCAAGGATAAGGCGTGGATAATGTCATCCTCTTGTTCCTGACCATTACTTTCTCGATTCCTGAGTAGCCTGATAACAGAGACAGAAATTCCTTTCATCATAGTATGGCCATACATTTCTGAGACTCACTCATCGAGGGGCCCAGTAATATGTCTCTACTAATATGAGGGAAAAATTCCATCTTGATCATACATATTCCTCTGCATGAAAAACTACCAAGCCCGATCGTAGCCTTTCTCATCACCTGGTCAAAAGTGACTTTTGACTAGTTCAAAGCTTAGCAATTCTCATGTAGGAATCCATGATGACCTCAGGTCTAAGGGCATTATGATGTGGTTATACAAGAGAAAAGCTTATGACTTGATCCATGTAGCTTTCTCATAGTGGGTCGATCCAGCACCTTGTACTCTTACAAGTGCCTAAGACTTTGATTCGTATCTCGATATCTTATCAAAGTCATACTGGTCTTGTTTCATCTCTGCTCCCGCATAGATGACTGACCAGGGACATTTTAGGACAATCTTTATGAATTATCCAAGGATACAATTATCACAGTTAACATGCAAATAATATGATAACAGAATGGAGAAATTTCATTAAAATAATAATGTTCAAAGTACAATGATTGGCCCTTAGGGCACAATTTCCAATATCATGGGGTGCCAGCTAAAGAGGATAGGGATATTTAGTTTTGGGTCACAAGATTCTGTAAACATCTGCCTTCGGTGTTCAAAGGGAGCTTTAATCCTCAAGCGGCGAAAGATTGGTTGAACCGTCTAGAGAAGATATTTGAAGTCCTTGGGTATTCGAATGAGGTGAAGCCACGCCTGGCAGTCTACAAGCTCGAGGGTGATGCGAACCATTGGTGGAGAAATATTTCCCTCACTCTACGCAGCAGAAATATGCCGCTGACTTGGGAATTATTTCAGTAAGAATTCAATGAGAAGTACTTTCCTAAATCAGTGCGGCTCGATAAGGAGAAATAATTTCTTAACATTAAACAAGGGGACAGGGAGAGCTTTGATGATTATTTATCCCATTTCATCCGCTTGTCCTGGTATTCCTCCTATCTCCGGTACAAGGATGATGAAGAATGGAGTTGAGACAAGCTCATTTGTGGTTTGAGATGAGAGTTGAGGAAACGGTTGGTCACTCAATTCACCAAGTTTAAGAAGGCTGTGGAGCAATGTCAAATTACAAAAAACAACTTAAGAGAGCTGTATCCTATTAGAGCTACTGGCCACCGTAGTGAACCCAGTAATGGTAATGTTTCCCAGAAGAGGAAAGGCTAAGGATCCTCGTCGTTCAGGGGCAGTGATAAGAAGCCCTATCAGGCCAGAGATTGTGAACCTCAGAAATTTGTGACTGAGTGGAAATGTCTTCGCTTCAACAAATCTCATTATGGTAAAAATTGTCGGAGAGAAACGATCTGTTTTAAGTGTAAGCAACCAGGACATCTTTCTAGAGATTGTCAACGACCGCAAGCGGAGCAGAGGCCAAAGACACAGCACCGAGTATTTGCTATGACTCACTAGGAGGCCCGTAAATCTCCTGAGTTGATACAAGGTAAAATTTCTATTGATGGCTATCTATTGCACGCATTGTTCGACTCGGGTGCAAGTCACTCCTTCATTGCTTCTGATTGCGTGAAGCGCCTGGGATTGCATGTACATAAATTACCATTTGAGTTGGTAGTGTCAACTCTAATGGGTGTTAAGGCCTTGACCACAGAAGCTTGTTTGAATTGTGTCGTAACTGTGGAAGGGCATCAATCTACTGTAGACTTGATCTGTCTGCCGCTTACCAATTGGAAGTCATTCTGGGTTTTGATTGGTTAATGGCAAATAATATGCTATTAGATTGTGGGAACAAAAGAATAGTGTATCCTGCTTCCCAGAGGGTTGAAGCTGTAAATACTAGTATGAACTTCCTTTCTATTGCTAAAGCTGAATGATATATTGAAAAGGGTTGCCAGGGGTATATGGTATTTTTCTTTGTTCAGGGAAAAACTAGTGAAACTTTGAGTAATATACCCATAGTAAATGAATTCCCTGAGGTATTTCCAAATGTCTTAGTGGATTGCCTCCTGAAAGGGAAGTTCAGTTCCCAATCGACATTGTGCCTGGAGCTGGTTCGATATCTATAGCCCTATATCGTATGGCCCCAAAAGAAATGGCGGAGTTAAATAAACAAATAGAAGATTTGCTTGAGAAAGGGTTTATTAGACCCAGTGTGTCACCTTGGGGAGCTCCAGTGTTATTTGTTAAGAAGAAAGATGGGAGTCTTCGATTGTGTATCGACTACATAGAGCTGAATAAAGTTACTATCAAGAACAAGTACCCTCTTCCCATAATCAATGACCTATTAGATCAACTATCTGGTTCATGTGTGTCTTTAAAAATTGATCTAAGGTCGGGGTATGGTCAATATGAGTTCTTGGTGATGCCATTTGGGCTAACCTACGCACCCGCGGTTTTCATGGACTAAATAAATTATATCTTTCGACAATATATGGATTAGTTTGTAGTGGTGTTCATTGATGATATTATGATATACTTTAAGAGTAGAGAAGAGCATGAGCATCATTTGAGAATTATGTTGAACATATTACGTGAAAAGCAACTCTATGCCAAATTTAGTAAATGCGAGTTTTGGCATTAGAAGTAAGATTCCTAGGCCATGTTATCTTGCAAGAAGGGGTCTCTGTAGATCCTAGTAAAGTGGAAGCAGTACTGAACTGGAAGAGGCCAGAATCTGTGGCTGAAGTACACAGTTTTCTAGGTCTTGCTGGTTACTACCAAAGATTCATTCAAAATTTCTCACGTATTGCATTGCCAATAACCAAGCTCATAAGAAAGGATTAGCTATTTGTGTGGGATGAGAAATGTGAAAACTGTTTTGTGGCGCTGAAGGAGAGGTTGACTACGGCACTTGTATTGATTTTGCCCGATCCCAGTTTGACTTACGTTGTGTATTCTGATGCCAGTGGGCAAGGATTAGGGTGTGTCCTTATGCAGCAGGGACGTGTCATAGCCTATGCCTCTCGACAGCTTAGACTGCATGAATTAAACTATTCCACTCATGATCTGGAGCTTGCTACTATTATGTTTGCCTTAAAAATATGGAGGCATTATTTGTATGGTGTGACGGTAGAACTATAGTGCGACCAGAAGAGTCTCAAGTACTTGCATGATAAAAAAGAATTAAATATGAGACAGCGTCATTGGATGGAACTGCTTAAGGACTACAACCTGGAAATTAAATATCATCCGGGTAAATCAAATGTAGTCATGGATGCTCTTAGTCAAAAGACTATGCTTGTGGTAGCTATGATGATACAAGAGAAGAAATTTATTGAAGATTTTCGTGATTTGAATTTGACAAATGAGGTTATCTGTGCCAACTACACTGTTTCCCAAGAGGAAAATGATCTAAGAGTTGAGATTGAAGAAGCTCAGAGGCAAGATGACTGGATACAGCGCAATCTGACTCGAATGGGGAGAAGTTCCAAGCTATGACCTATCGCCTTATGGATTGGTTCGCTATCAGAAAAGAGTCTACATTCCACTCAAGGCAGAGTTGAGGCAGAAGATTCTGGATGAGGGCACAAGAGTCGATATACTCTTCATCCTGGTATGACCAAAATGTACCATAATCTAAAATCTGTCTATTGGTGGCTGGGTTTGAAGAGTGATGTGACCAAATATGTAGCAAGGTATCTCACTTGCTAGAAGGTAAAGATCTAGCACCAGAGACCACCTGGTCTACTTCAGAGTCCTGAGATTCCAGAATGGAAATGGGAAAGTATGACCATGGACTTTGTGGTGGGATTGCCCTGGATCAGGAATTATGATGCGATATGGGTCATTGTGGATCAGCTAACGAAATCAGCCCACTTTATACCAATCAATGCTAGTTACTCTCTAGACAAGCTAGCAGAGATTGACATGAGTAAGATTGTGAAGCTTCATGGCACTCCAAAGAATATCATTTCTGACCGAGATCCACGATTCACTTTGAGGTTCTAGAGAGCATTACATGAGGCATTGGGTACTCAACTAATATTTAATACAGCTTATCATCCTCAAACGGATGGACAGTCAAAGAGGACAATCCAGACGCTGAAAGATATGTTACGGGCATGTGTCCTTGACTTTAAAGGAAGTTGGAATTGCTTTCTTCCACTTACTGAATTTGCCTATAATAATAGCTATCATGCGAGTATCAAGATGGCTCCGTATGAAGTGTTGTACGATAGGAGGTGCCAATCACCTTTGTGTTGGAATGAATTATCAGAAAGGAAGTTGTATAGATCGGATCTTTTTGATCAAACTTTAGCTCAGATTCGGATTATTCGTAAGAGGTTGCTTATAGCGTAAAGTCGACATAAAAGCTACGCTGACAAGAGAAGAGGACCTCTAGAGTTCAAATCTGGCGACCATGTGTTTTTGAAGGCATCTCCTGTTACCGGTGTTGGGCGAGCTGTCAAGCGAAAGAAGCTGAGCCCTAGGTTTATCGATCCTTTTGAAATCCATGAAAGGATTGGGCCTGTTGCTTATCGAGTAGCCCTACCCCTAAGCTTGAGTAGGCTCCATAACATGTTTCACGTTTTCCAACTAAAGAAATACCAACTGGATCCATCTCACATAGTTGAGTATGAGGAAGTCAAGCTACAAGACAAGTTCACATATACGGTGGAGCCAGAACAGATCATTGACCGAGAAGAATGACGGCTTAGACATCGAAGCATTCCGTATGTGAAGGTGATCTGGAAGGGAATGACTCAGAGGGAAGCAACTTGGGAAGCAGAAGAAGATATGCGTAGAAGGTATCCGGAGTTTATGGCTCAAGTTGTGTAACAAATTTTGAGGACAAAATTTAATTTTCGGGGGGAGAATTGTAATATCCCAAATTGTAATTAAGGGTTAATAACTTCAAAGTGATGTAATTAATGATAATTAAGCACTTTTGAAGTAAATTGTATATTGTGATGTAAAATGTGATTGATAGATGATGATAGATGTGTCATGGCAATCAGGGGTAAAATGGTAAATTTATCGATCGATTGGTCAGCTACGGGAGAGGAAACTCCTTAGTAATCAAGATCAATGGCTAGGATTGAAAGAACAAGAGGTGGAATCAAGTGTGTATGAGAGTATATGAAACCATGGAAGGAAGCTCAAGATGTTGACAAGTGGCTTCTTGAGGACCATGGATGAAGTCAACATTTTCAAACTCATCCTCTCTCCCTCTCAAGTCGGCTAAGTGCATGGGGAGTATGGAAAATCTGCATTTCATCAATATCTCATTTCTCTCTCTCCATTCTCTCCATTCGGTGTAGCTGAACCAAGAAAGAGAAAGAGAAAAACTTGCTTTTGGGTGAGTAATTGTTTTTGTATGCTTAAAGCCTGTTCAATAAATTTGTTCAAGAGGTTGAGAGCTTCCTTGCTATGTTTTCAGAATTGTGAAAGGTGGTGGTTTGGAGTTCTCATAAATTTGAAAGTTGGGAAAATAGAGATTTGATCTTACCAA
This sequence comes from Inga leiocalycina, assembly GCA_963242795.1. NCBI lineage: Eukaryota > Viridiplantae > Streptophyta > Magnoliopsida > Fabales > Fabaceae > Inga > Inga leiocalycina. The sequence goes on from OY725323.1 coordinate 49,480,560, forward strand.
GTTAAAGAGGTAATCATTTAGTGTATTTTGGTATGATTGTTTTGGCCATTGGTTTGGTTTTGGTAAATTCTGGATTTTTGCCATGATTTCTTGTGATTTGAGAAGATATGAATTAAGTAATGTAATGTGGTGGGATAGATTCCAAATAGTGTATGGGAGGAAATGGTTTTGGTTTGGATTTGAAAGGAGGAAGTTTGATAAATTATGGTTTTGGTGATCTTGTGGTCTAGAGATGAGAACGTGTTGCTTGAGTAGGAATTTGGTTGTTTTAAAGTTACCAATAGGTTCCTTGTGGTAAAATGAGTGAGAATGAGTTTTAGAACAAGTCTTAGGACCATTGGTAGCAAGTTGGTCAATTCTGAAAAACTATATCAGTTGCTGCGATTTGGCATTTGATAAACTCGAGTGAGGGAGGATCTCACTGGAGCACGACATGAAATTCTGGGAATTTTGGTTAAGTCTTTAGGCAAGAACCGTGAGCACACTTCCTGACTTGCGAGTGAGTTATGATTCTGCTCGAGTTAGCATGGGCATGCTCGAGTAAGGTCTTGCCTGGAAGTGGTCTGTGCTCGCAGGCAAACACTCTTGGTGTTGCACTTCTTAGTGCTCGAGTGCATTTGAGGTCATTGCTCAGGTGCAGCTTCTTGTACTCGAGTGAGTGTGAGAGATATTTTGAAAATTTGCTCTCGGGCAAACACATTATGTGTTTCACTCGCTAGGACTCGAGCACAATTGAGGGCATCACTCGAGTGAGGTGGTTGTCACTTGAGTGAGGAAGCCCAAAATTGGTGTTTTGCATCTGAAAAAGGTATCTTCTGGGTAGTTTCTTCTAACCCTTTGGGGATATGTTTAGGCCTATTATAGTCACCTAAAGAGTTCATATGAATACCAACTTAAAGTATTACAAAATTTGAAAACTTGGAAAAGAGATTGACCTATTGTCCCTATTTTGGTTTATAGGATTTGATATTTGCCGTCCTCGTGAGCCCACTGAGCCAGCAAATGTCAGGAAAGAACGAAGTAGTGACTTTTCTTTTATATCATATATGATGTATCGTATGTGTGTTATATCATTGATTTGTGGTGAATCGTATACTGCGACATTTGTGTATATGCGTAAACACCGTCATACCAATAGTCCCTGAGTAGCTAACAACAGATAGGGTAAGGGTTGTGTGCCTTCCCGGTGGAGAAAGGGGATGAGGATAAGGTGTGATATATTTGATTATGTGGGCTGAAAGGCTAATTGTAGGCCGAAAGGCTATTTGTGAAGGCCGACGGGCCATTTGAGGAAGCCGGATAGCTATATGAGCTAAAAGGCTATATGTATGCACTGCCACGCCATAGTCCCTGAGTAGCTAACAATGGTTCGGGTTAGGATGGTGTGACTTCTCGGCGGAGAAAGGGGATGAGGGTAGAGTGTGATTTGTGCTGCTGCTGCTGCTGTATGATGATTTGCTTACATGCTGTGTATTTATGTGTGGTATAAATGTTTTGTTACACTGGGATTTTCTTAAATCTCATCCATTCCTTTAACTAACCTTTCAGACAGGGCGAGTGGCTCCAAGGAGAAGCGCACGACCCGGAGTGGTTAGAACCTTGTAGGGACATTTTCTTTTGGATATGTTGGTTAATCATGTTGGATAGAGATCTTGTAAATTATTTTTGTGTTGTAATTAGTAGTTGAATATAGTTGTGTAATTCCCTATATGGGAATTGTAAACCTTGGAGTGAATGAATGGAACCCGGGGGTTGCCGGGATTGTTATTAGATATTCTGATATGAATGAATGTAAATTAACTGCACAGGTGATTATATTCGATAATTGAACTTGAGACCTGAATTGGAAAGAAGTTTTGAAAATTTTGTAAAGTCCCTACTACTTAGTGGGTGTTTTAATGAGTTTTGAACTATCCGATGGTCTCTAACCCTTTTAACTATGCGTTATCGAATCTTAATTAAGCTAATTAAGGCAGGGGTTACATTTTGGTATCAGAGCTGTAGTTCCTGGCAAGGGTAGGGTTTGTTAGGATAGATCCCTTAGTTGTCTTTAAGGATAGAAGATCATCTATAAATAATTGTTATGTATGCACATGTATGATATATTGATATGGATATGTAGGAAACTTGTGTATATGTGTGCATACTATCTTTGTTTTATTAATGGGGTAAGTTGTTTGTATAATGAAGAAAACTAGAGGACGCCCCAATGTTCCGCTTGTAGACCCAGAGGTGGAGGTCGTCAATGATTATTCACCGGATCCAATGCAAGAATTAATGGGTCTGATAAAAGATCAGCGGGACATGATCACTGAGCTGAGAGAAGAGCTCAGGGTAGAGAAAGCAAAGAACAAGGAGAACCTGGTTCAGTCTATTCGAGTAGAAACTCAAGAAGAAACCCGCTATGAGGACACTGCTGAAGGGTCAGCACTACCTTTGGAGTCCCTACGTCATATTGTCCCAAATCAAGAGTCTCATGAGGTGCCAGATAAAGAGGATAGGGATCTTCATTTTTGGGTCACAAGATTCTGTAAACATTTGCCTCCGGTGTTCAAAGGGAGGTTTGATCCTTAAGCGGCGGAAGATTGGTTGAACCGTCTAGAAAATATATTTGAAGTCCTTGGGTACCTGGATGAGGTGAAGCCATGCCTGGTAGTCTACATAGCGATAGCTAAGAGAGTGGGTTCATTAGCTACTATTAGTAGAATGGCGGGTGAATACCACCTATCATACATCTACCTCTATTACTTCTTTTTAAGTTATGTATAGGCAACTCCTACCTCTACAAATACCTTATATTCTCTGAGAATCTAATATGGATTTGATTGACCAACCATTTTTTACTTGTGAGACACTGCTTGTTCAATTGAAGGAAATGTTGGCTACGGCGATTAATCGGATGAAGCAGTCTATAGATAAACATCACAATAAACATCAATTTGAGATCGGGGATTGGGTATATGGTAAACTCCCAGCTTATCTTCAAGCTTCTGTGGCTTATTTTATTTTCGGGTCTCTCATCGTATTGGTGAGGTGGCCTATGCTTTGAAGCTACCTTCTTCTTTGAAGGTTCATTCTACCTTCCACATTTCGTTACTCAAAAGATGTTCCGATCCTTGCATTCCAACTATACCTTGACCAGATGATGTTGATGCTACTTCCCAATGCCCATATGCCATTCTAGATCATCAGGTTGTACGACGTAATATGGCGCGTTCACTTTGGCCTTAATTCATTAGGTTGACGAGTTACCAAAGGATACTACTTGGGAGTCATAGACTGACATGGTCCAGCACTTTCCTGTGTGATAGGTCAGGCCCAGCCTTAAGGATAAGGATGATTTTAAAGGGAGGGTAATGATATGAAAATATATTCTGGTAGGGGTACTTTTTTCATTTTCCCTTAATTTGTTATTTCTGCCTGCCTTGCTAATGATATAAGCCAGATTTTTACTTAGCAAACGTTATGTTATGAGTGATATCTGAATCTTTTCTTCTGACATACTCTCATTATCTTCTTCTTTTCTATCGATGTTCTCTCTTTCTCCTTCTTTTCTGGTTTGATCTATACCAAAGAGAAATAGTAAAAGTCAACATTAAATATTTGGCTATCTTGTATACGATTCATTAATTAGAATAAACAATAAAATTACCTTTTTGAGGCCAGGAATAATGGAGGAGAGAGCAATAAACTTTAGGTTGATCTTGTCCCTTCATCTTCTTTCAGCCAAGATGTGATCTTGAGCCTGGAGTGGATTTCTGGTCATGGCGGTGCTAGTAATGTTGGTTGTCATCAGTCACTCATTTATGTCTTCTAAGTATGCACCTTGACGGCTTAAAGACTCAAAATTCAATATGGTTTTTTCATTAGGGTTTCAAGCTTCACATTGGAACCTAAATTGTAACATCGTTGTTTTATTTGTTGATGAGTAATTGGGGTTGCTTATGAATTTAGGCAAGTACATGGCTGAGGCTATTTCCATAATATGACTTTCATATATGTATCATCAGGGTCTCAGAAATGGGATGAGACACAGATTAATAGCACTATAACAATACCAAATTAATTAAAGCTTATGTTTTTTTGGTGTTGAAGGAAAAGCTAGTGATGTGACAAGGTCAGGGATGAAGATATAGTGCAAAAGGGTAGAGGTGAAAAACATGAGAGGGATGATAATGTGGCTCTTAAGGGGTGAGGTGGATTCAATGTCATAAGCACTGCTCACCATGTTTTAATGTAAGATTAGAGATGTTCAAATTTAAGTTTTAAGAGATAATAGTAATATTTTTCTTTGATGAGACAATTTTATTAAACCTAAGCAAAAAGATACATGAAAAAGTTATTGGGTCCTTTTGCAAATGTACAACAAAACAAACCATCGAAGCCCAATAATAATTATAGTAACCCAAAAATAACATGAAAAATAAACAAATCAAACAAGAACAAACAAAAAGAACAAGACTGGGAGCTCGAACAAAAGATATACATTTCTTGAGCCATGGATTGGTGGCCTTGTTGCCTTATTAGGGAACATAACAATAGTGGCATTGATAGCTTTTGCATAAACATGCATTACCCTTTTGTACTGTAACTGTTGCTGAGCTGTAGTACAGTGTTGTTGACTTGAATGATTGGGAGAAATTTCATTAAGGGAATCATAAAAAACAACTAATCAAGCTTCTTTAACTTCTCAATCTTCTATTAACAAATTTTTGACATTATAGAAAAGTTGGCATCTGGTTCAGATTTTGACAACTTATCCCTAGTTAGAATAATGATCAAGTTGTAGTTCGGATTTTGACAAGATTCTTTAAATGGTTGTTAAATATTGACAAGTTGTCCCTAGAATATTCATAAGTTATAGTTTATATTTAATCTTCAATTTTGTTCGGCAACATTTTTCATGACTGGAAGACCCTTCCTTAAGAATCTTTCATTCTAGATTACATTTCCAGTGAGTTAGGAAGATGCTTTAAGGTAATTTATGCTTCTATAACTATTTTTCAGCTTTTAAATGAATCATAGAAGAAGCACATGATGCCCCTGGTTTTTTGAAAATGAAAGGATAGAAGAAACTTATGGTTCAAAATTTCTTCACAGAATGAGTTGGTTTGTTTCTTAGGCTAGAGCCTAAAAAAAGTTGTCATGCAAAGTCTTCCATTTCTTAAATCAAGGAATCATCATTTAATTGACCTGTTTATTTCATGGAAAGAAATATCGTCATGAAGAGGAAGAAGGGTCCACGGTGCAGAGTTGGGGAGGAGGGATGACAACTGGAAGAGGAAGAAAAAGGGTTGGGAGAGAGCTTGTTTTTTTCCTAACAAAAGGTTAGAGTGACAACTAGGATTGAAATTAAATTAGGTATTGCATTTTATTGACATATAAATATTTCTCATTTAAGAAATTCAAGCTTGGTTCATTAGCATTGTATAGTCACCACTTTGTCAACATTTTCTGTTAGTATGATTGATGATATTAAATTTTTAGGTATACTTAAAAAACACTTTATAAAATTAAAGGACTAATATGAACCCTCACGTAAACTTAAAAGACTAAAAGTGTACTGTAGCCATAATTTAATAGGCACACATAAACAACTATAATAATTTATTGTAATGCTTGCATAATATATAATGGTCTCATTTTGAAAACCGTGATTTATTTAGTAACAAACATAACAATTTTTATGTAAGAATGTTACTTTTAATAATAATAAATAACGGTCTTATGTAGACAACTATTATTTATTTGGTAACATAAAAACAATTTGTATATAAGAACCATGAACATTTAAAATACATGACCATTTTTATATAACAATTGTGATGTATCAATGTAAGACTCTTCAAGCAAGAGTTTATGAGTTAGTTGGACTAATAGTACCTCTTACAATGAGTTCCCATGCAATTTGGGATAGATCAAGACATTCCAAGATTTATGTGAAGAGTCAATGATAGCTTTTGATGTATATATGACAATGTAACTATTGATATATAATTGGCTCTTGTCATAGGAGTTAACCTTGGAAAGTAAAGGCCTTTGGAAAAAAACATATATGCCTATCAAAAAGGGTACATGGTGTAACCCCCTGACTTTAAACACGTAATTATAATTCAATAACACATATTTAAATCGGATTAGAGACCATTGGATGCTTTAACCTCATTTTAAACTTTCTGTCTCACAATAAAATTTTTACAAAACTTTCAAAACTCTTTTTCCCATCCAGGTCTCAATTTCAATATTCGAATATAATTACCTGTGTAGTTAGTATACATTCAATCATATCGGAGTGTATAACCGCATCCCCGGAAACTCCCGGGTTCTATGCATAAAAACCTGAAGGTTTATAAGTATACACTAGGGGATCACACAACCAAAATCGAATGTAGTATTCCTGATTCAGAATATACAGTAATCCCGAGTTCAAAATACATAACCAACGTTTCCAATTCAACTATATACCCCCAAGGGTCCTAATTGCTCTGGGTTGGCCGCTTCTCCTTTGAGCCACACGCCCTGTCTGAAATGTTAGTCATAGGAAAGAATGAGATTCGAGAGAATCTCAGTAGTAACAAACCACCCACACAATGCATAAACACAAAGCATGTACATAAATCACAAACAGCAATAGTAGCAGCAATTCACAGATACATGGTTTTCACCACAAACGACAGCACTCACAGCTGTATACACAATACGACAGCTCTCGCTGTATTCATAATCATGACAGCTTTCACTGTAATCACCATCACGACAGCTTACGCTGTAATCAGTAATCAACATCATGACAGCTTACGCTGTAATCACAATAACGACAGCTTATGCTGTAAATGACAGCTATCACCAGCTGTAACCGCATCAGCATCAGAAATCAACATAAAACAGTGATACAACACACATACAGTGCATTACACAAAGTATAAGAGAGAGAGTCACTACCTTGTCCTTTCCTGACGTCCTTCGGTGCAGTTGGCTCCCGAGGGCGGCAAATATCGAATCCTACAATTCCAAATGCACTATTTAGACACTTCCATAGTGTTACTTGGGGTTATATGAGTCTATAATGAAAATTTACAAAAATGCCCCCGGGGACCCGGCCCAGGCCCGCCATACCCGGTCCGGTTGCACTTTTCCCAAAATTCTAATCTGGGCTATCCTAACCTATTTCCACCCAAGGAATCCATTTCCGGACTCGGAATTATCAAATTCAATGTAAAATTACAAATTTACCCTTGGCAGGCCTACTTCGAGGGTTTCAGAGGCGTTTTCGTAATTATGCTTTTTCGACCTTTTCCGATAAAGTGACCAACTGTAACCCCACCTAATTTTCGCTCCTGAACTCAATGGAACCATCAAATCATTGAAAATCCAACCCTAAGACCCATTTCTAGAGCTGGCCGAAATTTATGAGCTCTTCGGAGAAAATCAGGGTTTTACGATTTCGGCTCCGTAAACACGTTCCTTTCTACTCCTAACCACTTTATTCACTATTACATTAGGTTATAACTACCATTTGAACCAAAATTGGCCAGAATAACCCTTAGGAAACTCAATTTCCAAAATTTAAAACCAATGGCAATCCGGCGAAATTTCACCGATTAAATTGCCCACAGCAGCCAGAATAAGCAATATACGAAAGTTTGGAAGTTACCTCAAGCTCCCACTAGCTTTTCCCAAATTTGGCTGAACCCTAGCCTCTTTGAAACACCAAATTTTGAGCTTCACAACCTTAAAGAATAAAGAGGAGTAGCTTAGAGTCGGAGTTATATGCGTTAGGAGCTAGATCGTCGGAGAAATCGGCTTTCCTTGCGAGATTTCTTCCTCTTTTTCTCTCTTTTCTCCAAGCTCTCTCTCACGTCTTTTTTTTTTGAAATGGGGTCGGGAATGGCTGATGAAGATGGTGGAATTGCTTTTAATTCCATGTTGATGTCATCTTACAATATGATGATGTCATAATTTTTAATTTCCCATTTTCGGATTTTTCAGAAATTCTGACAGATTTTCTGCCCTAACTTTGAAAAATCATAACTAATTCTAGAAAAATCGAAATGAGGTGATCTCATAGCCAAATGAAATATATTTAAGTCCTCTTTATAGAAAAAATATGAGCCATTACCAGAAATCACCACAAAATTCCAGAATTACACAAATTTCATCATTGCCCCAAAACAGAGTCCATTTTCGACCTCAAACTTTGGACAGTCATATCTCCCATTTCCCAAAACGAAATGGCACAAATTATATGTCCATTTTGAAGCTTGGGAGGTGAAATTTAAGACTGGAAAGTTTCATAATTTTCTGACATCATTTGCCTAATCAAAACATCCACACGAGAAGACTGCCCAGAATAGAGTTTCACTGGACAGAATTTCAAATTTTGCATCTTTACTTCCAATGGTTCCATTTTCATACCAAACATCATTCCCACATAAATTTTCACAAGGAATCCATTGGAATCATTAAAATATCCAAATTCCCATTACACATTCTCTAAAAGTGTTTATTCAACAATAATTACATCCACTTTTGAAGTCATTAGCCCTTAATCACTTTTTGGGATATTACACATAGGGTATGTAAACTGTTGAGGTCAAGGGTTTGCATACCCTTTACTCCCTTTCTAATAGGGATATTTGTTTTTTCCCTATTTGCCTTTGCTTTCTGGGCTTAATTGCTGAAGAGGCATAAGGTAAAGGTGAACACTTACATTGTTATATATAGGTCAAAAGTGAGATAGATTCTAGCCAAAAAGCCTAGAAAATCTTGACACATCCCAAATTTCATCGATACTTGATGTGGGAAGTACTACTCTATTAGATAGAGTTTAGACCAAGTAGCTCAGAAACTCTTACCTTGAAGAGTCTAGGACTGATCTCACATTGTCGAATTTTAAAGCTTTTCACATGGTGCTACCTACTCAATACAAAAAGTAGGAGATAATCCTTCGATCAGAGTAATAATGGGTTTTCCAAAAAACATAACTTGAGAAAAGCAATTTAATGTCACCTTGAATGCTTTATCGTGTCATGACTTCACAAAAACTGGTATTCGCTTGATCATGTATGAAAATTGGTACAACTAAAATAGTTTATTCATCATATCCATATTGATCTTTTGGAAGTAATTTCCACAGATATGGGTACTTCCTAAAAAAAGAGGTTTTTACTTAGGGATCCATATCTCCAAAAGTTACTTCAAAAAGAATAATAGAGTAGGAACCGTGAATCAAAGTAATGGGTTGACAACTTTTGGTAACAAGAAAGGAACTTTTGATCAAAGAAATAATAGGTTTTCTGAAAAAAAACATAACTTTAGAAAATCAATTTAATGTCACCTTGAATGCTTTATCGAATCATGACTTTACAAAGGCAAACAAATTGGCTGGGTTGAACACTACAAGTAATAAGAGAGGAACCTTCAAAGTGAATGTTGGAAGGATAATGCGAACTAGATGAGGGAATTCCTAACTACCTAGCTAGGTTTCACGAACAAAAACGTGAGCTAGGGCAAGCAAAATCAACTTATGTGGTAGTCACTTAGACCAGGGTCAATTGTATTCACTTGTGCAGTTTTACCTGAGAAGTCAGATAAAGGCTTTTTATGGTGGGGTTCATTTGACTCTTGACAGCTAGAAAAGGCAACAAGAGTTATAAGGTTATGATGGTGGGTTTTGTTCAAACAAACTAAGTATCAAATGCATTGTGTTTCAAACATTTAAATAGAAGATGAATGGGTTATCGTGCCTAAGATTTTACATCATGGTTCATTCGTAAGAACTATTTTTTATTTATTTACATTATTACAGTTCTTTATCAATAATCGTGAGCTATGTTATATTTCGTTTTTAATTTTTTTTTTGTGCTAATAATGCCCAAATAATTATATTTTTATATGTTACAAAAATAAAACAAAAAAATATTACTTGAATAAGTCACAAGTTTTAAATGTTCGCAGCATACCTCACATCATCATGCTACTGATAACCAAAAGAGTGGCTTGAATCATCTGGGAGTTTGTCAGGATCATGGTGGCTAATCTCATATGCATCAAAGATGAGATTTACTTTCTTGTTCATACTCAAAAAATATCCAAAGAGCCTTATCAAAGCATGGTAAATGGATTCTACATGATGCATCATTGCCTCCACTTGAGGGAGCAAAAGAAGAGGAGGTGGAGGTGAAAGAGGTGGTAGAGGTTATGTAACATCATCTCTAATTAACCCTAAGCTTAACATGATTTTCAAAAATTTCTTCTAAGATGACCTTGATGGGAAAGAATGAACTAAAATACATGCGCATCTAAATGGGTTCCTCAAATCCATATGATGATCGATCCCTAGAAAAGAATTCCTCAAATCCACAATCCAAAGAAAGTGAATAAACATTCTAGGTCATTATTATGAGTGTAAATAGTCTATTAAATATTGCAAATGTACACTGTTGTAACCAAGTAATAGAGAAGTGAGTAGAGTATCGTTCCTATAAGGATTGATAACTAATTACCAAAATGAGTAATTTTAACTCTATTTAGTAGATCGATTCGTGGAAGACTACATATTTACAATTGAAAGAGTGCATATATATAATACTAAAACAGCGACAACAAGATCATGCAAATCAGGCATTTTTCAAAGAAGTTTGAAAAAATTTTGACATGAAGGACTAGCATAATTTGCGTGAAGAAATTAACAAAAAGAGAAAAGAAAATCAAAGCTATTGAGAAGATAAAACATATTAGACAAAAGCTACTGAAAAGATAAGATAGATTAGATAAAAGCATGATTATGTACAGTAGTTGTGATTTTGTCCCATACTTCCTCTGGTTTTACATCCAGTAACAACTTAAACGATTTCTATGAATCTAGGATTTGTTTACCTTCCAGTTTTCTTTTAATCTGGCAAACAGGGTCTTTTAACGTCAGAATCCGAACATAGTAGCACCATTTTTCTTGGTTGATTACATCCACTAAATCAAGAAGAATACGATGAATATCACCACTCGGATACATCTCAAGAGTTTGAATGATATCATCCAGGGACTCCTTACTTAGTCTATCCTTTATAAATTTAATTTTATCTTCTCGATTTATAGAAACCATACCTTTGCTCTTACAGCGCTGATCACATGTCTACCTTGCACATTTATACTAGACAATCATTCTTTTAGCTCTTCTCTTTTTGAAGTAAGAATTTCTTCCCATTCCTGGTAAAGGTTTAACAACTAATTTACTAAACTCACCTGTTAAACGTACCTTAGCTTTAATGATCCAATATATGTCCTCAAGAAGGCCCAAACGGTTGAATATCTTCATCCTTTCAAGTCGACATCTATAAAGCTTCCTGAGTGCATCGTTGGGAAGAGTGGGGAACCTGTTCTTAAGCTTTGCAAGAGATTCCTCCATGGTAACTTAAAATGAAACTAATGAAAACTAAAATTCTTAACGCAATGCAATGTGTTTCGGTGAGTAAGAAAGAAAAATGAGAGAGCAGGAAAGAAGTTTTGGGTTGCCTCCCAAATAACCAACCTTCTTTAATGTCTTTAGCTAGACAAAAACCAAACCAATTAAATCTCTCTTTTTTTATCTATTTTTTCCATTTTTTTTTAAAATTTATGAGAAGGAGGACTTACCTGTTGGTTCCTTAAACGTGATGACAATTTTCAAAGTATTGAGTGCACCGCTATTCTTTGAATGTTTTTGTCATGAAGTGCTATCAGAAGTCCTATAAAATCACAATAAAAAATATAACTAAACCTTGGGTTGCCTCCCAAGCAACGCTAAATTTATAGTCTTCAGCCATACTTCTCAAAACAAGCTACTAATAAAAAGTATCAAACCCCAAGATTACCTTGTCTTCATTTCTTTTCAAGCAATAATATTTCAGACACCAACAATGATCAATCAAGGTAATTAATTGTACTTCTTCAATCATAGATAATTTTAGAGTACAATTATTTACTGAATTTAAATAAAGCACAACATGTATGTATTCGTAAACAGTTTTAGGAGTTTCCAAAACTTTAGAGCATCCCACAAAATCCACTTGACTCTTATCAGTAAGAGTCAACACTTCAATAGGAGAGACATGAACAATAGCTGTTGGAACATCCACATTAGTTTCAACATCAAAATGATAGGAATTAGGTTCCACACCAGAACCTCTTCTAGACTACACCTACTATCCTCTCCAAAAGTGATTTCAAGTACTTTATCACATTCCATAAGAGCTAAAGTTTCATTCAATTCCACATCCTCAACTTCCTCACAATAATCATCATCAACACAAGAAGTGATCATCATGCTTAAAGAATTATCTTGCCTCATAGTCTCAAGTGACAAAATAATTTGACTCACATATATTCCAATATTTTGGATACTTGACTCGACACTAGTGACAAGTTCCTTTTGCTCTCTACTAAACTCCTCACATAGTCTTTCTAAATCAGATTTTTCCTTATACTCAAGAGTTTGTTCTTCAATATGTGAATAAGATTAAAGGAATGATCAAAATACGTTTGGTTCATATTGAAATCATCTCTCACATAATGACTGGTAGTGCTATATAGATAATGCTCATAGGAATGACTACTCCATAATAAGCACCAGAAAATTAGTTATAAGGAGAAGAATTTTCAATCCAACAAGTATTTATATTTTCATTACTCATTCCATCCACATGCATTCCTGAAAAAGAACTAAGAAATGATAATTGATCACTGATTAAACCAAATGAATGCTATGAATAATCCATTTTTTCAATTTTTTTCAATTTATTTTGTCTTTTTAATTATTTTTTTTAAAATTTTTACATGATGACTACATTAGTATTAAAATTACTTGGTATTGTTATTAATGATAACAATCCCCGGCAACGGCACCAAAAACTTGTTACGAGTGTAAATAGTCTATTAAATAGTGCAAGTGTGCACTTTTGTAATAAAATAATACTGAAGTGAGTAGAGTATTGTTCTCATGAGGATTGATCACTAATTACCAAAATGAGTAATTTTAACTCTATTTAGTCAATCGATTAGTTGGTGATTGAGATTACAAAAAATAATTAAATATGAATGCAAATGATATGAAAGCAACTATGAGAAAAAGCCCTAGGGGTCAAATTTAATTTAACAAATTATGGATTGAATCACTTATCTATTCAAGCCCAATTTATTCCATATGATTGACGTCGAGTTTCCCTAATTTAATTACTAGCCTTTTCTAAGGTCAAGCAATTCCTTAATTAATTGCTAATCCAATATATTCATATATGAATTTAAGCAATTAATTATGCATTAAGATTTATGGAACTTAGAAAGACTACACAACTCATATGAATATATTTCTATTTCATATCCAAGTCATGGTTTTAATTATAGGATCTATACACATGCATCTCCATCCAATCTTAACATGCATATTGAAAGCATTCGGAAGATGGCCAATCAATAAAAAACATTAAGAATAATAATTAAAACTCAATCATGAAGGAGAAATTCAAACTAGATTTAATAAGTTAAGATTCAATCCGTCATTAGTAAGCTACATCATCACCCTAAGAAAATGGAAGTTTAGCATATGATAAAATTAAAAAAAAATAAAATAAAGTGAGAACTTCATAAACATTGCAATAAACTTAATTATTAAATTCTAAAACATATAAATTACAACTACAAGATGCATGAAAATAAAAAAATCTAGCCTTCCATGTAGGAGGTAAAACCTTCCATGTAGGTGGCATGCAAGAAACAAATAGAATGCATAAAATTTATTCTAAGATGATGGTATAAGTGGAGAAGAGAGGAAAGTAATAGATATGAAAAATGGTTGTATAAAATGTGAAGGAGAGGGTAGCTATATATAGGGAAGAATGGAGTAGGGCATATTAAGTGGTAGATGAAATTTGGTAGATGAAGTAGTAGATGAAAAGGAAGATGAAGTGGTAGATGAAATGGTTGGTGGAATGGTAGATGAGTCCGGTCTCAACTTCCAAGGAAAATTCGAAACCCTTGGAGATAGAACTGGGTTTTGGTCTCAACATAAAAGTTGTAGAGCTCTTTCTTAGATTTTTGTCCATATATAGAATGTCCCAATATGAGATCTAGAGCTTTAGATATTTCTTGAAAACTAAAACGGGGTCTAATTTAGTATTTTTCAAGAAATTCTATTTCTTGCCAAAATCATTATTTATTTATTTATTAATTATACCCAAATTTGTTAAATTGAGCTCAAATATCATCTATACAATCATCATGTAAGGGAAAATAAATATGCAAATAATTTAGTTATCAGTCATTATCTATATATCAAAAGAGTGCAATTATATATTCTAAGCATATTCACACGTAGCATGATGAAATGGGCAAAATTCCCTAAATGTGGAAATAAAAATAAAATAAGCACTAACCACTAGCTACTCGTTAGGGTAGCCACATCATCAGATGTTTTCCTAGTTGATCCTACCCTCGTGCTTTCACCTAAAAGTGTGAGGAGTAACAGGATGAGACCACTGTCTCAGTACCACGATCATTACCCATCTTACCTACCGACACCACCCATGGGGTGCTAGGTGGGACTAACATACAAACATGTCAAGTAGATATATTAGGTAGAAATGCAAGCAGATATAATAAGCAAGAGGGCAAGAAAATATATTAATCAAGAGCATGATCATATCCATTCATACTCATAACACAACATACTATTTTACAAAATGTCATTATGCATGATTACACTTTATCTTTCATTAATCTCTAACCATCCTTATATCCTCCTTATTTCCTCTAACTAAATCCATGGGCTAAGTACTTTCCATGATACTGGGTTACTCTCACATGCTCTTTGAAAGTGTGATGTAGGCTAGCCAAAGTACTATAAAGCACACAAGGGACCATGGGTTCCTCCAGTAGGGTTACTGTTTGGGCACCGGGAATACTGCCCAAAAGTCCCTAAAGCGTTGTATTAGGGAATACTAACTTGTAAAATAGATGCCAGCTAGCGGTGCACAATAATCAAACTAGTGGCATGTCTGGTGGTATTCATTTTTTATCAATCACAACCTATTCACTAACTCCACCATTTATATCACATTATTCTCAATGGATTTTCATATTGTCATGCTCATACATTCTAGTTCATAGTATGGAATCAACCTATTCCAACACAGGCATACATCCTTTATCCAGTTAATCAACAATATATGAACAATACAAAATCTTAGTGTATCACATACATAACACATATGTTCGTCTAGTCCATACTCAGAAACATATTGCACCGGTGGTTCAATTGCCCATATAGGCCCACTTGAAAGGCCTGACTCACAAACATACAAAAGAACAATTCAATTTACACATCTAGACCTATAGTATGATTCCATAAATTAATCTTTCCAATCATATGATTCACACAAAGGTCCCATAAGGAGTTATTCGTTATAAAATACCAAGGTTTATACTAGTTTTACTTATTCTTGGCTTTTGGAGTATTCAAGAAAACCCCACAAGCAGCTCTAATAAATAAGATATTTAGGACTATTTACTTGGTATTCTTTAAGTTCTAACCAAGAAAAATCCTTATTCCAAAGCTCAAAGTAACGTGAAACTTAATTAATACAAAATTTTTTTAGCAATATTAGATGTTTACAATCTCTCCTGGATCCATTGAGTTGTTCAGAATTTTGTACTAGCAGGAAACTTCATATTATAACTATATTAGATTTGAGAATTGGGATCATTGGAGTATTAGACTAGCCTTTTGTAACATTTCTATGATCTAAATTTAAGATTTTAACCTTTAGAACCTCTAGAAAACTCCTAAATCTATGACAATTCCCATTTTTCAAATAATGAATTCAATGTGTGATAAATTACTCTTACCTTAGGCACTAATTTGAAGATCTCGCCGTTGATTTTTTCTAAACAGGATATCTCAAACAAGCTCACAAAATTTTGTGAAGACTAACGGTGGACTTAGTTAGAAATTTTAGTTTTTCATCTTGGTTTTGTTCTCCACATTCTAAAAATTAACTTGTATTATAGGCTTTGTAACTCATAACCCATGATAGTAATTTGTAATCCAATAGTTGAATTTGATGGATTAGATATCTTGGATAGGTTGCCCAAATGTCAGCCCAATCCAATGGTTACTGTCATGCTCTTATCTTATTTCCACATTTTTCAGAGTGTTTGCACACAGTTCGATAGGCACATTGGAATAGCATAACTATACTATATATTGATACAAGGTACTTGATTACATCTAATTCTTCATATCATAAGGATTATACATTATAAAGACAAATAATGTATCCGTATAGGGCTACTAAGGTGTCTAAACCTATTTAATGAAACTCAGACATCTTACTATCTTTGTTCCACTACAGCATTTCTTTGCGCGCAATCCTCTTCTTTGTTCCTAGCATGCCTCCTGTGATCACCTATCTAAATGGTTGGTTGGGGGAGGATGAGATTCAAGAGAATCTTAGTAATAATACCAATATGCATGCAAGATAAGTGCTTAATGCATGACATGCTTCCCCTATATAAACGTATGCTAACACAATGACATATCTGCATGTTCAATGTTTCAAACAATATAGTCATGACTATAGAATAAATAGAAAAAGAGCTTCAATTATTCAATATATTTCACACAATCAAACAAAGCAATCATATGTATGAATACACAAGCACAAATATCAAATACAAGTAGGAGAGATAAGTTCACTATCATGTGTCTTTAAGTCCTCCTCTTGTACCTTTTCTTTTCCAACCATTGAAGATGCTTCTTCTTGACTTCTCATGGTCCTAAATAAATACTGCCCATATTATTAGAGCCATGAAATTGAATGTCCAATGGGCTACATGGGCCTTTAGAACATGTCTCTTATTTTTGGCCTAATCCTTATGACAATTTTTAATACAATTGCCATAAATTTGTAGGTTAGCCCAATCTGCCAGTTTTGTTGATCAAACTTTGAAAATTGATAATTAATTCTAAACAAATCCAAATGGGATGGTTCAAGGTTTTTTAAAAAGCTCTTTAAGTCCTATTTCAATCAAAAGTATCATAGAGAATCAATTACAGCCATACATTTCCAAAATAAATTTGTCAAATCCAGTCTACCATATATTTCGTTCTAGATTCAGGGTCAAACTTTGAAAAATCATAACTTTTAATCCACTAGTCCAAATGAATTATATGAACTATAAAATTAAAGCTTGATAAGACTACTTTTATTTTGGAAAATTTCACATTCATTGAACATCATTTGGTTATCCAAAACTATCACACATCCAGACTGCCACATAGGAAACATATACTGGCAGCAAAGTTTACATTCGTAGGACTCTTGTGAAGCTGGGGCTTACCAGTCTACTTGATTCAGACTTATTTTCAAGCCTCAAATCAAGAAATTTGGGATATTACATTTCTCCCCCCATTCAATAAATTTTGTCCTGAAAATTTGAACATCGTATAGGATCACCTATACCTTGGGGAACCTATACCTTGGAGAATCCCCTTTTATCACTTAATCTATCTCTTTCATATGCAAGCTCACAAACCATGAAACACAACCATCATTATAACAGATCACAAATAGTATTCAACAATCATTTTCATATTAATGATATTCAATAATCAGTGTGTAACATAAACAACAAGCATATAAGATGGTACAGCTGAGGGTCTCTGCCACCCAATCCTCTGGTAACTGCTAGTCATAATTTTGAATACATCCACCAGCCTAAGGACATACTAGTCCACTAAGTCTTAGGGCCTCTGGACACCCTAGTTCATTACAGCATACTGGCATATAGGATCTTATAGCTTAGGGACACTACCCCATGTAATCTTGCATGTTGAGTCTTATAGTCCAAGGAATCACCCTTATGCTTACAAGCACCTCGATACTTACTGCTTCAAGCCTTTGCTCATCACCATTCTTAAAATATAACATTCTACTGACCTAAGGACTTACTAGTTTATCAGGTCTTATGGGCTAAGCATACTTAGTTCATCATCTTTACTGAATATATATCGAGATTAACAACCTTAGGACATACAACCCATTAGGTATTACTGCCCTGTATAAATTATACATTGGGGCTTACTGCCAACATGAGTAGGTATTCACTATCATGATACCCTACTACACTAGGGCTCATTCCAATATCTTCCTGTATATTGTACTATTGACCACACAATTTGTGTTACTACAAACCTCGCAGATTGCATCATTATAAAACACAGTCACACAGATTACTATATTCTAGACCACACAGTTCACCACACAATAGGCCATATAAGTCACCATATAGTAGACCATACAGTTCACCACACAGCAGACCACACTACCTCAACACATATGCTTTACGCCCAGCCTCTCAACTGCAAGCAAGCAGTACGGCATAAGTGCTACCCGATCAAAGACTGATTAGTTGCATCTTTAAAATGCTTTAATGGGCTACCTCACTACTCAGGACAAATCACTATATGCCATGCAAGCTAAGTCACTATAGACCACACGGATCTACTCAAGATTTGGGACGATCAACTATTGGTGCGAATATCAACCTCTCCTATTGTCCTCAATTGTAACATATAAATTCACTTTGCCTCTGCTGCCTATTATGATGTTTCACACTATCAAATATAATATAGGTGGGGTTGTACTATCTGCCCACACTTATCTTACTATATCAATTGGATCTCACTTGACCTCCGTAGTGACACACAATCATTCATAGAGAATGTGATAATATGTAATTCAATTCAATTAGAAATGTATTAAGGGCCAACAACTATTGCAACCCCTACTTATTTCATCCTCAGTCCTCTAACTGGGCATATCAGTGTACCCGTAGGTACCATATATCAGTGTACTCATAGGCACTATATATCAGTGTACACATAGGCACGGTATATCATATCTATATTCCTTTAACACTAGGGTGTTATTAAGGATCATCACTTAGTATGGAGAAACCTCAAAACATTTTTTACACCTCAAGTTTCCTATCACCTTATCAAATGAACTTTTTTGTGCAATACTTACTGCAACAAAAATGGTTCAGATTAAAAATCAATACTTCCATCATCATCATCATCTTCATGTTTTTAAGCATTCTTTAAATCATCTAACTAAAATAATTATTAGTCATAGAGAAATCTCAAGGCAATCACTATGTCTTAAGTCTTTAAAACCCTATGAACTTAACTTCCCTGGGGGTCACCCATCTAGTGATTTCCCTGGGTTGAGCATTCTTAATTTCCATGTGCCCGTGCCTAAAGGCAGATACCGACTCTATCTGCTCTTGACCATTAGTACCCTAAAACTACCCTTGTCTCAAAAATCATGCCTACTGTCTCTGGCTGACAAAATATTGTGTGTGGAATACATATCAGTTTTGATACATGTACTCGGTTACGTACTTTGTGATATGCTCCCTGAAGTCTACCAAGCTTCATTCAGACCTGCTCCCTTGGTGTCCGTGACATTCCTATACTGCCCTCAAATCGACATTATGATACTGGCCGCCTTCCGGGGTTGATTCACAAAAAAGGGGTAATTTACTTCTCTAGTTCCTCATTCTCTGCATATTTCCTTTTACCATATAATCAAAACCTTACCAATATACTATCCTATTGCCAAAATTGTTTTTATCTCTACCAAAACTGCTTAGGCTCTGATACAAAAAATGTTTGCATAGTGACCGTACACAGTGGCAATATAAGGCACCCCAGTTGTATGTTTTACATACCACTTCTAAGCCAAGGGTAGCCCTTGGGCTTCGGTTCAACCAGTGATTATGGCCCTGTCGAGGTAAGAGCTAATACTTCACCAAATATCATACTATGAGAATGCTCGACCATGGTCGTGCCTAACATGCTCTAATACTAAAATGTCATGCCCTTATCTTATTTCCACATTTTTCATAGTATTTGTGTGTAGTTCCGTGGGCACACAGGAATAGCATAAATATACTGATATATTGATACAAGGTATTTTATTACATGAAATTCCCCACAGGGATTCTACATAATAATTAAAAATAATGTAGCCGTACATGGCTACTAGGGTGTCTAAACCTGGTCAATGAAACTTAGACATCCTTCCATCTTCATTCTAGTATAGTATTTCTTTGCTCGCAGTCCTCTTCTCAATTCTCAGTATGCCTCATATGATTATTTGTCTAAATGGTTGGTTTAGGGAGGGTGATATTCGAGAGAATCTCAGTAGTAAACAATACAAATATGCATACAAGATAAGTGCTTAATGCATGGCATGCTTACCTTACATAAACTCATGCTAACAAAATGACATATATGCATGCTCAATGTTTCAAACAACATACTTATGGCTATAGCATAAATAGAAACAGAGCTTCAATCATTCATATATGTTTCACATAATCAAATAAAGCAATCATATGCATCAATACACAAACACAAATATCAAATATGTGGAGGAGAGGTAAGTTCACTACCTTATGTCTTTAAGTCCTCCTCTTTTGCCTTTTCTTTTCCAACCATTGAAGATGCTTCTTTTTGATTGCTCATGGCCCTAAATAAAAACCCATATTATTAGAGCCATAAAATTGAATGTTCAATGGGCTATATGGCCTTTTAGGACATGTCTCCTATTTTTGGCCCAATACTTATGACAATTTTTAATACAATTACCATAAATTCATAGGTTAGCCCAATATGTTGCTTTGTTAACCTAAATTTGAAAATTCATAATTAATTCTACAAAATTCAAAATGGGTTGATTCCAGGTTCTATAAAAAGCTCTTTAAGTTCTCTTTCAGTGAAAAATATCACAGAGAATCAATTATAGCCACACATTTCTAGAAAAGTTTTCAAATCCAGTCTGCCATATATTTTGTTCTAGATTCAGTGTCAAACTTTGAAAAGTCTCCTTTTATTCTGGAAAATTTCACATTCATTAGATGCCATTTGATTATCCAAAACCATCACACAACTAGATTGCCACACAGGAAAAATACATTGACAGCAAAGTTTACATTCTTGGGACTCTTGCTAAACTAGGGCTTAGCAGTCCACTTGAATCAAGCTTATTCTCAAGCCTCAAATCCCAAAATTTGGGATATTACAGTTAACAAAAAGACAAATGGCATTTTACTGAGGATGCCTCGATTGTATGCAAAATTAGAAACGTTACAAAATTTGGGATATTACAGTTAACAAAAAGACAAATGGCATTTTACTGAGGATGCCTGATTGTATGCAAAATTAGAAAAGTTACACCTTGAGTTTACCTCACTACTCCTATATAGAGGCTTTAAGAACTTCATCTTCTTCTTATTTAGTCGATATAGGACTTCTTAGTTTCTTTTATTTTATTATTTATTTACTTATACACATATAATTAAAATTAAAAATAAATACTATCATTTAAACTCTACTAAATTATTATTTTATGTTTTCTAAAAAAATTCAATAATAATAATTTCTTGATTATATTTTTATTAGAATTCGTTTAACTTTATTATTTTAATTTATTTCAGATTTATCTTCCTTATTTAAACCATTATTCACTAAACTATATTTACCATCAAATGTTTCCTTCATAAGAATATATAAAATCATCACTCAACATGCATCACTCTATATCATACCTATATACCTTTAACACCATGGTGTTACTAAGAGTCATTACCTAGCATGGAGAACCTTCAAAACAATCACTATGCCTCAAGTTTCCATATCCTCATCAAATGAACTTTTCTGGGCAGTATTCACGACAATAGAAATGGTTCGGATTAAAAATCAACACTTACCTGATCATCTCTATGCCTATAATAATTCCTTATGTCATTTACGAACTTCTAATCAGAATTCCATACCTTTAATTAAAAGGCTTCAAATTCCTAAGGTACTTCCCAGGGGTCACCTATCCTGGGATTTCTCTTGCCTGAGCATGCTTAACCACAGAGTTATAATGGTTTCTGAGGCATTAGTACTTGTATCAACCCATATATGTCTAGGCATCAGATTCCACATATACCATGACCCTAATATACCATGCTATCTTGCCTAGAAAGGTTAGATATTGTCACCGCAGGAAATCATAAGCATTACTAGTTTCTTGGTATAGGCCCTCTATGTGTTCTCATAGCACAGAGGACAATTTGGGTTATACTTGAACTCAATATCAGGAGCCCTAAAGTTAGCAACAAAATCTGAATCTTGCGCTTCCACTTTTATCCTTAGGGTCTTATTATCATTGTCTCCAGTAGATGAATTCTAACTGGGACTGGGAACCACTAACATCCCTGTCAGGTAGAGCTACTTCCTCTATATAAATCCTTCAACAAGCTGATTAACAGACAGGGGTGGCCTAATTCCTTTGGTTCCCTCGCTATCTATAACTCCCAGTGATGGTAGCACTAACAGGCAATCACTATACTATTCACATGAACAGAGAATATAACCTATAGTCAGAACCCTTTGCTTTGACCAGACCTATATTTCTAAGCAAACAATTCCATTGTGAGAATCGCTGCTCTGATACCAAGACTATAATGCCTTATTCTTGTAATCTATTGGATGAGCTTGTACAAAATATGTTCAAACCAATTTTATAAAATCGTTTTAAATTCTCAATCTCAAGACAGGATTTAAACTGTAGTTGAGTGCATTTTTATGAATTTTTCAAAATCTTGCGGAAGAATCTTTTTGCAGTTCGCAATTTCAGTATTACTCATAAATTCTTATCTTCATTTAATTTTATGATAGTGATTCGCTGCTCATTTCTCTACTCATACTCAAATCATTCATTTACTTATTCCTCAAGACTATTCAACAAGGCAGTTCATACAAGTATTCTCATGCAATGATAATTTACTCATAACTAATTATCGCATACAAATCTTCAATTCGCCATCAGTTTTCTTCGTGCACATCTCTTTGCACTCCTCTTCTGAGCTTACCTAGCTATATGGTTGGTGATGGAGATGAGATTCAAGAAAATCACAGTAGCGAATAGTGCTAATAAATGCATACAAGATATGGTTTGTGCATGACATGCTTGCTTACACAAATTCATACCAACATAATGACATGTATGCATACTTAATGTTCAACACATTACACTAATGGCCATAGTATAAGTAAAACAGATATGCTTCATACAATTCATCAAAGCTTAGGAAATTGACATACTTCTTACAATTCATCAAAATAATTACACATCAATACACAAGCACACATATCAAGTTATGCAAGTTAGGAAAGTTCCCTACATCTTGTCTTTGTGTCCTCCTCTTGTACCTTTTCTTCCAACTATTATAGCTCTTTAGAAGTTCTTTCATTTCTTCTTCCTTAACCTCTTAAAGCCCTAGATACCCAATCAGATCATTAGAGACATGATAGAGAGTCATTAGAAGGATATATTAGTGTCTAAGAGTTAGGGAGGCTAAACATATCATATTGGTTATCTTTTGAGCCACTTAGGTAGCCATTGAAAGTCCAAACAAGTGCCTATGGGGTTAACAAAACTAAACTAATCAACCCCATTCAAAAAAGTGAAATGCCAAAATAGGGGTCTTGGTCGCGTCAAAAAGTCCTTTGGCTGCGGCCAAGCAAATCTTCTGGCCACGGCCAAGAAATACTTTGTTCTTGGCTTAACTTCCAAAAATCATAAAAAAATTTACAAAATTTGATATGGAGTGGTTCAAACTTATATGGAAAGCTCTTTAAGTCCTCTATACAAGAAAAGTATGAACCACTACCATCTACAACCATAAAATTATAGAATTCTATAATGTCCTACACTCTTCTATAATCAAGCTAAAAAATAGGGCACAACTTCAAAAATCCATAACTTTTAATCCACAGTCCAAATTGCTTATAATACCTATCAAATTAAAGGCCAAGATGTCTACCTTAATCCTAGAAAGTTTCATGACATTTGGACTTGGTTTGACCAATCAAAATTTCATCACAAATAGACAGACTGCCTCCCAAGAACTTCAACATAGGAATCAACAGTTTTTTAATTTTACTATCAAACTAGCTCATATCTTCACTAATCCTAATATATAATCTGTTTCATGATTAAAACAACATATAGCCCAAAAATCATATCAAGGATGAAACCATTGGGCAAACCAAGAAATGCTCAAAGCTAAACAAATCGCAAATCAATCGGTTTAAATCGAAGCTTGTACACACTTCTACTTGATTATACAACCAGTTTTTGATTTTGGCAGCAGTTCCCCTAGGTAGATGGCTCCAAACACCTCTAATCAAGAATTCAAAACCATAGAAAGAAAGCTCTCATCAAGTAGAGCAACATTACAGAAGACTCCAAAAGTTAGAAATGCCAAATCAAAGGTCAAATCGGCTCCAAAACTCAAAAATTCTCATTATTCTCCTTCCTTCCCTCCTCTTTCTTTTTCTAATGTTTTTTCCACATTTTCCCCCAATTTTAGGGCAGTTGGACAAAATTATTAGGAGGGAGGGAGTTTTTAATCTTTATCCAACTCAAATACTTAGCCTCCATGTGTCAAGTGTCATATTCTTGTGGCTCCTTGAAAAGCAAGTGGTGAATTAATCAACTATGGTTGGTTTACTTGAGTTAAACTTTCTTGCTCCCTACTTCAGCCAACATCTATCCCAAATAAAGGGAAAAATAAATGGCTGCCTGCTTTATTAGTTAAATGACTAATTTCCCTTCCATTTATTTCTATTTTCGCACTTTACTGGAAATTTGGCAGAATTTTTATAAATTTTTGAAAATTCATATCTGATTGTACAGATGTGTAATTGGTATGGTTCTAAAGGCTATGTGACCTTTATTAAGTCTATTCTTAGGGAAAAATATACCTTTAGGCAACTAGAAGGTTATAATTCCTAAAATGTTCATTTTTGGATCTTACCACAGAAACTCTCCAATTTTACTAGGCTAACTTCAAAAATGCATAACTCTGTGTATAACTCCAAATGACCTATATGACTTATCAAATTAAAGCTTGCTAAGTCTATTTTCTTCATGAAAAATATTATAGGCATTAGGCATCATTTGCTTATTTAAAAATGTCACATAACAAGACTGTCACGTTGGAAAAAAACACTGATAGCACGTCCACATTCCTGGGACTCTTGCTAAACTAGGGTTTCGCAGTCTACTTGATTCAGGCTTATTCTCAAGCCTCTAATCCCAAAATTTGGGATATGATAATACATGACAATGCTCATAATTAACCATTAATTTGTAGTAATATATATTATTACATGACCTCCGCCTCGACATACATGATGTTTATCCATTGTAATTTTTATTTATTAAGAATTATATATGCACAAATCTATAGTAGTGTAAATTATAAAATGGTAAAAATTGTAGAGCTGAGTTGCCATGGATTAAAGTTAAGGGATTGCATTACAATTAAGTCAAAACTACAAGAACTGTATTGTACTGAGTCAAAGTATAAAGATTGAGTCAAAATTATAAGAACCAAAAGATTAATTTTAATAAAAAAATTTTTATAAGCCCCTAGAAGTTTTTTCCGTCATATTTGTCAGTACCTCCCGATTTCACATGATGTTTATTCATTGTAATCATTATTTATTAAGCATTATGTATGCACAAATCTATAGTAGTGTAAATTATAAAATGGTTAAAATTGTAGAGCTGAGTTGTCATGGATTAAAGTTAAGGGATTGCGTTACAATTAAGTCAAAACTACAAGAACTATATTGTACTTAGTCAAAGTATAGAGATTGAGTCAAAATTATAAGAACCAAAAGTTTAATTTTCTAAAAATACTTTTATAAGCCCTTGGAAGTTTGTTCCATCATATTAGTCAGTACCTCCTGATTTAACATGAAGTTTATTCATTGTAATCATTATTTATTAAGCATTATGTATGCACAAATCTATAGTAGTGTAAATTATAAAATGGTTAAAATTGTAGAGGTGAGTTGTCATGGATTAAAGTTAAGGGATTGCGTTACAATTAAGTAAAAACTACAAGAACTATATTGTACTTAGTCAAAGTATAGAGATTGAGTCAAAATTATAAGAACCAAAAGATTAATTTTCTAAAAAAATTTTTATAAGCCCCTAGAAGTTTGTTCTATTATATTAGTCAGTACCTCCTGATCTCACATGATGTTTATTCATTGTAATCATTATTTATTAAGCATTATATATACACAAATCTATAGTAGTGTAAATTATAAAATGGTTAAAATTGAAGAGCTGAGTTGCCGTGGATTAAAGTTAAGTGATTGCGTTACAATTAAGTCAAAACTACAAGAACTATGTTGTACTGAGTCAAAGTATAGAGATTGAGTCAAAATTATAAGAACCAAAAGATTAATTTTCTAAAAAAATTTTATAAGCCCCTAGAAGTTTGTTCCATCATATTAGTCAGTACATCTCAATTTCACATATTGCATCAGGGTTGATGACATGAAACTGTTGACACGATAGATATATTTTAGCTCAAGAATAGAAAACAAAATTGAGTTGCCATTTTCCTCAACACCCTTTTCAAATTTCAATATTATAAGGATAATGGAGGTAATAAAGCAAACTATAGACACCTATGTAAAAAGATATGAACTATACGAAGCTATTTTAAAACATGTTGAAAGTATGGGACTATTATGATTTTCATTATTTTTTATTTTAACAATTTAAAACCTACATAGGGAGTGGACCACACACATACCCACTATGCTTTTGGCAACCTAGGGTATAGATAGGAATTTGACGTCTATTTCAAACAAAAAGATGATAAAAAGTGGTATGTTATACTTTGTTTATTGTATTGAGTCATATATCAAAAAGCCCAGTAAACATGGTTTATAAGTTTAATAAGCTCTTCCTTTTAATAGGATAGTCTTTTGCCTTGAGATATTCCTTTGAATTTGTGTTCATAACATAGATATTGAACAGAAAATAAACACCTTGGATTTATTTGTCTAAATAACTTTTGTTAAATTTATTATTGAATTCAAATTAATTTTTATGCAAACAAATTCAAGTTAATTTAGATTTCCAGTTTAATGAAATTTATTAATAAGATTTGAGAGAGATTAATATTAATTGATGAGTGAGGATAAAGATGTTAGATCTCTCATGTTTTGATGATAACAAAGAATGGTATGAAAAAAATTTGATAAACAAATAGGTTTGAACAAAGTCATAACAGGGCAAATCATCACTTGAATTAAGCACTGGAGTAATGAAGAAAGGCCAAGAGAAAACGCTAAGAAAAACTTCATCACTGGCAAAATTTCTAAAGGGTTACTCGAGTAAGTACTCAAGTAATATGACCAAAACTTGAAGTAACCAGAGTTAACCTTCAAGTAACCTGCCAACGTTACTCGAGTAGCTACTCGAGTAACCAGCTAAATCACTTGCAGTTGCTCTCAGCCTGTCAACGTTACTTGAGTAAGTACTCGAGTAACCAGGTAAAAGACTTCCAGTTGCTCTCAGCCTGCCAACGTTACTCAAGTCTGTACTCGAGTCCCCTGCTTCAAGAAAAATGTTGCTCTCTGCATTTTCAATCTTGCCAATGTTACTCAAGGAGCTACTCGAGTAACCTATTGTGGTAAGCAAAACTTGAAGGTAATACTCGATTAACTTGATATGCTTTTATCACACTTCACTCGAGGCACTACTCAATTATGCAGGTATTCAATTACTCTTTATCAAATATTTGAACTAGATTACTCGAGTCAGTAATCGAGTAATCTGCAGACTTATTTACACAGCACTTGAAGTATGTACACGAGTAAGCTATGTAGAAAATTTATGTTTACTCGAGTAAGTACTCGAGTAACAGGGTAAGAAAACTTGAAGTGCTCTCGACCATGAAATCCTGCCAACATTACTGGAGTGAAGCATCAAGTAACCTGAAGTTTATTTGAGACATTACCCGAGTTGCTACTCGAGTAACCTATGAAGAAAAGTGTGCCATACCCGAGTAAGTACCCGAGTAAACAGGTATTTCCAAGGTTTGTAAATTTATTTACTTCAAACACTACTCGAGTTATGTGATGTTCATTCATTAACTTGCTATCATTACTCTCATGATGATACTCGAGTAATTACTCGAGTATGCAAGTCCAGAACTTCAAAAATCATTTCAAAGTTCATTAATTTGTTTCCTATGTGATTAACCCTTCACTGTATTAGTATTCTTAGCATATCCGCAGATAAACAATGAAGAGATCTTACCAAATTAGGAAAGTCAAAAGCAACATTCAAACGCCACCTACCGCCACCTACCGTAAACGGATATTTTTCAAATACTGGAAAAGTCAATAGTGGCTGCGCACGCTTTAACGGGCAAGAAGAAAATGTTCCAACGATCACTACCAACACATCTATATATATGGGAACTTCCAAATAGAGATAACAACAAGAACACACAGACGAACGCATTATCAAGTTCAATACTCTGTTTTACATATACTTGTAATTCTGTACTTCAGTGATTCTTATTCACTCTGTGAGAGAGATATTTCATTCAAACTCAATATTTGTTATTGAGGTAACTTAAGGTTGTGGAACCTTGAGTTGGGATTGGATTACAACTTGTAAGGGGGAGCGAGTGTCCAGGCGAAGGAACTTGCCTGTACTGAGGTGCCAAGAACCCACTGAATCTTGGAAGTTATAGTGAAACTCTCAGAGATATTCTGAGGACTAGACATAGGTCAAAGTGGTTGTGGCCGAACCAGTATAACTCCTGGTGTACACTTCGGTGATATTTCTCCTTACTCTTTACTGCATTATATTCATCGTCAAGTTTTTATATTTGCAACAAAATTTTTAGTATCACCCAATTCACCCCCTGTTGGGTGAAACGCTTGCTCTAACATTTGGTATCAGAGCGTAGGTCTTCTTATTATGGTATAACAACCTAAGAAGGATCGAATGGCAAGCATGGGTGAAGGAATTCTTCCCGACGGAGCATCCATCACTAGACCTCTAGGTTTCAGTGGAGAACATTTTTCTTTCTGAAAAGCAAGGTTTAGAGTATTCGTGATGGCTACCGAATATAGGCTATGGGATGTGATTGAGAGTAGAAACTATCAATCTACAAAGATTGTAGATTCTCAGAAAATTCCTAAGACGCCAGCGGAATATGATGAGAATGACAAGAAACTTATCACTCTCAATAGCAAGGCTATTCTAATTATACAAAGTGCTTTGAGTCAAAGTGAATACTTCAGAATTTGCATACTTCCAACAGTAAGGCAAATATGGGAAGCTCTGGAAA
Organism: Inga leiocalycina; assembly: GCA_963242795.1. Lineage (NCBI taxonomy): Eukaryota > Viridiplantae > Streptophyta > Magnoliopsida > Fabales > Fabaceae > Inga > Inga leiocalycina. The sequence goes on from OY725323.1 coordinate 49,509,828, forward strand.
TAGCTCATGAAGGAACTTCGGGAATAAAGGAGAATCAGATCAACACCTTCGTCACTGAATTCGATCTACTTCAAATGAAATCAGGTGAATCAATATCTGAATTCAAACTTAGATATACTTATCTTGTTAATCAACTTGCAGCACTTGGGAAAGTTTATGATCAACATACCCAAGTACGAAAGATTTTGAATATTCTTTCTAAAGAGTAGTAGGTCAAAGTCACTGCGATACAAGAAGCAAAAGGAGAATCAATGAGATCAGTTGCTTCTCTATTTGGAAGTCTTTCTGAATATGGAAGTAAATTAAAGTTCAAACGGGAACTAGATGACATCGATGACAAGAAGAAGAGAGGCTTAGTACTAAAAGCAAAAGAAGAAAATCAAGATAAGGATGAGGAGTTTGATGATGATGAAATGGGTCTAATCATAAAATGATTTATAAAGTTCTACAAGAGAGGTCAAGGATTTAAAGACTTTCAGAAAGGAGGAACTAGCAGCAAAGATCATATCATTTGCTACGAATGTGGAAAACCAGGACATATCAAATCAGAATGTCCAAAACTGAATCAAAAGAGCAAAGAAAAGAGAAAAGGAAAATTCTTTAACAAAAAGAAGGCCTTTGTATATGCTATATGGGGTGATAGTTCCTCTGACGAAGAAAGTGATGAAGAAGAAGTAGCCAATATATGTCTTGTTGCTCAAGAAGAAACAGAAGAAGAGGTAAATGATTCTAATCCTACCTATGATGAATTACTTTCTGAATATAATGCCTTACATTCTGAATTCATCAAAGTAGTTAAAAAATTAGTTGTTTTCAAAAAGAAAAACATAGTTCTTGAAATTGAACTTAAAGAAAGTTCAGAAAAGGATTGTGAAAATTGTTTTTCTTTGAAAAAGAAAAACACTGATCTCACAAAAACTCTTGAAAAATTTACACAAGGAAGTGAGATACTAAATGTTATCTTAAACAATTATTGTTGATCTAGGAAGTGAGATACTAAATGTTATCTTAAACAAATTGAAAAATGAGATTTCAACAAATAGACCACTACAATTATTGCATATGGATTTAGTTGGCCCAATAAGAGTAAAGAGTCTTGGTGGCAACTTATATTTATTAGTCATTGTTGATGATTTCTCCAGATTTACATGGGTTATTTTTCTATCATCAAAAGTAAAACCTTTGAAGAATTTATTGTTTTTGCCAAGAAAGTGCAAAATGAGAAAGGTATGTCCATTACAGGTATTAGGACCGATCATGGTAGAGAATTTGAAAATCAAGCCTTTGAAGAATATTGTGATACTAATGGCATTGATCACAATTTCTCTACTCCAAGGACACTTCAACAAAATGGAGTCATGGAACGTAAGAATAGAGTGCTCACTGAAATGGCTAGAGCAATGTTAAATGAAAAGAATGTGTCTCAAGTTTTCTGGGCTAATGCTATGAGTACAGCATACTATATTTCAAATAGAGTTTATATTAGAACAAAACTTGGAAAGACACCATACGAGCTGTACAAAGGAAGGAAGCCAAACATTGCTCATCTACACATCTTCGGTTGTAAGTGTTTCATTCATAATAATAGTAAAGATAACTTAGGAAAATTTGATTCTAAATCTGATGAAGGAATTTTCCTAGGATATTCTAACCGAAGTAAAGCATATAGAGTTTTCAATAAAAGAACATGTGTTGTTGAAGAATCAATTCATACTGTATTTGATGAATTTGAATCCTCTGACAAAACCATTGATAAAGAACAGGAAGTTGTTTTAAATCAAGAAAATGGTCAATCTATTTCTAAATCTCTTATTCCAGTAGTTGATGAAACCAATGAAGAAAAGCAATCATTAGGACAACCTAAAGCCTAGAAATACAATAAAAGTCATCCCTTAGATCAAGTCATAAGAGATGTCAATGAAGGGATCAAAACTAGAAATAGAATTTTCAATGAAGTAAGTTTTTCTGTATTCATTTCTAAGATTAAACCTTCTAACATTGATGAAGCCCTATCAGACAATGATTGGGTTATAGCAATGCAAGAAGAACTAAATCAATTTGAAAGAAATCAAGCTTGGGATTTAGTACCCCGACCCAAGGATCATCCGATCATTGGCACTAAATGGGTATTCAAAAACAAACTCGATGAATCCGCAATTATGTCAGAAATAAGGCAAGATTGGTGGCCAAAGGCTATAATCAGGAAGAAGGAATTGATTATGAGGAAACGTATGCTTCAGTAGCTAGATTGGAAGCTATACGTGTACTCTTAGCCTTTGCATGCATCAAAGGATTCAAACTCTATCAAATGGATGTAAAGAGTGCATTTCTAAATGGTTACATCATGGAAGAAGTATACGTACAACAACCTCCAGGTTTTGAAGATGTAACTAAACCTGACCATGTTTTCAACTTAAAAAGGCTTTATATGGTTTAAAACAAGCTCCTAGAGCATGGTACGAAAGGCTCAGTAAATTTCTTATTGATCAAGGTTTTGTATGAGGAAAAGTTGATACAATGCTTTTTACAAAACGAAAACGTGATGATATTTTAATTGTTCAAATATATGTTGATGATATTGTTTTCGGGGCTACTAATGAATCTCTATGTAAGGAATTTTCTAAGATAATGCAGGGAGAGTTTGAGATGTCAATGATGGGAGAATTGAATTTCTTTCTCGGTTTGCAATTCAAACAAAGAAAGAATGGAATCTTCATATCTTAAACAAAGTATTTAAAAGAGTTATTGAAGAAGTATGGAATAGATGAAGCAAATGGAACGGACACACCTATGAGCTCAACTATGTTGCTTGATGCTGGTGTCAAAGGGAAAGACTACAACATCACAAAATATAGAGGAATGATTGGATCATTACTCTACCTCAAGGCAAGCAGACCGAACATCCAATTCAGTGTTGGCATATGTGCAAGATATCAATCAGCACCAAAGGAATCACATGCTGAAACTGTCAAATGAATCTTTAGATACCTTGCTGACACACCAGAATTGGGTCTGTGGTATCCCAAAGGAAGAAATGAATATCTAGTTGCATATTCAGATTCTGATCATGGAGGATACAAGACAGACAGAAAGAGCATCAGTGGATAAGGACAATTTCTTGGAGGATCCCTTGTATCATGGTTTAGCAAGAAACAAAATATAGTGTCTCTTTCGTCAACAGAAGCCGAATATGTTGCAGTCTCAAGTTGTTGTGCACAAGTGATATGTTTAAAACAACAACTACAAGATCTTGGTATTTATCTCAAAGAAATACCAATCTATTGTGACAATACCAGTATAATAAGCTTGGCAAAGAATCCAGTTCAACATTCTAGAACCAAGCATATCGATGTCAGACATCACTTTATCAGAGATCATGTCCAAAAGAAATATGTGAAAGTGATATTCATTCCTACTTATCTTCAACTAGCTGATATCTTCACCAAACCTCTTGTAAAAGATCAATTTCTATACATTAGAAGAGAATTGGAAATGGTAAATCCCAATAAATTGTAAGTTATTTCAGTTTCTCATAATGTTAGATAACGTTATTTGATAATGTTTTGATGATTACTAATTTAAGCATCGGAGTATGTAGAAACTTGTTTTCCAGGAAGATTGAAACTCTGTTCTGAGAAATAAAAGCAGAGGTTATCAGAGGACACCATTACTGGAGTGCCAACTTCAAGTAATGTCTAACAGTGCAGTATTACCCGAGGGACAACTTGAAGTAAAAGAGCGCATTACTCGAGTGAGTACTCAAGTAATGGTCTTCCAAAACTGGAAGTAACATATCAAGTTACCTGGAATTTAAATCAAATGGTTCATTTGGTGAGAAATGAACAGTCAAAAGTTGCAAAGACAGGTTACCCGAAGGAAGCCTCGAGTAAACTTTAAGCTTACTTGAGTAAGGCCTCGAGTAACTGCAAGTAAAGATCACAAACTCGATGAAAATCAACTCAAATCTATTCTTAAACGGTTATCAAATGATCGAGGGAACATACATCGATAATTACAATATTATTCATGCCAGGTACGCAATTTAAATGAATTATTTTAGAAATTTTCTATATGATCACTCGAGTAGGGACTCGAGTAAGCATGATATTTACTCAAGTAAGGCCTCGAGTAATGTAACACCCTGCCTTTAATCACGTAATTATAATTCGATATTTGGTAATTAAATTAGATTAGAGACCGTCGAATAGTTTAAAACTCATTTAAAATTCCCTTTAATAGTAGGGACGTTATGAAATTTTCAAAACTTCATTCCTCTTTCGGTCTCAAGTCCGATTATCGAATATAATCACCTGTGCAGTTTAACTACATTTACGTATGACAGAGTGTATAACCAAAATCCAGGCAAACCCCGGGTTCAACTATAGATATATAGTTTCAAATTCTGCAAAAGGGATTACAGGTTTAAGTATTTAAACTATTTACAACCCAACAATATACAGAAATCCCTATCCAAACAGTCTAACCAACATTTCCAAAATAAATGTCCCTACGAACTCTACCCGCTCCGGGTCACGCGCTTCTCCTTGGAGCCACTCGCCCTGTCTGGAATGTTAGTTCAAAGGAAAGAATGAGATTCAAAAGAATCCCAGTAGTAACTAAACATTTATACCACATACAAGCACACAGCATGTAGCAAATCATCATACAGCAGCAGCACATATATCAAACACCACCCTCATCCCCTTTCTCCGCCGGGAAGGCACACTGCCCTAACCCGAACCGTTGTTAGCTACTCAGGGACTATTGGCGTGGCATATCACACTCCACCCTCATCCCCTTTCTCCGCCGGGAAGGCACACCGTCCTAACCCGAACCGTTGTTAGCTACTCAGGGACTATTGGCATGGCCGTGCATACATATAGACTTATAGCTCATACAGCTAACCGGCTTTCACAAATGGCCCGTCGGCCTCACAATCAGCCTATCGGCCTCATGTCACATAATCACACCTCATCCTCATCCCCTTTCTCAGCCGGGAAGGCACACCGTCCTAACCCAAACCGTTGTTAGCTACTCAGGGACTATTGGACTGACGGTGCTAACACATATCCACATAAGTCGCAACACACGAACTTATCACAAATCAATGATCATACACACATACAATGCATCATAAATGGTACGAAAGAAAAGTCACTACCTGATCCCTTCCTGATGTCTCTGGGCACAGTGGGCTCACGAGGATAGCAGATGTCAAATCCTATAATCAAAATAGGGACATTTGGTTAATTTCCTTTTCCAAGTTCTTACTTCAATAACACTCTATGTTGGTTATTATTTGGACTCTTTAGATGGCCATTATATGCCTAAACATATGCCTAAAGGGTTGGTATAACTATCCCCAAAGATCCCTCTTTGGAAAGCTAAACTCTGATTTTTGGACCCCTCACTCGCACCCCTCACTCGAGCACAGAAGGCTGTGCTCGAGCACAACTCCCATTTTCACTCGAGCACCAGCGAGTGAGACACAGGAAGTGCTTGCCCGAGAGCAACTCCCGCGACCAACCTACACTCTCACTCGAGCACAAGAGGCTGTGCTCGAGCAGAGACCCAGAGCACACTCGAGCATCACAGAAGTGTGACCCTGCGAGTGACAACCCGAGAGATCTCTCAACCTCCTCCTCCACCTTCACTCGAGCACAAACACCTGTGCTCGAGCATTGACCCCCAGTGCTCGCGAGTACAACCAGCGAGTGTCTACTCGAGAGCAACCCAACTCCCAGGAAACAGATTCACTCGAGCACAAGTCCCAGTGCTCGAGTGATCCCCCAATGCTCGCGAGTGCCAGGCGCACTCTCAGCAATCACTCACGAGTGATACCCTGAGACACTCACCCGCAGTACCAAAAAGGCATCCTCACTCGAGAACAACATGCTCACTCGAGCATGTTCATCTTGTGCTCGAGTGAGACCATTCTCACTCGAGAAATCCTGACAGATGCCCCAAAAACGCAGAAACTGATATGGTTTCCAAAATCCAGCAATTGCACTCCAATGGTTCTAAAACTTGTGTTAAAGCTCATTTTCACTCATTTCAGCACATAGAACCCATTGGCAACCAAAAACAACTCAAATTCAACCCATTCAACACATTCTCTCTCTAAATCATCAAACCACTCAAAACCTTATTCTAACACTTTCCCTTATTCAACTTCAAATCAATTCCTAATCACTCTCAAATGTCAAAACTGACCAAATGAACAGTGACACTCTCACCAAAGCCTACCCTTCACTTAACATCATAATTAGGTCTAATTTCCAGAATTCTCATTGGTTAAGCAAACATCTTGACATATACATCAAAATGCATCACAAACCTACCTCTTCAACTTGCTGAAATCAACACCTTGATTCCACCAACTTCCAGATTCATCCAACAATCAAACACCACCAATGGAAATTCTGAAATCATAGAAATAATGTTCTTGACCTCTTGATCAACATTAATGAAGGGTTTTGAGCATTCAATAGCATTTACTTACCAAGGTTTAAGCTTGTTCCTTCCTCTTTCTTGCTCGGTTCAGCGAAAATGGAGGGAATGGAGAGAGAAAATGAGTTGGTGAAGATGATCATTCTTTCCTCACACATACCCATAAACCGACTAGGGAGGGAGAGAGAAGAGTGTTTGAATCTTTTGACTTATCCAATGGCTCTTATTTAGCCACTTGGCATCATCTCCTTCCTCTCACAAGGATTTCATATAAATCCATTCACACTTGATTCCACCCCTTGACCTTTAAATCTCAACCATTGATCTTGATTACTAAGAGGTTTTATCATCCGTAGCTAACCAAACGGTTGGTAAATTTACCGTTTTACCCCTGATTAGTACAATACTCATTAAATCATCACTAATGATCTTTATTTCATAACACACAACATATACTTCAAATATGCTTAATTAACATTAATTACATCATTTGAATTAATTACATCATTTGAAGTTATTATCCCTTAATTAAAATCCAGATTGTTACAAGTAACGTCGGGTTCTAGGTCTTTATCTGTCACAAACTCGGTCATTTCTACAAAATCTCCTCGAGTAAATCACCCAGTCCTCTCACAAAAAGTTTTCATAATCTCTTCCTTACTTAATTTCTTTCAAAACCCATCAAATCTGAGCTCCAAAAACTTCCTATTTTGTTTAGATTCATCTTGCCCTAACTCGCGACTTCTCACTCTGTTTTCTGAGTTTTCAAGGTTTTCTCTAAATCAAAATGGTTAGAACCAAAAACCGTACTCCTACAGACTCTTCTGGATCTTCACAACTCTTTGATCCTCTTTCTTCTCCTCCTAGAAAGAGACAAAAACTCACACCTAGATCAAAAGCCAAAATTCAACCAAAACCTCAACTGAAACCAAAGGAGAGAGGAGTTGTGATCAAAGAGCCAGTGGTCACAAGGGCTTAATCAAAGAAGAGCACCTCTACTGGGAGAGGCAAAAGTGCCAAGTCTCCTTCTCCTCCACTTTCTGATTCGTCTACTCCCTCTTTCACTCCAAAACCCTTTAAAAAGCCCAAGTATGATGTAAATGTGGCGAAGGTAATGGCTGGAATTCTTGATCAACTAGAGAAGGCGCAATCATCCAAGAAGTCAGAATTGCCAGAAGAGGAGATCACTAAAACTCTAAAGGGGTTTAATGTCAACAAACTAGAAGAATCTCAAAAGTATCTCACACAATTTTCAAGAAGAAAAGTTTGTAAAACTCACTGTGTGGATCTCAAAGTACTTCAGGAGGTATTGAAGTATGATCTAAGTCCTTTTCTTGAACCTTTTATGCCTTGGCTATCAATTAGACTTCCTTTTTGCACAAAAGTAGTGACTCAATTTTACTGCAATTTAGAAATCCTAGATGAACCCAATAGGACTTCTACAGAGGAAGAAATGACCACTACTGTTAGAGGCCAGAAAATCCTTATCTCACCCTATAGGATCAATGTTTGGTTAGGAATAGAAAACCCTCCAGATGACATTTACTCCAAACTTGAACCAAACCAAATTTTCTCTGTTCTTAGTCCTGGTAAGCTTGTGGGTCCTCTAAACTTCAATCCTAGTGAAATGTGTGATCATCACAGGTTTCTGTGGTATATTTATTCTAGATCCCTTGTGAACAAGGCCAATAACTATACCCATTTTTCTGACTGGGACTATAGGTGGTTTGCTTCTTTACTTCTGAAGGAACAAAAGGATTTGGGGGAATACATATTTTCTGAGATGAAGAGGTACAGGATAGATGAGAAAGCCACTACTCCTATGCCATATCCTCAAATTATTTCGCTTATACTGAAGAAAAATAAGATATGGTACTTGGAGTGTAAAGAGCACATTGAGAGGGTTTCTCCAATTGGAAGAAACCAAATTGGGAAACTAAATATTGAAATTCCTCTCAAGGGTCCTTTGGAATCTGGTTCTAAGAGAAGAAAAAGATAGAGACTGAGAAGAGTAAAATAGATGACACTCAGTCTTTGCTCCAGCTGTCACTACCTCTTCACCCTCTTTCCTCAATGCCACACTTCAACACTTCATGAAAAATATGCTCAAGGGATTTGATATAGACATCGCCAACACCAATGCTGAGTTGATAACTCATATAAATGACAAGATGGCTGAGTTGGTTGGGAGGATGGATAAAAGACATGAGGAGTTGTTAGCTGAGCAACGTGCCCAGGGTGAGACCCTCAAGTTGATTCTGGCAAGATTGGACTCTATGGGTCCTGGACTTTCTGCTGGTCCATCATCATCTGCACCTGAGGCTTCTTCACGTTTAAAGAACATCCCCTCTGAGGTTCATCATACTGAGGTTGAGCCAACTATCCCTGAGATATCCTTTCCCAAACCTCCAATTTCTAGTCTACTTGAACCAAGACCCTCTGCACTTAAATTCCCCATCATTCTTCTTAGAGACATCCTATGCTCAGTGGATGATCCTGAAACAAATGAAACTATTCACATCACCATTGAGGATTTACCACCTAGAGCACAGCCACAACCCATACCTTCACCTATTCCTTCTCCCACTCATACAAAAGAAATCTTTCCCTCATCCTCTGATCATCATACTCCAAGTGCCACTAAAGAGGTTGAGACCACCTCTATTGTTGCATATCAGTCACCTCCAGTTCCTCCAAGTGATGACATTCATATCCCTCCACTAAATCTTCCTGAACCAGAATCTTCCAGCTCCACTTCTGACTCTTCTAGTTCAGATAGCTTCTTGGTCCTTCCTGTCAAGCCCATATCTGTAGTCAAGCCTTCCGATCCTCCACTTGATTGATGAAGACAAAAGGGGGGAGAAGAGCTTGAGTATTTTGTGGAGTGCTTGAGTGTTTTTGTGGAGTTTCTAAGTTCTTTTAATTTTTCTTTCATTTTGGGTATATGGGTGTACATGGGATTTAGGGAGCTTTTCATAGAGCTTTTTCATATTTGTAATGCAATTTTAAATTCAATGCAAGCTTCTTTAAGTTATAAGTTCAATTTAAGTCTTTTTAAGTTTTTAAGTTATAATACATTGTGGGACTAATGAGTTTATTATGTATGTAAGGTGAATATGTTATGTTTTCAACCTTTTCCAAAACACTTTGAATTGACACTTAACAAGTTATTTCAAAAAGGTTTTCAAAATTACCATTGACTTCAAGAAGTGTTTATTTGAGAACTTAATTTCAAAAACTTTGTTCAAAATCACCAAGTTTTATCATCATCAACAAGGGGGAGAGAATGGTAGATATCTCATATTTTGATGATAACAAAGAATGGTATGAAAAAGATTTGATAAACAAATAAGTTTAAACAAAGTAATAACAGGGCACATCATCACTTGAAGCTTAAGCACTGGAGTAATGAAGAAAGGCCAAGATAAAAAGCTGAGAAACTTCATCACTGGCAAAATTTCTGAGGGTTACTCGAGTAAGTACTCGAGTAATAAGACCAAAACTTGAAGTAACCAGAGTTAACCTTCAAGTAACTTGCCAATGTTACTCGAGTAGCTACTCGAGTAATCAGGTATAAGACTTGCAGTTGCTCTCGGCTTGCCAACGTTACTCGAGGAGCTACTCGAGTAACCAGCTAAATCACTTGCAGTTGCTCTAGGCCTACCAACGTTACTCGAGTGAGTACTCGAGTAACCAGGTAAAAGACTTCTAGTTGCTCTCGGCCTGCCAACATTACTCGAGTCTATACTCGAGTCCCCTGCTTCAAGAAAAATGTTGCTCTCGGCATTTTCAATCCTGCCAATGTTACTCGAGAAGCTACTCGAGTAACCTACTATGGTAAGAAAAACTTGAAGGTCATACTCGATTAACTTGATATGCTTTTATCACACTTCACTCGAGGCACTACTCAAGTATGCGGGTATTCAATTACTCTTTATCAAATATGTGAACTAGATTACTCGAGTCAGTAATCGAGTAATCTGCATACTTATTTACACAGCACTTGAAGTATGTACCTGAGTAAGCTATATAGAAAATTTATGTTTACTCGAGTAATAGGGTAAGAAAACTTAAAGTGCTCTCGGCCATGAAATCCTACCAACATTACTGAAGTGAAATATCGAGTAACCTGAAGTTTATTTGAGACATTACTTGAGTTGCTACTTGAGTAATCTATGAAGAAAAGTGTGCCATACTCGAGTAAGTACTCGAGTAAACAGGTATTTCCAAGGTTTGTAAATTTGTTTACTTCATACACTACTCGAGTTATGTGATGATCATTCATTAACTTGCTATCATTACTCTCACGATAATACTCGAGTAAGTACTCGAGTAAACTTAATAATCGAGTAACTACTCGAGTATGCAAGTCCAAAACTTCAAAAATCATTTCAAAGTTCATTGATTTGTTTCCTATGTGATTAACCCTTCACTGTATTAGTATTCTTAGCATATCCCCAGATAAACAATGAAGAGATCTTAACAAATTAGGAAAGTCAAAAGCAACATTCAAACGCTACCTACCGCCACGTACAGCAAACGGATAGTTTTCAAATACTGGAAAAGTCAACAGTGGCTGTGCACGCTCTAACGGGTGAGAAGAAAATGTTCCAATGATCACTACTAATACATCTATATATATGGGAACATCCAAACAGAGATAACAACAAGAACACACACACGAACGCATTATCAAGTTCAATACTCTGTTTTACATATACTTGTAATTTTGTACTTCAATGATTCTTATTCACTCTATGAGAGAGATATTTCATTCAAACTCAATATTTGTTATTGAGGTAACTTAAGGTTGTGGAACCTTGAGTTGGGATTGGATTACAACTTGTAAGGGGGAGCGAGTATCTAGGCGAAGGAACTTGCTTGTACTGAGGTGCCAAGAACCCACTGAATCTTGGAAGTTATAGTGAAACTCTCAGAGATATTCTGAGGACTGGACGTAGGTCAAAGTGGTTGTGGCCGAACCAATATAACTCCCGGTGTATACTTTGGTGATATTTCTCCTTACTCTTTACTGCATTATATTCACCATCATGTTTTTATATTTGCAACGAAATTTTTAGTATCACCCAATTTACCCCCCTCTTGCGTGAAACGCTTGCTCTAACAAAAGAGAACTCTTTAATAAATAGTTCATTTTATACTTATAATTACCATCCTTTAAAGAGAGAACTACTTAAAAAGTATGATTTTAATTTAAGAAACCTATTGTTTTTCTGATAGGTAGATGGTAAAGGAACCAATGACTAGAGACTGGAGGTGAGCAAATTAGAACCAAAACAAAACCAAACCAAACTCATTTTGGTTTTTTCATCATGGTTAATTAGGTTTTTTGTTAAATATTCAGTTTTTATTTTTAAAAATTATGGTTTTGGGTATTTGGTTTAGATATATATTAGAATAACTTGGTCAAAATCAATATATATATATAAGATTTATATTTAATAGATACTATTTGATAAATGCATATTTTCTATTTAAATTGTTATAAATTTTGAATTATATTAGATCATATCTTTTATATTTTTTATATCTATTTAATTTATTTTATATATTTTCCTCCTAAAAAGTAAATACTGAACCAATTGTATTTTCAACTGTTCTAAATTAATTGTGCTTGTGGACTAGTTTCAATATGTTTTGTCTAGAAAACTATAATTTAGACATGCTTAAACATTTGACTGATGAAAAAATTGATGCGCGCCTAATATACCTTTCACGTTGAGACCTAGACATGCCGCAGTCTTGCTTGTCCTCGAACATCATTTCAATCAATCACACTCACCTTTAATATCTGAACTTTTACTTCAATCCCCGAAGTTTCTCCTTCATTTTCTATTTCGTGAATTAAATATTTTCATACTTTCATTTTATCACAAGTGCACGAAGATGAACCATACTTCAGTTTCATTTTCACAGTTACCTAATGTAAATATCTTTGGTGTGGTTTTTTTCTAGCTTCTAGGTATTTTGTTAATTTTTTTTAAAATTAAATACTCATCATTTTAATCATTTTAATATTTAGACAAACTCACATTTTGTTTTACTCACATCATAGGATGTCAAATATGGATTGTAGTTGGATAAATTTTAAGCAGACAAGTACTAAGCATTATAATAGATTAGGGAGTTTTTGGAATCTCTTAATAGAAATTCTTCACATGCTGATGTTTAGGGGAGGTTTTTTCCCCATGTATGAAATGTCTGAATGGTAGGCGAATAATTCTTATGGAAATATACACCCACTTAATTTGTGAGGGTTTTATGAAGAGTTATGCAGTATGGGTATGACATGGTGAAGAAGTGGAAAGGCCAATAAGATCTCAACAGTGGCAAGAGCCATTTCATCATGAGTACGATGCTATGGATATTAGTGATAAGATGGAGGACATGATTTATGATGCTAGAGTAGGCACATTTGTGCATGCAAGTGTGTGTGGCGATTTGTACAGCAATATTGAGAAGCCCTTATACCTAGGTTGCGAAAAATACCAAGTGTTGAATACTTTAGTGTATTTGGTAAGCTTGAAATTATGACATAGGTGGAGTGACGGTAGTGTTTTAGAGCTACTTAAGGTTGTAAAGGACATGCTCCTTGATAGAAATTCTCTATAAAATTGCTACTATGATATAAAGAAAAATTTGTATCCCCTTGGTATGGAGTATGAAAAGATTTATGCATGTCCTAATGACTACATATTATATAGAAAAGATTAAAAGGGCTTGTCAAGTGTCTGATATGTTACATAATAATTTACAAATCGAAGAAATCCCTATTAAAGGTGTTGTGGTACCAATCAATTATACCAAGTATGAAGTGACTATTTGCTAATGAAGAGGATGTGAAGAATTTGTCATGGTATGCAAACGACAGGATTGTAGATAGAAATGTTAGACACTTGGCAAATGCTATGAAAGGGAAGAAAATTGATGAACTATTTCTTCATTTAGCCCCAGAGCCAAGGAATATAAGGCTTGTACTTAGTATGGATGACATGTTTCCTTACGGGAACTTAAGCAGCATGCATAATTCATGGCCTATTTTGTTGATGATTTACAACCTTTCTCTTTTACTATGCAAGAAATGCAAGTACATACTAATGTCAATGTTGATTTTTATACTGAAACAATTAGGGAACAATATAGATGTCTACTTAAGATCCTTAATCGAAGACTTGAAAGAGTTGTGGGATAAAGGTGTGAATGTTTATGACGCTAATCTGAAGGTGGTTTTCAATCTTAAATTGATGATAGTTTTCACTTTTATTGACTTCTCTAAGTACAGATACTTGTCAGGCTATCGCTTAAAGGCCATAAAGCATGCCTACTTTGTGAGACAGGGACATGTTACCATTAACTTCAACAAGGTAGGAAGATAGTGTACTTTTGTCATATGAGATTCCTTAGGCCCGACTACCCATATCATAGATTGAAGAAAAAATGCTTTGGGGGTCAAGAACTTGTGAAAGCTCTAGAGCCATTGACTGGAGACTAGATGTATGAATAGGTGAAAAACACCAACACTATCATCGATAAGTCTAAAAAGAGTAAGGGTACTAACAAGAACATATGGAAAAATAGGTTTATATTCTTTAACCTCCTATATTGGTGAAAGTTTGATGTGAGGCATTGTATTGATTTCATACATGTGGACAAAAAAGCACATGACAATTTTGCTATAACACTTCTGAACATACAAGGTAGTGCCAAAGATAGGGTGGAGTCAAGACTAGATTTGCAAGACATAGGAATATAAGAGAATCTCCACCCAATGCTATATAGTAAATGAATTTATTGTCTTGTAGCTCCTTATATTTTATCAAAGGAAGAGAATATAAGCATATGTTAGTGTTTATATGGCATCAAAGTACCTTTCGATGATTATAAGAATGTTAAGAAGCTTTTTTCAAAGAAAGATTTGAGACTAGTAGGACTAAAGTCTCATGACTGCCACATCCTAATGCAAAAAACTACTCCCAGTAGCCATTTGAGGCATTCATAAGGATGAGTTAAGACATATATGTTCAGACTTTACTTCTTCAATGCTATATGTAGTAAGGTCCTTAAGCTTTAAAAGTTGGATGAAATGGAACATAAGGGATATATGATCTTGTGTAAATATGAGAAGCTATTTCTTCCTTTATTTTTTGATAGAATAATTCACTTGGGTTATCTAGTCAGAGAGATAAAGTTTTGTGGCCCCCATATATTTATACTAGATGTACCCATTTGAAAGAACTTTGAAAATCCTAAAAGGGTATGTGAAGAACCCAAACTAGTTAGAAGCATCAATTGTTCGGAAACATGTTTCAGAAAAAGCTATGGAATTTGATTTGTAGTACCTATCAAAAGTAAAACCAATTGGGGTTCCTAGTAAATGTAGAGTTGAAGAACGCAGTAAATGCCATGCTTCAATAAAGAGCGTGGATCGACATAAAATACAAGTGCATATACATATCTTGAATAATATTCATGAAGTTGAAGAGTATATACAGGCTCATAAAGAACATGTTTTGAAGGAAAATGGTAGGGATAGAATGACTAAGTAAAGGCTAATTAGTGAGCATAATGAAACTTTTACACAGTGGTTTAAAGAAAAAGTTAAAGTGAAGGGCTATGCTTTGGATACGGTGAGAGGTTTGTCCCATGGTCTTATGTTAGATGTGATAATTTGGCAGTCATTTGACATCAATGGGGTATTCTTTTTATATAAAGATGCTAGATAATAAAAGTACTATGTAGAATATTGGTCTGATATTAGTAGTTGAGTCTATGCACTTCTTAAATTTGAAGAACAAGAATCCTAAATTGGCTGCCATGCCATATTATGGGGTTATTGAAGATATATGGGAGGTGGACTAGGCCAAATTTACATTGCCGATTTTCAAGTGCAAGTGGGTTGACAAGAACAATGGTGATGAGGTTGATGAGTTAGGATTTACACTTGTTGATTTTAATAGTAGACGGTTCGATGTTGAGCCTTTCAGTATCGTATATTAGGCTAAATAAGTAGATATCACTGATCTTGCAAAAAGAGGATAGTCCGTGGCTCTTCAACGGAAAAGGGTGATAGATTTTGATGACCCCAATTATTCAAATATTGATGTTTCCAAGACTCCTTTTTCTTCTAGAGGTCTTCTTGAATTAAATAAGGAAGATAAGCTGGATAATGAATATGTTGTCTTGTAACTTAAACATTTTTTTATAACAAGAATATAGATGATGATAGTGTCAATTAGAAAGGGAAAACCAATAACTCTCATGATGAGGCTAATGTAGATTAGTTCGATCCAACCACCCATAATATACTGATCATTGTTGATGTCTTGAATGCTATGGGTTGTCTAAGCTCAAGCACGTCTACACAGAGGATGCCTCGTGGTGATTAATCTAAGATCACCTCCTACTCTTGTTAAGGAAGAAGGAGAAGGGGGACCAAAATGAGAAAGGGAAACTTATCTCCTAATGCTAGGATGAAGATTCTAATTGAATTTACTAATAAGTGAAGCCTAACTAGGAAAAATGCAACTACCTATAAAAGTTACCTTGGTGCCCTTGTACGCATCAAGGTGCCTATCATAGCGAATACTTTGGAAAAGGTTTCAGATGGTGTTAAGGACCTACTTTGGGCTACTATCTTAGTACAAAACATATTTTGAATTTACCATATTTTGACCTATGTTGTCTAGTAATAATAACAATTGCTGTCATATTGCTATCCATTTCAATGACATGCAATGTAGCTCATGTATTATGTTCTAGATATTCAAGCGTTGAAGGAACATACCCTTTCTTACTTGATTAAACATTTATGGGTGTTGAAGACACAATTAGCATGTGATTTTATTCGTGTTTAGGTGGAGGAAGGCAAGCCTCGTCCTACTCTATTTGGTAAGTATCCATCTATTACTGAAGAAGAGAAGAAGATTGGGCAGAATTTTGCCAATTGTGTACTACACCAGTAGCTATGGTGAGTTTAACTATGTTGGGTGTTATTCCTGAATGATTCATTTTTGCTATTAATTGGTATTTGACTTTTATGATTCTTACTTTTAGGAAAAAAGGGCAAAAGTAATTGAAATTGGAAGAGAGAATATTTGCCCACACATAATGTCTTGAGGTGATTATGCTGAGGCAACTAAGGACCTAATGGAGGCAAGCAGAGGAAGTTAGAACAGGCAGTAAAAGATGATCCTTTAGTTATGCTTTCTCTACCTTCTCTAGTTTGCCACAAAAGGACATGCTTGTACGCTCACCAAATGAAGAGCAAGTCATACATGAGTGAAAGTTCTCATAAAGCTACTAAAAAAATTGTATGACATGTTACTATTTTAGTTAAATTAGACAACTAAGTATAGTATTCATACTTATGTTTATAATATATATGTAACAGGATAAGCTTACAACAAAAGTAGTTGAGGGAGCTGCATGCCTGAGGGGAGGAATGAATTTTTTATTATTACAATGGGCAAACAATATCATGGAGGGTGTGTCAAGGGTGTTGGATAAGCGGTTGGCTTAAAAGAGTATTTTGGAAACAAACTTCACAAAATCCCGAGAACTTACTGATTGTGGAGGAAGTCAATGTGTTGTTAGCCACAGTGAAGGTAGAGATAGAAGCTTCATTTAGTGCTCAGATACAAAAGGTGAAAAAGGAGATGGACGCAATGTTTACAACAAGTAGACAGGAACCAACACGTGTCACTAAGACACAATCCTATATAGCTCTCTAAAGAAGCAAAGGGAGTTGATGTATTGCTGAGATCTTATAGATGGTGATGAAGATGAACCTTGTGATCTATTTCTGGAGGATCCTCATAAAAGACTAGTAGAACATGGCAACATCCACAACCTTGGCCCAATCGTCAACCAAGGAACTTAAAGATGACCAAGTGATAGTGTTAGTTCTCGAGGTTATAGTAGGAAAATCTTCTATCCCATTCCACATTGATGATATAAAGAGAGTAGAGGCTGCAAAGAACTGTTTCTTCATGTGGCCGAGGAATCTTATGTCAAAGGTTCCCGCTGTAGTCACCTTTGCATACCTAGGCAAACCTGGATCCCCTGATACAATTCCACCTCCCAAGTACACTATCAATCATGCATGGGTTTGTTGTACTTTGATGATGACTACCAACCCAAATTAGTATATCTGGATGTATCTATTGCGGGCCATGTTTATGAGCCCAATCAGTACCCTTTTGTTGATAATGATGATTTGAAGAGCCTCTTTGTCTAAAGACAGTAGTTGACTAGTTTGTTCATTTATGAATGGACTCCTCATAAATTTTATGTTTCTTTTTGCTTCTTCTCTATTGTCTAAGGCTATATTTCTTGCCCTATTAGATCTAATTTTTCCTTTCTAACATTTTACTGTGTTTATCATTTTTTTTCATTTTTATATCACACCTATTTCTTCTCTGTGTTACTATGGATGCCTCTGTGTATGTATATTTTCTTTTTCCCTACTCTTGTTGTCACAGTATTATGTATAGATTATATAAACCCACATAGCCTCCATACCCAAGTACCTCTCTTTTCTATTATTTTTTCCTCTTGTTTGGTGTCTTATAGCCTTCTCACCATTTTTATTTTGCATTTCTCTTCCTTCATTGGCTTCTATTTTATCTTGTGTGTATGTCTTGTCATTCTTCATTGACTCCTTCACACCATCAACATAAAGTGTATTATGCCCCTACTTTCCCATGGTATTTTCATCTCATTAGTTTTAACCCATTTTCTTTCATTATATTCATTGTGTGCATGGGTCTCATATGTGCGTCAATATACATATTTCTTCCACCCATATTCTTTCTTTCACGTTTTTCCATATGTGTAATATATATTTTATTTTACTTTTATTCACCTATGGCTACAAGCTTCTTTTAAAGCTGTTTTCAATATCCTTGCATCACAGTAGCTCTCTTTTTATACATAATATATATCCTTTTCCTAAATTTTCAATAATTATTGCATTTGGCGAATGCATGTGCATTTGTATGTGTATATAATTTTTGTATTCCCAACTATTATCAAAACTTTACTATAATACATTTTGATCTACAATAAATAATATCATATGTTGACCTTTAGGGAGTAGTTTTAAAGTATCTTTAGTGCATTGTTTAGAGTAATATTTTAATAGATATTATTTATTAGAGCAATGTTTAATGTTTGTTAACTCTCATTGAGAGCTTTGGTATAACTCCACGTGATTTACTTGTGAGCTAGGGAGTAGTAGATAACTCTGAAAATTCTTTTATATACATGTAAATTGTGTATGATTGAATTATAGATGACTATCTTTTATTTTAAAACTATAAGGGTTGAATTATATGTATCTATGTATGTATTCTAAATTCTCTAGTAATTGAAGTTACAATTAAATTTTCTTTATAACTCATTTTATTTATAGAATTAATATAGTAATTATTAGTAAATATTCCAATTTTGGAGCAATTGTGGCCAAATATATGAAGTTTGAAAAGTAAAAAAAAAGTGGATATGTACATAATTAATTAATTAATGAAGGGAATTATGGAAATTCAAGAAGCATTAATTATTTACCTTTCATCTTTGAATTTTTGTCAAAATGGGGAATAAAGGGGAAGATATTTCACTTGATAGATAGTGATGCCATGTGGACTTATCTTTAGCAAAGTAAAAATATATGAAGCAAAAAAGTAAAAATACACATGGAAATTAGGATTAAAATATATTAAGTTAAGGAGGTGTATGAAGATATTTTCAAGTGCTCATCTCCTTCAATTTGGGACATCATTTTTGTCAAAGTTGAGAAAGTAGAGAGAGAGGAAGATCTTGAAGAACAACGAGTTGAAGAGAGAGCTCAAGAGTTCAAGAAGCACAAATCAAGATAAGCACTCTTGATTTCAAGTGCTTAAGCCTTTAGAATCCATGGAAAAACTCTTCTAAGTTCTTTTCCCTCTTGAAAATCATGTGTAGCAAGCACAACTTCAAGTGAAGAGAGAGAGAGGGAGAGGGTGACACCCTAGAGAGAGAAAGTTGAAGGATCAAGAGGTAATCTCAAGAACTTTAATCCTCTTGGTTTATATGTTGTTGTTATGGTGGTTAGTGTTGTTATTGGCTTGATTTTTGATTGTTTTGGTGAATTTTGTAAATTGGGATCATGGAACCCTATGGGGTTATGCTACCCAAATTTCCACAAATCATGTTGAATAAGTGTTTAAGAAGTTAAACAAGTAATTAGGAGTGAAAAAAAGGAGTTTGGAGGATTAAATCAAGAAAATCACATTTTCCCTTTTATTAGAGCAAGTTTTAGCCAGACCAGATTTGAGGGGGTTAGGGCTGGAATTTCATTAATCTAATGGTTCCATTGTGTTTAGAAGGAAAAAATGTGTAGGGTTCATGTTGATCATGAAGTGTGAAATGACTTGGCATGTGAAATGACAAAATGACCCCTAAAATGCTAAATAGGGTTTGCCAAGGACAACATTGTCTTTTGGCAGTGAATTTGGCAAAACAGAGTTCAAAATTGGATTCTACACACAAAATTGTGTGGGCATAGCCAGGGTCAAAATTTTTGGAAAAGTACAGTTGGACTAGGTACAAAGGGACTTAGACTGGCTCCCTAGTGGTATTTTGGTCATTTTGCAATTTTAACCTAACTTAACCAACAAATTAAGTAAGAGTCTATGAATGAGTAATGACTAATTACTTTGTAATTTTGAAAATTTTAGGACCGGATAGCCTACCCATATCAGAACACAGTTAGAGCCAGGAAAAAGGGATTAAGATAGTAACTCTTTCTCGCATATACTATGTGAATTTGTATATGCTTTATGTATGCCATCTTTTGTAATATGTATGATATACAGTGCCTATGGGTACACCAATATATAGTGCCTACAGGTACACCAATACAAAGTACCATAAGAGTACACCGATATTGCCCAGTCTATGGTCTTGAGCCCGGTTGAGGTACGGAAAGTAGGGGTTGCAACAGTGTTTGACCCTAAATAGATGTGCACATTTTTCGACTGAAATGAATTATGTGTTATTATAATATTGCATTATATGGTACTTGGCATATTTATATATCACATTATCTATGAAAGATTGTTTGTTACTCAAAGGGAAAGGAGACGACCAAGGGCGACTAGGGATTTTACACTAATATTGTAATATCCCAAAAAGTGATTAAGGGCTAATGACTTCAAAAGTGGATGTAATTATTGTTGAATAAACACTTTTGAAGAATGTGTGATGGGAATTTGGATATTTTAATGATTCCAATGGATTCCTTGTGAAAATTTATGTGGGAATGATGTTTGGTATGAAAATGGAACCAATGGAAGCAAAGATGCAAAATCTGAAATTCTGTCCAGTGAAATTTTATTCTGGGCAGTCCGTTTGTGTGAACGTTTTTAAAGACCAAATGGCATCTAAAAATTCTGAAATTTTCCAATCTTATAGTTCACATCTCAAGCTTCAAAATGGACATATAATTTGTTCCATTTTGTTTTGTGAACTAGGAGATATAACTGTCCAAAGTTTGGGATGGAAACTGAACTCTGTTTTGGGGCAGTGATGAGTTTTATGTAATTCTGGAATTGTGTGGTGATTTTTAGTAATGGTCCATATTTTTCCTATAAAGAGGACTTAAATACCTTTCATTTGGCTTTGGAATCACCTCATTTCAATTTTTCTAGAATTAGTTATGATTTTTCAAAGTTTGGGCAGAAAATCTGCCAGAAAATCCGAAAATGGGAATTATGACATCATCTCATTAAAAGATGATGTCAGCATGGAATTACATATGTTATCATCTTCCTCAGCTCATTTCTGTCGCACACAGCAGCTGAAGCAAGAAAAAAAACGTGGAGAGAGCTTGGAGAAAAGAGAGAAAAAGAGGAAGAAATCTCGCAAGGTAAGCCGATTTCTCCGACGATCTAGCTCCTAACGCGTATAACTCCGACTCTAAGCCACTTCTCTTTATTCTTTAAGGTTGTGAAGCTCAAAACTTGGTGTTTTAAAGAGGCTAGGGTTCAGCCAAATTTGGGAAAAGCTAGTGGGAGCTTGAGGTAACTTCCAAACTTTCGTATATTGCTTATTCTGGCTGCTGTAGGCAATTTAATCGGTGAAATTTCGCCGGATTGCCATTGGTTTTAAAGTTTGGAAATGATGTGGCCTAGGGGTTATGCTGCCCAAATTGGGTCTTAATGTTAGTTGTAACCTAATGTAATGGTTAATAAAGTGGTTAGGAGTAGAAAGGAACGCGTTTACGGAGCCGAAATCGTAAAACCCCGATTTTCCCTGGAGAACTCATAAATTTCGGCCAGCCCTAGAAATGGGTCTTAGAGTTGGATTTTCAATGATTTGATGGTTCCATTGAGTTCAGGGGCAAAAATTAGGTGGGGTTACAGTTGGGCACTTTTTCGAAAAAGGCCGAGAAAGCATAATTACGGAAACATCCCTAAAACCCTAAAAGTAGGGCTGCCAAGGGCAATTTCGTAATTTTACATTGAATTTGATAATTCCGAGTCCGGAAATGGATTCCTTGGGCTGAAATATGTTAGGAAAGCCCATATTAGAATTTCGGGAAAAGTGCAACCGGACCGGGTACGGCGGGCCCGGGCCGGGTCCCCGGGGGTATTTTTGTAAATTTTCATTATAGACTCATATAACCCCAAGTAACACTATAGAAGTGTCTAAATAGTGCATTTGGAATTGTAGGATTCGATATTTGCCGCCCTCGTGAGCCAACTACGCCAGCGAACGTCAGAAAGGAACGAGGTAGTGACTTTTCTTTTGTACCATATATGATGCATTGTATGTGTGTTATATCGTTGATTTGTAATGAATTCGTATGCTGCGACATCTGTGGATTTGTGTTAGCACTGTCATTCCAATAGTCCCTGAGTAGCTAACAACGGTTCGGGTTAGGGCGGTGTGCCTTCCCGGCGGAGAAAGGGGATGAGGATGAGGTGTGATATATGTGATTATGTGAGCCGAAAGGCTATTTGTGGAGGCCGACGGGCCATTTGTGAAAGCCGAATAGCTGTATGGGCTATAAGGCTATATGTATGCACTGCCACGCCAATAGTCCCTGAGTAGCTAACAACGGTTCGGGTTAGGCGGTGTGCCTTCCCGGCGGAGAAAGGGAATGAGGGTGGAGTGTGATTTGTGGTGCTGCTGCTGTATGATGATTTGCTTACATGCTGTGTGCTTATGTGTGGTATAAATGTTTTGTTACTACTGGGATTCTCTTGAATCTCATTCTTTCCTTTAACTAACCTTTCAGACAGGGCGAGTGGCTCTAAGGAGAAGCGTACGACCCGGAGCGGTTAGAATCCTGTAAGGACATTTATTTTGGTTATGTTGGTTAAACTTGTTGGACAGGGTGTCTGTATATTATGTTGGTTGTAAAGAATAGTTGAACGTAGTTGTGTAGTCCCCTATATGGAGGTTGTAAACCCTTTTTGTGTATGAATGGAACCTGGGGGTTGCCGGGATTGCTATTAGATATTCTGATATGAATGAATGTGAATTAACTGCACAGGTGATTATATTCGATAATTGAACTTGAGACCGGAATAGGAAAGAAGTTTTGAAAATTTTATAAAGTCCCTACTTCACAGGGAGTTCTAAATGAGTTTTGAACTATTCGACGGTCTCTAAACCAATTTAATTACGTAATATCGAATTATAATTACGCTATTTAAGGCAGGGGGTTACAAATATAATTTGGGTCATTGGTTATCAAATTTTGGTTTGGGATTACTTAGTATTGATATATGAATGAAACCTAGGGGTTTCCAGGATTTTTATTGTACACTCTGATATATATGAATACGATTCAACTGCACAGGGCAATTATATTTGAAACTTGAATTTGAACCCAGAATAGGAATGAATTTTGAAAGAGTTTGTGAAAACCCTACTGTAAGGAGGGGAGTTTGAAATGAGTTTAATTATCTGTTGGTCTTCAATTCATTTTAATTATGTCTTTTTCAATCATAATTATAGTTTTTGAGGTAGGGGGTGGCATTACCAGAATTGAACGAAGAAGATGAAGTAGATAATGAACACGAGACAAGAAATGATCATCATGAGGGAATATGGGAGGATACTCTTTATGAAACTGCTTTGAAAGTTAGCTAGCTAAAGCAATTATCATTATGATTGATATCTAAATAATGTATATAGTTATTTTATAGATATAGTATTTTCATGTTATAGCTTAAGGATTTATCTTTCTTTGTTGTCTTAATAGGAAAATGACATATATGAGGCATCCATGTAATACCCCGAATTTTGAGACTCAAGGCTAGAGAATAAGCCTGAGATTAGTGGATTGCTAAGCCTCGGTTTAGCAAGATCCCAAATTGTGATTAAGGGTTAATGACTCCAAAAGTGGGTGTGGTTAGTGATAAATGACCCTTTTGGAGAATATGATGTGATTTGGCATTCGAATATGATTCGTGTGTGTTGTGAGCAGTGCCGAAACCCTGTATTTGAGTTCAATTGTGGATTAACATCCAAATTGACTTAGAATAGAGGGAAGAATTGAATGGGGTATTGTGTTGGAAATGATGTCATAGTGTGTTTTGATGTCATTGAAATTGGTTTGGAACTTTGGAATGGAAATGTTGCAATGTTAGGTTTTGAAATATGAATTGTGTTGACATGTTGAGATTGTTGTGAACACATGTCAATGAGATGTGAATTTGATTGATTTGGTGTTTCCAATGGATTCCTTGTGAAAATTTGTGTGAGAATGATGTTTGATATGAAAATGGAACCATTGGAAGCCAAATTGCAAAAACTGGAATTCTGTCTTTTGAAGTTCTGTTCTGGGCAGTCAGTTTTTGTGAGCGTTTTGAATGGGCAAATGGTCTCTAAAAATTCTGAAACTTTCCAGTCTTGAATTTCACATTTTAAGCTTCAGAATGGACATATAATATGTGTCATTTAGTTTTGTGAACTGGGATTTATGTTTGTCCAAAGTTTGAAGTCGAAAATGGACTCTGTTTTGGGGCAGTGATGAAATTTGTGTAATTCTGGAATTTTGTTGTGATTTCTGGTAATGGATCATATTTTTTCAATGAAGAGGACTTAAATACCTTTCATTTGGCTTTGGAATCACCTCATTTCGATTTTTCTAGAATTAGTTATGATTTTTCAAAGTTTGGGCAGAAAATCTGCCAGAAAATCCGAAAATGAGAATTATGACATAATCTCAATAAAAGATGACATCAGCATGGGATATGTTATTAAACGGTTGTTTCCTTCTTCCTCCTCATTTCTGACGCTGAGAACAGCTGAAATAGAGAGAGACAATATGGGATCTCTAGAGAGAGAAAGAGGAAGAAATCTCGTAAGGTAAGCCGATTTCTCCGACGATCTAGCTCCTAACGCGTATAACTCCGATCCTAAGCTACTCCTTTATGTTCTTTAAGGTTTGGAAGCTCTTCCTTTGGTGTTAAAACAGCTAGGGTTTTAGCCAAGACAAGGAAAAGCTAGTGGGAGCTTGAGGTAACTTCCAAACTCTTGTTATTGACTATTCTGGCTGCTGTGGACAATTTAATCGATGAAATTTCGCCAGATTGTCATTGGTTTCAAAAATTGAAAATGGGTGTGTGGGGCTGTTATGCTGCCCAAATTGGTACTAAATGGTACTTGTAACCTAATGGAATAGTC
Organism: Inga leiocalycina; assembly: GCA_963242795.1. Taxonomy (NCBI): domain Eukaryota; kingdom Viridiplantae; phylum Streptophyta; class Magnoliopsida; order Fabales; family Fabaceae; genus Inga; species Inga leiocalycina. The sequence goes on from OY725323.1 coordinate 49,534,977, forward strand.
AATAAAGTGGTTAGGAGTAGAAAGGAACGCATTTACGGAGCCGAAACCGAAAAACCCCAATTTTTCCCGGAGTACATGTATATTTCGGCCAAGGCTATAAATGGGTCTTAGAGTTGGATGTTCAATGATTTGATGATTCCATTGAGTTTAGGAGCAAAAATTAGGTGGGGTTACAGTTGGGCACTTTTTCAGAAAAGGCCAAAAAAGCATAATTACGAAAACGCCCCTAAAACCCTTAAAGTAGGGCTGCCAAGGGTAAATTGGTAAATTGGTAAATTGACATTGAAGTTGATAATTCCGAGTTGGGAAATTGATTCCTTGGGCGAAAATATGTAAGAATAGCCTATGTCAAAGTTTCAAGAAAAGTACAGCCGGACCGGGTACGGCGGGGCCGGGCCGGGTCCCTGGGGGTATTTTAGTAAACTTTCAATATAGCCTCATATAACCCCCAGAAACACTTTGGAAGTGTCTAAATAGTACATTTGACATTTTAGGACCGAATGTGAAGCCCCGAGTTGCTGGTACGCAAATCAAGGAGAAAAGACTAAAGGTAGGGGACTTACCTTACTTGCATGTATTCGATATCTTTGCTTGTGTAGTGATGTATGTGATTGCTTTACTTGATTGTGTAGAGCATATTTGAATAAATGAAGCTCTGTTTCTGTTTTCGCTGTGGCCATAGTCTTGTTGCATGAAACATTGAGCATGCAGAAATATCATTATGGGGTATGCATCTAGATAAAGCTAACATGTCATACACCTAGCATCTATCATGCATGCATTATGGTATCTGTTTCCTACTGAGATTCTTTCGAATCTCACTCTCCCCTACCAACAATTTAGACAGGGCAAGTGGCTCGTGGAGGGAGCGGGTAGGACTCCTTCGAGATGAGATTGTGTAATCCCCATTATGGGCAATTGGGCCCTGTGTATCTTTAGCGAAGGTATGTACCCGGGATTGCCAGGATGATTATGTTGTGCACTCTGATATTTATATGAATGTGATTTATCTTCGCATAGTAATTGTATTCGAAATGTGAATATGAGACCAAGTTTATAAATGATTTCAAAAAGTATTTGTGAAAACCCCGTCATGTGATGGGTTAGTAAATGTTATTTGATTATTATTGGTCTCTTTTTCATTTTAATAGCATATTTCGAATATAATTACGAAGGGGGTTACAATCCAAGTGTAGAGGAGTTGGAGCCACCTAGCGCTCTTCAGAGTAAGCCAACTAGTGTTAATTAGAGCGAGCCTAGAAATGCTCTAAGCCAGAATCAAAGTGAGCCCAGTAACCAGTCTATACAGAGGGGTAGACGTGGTATATGGTTGAGACACATTTCCCTCAGTCAGAGTACCAGGTAAAAGATACTAATTGAGTATGATAGATATTTCAAGCCAATCATTCCTAATACAAGACGATATAGGAGTTTTGTCGGCCTTCTTGTGCGCAACAAGCCTAGCATCTTGATAGAAGAGTGGAGAAATGTCGATGAAAAGGTGAAGCAACATATTTGGGACACTAGCTAGGTATACAGTATTGTTATGAGTGTAAATGGTCTATTAGAAAGTACAAGTGTACATTGTCATCAACAAGTAATATAGAAGTGAGTAGAGTATTGTTCCCTCGAGGATTGATCACTAAGTACCAAAATGAGTAATTTTAACCATATTTAGTCAATCGATTAGTTGGTGATTGAGAATACAAAATAAAAGATAAGTAAATATGAATGCGAATTATATGAAACAATTATTGAGAAAAAGCCCTAGGGGTCAGATTTCACTTAATTAAAACTCAATCATGAAGGAAAAGTTAAAACTAGATTTAATAAGTTAAGATTCAATCCGGTATTAGTAAGCTATGTCATTACCCTAGGAAAATGAAAATTTAGCTGATGATAAAATTTAAAAAAAACAAAAATAAATTGACTTATATAAAACTAGAAGGAAATCCTTATAAATACTGCATAAAACGTGAATATTAAATTCTCAAACATAAACATACAACCAAAAGATGCATGAAAAATGGAAAAATCTAGACGTCCCTTTAGGAGGTAAAACCTTCCATGTAGGTGGCATGCAAAAAGTAATACAATCCTAAGCCTTCCAAGATGGAGGCATGTAAAAAGTAATACAATGCATAAAATTAACTCTAAAATGGTGTATGTGGAGAGGAGAGGAAAGTAATGGATATGAAATGGTTGTAAGTGAAGAAGAGAATAGAGTAATGGATATGAATTGGTGTGTCAAATGTGAAGGAGAGGGTGGCTATATTAGGGAAGAATGGAGTAGGGTAGATGAAGTGGTAGATGAAATAGTAGATAGAATGTAGTAGATGAAGTAGTAGGTGAAAAGAAAGATGAAGTGGTGGATGAAATATGGTAGATAAAATGTGGTGGATGAAGTAGTAGGTGAAAAGGAAAATGAAGTGGTAGATGAAGCAGTAGGTAAAAATGAAGATAAAGTGGTAGATGAAATGGTTGATGGAATGGTAGATGATTCCAGCTCTCAATTTCCAAGCAAAATTCAAAACCTTTGGAGATAGAACTGGATTTTTGTCTCAACATAAAAGTTGTAGAGCTTTTTCTTAGCTTTTTATCCATATAAAGAACAACCCAATCCCGCATCTAGAGTTGCAAATATTGCTTGAAAACTAAAAGAGGTTCTAATTTCATATTTTTCAAGAAATTCTATTTTATGCCGAAAACATTATTTATTTATTAATTACACCCAAATTTCTTAAATTGAGCTCAAATATCATCCATAAAATCATCATATAAGGAAAATTTAATATGCAAATATTTTACTTGTCAAATTCCCCTACACTTAGCTCTTGGACGTCCTCGGACAAGGAGTGACCATTAAGTACTTCTAACAAAATCAAGTGTCACGTCATAAGCAAGAATACAATTGAAAAATAAAGAGATCATAGTATTCATGAATCAACGAAAATATAAACTGGTAACTTTATTTTAAAATAAATAAATTGAGTTAGTAATTATGACTCATTCTCCTTATCTCTCAAGTGTTTATGGGTAAGTGTTTCACTCGAATTCAAACGAAAAAATTGTACTACCATAGGCTTGCTAAAAATCTCAATCTCCACTGTCTAATTCACATGCATAATACAAATCAAAATGACTTATTAAGGGTTGTAATGGGGTTAAGGTAAAAGGAATGTAAAACATGATATGAATGGCTAAATATAAAAATTAATAGAACAATTGAAAAATGGGCCAGCTTCTGAATAAATCTATTTCATCACAACAACCCACAATTCGAATACTAAAAAAACAAATTTCCTTTTTTTTCATCTTTTTTTATGCAGCTTTAAAGTTGATGATATATACACCCCCACATTTGTCAAAAGTCTATTTCATAAAAATTTCAAATGTTCTGCTAATATTCCGAATTAGGTAAAAGCACTTGATATACAATTAAAGCATATGTTAATGGGTTGAGAACAGAGAAAACACTCAATGAGGCTCAAAGGGGCTTATCAATGGTATAATTGCAAGGTTAGCTATTTGGCTCTGGATAAATAAAATGAATGCCTTTATCATTTTTGAATGTGCATGTGAGATGTAATTTCAACCAGATTTAAAGCAAGTTCTAGAGTGAAAATTTAATTGGTGAAAATCACACACAAGAGAAATAATCATTATAAGCTCAAAAGCTCATGATTAGGGGCTTTCAAACTCAGTTCATTCAATCTCAAAATTCATTACCAATTGTAACAATTAGTTGTTCATTCATGCTATGAAATCTCTAAATTCAGTTGATCCATACTCAAAACTTATATACTTCTTAAGATCATTACAAGGCACATAAACATGATTTTTTTTTACTTTTACTCTTTTTTTTAAAAAAAAAGGAACAAAAATATGCAACTAATAAAATGCGTTTCAGGAGTGAAAAACAACTCTTTACTCTGCCATTTTTTCCATACCCCATGTATCTAATGGTTTTACTAACTAAAAGAAAAAAATTTTCTCCTCCCCCAACCTAAATTAGACATTATCCCCAATATCTTCTAGAGCTTAGAGAAAGATTTTTTTTAAACATAAACACACAAAAAGTAAAACCAAGAGATTAAGGAAAGTTACAACTGAAGAGTGGTATCTGGGTTCTGCTACTGACTGCTATATAAAGATTGCCTACATATTTGCTTGAAGAGTAGATCTAGTTTAGGTACATAGGTTTGCATTTGATCGAGTAGTTGATTAGCAGTTGGTGTAGCAATTATGGAGTGGTGAGTCGCTTGGGATATGAATCCTATTTCCATAGCATGATCAAAAAAACATAACAAATCATCATAAAATCCATTAACATTTAACAATCCTAATGGCTTTTTGTGATAGTTCAACTAAGCCCAATATGCAATGCTAAAGATCCTATCCAACATCTCCAAACCATCAGGTTAAGCAATAAAAGCTTGAGCATGGTAGAACATTTGTCCTATACGTTCAAGCATGCTTGAAACCTACAACTCTTGTCCAAAGGAGAAGATGTGGTCTTCCAACTCCTTCACCCTTACACTCAAACCCTTGCTTCCATTTATGGGTGTAGCAATGGCCACACTTCCCCTTAGCCCCTGGATGCCTCCCTCATATACAAAATTGATCTTTCTAGTAGCTAATACACTTCCAAGTTTGCTTACTGCTATTATAAACTTTCCATCCTTACCTATATCAGTTTCATAAAAAATACAGATAGATGTAAATCTACATCTTTATATGATACCATTTTTCTTTTCTTTTCTCTTCTCTCGAACCATTTGTGCTTACAAGTGGAAGATTGCATATTTACAAGTAGAAGTATGCATATTTACAAATGAAAGAGTACATATATATAACACTAAAGTAACGACAACAAAATCATACAAATCACGCATTTTTCAAAAAATTTTGAAAAACTTCTGACACGAATGACTGGCGTAATTTGCGTAAAGAAAAAAAGGGAAAGAAAGTCAAAAGTTATTGAGAAGATAAGATAGATTTGACAAAAGCTACGGAAAAGATAAGATGATTAGACAAAAGCATGATTATGTACAGTAGTTGTGATTTTGGCTCACATCTTCCTCTGGTTTTACATCCAGTAACGGCTTAAATACTTTTTATGAATCGAGATTTGCTTCCCATCCAGTTTTCTTATAAACTGGTAAATAGGGTCTTTTAACGTTAGATTCCCAAGACAATAGCATTCTTTTTCTCTGTTGAATATGTCCGCTAAATCAAGAATAATATGATAAACATCACCACTTGGATGCGTCTCAAGAGTTTGAAGGATATCATCCAATGACTCTGTACTCAGTCCATCTTTTATAAATTTAATTTTATCTTCTTAATTTATAGAAACCATACCTTTACTCCTACAGCACTGATCACAATTCCACCTTGCACATTTATGGCATACATTCATTCATTTAGGTCAACTCTTTTTGGAGTAAGAACTTCTTCCCATTCCTGGTAAAGGTTTAACAAATGATTTATGAATCTCACGTGCTAAACATACCTTAGCTTCAATGATCTAGCGTATGTCCACAGGAAAGCCTAAATGCTTGAATATCTTTATCCTTTCAAGTTGATTGTTATAGATCTTCCTGAGCACATCTTTGAGAAGAGTGGGGAACCTGTTCTTAAGCTTTACAAGAGATTCCTCCATAGTAACTTAAAATGAAACTGATGAAAACTAAAATTCTCAACCCAGTGTAGTGTGTTTTGGTGAGTAGGAATGAAAAATGAGAAAGTAGGAAAAAAAGTTTGAGAGAGTAGGAAAGAAATAAGTAAGAAAAAAGTTTTGGCTTGCCTTCTAAATAGCTTCCCTTCTTTATCGTCTTTATCTAAACCAAGACCAAACCAAATATTTTTTTATTTTTTTTTAAATTACTACATTAAGGACTTACCTGTTGGTTCCTCAAACGTGATGGCAGATTTCAAAGTGTTGAGTGCACCTTCATTGTATTCTTTGAGCCTTTGCCCATTCACTTTGAATTTTTGATCACCATCTTGAATCTCCATAGTTCCATATGGCCATACTTGAACCACAGTAAAAGGACCTGACCACCTTGATCTTAGCTTTCCTGGAAAGGGCTTTAACCTTGAGTTGTATAAAAGCACTTTTTGTCCCGGTGTGAACTCTCTCCTTAAAATTCTTCTGTCATGCCACATTTTTGTCTTCTCCTTATATAACTTGGAATTTTCATTAGCTTGTTGTCTGAATTCTTTAAGCTCATTGAGTTTGAGAAGCCTTTTCTCACCAACTGCCTTTAAGTCAAAATTTAAGGTTTTTAGTACCCAATATGCTTTGTGTTCTATTTCTACTGGAAGATGGTATGCTTTTCTTTAGACTAATTGATATGGGGATGTACCAATTGGTGTCTTGAAGGCTGTTCTACAAGCCCAAAGTGCATCTTCTAATTTTTGTGCCCAGTCCTTCCGAATTGAATTCACCGTCTTCTCTAAAATCCACTTCAGTTCTCTGTTTGAGATTTCCACCTGCCCACTAGTTTATGGATGATATGGAGTTACTACCTTATGAGTTACTTCATATTTAGCTAATACTGACTGAAGTTGCTGATTACAAAAATGCCTTCCTCTATCACTAATAATAGCTCTAGGCACTCCAAACTTGTAAAAATATTTTTCCTTAAGAACTTCACAACTACTAGAGAATCATTTGTAGGAAAGGCAGCTGCTTCAACCCACTTGGAGACATAGTCAACAACTACTAAAATGAACTGGTTGCTAAATGAGGATGGAGAAGGCCCCATAAAATCAATCCCCATACATCAAAGAGCTCAATTTTTAAGATGTTAGTTAAAGGGGCTTTATGTCTCCTTGAGATATGTCCCGTTCTTTGACATCTATCACAAGTTGCCACAATTCTGTGAGTGCCCTTGAAGAGTGTAGGCCAGTAAAATCCTAATTGAAGGACTTTAGTAGTTGTTCTATTTGTTCCAAAATGACTACCATATGGGGCTGAATGGCAATGATCTAAGATTTTGTCCATTTCTTCTTTAGGAACACATCACCTGATAATTCAATTTAGGCATTATTTGTATAAGAATGGATCCTCTCAAAAGTAATGCCTTACATCAATCAGAAACTACTTCTTTTGTACTTTAAAAAGTTCATAAGGCATTACTCTACTTGCCAAATAATTCACAAAATTAGCATACCATGGGGTAGGTTGTGACTGCATGAAGAAAAGTTTCTCATGTAGAAATTTCTCTGGGATTGGTAACTCTCTCTTTCATTCAAGTGGTTCTAACTGAGAAAGATGATCTATAATGAGATTCTCGATCCCCTTTTTATCTTTGATCTCAAAGTTAAATTCTTGTAGTAAAAGCACCTATCTGATCAGTCTGGGCTTAGCATCTTTCTTCATAATCAAGTATTTGATTATTGAGTGGTCCATCCAGACAATGACCTTTGACCCGATCAAATATGCTCTGAATATTTTGAATGCAAACACTATTGCTAAGAGCTCTTTTTCTTCTGTTGTTGCATAATTCAACTGTGCTTTTGAGAGTGTTCTGCTAGCATAATAGATAGCATGAAATACCTTGTCTTTTCTTTGGCCTAAAACAACTCCAACTGTATAATCACTTACATCACACATCATTTCGAATGGAATTTTTCGATTTGGAGCCATGGTGATTGATGCAGAAGTCAAGGTTTCAAAGTTTGGAAGGTTGACATAAAAGGAGTGTTTTTCTCTAATAGCATGCAAAGTGGCTTTGTGATTTTTGAGAAGTTCTTGATTAATCTTTTATAAAAGCCAGTATGTCCTAAAAAACTCCGAATACCCTTGATTAAGGAAGGAGGTGGTAGCTTTTCAATTGTTTCAATCTTAGCTTGGTCCACTTTAATACCTCAATTTGATACCTTATGACCCAGCATGATTCCTTCTTTCACAATGAGATAGCATTTCTCCCAATTTAGAACCAAATTTGTCTCTACACAACGTTACAAGACTTTTGCCAGATTTGAAAGACAATGATAAAATGATTCTCCAAACACAGAAAAATCATAAATGAACACTTCAATGAACCTTTCCACCATGTCTGAGAAGATCACCATCATACTCCTTTAAAATGTTATTGGTGCATTACATATACTAAATGGCATCTTTCTGAAGGAAAAGGTACCATATGGACATGTAAAAGTTGTTTTCTCTTGATCCTCTAGTGTAATTGTAATTTGATTATATCCTGTGTACCCATCCAGGAAACAATAATAGGCTTTTCCAGCAAGTCTGCCAATCATCTGATCTATAAATGGTAGAGGTAAGTGATCTTTTCTAGTTGCTTTATTGAGCTTTCTATAGTTGAAGTACACTCTCCATCCAGTCACCATTTGTTATGGAATTAGTTCATTTTTATTACTGGGTACTACTGTCATTCCACCTTTCTTTGGTACAACTTAAACTGGACTTACCCATTGATTGTCTGAGATTGGGTATATTATACCAGCATCCAGCCACTTTATTACCTCCTTTCTTACCACTTCCTTCATGTTCAGATTGAGTCTTCTCTGGTGCTCAAATGATGGCTTGTAGTTGCCGTCCATTAAGATCTTATGCATAAAAATTGAAAGACTAATCCCTCTTATATCGGCTATTAACCATCCAAATGCTATTTTATACTCCCTTAGAACTCTTAATAACTTTTCTTCTTCATCAAGAGTAAGAGCTGCTGAGACGATTACTGGTAGTGTTGAATTTCCTCCTAGATAAGCATACTTCAAGTGGGATGGTAGTACTTTCAACTCTAGTAGTGGTTGTAATATCCCAAAATGTACTTAAGGGCTAAATGTACAGAATAGATGGTGGGATTAATGATAGAATTACCTCTAGAAATTTTGTTACGACTTTAGTTAATTTTCACATGCAAAAAATTGGCAATTGAATATTATATTGCAAGTGGATATGTTATAAGATCATCATCTCCTTCAAAGGGCCATGACTTACGTAAGATATAAGGAGACAATATAGGTTATTAATATATGACATGTGAAGGCAATTTGACCAAGTTGTAAAAGGTGGTGACTAAGTCAACAATTTCAACTAAAGAAGTAATATTTGAAGAGTTGGAATTATGATTGATTCAAGAAGCTCTTTTGGCTATTCCAAGGGCTACAATTCGTATGGCATGAGGAGGAAAAGAAAATATGTTGAATTGGTCAAATATTGCAACTAAAGTAATGTATTTGAAGAGGCAAAATTTATGATAAATCAAGGAGTATTTGTTTTGCTCTTTAAGAGCTATTTTCGGTGACAATAAAGAGAGAAAGAGATGCACATGAAAGACCAAGTAAGGAGATGAAGACTTGGTCAATAATTGTAGGCCAAGCATAAGATGATATCTTGAATACAAAGGCAAAACATTTCGGTCAAAAAGAGAGGAGGAAGGAAAGAGAAAACTTGAAGCAAATTTACCCTTAGTTAATTCACCATAAGTATATAACCAAGTGAAGTAATTTTCACCACATCTTTTATCTACTTTTGCACCAAATTTTCATTTGGACTTTGACAGATAAGAGGGGCCAAAAATCTGATCATTAAGTCATATATTTCCTCTCTCCTCAAGTCGGTTACAGCAGCAAAAACGTAGAGGAAGAAAAGCAAGGTTTTAAGGTGAGCTTAATCTTGATTTTTCACCTTCTTAACCTCATCTATGGCTCAAGTGACCTTCATGAAACTTGTTCCTCTCTTCCTTAGCTTCATTTCTATGGTTTTTGTTTTTGAAGAGGAGGAGATTTCAGCCACCTTGCAAGAACAAAAGTTGAGGAATCAAGAAAAGAACACAAGAAGAAGCAAGAGGTGAGTAAGAGCATTATGTAGATGTATACGATGCTTTAATTGGATGAGTTGTGGTGGGTTATTGTGACAGCTCTAATTTTTTTTTTTAGGGTATATTAGGGATCATGAAGCTTTCATCCTATGTATGCGCTTATATGTTGGTTTGGAGGCAAATGAGCTAAGCTTAGTGATTAGATAGTGAAGTAGTTATTTGTTGTGAAATACCCTAAAATTCTGCCAAAATAGGACATGGGGAATGAGTGGGAATTTGTTCATTTTGATGTTACCATTGTGTTCTACATGAAAAATTATGTGGGAATAGGTTTGGTTGTTGATTTTGAAGCCATTGGACACATTGGTTGAAAATTGGAAAAACTGTCAAGTGTAACTCTATGCAGGGCAGTCATTTTGTAGGGACATTTTGAATGGGCAATTGGTGTCTAAAAATTCTGAAACTTTCCAGTATTAAATTTCACATTCCAAGCTTCAAAATGGACATATAACTTGTGTCATTTAGTTTTTTGGGCTAGAAGTTCTGATTGCCCAAAGTTTGATGTCGAAACTGGATCTAATTCTGGAGCAGTGTGGAATGTTGTGTAATTCTGGAATTGTGTGGTGATTTCTGGTAGTGATTCATATTTTTCCTATGAAGAGGACTTCAAGATATTTCAATAGGCTTTGGTATCACCTCATTTTGATTTTTCTAGAATTAGTTATGATTTTTCAAAGATGTTGGAAAATTCTGGCAGATTGGTCACCTATGCGAAAATTGAAGACTTTATGGCATAATGTAATATTGTGGAACTTTGAGGTTAGAAATTAGCCTTTTAGGTTAATTGACCACTTTAGCTCCTTAGTTGACTTGATTAATTGACCATAGTGATAATCAACTTAAGTATTATAGAGATAAAACTTGGGAAAGAGATTGATGGGTTGTCCCTAACTTGGTTTACAGGATTTGATATTTTCCGTCCTCGTGAGCCCGCTGTGCCAAGAAATGTCGGGAAAGGATCAGGTAGTGACTCTCTCTCTTATACTATGTGTAATTCTCTGTATGTGTGTGTTATCACTGTTCTGTGATGAATCTTTGATGCTGCTGCAGTTACAGCTGGTGATAGCTGTCGTTTACAGCGTAGGCTTTCATTTACAACGTAGGCTGTCGTTATTGTGATTACAGCGTAAGCTGTCGTGATGTTGATTACAGCAAGAGCTGTCGTATTGTGTATACAGCCGTGAGTGCTGTCGTTTGTGGTGAAAACTAAGATTGTTGCCACTGTTGCTGTTCATGATTTATGTACATGCTTTGTGTTTATGCATTGTGTGAGTGGTTTGTTACTACTGAGATTCTCTCGAATCTCATTCTTTCCCATGACTAACATTTCATATAGGGCATGTGGCTTAAAGGTGAAGCGGCCAACCCAGAGCAATTAGGACCCTTGGGGGTATATAGTTGAATTGGAAACGTTGGTTATGTATTTTGAACTCGGGATTACTGTATATTTTGAATCAGGAACACTATATTCGATTTTGGTTGTGTAATCCCCTAGTGTATACTTATAAACCTTCAGGTTTTTATGTATAGAACCCGGGAGTTGCCGGGGATGCGGATATACACTCTGATATGATTGAATGTATATTAACTGCACAGGTAATTATATTCGAATATTGAAATTGAGACCAGGATAGGAAAAAGAGTTTTGAAAGTTTTGTAAAAAATTTTACTGTGAGACAGAAAGTTTAAAATGAGGTTAAAATATCCAATGGTCTCTAATCCGATTTAAATATGTGTTATCGAATTATAATTACGTGTTTAAAGTCAGGGGGTTACAGTGGTAGTTTCTCTATTGAGGCCACCAGCTTATTCAGCCTTTCCCCTAATTCTTCAAATGGTTTCTTGATAAAAATTGGGGAATATGCTTCAAGGTACCTAATCTGCTCCAAAACTTTTGGATTAGTAGATTTTGATATATCTATCATTCACATTGCTAATGGTTAATCTATGCAGATTTCATTCACCACATCTTTTATGCAGCTGGTTAATGTATCAACTCTGCAACAAGTGTCACCTTCATCTGGAAAGGACAAAGCCTTAAAGATGTTGAAGGAAACTTGATTATCTTAAACTTGTAAAGTTAACTTCCCCTATTTCACATCTATTAACGTTCTCCCGATTGTAAGAAATGGCCTCCCAAGAATGATAGGAATTTCTTGGTCTTCTTCCATGTAAAGTATTACGAAATTAGCTAGGAATGTGAGTTTGTCCACCTTCAAGAGAACATCTTCTATGATACCTCTTGGATGTTTTAATGATCAGTTAGCCAAAAGTAATGAAGCTATGGTTGGCTTCACCTCTCCAAGATTGAGTTTGTTGTAAACAAATAGAGGTATGAGGTTTACCCTTGCTCTAACATCACAAAGTGCTCTTTCAAAGTTACATTGACCTATGGTGCAAGGTATGCAAAAGATTCCTGGATCTGTTAGCTTTAGTGGTAATTTCTTTTGGAGAATAGCACTGCACTCCTCAGTAAGTGCAACTGTTTCTAATTCCTCAAGCTTACGCTTATTTGAAAGAATATCCTTCATGAATTTTACATAACTGGGCATTTGGGCAAGAGCATCTGCAAAAGGAATGTTGATATGTAGCTTTTTAAAAACCTCCAGAAACTTGCCAAACTGCTTGTCTAACTTTGCTTTCATGAGTCTTTGAGGATATGGAACTAGTGGTACATCTGGAGAAGGATTATCTAGAAAGCTGATTCTTCCTGTTATTATATCCTCCTCCTTCTGTTCTTCTCCATTTTCTTTCTTTTCTCCGTCATCCTTCTTCTTAATTACAAGATCTTTCAATTTTTTAGCACTCATTAGTACAACAGCCTTCACATGTTCTTTTCGGTTTCTTTCGGTGTCACTTGGTAGAGTTCGTGGTTGCCTGGAATTCAGCATATTTGCAATTTGGCCCATCTGGATCTCCAAGTTCTTTATTGAGGCTTCTTGGTTTTTGTTTGTTATATCAGTCCTAGCCATGAATTGAGATGTATTCATGGTTAGTTGAGCCAGTACATCCTCCAAATTCACTTTTTGTTGTGGTTGATTTAGTTGTTGAAAAGCTTGCTGTTGGTAGTTCCCTCATGGCTTAAATGTTTTTTGATTATTCCTCCAACTAAAGTTTGGATGATTTCTCCAACCTGGATTGTAGGTGTTTGAGAATGGCTCATCCCTTTGATTTTTGATGAAATGAGCTTGCTTTGGCATGAATGAGTGTCCTTCTTAACATTGCATGCTCACATGAGGTCCTCCATATTGATCACAAGCATTAGTAGTAGAGCTAATTACATTTGCTTGGGTTGTCAATGCTCCTACTTGCTTGGATATAGATGAAACTTGAGAAGACAAAGTTGTAAGGACATCTAGCTTGTAACCCCCTTCGTAATTATGATTCAAAATACGTATTTTAAAATGAAATAGAGACCAATAATAATCAAACTCATTTACAATCCCTTCCTTACGGAAGGGTTTTCACAAATATTTTCAAAGATTCTGCCTTACCCTGGTCTCAAATTCTACAACTCGAATATAATTACCCTGTGCAGTTACATCACTTTTACATATCAGAGTATACAACAAAATCCCGGCAACCCTCGGGTTTCATACATAAACTAAAGGTTTATAAATTCCCATTAGGGGATTACACCACTGTCTTCAAAACAACATTTATAAGATATACGGTGATCTCCCAACAAAACATGATATCCAACACCAAAATATAAATCTCCCTAAGGAGCCTTATTCGCCCTTGGTTGTCTCCTGTCCTTTGGAGCCACTTGCCCTGTCTGAAGGTTTGTCAATGGAAAGAATGAGATTTAAAAGAATCCCAGTAGTAACAAATCACTCATACCACATGTAATCACAAAGCATGCAAGAAAATCATCAAGCAGCATCACAACATAAAGCACAGCACGTAGGCTGCCACATATGCACATAATCACATAATCTCATCCCCCGTATACCATCGCCCTGAAGGCACGGTCCTCCCACCGTCAACACCGATAGGACGCGGGTGAAGGTTTCACAAATAGCCTTTTGGTTTTCACATAGTCTCATCCCCCGGATTCTACCTCCCCGAAGGTACGATCCTCCCACCGTCAACACCGATGGGCCGCAGGTGATAGACTCACAAACAATGATTAAACAAACATACCATGTATCACATATAGTATAAGGGAAAAGAGTCACTACTTTGTTCTTTCCTGACGTGCGCCGGCACAGGTTGCTTGCGATTAGGACAAATGTCGAACCCTATAAACCAAAGTCAAGGATGACAGGTTATTCTCTATTCCAAATTCTTACCTTCAGAACACTTAAAGTTAGTTATCACTTGGACTCTTTAGGTGCCTACTAGAAGCCTAGACATATGCCTAAAGGGTTGTGGAGTACTATCTCAAAGACCACCTTTTAGTGTGCATTGTAAAACGTGCTAACCACTGGGCTCGCAACTTAGTCCTAGAATTCCAAAATACAATTTAGACACTTCCATAGTGTTTCGAGGGGTTATATGACCATATTATGAAAATTTACAAAAATGCCCCCGGGGACCCGGCCCGGCTATACTTTTCCTGAAATTTTGACATGGGCTATTCTGACATATTTTCGCCCAAGGAATCCATTTCCGAACTCAAAATTATCAAATTCAGTGTCAAATTACAACATTATCCTTGGCAGCCTCACTTTAAGGGTTTTAGGGACGTTTTCGTAATTATGCTTTTTTAGCCTTTTCCGACAAAGTGACCAACTGTAACCCCACCTAATTTTCGCTCCTGAACTCAATGGAACCATCAAATCATTGAAAATCCAACTCTAACCCTTAGATCTAGACCTAGCCGATATCTTGGCATACTTTGGGAAGAATCGGTGTTTTTCGGTTTCAGCTCCGTAAACGTGTTCCTTTATACTCCTAACCACTTTATTAATCATTACATTAGGTTACAACTAACATTAAGACCCAATTTGGGCAGCATAACCCCTAGGCCATATCATTTCCAAACTTTAAAACCAATGGCAATCCGGTGAAATTTCACTGATTAAATTGCCCACAGCAGCCAGAATAAGCAATATACGAAAGTTTGGAAGTTACCTCAAGCTCCCACTAGCTTTTCCTCAAGGTGGCTGAAAACCCTAGCCTTAGAACACCCCAATTTGTTCTCCACAAACCTTGAAGAATATAGAAGAATAACTTAGGAGCGGAGTTATAGGCGTTAGTTAAGGATTTACCGAAGAAATCGACTTACCGTACAAGTTCTCTTCTCCTTCTCTCTGTAGAATTTCACACACCTTCTCTCTCTTGTTGCAGCTGAATATCACGATATTGGGCTGATGGAGGAGGTGGATGATGATTTAATATAATATAATATTATTTACTAATTGTTTACTAAATTTCCATCAATTTCGGATTTTTACAAAATTCTGGCAGATTTCTGCCCAAACTTTGAAAAATCATAACTAATTCTAGAAAAATCAAAATGAGGTGATCCCAAAGCCAATGGAAAGCTATTTAAGTCCTCTTTATTGGAAAAATATGGATCACTGCATTTAATAACCTCAAAAATACAGAATTGCACAAAAGTCCATACTACTCCAAAACAGATTCCAGTTTCCATCCCAAACTTTGGAAAATCATAACTCTTAGCTCAAAAATTGAAATGACACAAATTATATGTCTATTTTGTAGCTTGGCATGTGAAATTTAAGACTGGAAAATTTCATAATTGTTAGACACAATTTTCCTATTGAAAACGTCCATACAAATCAACTGCCCTGTACAGAGTTTCAATGGACAAGTTTCCAACTTTTGCACAATTGTTCCCAATGGTTCCAATTTCACAATAAACACTCTCCCCACACAAATTTTCACAAGGAAGCCATTGGAATCATTAAAACATCCAAATTCCCATCACTCATTCTCCAAAAGTGTTTATTCAACAATAATTACAGTCACTTTTGAAGTCATTAGCCCTTAATCGCTTTTTGGGATATTTCATTTCTCCGCCCGTAGAATAAATTTCGTCCTCGAAATTTGTCATACCACTTGAGCCATAAACCCCGGATATCGCCTACGCATGTCTGCTTCTGCCTCACACGTTGCTTCTCTCTGAGTCATTCCCTTCTAGATCACCTTCACATAGGAATGCTTCGATGTCTGAGCTGTCGTTCTTCTCGATCAATAATCTGTTCTGGCTCCTCTGCATAGGTGAAGTTGTCGTGTAACTCGACTTCTTCATACTCAACAATGTGAGATGGATCTGGTTGGTACTTCTTCAGTTGAGAAATGTGAAACACATCATGGAGTCTGCTCAAGTTTGGGGGTAGGGCTACTCGATACGCAATAGGCCCAATTCTTGCAAGAATCTCAAAGGACCTATATACCTTGGGCTCAGCTTCTTTCGCTTGATAGCTCTCCCAATGTCGGTGACTGGTGACACCCTCAAAAACACATGATCACCAACCTCAAATTCTAAAGGTCTTCTTCTCTTGTCAGCGTAGCTTTTTTGTCGACTCTGCGCTGTAAGGAGCCTCTTTCGAATGACTTGAATCTATGCTGAGGTTTGATCAATAAGATCTAGCCCATAAAGCTTCCTTTCGGACAACTCATTCTAGCACAGGGGTGATTGACACTTCCTCCCATACGGTGCCATCTGAATGCTAGCATGATAACTATTGTTGTAGGCGAATTCAGCAAGTGGAAGAAAGCGATCCCAATTCCCTTTGAAGTCGAGGACACAAGCTCGCAACACATCCTCTAATGTCTGAATGGTCCTCTCTGATTGTCCATCCGTCTGAGGATGATAAGCTGTGCTGAATCTTAGCTGAGTACCCAATACCCCATGCAAAGCTTTCCAGAATCTTGAAGTGAATCGAGGATCTCAATCGGAAATGATGTTCTTTGGTACACCATGGAGCTTCACAATTTCTCAAATGTAAATCTCTGCTAGTTTGTCCGGAGAATAACCAGCATTGATTGGTAAGAAGTGTGCCGACTTTGTTAACCGATCCACAATCACCCAGATCGCATCATAATTCCTGATTCTGGGCAATCCTACAACAAGGTCCATGGTCACACTTTCCCATTTCCATTCCGGAATCTCAGGACTTTGAAGCAAACCAAGTGGTCTCTGGTGCTCAATTTTTACCTTCTGGCAAGTGAGACACCTCACTACATATTTTGTCACATCACTCATCAAGCCCGGCCACCAATACATATACTTCATATTATAGTATATTTTGGTCATACCAGGATGAAGAGTATATTGACTCTTATGCGCCTCATCCAGAATCTTCTATCTCAACTCTACCTTTAGTGGAACACAGATTCTCTTCTGATAGCGAACCAATCCACTAGGCGATAGATCATAGCCCTGAGCTTCTCCCCGTTTAATCTAAGCTAGGTTGCGCTGTATCCAGCCATCTTGCTTCTGAGCTTCTTCAATTTCAGCTTTGAAGTCACTTTCCCCTTGGGAAACAGTATAGTTGGCATAGTTGATCTGATTCGACAAGTTCAAATCTCAAAAATCCGCTATCAATTTCCCTTCTTGTATAATCATTGCTGCCACAAGCATCGTCTTTCGACTAAGAGCATCCGCGACTACATTTGCTTTACCCGGATGATATTTGATTTCCAGGTTGTAGTCCTTAAGCAACTCCATCCAACGACGCTGTCTCATATTCAACTCTTTCTGATCAAACAAATACTTGAGACTTTTGTGGTCGCAGTACAGTTCTACCGTCACACCATACAAATAATGCCACCAAATTTTCAAAGCAAACACAATGGCCGCAAGCTCCAGATCATGGGTGGGATAGTTCATTTCATGAGGTTTGAGCTGTTGAGAGGCATAGGCCACCACATGTCCCTGCTGCATAAGGACACACCCCAATCCCTGCTTACTCGCACCACTATACACAACATAAGTCAAGCTGGGATTAGGTATAATCAATACAGGTGCCGTAGTCAATCTCTCCTTCAGCTCCACAAAGCAATTTTCACATTTCTCATCCCACACAAACGGCTGATCTTTTCTCGTGAGCTTGGTCATTGGCAAAGCAATACGGGAGAAATTCTGAATGAATCTCCGGTAGTAACTAGCAAGACCCAGAAAACTGCGTACCTCAGCAACAGTTTCTGGCCTCTTCCAGTCCAGTACTACTTCCACCTTACTGGGATCCACAGAGACCCCTTCTTACGAGATAACATGGCTTAATAATTTTACTTCTGGCAACCAAAACTCATATTTACTCAATTTGGCATAGAGCTGCTTCTCATGCAAGATGTTCAACACAATCCTCAAATGATGCTCATGCTCCTCCATACTCTTGGAGTATATCAAAATATCATCAATAAACACAACAACAAATTGATCTAGATACTGTCGAAAGACATGGTTCATGTAATCCATGAATACCGCAGGTGCATTGGTTAGCCCAAATGGCATCACCAAAAACTCATAATGCCCATACCTAGTTCTGAAAGCAGTTTTTGGAACATCTTCTGCTTTCACACGCAGCTGATGATATCCTGACCTTAGATCAATCTTTGAAAACACACATGAACCAGACAGTTGGTCTAAAAGGTCATCGATTCTTGGGAGAAGGTACTTATTCTTAACAGTAATCTTATTCAATTCTCTGTAATCAATACATAAACGTGAACTCCCATCTTTCTTTTTGACGAATAACACTGGTGCTCCCCAAGGTGACATACTGGGTCTAATCAACCCTTTCTCAAGCAATCTTCAATTTGCTTCTTTAATTTCGCCATTTCATTTGGGGCCATACGATATGGGGCCTTTGAAATAGAACCAGCTCCAGGCACAATCTCGATTGGGACATGAACTTCCTTTTCTGGAGGCAATCCACTAAGATCATCAGGAAATACCTCAGGGAATTCATTTACCATGGGTATACTGCTCAAAGTTTCTCTAGTCTCTCCTTGAATAGAAAGGAACACCATATACCCCTGGCAACCTTTCTCTAAATATTTCTCAGCTTTGGCCGTTGAAAGGAAATTCAAACTGCTATTCACATCCTAAACACTTTAAGAAATAGGATAAACTATCCTCTTGTTCCCACAATCTAATAGCACATTATTTGCCGTCAACCAATCAAAACCCAAAATGACTTCTAATTGATAGAGCGGCAGACAAATCAAATCAACAATGGATTGGTGCCCCTCCACAATTATGACACAATTTAGGTAGGCTTCGACAGCTATAGCCTTGACACCCATTAGCATCGACACAACTAAATCAAAGGGAATTTTATGTACATGCATACCCTGGCGCTTCACGCAATCATAAGCAATGAAAGAGTGACTCGCACCCGAATCAAACAACGCTTGTAACACATTACCATCAAGGAGAATTTTACCTTGAATAAGATCAGGGGACTTTTGGGATTCCTCATGAGTCATGGCGAATACTCGACCCTGAGTCCTCAATTGCTGCTCTGCCTGAGGCCGCCGACAATTTCTAGAAAGATGGCCTGGTTGCTTGCAATTAAAACAGATTTTTTCGCCCCGACAATTTCTACCATAGTATGTCTTGTTGCAATGGCTACATACCCATTCTGTCAAAGATTTCTGGGGCTCCCGATCTCTAGGCTGGTAGGGCTTCTTACTAGTACCCCGGGACAAAGAAGATCCCTGGCCCTTCTGCTTCTGGGAAGTATTACCCTTACTGGGTTCACTAAGATTACCAGGAGCTTTGGCAGGATACAATTCCCTAAAATTTTTTTCTGTGATTCTACACTCTTCCACTGCCTTGTTAAAGTTGGTGAACAAGTATGTAGCTAACATTTTCCTCAGCTCTCGTCGCAGACCATTAATAAGCATGTCTGCACTCAACTCTTCATTATTTGCCTTCTGAAGATAAGAAGAATACCGAGACAAACAGATAAAATGGGACAGATAGTAATCAAAGGTCTCCGTGTCTTCTTGTCTGATGTTCAAAAATTCAATTTCCTTCTCGAGCCGTACTGATTTGGGAAAGTATTTCTTATTGAATTCTTGTTGAAACAATTCCCAAGTCAACGATAAATTTTTGCTTTTCAACGTTAAGGCAATGTTCCGCCACCAACGATCTGCATCCCCCTCGAGCTTATAAACTGTAAGACGTGGCTTCACCTCATCCGGGCACCCAAGGACCTCAAATATCATTTCCAGCCTGTTCAATCAATCTTCAGCTACTTGGGGATCAAATCTCCCTCTGAACGCTGGAGGCAAGTGCTTACAAAATCTTGAAACCCAAAATTGCAGATCTCTTTCCTCTCTAATTGGAACTCCATGCGACTCCTGGTTTGGTCCGGCGTGAGGAGATGACTCAAGTGGTCGTATCGACCCTTCCGCAGTTTCTTCCCTATGAGTCCCCTCCTGGGTCTCCTCTTGTGTGGATTAACCCTGACCCTCATTTCTTTTAGCCTTATCTTCTCTAAGCTCCTATCTCAGCTCAGCAATCATGTCCCTCTGATCTTTAATCAGACCCATCAATTCTTGCATCGGGTCCGGTGGATTATCATTGACCACCTCCACCTCAGGGTCTACTTGCTGAGTATTGGGGCGTCCTCTAGTTTTCTTCATTCTACAAATAACTTACCCCATTAATATAGCAACAATAGTATGCACATATATTCACAAGTCTTGTATATATCCATATCAATAGAACGTACATGTGCATACACAACAATTATTCACAAATGATCTTCTATCCCTAAAGCCCACTAAGGGATCTATCCTAACAACTCTACCCTTGCCAGGAACTACAGCTCTGATACCAAAAATGTAACCCCCTTTATAATTATGATCCAAAATACGTATTTTAAAATGAAATAGAGACCAATAATAATCAAACTCATTTACAATCCCTTCCTTACGAAAGGGTTTTCACAAATATTTTTAAAGATTCTACCTTACCCTGGTCTCAAATTCTACAACTCGAATATAATTACCCTGTGCAGTTACATCACATTTACATATCAGAGTATACAACAAAATCCCGGCAACCCTCGAGTTTCATACATAAACTAAAGGTTTTTAAATTCCCATTAGGGGATTACACCACTGTCTCCAAAACAACATTTATAAGATATACGGTGATCTCCCAACAAAACATGATATCCAACACCAAAATATAAATCTCCCTAAGGAGCCTTATCCACCCTTGGTCGTCTCCTTTCCCTTAGAGCCACTTGCCCTGTCTGAAGGTTTGTCAATGAAAAGAATGAGATTCAAAAGAATCCCAGTAGTAACAAATCACTCATACCACATGTAATCACAAAGCATGCAAGAAAATCATCAAGCAGCATCACAACATAAAGCACAGCACGCAGGCTGCCACATATGCACAAAATCATATAATCTCATCCCCCGTATACCATCGCACCGAAGGCACGGTCCTCGCACTATCAACACCGATGGACCGCGGGTGAAGGTTTCATAAATAGCCTTTTGGCTTTCACATATAGCCTTACAGCTTTCACATAGTTTCATCCCCCGGATTCCACCACCCCGAAGGTACGATCCTCCTACCGTCAACACTGATGGGCCGCAGGTGATAGACTCACAAATAATGATTAAACAAACATACCATGTATCACATATAGTATAAGGGAAAAGAGTCACTACCTTGTTCTTTCCTGACGTGCGCCAGCACAGGTTGCTTGCGATTAGGACAAATGTCGAACCCTATAAACCAAAGTCAAGGACGGCAGGTTATTCTCTATTCCAAATTCTCACCTTCAGAACACTTAAAGTTAGTTATCACTTGGACTCTTTAGGTGGCTATTAGAAGCCTAGATACATGCCTAAAGGGTTGGGGGGTACTATCTCAAAGACCACCTTTTAGTGTGCATCGTAAAATGTGCTAACCACTAGGCTCGCAACTTAGTCCTAGAATTCCAAAATACAATTTAGACACTTCCATAGTGTTTCGAGGGGTTATATGACCATATTATGAAAATTTACAAAGATGCCCCCAGGGACCCGACCTGGCCGTACCTAGTCGGCTGTACTTTTCCTGAAATTTTGACATGGGCTATTCTGACATATTTTCGCCCAAGGAATCCATTTCCAAACTCGAAATTATCAAATTCAATGTCAAATTACAACATTACCCTTGGCAGCCTCACTTTAAGAGTTTTAGGGGTGTTTTCGTAATTATGGTTTTTTCGGCCTTTTCTGAAAAAGTGACCAACTGTAACCCCATCTAATTTTCGCTCCTAAAAACAATGGAACCATCAAATCATTGAAAATCCAAGTCTAACCCTGGCCAAAATCTTGGCATACTTTGGGAAGAATCGGTGTTTTTCGGTTTCGGCTCCGTAAACGTGTTCCTTTCTACTCCTAACCACTTCATTAATCATTACATTAGGTTACAACTAACATTAAGACCCAATTTGGGCAGCATAACCCCTAGGCCATATCATTTCCAAACTTTAAAACCAATGGCAATCCGGCAAAATTTCACCGATTAAATTGCCCACAACAGCCAGAATAAGCAATATATGAAAGTTTGGAAGTTACCTCAAGCTCCCACTAGCTTTTCCTCAAGGTGGCTGAAAACCCTAGCCTTAGAACACCCCAATTTGTTCTCCACAATCCTTGAAGAATATAGAAGAATAGCTTAGGAGCGGAGTTATGCGCATTAGGTAAGGATTTACCGAAGAAATCGACTTACTGTACAAGTTCTCTTCCCCTTCTCTCTCTAGAATTTCTCACACGTTCTCTCTCTTGTTGCAGCTGAATATCACGGTTTTGGGCTGATGGAGGGGGTGGATGATGATTTAATATAATATAATATTATTTTATAATTATTTACTAAATTTCCATCAATTTCATATTTTTACAAAATTCTGGCAGATTTCTGCCCAAACTTTGAAAAATCATAACTAATTCTAGAAAAATCAAAATAAGGTGACCCCAAATCCAATGGAAAGATATTTAAGTCCTCTTTATTAGAAAAATATGGATCACTGCATTTAATAACCTTAAAAATACAGAATTGCACAAAAGTCCATACTACTCCAAAACAGATTCCAGTTTCCATCCCAAACTTTGGAAAATCATAACTCTTAGCTCAAAAATTGAAATGACACAAATTATATGTCCATTTTGTAGCTTGGCATGTGAAATTTAAGACTGGAAAATGTCAGAATTTTTAGACACCATTCACCTATTGAAAACGTCCATACAAATCGACTGCCCTGTACAGAGTTTCAATGGACAAGTTTCCAACTTTTGCACAATTGTTCCCAATGGTTCCAATTTCACAATAAACACTCTCCCCACACAAATTTTCACAAGGAAGCCATTGGAATCATTAAAACATCCAAATTCCCATCACTCATTCTCCAAAAGTGTTTATTCAACAATAATTACAGTCACTTTTGAAGTCATTAGCCCTTAATCGCTTTTTGGGATATTACACAGCTCGTATACTCCAAGTGCTTTCTTTGAATTGCTATATTCAGAAGGCCATTGATATGCATTGGCTGCCATCTCCTTAAGTAGATTGTAAGCATCATCTATATTTTTTCCTATTAAAGATCCTCCAGCTATAGCATCTACAAGAATTCTGGAGATGTGCATCATCCCACTATAGAAAGTTTGCATTTGCTAATAATTTGGTAACCCATGATGAGGACATCTCCTTAGCAACTCCTTATATCTTTCCCATGCTTCACAAAAGCTTTCTTGTTCATGCTAGGTAAATGAGGCAATTTCTTTCCTCAATTTAGCGGTTTTTGCTAAAGGAAAGTATTTCTTCAAAAATTTCTGCACCATGATCTCCCATGTAGTTATGCTTCCCACTGGTAATGATTGTAACCAACTCCTAGCCTTATCCCTGAGTGAGAAAGGGAAAAGTTTAAGTCTAATGGCGTTATCAGTAACACCATTATGCTTGAATATGTCACAGATTTCTAGGAAGCTGGCTATATGTGCATTAGGATCTATTGGCAAACCACCAAACTGATTTGCTTGCATCATCTGGATAATTGCAAGCTTGATTTCAAAGTTGTTAGCTACTACTGGTGGTCTCCTAATTCTAGAGTTTGTCTCCATGACTGTTAGTGTTGCATAGTCACGGAGTGTTTTGGTATATGTTCTTTCTCCCCCCGAATTTGCCATTGGATTGCTTGAGAAAAAGCCCTAGGGGTCATATTTCACTTAACAAATTCCGGATTGAATCACTTATCTATTTTAGCCCAATTTATTCCACATGATTGATAGTCAAGTTTCCCTAATTTAATTACTAGCCTCTTTTAAGGTCAAGCAATTCTATAATTAATTGCTAATCCAATATATTCCTATATGAATGTAAGCAATTAATTATGCATTAAAATTTATGGTACTCTATAAGACTACGGAACTCAAATAAATATATTCCTATTTCATATGCAAGTTATGGTTTTAATTATAGGGTCTACACACATGTATTTCTTTCCGGTCTCAACATATATATTGAAATTATTCAAAAGATGGCCAATCAAATTAAAGCATTAAGAATAATAATTAAAACTCAATCATGAAGGAAAAATTAAAACTATATTTAATAAGTTAAGATTCAATCTATTATTAGTAAGCTACGTCATCTCCCTAGGAAAATGAAAATTTTAGCTTATGATAAAATTAAAAACAAGACAAACATAAATTAACATTATATAAACTAGAAAGAAATCCTCATAAATACTGCATAAACTTGAATATTAAATTCTCAAACAAAAATATACAACCAAAAGATGCATGAAAAATGGAAAAATCTAGATATCCCTTTAGGAGGTAAAACCTTCCATGTAGGTGGCATGCAAAAAGTAATACAATCCTAAAGCCTTCCAAGATGGAGGCATGCAAAAAGTAATACAATGCATAAAATTAACTCTAAAATGGTGTATGTAGAGAGGAGAGGAAAGTAATGGATATGAAATGGTTGTATGTGAAGAAGAGAATAGAGTAATGGATATGAATTAGTGTGTCAAATGTGAAGGAGAGGGTGGCTATATATAGGGAAGAATGGAGTAGGGTAGATGAAGTGGTAGATGAAATAGTAGATAGAATGTGCTAGATGAAGTAGTATATGAAAAGAAAGATGAAATGGTAGATGAAATGTGGTAGATAAAATATGGTAGATGAAGTAATAGATGAAAAGGAAAATGAAGTAATAGATGAAATGTGGTAGATGAAGTAGTAGGTGAAAAGGAAGATGAAGTGGTAGATGAAATGGTTAGTGGAATGGTAGATGATTCCCGCTCTCAACTTCCAAGCAAAATTCAAAACCCTTAGAGATAGAACTGGATTTTGGTCTCAACATAAAAGTTGTAGAGCTTTTTCTTAGCTTTTTAACCATATGAAGAACATTCCAATCCAACATGTAGAGCTCCAGATATTGCCTCAAAACTGAAAGGGGTCTAATTTAGTATTTTTCAAGAAATTTATTTTATGCCAAAATCATTATTTATTTATTAATTACACCCAAATTTATTAAATTAAGTTCAAATATCATCCACAAAATCATCATATAAGGGAAAATTAATATGCAAATATTTTACTTATCAAGTACTTTCTGCATGTAATGATTATCAAATTTGTCACAAATTTGTCACTTACTCCTTCAATGAATGCATGATAGCTTACGACATTCCTTAGAGTAAAATCCTTTACAATAAGACAATGACATCTTGTTGTGAGTGCTGGAGTAAGTTTAAGACAAGTTTGACGAACAATTACATTCATATCGAGGTGAAAGATGGTGAGCCTTATCCTACTCCATGCAGCAAGTATTCATATATTGGTGAAGCGACTTGGCAAGAATTTTTTCGGCTTCAGACTACTCTAGAAGCTTTAGTGAGTTTACTTATTTTGCATTGTAGTTACTTATCAATAGTTCCCAATGATTGTAACCCTTTTTTAAAAAAAATTTCTTATTCGCAAGCAAAAAGGCAAAAAGCATAAGAGAGTGGTAGAAAGAATGATTGCCCTCATACAATGTCTCATAGGGGTTATGCAAAGGCTGAAAAGACTTGTTGGTGGCCAAATAGAAGAGATTAGAAGAAGCATCTTAATCCGATCCTTCTATTCTTCTTTCTCCACCTTCTCCGATTCATCGAGAAGAAAAATGGTTGTGTGCTCACCAAAAAAGGAGTAGGTGTTGTACGAGTAAACAATCACATATATGTTGGAAATTGTGCCTTAAGGGCCAATAATTGTACTTTGAACATTATTATTTTAATTAAATTTCTCCATTCTGTTATCATATTATTTGCATGTTAACTGTGATAATTGTATCCTTGGATAATTCATAAAGATTGTCCTAAAATGTCCCTGGTCGGTCATCTATGCGGGAGCAGAGATGAAACAACACCAGTATGACTTTGATAAGATATGGAGATACGAATCAAAGTCTTAGGTACTTGTAAGAGTACACGGTACTGGACCGACCCACTATGAGAAAGCTACATGGATCAAGTCATAAGCTTTCCTCATGTA
Organism: Inga leiocalycina; assembly: GCA_963242795.1. Lineage (NCBI taxonomy): Eukaryota > Viridiplantae > Streptophyta > Magnoliopsida > Fabales > Fabaceae > Inga > Inga leiocalycina. Next base: position 49,561,307 of record OY725323.1, read on the forward strand.
TAATCACGTCACAATGCCCTTAGACCTGAGGTCATCATGGATTCCTACATAAGAGTTGCTAAGCTTTGAACTAGTCAAAAGTTACTTTTGACCGGGTGATGATAAAGGATACGATTGGGCTTAGTGGTTTTTCATGCAGAGGAATATGAATGATCAAGTTGGAATTTGTCCCTCACATTAGTAGAAAGATATTACTGGGCCCCTCGATGAGTGAGTCTAAGAAATGTATGGCCATACTATGATGAAAGGAGTTTCTGTCTCTGTTATTAGGCTACTCAGGAATCGAGAAAGTAATGGTCAGGAATAAGAGGATGACATTATCCATGCCTTATCCTTGATTGATATATCGTGTGACAAAAGGGATGTGACATGGTTGTATGACAAGTTGCATCGTGATAACGATCCTCATATGAATTGGGTAGTCGTAATGTCTTGCTAGAGGCCGCTTGTGACTTTTGGGTTAGTATAGTTATTGGCCCACTGCCAACTTCATATGGGCCTACAGGGTCGCACACAAGAATGGTCCAACACGAGATAATGTTTAATTTAGGGTGGATGAATTTTATATTTATATATATATATAATATAAAATTCATTAATAATATTATATAGATATATATATTTTTGAAATATATATCTTATATATATATATGTATGTATATATGTTATATGATAATATTATATTGTGTTATTTTTAAATTTAATTTATTAAGATATATTAAATTTAATAACTAACATGATAGAGATATAGTATCTCATATTTAATTTATGAAGATAAATTAAATCTAATGGCTCTTTATTTGGATTAAATAAATAGGTTAAATTAAAACTATTGGACAGATTTAATTTAAACTGAATTTATTTAATTAGCTCATCAAGATCATTAATTGCTATTTAATTTCAAAATTAATGATGATTAATTTTGAAATTTGAAAATAGCCCTCATAGGTTATAAACTTGATAGAGCAGATATATTCATATGCACATGAGAATTGAGAGCCGCAAGTGAAACCCTAGGAGACATTAGAGGCGCTAGCACGCAGTCTCGGTTGGAGAGCATTCATGTGGATATCGGTAGAGGGAGCGGACCTGATGTGTTAGCTTCTAGAGATCATGAAAACTTTGAATCATCAAAAGGTATGAATCCTTCCAACTTGGTTTAAACGCCGTTGATAGATCCTCGATTAGGATCGATGAAAATTTTAAAATTCTTCCGCTGTGCCTACCGATCCTAACAGTGGTATCAGAGCCAGATCAATTGTGCGTTTAAACTGAGTTTATGTTCTTATAAATGTGATATATATGGGATGTGTACGTATGTTTATAAGAAACACTCGAATATGCATGTGATTTGGTTAATACGAAACAAAATTATTTAGAAAGATGTGATATTGTAATTCTGTTGATTTTCATTTTCGTTTAAATTGAATCTTGAAATTGTTTCATTTTCGGTTTTGAATCATGTATGTGATTTTTATTTTGAACAAGCATGAAATTGGGTAGGGTACCTAAGATCATAGTTGGCAGTAATCAAATCGGGTCTAGGTTCGGATATCTATTCAGGTAATAGGGATCTGAACTATGGGGAAGACAATTTGGATTAGAAGCGTTCTGGGATAATTTGGATCAATTAGCAGGACTGTCATGACCACCTCTGCGCAGCGCAATATAATCTGATCACGACATTTATTACTTTTCATATTGTATGAATTCTTGTTATGGTTTATTATTTATTCTTGTTTGGGTATGGTGAACAACATGGCTTTAGAATTTTACAAAGGTTGTAATATTTAAATACGGCGTGCGTGCCGTGCCTTTCTCTAAATACTCTCGATGTACATTCTCTTCTCATCTCACTCCCCTCGAATGTTTAAACGAGGTTTCTCTCAATGTATTTCTTTTTTTTTAGAGAAGTCCTCTTATTGGCTTGGGAGGATTTTAGGTTAGGTAAGCCATGTTGTGTCACGTTTAAATTATGCTTTTGATAAGATCATTGCATGATTACTTTTATGTTTATATGTATTTATCTATATGAGATACAACCACGATTCCGTCCATATAAACAAAACTAATTAATTAAGCCCTCTAAATCAAATCTTAAGTAATAATGCCGTCAATTAATGAATACTTGTCAAAACCTAGATCGTTCAATTGTGGAAACCACCAAAGTAGATGCACTTGAGTTATCTTGATGGGACAAGCTTGAGTAATGGTGCTGCTCATAATATTCATTATTGTTTTGACTTAATTGAGGTTAACAAAACGGTTTTGAATCTCAAGGCATTAGATGGGGTTAAAGATGCCAGATCATATGATGATTAAATCCCATAAAGATCTAAGAGTTACATGTGATGTAATTGGTAAATAGGTTACCTACCTAAATAACTTGAATTTAAGTGTCTTGCCAAAGCGGACTTAAGTTTAAGCCAAATATGGATCTTAGCCCACTAATTATTATATTGAGGGTTGTTAATTTAGTGGGAGATTACTAACTAACTTTGCATATTTTAATTGTAGAATCATGTCAACTAGTAATACTGCTACACTTTCGTTGTGACCGGTCCTTGAGAAGGACAAACTCAATAGGACAAACTTTCTTGACTGGTTCAGGAACTTGAGAATTGTTCTCAAGCAGGAAAGAAAGGCTTATGTCCTAGATCAACCCATTCCTGAGGAGCCTACAACCAATGCTCCAAGAGCTTAGAGAGATGCTTACACAAAGCATAAGGATGACTCTGTGGATGTAGGTTGCCTGATGCTTGCCATTATGGTTACAGAGCACCAAAGAGATCTAGAACTCATTGAGGCTCATGAGATAATTGTACATCTCAAGGAAATGTTCCAGCAACAGGCAAGGCAAGAAAGGTATGAGACCATAAAAGCCTTACATTCCTGCAAAATGGCTGAAGGTGCATCAGTTAGTACTCATGTGTTAAAGATGAAAGGCTATATTGATCACCTTGAGAGGCTTGGATTTCACATGAGCCAGGAGTTAGCTACGGATTTGATCCTCAACTTACTCTCGGAGAGTTATGACCAGTTTCTTATGAACTACAACATGAACAACATAGAGAAATCAATTTCTGAGCTGCATGGGATGCTCAAAACTACTGAGCAAAGCATTAAGAAAAAGCCTAGCATAGTTTTGATGGTTCAGAAAGGAAAGGGTATGAAAAAGAAAGGGAAGGGAAAATGGAAGGGTAATGGCTCAGGTGGTAAGACCAAAGAGTCAAACAAGCCTGACACCAAGCCTACACCCAAGAAGGCAAAGCCTCCAAAGGAAGGAGTTTGCTACTTCTGCAATGAACCCGATCATTGGAAGAGGAATTGCAAACTCTACCTGGAAGATCTGAAAAAGAACAATAAGGATAGCGAGGCTATCGCTTTAGGTATTTATGTTATAGACATTCATTTTTCTACTTCCTCTACATGGGTATTAGATACTGTATGTGGTTCTCACATTTGTACAAATGTGCAGGGTCTAAAGGACAGTGGAAAGCTGAATAAGGGTGAGGTGGACCTACAAGTTGGAAAAAGAGCAAGAGTTGCTACTTTAGCCGTAGGCACTTATAAATTAGTTCTGCCTAGTGGCCTTTTGTTAGTTTTGAACAATTGCTATTATGTTCCTGCTTTGAGTAGTAATATTGTTTCTCTTTTTTATTTGGATAAGGAAGGTTATACTTCCGTTACTAGGAATGGTAAATGTTCTATTTATCATAATGACATTTTCTATATTGATGGTGATTTGCATGTTGGTCATTATATATTAAATTTCGAACATCCTAATAATGGGAATATCTATAACGTAACTACTAAGAGGATAAAATCAAACGATTTGAATTCGACCTACCTATGGCATTGTCGTCTAGGCCACATAAATGAGAAAAGCATTTCTAAACTCCATCAAGATGGATTTCTAAACTCGTTTGATTTTGAATCATATGATACATGCAAATCTTGCTTATTAGGAAAGATGACTAAGGCACCTTTTACTGGGCACAGTGAGAGGGCTACTGAATTGTTGGGCCTCATACATACAGATGTATGTGGACCATTAAATATAACTTCCAGAGGAGGTTATGTCTACTTCATTACATTTATAGATGACTTTAGTAGATATGGCTATATCTATCTAATGAAACATAAATCTGAATCTTTTGAAATGTTCAAAATATTCCAAAATGAAGTACAAAACCAACTTGGTAAAACAATTAAAGCACTTCGATCTAATCGAGGTGGTGAATATTTGAGCCAAGAATTCATTGACCATCTTAGGAGTTATGGGATAATCTCACAATTGACTCCTCCAGGAACACCATAATGGAATGTCGTTTTTGAATAGAGGAATCGAACACTATCAGATATGGTTTGATCTATGATGAGTCAATCAGATCTTCCACCATCCTTTTGGGGACATGCCCTAGAGACAACTGCGTTCACACTAAATCGTGTTCCATCTAAGGAAATTGAAAAGACACCATATGAGATATGGACTGGAAAGAAACCAAGTTTATCTTTTCTCAAAATCTGGGGATGTGAGGTATATGTTAAGCAACAAGCCTCTGATAAATTAGCACCCAGATCCATAAAGTGCCTTTTCATGGGGTATCCTAAAGAAACGAAAGGATACTATGTCTACAATCCCACTGATGATAAAGTGTTTGTTATTCAAAATGGAAAGTTTCTAGAAAGAGAGTTTGTCTCTAAAACAACTAGTGGGAGTAATGTACATCTCAAAGAAATTCGAGAGCCACAAGATGGTACAGAACCACAAATGGAAATTAGAGAAGACTCACAACAAGTTGCTGAGCCTTCTCAAGTAACACAAGGTCCATGAAGATCTGATAGGACACAGTATCAGCCTCAGAGATATGGATTTCTGATTACTAAAGGCCGTGATGTGTTGCTCATTGAGCAAAATGAGCCCACCACCTATTGAGAAGCCATAGTGGGACCAAACTCTGAGAAATGGCTAAATGCCATGAAGTCTGAAATGCAATCCATGTACGACAATCAGGTATGGACCTTAGTCAATCCACCTGAAGGTGTAAAAACTATTGGGTGCAAATGGGTTTTCAAGGAGAAAACTGACATGGATGGCAATGTAAATGTCTTCAAGGCATGACTGGTTGCAAAAGGATTCACTCAAACTCATGGTGTAGACTATGATGAAACCTTTTCCTAAGTTGCAATGGCCAAATCAATCAGAATCATTCTTGCCATTACAGCATATTATACTATGAAATATGGCAGATAGATGTCAAAATAGCCTTCCTTAATGGAAAGCTGCTTGAGGATGTGTACATGACACAACCTGAAGGTTTTGTGCGTCTAGATAACTCTGGTAAAATTTAAAAGCTTCAAAGATCCATTTATGGATTGAAGCAAGCATCTTGGAGCTGGAATCATCGTTTTGATGAAGTAGTCAAAGAGTTTGGATTCATTCAAAACATCGATGAACCTTGTGTTTACAAGAAGATTAGTGGGAGCATAGTTGAATTTCTAGTGCTTTATGTAGATGACATCCTACTCATTGGGAATGATATTCCTACCTTGCAGAGTGTCAAGTTTTGGTTAGGAAAGTCCTTTTCAATGAAAGACTTAGGTGAAGCCACCTATATCCTAGGAATTAGGATCTATAGGGATAGATCCAAAAGACTTATAGGCCTAAGTCATAGCATATACATAGACAAGATACTGTATAGGTTCAGTATGCAGGATTCTAAAAGGGGATACATGCCCATGTCTCATGGCATCCATCTTAGCACGGATCTATGTCCTAGTACACCTGATCAGCGAGATCACATGAGTAAGGTTCCATATGCCTCGGCCATTGGATCCATCATATATGCCATGCTATGTACTCAACCAGACGTCTTATTTTCCTTAAGTATGACCAGCAGATACCAACAAGATCCTGGTAAGGGTCATTGGACTGCCGTCAAGAATATCCTAAAGTACTTAAGAACGACTAAGAACTTATTTTTGGTCTATGGTGGATTGGATGATAAGCTCTGCGTAACCGGTTACACAGATGCAAGTTTCCAAACTGACCAAGACGACCTTAAATCGCAATCTGGATATGTATTCCTCCTGAATCGTGGAGCAGTAAGCTGGAAGAGCTCTAAGTAGAGCACTATAGTAGATTCTACAACAGAAGCTGAGTATATAGCAGCATCAGATGCAGTTAAAGAAGCTGTTTGGATTAGAAAGTTCATTACTGAACTAGGGGTGGTGCCTACCATCTCAAATCCAATAGATTTGTTTTGTGACAATAGCGGTGCTATTGCACAGGCCAAGGAGCCTAGGTCACATCAAAGGACCAAGCATATACTCAGTCGATTTCATCTTATTAGAGAAATCAATGATAGAGGTGATATAAATATATGCAAAGTAGCAGGAGAAGATAATGTTGCTGATCCTCTTACTAAGCCACTTGCATAGGCAAAGCATGAGCGTCATGTTAGGGCAATGGGAATTAAGCAAATTAATGATTGCACCTAGGGCAAATGGGAGGATGTTGGAAATTGTGCCATAAGGGCCAATCATTGTACTTTGAACATTATTTTAATTAAATTTCTCCATTATGTTATCATATTATTTGCATGTTAACTGTGATAATTGTATCCTTGGATAATTCATAAAAATTATCCTAAAATGTCCTTGGTCGGTCATCTATGCGGCCTACAGGGTTAGTATAGTTATTGGCCTACTGCCAACTTCATATGGGCCTACAAGGTCGCACACAAGAATGGTCCAACATGAGATAATGTTTAATTTAGGGTGGATGAATTTTATATTTATATATGTAATATAAAATTCATTAATAATATTATATAGATATATATATTTTCGAAATATATATCTTATATATATATGTATATATATTATATGATATTATTATATTTAATAATATTATATAGATATATATATTTCCAAAATATATATCTTATAAATATATCTATGTATATATATGTTATATGATAATATTATATTGTGTTATTTTTAAATTTAATTTATTAAGATATATTAAATTTAATAACTAACATGATAGAGATATTGTATCTCAGATTTAATTTATGAAGATAAATTAAATCTAATGGCTCTTTATTTGGATTAAATAAATAGGTTAAATTAAAACTGTTAGACAGATTTGATTTAAACTGAATTTATTTAATTAGCTCATCAAGATAATTAATTGTTAATTAATTTTAAAATTAATGATGATTAATTTTGAAATTTGAAAATAGCCCTCATAGGTTATAAACTTGATAGAGCAGATATATTCATATGCACATGAGAATTGAGAGCCGTAAGTGAAACCCTAGGAGACATTAGAGGCGCTAGCACGCAGTCTCGGTTGGAGAGCATTCGTGTGGATACCGGTAGAGGGAGCGGACCTGATGTGTTAGCTTCTAGAGATCATGAAAACTTTGAATCATCAAAAGGTATGAATCCTTCCAACTTGGTTTAAATGCCGTTGATAGATCCTCGATTAGGATCGGTGAAAATTTTAAAATTCTTCCACTGTGCCTACCGATCCTAACAGTATAGTAGGTGAAAAAATTGTAAGTATATATCGTTGTTGTTATTAATTACATAAGAAATGTATTTCATTACTTATGTTTGTTATTTTGTATTATCTTACAAGAGGAACTTAGAAAAAAACAAGCTGAGGGATCGTTTAGGTTGGAGGGCATGATGATATCTTGACATTGCTACTGGCAAATATGTGCATCCAGGGCGTGTCAAGTGAGTTAGAGGAGGGTAGGCATAAGGGATTACTTTGGATCCCCTTCATGCCATTCCTCAAGCATCGTGACTAGGGAGGAATTGGAGCATATGTCGGCCACTACAAAAGCGAAAGCAAGGGCCAAGACAGAAGCATCATTTGTTGCACTATTAGACACCCAGTTGAGCAAGATGAAAGAGGAAATAATGGTGTTTATGAGCTCAAGACAAGATACTAGTACTCCCCAGGCATAATTGCTTGCTCCTAATAAGCATAGCACTAAAGGGAGTTGTTCTAATATTAGGCAGTCATCAGAGGGTCTTGCTAGAGAAATTACTGACCCTTGTGACATTTTTGTCTAGGATACTCTGAGACAGTTAGTGACACGGGGGAGTGTGCATAATTTAGGATCAACTATCTACCACCAACAAATGAAAGATGATCAAGTCACAATGTTAGTTGAAGAGGTTATCATTGCAGATGCACTTGTCGCTATCCTTTCTAATGATTTTAAGATTGTGAGCAATGTCTTGGGTGCTTTCATCTTGTGGCCAAAGAACCTTGTTTCTGTTCGAGCTGAGGAAAGCCAATCAAAGCCCTAACAAGTCCAGCTCCATTCACTTAAGAAGTTTTATAGCCTCCATTGAATATCAAGCAATAAGTAATTCTGATGGCATAAGATACATCATTTCAAACAAGAGAATGGCCTACGGATTCATTTGTTGGCAAGTCAGGGGTAAAATGCTTTCTTGAGAGGGATAATTTAATGTCCCTGGTAGCTCATAGACAAAATCTTACGATTGCGATTGTCCAACTATTCTTAATGTAACTATCTTCTTCAATTTAAAGTAAATATTTTAAAATTGTTGCCGTTTACCTTTGATTTGTGTGCTTGCATTATTATAGGTACATTAATCGTAGGTTGTCTTCTCTGGCAATAGCGATAAATTTGGATTCCTCTGCCCAATTCAAATCCGAGGAAAAGGAACCACTGCTGCTATCAGACATACTTATCAGAAAGGCTTAGTTAAACCGTAACTGATTGTTTCTGGGTTCCATATGTGCATGGGTAAGAAATAAAATTATATTTCATAATATATATAATGCTTTATGTTTGCTTCATATTCTTCTCTTTTTTTCAGTGATCATTTGCAATTGGTTCTTCTATGTAAGAATAGTTACACTATCATCCTCTTATGCTCCCTCCACTTCAAACCAGGGAATAACTTGAAAAAGACCATGAACTTGTAAGTTTTCTTTCATTATTACCTTTTGTGTGCAAAGTTTATGGAATTTGTGTAAAATAAGTAACCTCAGTGATTTTGATGATAGGGCTATGTAGACATTCCTACACACTGCTTGTGGTAAGCATGTTTAGGATTTAAAAGACCCTACATGGATCATGCCAAATGTTAGTATATACTGGTTTGTTTTAAGAGCATGTTAAATAAGCCCTGCTTTTATACTTGTTTTAATGATATCATATTCTTTTTCAGAGCCGTAGGCAACCACCAGGGTCCAACATATGTGGTTTTTGTGTTTTGAGACACAATTACAATATTATCACTCTACGCATGACTAATTTTACTAAAGCAGTAAATGTATATTTTAGAGCTTTTATATTACTTTATTGTTTTTAAGTTACCAAGTTAATGTTTTGTTTGGCTTTGGTGTTATAGATGTTTGAACTTGTTGATCCCTTTCTTGAATATGATAATGATTTCATTTGTAGATATTGCGCTGAATTCATCTATGAGCTTTATCAACATAGTAAGTCTTTTAATCAAATGTTACATTGTACATTGTTCTCATACGTATTGCTTCTGCTATATGAATTTCCAACTGGATTTATGTATCTGGGTAGGACAATTTCTGGGATATGGGTGATACAGGTATGGGATTTGATGGACTAATACAGGCATGGGATTTGAGGAATTTTCTGCTATTTCTTGTATCAGTCCTTGAATTTTATTATTGCATTGTCATTCAAAGCTTGGCATCCATTTCTGAGCAAATTCTTCTATTTGGACATTCCTTCATATTGCACATTGAAATTGATACATAAGCTGAGTTTTAGGTCTAGACAGTTCTTAAGTGCATTTTCAAGTTCATGGAATCTGATTTAAGCTTGTCACTTGATTTCCCAAATTGAACTGATTGGTAAATCATGTATATGAATTAGTATTGCTGCAATTTGCAAAAATTTGATTCTAACCAATGGAAATTCATTATTGCTTGTTTTGATGTTGAACCTTGATATCTTGTAAGATTTCACCAAATGTTAGCTAAATCATTTGATTTGTGGCTAAAAATTAAGTGTTCTTGCTGCTATCACCTACACTTTTATTTGTGCTTCCTGCTGTCACTGCTTTTATTAAATCTGTGTTACATTGTTGCTTCTATGGAATATGGGATAGATGTTGCTGAAATGGCTTGCTTGGTTGAGTTAATTTGTAAGAGGACCTTTTTTAAAGAAAAAAATAAACTTTTTAGACCCGTTATAGTTACAACCAGTCTAAAAATTAGCTAAAATCGGTCTTCAAAGTCACTTTTTAGACGGGTTGTAAATACAACCGATCTAAAAACTATGACTTTTCATACCGTTTTTTACAATCGGTATAAAAAAACAGACTTTTTAGACAGGCTGTAAACTAATATAATCCCCAACCGGTTTAAAAAGTCTTTTTTAACAAATCTAAGTCATTTTTCTACTAGTGGTATGATTTTGCCAACAAAGCACAAAATTAATTATTTTTCAATTAATTGAGGTTAAATTTAATTAATTAAGGAAATTAAAGAGGAAATATGTATTTGGAATATTTTGGTCAAATAAATATGGATTTATGGAGAAATTGCAAAACATGTACAAATTGGACAAAAATGTGACATAATGTGTACATGTAATTTGAAGCAAGTTATGAAGCCAAATGAGAGTTAAACGAAGGACCCTTAGGCAACATTTTCCATGTAACAAGAGAGGGAAGGAATAAGTTAGACACTAATTGAGCTTATGACATGGTTACATATAGATAAGATTTATGCCTCAAAAGTCAAAATTTTGGTATTAGTGGTAATTAAATAATTAAGGGGAAAATTAGGATATTTCATAAAACAATTCCCTTCATCTCTTTCCTTCAAAACCATCGTCTATAGCTCAAGAAAGAGAAAGAGAGAGAGAGAGCTCTTGAGAAATCTAGAGAGAAGGAGGAGCAAAGTTTCAAGGTAGGGTAGATTTCCTTGGTATTTTGGTTTCTAATTTGTGAAATCCCTTCTCTAAGCTACTCTTCTCCATGATTCAAGGTGCTTAGCAAGAAAAAATTTAGGGTTTGAGGGAGAGGAACTTTTGGCCAAAGGGAAAGAGAAAGAAGAAATCAAAGGTGACTTCATAAACCTTAAATACATGTTGTTGTTGGATTTGTTGGTGGTTTTGTGGTTGATTTGTTGTGATTTGTAAAATTTGGGAAGCTCAAACCTTAGCTTTTGTGCTGCCCAAATTTAGTCTAATCATATTTAGAATGTGATTAAAGAGGCAATCAAGTGATTAGGAGTAGAAAGGAACAAGGATTGGAAGTTGAAAATACAAAACCACAATTTTTCCTTTTACCTCCTAAGTTTTGGCCAAGCAAGAAAATGGGGCTAGGAGCTAGACTTTCATGAAATTGATGGTTCTATTGTGTTTATAAGGGAAAATTAGGTAGGGTTAGTGTTGAACATTTTTCAGAAAAGCCCTAGAAAGCGAAATGACCAAAACGCCCCCGAAACCCTAATTAGGGCTGCCAAGGGCAAAATTGTCATTTGATAGTGGTTTTGCAATAACTGAGGTTGGAAATGGATTACTTGGGAAAAAATATGTAAGAATAGCCCAAGTCAAAATTTTGGGGAAAGTACGGTCGGATAGGGTATAAAGGGGCTGGGCTGGGTTCCTAGGGGCATTTTGGTAACTTTTCAATATAGACTCATATAACTAACAAAAACACTTTGAAAGTCTCTGAAGTTGTACATGAATGGGTTTTAATCTAATTCTTGTACATTTGAAATTTTAGGACCGAGTTGAGAGCCAAGTCGTTGGCAAGAACTTTGAGGAACGCTTTACAAGATGGAAAAGGTTTAGGGTTGTGACTTTATCCTACATACAATATGCCATGGTTCATATGTTTGTGTATGCCATTATTTGTAGTTTAATTAATCAACATGGTTTATCGAGAAGGGGCATTTAGTATGAGAAGGGCACTATTACATAGTTGTTGAGTAACAATCCAACCAAGGTGTATAGATAGTGGGGGTTAAGCCCCTATCCCATATATATATGCTATTGTATTGTTCATGAATTTATGCATAACATGGACCATAACATATTTACTTTTAGCATTTTATATGGACAACAGTCTGTTACTACTGGGATTCCTTAGAATCTCGCCCGTTTTCATAAATAATAAATGTTCTCGTGGGAACCAGTGCACCAAGGATAAAAGTGGTAGATACGAGAAACTGATGGGTTTAGACTCCGAGATAGAAGCTAGTGCTTAAATGTAGTCTTTATTTTTAGATATTTTGGACAAACTTCTAAATATCATCAAACCCCATGGGCATGATTTCTATATATAAAGAAGTACTTTTATTAGTATAATTATGTTGTTTCTGTATGCCTATGGAACTGTATATTTATTACTCTATGCATATCAAATTGTAATGGGTGTTGACATTAGATGCCAAAGAGCTCTTTTTATTCACCCTCTTCTTCCTCCTCGTCCTCCTCGTCATCCTTGAAAGAGGCAAGCTTCACCCAAGAGGGGGAGAATTGGGTGATGTGATAAATTTTTCGATCGATGCGGTGATATGACAATAACTGTAGATAGAGTAGAGTTGAGAAGATTAGCACATAGAGAGTTATACTGGTTCGGCCTAAAAGCTAGGCCTACATCCAATCCTTAAAGATTAAGACCTACTGAGATTTTTACTATTCTTCCAAGATTCAGCGGGCTCTTCGAAAGTCGTAAAACAACAATCGTCCTTGAATGGACTAAGAGCAGAAATATTCTAACACTTAGAAATTTTCTCCCCCTTACAACAAGTCTTACGTGTAGAAAAACAAATCTATGACCTTTCTCTCTTACTTACTTATACAAGTCCTATGAGCAGCAATGTTCTCTCCTGCTTACACCTATGTAAGTCTTATGAGCAGTAATGTTCTCTACTACTTCTACCTTATAAGTCTTATAAGCAGAAAGTCCTACTAGGAATTCTCTCAACTGCTTCTCTCATAAGGATATCTACCCTCTCAAGGTCCATATACCTTGAGAGCAAATAAAAATAGAATTTGAAGTGTACACAGACTCTCCTATAGAGGAAATATAATAAACACTGAAGTATAATATGAATACAGAGAAAATATGAATAATAGAGACTCGTGAATTTGCTTGTGTATATTCTTTTTCTAAGTTGTTGTTCTTGATGGTCTCTGAAACTCTGTATTTATTGTCAGTTGATTTTATTCGTTGAATAATAGTCATTGTCAAGTATACTAATCCTTACTCGAGTGCACAGTATATTCTTGTATAAAATACTCTTTCGCTTCAGCACTTGCATCAGGAATGGAGAGAGTTAGATTTCTCACTCGCAGGTGTTGAGGTATCACTTGGGTGTAAGTACTCTCCACTCAGGTGTACTTGCTAACCCATGCTCTAGCTAACTCTCGGGCAAATACTTTCTATGCTTCACTCACTTAGACTTAAGTGCAGTTTTCACTTTGAGTTAATTTTGCTCTCAGGTCAACACTTCATGTATCACACTCTATAGGACTCGAGTGAACTTGAGACTATCACTTGGGTATTGAGTTGGTGCTCGAGTGCAATAATCATTTCCTGTCTCTGACATTGCTCTTTGTCAAACACTTGCATGAGTAGTCCTTCATGCTCAAGTACAAATCGCATCATCACTCGAGTGCTGCGCCACTCGAGTCCTGTACCATCACTTGAGTTATCATGGTATTTTAAGCTAGAGTTGCTTCTGTCAAACACTTTTAGTTCAACACTCGATTGTGCTCGAGTGCAAAATTGCTTATCACTTGAGTACTAGTTCCATCACTCAAGTGAATCAGTTAAAATCAAATCAATGACATCTAAACTTAGTGAGATGTATTTGGTAATATTTTCAACCTTTGTCTAAACTTACAAAACATGAGTTTCTTACTATAACACATAATAATCTTTTGTCATCATCAAAACTTGGAATCTAACATTCTCTCTCTTTTTGATAATGACAAAACCATCATGGTGGATTTTAAAAACTTGATTGAAGTGAAAATTTTGGAAAAGACTTTCAATATTTCTAAATGTATATTTACTAAATTGTTGACCCATTCAGAATTATTTTTACACTTAACTTCATAAGTTTCTTGCAATACTTTTAATGAACACTTAAAGCCAAGATAAGTCATAGTACCATAATATTTGAACAAAAAATTTAGAAAATCATGAAAATGACCATATATTGATTAATGAACTTGTAGAGTACAATGGAAAACTTTAATCAATATCTACCCATGAATCCCATATATATCTAGGTCAGAATAAAACAGAAAAGCTCAAATAACATTAAACCTACCCTAATACATAAAATCTACACAATACTCCCCCTTATAAAAAAAACTCCCATATCAGACTAGAATAGCTCAAGAAAACCATCACACATCCTTCTCCCCCATTTTGTCAGCATCAGAAGGGGGCTCAAAAAAAGTGAGATCAGATGGTTGTACTGGGGTATATATCACCATGGCGGTGGAAGGATCAAATGGTTCAAGCAAAAAAGATAGAGATGATGGCTGAGGAGCAGTGGTTGCAGGTGTTGAGGATGATGGCCTGCCATAAGTGACATCAATTTGATAATGAGGGTTGTGAAGAGTACATGTGTCTGAGGCTAAGAGGGTGAGGCTGTGGTAGGAGTAGACTCTAGAGGCACCTCAGTAGAAGTAGTCAGAAGATGAGCACGCAAGAAGATCTCCATGTCAAAGATTCTTCGTGATTGTTCATCTTGGGTTTTGAACATCATATCAAAATTGGCATTAGCCTTGTCCACCAATCTTGAGACTTATGTTTCCATCTTCTTTACCAATTTTTCATTCTCACTCATCAATTCCTTTTTCAGGCCTATTACCACTTGATTGATCACTTCGGCCAGATAGTTTGGTAGTGAAGCATTTAGGAAAGAAGGAGTTTGAGTTGGACCTGGTGCTGAAGACTGAGCTTCATCTCCTCTTGATGGAGTGGCTTCTCTCTGAGATATAGCCCTCGTTTGACTAACTGGAAGATTGGTCCCCATATGAGTCAACTCTATCTTGCCAAACCTTGGAATATTTATCGTCTCAGTCCCCTTTAAATACCAAAATTTGTTGTGCTTTAAGAAGAGGATACAAGTTGTGGATAAGGAATATTGGTGGATTTTGATGAAGAAAATCTAAACTATATCATCTTATCAAATATAAGCTCCCCCACATTCCTTTATTAGCCAACTAGGAAGCAGGCCAATAAATAGTAGTCTCTCTGGGTAAAATTGGTATAGTTTTTGCATTTGTTAATAATGCTATGGGTGTATATGTAATGAAGGGTATGAATAGAGTTAGCATATTAATAGGCTTAAAGTTAAGAGGTCCTATAAGGTCATTTGGCCTTAATTGCTGGAAGGCTTAATTAGCAGAGAGTGTAGGTGGATCGGAAGGTGGTATAACATAACCAAGTATATCATTTATGATAGTAGGAGATATCATAATGTGTTGACCTCTAATAGTAGTGGACATTGCTTCCTCTATCAACTTTTCGGCCCTAGATTTATGTTTTGGACTCTCAAGTTGCAATAAAAAGTTCTCACAACAGAAGGGGAATATAAAAGATATATGTTCAACCAGGGATCATATTAACCAAGGAAAGGTTGAAAATCCAGACTACAACTTTTCTTTAAATAATCCAAATCCACATAAACTATAGGGCAGAAACTTCTATGAGCAAACTCAGAATCACATACCTTTTGATCAAATGGATTCAGTTCCTGAACATTAAAGCCTTATGGAGGATTTGTGACTTGTTCTTCCTCTGGAGCTTGTGAAGTAGAAGGTACTCCTGAAGCAGCTGCACTGGTCTGGCCAACATGATGAGATCCTGAAACATTGTCTTGGGAGGCAATCTTGCCTACTAAGGCATCAAGCTTCGATTTGTCTAATGCTTCCAAGAGGTGTGCATTGAAGGAATCATCAGAGAAAGACTCTTAAGGTTCTTCTATGGTAGTTGTCTTTCCTCTTCCCTTTATTTACTTTGATTGAGAACTAGTGACAACAGGCACTTTGAAGACAACCCCTTTTGGTCTCTTCAATTGAGGTTAAGTCTCCTTAGCCATCTTAGGCTTAGGATGAATCCTTTTAGCCAGAGTTCTTTTCTTGGTGATTTTGGACTTTGGATGCAGTGTTGGTGTAGAAGATAGTGATGGTGTTGGAGATGAAGTATGTGAAAGTGCTGCCATTACAGATTTTGACTCACTGGCTTAGGAATAAGGGGGTGAAGGTGTTAGAGAGTTTTGGGAAACTTGAGGAATCTTTGTTCTAACCATTTTGAACGATTTAAAAATAGATTGAAGAATTAATAGCACAAAAAAAGGCTTGAAGAAGATTTTTTGAATTTTTCTTCTGTTAGGGCAAGAAAAAGGAAAATGATGAAAAATCTAACCTTTTGATGAAGATTTAAGGGTTGCAACTAAAATTTGAATAGACTTGAGGTGTTTAATCGGTGGGATATGATCGGAGATGAAGAAGTATGGTTAACGAGTGAAGAGATACTTTTAAGTGAGAAGGAGAAGTGCGATGGTCTGAGCTATCGCATGTCTGATATAAGTTCCAACACTCGAGTGATAACCCTAGTGCTCGAGTATTATTCATAGAGCACTCGAGTGATACTTTTAGTGCTTGAGTGTAAAACAAAGAAATTTCATAAAGCATGTAAATTCGTACCTGGCTTAAGCATGTAAGTGCTCAAGTGTTCTTGCTACACTTCAAGTATGTTCTTATATCACTCAAGTAATATTCTTCCTTACTCGGGTAAGGTCTCACTTTTTGGTATGTTCGAGTGAGTACCAAGAGTTCTTGCATACTCTGTTAGTCCCTGTTTTACATAGCTAGAAGCGGAGTATATGATATAGTTCCACACTCGAGAATTCATCTTTGACTTGAGTGCTAAAGTGCCTTGCACTCGAGTGACAGTCCTATAAAAACATTTTCTATATACTCCGATGCCTAAATTAGTATGGTTATCATCAAAACTTATATTAAACATAATAATTAATAAGAAAAAACTTACAACTCATTGGGATTAATTATTCCCAATTCTCTTCGTATATATAATAATTGATATTTAGCTATCGGCTTTGCGAATATGTCAGCAAGTTAAAGATGCGTCGGTATGAATTCTACTTTTACATCCTTCTTTTGTACGTGATCTCTAATGAAGTGATGTCAGATATCTATGTGCTTGGTCCTTGAATGTTGTATTGGATTCTTGGGTAAACTAATAGTGCTAGTATTGTCATAGTAAATTGGTATCTCCTTTAAGTATATCCCCAAATCCTAAAGTTGTTGCTTCAACCATAGTACTTGAGAACAACAGCTTGCTGCAGCTATATATTCAGCTTCAGTAGAAGATAATGACACTGTGTTTTGCTTCTTGCTAAACCATGATACCAGAAAGCCTCTAAGGAATTGGCATATCTACTGGTACTTTTCTTGTCAGTTTTATATCCTTCATGATTGGAATCTGAATAGGCCATCAAATATTCATTTCCTCTTTTTGGATACCATAGGCCAAGTTCTACAGTGTCTCTTAGGTATTTAAAGATTTTTTTATAGTCTCTGTAAGTAATACTTTAAGAGCAAGATTGATACCTTGCACACATTACAACACTGAATTGTATATCTTGCTTGCTTGTTGTTAGATAAAGTAATGAACCAATCATTCCTCCATATTTGGTGTTGTTGATGTCAGGGCCTTTTACATTTGCATACAACAATGTTGTAGAGCTCATTGGAGTATCAGCTCCATTAGCATTGTCCATTCTGTACTTCTTTAATACTTCTTTTAAATATTTTGTTTGAGATACAAATATCTCATTCTTCTTTTTCTTGATTTGAAGTCCAAGAAAGAAGTCTAATTATCCTATCATAGACATTTCAAACTCTCCCTACATAAGCTTGGAAAATTCTTGACAAAGAGATTCATTAGTAGCACCGAAAATAATATCATCAACATACATTTGAACAATTAGAAGATCATTTTTTTATGTTTGATGAAAAGAGTTGTATCTACTTTTCCTGTCACAAAGTGTCGATCAAGAAGAAATTTTCTTAGCCTTTCATACCAAGCTCTGGGTGCTTGTTTTAAACCATATAAAGCTTTCTTAAGTTTGAAAACATGATCCAGGGTTTCTTTCATCTTCAAAACCAAGAGGTTGTTCTACATATACTTCCTCTATAATATAACCATTTAGAAAAGCACTTTTCACATCCATTTGATAAAGTTTAAAACCTTTAATGCAAGCAAAGGCTAAGAGTACTCGTATTTCTTCCAATCTTGCCACTGGAGCATTTGTTTCCTCATAATCAATACCTTCTTGATTATACCCTTTGGCAACCAATCTTGCCTTGTTTCTCACAACGATTGTTGATTCATCAAGTTTATTTTTGAAAACCCATTTGGTTCCTATAACCGAGTGATCTTTAGTGGAAAAAGTTACCTCGTTAAGTATTCTATTTCTGGTTTTAACACCATCATAAATATCTCCAAAATACTTGATCAATTGGATGATCTTTAATATGTCTCTATACTTTTGATTGAGCATTATAATCTCCTGCCCTAATGAGCATAATTAAGATTCAATGTCACATAATAAATTGGTTTAGAGACCGTTGGATAGTTGAAAACTCATTTCAACTCCCTCCCTTACGGTAGGGTCTTCACAAAATCTTTCAAAATTTCTTCCCTATTCTGGTCTCAACTTCAAATATCGAATATAATTATCTATGCAGTTATATTACATTCATAAATATCATAGCGTACAACAAAATTCCTGACAACCTCAGGTTTATTACTTAAGGTTAGATTAAGGGTTTCTAATTCCCATTTAGGGGATTACACCACCATATACAAAATATTATTCACATCAAAAAATAATATGCAGTCATCCCGTTCCAAAATAGATAACCAACAACCAAAAAGTAATATCCCTATAAGGTCCTAACTACTCCTGGTCATCCGTTTCTCCTTGGAGCCACTTACCTTGTCTGAAATGTTAGTAGATGGAAAGAATGAGATTCAAGAGAATCCTAGTAGTAACAAGTCACTCTTACGGGATATAATCATATAGCATATACGATCATCATAAATAGCATCACATTGATATATGGCTCACGCCATATACGACAGTACTCAGCTATAAATACTATGCGTCAGCTTTCGCTGCAATCTCAATGCAATAGATTATGATGTAATCACTATGCCAGCTTTCACTGTAATCTCAAAGCATCACAATGTATCATAATGAATGACCAATATACATACAATGCTTTAAACATAGTATAAGAGAAAGAGTCACTACCTTGTTCTTTCCTAACTTGCTCCAGCACAGTTCGTTCATGACCAGGGTAAATGTTGAACCATATAACCAAGACTAAGGACAATAGATCAATCTCTTTTCCAAGTTCTTAATTCCATAACACTTCAAGTTGGTTATCATTTGAACTCCTTGGGTGGCTATTAGAAGTCTAAACACACACTTAAAGGGTTGGGGAAAACTACCTTGAAGATCCCTTTTTGGAAGCAAAAGTACTGACTTTTGGCCGAGTCACTCAAGTGAAGAAGGCCTTACTAGAGTCATGCTCTCATTCATACTCGAGTCCTAGCAAGTGAGACGCAGAAAGTGTGTACCCAAGAGCACCAACACATCTTGGAGTGGCCATTTCACTCGAGCACTATCCTTGACACTCGTTAATAGTGCAGTGACCACCATGAAGAGACAGCAATATTGGTTTATAATTCCCTCATAGTAATTATAATTTGACTTGTCTGTTGTAATCATTTTCTATCACACTCATACTTCAAGGCCAAAAAATAGTCAAATTAACAGCACATGTTAAATTTAAGGTAAGGCATTGACATTGACAATCAATAAATTCACTAATTACACAGTAGTTTGTAATACACTAAACTAAATCCTGTCTGAACAACTATTCAGTTTTCACCCAAACTTCTTCTCATACAATCGTTGCCAAAACTAATCAAGATTTTTGTGGGAGGGTTTTAAACACCAAACACACCAGAAAATTTATATTAAACTACTGTTTAGTTGATCCCCTTGCTAGCATAGTCTGATGACCAAATTTGGAGGTAACAGCTTCTATATAGTAATTGTAGAGGGGCAAATGTAGAGGACGATGAAGCATACCTCTAAAAAGAGGATGAAGACAAAGACGTCCCAGAAATGCAATGAATGACGAATGACAACACCCACGACGACAACCATGAGTAGTTAAAGCAATGTATGATAGTGACCGAAGAGCGACGATGGACTCAATTCAGAATATATGACAGCGACCGACAACGATGACAGACAGGGAGTCAACGGCTGAGGATAGAAATGATTGGGAGGGATTTCATAATGGAAGGGATTTCAGAATGAAAGAAGGCAAGAGCTGTGAGGCGCGGCATGAAAATTATAGTGGGGAAGACTTTTTAGACCGGTTAAAGAAAAGGATTTTAAGACCGGTTCTCCTAACAACCGGTCTTAAAAAGTAGACTTTTTAAGACCGGTTGTTAGGAGAACCGGTCTTAAAATCCTTTTCTTTAAGACAAGTTATCGTATGAACTGATCTAAATTAAATATCGTTTAGACCGGTTTTGTCAGTAACCGGTTTAAAAAATAAAAGGCTTAATGTTTTTAGATTGGTTAATGTAGAACCGGTCTAAATAATATTTTTTAGACTGGTTAATATAATAACCGATCTCCCAACTTGTTTATAATTATGAAAATACCACCACACATTTCTTTTAGACCTCATCTACTACAACCAATCTAAATGTGCGGGTCTAAAACACCTTTTTTTGTATTAATGTCTCCTTCAGCTCCTCAAAGTAATTTTCACAATGTTCATCCCACACAAATAGCTAACCCTTCCTCATGAGCTTGGTCATCGGGAAGGCAATACGTGAGAAATTATGAATAAATCTCTGGTAGTAACCAGTAAGACCCAGAAAACTGCATACTTCAGTAATAGTTTCTGGCATCTTCCAGTCTAGTACTACTTCCACCTTATTGGGATCCACAGAGACCCCTTCGCACGAGATAACATGGCCTAGAAATTTTACTTTTGAAAGTTAAAACTCGTATTTACTTAATTGGGCATAGAGTTGCTTCTCACGCAATGTATTTAATACAATTCTTAAATGATGCTCATGCTTTTCTCTACTCTTAGAGTAAATCAGAATATCATCAATGAACACAACTACGAATTGATCCAGATATTGTCAAAACATACGGTTCATGTAATCTATGAATGCCGTAAGTGCATTAGTCAGACCAAATGGCATCACTAAGAACTCATAACAACCATACCTGGTCTAGAAAGTAGTTTTCGGAACATCTTTCGCCTTCACTCATAGCTGATGATACCTCAAAATTAGATCGATCTTCAAAAATACACACGAACCGGATAGTTGATCTAAAGGTCATCAATTCTGGGGAGAGGGTACTTGTTCTTAACAGTAATCTTGTTTAGTTCTCTATAGTCAACACACAAACGAAGACTCCCATCTTTCTTTTTAACAAACAAAACTGGAGCTCCCCACAGTGACACATTGATTCTAATAAACCCTTTCTCAAGAAAATCTTCAATCCACTTCTTTAACTCTGCCATTTAATTTGGGGCCATCGATACGGGGCTTTAGATATAGAACCAGCTCCAGGTACAATGTCAATGGGGAATTGAACTTCCCTTTTTTGAGGCAATCCACTTAAATCATTTAGATATACCTCAGGAAATTCATTTACCACAGGTATACTACTCAAAGTTTCATTGGTCACAACTTGCACGAAGAAGAATACCATATACCCTTGGCAACCCTTCTTCAAACACATCTTAGCTTTAGCTGTTGAAAAGAAGTTCAAACTAGCATTCACATTCTTAACACCCTGAGGTGCAGAATATGCATTCCTCTTGTTCACACAATCAAGCAACACATTATTTGTCGTTAACCAATCAAAACCCATAATGACTTCTAAATGATGGAGCGGCAGACAAATTAAATCAATAACATATTCGTGTTCCTCCACAATTAACACATAGTTTAAACAAACTTCTATAGTCAAGGCCTTAACACTCATTAATGTTGACATAATCTGATTGAATGGCAATTTATGCATGTGTAATCCCAGGCCCTTCACATAATCATAGGCAATAAAAGGAGTGACTTGCACCCAAGTCAAACAAAGCTTGCAATAAATAGCCATTAAGAAGAACTTTACCTTGTATCAAATCGGGGGATTTCCGGGCCTCCTCACGAGTCATAGAAAATACTTGGCCTTGAGTCCTCGGTCTCTGCTCCAACCGTGGCTGTTTACATTCAATAGAAGTATGCCCAACCTGCTTATAGTTAAAGCATATCACCCGACCCTCACAAGTCTTGCCATGACATGGCTAATTACAATAAGGGCATATCCATGGTGAAAAAGGAGTTCTTTGCTGATCACGACTCCTAGAATGATAAGGCTTTTAATCACTGTCATTTGATGGAGAGAATCCTTGGCGTTTCCACTTTTGAGAAGTATTACCCTTACTGGGCTCACTACAGCTGCTGGTAGCTTTAGCAGGATACAAATCTCTCAAATTGATTTTTGTGATGCTATATTCTTCAACCGCTCTATTGAACTCAGTAAAATGGTGGGTGACTAACTGTTTCTTCATTTCCCACCTCAAACCTCAAATAAGCATATCAGAACTCTATTCCTTATTATCCATTTTTCATAGATACGAGGAATACCGGGATAAACGGATGAAACGGGACAAATAATCATCAAAGGTCTCTGTGTCCCCTTGCTTAATAGAAAGAAATTCAGTTTCTTTCTCCAGCCGTACAGACTTAGGAAAATACTTCTTGTTGAACTGGTTTTGAAACAGCTCCCAGGTTAATGGTATATTACGCCTTTAAAGTGTTAGGGTGATATTCCGCCACCAATAGTCCACATCTGCTTCAAACTTATACACCGCCTTTAAAGTGTTATGGGCATTCAAGAACTTTAAAGATTTTCTCTAGCCGGTTCAACAAGTCTTCAGCTACTTGAGGATCAAATCTACCTTGAAACATTGGAGCCAGATGCTTGAAAATTCTTGAGACCCTTAACTGAAGATCCCTTTCCTCTCTAATAGGCACCCCATGTGATTCTTGATTTGGGACAGTATGAGGTGGGGATTCTAGTGGTCTTGCTGACCCTTCAGCAGTTTCTTCGTGGAGAGTTTCTTCCTTATTCTCTTCTGGAATGGACTGAACTGGGTCTTCTTTGTTCTTTGCTTTCTCTACCCTGAGCTCTTCTTGAAGATCATATATTATATCTCGTTTATCCTTTATCAGGCCCATTAATTATTGTATTGGATCTGGTGGATTGTCATTGACTGCCTTCACCTTTAGGTCCACTTGTTGTACTCTAGGACGACCCTTTGTCTTTTTCATTCTACAAATCATTCACTATGTCAGTTTCACAGATAATGTATACACATTGTCCATAAAACTCATGTATATCCACAATCACAAAGCACACATGTGTATACAATAACCAATCATAATCATGTTCTATCCCAAAGGCAAATAACTAAGGGAGCTATCTAGCAAACTCTACCCTTGCCAGGAACATGGCTCTAATACCAAAAATGTAATCCCCTGCCTTAATAAGCGTAATTAACATTCAATGTCACAGAATAAATTGGTTTAGAGACTGTCGGATAGTCAAAAACTCATTTAACTCCCTCCCTTATGGTAGGGTCTTCACAAAATCTTTCAAAATTTTTTCCCTATCCTGGTCTCAAATTCAAATATCAAAAATAATTATCTATGTAGTTATATTACATTCATACATATCAGAGTGTACAACAAAATTATTGGTAACCCCGGGTTTATTACTTAAGGTTATATTAAGGGTTTCCAATTCCCATTTAGGGGATTACACCACTATATATAGAATATTATTCACATCCAAAAACAATATACAGTTATCCTGTTCAAAAATAGATAACTAACAACCTAAAAGTAACATCCCTACAAGGTCCAAACCACTCTTGGTCATCCGTTTCTCATTAAAGCCACCTGACATTTCTGAAATGTTAGTCGATGAAAAGAATGAGCCCTAATAGAATCCCAGGAGTAAAAAGTCACTCATACAGTGTATAAACACATAACATATATGATCATGATAAGCAGCATCACACTGATATATGGCTCATGCCATATACGACAACACTTATGGCTGTAAACACTATGTGTCAACTTCTACTGCGATCTCAATGCAACAGCTTATGCTGTAATCACTATGCCAGCTTTCGCTGTAATCTCAAAGCATCACAATGTATCACAATATATCATAATACATGACAAACATACATACAATGCTTTACACAGAGTATAAGAGAGAGTCACTATCTTGTTCTTTCCTAACTTGCTCTGGCATAGTTCGTTCACGACTAGGGCAAATGTTGAACCCTGTAACCAAGATTAAGGATAATGGATCAATCTCTTTTCTAAATTCTTATTTCTATAACACTTCAAGTTGGTTATCATTTGAACTCCTTGGGTGGCTATTAGAACTCTAAACACACACCTAAAGGGTTAGGAAAAACTACCCTGAAGATCCCTTTTCAGAACTAAAAGTACTGACTTTTGGCTGAGTCACTCGAGTGATGGTCTCATTCACACTCGAGTCCTAGCAAGTAAGACACATAAAGTGTGTACCTGAGAGTACCAACACACCTTGGAGTGTCCAGTTCACTCGAGCACTATTCTTGGCACTTGAGTGATGACACATTGTATCTGCCTAGAATACTTGTGACATTTCCTTTCAGTGAGTATTGCCTTTGCCATTTCTGTGAGGACTCTATTCTTCCTTTCTACTACTCCATTCTGTTGAGGTGTTCTAGGTGTAGAGAAGTTGTGATCTATTCCCTCATTGTTACAGAAATCTTCAAAGAGTTGAATATCAAATTCTCCTCCATTGTCTGTCTTGATAGAGACAATAGAAATGCCTTTCTTATTTTAAACCTTGTTAGCAAACATAATAAATTCGACAAACATTTCATCTTTTGAAGTAATAAATATTGTCCATGTAAATCTTGTAAAATCCTTGACAATTACTAAAGTATATAGATTTCCTCCAAAACATTTTACTCTCGTTGGACCTACCAAGTCCATATGAAGTAATTGTGAAGGCTTGGACATAGAAATCTCATACTTTGTTTTGAATGAAGATTTAGTTTGTTTTCCTTTTTGACATGCCTAACAAATCATGTCATCTTTGAATTTAAGTTTGGGAAGACCAACAATTAAATCTTTTCTAATCAGTTTGTCAAGTTGGTTCATATTAACATGACCAGATGCTTATGCCATAATCAAATTTCCTCTGATTTTCTAAGAAAATAATTTTTAGAAGAATTTGAATTTAAATCAATTGTATAATAGTTATCATCCTTTTGAGCTCAGATCTTTGCCTTGATGGATTCTTTGTTAATCGGTAGATCCTTCTTGTTTGTTATTAATCATTCCTCTGAATCAAAGATTATCTAGTTATCTTGCTAGTGCTTTGACTCACACTCAGGAGGTTGTGGAATAATCATTCAATATAATATACATAATTGATTTGAACACCATCGAATTTTCCCACTTCACCAATTCCAACAATACGTCCAGATTGGTTACCTCCAAAAGTTACCTTTCCTCCTTCTCTGGTTTTTAACATGGTGAACTTATTTCTGTCACTAGTCATGTGTCTCGAACATGCACTATCAATGTACCACTTGTTGGCTCTTGATGCTTTGAGACATACCCGAGTAATGTGATCAAGCTTTAGGTACCTACACCTTCTTGGGTCCTTTATGGTCAGTATGTATTACTTTTGGTATATGCGTCCCTTTCGGAACCCATTTCTACATACCAATAACCTGTCCTTCTCTAAAAAAACATGAAGTATAATGTCCTTTCCTATTACAGTAACTACATGATGTAAATGGATTTGATGTATGTACAGAGTTCTTAAAATATCTAAGTCCTACTGCCCTTTTTATTATTTCCTCTGTTTTTATCCTGATCAGACTTATATCTAATTCCAGATTTATGAAAGGAAAATTGTTAAGATTTTGGAATGACTTTAAGAGTTTCACTTCCTTTAGTAAATCTTTCCACAGTGTTTGTTAAATCACTTATTTTCTTATCTTTTTCTTCACATAATGCACATGATGGTATGATAGTATTTTCTAACTTGTTTACTTTCTTCTTATGACTAACCATTTCATTAGATACCTTGATGAATTTAGTTTGCAATGCATTATATTCAAATAATAACTCATCATAAGTAGGTTCAAAGTCACTTACCTAGAAATCTGATCCTTCTTCTTTAGCTACCAAGCATAGATTTGCAACTTCATCTTTGTCACTTTCTTCATCCAATGAGCTATCACCCCATATAGATGATATGCATGTTTTCTTTTTATGCTTCTTCTTGTCTTTATTTTTGAAGCATTCAGATTTGATGTGTTCATGCTTTACATATTCATAGCATACTATATGTTGCTCCTTGATTTCTTTCTTGCTTGGTGCACCTTAATAATTCTTGAAATTCTTTTGGCCTCTTCTATAGAACTTCTTGAATTTTCTCACAATCATTCCCATATCATCATCATCAAGGACATCTTTATTTTTTGAAGACTCATCTTCCTTAATGGCTTTAAGTGCAACTCCTCTTTTCTTTTTATCATCAAACTCTTCTAGTTCTTTCTTATACTTTAACTTTCCTTTATACTCTGAAAGGCTACGAAAGTAGCTACAGATCTCATTATCTCTCCTTTAGCTTCTTTGATAGCTATTACCTTTGCTTCCCATTCTTTCATAAGAATGTTAAGGATCTTTCTTACTTGGGAATTTTGATCAAATGTTTTCTCAAGTACTGATAGTTGATTAACAAGATGAGTATATCTAAGTTTGAATTCTAACATTCTTTCTCCAGGTTTCATCCAAAACAGATCATACTCTGTAATTAGAGTATTAACTCTATTTTCGTTGACTCTGGATATGCCTTCGTGAGTGATCTCAAGAGCATCCCGCATGTCTTTGGCTGTTGGTAGTATGCAGATTCGAAATATTCCTTTTGGGCACGTTGTATCATTAAAATTGCTTTTCTGTTTAAAGTTACTAACCTCTTGTCATCTTCATCAAACTCCTTTTGACTCTCTTTAATGACTCTATCTTCGATTTTCTTTATTGGAACATAGTCACCGTCTTCTATTGTATTCCATAGATTGTATTGGTTGCCATTCGAAACACTCTGAACTTAGCTTTACAGAGTGAAAAATGTTTTCCAGCAAAATCGGGAGGTTTAGCCATAGAAGCTCCGTTTAGAAGGATGTTCTCACCCATTGTTGCCATTTACTGGGTTCTTCTTAAGTTGTTAGGCTCTTCAAGAAGTCCTTGCTCTGATACCAAATGAAAAAGGCAAGCTCACCCAAGATGGTGGTGAATTAGGTGATGTGATAAATTTTTCGGTTGATGAGGTGATATGATAAATTGTGGAGCTGAGCATTTTACTGTGGAATAGCATGCGTACGTTTGAAATCTTTGAACAAGATATTATGGTACATATGTGCTTAGTTGGTCATAATGATTCTATTCGCTGTTGTTTGACTTCCTCTGTGCCTTTCTAATTGAAATGATCAAATTCATGTTTCACGCTTGAAATATATGTTAAATGATGTTAAATAATAACAACTAAAAATAAAATGAATAAATAATATTAAACCATGTTCGGATTGATCGCTATAAGTCTATTGCATTTTGGCTTCTGATAGAGTATCACTCGAGTGCATTAAGGCCTCACTCAAGTGCATCTTCATATTTCCTCTTTAGCTCTGCTTTTGTGTTGCACTTCCACATGATGTTGAGATAGTGCATTTTCACACTTGCAAGTGATATGGGTGCTCACTCGAGTACATATCCTCTAACTCGAGTGCACCTATATTTTGCACCTTGAACTCACATCTCTGGATAACACTCGCATCCCAGTTTTTCAAGAGTGTGATTTTGCACCTGCAGGTGATATGGTCTCTAACTCAAGTATACTGATCCTCACTCAAGTACACAATATATTCTTGTATAAAATACTCTTTCACTTCAGCACTTGCATCAAGAGTCGAGAGAGTTAGATTTCTCACTCACAGGTGCTGAGGTTTCACTCGAGTGCAAGTACTCTCCGCTCGGGTGCACTTTCTCTTCCATGCTTTGGCTAACTCTCGGGCAAATACTTTTTATACTTCACTCACTTGGACTCGGTGTAGTTTTCACTTTGAGTTTATCTTACTCTCGGGTAAATACTTCTTGTAACACAATTTGTATGACTCGAGTAAACTTGAGACTATTACTCGAGTATTGAGTCCATGCTCGAGTGCAATGATCATTTTCTGTCTCTGACATTGCTCTCTATCAAATACTTGAATGAGTGTTCCTTCATACTCAAGTACAAATCACATCATCGATTGAGTGCTGAGCTATCACTCAAGTTGTCCTGGTATTTTAAGCTAGAGTTCACTTCTGTCAAACACTTTCAGTTCAACACTCGCTTGTGCTCGAGTGCAAAATTGCTTATCACTAGAGTGCTAGCTTCTATCACTCGAGTGAATCAGTTAAAATCACAACAATGACCTTGAACTTAATGAGATGCATTTGGTAATATTTTCAATCATTGTCTAAACTTGCAAAACATGAGTTTCTTATCATAACACACAATAATCTTTTGCTATCATCAAAACATGGAATCTACAATCATCACCCTCCTCATCCACAAGCTCCTCCTCCACCACTACCTCTTCCACCACCACTACTTTCACAAGCTCGTCCTCCTCCTCTTTTTCTACCTCCTTCTCAAATGAATACTCTACTACAAATGTTTATTAAATCCCAAGTTTTGATGATAACAAAGGATGATTATGTGTTTCAATAAGAAACTTAGGTTTTGCATGTTTAAACAATGATTCAAAATGTTACCAAATGTATCTCACAAAGTTCAGAGGTAATTATTATAATTTGTATTGATACACTTGAGTGATGAAGGAAATACTCAAGTGATAAGTAGCTTTGTACTCGAGCACAGTGAGTGTTGGACTGAAAGTGTTTTAAAGAAAAGGCGTTCTAGCTGAAAATACCAGGACAACTTGAGTGATAGACTTAGCACTTGAGTGATGAACTAATTTGCACTCAAGCACAGTGAGTGTGGGACAGAAAGTGTTTGACAGGGAGTTAAATCAGAGAAATGAATTAGCACTCTCACTAAAGCATCAGGTTACCACCCGAGAGATAGCCAAATCTATACCTGAGTCTAGCAAGTGAAGCATAGAAAGTACTTGCCCGAGAGTCAGCTAGAACATAAAAGAAGAGGTGTACCTGAGTGAATAACTTTTGCACCCGAGTGATAGCTCAGCACTTGCGTGTGAGAGAACTCACTTCCTTCAAATGATACAAGTACTAAAGCATAATAGTACCTGATACAAGAACATATTGATGCACTTGAGGGAGGATCAGTGCACTCGAGTGAGGGCCTACATTACCTATGAGTGCAAAATCACACTCTTGACATTTTTTATGCAAGTGATGTACATAAGTAAAGTTTAGAGCATGAAAAACACTTGTGCACTCGAGGTGAGCATTTGTCACCGAGTGATAACCTCTACACCCGCAAGTAAAGATTCACACTCTTAAAGAAATGATGCAAGTATTATCCAGAGGCATAAGTACAGTATACCAAATATATATGTACTTGAGCAAAGGATGAATTTTTGTGCAAGTTATAGCTAGAAAATATGCAGTACACTCGAGTGAGACTTCTTGGTACTTGAGTTATTCTCTTATAAAAGACCAAATGCAACATACTTACAATGATCAATTGAACATAGTTCAATATTATTTATTAAATATGGTTTCACTTATTGTTGTTATTAAACTTCATTTAACATATATTTCAAGTGTGAAATAGGAAATTGAATCTTTGAATCTGAGATGCATGTAGTAAGTCAACAACGGCAGACATGATCATTTCATCCAAAATAAAAAACATGCACATACAAACCTACTACCATATCTTGTCTAGAGATTTCAACATACGCATGCCATTCAACAACATGAAACTCTACCCACCAATGGCTATTACTCAACAGACCAAAACCAACGTGCTATAAATACAAAGCTTCAAAGACTATTCAAGATAGATAACACAAAAACGCGAAAATCATATAGGCAAACACACGAGTCTTAGTTTTTCATATCTACTCTATATTCATATTTTACATTAGTGTTTATCATTTCTACTCTATGAGGAGAGTCAAAAATACATTGTATTCTTATTTCTTGATCTCAAGGTAAAGGGACCTTGAGAGGGAGATCTCTTATAGGAGAAGCAGCAGAGAATACTAAGAAGGTTATTCTGCACATAAAACTTGCTGTAAAGGGGAGAAATATTAGAATATTTCTGCTTATAGTCCTTGAGGGGATGATTGTTGTTTTATGGCGTTCTGAGAGCCGATTGAATCTTGAAAGAATAGTTGAAATCTCAGTAGGTCTTGATCTCTGAGAACTGGACATAGGCCTGAGCTATAGGCCAGACTAGTATAATTCACTGTATCCAAATTCTCTCAACTCTACTTTATCTCTATATATATTCAAATCACCGCAACAAGCAAAAAATTTATAACATCACCCAATTCCCCCTTCTTGGGTAAAGCTTGCCTCTTTCATTTGATATCAAAGCAATTTTTTCTCTAAAGAGCTTAACAGCTTAAGAAGGATCCAGTTGATGGCAACAATGGATGAGAACATTCTTCCTAACAAAGCTTCCATCACTAGACCTCTTAGTTTTGCTGGAGAGCATGTTACATTCTAGAAAGCAAAATTCAGAGTATTCATGATGGCAAATGAATATAGACTATGGAATGTGAAACAAGATGGTGATTATGCTCCAATGAAGAAAATCGAAGATAGAATCATGAGGAAGAAACCAAAGGAGTTTGACGATGATGACAAGAGGTTAGTAACATTGAATAGTAAAGCTATTTTAATTATACACAGTACTCTAACTCAAAAAGAATATTTTCGAATATGCACTCTACCAATAGACAAAGACATATGAGATGTACTTGAAATGGCTCATGAAGATAAGTCTAAGTTTAGATATAATTGAGAAGTTAGGAGTACTGATTGGTAAGGGTTCTTACTAGTCCTTATGCTTAGTTAAGAGATGAACTTAGACTTAAAATTAGACAATGATGGTTAGTGGACTCATTCACCTAGGACATTTATCTCTTGTATTTACACCCACCCACTCACTTTATATACTGAAAAATTCATAAACAAGTAGCTCTTTAGTTTAATAAGATAGATGAAACTCACATCCCATACTCTTTGGTTAATTTGTTATTTACACTAGATTACTTAGGAACTAAATATAAGCTCCACTTAGAGATCGACCTAGGTTAGTTGCCCTATATTGCAGTTAGCTTAGTTTTATTTGATAGCCCCATGATATGGCTCTTCAAATTTGGCATCGTTGTAGTATAGTGGTGTGTATTACCGCTTGTCACACTAGCGACCCGGGTTCAATACCCGACAATGGCGCCAATTTTGATGAACCCATGTCATGTGAGTTCACAAAATAAAACTAGGTTTGAAAATGTAGCATAGTAGCTCAACCTAGGTCGTTCTTGTGAGAAGATTAATTTCCAAGTTTCTAAGTAGTAAAGTGATAAAAAACCTTAAAGTTGTGAGAAATCATTTTGAGAATTTGATTTTCAAACAAATGAAGTAATCTAAGCTAAAATAATATTTTTGTATTTTTTGGTTTTGAAAGTAAAGAAGCAAAAGGAATTGAAATTAATACAAACAACAAGATAAATTCAATTAACTAATATAATGATCAGACAGGATTCCCTTGAGTTGAGGTTTTAGTCTTCCTTTCTTACTAATGATATTTATTCCATAATATGAGTCAAGAGGATGGAACTAAGCTACTACTAGCTCTATACTTGCAATAATCATTTAATTCATTCTACCGAAGCAATTAAATGAATATCACCAATTAATTGTGACTCAAGGAGATGAATAATCAACTTCCAATTCTAGCTTGTAATTACCATTACAAATGTTCAACATATTCAGTTTAGTCATTTACAATCCACTTAATCAAGTTGGAATAAACAACTCAACCTACTCCTATTTTGAATTATACAAAGCTTAATTAATCAACTCCTAGCTCAACCACCAAGTTTAATCACTTGGCATAAAACAATCTAGGTCATAACCATATATTTTACCAAGCCATATAATTATGAAATAGAAAGAGAGCTTAAGGAATTCCATTGAAGTTTAGAAGCTTAAACCATTACCCAACTCAAAGAAATCACCAAAGCTTAGCTACTCATGGAGGAAGAGGATGAAACTTGATGAATGAAGGAGAGGAGAATAGCCATTGAAATTGCAGAACCGACATCTCCTTCTTCTTATTCCATTTGGTACAGCAGCTCTTTCTTCTTCTTAATTCATCTCGCGATCCTCCCCCTTTCCCCACATAGCCGCCTCTCCTTTATTCATCCCTTTCCTTTTGGTGCTTCCTCACCCTTCTATATTCAATGCCTTTTTTTCCTTACGTTAGCCCCTTTGCCCTCTTTTAATCTCTATTCTTCATGTGTCCCTTTTCTTTATTCAACTTGGTCCACCTCTTAATTCGGTCCTTGTTTTCCAATTCGTTGGTCAACGATTTCGGCTGCATTTCTTTGCTTTCTTCACATCAGTCTAGCTTTACACTTCTCATTGGTCAATTCCTCTCTTCTCCTATCAATTCTCCAATTTCCCTCCTTCAATTCATTTCGGTCAACTATATTTCCTTTTATTCAACCATTTCAGCTCTCTCTTCTATTCTTCAAACAGTAGCAATTCTCTTCTTCATTTGGTCCAGCTATCCTAATCCTTCAAGTAGGTGTAAACAAAGGAACTAAGTTATCTATGGCAGAAGAAAGACTATTACTCGAGTAGGTACTCAAGTAATGATGAAGAACTGAGAGACAGAGCCAGAGAAAAGCATCATAGGAAGATTTTTAAAAGGTATATGTTGAGTAAGCCCTTAGGAATGAACTTCATTACTTAATGGACCACTCGAGCAATGTGTGATAAATTGTTCTAAAAGCTCTTTGTCAAAAATTGTATAGCATTACTTGAAAGGATTACTCAAGTAATCTGCAAAGTTATTTAAAATATTGCTCGAGGGATCAAACAACAGTGATTTACTAACTATTAGCCAAGAAATGAATGACAATACTCGAGGGATTACTCGAGTAACATGAAATAAACATAAAGCATTACTCAAGGGATCACTCAAGTAATTAGGTGAGTAAAGAGAAGTTACTCTCAGCCAAGATTTAGATGCCTTTACTCAAGGGATTACTCGAGTAATGAGAGGAGAATTGCAAGTATTACTCGAGGGATCACTCAAATAATCAGAGAAGAAAAGAAATACTTACTCGAGGGATTACTCGAGTAAGTAAGTCTGCAAAGTTTTATAACATGAATTACTCGATGGATTACATGAGTAATCCAGTCAGACATTGTTGACTTACTCTCTGGCATATTTTTAATGAGGTTACTCGAGGGACTACTCAAGTAATGGATTATAATCACTCCAGTAGCCACTCCAGTAATCAGATCATAGTTATTGACTTAACTCTCTGCCAAGTTTTTTAAAGGCTCACTCAAGTAGCCACTCAAGTAATGAAGCATGATCACTCGAGTAGCCACTCGAGTAATACAGTACATAGAGTATGATTTTAATCCATTTTTTAATGATTTATTATCTATAAGACTAATCTTTCATTGTATTTTTTTCTGAGTATATTTGCAGAGAAACAATGAAGTGATCATGCATTAAGAGAAAAGTCAAATATATCATCCATAACATCTACCTACCGTAAACTGCTAGTTTTCAAATTTGAAGAATGATTAAATAAAGCTATATGACTCTAACGAACATGTTTGAAATACTTCCAATAGACACCACAATTCATCTATATATATGGAGCATTCAATAAAGAATAGAATAACAACTGAGAACACAAACTCACATCGATCAATATATTCTTTGTGCTCTATTTTCTTATACTCATTATTTATACTTCAGTGATTATATATTTACTTTGTGAGAGAGATTTCCATTACAAAGTCAATATTTGTTATTGAGACAACTGAAGGTTATGGAACCTTGAGTTGGGGATTTGATTACAACATGTAAGGGGGAGCTAGTATCTAGTGAAGGAACTTGCTGTGTATTGAGGTGCCAAGAACCTACTGAATCTTGGAATACATAGTGAAACTCTTAGAGAAGCTATGAGGACTAGACATAGGTCAAAGTGGTTGTGGCCGAACCAGTTTAACTCTCGTTGTATACTTCGGTGATATTTCTCCTATCTCTTTATTGCTTTACATTTGTAGTCAACTTTTATATACGTAATGAATTTTCTTGTATAACCCAATTCACCCCCTCTTAGGTGAAACACTTACACTAACATTTGGTATCAGAGTGTAGATTTTCTTGTTAAAGTATAATAATCTAAGAAGGATCTAATAGCAAGCATGGGTGAAGGAATTCTTCCAAACGGAGTTTCTATCTCCAGACCTTCGGGTTTAAATGGTGAATACTTCTCTTTTTGGAAAGCCAAGTTCAGAGTATCCATAATAGCTACAGAATATTGACTATGGGATGTAAATGAGAGTGGAAACTATAAGCCTGAGAGAATTGTAGATTCACAGAAGGTTCCTAAGACACCGTAGAATATGATGGGAATAACAAGAAACTCATCACACTCAACAACAAGGAAAATCTAATGATTCAAAGTACTTTGAGTCAAAATGAGCACTTCAGGATCTGCACACTTTAAATGGCTAAAGAAATATGGGAAGCTTTGGAAATAGCTCATGAAGGAACTTCAGGAATAGGAGAAAATTGGATCAATACTCTGGTTACTGAATTTGATTTACTTTGAATGAAATCATGTAAGTCAATAGCTGAATTGGAACTTAAGTATACTCATCTTATTAATCAACTTGCAAGACTTGGGGAAGTCTATGATCAACATACCCAATTACGAAAGATTCTGAATATTCTATCTAACGACTGGGAGGCTAAAGTCACCACTATTGAAGAAGCAAAAGGTGAATCAATGCGATCGGTTACTTCTCTATTCAGAAGCCTTTCTGAATATGAAAGTAAATTAAATTTCAAATGAGAGCTAGAAGATATTGGTGACAAGAAGAAGAGAGGTCTATCACTACAAGCAAAAGAACAAAATCAAGATGAAGATGAAGAATTTAAAGATGACGAAATGGGCCTAATGATAAAATGATTCAGAAAGTTTTACTAGAAAGGCCAAGGATTCAAAAATTTTCAGAAAGGAGGAACAAGCAGTAAAGAACACATCATCTGCTATAAATGTGGAAAGCCAAGACATATCAAATCAGAATGTCAAGAACTACTTAGAAGAATAAAAAAAGAGAAAAGGCAAGTTCTACAACAAGAAGAAAGCCTTTGTATCCGCCATATGGGGAGATAGTTCATCTGACGAAGATAGCGATGATGAGGAAGTAGCCAATATCTGTTTGGTTGCTCAACAAGGGCCAGAAGAAGAAGTGGTAATTGATTCTCATCCAACATATGATAAATTACATTCTGAATTCATCAAAGTAGTTAAGGAATTAGTTGTTTTCAAAAAGAAAAACAAAAATCTTGAAGAAAAACTCAAAGATAGTTTAGAAAAGGATTGTGAAAATTGTTCGTCTTTGAAAAAGAAAAACACTAATCTCACAAAAACTCTTGAAAAATTCACTAAAGGGAGTGAGATGCAAAATGTAATTTTAAAAGCTCAACGATTTGTAAATAGCCGATCTGGTATTGGATATGATCCAAAATCATATAAAAGGAAAGGAAGAAAAGAAAGAAGGAGGTAAAACATACTTGAGTTATTTTCAGCATTCTGTATATACATCAAATCCTTTTACATATTGCAATTACTATAATAGAAAAGGTCATTATACTTCATGCATTCATAAAAAGAAAGGAAAAATAGGAACCTACAAATGGGTACCTAAAGGTTCATAAGATCAGAAAATATTTTGTATTAACCCAAAAGGACCCAAAAAGATATGGGTACCTAAGACTTAATCATATTTGATTGCAGATATGTCTTAAAGCATCCAAAAACAATAATTGGTACATAAACAGTGGATGCTCCAGATATATGACCGGTGATTTCAAAAGTTTTACCACGATACAACCTAAAGAAGGTAGGAAGGTAAAATTTAGAGGAAATCAATCCGAAAAGATAGCAGAAATTGGTGCAATCAAAATGATAAAGGTATACAAGTCAAAGACGTATATTACGTTGAAGGATTGTGCCATAATTTGTTGAGTGTAGGTCAAAGTACAGATAAAGACAACTGGGTAATATTTGACTCAGAGGAATTTCTAATTGTAAACAAGAAAGAGTTACAATTAGATAAGAAGAATCTCAAGGCAAAGCTCAGAGCAAAAACGGAAGGTAACTGCTATACTCTTGATATCAGTAGAAATGATTTTGAAAACTGCGTTCTAAGTAATGCTGATGAAAGTTGGTTATGGCATAAGAGGCTAGCTCATGTCATCAGGCACCAACTAAGCAAACTTCTCCAAAAGGATTTAGTACTTGGATTACCCAAAGTAAATTTCAAAAATGATTTGATTTGTAAGCATGTTAGAAGGGTAAACAAACTAAGTCATCTTTCAAATTGAAAAATGAGATCACAACCAATAGACCACATTAATTATTATACATGGATTTATTTAGACCAGCAAGAGTTAAAAGTCTTGGTGGTAACTTATATTCATTGGTCATTGTTGATGATTTATCTAGATTTACATGGACTATTTTTCTATCATCAAAGGATGAATTCTTTACAGAATTTATTGTTTTGGCCAAGAAAGTGCAAAATGAGAAAGGTATATCCATTACAGGTATCAAGACAGATCACGGTGGAGAATTTGAAAATCAAGCCTTTAAAGAAATTGTGATACTAATGGCATTGATCACAATTTCTCTGCTCCAAGGATACCTCAACAAAATGGAGTTGTGGAATAAAAGAACAAAGTACTCACTGAAATGGTGAGAACAATGCTGAATGAAAAGAATGTGTCTTACATTTTTTGGGCCAATGCAATGAGCACAACATGTTATATTTCAAACAGGGTCTACATCAGAACAAAACTTAGAAGACACCGTATGAACTATACAAAGGAAGGAAGCCAAACCTTGCTTATCTACATATCTTCGATTGTAAGTGTTTCATTCATAATAATGGTAAAGATAACTTATGAAAATTTGATTCTAAAATAGATGAAGGAATTTTCCTAGGGTTTTCTAACCAGAGCAAAGCATACAGAGTTTTCAATAAACGAACATGTGTTGTTGAAGAATCAATTCATATTGTATTCGATGAATTTGAATCCTTTAACAAAACCATTGACGATGAGCAGGAAGTTGTTTTAAATCAAGAGAATGGTTAACCTAATCCTAAATCTTTCATCCTAGAAGTTGATCAAACCAAGGAAGAAGATAAGTCACTAGGACAACCTAGAGCCTGGAAATACAATCAAAGTCATCCCTTAAGCAAGTCATAGGAGATGTGAATTAAGGAGTCAAAACCAGGAATAAAATTTTCAATGAAGTTAGTTTTTCTGCCTTTATTTCTGAGATTGAACCTTCTAACATTAATGAAGCCCTATCAGACAATGATTGGTAATATCAATGCAAGAAGAACTAAATCAATTTGAAAGAAATCAAGTTTGGGATTTGATACCCCGACCTAAGGATCATCCGATCATTGGTACTAAATAGGTATTCAAGAACAAACTTGATGAATTTGCAATCATTGTCAGAAATAAGACAAGATTGGTAGCCAAAAGCTATAATCAGGAAGAAGGAACTGATTATGAGTAAACATATGCTCCAGTAGCTAGATTGGAAGCTATACGAGTACTCTTAGCTTTGCATGGATCAAAGGATTCAAACTCTATCAAATGGATGTAAAAAGTGATTATATATTTGCTCTATGAGAGAGATTTCCATTACAAACTCAATATTTGTTATTGAGACAACTTAAGGTTATGGAAACTTGAGTTGGGGATTTGATTGCAATATGTAAGGGGGTGTGAGTGTCCAGTAAAGGAAATTGCTATATGCTGAGGTGCCAAGAACCGATTGAATCTTGAAAGATATAGTGAAACTCTCATAGAAGCTCAGAGGACTGGACATGGGTCAAAGTGGTTGTGGGTGAACTAGTATAACTTCTAGTGTATACTTCACTGATATTTCTCCTAGCTCTCAACAACTTTAAATTTACAGTCAATTTTTATATACGCAACGAATTTTCTGGTATTACCTAACTTACCCCCCTCTTGGGTGAAATACTTGTACTAACAGAGAGACCAACTCCCCTTGGCTCCCCTCTAACTTGACCAGGGTGATCTAGCTTCCCAAGCACCATTGCTAAGAAGTACATCCTTCCAATTTAAGTAAAGGAATATTGTTTGCTCTACTCTTTAAGTTCATCTTGTAGCATACAATGGATAAATATATAGTAGTTACATACCAAAGTTCTAAGGAAAATGAAACACACTTAAATATACTTTATATTAGATACTCATAATCCTTCCAGCGGTGTCACTAACGATTGGATTTATATATGTTTCTCCCTTGATCCTCCCTACTTTCCATTTTCTATGACATGGGGGAGGAAGCGGTGCCAGCATGAAATGCTAGGATCTGCTTTGGCTGGTTTATTTTTTTTTTGGCAAATAAGCCTGCATGATCTTCTTTTCCAGCTTCCAATAAACCCTATTAGACATGTAATGCGGATAATTGTTTTTAGCTTGCCTCTTTTTATTTGATTCCCTTAATTTCTATGAATAGAGAATAAATAAAACTAAGTCAATGAGGTCAAATAAATGCAAATAAAATATTTCATACTATGATAAACAAAATATATATACTAGAAATTTGGGATGTTGTCGTGATGCCACAAACAGTCTCCACTTATCTAGAGAAAGATAAGAATAGTCTTTACATGGATCTTCATTTCTCTTTGGCCCTTAAATGTACTTGGTTGTAAGCATGGACTTGAAACCTTTCCATCGCCCATGAACTTCCCCCATCCAATTCTTGTACATCTGCCTCCTGTTGGGGACATAATAGGTTTGCTATAAAGCAAAATATATAATAGTTATATATGAACCAATAGAAATAAAGGTAGAAATGAAAATAAAACTTTATATACCAAAAGTTGTACCCAAATCATAGCCTTCCTATCTTTTATAACTTGCTTCCAAGTAGAAAATAGAATGCTAACTTTGCTCCAACTCAAACAATGAATATGGCTAATAAATGTGTCTTTCTATTCGCCGATTACATTCAAACCAGCATCAAATTCCACATGCATACTCTCCTTTTCTTCCTTATGACGTTTGACCAATGATCATAGCTTCATGCTTCCTCTAGCCTTTTTTTAACAGGTGAGCCACTTGAGTCTCCCAAATCTTAACTTGCCATGTTCCTACTAAAAAATCAAGATGAGATATGATAAGTAAATTACAATTAAATGAATACTTTCAACAATTCAAAATATTACTTTATGTATTTTCCCAAATTCCTTTACAATGATCAATTATATTTGCATATTCATTATCATACACCAATTCTACTTTTGTTGGTATAAGTGGATTTGTAATGAAAGGTGGTGTGTCATCAAGATTCAAACTTGGATCACCATCCTTCAATTTTTTACTTTAGAGTACAATGGACAATTTTTCATTTACTGGATCAATGACATTAAACACTTGTTTTGCCTAGCTTGCTAGAATGAATGGCTCATCTTTATAACCAACTCTTTCAAGATAAAATAAGGCAAATTCAAATTGATATATTTCAATAGCATTATTGTTAACCCACTTACATTTGAATATAGGAACTCTCAACTTAGTGTAGCTTATCTCCCATATGTCTCAATAACTCCATAATAGGCAATGGATGGCAATATGAGGTTTTATTCTTTCAAACTTGAAAAGTGCATTGCTTTGCTACCACCATCACCCTACTAGTTTTATAGTACTTCTATCATCTTGGGCTTTTGTGTAGAAAGAATACTAATTTATATCAAAACCATTCCAAGTGATAACCTCAAAAGAAAGCCCTCAATCTAACTATTTGATTGTCTGAAACGAATTTGCCTCGTGCGAAACCTTTTCCTTGAACTACTCTATGAATATCTTATTGTACCCATTAGATAACTGCATGTCATTTTTTCATCGATAGATCTACTTTAAACTCTTTCTGTGTTCGTCTAAGTATGACTTAACTTCTTCCATATTATGCAAGATATACAAGTGTGCTTGCAACATCTCTTCACGATGTATACTCTTCACTTGAGCTCATGTGTTCCCTTACTTATACCCTTTTCATGATGACATTAGGCCTTCAACCTTGATAGATATTCTTTGCAAAAGTTCATAGCCTCTTCAACGAAATATCTTTTAACAATTGGGGCTTCAGGTCGATAAGGATTTTTAGAATACCCTTTTAAGTTCTTCATGTATCGATCAAAATGGTACATACACCTTCGATAAACTGGGCTGCATAGTCTTATCTCCCTTACCAAATGAACTATTAAATGCACCATTATATAGAAGAATGCGGGAGCAAAATGCATATCGGTTGGGATAGAATAGAATAACCCTCATTTTCTAATTCATCCAACTTTCCAATGTCAACATTAAAGAAACTACACAACCGTATAATCGTGCTTTACACATCATCTTTTATAATTCCTCTAATACCTACTGGTAATAGTTGTTGCATCAAGGCATGGAAATCATGGGACTTCATTCCTAATAACTTCAAATCTTCCTTTGAGACAAGCCTGCTCATATTAGAAGAATACCCTTTGGCACCTTAATGCCATGCAAACATCCACACAAACTTTTTCTCTTGGCTTTTAACATATATGTGCTACTGGCTCCATTTATGCTCTCTTACCATAATTTCTTACTTGTGGATATAGCCGTTCTCTTATTCCCATTTTGACCAAGTCTAGCCATATACTAATTCCAACTTTAGTTTTCCCTGGTATGTGCAAAAGCATACTAACAAGGCTATCGCATACATTTTTCTCTACATGTATCACATCAATACTGTGTCTCACATCAAGGCTATGCCAATATAGAAGATCAAAGAAAATTGACCTCTTCTTCCATATGTTCTTCTTACCCATAGTCCTCTTGTTCTTACTAAAAGTGACATTGATTCTTTCCACCTAACTATAAACCTCATCTCCAATTAATGCCTTTAGAGCCATTCCATTCTCTGACAAACTATTAAAAGTCTTCTTTAGCCTATGGTACAAGTGGAACTGAGGAAGAAATCATCTATGACCAAGGTAGACCATTCTTCTTCTGTGCTTAAGTTGATAGAAGTGTTTGCCTACTTTATGTATTAGACATACTTTATGACCCTTCACACTATACCCTGACAAGTTCCCGTATATAGGGAAGTCATTAATTGTGGTAAAAATCATTGCACACAGCTAAAAGCACCCTTGCTTATTACATCGAACACATCTATACCATCCTCCCACAACTTCTTTAAGTCCTCCATCAAAGGTGCCAAGTCGACATTGATATCGTTCCCTGGTTGTTTTGGTTACAAAATCATCATAAAAATCATCATACACTTGTGTGTCATACACAACCAGAGAAATAAGTTGTAAATCACCAACATAACTGGCCATACACTATATCAAAAGGATTGATTCCATCTGTGTAAAGCCCAAGCTAAAGGTTTCTCCGCTCACTACCAAATCCAAGAAACATTTAATATATTTTCTTCCATTATGGAGAGTCATCTAGGTGTCGAAGGTATTTACCATAACATATTCTCTCATCAGAATGCCATCCTAACTTCTTTGCTTCTTTCACATTAACAAACATTCGTTTAAACTACGGGAAGATTGGAAGATACCATAAACCCTTTAAAGGTTCTTTTACTTGTCTCATCACCACAACC
The DNA here is from genome assembly GCA_963242795.1 of Inga leiocalycina. NCBI lineage: Eukaryota > Viridiplantae > Streptophyta > Magnoliopsida > Fabales > Fabaceae > Inga > Inga leiocalycina. The sequence continues at coordinate 49,603,489 of OY725323.1, forward strand.
AGCATCTTTCTTCACTTTGTATTTACATTTTGGATACTTACTTAGTCATTCATACTCCTTTATGTACGATACACAGTCATTAGGGCAAGCATGTATCTTTTTATACTCCATACCCATCATAGACAAGATTTTATTCACCTCAGATATATGATTTAGAAGAACATTATCGTCTGTAAACATATCATAAAACAATTCAAGTAAAAATGTGAAACTACTATCGATCCATTTATAAGTTACCTTTAGGTTAGCAAAGTATAAAATACTTGACAAGCTTGTATACTTAGTACACCTAGGGTGTAAAGGTGTCTCTACATCACTCCGTACTCTATCATATATAGGTGATTGTGCAAAACATTCTACTTTAACTTCATGAATCATTTTCTTCCTTCTTTCATCACCTCCGACATAAAAAATTTCCTTCTTGTGGGACATATAAGTAGTTGCTTCCTCACTATGCCATATCCACCTTGTGTATCGATAATTTATGCCATAAAAAAATAAGTGATCTCCATATCATCAGTATCTCATTGACTCTCATTTAAACAATTGATACATGTACAAAAATACTTCCTATTTTTACTAAGCACATTCATTTTAGCAAATTCAATAAACTTTTCCTCCTATTCTTATATTCTTCACTAGTTCTCAATGCATTCATCCAACTATGATTCATTTTATTACCACCTAAACCATTTTCAACAACACTTAAGTTTAGAACAATGATATGAAATACTCGAGATACACTGTGAAAACTAATAGTTCTACTACCAATTTCAACGTTCAATCATTTAAATATATCAAGCTTATATCAAATAGTAGTATCATAGTATCCTCAAGTTTCAAAAATTATCATCCATAAGCAATAGTAAAACTTACAGTCACTTGATTAGCATTTAGACACTCATATATCACTAATTTCATAGACTACTAACAATTATATTCTTTTTAGCTCTTTCATTAGGGAATCTGATACCTACACAAACAATAAGGACTAATGATTCAGCAAATTATAGAGCAGCAACACACGTAACATTATGCCATATCCACATACATACAATAGGGAGTGGAATTAGCTACCTTACCTTGCTTGCTCAGATTGAGAAGAGGGAAAATAATGAGCTACAAGTGAGAGGGAATGGACAGACTAAGAAGCTACCAGACCTTTCCCATCGGAGAGGGACAAAAGACACAATACAGGAGAATGACAGAGGCCAAGAAAGACATAGGCACAAAGGAGCTCTCAAACGTCAAGAGAGTGAGAGAAGAGAGCTCGTAGATGACAAGAACTGATGAATATGGGTTTATCTTAACCAGTTTCAATGACTAGTTTTGAAAACCAATCATTGAAAAATTTAACTTTTAAGGACTGGTTTTGAAAACCAGTAATTGAATCTGGTTTAAACATTTGTTTTAAAACCAATTGTTGAAAGTAACCATTTCAACGACTAGTTTTCATGAAAACAGTCTTTGAAATTTCATCTTTATTTATGAAAATTCTAGTGCCTATTTTTTTACCACTATTTTCTTAAAACGGTTGTTATTTACTGTCATGGAATGATCTCTTTGTAGTAGTGACTATTACTAATGTTTGGTATTGTACAAGGAATATTCATAGTTATTATTAAATAATTGTTACTTGTGTTAGTAACTGTGGCAATTTATAAGGACATTTTGGCTCTATAAGGACATTATAAAGGATACATTTTGCTCAATAACCCATGAAACCCGATTCTAAAGGATACATTATGCTCAATAACCCATGAAACCCTCTCCATTCCACCTCTATTTAATAAAAAGATAATCTTTAACATTAATGGATGTGTTCAACATATCCAACTTCTAACTTTTGTTCTTTATCGATGTGATGGTCAAACACAAGAGATCTTCTAGTTCATCATTCTTCTGATCTCCTTATGATAAAACAAAAAGATGATCGCCATCCACCAACAAGCATTGAAAGGCTTATCCACGTGAACTGTGACCTCCAATGTATGGTCGATACTTATATGAGAGCACAAAGGCACATGGACAGATGCTTAAAGGAACTGTAGCACCCTTCATCTATGCTCCTATAGTACATATTTGGAAGTGCTAAGGTTCTTGTTATAGCTTAGGAAAAACATTTATTAAAACTCCTAGCAAAAACTTTCACAATTATTCTTGGTGTATTGTTCACTTGGTAAAAAATTTACCTCAAATTCTCAACCTTATTTTATAATTATCAGAGTTGTACCTACCATAATTTATACATCATAGCTTTTTATCTATCAATCTTTTAACTTCATTATATTTTCATCTTGCACATCTTTAAGCATCCCTTTCTTGTACTCAACATACCTATATGGTTGGTAAGGGAGGGTGAGATTCGGGAGAATCTCATTAGCAAAAAATACCAATTATGCATGTAAATAAATGCTTAGTGCATGACATGTATGCCTTATGTGAATTCATACTCACATAATGACATATCTTCATGCTCAATGTTTTACACAACATTCTTATGGCTATGGCATAAATAGAAACAGAGCTTCAATAATTCATAAATGCTTTACATAATCAAGCAAAGCAATTATACATATCAATATACAAGAATACATATCAAATACATGTAAGTTAGGCAAGTTTACTACCTTTTCACATTTATGTCCTCCTCTTATTCCCTTTTCTTCCAACTACTGTAGTTACTAGAAGAATCTTTCATTGCCTTTCCTTGACATTTCATGACCCTAGATATACAACCACATCATTAGAGCCATGATAGCAAGTCATTACACATGACTTGTATCTCTTACATAATCTGTATAACTTTCCTTATTTTATGTCTAACACATTATATGCTTTAGTCCCTTATGAGTTGGGTCTCTATTGTAGTCACATTAGGTTCTAAGACATATCTATACTCTTTAGACCCATACTTGTCACAATTTACCTCAAATGCCACAAATTTGTAGTTCAACCCTAATTTGCCAACACTACTACAAGATATACATATTACTACCCTAAAGGATTTCCTTTTTTAAAAAGGGATGACAAAAACATAACCGGTGGTATAGACTTTAAATTTCACTCTAAAACATTTTATTTTCATGCTATAAGGAAGCTTTAGGCATCCCCAGTTTGACTGGGGATGCCTAAAGCCATCTGCATTTGTGTTTAGTTATCCCCAATCAAATCGGGGATGCCTAAAGCTCACCTAAGGTGTCCCCAGTACTAGTAGGGATGCCTAATTTTTTTTAAATGTTGGTTTACCTGTCCCTAACTTGGTTGGGGATGCCTAAAGGTTCACATGCACTGGTATGACATGATCAGTGCATGTGAATATTGTCAGACATTTAGGCGTCCCTAGCCAATTTGGGATGCCTAAATGCTGTTTAGGCATCCCTAGTTTGACTGAGGACGCCTAAAGTAATGCCTAAACAGCATTTAGGCGTCCCTAAATTAGTTAGGGACGCATATACTCAGCTACTTTCTCCTTTCCCCGTCTCTGCCTCAACTTTCTTATTTCTCTAGAAGGCTAATACATCCTCTCTTCTTGCTCCTCCATTCTCTCTTCTTAGTCGTCCATCCTTCACTTTACCAACTTTGTTCTACCTCAACTAGTCACTGTCGTTGCTACTGGGCTTGTACCATCAATTTGCTCTCATTGTCACAACTGTCGTCCTCCCTATCACCACTATGGGTTGTCTCCCTCTAAAGAATCAGCTACAGGTTTGCTTCCAACCATGCCTTCATCTTCATTCTGTATCTCCCATACCAACTATACTCGTATGTTGTTACAGATGCCTTCGAATTCATAAAAAATAAAAAATATTTATCTTCTCATGTTTATAACTTTGCAGGGAATTAAAATTATTTCCTTTTTATCTTTTTTGATTTGTAACTTGTTAAATATATTCCATGATCCTAAATAGTAGAGTTGTAAGAATCTCTTTGGCCAGTAAGTTATATTTGAGAGTTAAGTGTTCAGTCATTGGAACTATAAAAGTTTACTAGTTAAATTTCAATCAATCCATCTTGAAATACCTATTTAATACATGCATAAGGCCTCTATTAGAAGCTACAAATACTACCCACGTCTCTGTCGCATGCCAAACCACAAAACCTAATAGTTTACATATAAAGTTCATAGTTTCAATATTTGCTCTATTCTGAATTTGCCATTGATTTAGCAATGAGGCTTCACTCTAAATACCCAGTGGTCCTTGTTTGTGTGTTGCTCTTGCCTGCTCTATGACTCTCCAAATTCAGAGACTCCAAAGCCACATTTTACTCTTCCTATAATGGCAAAGAAATAATTTCTTCCCCTGTAAAGTTATAAATATTAGAAGATAAGTGATGATATGGTTATATGTGAATAATTATAATCGTGTATATATGTGAGCCTAATCAATATTCGAAGTAAAAGTTAAATTGTAACACAACTGTTGTATCATGTCTTTAGGCTAAAGCAATTTTTTAGAAGACATAAACATAATTAGAAATTAAAGTTGTTATTTGCTTAATTATTATTTTTTAATTTTTTCTATTTAGTTTCAAATGTAAAGCATGTATTTAATTTGACTTCAAAGTTTCATTGGTTTAATGAAATTGTTGGATTTGATGTGCTGACATTGTCCTGAATATGGATTGCCTTAATTAGTTTAGTTTTGTTTAAATTAATCTGAGATGGTTTGTTGTTTTGATTTTGGGATGTCACACTTTTAAGGGGAAATGCTGCAAAATTTTGAAAAACAAAATAGTAAAAGGCAATCCCAGTGTTGACAATTATTCTAAACTTGAGTGTTAATGGGAATCGCGTAGGTGGTAATAAAATATATCATAGTTGGATGAATGCTTTAAGAACAAGTGAAGAATATGAGAATACGGTTGAAGAGTTTATTGAATTTCTAGAAGGAATGCTCCAGCCAAAAATGGGATGTATTTTTGTCCTTGTGTCAATTGTTTAAATGAGATAATGTAGGATGTTGAAGTTATAAGGGAACACCTACTTTATGATGGAATAAATCTTTGATACACAAGGTAGATATGGCATGGTAAGGAAGTAACTGATTATCTGTCACACAAAAAGGAAGCTGTGGATGTCATAGATGAAGATAGAATGGAGAGAATAATTTATAATGTTGAGGTAGAATCCTTTACATAGTCGCATGAATACGACAACCTACGGAGTGATGCAAAGACACCGTTGTACCCTTAGAGTAAGTACACACCGCTGACAGGAACATTACATTTGGTTAACTTGAAAGCAACTTATGCGTAGACCAATAGTAGTTTCACATTGGTCCTTGAATTGTTGTGTGATATGTTTCCAGACAATAATGAACTTCCGAGTTGTATATATAAGGCCAAGAAAATGCTATCAACGATGGGTATAGAGTATAAAAAGATACACGGTTGGCCTAATGACTGCGTACTATATAAAAATGAGTATGAAGGTTTGAGTGAGTTCCCTTAGTGCCAATTTGCATAATTCAAAGTGAAGAAAGATGGTGGTTGTGGTGATAGGACAACTAAAAGGCAACGTTTAAAGGTTTTGTGATATCTTCCAATAATACCACGTGTTAAGCATTTGTTTGGGACTACAAAAAAGTGAAGAAGTTGAGATGGCATTCGGATGAGAGAATATCCGATGGAAAATATCTTCGACACCCAGCAAACTCTCCACAGTAGAAGAAAATAAATAAAATGTTCCCAGAATTTGGCAGCGAGCCAAGAAACCTTTGGCTTGGGCTTTTATACAGATGGCATCAATCTGTATGGAACTCTTAATAGCACACACAATGCGTGGGTGATACTCCTTGTAATATACAACTTGCCTCCCTGGCTTTGTATGAAATGCAAGTATGTGATGCTTTCTATGAAAATTTCTTGACCAAAACAGCCAGGGAATGATATCGATGTTTACTTGGCACCTCTTGTAATATCCCAAAAGGTGATTAAGGGCTAATGACTTCAAAAGTGGATGTAATTATTGTTGAATAAACACTTTTGGAGAATTTGTGATGTGAATTTGGATATTTTAATGATTCTAATGGCTTCCTTGAGAAAATTTGTGTGGGAGAGTGTTTATTGTGAAATTGGAACCGTTGGGAACAATTGTGCAAAAGTTGAAAACTCTGTCCATTGAAACTCTGTATAGGGCAGCCGATTTGTATGGACGTTTTAAATAGGCAAATGGTGTCTAAAAATTCTGAAATTTTCCAGTCTTAAATTTCACATGTCAAGATTCAAAATGGACAGATAATTTGTATCATTTTGATTTGTGAGCTAAGAGTTATGGATTTTTGAAGTTTGCCCAGCGAAATTAATTATTTCTGGAACAGTATGCAAAGTTTAAATTTTGGAAATTTTTTGATTCCATCCAGAAAAATTCTATATTTTTCCTTAAAACAAGACTCAATAAGGATTCCATAGGCTTTGGAATCACTACAATTCAATTTTTCTAGAATTAGTTATGATTTTTCAAAGTTTAGACAGAAATCTGCCAAAATTTTTGAAAAATCCGAAAGTTTTGGAAATTAATCAATAATTAAATATCATATAATATATGATATTAAATACCATCAGCCTTCTTTCTCCAGCCATTTTCGTGCTATTCCATATCTGAAACAAGAGAGAGTAGGTGAGAGAGTTTAGAGTGATAAAGGGAAGAAATCTCACAAGGTAAGCCTATTTCTCCGCAATTTAGCTCCTAACGCGTATAACTCTGACTCTAAGCTACTCCTCTTTATTCTTTAAGGTTGTGAAGCTCAAAATTTGGTGTTTAAAGGGTTAGGGTTCAGCGACCTTGAGGAAAAGCTAGTGAGAGCTTAAGGTAACTTCCAAACTTTCGTATATTAACTATTATGCTGCCCAATTTTTGTTCAAATGGTAGTTATAACCTAATGTAATAGTTAATAAAGTGGTTAGGAGTATAAAGGAATGCGTTTAAGGAGCCGAAATCGTAAAACCTCGATTTTCCTCTGAGAACTCATAAATTTTGGCCAGCTCTAGAAATGGATCTTAGAGTTGGATTTTCAATAATTTGATGGTTCCATTGCGTTCAGGAGAAAAAATTAGGTTGGGTTACAGTTGGCTACTTTTTCGGAAAAGGCTGAAAAAGCATAATTACGAAAATGCCCCTAAAACCCTTAAAGTAGGGCTGCCAAGGGTAAATTTGTAATTTGACATTGAATTTGATAATTCCGAGTGCAGAAATGGATTCCTTAGGCGGAAATATGTTAGGATAGCCCAGATTATAATTTCTGGAAAAGTGCAACCGGACCGGGTATGGCGGGCCCAGGACGGGTCCCCGGGGGCATCTTTATAAATTTTCATTATAGACTCATATAACCCCAAGAAACACTATGGAAGAGTCTAAATGGTAAATTTGGAATTGTAGGATTCGATATTTGCCCTGTTCGTGATCCACCTGCGCTAGAGCACAATCAGACAGAACAAGGTAGTGACTCTTTCTCTTATACTGTGTGTGAAACATTGTATGTATATTTGTCATGCATTGAGAATACTTTGTTAATACATTGTGAACACATTGAGATCGCAGCAAAAGCTGACGCATAGTGATACTTTATGAATACTTTGTGAATACATAGAGATCGCAGCGAAAGCTAACGTATAGAGTTTACAGCTATGAGTGCTGTTATTTGTGGCGAAAGCCATGATACATTGTGATGCTGCTTAACATGAGCATATATGCTATGTGTTTGTGCACTGTATAAGTGATTTGTTACTACAGAGATTCTTTTAAATCTCATTCTTTCCATTGACTAACATTTCAGACATGGCAAGTGGCTCCAAGGAGAAACGAACCACCAGGAGCAGCTAAGTCTTGTAGAGATGTGTTGTTAGGTTGTTGGTTATCTATTTTGGACTTGGGATTACTATTTATTTTTGAAATATAGATATTACGTTGATGTTTGTCATGTAATCCCCTAGTTAGAACTTACAACCCTTAGTTTATACATGTATGAAACCCGAGAGTTGCTAGGAATTTGGCTATGCACTCTGATATGTATGAATGTGATAGAACTACACAGAGTAATTAGATTTGGAAGATGAATATGAGACCATTTTGAACGAATTTTAGAAAAGAGGTTTGAGAAAAACGTAATCGTCGGTCTTTAATTCCTTTAAATTAAGCATTTTTGAATCTTAGTTACGGTTATCAAGGTAGGGGATTACACCTTTGATTGAGGACTTGAAGAAGTTGTGGGAGGAAGGCGTAGATGTGTTTGAAGCATATAAGAAGGAGTCCTTCAAGGTACGTTTAATGATATTCACCATAATAAATGACTTCCCTGTATACAAAAACTTGTTAGGGTACAGTGTGAAGGGGCATAAAGTATGTCTGATCTGTGAAGTAGACACTCACTTCCATCTGCTTAAGCATGGAAGAAAAATGGTCTACCTTAGTCATAGGAGGTTCCTTCATAGGTTCCACCTATACCGTAGGTTATGAAAGCATTTTAATGACTTGCCGGAGCATGGAATGGGTTTAAAGGCATTAACTAAAGAGGAAGTTTACAGTCGGATGGAACATATCAATGTCTTCTTCAGTAAGAATCAGAAGACTGCGAGTAAGAAGAATATATGGAAGAAGAGATCAATTTTCTTTGATCTTCTATATTGGCGTACTCTTGATGTAACACACGGTATTGATGTGATACATGTGGTGAAAAATGTTTATGATAGCCTTGTCAGTATGCTTTTGCATACACCAAGGAAGACTAAGGATGGGATTAGTATGAGACTAGACCTTGTTTATATGGGAATAAGAGAACAGTTACATCCACAACTAAGAGATGATGGTAGGAAGGCATATATGGAGCCAGCAGCGTATACTTTATCAAAAGTAAAGAAAAGAAGTTTGTGCAGTTGTTTGCAAGAAATTAAGGTCACAAGGGTATTCTTCAAATATGAGAAGGTGTGTGTCAATAGACGATTTGAAGTTAGTGGGAATGAAGTCATAAATGGTGTGTGCCAATGTGTTGATGCAACAATTATTACCGATAGCTATTAGAGGCATCATGAAAGATGAAGTGCAAACTACTATAACAAGATTGTGCATTTTCTTCAGTGCTATTTATGATAAAGTCATTGACACTAAATCCTTGGATGAATTGGAAAATGAGGGTTATATTATATTGTCCCAATTAGAGATGCACTTTCCTCCTTTATTTTTTGATATAATGGTGCATTTGATAGTTCATTTGGTAAGAGAGGTAAGGCTCTACGGTCCAGTTTACCTGAGGTGGATGTACCCTTTCGAGTGATACATGAAGATTTTAAAAGGGTATTCTAAAAATCCCTATTGAATAAAAGCCCCAATAGTTGAAAGATATGTGTTGAATAGGCTATGGACTTTTGTAGCGATTATCATCGGGAAGAAGGAACAATATGGCATGAAGAGAGGAGAAGTAAGGGAACATGAGGACTATAGGTGAAGAATATGCTTTATGAAGAGGTGTTGCAAGCACAGGTGTATATCCTGAATAACATGAAAGAAGTTTAATCATATATAGATGAACACGAAAAGTGATTGAAGAACATGAATCCAAGGAAGAATGACATGTAGATTGCTATTGAGTAAAACAAGATATTCATAAAGTGGTTTGAGGAAAAGGTTTGGCATGAGATCGGTGTGTCTGAGACAATAGAGTGGCTAGGTTGAGGGCCTTCGTTTCAAATTATTACTTGGACCGGTTGTGATATAAACAAGTATTCTTTATATATAAAAGACCAAGATGACAGAAGTACCATGCAAAATAGTAAGGTAATGGTAAAAGCTGAAGTCATGCACTTTTCCAGTTTGAAAGAAAAAAACCCCATATTAGCATCCATGGGCTATGATGGAGTGATAGAAGAAATATGGGAAATTACTTGCAACAAGTTCAAAGTTGCTTTATTCAAATGTGGGTTAGCAATAATGCTGTAGTAATAGGTCAACAATTTGGATTTGTCTCAGTTGATTTTTGAAAAGTAGGTTACAAGGATGAGACCTTCATTCTAGCAAGCCAGGTGAAACAACAGTTTTATGTCACAGATCCTGCAAATAAAAAAATTTCCATTATACTTCAAAGTAAGAAATAGAAGCATGGTGATTCAACCTTCAACCTTGACAACACACCACCTTTCACAATTAATCCACCTAGAACAAGTGAAGTAGAATTGGTAGATGATTAAGAATATGCTGTAAGAAATGATCATGGTGAAGGAACATGGGAAACAATATAAGTAAGAGCTTAACTTAGAAAATAATAATGTGTGCTATTCATTTTATAACTGGTTAGTTTATTCATTTAATTACAATTTATTTACGTATATGACAATGATTTTTGTGCTTACAGGAATATAGACAATTCTAGTGACTCACAAAGTAATAAGGATAATGAAATCAATAGACCTGAACTCGTTGCGAGAAGAAGGGTTAGAGGCAGCGCAAAAATGGGAACATTGGTTGCACGTCATCAACATCAATAGGAGAGGTTGCATATTGAGTTTGAAGCCAATATAAAACCAATTGGTCCAGAGGAAGATCATTTCATTAGTTATTTAAGCTATTTGGGTCGAAGAAAAGTTTGAATTATCTATTATAATTGGAAGTTGGTTCCCCGAAAAATGAAAGACATGATCTGGCAACAACTTTTGGTATTTAAGTTTTGATACATCTGTATTTATAGCTTTATTCCTATTGCTTCAAATATAATTATCTTATGTTAATACTTGCAGCAAACTTACAATGTCCCTAGCATTGCGGTGATATACAAGGAGTGGATGAGGGAGGTTCAGTTATGATGGAAAGATTTCATGAACAAGCTTACAACAAAGTACATTTGAGAGGACCGAGGGGTCAGGATCCATGTCAACATTATTCTTATTTATCTCTAAGGACTGGAGGTTGTTTATGGCATTATGAGAAGATTCTAAGTTTTTGGTAAAATTTCTTTCATTATAGTGTTTTATTTGAATATAGTTGACATTATTGATTTGGTTTTCATTGTTTTCCTTTCACAAGAATTAAGTATAGTAAATATAGAGAAGCAAGCATCTAATAAGTATCAGCATGGAATGTCTCGTGGTGGTTATTAGAAGCCTGAGCAAAGGTTGATGGGAGAAGAGTGAGAGAAAATGAAGGAAGCAGCCACATCAGATCCTAGCATTATAGTCTAGGCCCCGATACCTCTTCCATGTAACAAAAAATGGAAATCAAGGAGGATTAAGGGTGGGAAGTTCATAAATCTGACTGTTATTAAGGTTGCCTCAAGGATTGTAAGTAGTTAAAGCATAAGTTCATAAATTTTTTCATATTAGGAGTGCTTAATTTTCATTTATGATAAGTTTTATGTAGCAAGATGAACTAGAAGATCATAGTAGCCAAGGTTCATTCACTCCAAGTGGACGGGTGGACATCTTAGCAATTGTGATTAGGAAGGCAGATCACCCCGATCATGTTCCAGGGGAGCCAGGGGGAGTTCATGTCGTGAAGTATTTTGGACGCTCCTCACAATATTATTTATCACAAGCTAAACCCAGTAGGGGGCTTATGACCAAGATTCACCACAAAGTCGAATAAAAGTTTGAGTCCAAACTTCGCGAAAAAGCTCCAACAAGAGTTGTTGCCAGAGCTACATCTTGAGCTGTTGCCGGAACTACGAGCTGAAATAACAAAGATGTTTAAATCACAGATGGCAAGTTCCTAGCATAGTACCTAAGAATCCCTGGCCTTCTAAAGCACCAAAGGAATTTACAACCCGCTGGTGGAACCACTTGGCGACTCTTCTCCCACTTTAGCATGAGAGAACCTTCCATCCTCTATTTGGATGCCCCATTGTTGTGTTAATTGTAGATGCTCTCCTTCACACACAAGCTACTACCCACCATCATCAGTAAATTCCATAGCATTTACGTAGGGTGACTATGACGTGTGTTCGAGAGGGGGAAGAAGGTACAACCATCCCTATTTCTGATGATGAGGTTGCCACGATAGGTTGGCTAGAGGATCTTTCAGCCTTTGGCCTCTCAATCTTATTGGCTCGGCCGCAACACCTCCAATTATAGGAATTACCTCACTTTTACTTGAGATATGTTGGGATCCTACTAACAATGTTTTTTTTGTGTTCTAAAGGATGAGCAAGAAGCATAAAAATGGCCCTTCTTAGAACAATTACGGTAGATCTATAAAGGCATTCGCCAAATTGATTTGTATATGCCACTAGCGATTATCGGCCTGAAATTAGAGTATCCCTTCACAATTGATAGAGAAGACCTCAAAGAGTTCATTAAGCTGGAGGAGATAGATGTAGGATGTGTTAAATTTGCAATCCTGTAAATTTTTTATTTCCCATTTTTTCCTTCATTTAGTGCAATGGTTTTTTGGTTTTATACATTCACTAATACATTCATCATTTTTATTCTATTATAGCATCTTCCATCGTATATGCTTTAACATGTAATGGCAGGATTTATATGGATTCTTGTGTCCTATAAATACGACAAGGGATAAGAATACAATTGAAGCAAGGAATAACTATATGGGCTACATAATTGGAGAGACCAAATATCATTGTTATCTAGCACCGATTGTTCAAGGGTGCGTATTTTAATTTTGTTTATTTAAGATATTTAATAAATAATTGCCTTGCCATCTAACTTCATTTTAATCTGTATATGTGTTATAGTTACTATTGGAGTTTGTGTGTTGTCTGTCCTCATCTCAACATAGTTTACTGGTTTGATTCCTTGCATAAAAGGCCAGACAAAGAAACAAAAACCACCTTCAACACGTAAGTTATTTTGTTAATATTTCATTGATTATTGATTCTTGACTAAAATGAATAGTTCTTATTTCAGTTGATTTTTATTTTAATGATAGCGCAACACAGACATAAAGAATCCTTGGTGGCCCATACGATTGTAAAGTTTTTAAAGACTCAAAATTGTTTTATCCAAAGGAAAGTAGTTTCAAATCAAGTTCTTTTGATTGACGGTCGTTTTAGATGCCTTTATTGATTTTAACCATTTGCTTTTGATTTCTAGTGCCCTCGACAACCTGACTGCACTGAATATGAATATTATATCTTACTTTATATGTATAACATCATTCAGAGTAGAATTACGAACGATTTTGAACAAGTAATAGCTTATTCATTCTCAAAAATTGGATAATATTTTGTGTGTGGTAATTGAATTGCAAATTAATTAATTCACTTGATTCATTATTTTATCTAAGCTTATTTTCTAATTTGTAGATTTTTGACAATGAAGATGCCTACTTATATAAGACATTAATTTGATCAGAGACCTTTTGGCTGGACATCTTCAATGTATAGAAGTGAGAAGTTTTTATTTATACTAGTTAATTAATTAGTAGTTTGTGTAGGACACAGCTTTCTGACACACTTTGTAGTGGTTATATATATTGTACATAAAATTAGTAGAGTTGTTGTTGTACATAGTATTAGATTGTTGGATAACATTTTAATTAGATAGTGCTGAACTGCTGATGTTGTTTTCATTCCAGTTTATGCAATATTTCTTCGATCCTATTTCTCCAGTATAAATTTGCTGTATAGTGAAGTATATATAAAAGGCCATTTAAAAACATTTTAACATCTGTAAATAAAAAAAGATGTAATTAACACTTTAGACGTTACTTTAAATGTCCCTACTTCAAAATGGGGACATCTAAAGTCTTAAACTGGGGATGTCTAAATTGTGTCCTTCCACTTTAGGCATCCCCAATTTGAAGTGGGGACATCTAAAGTACAGACTTTATATGTCCCCTATTTTACGAACGTTATTACCAATTTTTACTACGTCGCTCAGATAGACATCCCCCTGTTTTCAAACGTTGAAAGGCCTAAAAAAGGGACGTTAAAAATGTTTTTTGTAGTAGTACAGATTTGTCACTTAACTTTGAAAATTCATTACTTAATGTAGAAAATTCAAAATGAGGTATTTCAAAGTCTTATATGAAGCTCTCTGAGTCATATTTAAAGGAAAAATATCACTCACTAACAATTATAGGCACAAAGGTCAATAATTCCTCGACCAACAACACTGTCTTAGGATTCATTCCGATTCAATGCCTAAATTTTAACAAATCATAACTTACAATCTACTGACCTAAATAATGCATTATATACATCATTTTAAAGCTAAGGATGTCTACTAACACCCTGTAAAATATCATAACTATTAGAAAAGATTTGGCCATCCAAAATCAGTCTACAAGGAACATGATTGTCCTAAAAAAGAATTTGGTAGCATTATCACCAACAACCTTAAATTCCAATTTTAGGGTTTTTAATCCTACCCTTCTAAAATCATTACCATAAGCTATTCCCACACATATTTGTGTGTGGAATCCATTGAAAACCTCAAATTCACCAAAATCACATTCCTTCCCTCAAATTCATGCTTGGCCAAAGTCTGACATGTGACTTGACTGAAGACCAATGAGTCACCTGGCTAATTCAACATGTGATTGCTGAGCCAGCTAGGTGGCAACTTCTCCATATGCCAACACAAAAGCTACTTTATGAAAGAGCTAGGTTGCATTGTCTTGTTAAGCCAACCAAAAATCAAACACTAAATGGTGTCTTCTCATTACACCAATCCAAAAGTCACTTTAATAAAGCTACTTTATCGGTGTAAGTTTTAGACCATGCCATGTGTCTATGTTCCAGTATACTTTATCTTACCAATTACACACTCAGCACACCAGTTATATGTGGGACCCCATATGAAGCCACATGTAGTTGTATATGTGAACAAAATTGTGCCAAGTGTCTTCTTGCACTCTAAGGGCACCACATGTACTCAAGTGCATGCATCGATCTATTTCTTCGACTAACCACGCACACTGAGCCCTCGATGTGTCATAAAAATGGCGCATATACGTTCTCAAGTATACTTGCACTGGTATATTTTATTTGATAGGCCGAATCACAGTGTCCCTGTAAAGCATTTTACTTCTCGATCATTCTTGAGACTCTTACTAAACTGAGCTTAGTAGTCTACTTGATTCAGGCTTATTCTTAAGCTTCTAGACCCAAAATTTAGGATATTATATGAATTTTCCTCTCTCGTTCACTATTTGAATGAGGAGATGGACAAATAACTGGAGAAGGATGAATTTGCTAATGTCGTAGATTCTTTATGTCTATAAATTTATTTTTTGTTTATTTATTCAAATTGTCATTTTCTTTTGTTAATTTTTTGTTTGAAATATGGGGTTGAATAACAATTTCAAAAATTATTTAAAAAATTTCAAATATATAGAAGTTATTAACTAAAAACTGTCACTTTTTAGAATACCATGTGAAATATCTAATGATTTTGAAGAAAAAACTATCACCATTTATAAAACAAAACGAGTGTATTGTAATACCCCAAATTTTGGGACTATACGCTAGAGAATAAGTTTGAGTAAAGTAAACTACTAAGCCTATTTTAGTAAGTGTCCTAGGAATGAACAAGAAATAGAATGATTATTATAAATTGCACCCGAAATAAAGTATGAATTTCAGTGCGAATTAGTCAAAAGAAAATACTCAATTCCTTTAGGATGCGTCATTATGACAAAAAACCTAACCTGGATCCCAAGGAAAAGGGAAGTAGTGTTTAGAAAGAATTAAGAAATAGAGTTGAAAAGATTAATGACACAATAAACAATAATGCCATAATCAAGGGCAAAAGATACAATTGCTACTTGATCTGGAGGTCAAAATTGGAAAACAAATTAAAGGGCTAGGATTTGTTGTTCAAAAGTAAGAAGTAATTATGAGGAAAGAAAAGTAAATTTTCTCTCCCTTAAGGCCACAATAAAGGCCCAAAATTAAGGGTAAAGAAAAAAGAGAATAGCGTGGTCAATTAGTCAAAGTTTGGAAACTTTTCCAACTTCAGAATTTATTGAGCAATGGCAAGCTAAAAGAAGCAAGAAGGTCAACATTTCCCTTTATTTGGGTAGCCCAAATTAACCACACTTGGTTAGTTAACTTGGCTTGGAAAAGAAAAAGCATTTTTGGCTACATGTTATTTTATTTCTCCCTAATTCTTTTTGGGCCATTTTCAGCCATGTATTAAGTGGCCAAGGAAGACAAAAATTGAATATCTGGTTCGTGCATGGTTTCAAAAATTAACTTGAGATCGGGATATCACCAGCTCAAGGTACAAGCATAAGACATATCAAAAATGACTTTTAGGACCAGATATAGCTATTATGAATTTCTTGTAATGCCATTTAGGCTGACCAATGCACCTGCTATGTTCATGGACTACATGAATTAGATTTTTCGTCTGTATTTGGACAAATTTGTAGTAGCCTTTATTGATGATGTTCTGGTATACTCACAGAGTAGAATAGAATATGAACGACATCTGAGAACAGTGTTGAATACATTGAGAGATACCTATGCCAAATTGAGCACGTGCAAATTTTGGCTTTCAGAAGTTAAATTTCTAGGCCATGTAGTCTCAAAGCAAGAGGTCTTGGTGGATTATAGCAAAGTGGAAGAAGTACTGAACTGGAAGAAGCCAGAGACTATTTTTGAAATACATAATTTTCTAGGTCTTACCGGATATTACAGAAGATTTATCCAGAATTTCTCCATAATAGCTTTGCCTCTAACAAAGTTAACACAAAGAACTCAACCTTATTTGTAGGATCACAATTATGAGAGGAGCTTCATAGAACTGAAATGTAAATTAATATCAGCACCAATTTAACAATCTTAGATCTACAGTTGACCTTCATTGCCTATATAGATACCTGTAGGTATAGATTGGGATATGTTTTAATGCAGTATGGCCATATAGTGGCATATGTATCTAGACAGCTGAGGCCTCACGAACAAAATTATCCCACAATGATATTGAGTTAGCGGCAATTTTGTTTACGCTAAAAATTTGGAGACACTATATCTATGGGGAGACCATAAAGCTGTAATTTGACCATAAGAGCTTAAAATACTTGTATGATCAGAAGGAGCTCAACATGAGATAGTGTAGATGGATGGAGCTGCTTAAAGATTACAACCTGGTGATAAAGTATAATCCAGGAAAGGCTAATGTCATTGCTGACTCATTGAGCTGTAAAATGGTGCAAATGGCAACCTTAATGATTCATAATTAGAAACTAATCAAGGATTTTAGAGATCTCAATCTATCTAATCAGATCATGATTATTGGCAATAATGTCAATTAGGAAGAAAATGTTCTGTGAGCAGCAATTGAAGAAGATCAGATACAGGATAGACCAGCATAGTCTATCTAAAACATGAGTACAAGGGGGAAAACTCAGGAACAGGATTTGTCACTAAGTGGACTAGTCAAATATAGAAAGTGGATATATGTCCCACCACAAATAGAGCTTAAGCGATAAATCCTAGATAAAGTACATAAGAGTAGGTATACTCTACTCCCAGGAGTAACCAAAATGTATCATGACTTGAAGTCCACATATTGCTAGCTAGGGAAGAAAAGTGATGTGACAAAGTTTGTTGCCCTTGTCTCACAGCCCATTTCCTACCTATTAGCATTCATGATTCTCCTGATAAGTTAGTAGAGATATATATCAAGGAGATTGTGCAGCTATATAATACACTGAAGAACATTATATCTTATAGAGATCATCAGTTTACTTCTAAGTCTTGGATGGTAGTGTAAGAGGCTTTAGGTACCAAGTTCAAATCCAGCACAACATATCATCCTCAGACAGAAAGACAGACAAAATGAATAATACAGACATTAGAGGACATGTTAAGGGCATACTTAGATTTCAATGGCAGTTGGGATCAATTCCTTCCACTTATGGAATTTGTGTATAACAACAGTTACCACC
Organism: Inga leiocalycina; assembly: GCA_963242795.1. Lineage (NCBI taxonomy): Eukaryota > Viridiplantae > Streptophyta > Magnoliopsida > Fabales > Fabaceae > Inga > Inga leiocalycina. Next base: position 49,621,331 of record OY725323.1, read on the forward strand.
CAAGTATTTAGATGGCTCCCTATAATGCATTGTACGAAAGGAAATGTCAGTCACCCTTGTGCTGGATAGAACTATCTGAGAGGTGAATACTTGGGTCAAATATAGTTGATAAGGCAACAGAGCAAATCAAGCTAATTAAGTAAAGATTATTAACTGCTCAAAGTTGACAGAATAGCTATGTTGATAGAGGCAAAAACCTCTAGAGTTTGAGGTTGGTGATGATGTATTTATGAAATTTTTGCCTGTTACGGGTATTGGCAGAGCACTGAAAGTGAAAAAACTAAGAATGAGGTACATTGGTCCATTTGAAATCTTGTTGTTGAAGGTTGGGCTACTAGCGTACCAAATAGTTTTACCCCTAAATGTAAGCAGATTGAATGTTGTATTATGTGTTTCACAATTAAAGAAATATCAACCTTATCCATAACATGTAATCAAATATGAAGATGTGGATATGTGGGATGATTTAACATATGAGGTCACACCTGACCGAGTTATTAATCAGCATGAAAAATAGCACAGACTCAGGAGTATCCTGTTCATAAAGTTGTTTAGAAGGGATTATTTCCCAGATAAGCAATATGGGAAATAGAAGAAGATATGTGGAAGCGTTACTTATAGTTTATGGCTATGTATATGTAGCAAATTTCAAGGATGAAATTTATTTCAGGGGGAGAGAGCTGTAACATGCTAATTTTAGAACACAAATTGTAAGAATTGGGATTTGCTACCAGTGAGTTTTCCTGCGTGGCAGGGAGATTGTCAAATGTTTTTAGATAATCAAATGATGTCTAATGAATGTCAAATTTTTTAGAATAAAAGTAGACGTATCAAGCTTTAATTTCATAGGTCATATATGTCCTTTGGATCTGTATACTAAAAGTTATGTATTTTTGAAGTTAGCCAAGTAAAACTAGCAAGTTAATGTGGTAGTGTCCAATAAATGGTACTTCTAGAATCCTGTGTGTTCTATTTGGCTTATGACAATATTTTTCCTTCAAAATAGACTTAATAAGGGTTACACAGCCTTTGGAACCACTCAAATTTCACATCTATAAATAAAGATATGAATTTTCAAAGTTTGATGAAAATTCAGTCAGCTTTTAAGCAAGGTGCAAAATTAACAAGGCAATGGCAAAAATGTATGGGCAAAATAGTCATTTGGCTAAATTAAATCCATAACCCATATTTTTTCCTTTTTCTTGTTTGTGGGACGTCCAAAAAGGAAAGAGGCAAGGGAAATGAATATTTGAGATAAATATCACAAAAGTTGAGGCAATTTTGGCCAAGCAAATTGAAGTTTGAAAAGTCAAAAAAGCAAAGTTTGTAATAAATGGCTATTACACATTAGTTGCAAGGGAATTGATGAAGCTAAATCAAAAGCTTATTTGGTTTCTTTAAAGGCTTCATATTCATCATTTTGCAATAAGGAGAGAGGAACATTTATGCCAAGTTAAAAAGGGATAAAGCTTGAACAAATCACATGTGCAAAAAGGTAATAAAATATTATATCATTAAGGAGATAGAAGGGATATTTTGTAGAGCCATTCTCTTTCCTTCAAGAGACCATATTTCAGTTGGCATTAGAAAATAGTGAGAGAGTATGTGTGTTGGACAAAAGTGAGAACAATAGAAAGTTTAAAAGTTTCAACAAGCAAAGATCAAGGTGAGTTGATGAAATTACATGTGATCATGCTTTCTAAATTCTTTTAAAACCTCTTATGATCTCCATTCCTTCATGAATATCATATGTAGTAAGCAAAACTTCAAGAGAAAGAGGAGGAGAGAGGGATGACTAGAGAGAGAGAGGAGAAATCAAGAGATAGTCTCAAGAACCATGATTATCTTGTTGATTATGATGTAGTTATAGTTATTGGTGTCTTGTACTAGTTGATTTGGTTGGTTTTGTAAAATTGGGATGAAGAAACCCTAAGGGGTTATACTGCCCAAATTTCCACAAATCATGATTAACAAATGTTTAAATGGTTAAACATGTGATTAGGAGTGAAAAGGGAGGTGTTTAAGGGGTTAAATCATGGAAACCAAATTTTTCCCTTTCCTTTGTTGAGTTTCGTCCATCAGCAGAAATATGGGTACGAGCGAGAATTTCATTAATTTGTGGTTCCATTGAACTTAGAAGGGAAAAATGTGTAGGGTATATGTTAAGTGTGAGGTATGAAAAGCATTAGAATGTGGAATAACAAGATTATCCCTAAAACCCTAAGTTAGGGGGATTGCCGAATGCAAAATCATCTTTTGACAGTGAATTTGACAATTCTAAGGTCAAAAATGGATTTTACACGTAAAATTGTGTAGGATTTAACTGGGTCATAATTTTTGGAAAAGAACAATTGGACCGGGTATAAAGGGACTTGGACAAGGTCCCTAGGGGTATTTTGGTCTTTTTGCAGTTTTAAGCTAAGTTAACTAACAAAGTGAGTTTGTAAAAGTATATGAATAAGTAGTAACTCAATTCTTTATATACCTGGAATTTTAGGACTGGACAATTTGCCTAAGCCGGGATATAGTTCAGAACAGTTTGTGTGTCGAAAAGGGATTTAAGGTAGTAACTCTGTCTTTCATACACTATGTGAACTTGTATATGCTTTTTGTATGCCATATTCTATTATATGTATAATGCACACACATTATCTAACTGGTGCGGGAAGAGCTCAAGTACCATCTAGGGGAAAAGCACAAGTACCCTAATGGCCCAAAGGGGACCCAGTTATGATACACAGTGCGAAGAAGGTATATTGCCCAGTCGGTGGTCTTGAGCCCAGTTGAGGTACCGGAAAGTAGAGGTTCTAACAATAGTTGGCCTTGAATATGTGCACATAACGATTATTATGATTACTGTGTTATTATTCTATTGTATTTTATGGTGCTTGGCATATTTATTTGTCACATTTTATATGACTGATTGCATATTACTACTAAGATTCTTTTGAATCTCACCCTTCTTAATATTTAAAAATATTATAGCAAAAGCTAGCAACTCTATGGGCAAAACGGTAAATACCAGTGTATGAGGGTACCGGTTAAAGCAAGGGCTACCATTGGTTATCATTAGTTTTATTTTGGTAGTTTGAACAAGTTGTATATATTTTTCAAACCCTATGGGGATTTTCTATATTGTAAACAAGTACATATTGTTAGTATATTTGTGCTATTTCTGTATGCATGTGAAGCTATGCCTTATTACTTTGGCAAATATCAAAATGTTAAGGGGTTTGACATTTTTGGTATCAAAGTTAGTAGTAGTTTTGACATTATCAGAATAATATACTAAAGAACATCATTTCAGATAGAGATCCTCGTTGAATTTCCAATTTTTTTAAAGCATTGCATGAGGCTTTGGGTACCAAGCTGAGATTCAGCATAGGATATCATCCTCAGATTGACGAGCAACAGAACAGACAATACAAACCTTAGAGGATATGCTGAGGGAGTCTGCCTTAGATTTCAAAGCCAATTGGGATTAATTCCTTCTATTGGCAAAATGTGCCTATAATAACAGTTACTATACGAGCAACAAATAGCTCCATATGAGGCATTATACGGAAGGAATGTCAATCACCCTTGTGCTGGATAGTATTATCTGAAAGGCACTTACTTGGGCCAGATACTATTGATTAGACAATAGAGCAGATTAAGCTTATTAAGCAAATATTATTAACTTCTAAAAGCCAACAAAAGAGCTATGTTGACAAGAGGTTAAAAACTTTAGAGTTTGAGGTTGGTGATCATGTTTTTATAAAACTTTTGTCTGTCATGGGTATCGGCAGAGCAATAAAAGTGAAAATGCTAAGTCTAACGTACATTGGTCTATTTGAAATCTTATTGAAGATTGGACTAGTAGCGTACCAGATAGCTTTACCCCCAAATATGAGCAAGTTGCATGATGTATTCCATGTTTACCAGGAGAACAAATATCAACTTGATCTGGAACATGTGATTGAATATGAAAATATGGATATGCAGGATGATTTGACTTATGAAGTCACACCTAACAGAGTCATTGACTAGAAGGAGAAACATCTTAGACACAGGAGTATCCCATTCTTAAAAATTTTCTGGAAGGGAATATCTCCTAAGGAAGCAGCATGGGAAAAGAAAGAGGATATGCAAAAGCGTTACCCAGAGTTTATGGCTATGTATATGGAGCAAATTTCTGGGCTGAATTTATTGAAGGGGGTAGAGTTGTAACACCCACTTTTTAGTCACCAATATGCCTTGTAAATATTTATGGCATTTAATGAAATAAAATGGTGAATGTTGGTGCAATTGGAATGACAAAAATAACCCTAGTCACGGTTACCAAGGAAATTTGGCTAAAACAAGATATAAAGCCAATCTTTGTCTTCCAAAAATCCCATTATTTAAGCACCAAATTGAGAAATAAAAGAGAAAAAATCATGGCTCAATAAAAGGGGTGAAAGCTGGCAAAAATAAGAGGAAAAGGAAGAAACCACAATTAAAAACAAGATATAAGAGCAAAATGGTAATTTGCCAGTTAAGCCAAGAGCTAGTTTTTTTCCCAATAATTTGGGGCCATTTTCATCCAAATGAAGAAAATAAGGGGAAAATAAATATTTAGGGATAGATATCCCAAAATTAGAGCAATTGTGGCCAAGTAAAATTGTTGAGAAAAGTCAAAATGTAAAAAAGGTGAATTAATGAACTAATGGAAAGAGAAGAATGATAACTTATGAAGCAATTATATTTTCCTTTTCTCATGATAATTTTGGTTGATTTGGGAAATATTGGAGAAAAATAATTACTTGGATGATGATGATGCCAAGTGGAATTAATTAGAGCCAAGTAATTAAATATGAAGTCACAAAGAAAAGGCACATGGAGAATTTGGGATTTAATATATTATTTTATGAGAGATGAAGTAAGATGTTTTATGACAATTCTCATATCTCCTTTAACTCTCATTCTTGGCTGAATCAAAGAGAAATAGAGAGAGAAAGAGATGGAAGAAAATAAGAACAAGAAAGGAAGAGCTAGGGTTCAAGAGCACAAATCAAGGTAAGAACTCTTGGTTTCAAGTATTTAAGCTTCTCAAATTATGTTTATAAGGGAAAACTGTGCAAGGTTCTATTGTGTTTATAAGGGAAAATTGTGTAGGGTTCATGTTAAGTTTGAAGTATGAAAAACCTTGGAATGTGAAATGACAAATTACCCCTAAAATCCTAAATAGAAGCTGCCAAGGGAAAAATTGTCTTTTGGCAGTGAATTTCAAAATTTGAGTTCAAAAATGGATTATACACACAAAATATTGTAGGAATAGCCCGGGTCAAAATTTTTGGAAAAGTACAGTTGGACCGCGTATAAAGGGACTTAAACTGGGTCCTTAGGGGTATTTTGGTCATTTTGCAATTTTATTCTAACTTAACCAACAAATTAAGTTTTGAAAGAGTCTATGAATGAGTAATGACACCCATTACTTTGTAAATTTGGAAATTTTAGGATGGGATAGTCTACCCATGCAGGAACACAGTTAGAGCCAGGAAAAGGGATTAAGGTAGTAACTCTTTCTTTCATACACTATATGAATTTGTATATGCTTTATATATGCCATCTTCTATAATATGTGTGATACACATTGCCTATGGGTACATCGATAATAGTACTAGAAAGGTACACTGATACATAGTACCAAAAAGGTACACCGATATATAATACCATGAGGGTACATCAATATGTGCAGTCAGAGGATTGAGGTACGAAACAAGAAGGGGTTGCAACAGTGGTTGGCATTGAATACATGTGCACATTTCCGACCAAACTAAATTATGTGTTATTATAATATTTTATTATCTGGTACACGGCATATTTATTTATCGCATTTTCTATGAATGATTTTCTGTTATTACTGAGATTCGTTTAAATCTCACCCTTTCCAATATTTAAAGCAATCCAATAGAAGCTAGCGACTTAAAGAATAAGGTGGGAAATACCGGCGTCTAAGGGGTTCCGGGGCAGCTAAAGATTGCTGTTGGTTGTAGTTAGTTTATTTTAGTAATTTTGGACAAGTTTGTATATATTTTTCAAATCCTACAGGAATGGCCTATATTGTAGACAAGTACTTCTTATCAATATATTTTTGCTATTTTTTGTATCCCTGTGGAACTATGCCTTTATCACTCTCACAAATGTTAAAATGTTAAGGGGTTTGACAATACAATTCAGCAAATTTTCAACCATACGTACAGTGTCATATGATCCATGAACTCGATATGACCATTCGGGACCCGCTTTACTATCTCATTCTTCTTCCTGGCCCAAAATGTTGTGTTTAGGAAGAAGTACATCGTCATGTAAATCCAAACCTCATATGGATTGTCCAGTCTCTATGGAACTTGCTCCCAGTAGAGTGAATCCATATACTTTAAATATGCAAGGTGTTGGCCTATAAGTATGCTATACTTCTTGAAAGCCCGTAAATATTTGCGCTGGGCATACTCCTACAACCTCTTGTCAAGCCGCAAGTGATATCCACATGCACTAGTTTGGCTCTGGAAAGAGTAGCAATACAAAAATCAGACTAACTCATCAGAGAGTGGCTGCTTGGAGTCTCCCACTGCCTCTCTAGGTACTGTCTTGGGTCTCAATTACAGCTTGCATATTGATCTAACTTGGATCCACTCCCTGGTCACCTTGTCTCAACAAAAGGCTAGCCCTCAAGAATCCTCTAACCTGGGGAACCTTGGTTAACTAACGATGGGGACATATCTCACTGTCACCGTCCTCTGTGCATCTCTCCTATCAAATTGTAAACAAGATCATATCAATATACTATTATGATAATGCAGGAACCATTTTTAGCTATAAAACTAAAAATGTCAAACCCCTTAACATTTTGATATTTTCCAGAGTGACAAAGGCATAGTTCCATATGCATACAAAAATAGCACAAATACATTCTGATAAAAAGTACTTGTTTACAATACAGGAGTTCTCCGTAGGGTATGATAATATATACAGCTTTGTCCAAAAACTACCAAAATAAACTAACAATAACCAATAGCTTCGTCTTCTAGACCCTGACACCTCAATTGCCAGTATATACCGTTTTACACCTAAAGCCAGTAGCTCCTACTGGAATATGTTTAATTTGAAAAAGGGTGAGATTCAAATGAATCTCAATAGTAACAGACAATCTATCATATAAAATGGAACAAAAATAATTATGCAGGAACCATATACTTCAATAGAATAAATACACTATAATAATATTAATCAAATGTGTGCAATTTTTTAGGCAAACAACTGTTAGACCTTAAGCCATTGCAACCTATAGTTAGTCCCTAACTTATATAGCTTAGCTAGGATTTCGACCAAAAACTAGGCAGTGTACCCTTTCAGTACTGAATTCTCATAACTGGATCCCCCTTTTTGGGGCCATTGGGGTATTAGTATTTCTCCCCCAGATGGTACTTGTAATTTTCCTAGACTAGTTAGAGAGTGTATTATATGTATCATAGAAGATGATATATACAAAGCATATACATGTTCATCATATAGTGTATGGAGGATAGAGTTACTACTTGAATTCTTTTTCAGTTCCATTGTTCGTCCAAGACTCTTTTTTCAGCTCAGGCTATTAACAATTCCTATAAATTAAAATTAATAGGTAACTAGTTATTACTTGTACTACTACTACTTTTAATCACAGTTTGTTGGTTATTTATCGTAGTTTTAGTAGTTTCTGCGTAGTATAATTCTGTGCAGTTTTACAGTTTTCCAGTTTTCCAAAGAACAAGCAGATTTTCAGTCAACTTTAAAAAATCATAATTAATTTTAGGAAATATAAATTGACTCGTTCTAAAGCATATGTAAAAATCTTTAAGTTTATTTTCATGGGACAAATTCCTAAGTCCCCAAACCTTCACTGTTCCTAATTGCATTCTAAAAACAGGATTCAACTTTGAAAATCCATATCTTTTAATCTATAAGTCCAAAAATTATGATCTACCTATCAAATTATAGCTCTACATGTCTACTTCAATCCCATAAAGTTTCATAATATTTGGACCAGCTTTGACTAACAAAATTCTTTCCACAACAATACTGCGTCCAGAAATCAAATCAAAAATAGCATTTCCCCTTAACTTCAATAATTTCCAAATTTGCATACAATTATCAAAAAATCATGAACACAAATATTCCTAGACAATTTTCCCTCCTAAATCTAATAGAATCATCAAAATTACATAATTCCAACTCCTTCCCTTGGTTCTGCACATGGCTGAAACTTATAACCCTTAAAAGGGAAGTTGTGTTTTCTTGATTTCTCTTGATTAACTACTTCCTTTTCACTTATTTTCACATGATTAGCCATTTAAACACCAATAAACATGATTTATGGAAATTTTAACAGCATTTCATTTTAGGGTTTCATCTTCCATTTTTCACAAAATCAACTAAATCAAGCCAATATCAACAACAACATATAAGGCAAGAGGATCAAGTTTTTGAGATTGCCTCTTGATTTGTTCTCTTTCTCTCTCTAGGTGTCTCTGCCCTCTCTTTCTATTCTTTCTTGATTTACTTGCTAACCATGATTTTTAAGTAAAAGAAGAGGTTAGAAGAGGTTCCCAAGTGATTTAGAAGGTAAAAGCACTTTAAATCAAGCCTCTTACCTTAGATTTTGGCTTCTTGAAACTCTAGTTCTTCCTCTTGTTCTTAAAGTTTTTCAAGCTCTTTTCTCTTGCTTCAATAGAAAATAGGAAGACAAAAGAGAGATAATGGAGTCTTATGCCCTGTTTGGTATGGTAGAATTGATGGCATGGAATTGGAATTGGAATTGAATTCCATGTGTTGTGCATGTTTAGTATAAAGAAATGCTCACGGAATTTAATTCCATATGGAAGCCAAATGGGGTCAATTCCATCAAACTCAATTCTACCTAAAAACCTAAGATTTGTAATTCCATGTCCTCATTTTAAACCTTGCCCTTTCTATCACTAGGGACACTCGACCATCCTCAACCACCAAGGCTCTGCTCACTTGTTCTACAGATCTACTCACTCTTCAACTTTATCTTTTTCCTTACTCTCTGACTTTTTCTTCTTCCTCACTCTCTAACTTCGCCGGCATCTAGAGCTAAAAGAAACATATAGAATGAGACATGGGGAGGCTGTAGTTGAGAGTCTGTGAGCCGAAGGTAGGGTGTGAGCTTCTGCAAGGCTGAGACATGAGAGTTTGAATCGGGGAGGTGAAACTGGAACTAGAAAGAGCTAAAAGCTTCGTCTTTATCGTCACCTTCACCTCTATCCTCCATTTCCAACGAGCTTCAAGATAGGAGAGCCTCGGCCTTGAGGAGCTTGACTAGAGGCTTCACCAACAACATCGTCCTCTTTTGCCATTTCTTCTCTCATTATCGTCAATTAAGATCGAAGTGAGAGAGAGCTGTGATGGAGACTTGAACCACAGAGAGTGACCACCGTCTTCTATCTCCATTCTCACATTTACCATTTCTGGTGACCTTTTTGGAAAATCCTAGATTTCAGCAGTTGATGAACCCATGTTGTGTGAGTTCTCAAAATAATCTAGGTTTGAAAATATAGCATAGTAGCTCAACCTAGGTCATTCTTGTGAGGAGATTAATTTCTAAATTTTTAAATAGTAAAGTGATAAATACCTTGAAGTTGTGACAAATCATTTTGAAAAATATTTTTTAAAACTAATGAAGTAATCTAATTTAGTTCAATATTTTTCTATTTTTGGGTTTTCAAGATAAATAAGCAAAAGGAATCGAAATTTGCAATAACAATAAGACAAATTCAATAAACTAGTATAACGATGAAACAAGATTCCCTTGAGTTGAGGTTTTAGTTTTCCTTGCTTGCTAATGATAAGAATTTAATAATATGAGTTAAGAGGATAGACCTAAGCTACCACCAGATCTATACTTGCAATACTCATTTAATTCATTCTACTGAAGCAATTAAATGAATACCACCAAATAATTCAGACTTAAGGAGATGAATAATTAAGTTTTAATTCTAAATTGTAATTACCATTACAAGAACTCAAAGTATTCAGTTTAGTCATTTAAAATCCACTCAGCCGAGTCAGAATAAACAACTCAACCTACTCCTAATATGAATCATACAAAGCTTAATTAATCAACTCCTAGCTCAACCACCAAGTTTATTAACTAAGAATAGAGAAATTTAGATCATAACTACATACTTAACCAAGCCATATAATTATGAACTAGAAAGAGAGGTTAAAGGAATTCCATTGAAGTTTAAAAGCTCAAACTATTACCCAACTCAAGGAAATCACTTATACTTAGCTACTCATAGAGAAGGAAGATGAAGCTTGATAAATAAAGAAGGAACTATCCATGGAAAATGTAGCAGCTACGTCCTCCCCATCTTTCATGTAGTCCCTTCTTCTTTAATCTTTACTATTTTCTTCATTTCATGCTGCTTTCCTTTTCTTTGTTTCGTCTTCTATTTTCTTTTTAACACAGCCGCCTCTTTTTTTAATCTCCCATCCTTTCTTTTATTCCCCTTCCAATTCTTTTTTTCCATTCATCCTCTTGGTCCATAGGTCCGACATCTCCTCTTTCTCTTTCAATTTAGTTCCCCCTTTTCTCATTCATTTTAGTCCATTTGTTTATTCAAATTGGTCAGCCCCCTCTCTTTGGTCAAGCCCTCTCCTTTATATTCGTTATTCATTTCTGATGCTGCTCACAAGTCTTCACTCTTCTATTAATCAATCGGTCCAATAGCTAGGTTCTCTTCAATTTAGTCCAACCTTTTTCTATTTAGCCACTACCTCTTCCAAAAACTATGGTCCCCACATCCTTTTCTTTTTCAATTCTCTTTAGGTTAATTAGTAAATTGTGCTATGTTTGGATAAAAGGATAAAAATATGTTTAAGGATTAGGCACAAAATTACAACTACCAAATAAGGCCCTTGATCATTTAATCTCCTCTTAGAAAAAATGTGAAAATAAATTCTACACTTGTGATGTTCCACTCTTATCCTTTATTAAGCTCCATAATGACTTCTTTGACCTTGACAAAAGTTATGCCACATCATCACCTACAAAATTAAATCACAAAGGAACCTTTTGCTCACATTTAGGAAATAATGGGAATAACAAATATTAATTAAAAATATAACAATTTATCCACTATAATTCCCAAATTATTCTTTCACTAAAATCTCACATTAAGACTTAAGTATGCCCAAAATATTCAATTAAGTCCCACAAAAGCCTAAGATTAATTACTAAAAATATATAAATATTGAACTTTATCAGTAGTAAATCCCAGATTCCAGCGAGCTCTGTTTTTCATAGCACCACCGACCTCTCCTAGTTTTTTCTCTCATCGGTGGTGGTTTGTTCTCAAATCAGTGGTGGTGTGTGTTTGTTCTCAAATCGGTGGGGGTTTTGTGCTTGACCAAAGATTTGAAATTTAGCTGAAAAAATTGTTGAATGGTGCGTGGTTCTTATGTTCTCCGATGGTCTAAAAAAATTGTTGAATTTTTTTATCTAAATAAATCAACGATGGTTTGTGTTTGTTTTCCGATGTTTTTTTTTTAATTTGGAAGGACACTTTGGTATTTTTACGTAAAAATTAGGTCTCATTTCCATGGTATATCAAACATACTTTCAAACCCCATCTCTATCTCCATATCCATTTCCATCAAAACCAATTCCAGCGTACCAAATGGGCCCTTAATGATAATATCTCTCTAGCTTTTAGGGTTAATATTGTTTATTACAAATCAACATGTGTAATTTACTTGGCTCTCATTTTTTCCTTCTTGAATTAAATATGGGCCAAGTATATTAGTTTCCTTCCAATTTCCCTTTTTTTTACTGAAATTAAGGGATAAAAGGAAATAAAATATTGTTTCTTGAATTTTTCCAAAATCCCTTATAGTTACAATACATTATTGTAATTTGTACCATGTGCTTTTCTTTTATGACATCATCTCTTTATTTGGCTTTAAAATAATTCCACATGGCATTATTGTCTTCCAAGTATTTATTTTCCCTTCCTTTTACCCTTATTTAACTAAAAATATTAATAAGAAATGGAAAAATAAATTACTTCCTACTTTATTTTCCCTTCCTTTTTCCATTCCTTTAAGCCCGAACCCGTGAAGGGCCAGCCCTGTAGGGCCGCGGGCTTCAAAAATATGGTACTTTTTAGGAAACGGGCCTAAACGGGCTGACCCGTTTAGGCCCGAGCCCGTGAAGGGCCGGCCCGTTTTCCCAGCTCTATCTGTCAGCATCACCCTCCAGCTTATTGTTAGGATTGGCAGGCATAGCAAAATAATTTTTTTAAAAACTTTCACCAATCCCAATCAAGGATCTATCAATGGCATTTAAACAGAGTTAGGAAGAATCGTACCTTTTTAAATTTAGGGGTTTTGATCTCTATGAACCAACACGTCCGATCGGCTCCCTCTACTAGTATCCACAAGAATGTTACTCCAATACAGACTACATGCTAGCACCTCCAACATCTTCTAGGGTTTTCTCATAGCTCTGAATTCTCATCCGTGCAAGAGTTTTTCTGCTCCATCATTTTCTATAACACATGAAGGCTATATTCGAATTTCAAAAGTAACCTTGATTAATTTTGAAATTAATTAACCCTTTAATTATCTCGATTAACTATTTAGATAAACTAGGTTTAATGAAATATGTCATAGAGTTTTAATTTAAACTATTTATTTAATCTGAATAAAGAGCCAATTGATTTAACTTATCCTTATAAATTAAATATGAGATATTATATCTCTATCATATTAGTTATTAAATTTAATTTATCTAATAAAATTAAATTTAAAAATAACATAATATAATAATATTAATGTATATATATGTATTTCAAAAATACATATATATAAAACTATTAATTTTCTTTTCATGAATTTTATATTATATATTTAAATATAAAATTCGTCCACACTAGATTAAACATTGTCTCGTGTTGGGCCATTCTTATGTGTGACCCTGTAGGCCTATATGAAGTTGGCAGTGGGCCAATTACTGTACTAACCCACAAGTCACAAGCTGCCTCTAGCAAGACATTATGATTGCCCAATTCATACGATGATCGTAAATACGATGTAACCTGTCATACAACCATGTCACATCCCTTTGTCAAATGATATTTTGGTCAAGGATGAGGCATGGATGATGACATCCTCCTGTTCCTAACCATTACTTTTACGATTCCTGAGTAGTCTGACAATAGAAATAGAAACTCCTTTCTATCATAGTATGGCCATACATTTCTTAAACTCACTCATCAAGAAGCCCAATAATATCTCTCTACCAATGTGAGGGACAAATTCCATCTTGAGCATTCATATTCCTCTGTATGAAAAACCACCAAGCCCGATTGTAGCCTTTATCATTACCTGGTCAAAGGTGACTTTTGACTAGTTCAAAGCTTAACAACTCTTATGTAAGAATCCATTATGACCTCAGGTCGAAGAGTATTATGATGTGTTACATCATATAAGCTTATACCTTGATCCATGCAGCTATCTCATAGTAGGTTGGTCCAATACCTTATACTCTTAAAAGTTCATAAGACTTTGATTTATATCTCTATATCTTATCAAAGTTATACTAATCTTCTTCCATCTTTGTTCCTGCACAGATGACTGACCAATGACATTTAGGACAATATTTACAATTTATCTAAGGATACAGTCATCACAGTGAACATGCAAATAATTTTCTAACATATTGGACAAAATTCATTAAATTAGTAATAATCTGCTAATTCATTAACCCTTATGGCATAATTTCTAACATCCTCCCATTTGTACTAGGTACAATCATTAATTTGCCTAATTCCCATTATCCTAACATGATGCTTATGCTTTGCCTGTGCAATCGGCTTGGTAAGAGGATCAGCAACATTGTCTTCTTCTGCTACTTTGGATATCTTTATATCACCTATATCATTGTTTTCTTTAATAAGATGAAATCGCTAGAGTATATGCTTGGTCCTTTGATATGACCTAGGCTCCTTAGCCTGTACAATAGCACTGCTATTGTCACATAACAAATCTATTGGATATGAGATGATAGGCACCACCCCTATTTCAATAATAAACTTTCTGATCCAAATAGCTTTCTTAGCTGCATCTAATACTGCTATATACTCAGTTTCTATTGTAGGATTTGCTACATTGCTCTGCTTGGAGCTCTTCCAACTTACTACTCCACCATTCAGGAGGAATACATATCTAGATTGTGATTTAAGGTCATCTTGGTTAGTTTGGAAACTTGCATCTGTGTAACCTGTTACACAAAGCTCATCATCCAATTCACAATATACCAGAAATAAGTCCTTAGTCCTTCTTAAGTACTTCAGGATATGCTTAACAGTAGTCTAATGGCCCTCTCCAGGATCTTGTTGATATTTGCTAGTTATATTTAAGGCAAATGAGACATTCGGTCGAGTTTATAACATGACATACATGATAGATCCAATGGATGAGGCATATGGAACCTTGCTCATGCTATCTTACTGATCAGGTATACTAGGACACAGATCCTTGCTAAGATGGATCCATGAGAGATAGGCATATAGCCCCTTTTTGAATCCTACATACTGAACCTATGTAGTATCTTATCTATGTATGTACACTGACTTAGGTCTATTAGTCTCTTAGATCTATCTCTATAGATCTTAATCCCTAGAATGTATATGGCTTCACTTAAGTCTTTGATAGAGAAAGACTTTCCTAACTAGGTCTTGATACTCTACAAGGTAGGAATGTCATTCCCAATAAGTAGGATGTTATCTACATAAAGCATTAGAAAAACAACTTTGCTCCCACTAACCTTCTCGTAAACACAACGTTCATCAATGTTTTAAATGAATCCAAACTCTTTGACCACTTCATCAAAATGATGATTCCAGCTCTGGGATGCTTGCTTTAACCATAAATGGATCTTTGAAGCTTGTAAACTTTCTCAAAGTCCTCTGAACACACAAAGCCTTTAGGTTGTGTCATATACACATCCTCAAGTAGCTTTCCATGAAGGAAAACTGTTTTGATGTCCATGTACTATATTTCAAAGTCATAATATGCTGCAATGGCAAGAAGGATTCTGATTGATTTGGCTATTGCAAGTAGGGAAAAGGTTTCATCATAGTTTACACCATTGAGTTTGAGTGAATCCTTTTGCAACTAGACGTGCCTTGAAGACATTTACATTACCATCCATGTCAGTCTTCTCCTTGAAAATCCATTTACACCCAGAGGTTTTTACATCTTCAGGTGGATCAAAGTGTTAGATATGATTAGTTTTGATGATGTCAAATATAGATACTAAATATTGAGGGCAAAAAGTTTACATAATATATTTAGTTTATATTTTGACTAACTACTATGTTTAATGTGAAATATATTGTAGATTAGTCAAGAAAAGGAAGAATATATCAAGTTGTATTGATGAGAATGATTAAGACGAAGAAGAAGAAAGAAATTGAAGACATTCGTTAATAAAGAAAGAAGCAATCAAAAGGATTTTGGAAAATAGCCAATAAGAAGAAGAGAAGAGATTAAAGAAAGAATAACTTACAAAGATCTAATGGAAATATTGAGATTTAAGTTGTTAGATGTAATATTGGAAGTCTCCATGATCAAGTTTGACGTTGGAATGGCTTAATTCAAAGCAAAAGTGTCTTATATTAGAGTCATATCAACCCCGCATGAGTCATGATTCATTTTGGTATTTTCAAGGCTGATCACTCGAGTGAAATACAATATCACTCGAGTGAATTCCTCAGAAGTGGAGTGATCTCTTCATAATCGCTCGAGTGATACTGAAAAACGCAATGCTATGTTTTTGTTCAGCATGAGTGAGGTTCAGTAATTTGATCATATCTTCCAAACCACAACTCTGAATGAGGTGAAACTAGTGATATATGAAACTAGACTCCCAATACGTTATTTTGACACCAATATCAAGTCAAAAGTAGTTCAGAAAAAGGAGATATAAATTTTGCAAAATGACACTTAAATTACCATCATATTCCGAAACAACTTTGGTATTTTGGACATAACTCTCAAACTACACATCGGTTTATGACAAAACTGGTGCCATTTAAAAGTAGACTTGAAGAAATTTCCATGGGTAGGTAACTTGCCATATTTCAAGCTATATACTAAGATTTATACCTTCTGGTAATTAATGCTCATGATCTCAAACATTGTCTAAGTACAATAGACAATCCTTAGTTCATAACTTTCTATATATAATGAGTTTGGAGCTGATTCTTGTTGCATTGGAATGTAGACGACAAGAGCTTTCCAATGATATATTATTTTTCATATTTGAAGTCAAAAAAAATAGATCATGTCTGACAAGAATTCGAGTTGCCTGCACATACTCTCATAAGTTTTGCACAAAACTTATCAGAAATTGAAGTTGTCGCAAGAACTCGAGTTTTACATCAAAACTTGAGTTATGGTCCAAGATATTCAACTTTGGAGGAAGCGCTCGAGTTATGGAAGCTTGAACACTTGAGTGTGGATTCACACTCTTGCAAGTATTTGACAGATGCTAGTTAAGAAACTGAAATTCTATTGATGCACTTGAGTTCCTGTGATGCACTCAAGTTTTGTCAGCAAAAAGTGCAACCCGCACTTCTAGTTCACTTCTTATACTTCCAGTGAATTCTCAGTACACTCTAGTGAATATCATAAAAACTTGAATTGATTATTAGTAAAGGCAGAAGTTTGAGAAGGTTTGCTCACTGTGAGTGAAAGTGAAATTCAGTTATAGTTATATGATAGACCACTCGAGTGATTAGGAAATTCACTTGAGTGATATATAACTAGAAGCATATCACTCGAGTAACAAAATAAAATTCACTCAAGTGATACACAATAAAAGCTAGATTGCTCAAGCAAAACGCTAAACCACTAGTGTGATGTACAATTCCAGAAAATAGAGCACGCATCGTAACTTCAGAAATTCGTTGGAATAATTTTAATTCATTCTTCTTAATTCTAATCACTCTAACACTTCATTGAATTAGTGTTTAAAGTATTTCTCCAGGAAAATAATGAGAAGATCATACAAAGAGAAGAAAATCTACCTTACGGGAACAAAAAGTCTACTAAATGTAACAGCTAGTTTTTCAAATACGAAGAATGGTCAAATATAGCAACGAGACTCAACAAGTAGGTTGAAAAACTCACAACTGTCATCTCCTACAAACTCAACTATAACTACACAAGCATTCAAGCGGAGCAACAATAACAGAGAGCCTATGCCTACAATGTCAATATGCCGATACTCTAAATCTTACCCTACCGGAGTTATGCAAACATATTCCCATCTTATACATCAGTGTTAATCATTATATACTTCAAATAGAGAGAAGTATGCTTTTATTATAATCATTCTCTCATTATGAGAGAGTTACTCAAGATTGGGGAATCTTGAGTAGGTAACAGATTATATATTTATAGTGGGTAAGGGGGAGTCTTTATCTTAGTATAAGAGTTGTAAAGGCTTCACAAGTGCCCGGATCAAACTTGTGAGAATATAGTGGTTCTCAAGTACCTGGTTAAACTTGAGGAAGATAGTGGATTAAAAATCTCATTAGGAGCCTGGGGACTGGATATAGGTTAACGTGGATTGGACCGAACCGGGATAAATCAGTGGGATTGAGGATCTGGGCGCTAATTTATCTGAGGTTTGTTGCTTAACATATACCTCACATCCCTAGATCTTGAGAAAAGATAAACTTTGTTTCTTTTAGTCCATATCTTATGTAGTGTCTTTTCAATTGCCTTAGATGGAACACGATTTAGTGTAAACACAACTGTCTCTAGGGCCTGTCCCTAAAAGGATAGTGGAAGATCTATTTGTCTCATCATAAATCAAACCATATCTAATAGTGTTCGATTCCTCTATTCAGAAACACCATTTCATTGTGGTGTTCCTAGAGGAGTCAATTATGAGATTATCCCACAACTCTTTAGATGGTCAATGAACTCTTGGCTCAAATATTCACCACCTCGATCAGATTAAAGTCCTTTAATTGTTTTGCCAAGTTGGTTTGTACTTTATTTTGGAATATTTTGAACATTTTAAAAGTTTTATATTTATGTTTCATTAAATAGATATAGCCATATCTACTAAAGTCATCTATATATGTAGTGAAGTACATATAACCTCCTCTGGCAGCTATATTTAATGGTCCACATACATCTGGGCTAAACTAATGTTACTACTCAAAGTAGGAACATAATTCATAAGTGCATTTTTTCAAAACTATAAGAAAGAGAAACAATGTTACTACTCAAAGTAGGAACATAATAGCAGTTTTTCAAAACTAACAAAAGTCCACTGGGCTGAACTAATTCATAAATGCCTACGGCTAAAGTAGCAACTCTTGCTCTATTTCCAACTCGCCCTTTTTTAGCTTTCTATTGTCCTTTAGACTCTGCACATTTGTACAAATGTGAGAACCACATGTAGTATCTAATACCCATGTAGAGGAAATAGAAGAATGAATGTCTATAACATAAATACTTGAAGCGATAGCCCCACTATCCTTCTTGTTCTTTTTTAGATCTTCCAGGTAGAGTTTGCAATTTCTCTTCCAATGACTAGGTTCATTGCAAAAGTAACAAACTCCTTCCTTTAGAGGCTTTTCCTGCTTGGGTGCAAGCTTGGTTTTGGGTTTGTTGGAGTCCCTGGTCTTACTACCTGAGCCATTATCCTTCCATTTGGCTTTCCTTTTCTTTTTCATGCCCTTTCCTTTTTGAACCATCAAAATAGTACTGGCCTTTTTCTTAATGCTCTGCTCAACAGTTTTGAGCATCCCATTTAGTTCAAAAATTTATTTATCTTTGTTATTCATATTGTAGTTCATCAAAAACTGGTCAGAACTTTCTAGGAGTGAGTTCAAGATCAAATCCGTAGCTAATTCCTGGCTCATGGCAAATCAAGCCTCTCAAGGAGATCAATATAGCTTTTCATCTTTAACACATAAGCTCTAACTGATTCACCTTTAGCCATCTTGTAGGAATGTAAGGCCTTTATTGTCTCATACCTTTCTTGCCTTACCTGTTACTAGAACATTTCCTTTAGATGCATAATCATTTCATAAGCCACTATAAGTTCCAAATCTCTTTGGAGCTCTAGAACCATGTGACAAGAATCAAGTAACCTACATCTACAGAGTCATCCTTATGCTTCATGTAAGCATCTCTCTGAGCTCTTGGAGCATTGGCTGTAGGCTCCTCAGGAATGGGTTGATCTAGAATATAAGCCTTTCTTTCCTACTTGAGAACAATTCTCAAGTTCCTGAACCTGTCAAGAAAGTTTGTCCTATTGAGTTTGTCCTTCTCTATGACCGATCGCAATGATACTGTAGTAGTATTACTACTCGACATGATTCTATAATTAAAATATGCAAAGTTTGTTAGTAATCTCCTACTAAATTAACAACCCTCAACATAATGATTAGTGGGTTATGATCCATATTTTGCTTAAGCTTAAGTTCGCTTTGGCAGGATGCTTAAATTCAAGTTATTTAGATAGGTACTATATTTACCAATTACATTATATGTAACTCTTAAATCTTCATAGGATTTGATCTTCATATGATTCGGCATGTTTAAAGCCATCTAATTCCTTAAGATCTAAAACTATTTTGTTAATCTCAAGAAATCAAAACAATAATGAATTTTATGAGCTGCACCATTACTCACGCTTGGCTCACAAAGATAACTCAAATGCATCCACTTTAGTGGTTCCAATAATTGAGCGATCTAGGTTTTGACAAGTATTCATTAATTGACGGCATTATGACTTAAAATTTGATTTGGAGGGCTCAATCAATTAGTTTTGTTTATTTGAATGCAATTATGGTTGTATCTCATAGATATAAACGCAAAAGAATTCATGCAATGATCTAATCAAAAGCATAATTTAAACGTGACACAACATGGCTTACCTAACCTAAAATCCTCCCAAGCCAATGAGAGGACTTCTCTAAATAAGAAAAGAAATACATTGAGAGAAACCTCGTTTAAACATATGAGGGAAGTAAGATGAGAAGAACATGTACATTGAGAGTATTTAAAGGAAGCATGGCATACAAGCCGTATTTAAATATTACAACCCTTTTGAAAAATCTAAAGCCATGTTGTTGACCATACCCAAATAAGTATAAAGAATAAACCACAACAAGTAAGAGCTCATAAAAAATGAAAAGCAACAAATGTTGTGATTAGGTTATAATACGCTACGAATAGGTAGTCATGGTGATCCCGCTAGGGGCAGCACCCTTGCGGGGGTACAGGGGCCAGTTTTCCCAAAGCTTTTGAAAAAAGGCACATTCCTTTTTGGGGAAATATTTGAAAATTTAAAATATTTAAAATTTCTGGTGTAGTTTTAAAATATTTATTTCAGTCCAGTTCAAAAGGATTTTGATCCAATTTTAAGATTGCATACAATACAACTTAATTAAAATCGAAAATAGATTTCAAGATTGCATACAATACATGGCAGATTGCATAAAATCAATTTCATTAAGACTGAAAATAGATTTCAAGATCACATACAATATACATATTCAGTCATCTTCTAATATACATACATACATATATATCTCATATATATCACGTATATAAGAACATAAACTCAATTTAAATGCACAATTAATCTGGCTCTGATGCCACTGTTAGGAATGGCAGGCATAATGGAATAATTTTTTAAAAAAATTTCACCAATCCCAATCGAGGATCTATCAATAGAGTTTAAATTGAGTTAGGAAGAATCATACCTTTTCAACTTTAGGGTTTTTGATCTTTATGAACCAACACCTTTGATCAGCACCCTTTACTGGTATCCACATGAATGTTACTCTAACATGGACCGCATGCTAGCACCTCCAACGTCTGCTAGGGTTTTCTCACGGCTTTGAATTCTCATCCGTGCATAAGTTTTTCTCCTCTATCATTTTTATAACCTATGAGGGCTATATTTGAATTTCAAAATTAATCTTAATTAATATTGAAATTAATTAACCCTTTAATTATCTTGATGAGCTAATTAAATAAATTCGGTTTAATTAAATCTGTTATACAATTTTAATTTAACCTATTTATTTAATTTGATAAATAACTAATAGATTTAACTTATCCTTATAAATTAAATCTGAAATATTATATCTCTATCATGTTAGTTATTAAATTTAATTTATCTAACAAATTAAATTTAAAACTAACATAATATAATAATATTATCATAATATATATATATATATATAAATATGTATTTCAAAAATACATATATATATATATATAATATTATTAATTTTCTTTTCATGAATTTTATATTATAAATATAAAATTCGTCGACCCTAGATTAAATATTGTCTCGTGTTGGGCCATTCTTGTGTCCGACCCTGTAGTTCCATAAGAAGTGTGCAATGAGCCAATAACTGTACTAACCCATAAGTCACAAGCGGCCTCTAGCAAGACATTACGACTATCCAATTCATATAAGGATCATTAACATGATACAATCTGTCATACAACCATGTCACATCCCTTTTGTCACATATTTCAGTCAAGGATGAGGCATGGATGATGTCATCCTCCTGTTCCTAACCATTATTTTCTCAATTCCTGAGTAGTCAGACAATAGAAACAGAAACTTCTTTCTATTGTAGTATGGCCATACATTTCTTAGACTCACTCATCAAGGGGCTAAATAATATCTCTCTACTAATGTGAGGGACAAATTCCATCTTGACCATTCATATTTCTCTACATGAAAAACCACCAAGCCTGATCATAGCCTTTATCATCACCCGGTCAAAGGTGACTGTCTACTAGTACAAAGTATAGAAACTCTCATGTAGGAATCCATGATAACCTCAGGTCAAAGGGCATTATGATATGGTTATACATGAGATATGCTTATGACTTGATCCATGCAGCTTTCTCATAGTAGGTCGGTCCAACACCTTGTACTCTTACAAGTACCTAAAACTTAGATTTGTATCTCTATATCTTATCAAAGTCATATTGATAATAACATTAATCAGATGTGCATATTTTTCCAAGGCCAATTACTGTTAGACCCCGAACTATGGCCGAATAATTTTAGTCCCAACTTCCTACCTCAGTCGAGGTTTCAACCACAAACTGGGGAATGTACCCTCTCAGTACTGAATTCTCATAACTGGATCCCCCTTTTTGGGGTTGTTAGGGTATTAGTGTTTCTACCCCAGATAGTACTTGTGATTTTCCTAGACCAGTTAGAGAGTACATTATACGTATCATAGAAGATGGAATACACAAAGCATATACATGTTCACATAGTGTATGAAGGATAAAGTTACTACCTAAATTCTTTTTCAGTTCTATTTTTCATCCAAGACTCTTATTTCGACTCGGCCTATTCCAAATTCCTATAAATTAAAGTTAACAATTAATTGATTATTACTTGTACTACTATTGCTTCTAATCATAGTTTGTTAGTTATCTATCATTGTTTTAGTAGTTTCTACACAGTACAATTCTATATAGTGCAGTTTCACACTCTTCTAGAAAACTGGCAGACTTTCAGTCAACTTTAAAAAATTATAATTAATTCTAGGAAATTATAAATTGAATCAATCCAAAGCCTATGTAAAAGATCCTTAAGTTTACTTTCATGGAAAAATATCTAAGCCTGGCAATTACAACCACATTATTCCCAAAAATTCACCAAACCTCCACTGTTCCGATTGCATTCTAGAAATAGGGCTCAACTTTAAAATTACATATCTTTTACTCTACCAGTCCAAAAATTATGATCGACATATCAAATTAAAGCTATACATGTCAACATTAAACCTGTAAAGTTTCAAAACATTTGGACTAGGTTTGTCTAATAAAATTCATTTCACAACAACATTGCCTTCTGGAATCAAATCAAATAGCATTTCCCCTTAAATTCAAAAATTTCCAAATTTGCATACAATTATCCAAAAATCATGAACACATATATTTCTACACAATTTTCCATTCTAAATCTAGTGAAATCATAACAAATTACAAAATTCCAACTCCTTCCCTAGATTTGCACATGGCTAAAACTTACAACTCTTATAAGGGAAGTTGTGTTTTCTTGATTTCTCTTGATTAACCACTTCCTTTTCACTTAATATCACATGATTTACCATTTAAGCACCCAATAAACATGATTCATGGAAATTTTGATAGCATTTCATTATAGGGTTTCATCTTCCTTTTATCACAAAATCAACCAAATCAAGCCAATATCAACAACAACCACCACAACACCAACACATAAGGCAAGAGGATCAAAGTTTTGGAGATTACGTCTTGACTTGTTCTCTTTCTCTCTCTAGGCATCTCTGACCTCTCTCTCTTCCCTCTTGATTTTACTTGCTAACCATGATTTTCAAGAAGAGGTTAGAAGAGGTTCCCAGGTGATTTAGAAGGCAGAAGCACTTGAAATCAAGCCTCTTACCATACATTTTGGCTTCTTGAAACCCTAGCTCTTCCTCTTGTTCTTTAAGTTTTTCAAGCTCTTCTCTCTCTCTCTCTATTTATCTTGCTTCAATAAAAAATGGGTGGAGGAAAGAGAGATAATAGAGTCTTAATGATAATATCTCTCTTGATTTTTGGTTTAATATTGTTTATTGCAAATCAACATATGTATATTTTACTTGGCTCTCATTTTTTTCATTCTTGAATTAAATATGGACCAAGCATATTATTTTCCTTTTAATCTCCCTTTTTTGACTAAAATTAAGAGAGAAAAGGGAATAAAATATTGCTTCTTGCATTTTTCCAAAATCCCTTGTAGTTACAACACATTATTGTAATTTGTACCATGTGCTTTTCTTTTATGACATCATTTTTTTTATTTGGCCTTAAGATAATTCCACATGGCATTCTTGTCTTCCAAATATTTATTTTTCCTCCCTTTTACCCTTATTTAACCAAAATTATTAAGAGGAAGGGGAAAAATAAATTGCTTCTTGCTTTATTGGCAAATTACCATTATGCTATTACATTTTTACAAAAATTCATGTCTTGCTCTTCTTCCTTATTCTTGGCTGAATTTTTGGCAAGTCAATTAGGCCAAGATTTGTGTCCTTTCATGCTCCAATTTATGTTACAAATTAGGCCTTTAAGTAGACAATAATTACTCCTTTGTGTGCCAGCTTAGCCAAGTTGTGTATAACCACCAATTAGAGTGTTTATGTCATTTCATGTACATCACAATTCACCATTTTATTCTATTAACTATATCAATTACATATAAGGAAATTGGTGACTAAAAATGGGATGTTACATAAAACCTTCCATGTAGGTGACAACCTATTCCATCCATAAATGAGGTCTACCTAATCCTTCTATATAGGAGGTAAAACCTTCCATGTAGGAGGAATGTAAGAAGTAATACAATGCATGAAATTTAATTCCAAGATAGTGTTAATCTCCTTTAGGAACAATGCCTCTCTCTTTATGCTCCAACTCGACCTCCTTTATCAGAGAAAGACACCCCCCTTCCAACTTTCTCTACTAGTATGAATATATATAGGCTCTAATACAGAATCAAAGGGTTTGAATATCATCTAAGAATTAGACAGCAGCCCCCCTTTTTTCAATATTGGTAGACTACTTTGACTTCCTCTTTCTTTATGTTTCCACCTACTTCCCTCTTTTCTTTTTAAATTTGCTGCTTGCTTTTTGACACTTGGTACTCCTTTAATCCCATAGGTCCCTTCCTTTCATTAAATGCATTTTCCAATTCTTCTTAAAGTGGTGATGTATATGGCTATCAAAAGAAAAGCAACAAAATATTATATTATAGTTGTAATAATAATAGTAATAAAAATATTTATGGAAAAATCATTATTTATTTATCAATTACACCCCAGTTCATTACATTAAGCTCAAATATCGTCTACAAAATCATCATGTAAGACAAAATAAATATGCAAATTTTTTACTTATCAACCTTCTCATGAGTCATATCAATACTCCACCTTGACTCTCGAGTCTAGGCTCTGTCAACTGTTATGGGCAATCTTTAGCAATATGACATGTCCTTTGGCAATCATAACAAATTCGCTGCTTGATTGTGCAAGGTCTACCATCATGAGGCTAGCTATAGTGCCAATATGTTCTATTCTCAGGGAATCTTTACTTGCTACGGCTATAAGCCTGATACAACTTTTTATTATTCCACATAGAGGGAACTTCCTGATTCTTAGTTTCTAGAAAGAATTCCCACTGCCAGATGCACCCTTACTGTTAGCATGTTTGTCAGCACATAGGTTCAAGAAATTATTTTATGTGATCTAGCACTCTTCTATCGCCATGTTAAACTTTGTAAATTGCTTAGAGACTAGCTTTTCTCTCAGCTCTAGTCTCAATCCCTGAATCATCATATTTGAGATCCATACCTCATCATCATGATACCTCAGGTAAGAAGAGTATCGAGCAAGCGGATGAATCGAACCAAGTACTCATCAAAACTTTCTTTCTCCTCTTGTTATATTAGCAGGAACTCTATTTCCTTTTTTGATTCTGACTGATCGGGGAAAATATTTTGTTAGTTGTAACACCCTGCCTTTGATCACATAATTATAATTCGATATTTGGTAATTAAATTAGATTAGAGACCGTCGATTAGTTTAAAACTCATTTGAAATTCCCTTTAATAGTAGGGACGTTATAAAATTTCCAAAACTTCATTCCTCTTTCAGTCTCAAGTTCGATTATCGAATCTAATCACCTGTGCAGTTTAACTACATTTACGTATGACAGAGTGTATAACCAAAATCCCGGCAAACCCCGGGTTCAACTACATATATATAGTTCCAAGTTCTGCTAAAGGGATTACAGGTTAAAGTATTTAAACTATTTACAACCCAACAATATACAGTAATCCCTATCCAAACAGTCTAACCAACATTTCCAAAATAAAGGTCCCTCCGAACTCTACCCGCTCCGGGTCACGCGCTTCTCCTTGGAGCCACTCGCCCTGTCTGAAATGTTAGTTCAAAGGAAAGAATGAGATTCAAAAGAATCCCAGTAGTAACTAAACATTTATACCACATATAAGCACACAGCATGTAAGCAAATCATCATACAGCAGCAGCACATATATCAAACACCACCCTCATCCCCTTTCTCCGCCGGGACGGCACACTGCCCAACCCGAACCGTTGTTAGCTACTCAGGGACTATTGGAGTGGCATATCACACTCCACCCTCATCCCCTTTCTCCGTCGGGAAGGCACACCGTCCTAACCCGAACCGTTGTTAGCTACTCAGGGACTATTGGTGCGGCAGTGCATACATATAGCCTTATAGCTCATACAGCTAACCGGCTTTCACAAATGGCCCGTCGGCCTCACAATCAGCCTATTGGCCTCATATCACATAATCACACCTCATCCTCATCCCCTTTCTCCGCCGGGAAGGCACACCGTCCTAACCCGAACCGTTGTTAGCTACTCAGGGACTATTGGACTGACGGTGCTAACACATATCCACATAAGTCGCAACACACGAACTTATCACAAATCAATGATCATACACACATACAATGCATCATAAATGGTACGAAAGAAAAGTCACTACCTGATCCCTTCCTGATGTCTCTGGGCACAGTGGGCTCACGAGGATAGCAGATGTCAAATCCTATAATCAAAATAGGGACATTTGGTTAATTTCCTTTTCCAAGTTCTTACTTCAATAACACTCTATGTTGGTTATTATTTGGACTCTTTAGATGGCCATTATATGCCTAAACATATGCCTAAAGGGTTCTTATAACTATCCCCAAAGATCCCTCTTTGGAAAGCTAAACTCCAATTTTTGGACCCCTCACTCGCACCCCTCACTCGAGCACAGAAGGCTGTGCTCGAGCACAACTCCCATTTTCACTCGAGCACCAGCGAGTGAGACACATGAAGTGCTTGCCCGAGAGCAACTCCCGCGACCAACCTACACTCTCACTCGAGCACAAGAGGCTGTGCTCGAGCAGAGACCCCGAGCACACTCGAGCATCATGGAAGTGTGACCCTGCGAGTGACAACCCGAGAGCATCTCTCAACCTCCTCCTCCACCTTCACTCGAGCACAAACACCTGTGCTCGAGCATTGACCCCTAGTGCTCGCGAGCACAACCAGCGAGTGTCTACCCGAGAGCAACCCAACTCCCAGGCAACAGATTCACTCGAGCACAAGTCCCAGTGCTCGAGTGATCCCCCAATGCTCGCGAGTGCCAGGCGCACTCTTGGCAATCACTCACGAGTGATACCCTGAAACACTCACCCGCAGCACCAAAAAGGCACCCTCACTGGAGCACAACATGCTCACTCGAGCACGTTCATCCTGTGCTCGAGTGAGTTCTTCCCTCACTCGAGAAATCCTGACAGATGCCCCAAAACGCAGAAACTGATATGGTTTCCAAAATCCAGCAATTGCACTCCAATGGTTCTAAAACTTGTGTTAAAGCTCATTTTCACTTATTTCAGCACATAGAACCCATTAGCAACCAAAAGCAACTCAAATTCAACCTATTCAACACATTCTCTCACTAGATCATCAAATCACTCAAAACCTCATTCTAACAACTTCCCTTATTCAACTTCAAATCAAATTCTAATCACTCCCAAGTGTCAAAACTGACCAAATGAACAGTGACACTCTCACCAAAGCCTACCCTTCACTTAACATCATAATTAGGTCTAATTTCCAGAATTTCCATTGATTAAGCAAACATCTTGACATATATATCAAAATGCATTACAAACCTACCTCTTTCACTTGCTGAATTCAGAACTTGGATTCCTCAACTTTCAATTTCCCTCAAGTTGCCACACACTACAAATCCAAAGTCTGAAAACATGGAAATAAAGCTCTTGACCATTGGAACAATATCAATGAAGGGTGGTTTAACATATAAGATCATTTACCTTCACAAATTTCAAACCCTTCCTTTCTCTTTCTTGCTTGGTTCACCGGAAATGGAGGTGAGAGGAGAGATGAAGAGATATTGATGAAGATGAACTTCACTCACTCCCAAGCTCATCATCGATTTTGAGAGAGAAGAGAGAAGTGACAATGGTTGAAACTTTGACTTCATCCAAGGGTCCTCATTTGGCCACTTGGCATCATCTCATCCTTCCTCTATGATTTCACCTACTCTCACATACACAAGATCCCACCCCTAGATCTTTAAATCCCAACCATTGATTAAGATTACTAAGGGGTTTTATCATCCGTAGCTAACCAGACGGTTGGTAAATTTACCGTTTTACCCCTGATTAGTACAATACTCATTAAATCATCACTAATGATCTTTATTTCATAACACACAACATATACTTCAAATATGCTTAATTAACATTAATTACATCATTTGAAGTTATTATCCCTTAATTAAAATCCAGGATGTTACATTAGTGAATATTTCTTGAAATAAATTCATAGTTACTGGAATATTTTGTGCCAGAAGGATCATTTCAGTGTTCTTAGAAACATAGGTACTCCAAAAGTAACATATAATAGACTATTATCACAGTTTAGGGAAAGCTGTGAACAACATACAGTCTATAAACTACTGTACAACATGTTTCTACTCCGTTGCATTATGTCAAACCCCTTCTTTATTTTGACAATTATCAGAGTATTTGCGTGCATTTCAGTAGACACACAAAAATAGCATCAATATACTAATATAAAATACTTGATTACATCACAAGAATTCCCACAGGGTTTGAACATATTACTTACAAATCCCAAAAATAATAATAATAAAATCTACAAATAAATAATGTCCTTGCTTAAGTTGAACCGGAGCCTCTACTTGCCAGTATTTTCATTTTTGCCCTTAGAGTTGTTTCCCTCAACTGGATAAATTATACATTTATAGAAAGGGTGAGATTCAAATGGATCCCAGTAGTAACATGCTCTCAATCATATAAAATGCAATGAATAAATATGCAATGCACCATATAGTATTATAGAAAATTCGTACTGTAACATGATTGTGCACACTGGTTAAGGCCAAATGATTTTTTAGTTTCCTACGTATTTGTCACCTCAGCTGGGTCCCAGACCACTACTAGGTTCTATTCATACTGCATATATTATAGCTGGGTCACACTAGGCCAGCTGGTACGTGTGTTTTTCCCACCGGACGGTACTTGTACTTTTCCCACACCACAGCTAGATCTTATACCCCAAGCACTATTCATATCACAGAGTATGGCATACACAAAGCATACAAACAATCATATAGTATATAAAAGATAGAGTTACTCCCTAAAATCCCTTTCCTACTCAACTGTCTGTCCACTACACTCAGTCTGGCTCAGGAAACTGACAAATCCTAAAATTCCAAATTGATAATAAATGATTTATTACTCCTACATGTTCCCATTCTAAACTTATATAGTTGGTTATCCTAGTTCAAAATTGCAAAATAACCAAAATACCCCTAGGGAACCCAGTCAAAGCCACTTTATACCTGGTGTAACTGTACTTTCCCAAAATTTTGACGTGGGCTATTTCCCCACAATTTCGAGTGCAGAATTCATTTTTGACCTCAAATTTGATAGATTCATACTCAGATTATAGAAATACCCCTAGCAGCTATAATGTTAGGGTTTTATGGGTAAAATTGTGATTTCACACCCTAAAGCCTTAACACATCATATTTTACATGTTACCTACACAATTTTCCATTCTAAAAACAATGGAATCATCAAATTAACCAAATTTTAGCTCTAACACTCTATTCCATTCTTGGCCAAAAATTGGGAAAAATTTTGGAAAAATGGATTTCCATGATTTCATTCAGCCAATCATCTTTTTTTTACTACTAATCACTTGTTCAACCACTTAAACACCTATTGCACATGATTAGTGTGAAATTGGGCAGCATCTCCCTTTAGGCCCTATTTGGTTGGAGGAGAGGGGATGGCAGTGGAGGAAAAATGAGCCCCTCCCCTCATTTGGTTTGAAATTTTGGAAGGGAGGGGAGTAAAAATTTGCTTCTCTCTCCCCTTCCTTCCCCTTATTTTGATTCCCTCCAAATTGGTGGGTTTTGGAGGGGAGCCAAATATTGGGACTAATTTGCCCTCATAATCTTTGTCATATCCCATTAATGCCCATGGTTGCAACTCATGCCCTCTCCGCTACTGTTGCTCCTGTTCTCTCGCCCTCAACTCCCTTCCTTTGCTTTATGCCAAAAACATAAATTTGGACTTTATTTGTGTTCTCATTTTTTGTACAGTAACATATAAGAAATCTTGATGGCTGATAGTTTCATCTTCACAAATCCGGATGAACATTCGGCTCAATAAATTTTGTCAGCAATTGAATTTTGAGAACCACGTTATAGGGTGATCTAAATAATTTTCATTGTTGCTAGTCATTTTTAGCCAAAGCATTGTTGCTGGAGTAATCTTTTTTAGAGTCAAATTAGCCCTTCGTTGAAAACGTAGTTTAAACAAAAAATTATTATATCAGTTGTTGTATACATATTAACATTATAGTGAGGTGAGAGTAAGTTTTCAAAAATTATATAATTTATAATAAGGTGTAAATTAATTTAAATAATTTATATAAGTAAAAATATATAAACTAATATATAAGGGTAAAATGGTCAATTACATATTATCTCCCCTCCCATCCCCTCTTGAACCAAATAAAAGATCATTAAAAAACCTTCCCTTTCCTTCCCCTTCAACCAAACCAAACAAAGTAACCTCCTATCCTTTCCTTCCATCCCCTCCCCTCCATTCCCTCCTATTCCATCCCCTCCCATTGAACCAAACAGGCCCTTAGGGTTTGAGCATCCTAAATTTACAAAATCAACAAAAATAAGCCACCAAACAAAGACAACATTAATCAAGCTACCTTGAATCATTAAGAAAACAAGGCTTTTTAAGTTTACGTCTTGTTTCTCTCTCTAGCTCAAGAAAACCATCCCTCCCTCTCCTTCTTTTCTTTGAATTTGTGCTTACTACATGTGTGATTAAAGAAAGCATAAAGATTAGAGAGAGTTTCCATGAATTTAAAGACACAAACATGGGAATTTTACAACCAAACTTACCTTGTTCTTGCTTCTTGATCACTTGAGCTCTCTCTCTTGTTCTTTTATTTTCAAGGCACACACACACTCTCTCTCTCATGCTTCTTGTGTTGGACAAAATAAGCCTCTTGGAAGAGGATAATGATCTCTTAAAAATATCCTCTTACACCTCCTTAATAGAATATTATTTTAGCGCCAATTTGTCATGTGCTTTTTGACTAATTGATTGCTTCATCTTTTTAAACTTGGTCAAAACAACTTCCACTTGCTTTAATTTAGACTGAGTATTTATTTTTTATAACATCCTAAATTTTAGGATTAGAGGCTTAAGAATAAACCTGAATCAAATGGACTGCTAAGTCCAGGTTTAACAAGAGTCCTAGGCATGTAAACTTTTCTGCCAGTGTATTTTTCTTACATGGTAGTTTGGTTGTGTGATGGGTTTTGGATAAATAGATGATGTCCAATGAATGTGAAATTTTTTAGAATAAAAGTAGACTTATCAAGCTTTTATTTGATAGGTCATATAAATCATTTGGAGCTGTTCACAAAGAGTTATGTATTTTTTAATTTAGCCAAGTGAAATTGGCAAGTTTCTATAGCAGTGTCTGATAAATAATAATTCTAGAATGTTGTGCGTCCAGTTGGCTAAAGAAAATATTTTTCCTTAAAAATAGACTTAATAAAGGTCATATAGCCTTTAGAACCATACCAGTTGGACATCTGTACAACTAGATATGAATTTTCAAAGTTTGGTGAAAATTTTGTCAGCTTGTGCAAAAATCACAAAATGTAAGGGACTTATATTTTTGGTATCAGAGCAAGCGGTTTTAGTAACATGATAGAATACTGATAAGGTCTTGATGGTAAAAGGAAATATGCACAGAATGGGGCACTAGAGAAGTTAATTACCCCTCTTCTGTGAATCAGCTGCCAAAAGATTAG
The DNA here is from genome assembly GCA_963242795.1 of Inga leiocalycina. Taxonomy (NCBI): domain Eukaryota; kingdom Viridiplantae; phylum Streptophyta; class Magnoliopsida; order Fabales; family Fabaceae; genus Inga; species Inga leiocalycina. The sequence goes on from OY725323.1 coordinate 49,653,398, forward strand.
AGAAAACCAGAAGGGCAATCAATATCACAATACATGATTCAGGGTGGTACAAGGATGTTGCAAAACCCAAGGAAGCAGGTATGGCTAAGGCCATGGTACAGGCATAGTGTTTAGTCAGCTAAAGATAGCTAGCATGATTTTTAAGACAAGGGTAGTCTCTGGGCACCTATGGTCAAGAGCAGATAGAGTTGGCATCTACTGTTTGGCACCTGCACACAAGGTTAAGCTTGTCCAACCCTGGGAAATCACATGATGGGTGACCCCCTGGGAAGTTACGTTGATAGGGTTATAGAGACTTGAGGAATAGTGATTGCCTTGAAATTTCTCCATAACTAATAATCATCTTAGTTAGATGATTTAAAGAATGTCTAGAAGCATAAAGATGATGATGATGTAAGTATTGATTTTAATTCGAAACATTTCTGTTGTAGTGATTATTGCCCAGAAAGGTTTATTTGATGAAGATATGGCAACTTAAGGAATAATGATTGTTTTGAGGGTTTTCTGTGCTAGTTGATGATCCTTAATAACAACTTAGTGTCAAAGGAATATAGATATGATATACGGTGCTATATGATACACAGTGCTTATGCCGTATATTAATCCTAGAGTATCCAATCTTATGACACTGAAGGTTGAGGATAGGCTTGAATCTGATCTAAGCTGAAATATTGCTTAAGCCGAAATGTGCATTGGCTACACTATGGTTCTATCCAATAACAGAAGTTTGAATCTTGTAAACCTTGTGGATGATGTTGAACCTTCAGTAATGTTTTGAGGATATTACTCTAATACCATCATGGTTAGAATAAGTGCTATTGATTTTAATCTTAGTGTGCCTATTGGGTATAATTGAGAAAAATGATTTTTGATATGTGTGATATCGTGGTTCTTGATTTCATGATGAACCTAAAAGTTGAGTTAGAGATAGAGTCCTCCTAATGATATATTCAATAGAATTTTGTACTAGTTAAAGCACCCACGATATCCTTGAGGTTCCTGATCAGAGTGTTTGGGCTGGTGATGATTCATGAAATCAAGGAATAAGATTCTTACGTATATGAATCCATGCAAAAAGGGATTTTGAAAGGTTGCTAGATGTTAAGTTTAGCATAGGGAAATATTATGATTATAAAATGTTCCCTTAAAGGATTGAGGTGATAGCCCTTTGATGAAATGAGAGAAAGAATTGATCTATATGTTATTCCACTAACTTGAGGCTATATTAGGAGTCGATTGTTGGATGGCAGATAATGTGTTGAAAGGTATAAGTAGAGAAGGGTTACCAAGTAAACTATAACCCAAGAATCGACTATTAAGTTTTGATTCCACAAGAATTTGAAATGGCCCATAATGATTTAAGGTATTAAAATAAGGTGCAGTTAGGTGTTATAAGAGGTTTTTATGGGACTCTTATTAAAACATTTTGACATTATTAAAGCTCATATAAGGGGATAAATATAAGAGTGGGCAGTGAAAGCATAGTAAATTTATGTGTAATTTTGTAGGCCAACCAGAGAGGTTGATATTCGCACCAATATTGATTATCCCAAATCATAAGTACACTCGTGTGATCTATAGTGACATAGCTTACATGGCATACAATGATTTGCCCAGAGTAGTGAGGTAACCAATCAGAGCATGTTAAAGATGTGACTAATCAGTCTATGATCCAGTGGCTCTTACCCCGATATGGCTAGGCAGGTTGTACCCCACTAGTTGCTTACAATCAAGGGGCTAGGCATAAAACATGTGTGCTTAGGCGATATGGTCAATAGTAAATTGAGTAATTTAGATCAAAGAATATGATGATTGTGTTGTATGTTCATTAAGTTTGCATAACATAGAAATAAATTAAGTAATGACTTGTGTCGCATGCTTATTGATAGAGCCAGGAATTCAGGCCAAGCCTGTCGGGCCAGCCCGTTTAGGCCCGAGCCCTTCAAGGGCCTGGCTTATGATTTAAAGGCTAAAAAGAGAAGCGGGCCTAAAAAAGCCGGCCCTGTAGGATTGCCAGCCCTGTAGGGTTGGCCCTGCAGCCCTGAAGGCCGGCCCTTTTAAGCCTGTTTAATATTTTAAAAAATAAATTAATAAATATAATATCATTATATCAAATTATCAATATGAGAAACACCTAAGTACCTAATAGAGTATTAATAAAAGGCAAACACTTATTAATTGGTTTGATTTATTTTATTTTCTACAATGATTTATTAATTTAAACTTTAAAAAATAAGCTAATTTAGACATTAGATGATTATTTTAACTAAAAATTTATGAGTTTTAAAAATAATGTATCTCAATTTAAAGCAAAATAATAAATAAATTATAAAACTTGAAAAAGAAATTTTTTTTGAATTAAAATGAGTTTAAGCCCGTTTAGGCCTGAGCCCGTGAAGGGCCAGCCCTGTAGGGCCGAGGGCCTAAAAAATATTGTAATTTTTAGCAAATGGGCCTAAAAAGACCGGCCCGTTTAGGCCCGAGCCCATGAAGGGCCAGCCCTATTCCCAGCTCTACTTATTGAGCTTGCATACGAGAGGAATAGAATGAATGTCTAGAATAATCCTTAGAGTATAGACATTTAAATTTTGAGGACGGAATTTATTGGATAGGGGGAGAAGTGTAATATCCCAAATTTTGAGATTAGTGGCTTGATAATAAGCTAAATCAAGTGGATTTCTAAGCCCCATTTTAGCAATAATCCTAAGAATGTAAACTTTGCTGTCAGTGTATTTTTCCTACATGCCAGTCTGATTATGTGATGGTTTTGGATAATCAAATAATGTCCAATGAATTTGAAACATTTTAGAATAAAAGTAGACTTATCAAGCTTTAATTTGATAGGTCATATAAGACATTTGGAGGTGTACAAAAACATTTATGTATTTTTTAAGTTAGCTAATTGAAATTGGCAAGTTTCTGTGGCAGTGTCCAACAAATAATAATTCTGGAATGTTGTGGGTCCAGTTGGCTAATGAAAATATCTTTCTTTAAAAGTATACTTAATAAGGGTCATATAGTCTTGGAATCATAGCGATTAGACATTTATGCAATTAGATATGAATTTTCAAAGTTTGATGAAAATTTTGTCAGCTTGTGGGAAAATCACAAAATGTAAGGGGCTTGCATTTTCTTCTTGCTTCCCCCTTTTTGGCCGAAATATGGCCATTAATTTGAAGTTAATAAAGGCCTCTTGCTTTATTCGTCAAATGACCATTTTGCCCTTACATTTTTATATTTAAATTAGGCCTTCTTCCTTGTCTTTTTGTTAGGCTGAAATTTACATGTTTCTTGGGCCCAAAAATTGTGCTCTTCCATTCTCTAATTTGGGCTACAAGAATACGCTTTTATGAAGACAAAAGTTGAATTTTATGTCTTCTGTTGGCTCAAATTTCGTGTAGCCACTTCTAGCAATATTTTGCCATTCTTTTAAATATGCCAAAATTCACCATATATTCCTTTTAATGTCACCAAGGTGAAAGGAATTTTAGCAAATAAAATTTTGGATGTTACACGTTACATAAGATAACATGTACACATGACTTCTTAGGGGGTCACCCATTATAACATTTCTCTAGGCCAACCATGAACGCTTAACCTTAATGTCCTGTGTAAAAACGCTGATATCGGCTTTAACTACTTCCAAACACTGGTACCCGATGACTGCTCTTGTCACAAAAAGTCATGCAAACTATCTCCAAACAACTAAATAATGAGTATAGGCTGTATATCAGCACCGACACATGTACTCTAACATGAGCATCAAAATGTGCTCCATGAAAGCCACAAAGCTACCATTTGGACCCCGCACTATAATTATATTCTTCTTCCAGGCCTAAATTGCAGAATCTGGGAAGAAATACATCTTCATTTAGATCCAGAAATCATATGGATAATCCAAATCAAGAAGACCATGATAACCCTATATTGGGATCAAATCGTCTGAGTACGCTGTATACTGATTTATAAGGGTGTCATGCTCTCGGACAGCCTGTAAGTATATTCTCCAGGCGTCCTCACATAGCACCAATCTAGTCATAGATTATGCAACACATATACTGTTCCAACTCTTGAACCGATAACAGAATCCAGATCTGACTCTATCTTATCGGTCTGTGGTTGATTGGTGTCCCTTACTGATAGGCTTAGTAACCGTGTTAGTCAAGGATGAGGCCTGAACACTAGCTTGGATCATACGTCACACCCCATTTTTATTCTCCAATATGCCTTGTAAATATTTATGGTATTTAATGAAACAAAAGGGTGAATGTTGGTAGAATTGGAATGACAAAAATAAGCCTAGTTGCGGTTACAAGGAATTTGAGCTAAAGCAAGATATAAAGCCAATCTTTGTCTTCCAAAAATCCCATTATTTTAAGCATCAATTTGGGAAATAAAAGAGCACAATTTTTGGCTCAACAAAAAGGGGTAAAAGTCTGCCAAAATAAGGAGAAAAGGAAGAAGCCACAATTAAATGCAAAAATGTAAGGGTAAAATAGTAATATGCCAATTAAGCCAAGAGCTAATTATTTTCCCAATATTTTGGGGCCATTTTTCACCAAATGAAGAAAAGAAGGGGAAAATAAATATTTGGGGTTAAATATCCCAAAATTAAAGCAATCGTTGCCAAGTAAAATTGTTGAAAAAAGTCATAAAGTAAAAGGGTGAATTAATGAACTAATGGAAAGATAAGCATGATATTACATGAAGCAATTATATTTTCCTTTTCTTATGATAATTTTTGCTGATTTAGGAAATATTGGAGAAAAATAATTACTTAGATGATGATGATGCCATGTGGAATTAATTAGAGCCAAGTAATTAAATATGAAGTCATAAAGAAAAGGCACATGGAAAAATTTGGATTTAATATATTATTTTATAAAAGATGAAGTGGGATATTTTATGACAATTCCCATCTCTCCTTTAGCTCTCATTTTTGGTTGAATCAAAGATAAATAGAGAGAGAAAGAGCTTGAAGAAAATAAGAACAAGAAAGGAAGACCTAGGGTTTAAGAGCACAAATCAAGGTAAGAACTCTTGGTTTCAAGTGCCTAAGCTTCTCAAATCCATGGGAAAACTCTTCTAAGTTCTGTTCCCTCATGAAAATCATGTGTAACAAGCAAAACTTCAAAGAAGATAGAGAGAGAGTGATGCCCTAGGGAGAGAAAGTTGAGAATCAAGAGGTAATCTCAACAACTTTGATCTTCTTGGTTAATATGTCATTTTTGTGTTGGTTATTATTGATGTTAGCTTCATTTATGATTGTTTTAGTGAATTTTGTAAATTTTGGATCATGAAACCCTAAGGGGTTATGCTATCCAAATTTCTACAAGTCTTGTTCAAATGGTATATAAATGGTTAATCATGTGATTTGGAGTGAAAAGAAAAGAGTTTAGAAGGTAAAATCAAGAAAATCACATTTTTGCTTTTATTAGAGCAAGTTTTGACTAACATCTAAACTAGGGATAGGAGTTGGAATTTTGCAATTTTGATGGATCCATTGTGTTTAGAAGGTCAAATTTTGTAGGGCTCATGTTAAGTGTAAGGTGTGAAAAGTCTTAGAATGTGAAATGAAAAAATTACCCCTAAAACTCAATATAGGGGCTACCAAGGGCAAATTGTCTTTTGGCGGTGAATTTAGCAATGCTGAGGGGTTTTCGAGCAACTAAAGATTGTTGTTGGTTGTAGATAGTTTATTTTAGTAGTTTTAGTAAAGTTTGTATATATTTTCCAAACCTTATAGGGATGGCTTATATTGTAAACAAGTACTTCTTATCAGTATACGACAGCGAGATAGGTCACCATTATTGATGAACTAGGGTTCCCCGATTAGATGATTCTCAAGGGGTAACATTCTGTAGAGACGAGGACACTTAGGCAGCGGATCAAAGTAAGACCGGTAAACAGGCCATAGCCGATACCCTAGCCAGTACCTAGAGAGTCGGTGGGAGATTCCAAGTAGCCACTCTTCGATGGGTCAGAGTCTGATTTATATATTGCTACTCTCTCTAGAGGCGGACTAGTGCATAAGAGATATAACCTACGACGAGACCAAAGGTTGTGGGAGTATGCTCGGTGTAGATACTTATGGGCTTTCAAGAAGTATGGCACACCCCTAGCCCATTACCTCACATATTTTGATTATATGGATATGCTCTATTGGGAGAAAGTTCCACGGAGACTAGACTATCCGGACAAGGTTTGGATTTGCATGATGTTGTACTTCTTCCCTGACATAGCATTTTGGGCCAAGAAGAAGAAGGAGATAGTAGAGTGTGGCCCAAACTATAATTTTATCAATTTTATGGATCACATGACATTGTATATGGCAAACTACATTTATGACAGTGAGTAGAGGGCCTATACCCAGTATTTTGATGACTGGAGGCAGCGGCACAATGTTTGAGATGAGGGTAGTTACAGGGTAGCGGTATATGGAAGCAAATAGAGTTGGTATCCGTGTTTTGGCATGGGGTATACAAAACTTAAGCGTGCTCAACCCAGGGAAATCATAGGATGGGTGACCCCCTGGGAAGTCATATGTATAGTTATGACATAGTGTGTACAAGAGGACAAGTCATATTGTACAATAGTTATAGGTTGTATGATTTAAGAGCTCATATGTATAGTTATGACATAGTGTGTACAAGAGGACAAGTCATATTGTACAATAGTTATAGGTTGTATGATTTAAGAGCTTTCCTTACCTGCTGTAAATATCTAATGTATGATACATATGACATGTATGTGTACCTGACATTTTGAGAAATGATAAAAATTCCCTTATGTTTATACGAAACTTACTTCTTTTTATTCATATAGTGAAATACAAAGATGGTATAAACATGAGTTAGACCACAAGGGGAACATAATAATCAAGTACCAAACCCTCAACTTGATCCAATACAGTAATAGATTTTGGGTATATTGACACAGCAACAAGAAATAATGAATGATATTGGGGAGGAGCTACAAGAAGTACAACAAAGACAGGATCGATTGGAAGATCTGGTGAGGGGAGACGGTGAACCTGATCTGCCTGAGGGAGCTTAACCAGAAGATCCTTTACTTGATCCTTAGGCTTATAATCTTCAGTTTTGGTAGGAAGATTTAGTAAACAACAACCTCCTATCTTCAGAGGAAAGTTTGATCCTCAATAAGCTGAAGATGTCTCATGACTAGATAAAATTTTAAAATCCTATCTTGCCCTGATGACATTAAGATCTTGTTGGCAATATACAAGCTGGAGGGCAATGCCGACAGATAGTGGAAGAATATGGAACTGATTCTTTGGGGAAGGAATATTCTGGTAACGTGGGAATTATTTCAAGAGAAATCTAATAAGAAATACTTTCCCTTTTCTGTAAAGCTAGAAAAGGAGAAAGAGGTCCTTAGCATACAACATCATGACAGAGAAAGTTTTGACGAGTCCCTGGCTTGCTACATCCAGTTATCTCGATACTCTACATACCTTAAATATCAAAATGACGAGAAATATAGCTCAAATATGATGATACAGGGGCTAAAGCCAAAGCTAAAAGAAAAATTGGTTTCTAAGCATTTTATAGAGTTCAAAAGGTAGTTGAAGAGTGCCGAATCATTGAGAATAACTTGTTGAGCTTGTACTCTGATAAAGGCAACCATAACAAGGGTGCGTTTGGTAGTGGGAGTTCTTCCTAGAAATGGAAAGAACCAAGTGGACCACCTAGGGGCGACAATAAGAAGCCATATCAAGCTAGAGGCTATGGAAATCAAAGACCCTCTCAGGGTAGAACATGCTGGTATTGCAATAAGCCACACCATCCTGGCAAAACATGTAGTGGTGCACTATTACCGTAGGCTCCACCAGTAAATCAGGCTCTAATACAACCAATAACTTGTTATATTTATAGTAGGTCAGGGCATTATGCTATTAATTGCCCATAGCAGCAACAACATCCTACTAAGCCCAAATCAAGAGTACAAGGCAGAGTGTATACGATTACTAAGGAGGAAGCCAGGAAATCTCTTGAACTAATTCAAGGTATGGTTCACCTTAATGGTAATTTAGTACAAGTAATGTCTGATTCAGGCACTAGTAATTCATTTATTGCCTATAATTGAGTGAGATGGCTAGGCTTATGAGTACACAAATGTCCATATAACCTGGTTGTGTCTACGCCCACAGTTGTTAGAATTGTCATAGCCGAAGTCTGTTTGATTACATAATAAATGCCGAGAGGCATAAATCAGCAGTGGATTTGATTTGTTTATCACTGCAAGGTTTGAAAATTATTTTTGAGTATTGACTTGTTGATAGCAAATAATGTATTGATATATTGTGAAAACAAAAGGGTCATTTATCCTAATCAATAAACATAAGTCAATACAGAAATCAACCTTAACTTTCTTTTAGTAGTTGAGGCTGAGAGATGGTTGCATAAAGGCTGTCAGGGGTACATAGTATCCTTTTCCATACAATCAAAAGCTAGGATAGCATTTGAGAGTATCCCTATGGTAAATGAGTTTCCCAAGGTGTTTTCGAAAGATATTAATGGATTACATCCAGAAAGGGAAGTGGAATTTATGATTGACCTTAGGCCTCAAGTAGAACCAATATCAAAAGCCCCATATAGAATGGCACCAAATGAAATGGCAGAATTGAAAAGTAAATTAAAGAACTATTGGAAAAAGGTTCATTGGACCCATTGTTTTACCATGGGGAGCTCTAATGCTATTTGTTAAAAAGAAAGACGAAAGCCTGCTACTCTATATTGATTATAGGGAGCTGAATATAGTAACCGTTAAAAACAAGTATCCACTTCTAAGAATAGATTATTTACTCAATCAGTTGTCTGGGTCCTGTGTGTTTTCAAAAATTGAATTGAGATTGGGTTATCACTAACTTAAGATTAAAGAAAAAGATGTTCCGAAAACTAATTTTAGGACCAGATATGGCCATTACGAGTTTTTAGTAATGCCATTTATACTAACTAATGCACTTGTCGTGTGGATAGACTACATGAATCGAATTTTTCGTCTGTATTTGGACTAATTAATGCTAGTCTTTATTGAAGATATATTGGTATACTCCCAGGGTAGATCAGAACATGAAGAACATTTGAGAACTATATTGAAAACACTGAAATCTAAGAAACTCTAAGCCAAGCTGAGCAAATGTGAGTTTTGCCTTTCAGAAGTTAGATTTATGGGTCATATAGTCTCACAACAAGGACTCTTGGTGGATACTTGCAAGGTGGAAGCAGTACTAAACTGGAAGAGGCCAAAGACTATCTCTGAAATATACAGTGTTTTGGGTCTTGCTGGATATTATTGAAGATTCATATCAAATTTCTCTAAAATAGCTTTGCCTTTAACAAAGTTAACCCAAACAACTCAACATTATCTGTAGAACCATAATTGTGAGAGGAGCTTCACTGAGCTAAAAGATAAATTAACATTGGCACCGATATTGATAATCCTAGATCTACTATGGACCTTCATTGTATACACAAATGCCAGTGGGCAAGGATTGGGAGGTGTATTGATGCAACAGTGCCATGTTATGGCATATGCATCTAGACAATTGAAGCCTCATGAAAGGAATTATCCCATATATGATCTTGAGTTAGCAGCAATTGTGTTTGTATTGACAATCTAGAGACACTATCTCTATGGTGCAACCGTAGAGCTATACTGCAACCACAAGAGTTTGAAATATTTATATGATAAAAAAGAACTAAATAAAAGACAGCGCAGATGGATATAGCTACTTAAATATTACATCCTAGAGGTAAAGTATCATCCAGGAAAGGCTAATGTCCTAGCTGTTGAATTAAGCAGCAATTGAAGAAGCTCATATAAAGGATAGATGAGCACAGTTTATCATAAATATGATTAAAAGTGGAAAAGCTTAGGAATACAATTTGTCACCCAGCGGAGTAGTCAGATACAAGAAGCGGATATATGTTCCTCTGTAAACCAAGTTGAAATGGTAAATCCTAGAAGAACCACATAAGAGTAAATATACTATGTACCCATGAGTGACTAATATGTATCTTGACTTAGGTCATATTGGTGGCCAGGCATGAAGAGAGAGGTCATAAAGTTTGTTGCTCATTGTCTTATATGCTAGAAAGTGAAAATCGACCATTAGCGACCCTAAGGACTTCAACAGAATCTTAAAATTCTTGAGATTCTTGAGTGGAAATGGGAAAGTATCATGATGGATTTTGTGATAGAATTGCCCAAGATCAAAAATCACAATGTAATATGAGTAATCATAGATCGATTTACAAAGATAGCCCATTTCCTACCAATAAGTATCCATTGTTCTCCTAATAAGCTAGCTAAGATCTATATCAAGGAAATTGTACGATTACATAGTACTTCGAAGAGCATCATTTCAGATAGAGATCCTCGTTTTACTTCTACTTTTTGGAAAGCGTTGCACAAGGCTTTAGGTACCAAGTTAAGACTCAGCACAACATATCATCCTCAGACTGTATGAAAGAGGCAAGCTTCACCCAAGAGGGGGGTGAATTGGGTAATGTAATAAAATTTTTGCACATTATGTGTTATGATAAATGAAGAGAGATAGTAGAGATAAGAGAATTGGCACATAGAGATTTATACTAGTTTGGCTTAACCCTAAGCCTACGTCTAATCCTCAAAGATCAGCACCTCCTGAGATTTTCACTAATCCTCTAAGATTTAGTGGGCTCTCGGAACACCTCAAAACAACAACTGTACTCGGAAGGACTACGAGTAGAAATATTATAATACCTAGTATTTTCTCTCCACCTTATGGCAAGCCTTATAAGTAGAACAATCCCAAAGACCTTTCTCTCCTTTTTACCCATGCAAGTCTTATAAGCAACAATATTCTCTACTACTTATACCCCCATAAGTCTTATAAGCAACAACATTCTCTACTGCTTATACCTTGTAAGTCTTACCAGAAATTCTCTCTATAGCTTCCCCGTAAGGAAATCTACCCACTCAAGGTCCCGTTACCTTGAGATCAAATCAAAATTCCAATTGAAATTGTTTACAAACTCTCTCATAGAGTAGATATAATAATCACTAGAGTATAATATGAATACATAGAAATATGAAATCAGAGACTCTGAAATATTTTTAGTATATGCTCTCATGCTCTATGTGTCTATTGAGTCTGTCTCTAATGCTTTATATTTATAGCCAATCTGACTTAGCCATTATGGATCAGAGGGTTTTGTTGAGGAGCAGGATATATGCATTTGATATTTCAAACACTCATTCATGGTGGATCAACTGCATGTGGTGGCAGGTATCCACATTCGGTGAGTAATGATTATGTTTTCTATAATTTGACTTTCTCATTTTAATCTATAATACAAACATTCAATCTCCTATTTCACACTTGAAATATACGTTAGATAACATTTAGGTATAATAACAAGTGAAAACATAATGAATATATTACATTTAACCATGTTCGAATTTTTGCTATGACTCTGTAATGCATTTTTCTTCTGTGAATGATATCACACCCTTATTTTAATTTCACCTTTACCAAAGTATCCATGGAAAATTATATACGATTCAGTAGGCAACACAGGAATAGCATAAATATACTGATAATATATGCATGATTACAGAAAATCCCCATAAGGGTTCATACATGATATTTACAATTAAGGTAGCGGTATAGGGCTATTAGGGTGTCTAAACCCATTCCAGTGAAATAGAGACTTCTTCTGTCTTCACTCCACCACTGCAACCCTCTCTCATGCATTTATCTTCTCTGATTTTCACATACCTTCTGTATTCTCTTGTCTATTAGTAGGGGAGGGTGAGATTTGATAGAATATCAGTAGCAAACAGATACCATGATGCATGTATGATAGATGCTATATATATGACATATTAGCTTTAACTATATGTAAGCCCCTTAATGACATTTCTGCATGCTCAATATTTCATGTAATAAAACTATGGCCACAGTGAAAATAGAAACAGAGCTTTATTTATTCATATATGCTCTACATAATCAAGTAAAGCAATCACATACATCACTACACAAGAAGAGATATCAAATACATGTAAATAAGGTAAGTCCCCTACTTTGTGCCCCTTTTGCTAAACATAAATAGTTCCTCGCTCTACATGCAAATAGCTCATGCTCCATATCCAATCTTACAATGCCAAATATACCGTTTAGACTCTTTCATAGTGTTTCTAGGGGTCATATGAGTCTATATTGAAAAATTACAAAAATGCCCTGAGACCCAGCCCATCCCCGCCATACCTAGTCCGACCATACTTTTCCAAAATTTTGACTAGGCCTATACTAACTTATTTTCATTGAAGGAATCCATTTTTGGACTCAGAATTACCAAATAGACTGCCAAAAGACAAGAATACCCTTTGCAGCCCTTGTTTCAAGGTTTCAACGATGTTTTCATAATTATGCTTTTTCGGCCTTTTATGAAAAAGTTACCAACTGTAACCCCATCTAATTTTCCCTACTAAACGTAATGAAATCATCAAATTATTGAAAATCCAACTTTAAGACCCCTAACTTAGAGATGGTTAAAACTTACAATTCCTGGGAAAAAGTTGGGGTTTTCTGAATTTGACTTCGCAGACGTGTCTCTTTCTACTCCTAAATACTTTATTAACTATTTCATTAGGTTACAACTACCAAGTGGACCCAATTTCAGCAGCATAACCCCTACAGAAACCCATTTCCAAAAATTACAAATAAAGACAATCCAGCAAAATTTTACTAATTAAATTGTCCACAACAGTCAGAATACTCAATATATGAGAGTTTGGAAGTTACCTGAAGCTTCCTTTGGCTTTCCCTTGATTTGGCTTAGCCCTAACCCTTCTAACCACAAAAAATTGAGCTTCCAAAACCTTAAAGAATATGAAAGAAAAGCTTAGGAACAAGGTGATACGCATTAGGTATCAATTCACCGAAGAAATCGACCTGCCTTGTGAGATTTCTTCTCTTTCTCTCTCTAAAAGCTCTCAACTCTTTCTCTCTCTTTTTAGCTATTGTGTGTGTAGAAATAGGCTGCATAAAGGAGGATGATGATGTTTAATATCATATATTTTATGAGATTTAATTATTTATTGAATTTCCCAAATTTAGGATTTAAGGAAAATTCTGGCAGACTTTTCATCCAAATTTGAAAAATCATAACAATCCTAGAAAAATTGAATTGGAGTGATTCTAAAGGCTATAAAACCCTTATTGAGTCTAGTTTCAAGGAAAAATGTATACTTTAGGCAAATTAGAGCACAAAAATCCCAGAATTTAAATCTCTGAATGTTATTCTAAAAACTTTAAAGTTTTTCTGGGTTAATTTCAAAAATTCGTAACTTTTTTGTATATAGCCCTAATTGAGTCATATGACATCAAATTTAAGCTTAGGATATGTACTTTTACCTTGTAAAATTTCATAATTGTTGCTCATCACTGGATCATACAAAACTCATATGACAAGCTCACAGCCTCATAGGCAATTTCACCGAAATCATAATTATATTCTTCAAAATTCACCATTTCATTTCACTAACTATTTCCAATAATTACAATATATTTTGTGAATAAAATTTGGGGTGTTACAAATGATAAACTCGAGTTCTTGGTTCACACTCGAGTTTCACTTTCAAACTCAAGTTCTCTTTTAATATCTGCACATGTACAAAGAACACTTTCAGTACTTTCAAATAACTCTCAAGAGTGTTTAGAGAATTTTTGGACAACCCTTGAGTTCTTAGGTACAACTCGAAATCCCTTACAAAGGTCCAGGTTCCAACTCTCTGTACTTGCGAGTAAACTTGAAAGTTTTCAAATATAACTCAAGTTCTCCTCACAAACTCGAGTTTATATGGTTGATGTTTTTCCTTCAGTTTGTCTCTGCCAAGAACTTGCAAGAGTTAACTTGCACTCGCAAGAGTTTCCAAGAACGACTAGAATTCTATGCTCAAACTTGAGTTCACACTTGAGTTTCATTTTATAACTCAAGTGCACTAGATGGCTTGGTTCCATAAGCTTCCACTTAATTTCATAAGCTTCCACTTGATTCCATAATTATCAAGCAGTAAGAGGCTTCTTAATTTATTAGCCAAATGACTAATTTGCCCTTACATGTCTTCAATTTTTGAATTAATTGTTGCCTTCCTTCTTCCCTTTTTATTCTTTGCCAAAAATTTTATATTAAATTGGACCAAGAATTGTGCTCTTCCCTTCTCCATTTTGGGCTACAAAATTAGGCCTTTAAGAAGAAAAAAATTAAAATTTTATGTCTTAATTCACCAAATTTCATACAACCTCTACTTCTAATATTTTGGCCATTTCAAGTGCACCAAAACCCGCCATTATATTTTATTTAATGTAATAAATGTACAAGGAATTTTTGTGAACAAACTTTGGGATATTACTCTTCTGACATAAAAGTGCTTTTTTCCAATTTGTATGTTAATCCTTGTTTAATCATCTAGAAAACACTTAGCATTGATATAATGAAGAGTTAGAGTGAATAGACGCAAGAAGAACAAGTTATACAATCATTACAATGATTTATAGAAGTTTCAAAGTGATGCTCTATTTACTGGGAAAGCATTACTCAAATAATATTCCCTTAGAAATTTAAAAACCTTACAAAGCACTGGATGGATCATTGGAGTGATGTGCTAGTAATGCATAAAATGGGATAACTCGAGTTATCTTATTTCTTTGAAAACTAGATCACTTGATGCATCACTGTAGTGTTTTGCTAGTGATGTTGTTTTAACACATCACTCAAGTGGCACTCGAGTAATCTCACACTTAGAAAATTTTCACACTTCAGAACACTTCCAGGATCATTGCAGTGTTATGCTACTGATGCTCTTTGATATATTACTCAAGTAGTCACTTGAGTGATTTCAAGTCATTACTTAAGTGGCCACTAGAGTGACATTTTCTTCAAAAAGAGCAACATCATTGGGACAGATCATGTGAGTGGTGTGCTAGTGATGAGATTTAACACATCACTTGAGTGAGGTTGTAACATCACTCAAGTGGTCACTCAAGCGATTTTCCTTTTGAAAATTTCCCTACAACATTGATCACTGGAAGATTCACTATAGTGATATGGTAGTGATGAATCTTTAAACACATCACTTCTTTTCTTTGGAAAACAATTTACTAGAAAAATCGCCATGTGGTTTAGAAGAAGTTTTATCTCATCACTCGAGTGGTCACTCGAGTGATATGTTTTTCTACTTCTAGTAATCACTTACAGTGATAAAAACACATCACTCGAGTAGTCACTCGAGTTATCTAGCATTTTTGTAGAAAGTGATCTTTAGTTTGTTCTAAATACTTTGTTTATCTTTTAAATCTTTTGCAAAACCCTTCAAAGATTTGTTATCATCAAAACATACAATCTAACACCTTCTTCCTCCCTAGATCTCATAACGCACTGGTCGTGTTTGAATTTTTGTATACCTATTATCCATTTTTTATTAAAAAGACTTACAATAGTTAAGTAAATATTTCATAACAAAAAAGAGAGTTAAGTAATTATTTATTATGTTATATATCAGTAGTACTATGACTATTTTTTAACTCTGTAATACCTTAGGTTAAAAAAACTCTGCAATACCATGTGGAGACTGCACCGCACATCAGCAACACCTAAAGTAGAATAATGTTAATATGCACTTTTCCTCCCCCCCACATTCCTTATATTTTGCAACACCTCAAGAAGACAAAAATTTGATTTCAATATACCTTATGAACTCCCTATTAGGATCAGCAGGTACAGTGGAAGAATTTAAGATTTCATAAATCCCAATTACAGATCTATCAATAGCATTTAAACCAAATTAGAAAGATTCATACCTTTTCAATTTAGGGTTTTTCGATCTCTAGGAGCCAACATATCAGGTCCGCTCCTTCCACCAGTATCCACATGAATGTTCTCCAACATGGACTACATACTAGTGTTTGCAATGTCTCCTAGGGTTTTCCTTACGGCTCTGAATTCTCATCAATGTATGAGTTTTTCCGCTCTATCAGTTTTATAACCTATGAGGGCTATATTCGAATTTCAAAATTAAATTGAATTATCTTGATGAGCTAATTAAATAAATTCAGTTTAAATTAAATCTATCAAACAGTTTTAATTTAACCTATTTATTTAATCCAAATAAAGACCCAATAGAATTTAATTTATCCTCATAAATTAAATAGGATATACTATATCTCAATCATGTTGATTATTAAATTTAATTTATCTTAATAAAATTAAATTTAAAACTAACACAATAAAATAATATCAATAATATAGGGAAAATCCCTCTAAAGTACATTGGAAATAGGGAAATCCCTATTCAGTGCATTGAAATTGAAAAATCTAGATCAGTCTACTGTTAGTACAGATGAACAGTGCGGGCGGTGCGAAAAGATAATTTTTCTCTTCAGCCTTCATTCCGCCACTTCAGAAATAACAACACGCGGTTCTTAATTAACAACTCTGTATTCTTGATTAACAACTCCAGTTTCATCTTTTTTTCACAATAACAACACCGATCTTGTTATTAACAACTCTGCTTTATTCTTCCACATATTCGCTTCTCAAAAATATAGTGTTGTTAATGTAAATACGGTGTTGTTAATAAAGAAAGAGGTGTTGTTATTGGCCCTGAAACTTAAATTATGAAGTTGTAAAACAAGAAATGGGAGTTGTTGATGTAGAATTTGGTGTTGTTAATAACAAGACCAGTGTTGTTATTGTGAAAGTAAAAAGATGAACTAGAGTTGTTAATCAAGAATATGGAGTTGTTAATCAAGAATTTGGAGTTTTTAATAAAGAGCGTGTGTTGTTAATAAAAAAAGAGGTGTTGTTATTGGCCTTGAAACTTAAATTAGGAGGTTGTGAAATAAGAAAGGGGAGTTGTTAATCAAGAATCCGGAGTTGTTAATTAAGAACCACGTGTTGTTATTTCTAAAGTGGTGAAAATGAGGGCTGAAGGGCAAAATCATCTTTTGGCTCCTCCCGCACTGTTCTTTAGTACTGACAGTGGACTGATTCGGATTTTTCAATTTCAATACACTGAATAAGGATTTTCCTATTTCCAATGTATTTTAGAGGGATTTTCCTTGTAATATATCTATATATATAAATATGTATTTTGAAAATACATACACATATATATAATATTATTAATTTTATTTTCATGAATTTTATATTATATATATAAATATAAAATTCATCCACACTAGATTGAACATTATCTCATGTTTGGTCATTCTTGTGTGTGACCCTGTAGGCCCATACGAAGTTGGTAGTAGGCCAATAACTATACTAAACCATAACTCAAGTGTGGCCTCTAGCAAGACTTATGACTACCCAATTCATATGTGGATTGTTAACACGATGCAACCTGTCATACAACCATATCACATCCCTTTTGTCACACGATATGTCGGTCAAGAATGAGGAATGGATAATGTTATCCTCTTGTTCCTAACCATTACTTTCTCGATTCCTGTGTAGTCTGACAATAGAAATAGAAACTCCTTTCTATCATAGTATGCCTATACATTTCTTAGACTCACTCTGTAACCCCCCCCTCTGTAATTATATCCGAAATACGCAATTAAAATGAAATAGAGACCAATAATAATCAAATAACATTTGCTAACACATCACATGATGGGGTTTTCAAAAATACCTTTCGAAATCATTTATAAACTTAGTCTCATATTCACATTTCGAATACAATTACTACGCGAAGATAAATCACATTCATATAAATATCAGAGTGCACAACATAATCATCCCGGCAATCTCGGGTACATACCTTTGCTAAAGATATACAGGGCACAATTGCCCATTACAATTCTTCAAATGGGGATTACACAATCTCATCTCGAATGAGACATGCCGCTCCCTCCATGAGCCACTTGCCCTGTCTAAATTGTTGGTAAGGGAGGGTGAGATTCGAGAGAATCTCAGTAGGGAAACATTATCAATATGCAGGCAAGATAAGTGTTTAATGCATGACATGCTTGCATCACATAACTCATGCACACATACAATGACAAATCTATAAGCTCAATGCTTCAAACGATACACATATGGCCATAGCATATATTGAAACATAGCTTCAAATCATTCATACATGTTCCACATAATCAAGCAAAGCAATAACATGCATCAACACATTAATACAGTTATCAGAGCATGCAGGAGAGATAAGTTCCCTACCTCCAATCTTTTATCCTCGATTTATGTGCCAACAACTCGGGGCTTTACATTCGATCCTACAATGTCAAATGTACTATTTAGATACTTCCATAGTGTTTCTGAGGGTCATATGAAGCTATATTGAAAATTTGCTAAAATGCCCCCGGGGACCCGGTCCGGCCCCACCGTACCCGGTCCGACTATACTTTTCCTGAAATTTTGACATGGGCTATTCTAACATATTTTTGCCCAAGGAATCCATTTCCGGACTCGGAATTATCAAATTCAATGTCAATTACAAAATTACCCTTGACAGCCACACTTTAAGGGTTTCAGGGGCGTTTTCGTAATTATGCTTTTTCGGCCTATTCCGAAAAAGTGACCAACTGTAACCCCACCTAATTTTTGCTCCTGAACTCAATGGAACCATCAAATCATTGAAAATCCAACTCTAAGACCCATTTATAGCCATAACCGAAATATACAAGTACTCCGGGGAAAATTGGGGTTTTTCGGTTTTGGCTCCGTAAACGCGTTCCTTTCTACTCCTAACCACTTTATTGACTATTCCATTAGGTTAGCACTACCATTTAGTATCAATTTGGGCAGCATAACAGCCCCACAAACCCATTTTCCATTTTTAGAACCAAAGACAATCCGGCAAAATTTCACCGATTAAATTGTCTATAACAGCCAGAATAGTCAATATGCACGAGTTTGGAAGTTACCTCAAGCTCCCACTAGCTTTTCCTTCTTGTGGCTGAAAACCCTAACTTCAAAACACCAAAAGAGGAGCTTCCAAACTTTAAAGAACATAAAGGAGTAGCTTAGTATCGGAGTTATACGTGTTAGGAGCTAGATCGTCGGAGAAATCGACTTACCTTGCGAGATTTCTTCCTCTTTCTCTCTATTTTTCTCTCAACTCCTCTCTCCATATTCAGCTGTGCAGCACGTAGGAAATGAGAGCTGAAGATGATGAGAAGCTGTTTTAATTCCATGCTTATGTCATCTTGCCTTTTGATGATGTCATAATTCCCAAAATTGGCATTTTCGGATTTTCTGGCAAATTTTCTGCCCAAACTTTGAAAAATCATAACTAATTCTAGAAAAATCTAAATGAGGTGATTCCAAAGCCAAATGAAAGGTATTTAAGTCCTCTTCATTGGAAAAATATAATCCATTACCAGAAATCACCACAAAATTCCAGAATTAAACAAATTTCATCACTGCCCCAAAACAGAGTCCATTTTCGACCTCAAATTTTGGACAGTCATATCTCCCAGTTCCCAACATGAAATGGCATAAAGTATATGTCCATTTTGAAGCTTGGGATGTGATCTTTAAGAGTGGAAATTTTCATAATTTTCTGACATCATTTGCCTAGTAAAAACGTCTACACGAGAAGACTGCCCAGACAGAATTCATACTGGACAGCATTTCCAATTTTGCAACCAATGTGTCCAATCTAATTTAAATCAATTCCAATGATTAAATATCACAACATGACACCATTTCCATCACAATACCCCATTCAATTCTTCCCTCTATTCTAAGTTAATTTGGATGTTAATCCACAATTGAACTCAAATACAGGGTTTTGGCGTTGCTCATAACACACGCGACTACAATCCACTTTATATTCTCTAAAAGGGTTCATTAATCACTAACCATGTCCACTTTTGTAGTGTGCGCAGCCACTGTTGACTTTTCTAGTATTTGAAAAATATCCGTTTGTGGTAGGTGGCGGTAGGTAGTGTTTGAACGTTGCATTTAACTTTCCTTATTTGGTAACATTTCTTCATTGTTTATCTGTGGATATGCTAAGAATACTAATACAATGAAGTGTTAATCACATAGGAAACAAATTAATAAACGTTGGAATGATTTCCAAATTTTTGGACTTGCATGCTCGAGTAGTTACTCGAGTATTCATTAAGTTTACTCGAGTACTTACTCGAGTATCATCGTGAGAGTAATGATAGCAAGTAAATGAATAAACATCACATAACTCAAGTAGTGCATGAAGTAAACAAATTTACAAACCTTGGAAATACTTTTTTACTCGGGTATAGTACGCTTTTCTTTATAGGTTACTCGAGTAACCACTCAAGTAATCTCTTAATTAAACTTCTGGTTACTCAATGCTTTACTCCAGTAATGTTGGCAGGATTTCAGTGCCAGAGCACTTCAAGTTTGCTTACCCTATTACTCGAGTACTTACTCGAGTAAACATAAATTTTCTGCATAGCTTACTCGGGTAGATACTTCAAGTGCTTTGTGAATAACTATGTAGATTACTCGATTACTAACTTAAGTAATCTAGTTCAAATACTTGATAAAGAATAATTGAATACCTACATACTTGAGTAGTGCCTCGAGTGAAGTGATAATAGCATTTCATGTTATTCGAGTATTACCTTCAAGTTTTGCTTACCACAGTGTGTTACTCGAGTAGCTCCTCGAGTAACATTGGCAGGATTGAAAATGCCGAGAGCAACATATTTCTTGAAGCAGGGGACTCGAGTACACACTCGAGTAATGTTGGCAGGCCGAGAGCAACTGAAAGTATTTTACCTGGTTACTCGAGTAATATTGGCAGGCTGAGACCAACTGGAAATCTTTTACCTTATTACTCGAGTACTTACTCGAGTAACATTGGCAGGTTACTTGAAGGTTGACTCTGGTTACTTCAAGTTTCTGTCTCATTACTCAAGTACTTACTTGAGTAAACCTTTAGAAATTTTGCCAGTGATGAAGTTTCTCAGCTTTTTCTCTTGACCTTTCTTCATTACTCCACTACTTACTTCAAGTGATGATTTGCCCTGTTATTACTTTGTTCAAACTTATTTGTTCCTCAAATCTTTTTCTTACCAATCTTTGTTATCATCAAAACATGTGAGATCTAACACCATAGACCAAAAATAAGTCTTTAGTCCTTCATAAGTACTTTAGGATATTATTGACAATAGTCCAATGGCCCTTACCAAGATCTTGTTGATATCTGTTGGTCATACTTATAGCAAATAAGAAATCTGGTAGAGTACATAACATGGCAAATATGATGGATCCAATAGTCGAGGCATATGGAACCTTACTCATGCAATCTCACTGATCAGGAGTACTAGGACATAAATCCTTACTACGATGGATGCCATGAGACATGGGCATATAACCCCTTTTTGAATCTTGCATGATGAACCTGTGCAGTATCTTATCTATGTATATGCTCTGACTTAGGCCTATTAATCTCTATAGATCCTAATCCTAAGGAAGTAGGTTACTTCACCTAAGTCTTTCATTGAAAAGGACTTTCCTAACCAAGAGTTGGCACTCTACAAGGTAGGAATGTCATTCCCAATATATAAACACAAGGTTTATCAATGTTTTGAATAAATTCAAACTCTTTGACTACTACATCAAAATGATGAATCCAACTCTTAGATGGTTGCTTCAATCCATAAATGGATCTTTGAAGCTTGCAAACTTTACCAGAGTCCTCTGGACGCACAAAACCTTCAAATTGTGTCATGTACACATTCTTAAAAAGCTTTCAATTAAAGAAGGCTGTTTTGATGTCCATCTGCCATATTTTATAGTCAAAATATGTTACAATGGCAATAAGGATTCTAATTGATTTAGCTATTCAATGAGGGAAAAAGTTTCATCATAGTCTACACCATGAGATTGAGTGAATCCTTTTGCAACTAGTCGTGCCTTCAAGACATTTACATTTCCATCCATGTCAGTTTTCTCCTTGAAAACCCATTTGCACCTGATTGTTTTTACACCTTTAGGTGTATCGACTAAGTTCTATACCTGATTGTCGTATATGGATTGCATTTTTGACTTCATGGCATTTAGCCATTTCTTAGAGTTTGGTCCCACTATGGCTTCTTGATAGGATTTTGTCTCAATTTGCTCAAAGAGCAACATATCACGGCTTCCAGTATTCAGAAATCCATATCTCTAAGGTTGATACCATGTCTTATCAGATCTTCATAGACCTTGCTTACTTGAGGAGGCTCAGCAAGTTGTTCTGAGTCTTCTCTAATTTCCATATGTGGTTTTGTATTATCTCATGACTTTCAAATTTCTTTGAGATGTACCTGCCCCCACTAGTTCTTTTAGAGATAAACTCTCTTTCTTGAAACTTTCCATTTTGAATAACAAACAATTTTTTATCTGTGGGATTGTAGACATAGTATCCTTTTGTTTCCTTAGGATACCCTATGAAAAGGCACTTTAAGGATCTGGTGCTAATTTATCTTAGGCTTGTTGCTTAACATAGACCTCACATCCCCAAATCTTAAGAAAAGATAAAATTGGTTTCTTTCTAGTCCATATCTCATATAGTGTCTTTACAATTGCCTTAGATAGAACTCAATTTAGTGTGAATGCAGCTATCTCTAGGGCATATCCATAAAAGGATGGTGGATGATTTGTTTGACTCATCATAGATCAACCATATCTAATAGTGTTTGATTCCTCCGTTCAGAAATGCCATTCCATTGTGGTTTACTGGAGGAGTTAATTGTGAGATTATCCCTCAACTCCTAAGATAGTTAATGAACTCTTAGCTCAAATATTCACTACCTCGATCAGATCAAAAAGCTTTAATTATTTTGCCATGTTGGTTTTGTACTTCATTTTGAAATATTTTGAACATTTCAAAAGATTCATATTTATGCTTAATTAGATAGATATATTCGTATATACTAAAGTCATCTAAAAATGTAATGAAGTATAGATAACCTCCTCTGGCGGCTATATTTAATGGTCCATATACATCTATATGTATGAGGCCCAATAAATTACTAACCCTCTCACAATGCCCAGTAAAAGGTTCCTTTGTCATCTTTCCTAATAAGCAAGATTCACATGTATCATATGATTCAAAATCAAATGTGTTTAGAAATCCATCTTGATGGAATTTAGAAATGTGTTTCTCATTTATATGGCCTAGACGATAATGCCATCGGTAGTAGGATTCAAATCATTTGACTTGATCCTTTTAGTAGTTACATTATAGACATTTCCACTATTAGGATGTTCTAAATTTAATATTTAATGACCAACATGCAAATCACCATCAGCATAGAAAACGTCATTACTATAAATAAAACATTTTACCATTCCTAGTAATAGAAGTATAACCTTCCCTTTCCAAATAAGAAAGAGAAATAATGTTACTACTCAAAACAGGAAAATAATAGCATTATTCAAAACAAACAAAAGCCCATTAGGCAAAACTAATTCATAAGTGTATATGGCTGAAGCATCAACTCTTGTTGTGTTTCTAACTTGTAGGTCCACCTCGCCCTTCTTCAACTTTCTATAGTCCTTTAGACCTTGCACATTTGTACAAATGTGAGAACCATATGTAGTATCTAATACCCATGTAGAGAAAGTAGAAAAAAGAATGTCGATAACAAAAATACCTAAAGCCATGGCCCTGCTATCCTTCTTGTTCTTTTTCAGATCTTCGAGGTAGAGTCTTCAATTCCTCTTCCAATGAATGAGTTCATTGCAGAAGTAGTAGAATCCTTCCTTTGGAGGCTTTGCCTTCTTTGATGAAGGCTTGGTTTCAGGGTTATTTGACTCTTTGGTCTTACCACCTGAGCCATTAACCTTCCATTTGCCATTCCCTTTCTTTTTCATACCCTTTCCTTTTCTAAACCATCAAAACAGTACTAGGATTTTTCTTAATGCTCTATTTAGTAGTTTTGAGCATCCCATGCAGCTTAGAAATTGATTTTTCCATGTTGTTCATGTCGTAGTTCATTACAAACTAGTCATAACTCTCTAAGAGTGAGTTCAAGATCAAACTCCTGGCTCATGGCAAATCCAAGCCTTTCAAGGTGATCAATCTAGCCTTTCATCTTTAACATGAGTACTAATTCATGCACCTTCAGCCATCTTGTAGGAATATAAGGTCTTTGTGGTTTCATACCTTTCTTGTCTTGCCTATTGCTGGAACATTTCCTTAAGATGGACAATCATCTCTTGAGCCTTTATAAGTTCCTAATTTCTTTGGAGCTCTGGAACCATAGTTGCAAGCATTAGGCAACCTACATAACAAAGTCATCCTTATGCTTCGGTAAGCATCTTTTTGAGCTCTTGGAACATTGGCTACAGGCTCCTCATGAATGGGTTGATCTAGGACAAAAGCCTTTTTTTCCTACTTGAAAACAATTCTCAAGTTCCTGAACTAGTCAAGAAAATTTGTCCCATTGAGTTTGTCTTTCTCAAGGACCAATCACAACGATAGTATAGTAGTATTACTAGTCGATATAATTCTACAATTAAAATATGCAAAGTTAGTAATCTCCTACTAAATTAAGAACGCTCAATATAATAATTAGTAAGCTAAGATCCATATTTGGCTTAAACTTAAGTCCACTTTAGTAGGACACTTAAATTCAAGTTATTTAGGTAGGTAACCTATTTACCAAATACGTCACATGTAACTCTTAGATGTTTATGGGATTCGATCATCATATGATCCAGCATATTTAATCCCATTTAATGCCTTGAAATCCAAAACCGTTTTGTTAATCTCAGTTAAGTCAAAACAATAATGAATTTTGTGAGTAGCACTGTTACTCACTCTTATCTCACCATGATAACTTAAAAGCATCCACTTTAGTGGTTCCCATAATTGAGCGATATATGTTTTGAGAAGTATTCATTTATTGATGGCATTATGACTTAAGATTTGTTTTCGAAGGCTTAATTAATTAGTTTTGTCTATATAAATGCAAATGTGCAGGTTGTATCACATACAGATAAATACATATAAATTCCAAAAGTATTCATGCAATGATCTAATCAAAAGTATAATTTAAACATGACACAGTATGGCTTACCTAACCTAAAAGCCTCCCAAGCCAATGAGAGGACTTCTCTAAATAAGAAAAGAATACATTGAGAGAAACCTTGTTTAAACATTCAAGGGGAGTGCGATGAGAAGTGAATGCACATTGAGAGTATTTAGAGGAAAGCATGGCACGTAGGTTGTATTTAAATATTATAACCCTTTGTAAAAATCTAAAGCCATGTTGTTTACCATACCCAAACAAGTATGAAGAATAAACCACAACAAGTAAGAATTCATACAATATTAAAAGCAATAAATGTCGTGATTATGTTATATCGCGTTATGAATAGGTAGTCATGGTGGTCCCGCTAGAGATCCAAACTAGTTTTAAAATATTATTGTTAGTCTAGTTCAAAAAGGATTTTGGCCCTAGAGCTTTTTGAAAAAGGCACATTCCATTTAAAAGAAATATTTGAAAATAAAAAATATTTAAAAATTTCTGGTCCAACTTTTAAAATATTTGTTTTAGTCTAGTTCAAAAAAGATTTCAACCCAGTTTCAAAAAAATGCCCAAGAACGCTTCTGATCTGAATTGTCTTCCCCATAGTTTTGGATCCCTAAAACCCAAATAAAGATCCCTACTTCAAGACATAGCTAGTATCAGAGCCAGAAGGGGAAGTAGGGATATATTAGATGCCTTGAAGTTCTGGAAAATTTATGAAGTTCTTATGAATATTTCTGGATAAGTATGCTCTGTGGTTGCGACTTCGGTTGATCTTCCACATCAGAAACATGTTAATATAAAGCTAAGTCTCTGCTTAATATTATTATTATCTGATAGCATGCAAGATAGTTGATCAATGATAGCATATGAACTTCGTCCGTTCTACCTAGGGCTATGGCAGTAAGTCTCGATGGATAGGGCAGATAAGTCCAGAAGCCTATTGTTCGAATGTTCATATGATATTAGGGTTCAACATTTAAAGGCATTGGCTAAGTGATAATAATATTTGCAGATTTTTATCTTTATATGAACATACAAAGAAATATTTATAATAACTCCATAAGTAGCCCAGAAACTTCATCAGATCTAGCATATCTCTGCCAACTGGAAGGTAATGGTATCAGCAGTAAAGTTAATGATGGCTTTCCTGTTCAGATCTAGCTCTTTTCACTCCAACTCCTCTCGTTCTTCTCACTCTTCTTCTTCTTCTGCTCCTTCCTCTTCTGTGCAGCAATCTGGTCTTATGACCAACAAAAGTTTTGGGAAATCTTCCCTCCAAAATAATATTTTCAACAATGAAATCCATTTTGAAGATATTAACCAAAAATTTAGTGATTGGACCATTCCAGTCATTAACCAAAATGATTTATACAAACCTGAGGATAAAAAGTTTTTCAAAGCTTCTGATTACATAATTAGAACAGTTGAAGAAACTATTCCTCTAAAAGAAGAACCAACTGATATGTGTATTCTATTAGAAGATTCAATCTTAAGACACCAAAAGAAATTCAAATTTATACACATCGGATGTGTTCAAGTGGCTGTCATTCCCTTGGTAAAAGCTGGTCTTGATGTCTCAACATTAGTATGTGTTAGAGATGGTAGACTGAAATCTTTTCAAGATCAATTTTTGGAATGGTTGAAGCAGGTCTTAATGAAGGACCAATCTACTTCAACTGCTTCCCAAACTTAACAGCTTCATTGCATAATGATCCTATTATTGAATGTTTAAAATTAAGTTTGAAATTGAACGGATTCCAAATGAAACCTGGAGTTTCACCTGTAGCTTTGGTTTACAGGGTCCAGTACAAAGTTATGAATTCGTCAACTTCAAATGTTAAAATGTTTCCTCAAGGAAAAGAAACATGTCTATTTCTAACAGATGCTAGTAGAGCAAATGTTAATGTTCCAAAACCAATAAAATGGGAAGACATCACTCTTCCAGATGACTGGGAAATGACTAAAATTGCTCCTGTCATACCAAAACCTGCGAATAGTTCTTATAATATTATTCAAAATATTAATGGAGATGTTAGAATTACATTTGATATATCCATAAAATCTTTCTCTTGTGCTTCTAGAACTCCATCTATTGCAGAAGGCTTCAGGACTGCTCTAGAACAACCTCCTAGGCATTATTGTAGCTCTTCTGTCAAAGATCAAATTATTTCACCTTCGGTAATGCAAGGTCTCGATGAGTCAGCCAGTGTTGTAAAACCTGTCTACCAAAATTTAGACCAAAACACTGAAGATGAAACCCAAACTTGCCAATCTCCAACATACTCTGACATGAATGTGATTGAGCAACAATTTGAATTAGATAAAGAACTCTTACGAAAAGATTTCTATTTTAATGAAAACTCTGAAAGACAAAAATGGTTTTTCCAAAAATATAAAACTAAGGATTGCGAAAACCAATTCAAGAAAAGTTTTACAAAATGCTTGAAAGGTATAAACTCCATATTCCTCTCTTTCTCTGGTTTGAAGCCTATGTGAAAGATGAGAATATAAAGGATTATCCTTTCAAACCATTTGAGGGAGTCAATGCTTCTTGGATTTTGAAAAATGAAGAGAAGATTGAGTCTGAACTCCCTCCAAAACAATCTTACCAGATCTCTGGTACAAAAATTGGTGATAGAATTGTTATTGCCTCTCCTTTCAAAATTAAGGATCCAAAATCTGAGATAAGTTTGAGTGATGTTAAAAATATTATTGAACAAAATAATTATACAAATTCTTATCTTCAAACTCTTGGGGAGCATATTTTGAAAAAATCTGTTACTAGTGAAACTAGTAAGCCAATCTTACCTAGTTCCACCATTACACAGCCAATTTTCAAACCTTACACTATCCCTGCAAATACTGCAACTAGTGTGAGAGAAGGAAATCTTCAAGCAAGAATTGAAAAGGAATTAAAAAAGATAACCGTGCAAGATACACCTTCTCCTAAATCTAAAGCCACGGTTTCAAAATTAGCAATAAATGTTATAAAAGGCGATCAAACAAGTGAAAGTGAAGATTGTCCAAAAATTCATGAAATAAAACAAGAAGGTTGGAGAAATCCAACAAAGTTGTATTATCCGAGAGCCACTCCTCCAGATATAATGCTCGAAGAAAGGGATTCTGCTCTTCGACAATTTAATGCAAACAACATCTATGTTTGGAACATAGATGGACAATCTGAATCAAATATTTTGGAAATATGCCAACAAATGATGATGGTCAGTAATGCTTATGCAATATATAATAATTGTCAAGAGGAAGACGTTATTCATATATTGATCTCTGGCTTTACTGGGCAACTCAGAGGTTAGTGGGATTTCCATCTCACAAATGAACAAAAAAATCAAATTTTACAAGCCATGAAAACCACTCAAGATGGCATAGTACTCAGAGATAGTATTGGTGAACCAATGTCTGATGTTGTTAACTGTCTTATAGTTAACATTATAGCTCACTTTGTTGGTGATCCAGCACTATGAAGGGATAAATCAGCAGATCTTCTGTCAAATTTGAAATGTAAAACTCTGTCCAATTTTAGATGGTATAGAGATAACTTCCTTCTGAGAGTTATGGCCAGAGAAGATGGAAATCATCCTATCTGGAAAGAAAAATTTCTTGCTGGTCTTCCTAGGTCCCAAGGAGATAAGATCAAAGAAAAAATCAGAAACCAAACTGGTGATGGTCAAATCCATTACGAAAACTTAACATATGGACAGCTAATTGCAATTGTTCAAAAAACTGCTTTAAAAATTTGTCAAGAAGATAAGATCCAACACCAACTTGCCAAAGAAAAAACATCAAATCGGAAGGATTTAGGAACCTTTTGTGAACAATTTGGTTTTCCTGCTTGTAAGAAATCTAAAAAACCTAAGCACAAGCACGAAGACAAAGAGTACAAGGCTAAAAGATATTACACAAAATATCGAAAACCTTGGAAAAAACCAAAAACAAACAAACCCAAAAATTTGAAAAATGAATTCAAATCAAAACCTCTAATAGATCTTCCCAAAGGAAAAATTGTTTGTTTTCGATGTGGCAAAGAGGGTCACATGGCACGATATTGTAGGCTTAATAAAAGAATTAATGCCTTACAACTTGAAAAACCAGTTCTTCAACAATTAAACAATCTTTTGATTGAAGAAACCTCTTCTGAAGAAGACTATGAAGTATCATCATCTGAAGGAGAAGTTAATGAACTTCAACTTGATGATATTTCATCTTCATTTTCATCTTCATTTTCAAATAAACTATCTTGACAAGTTTGCTGAGAGTCCAGGAAATGCTGTACTTGATGACCCAATCAAGGAATTGGTCTTAACTGGTTCCGAGATAGACAGTTTACAAATAAATGTTATTGAAGAAGATTTGGTTTTTGAAATAATTAACTCTCTTCCAACTAATGAAGAAAAGGTTAAATTTTTCAACAAACTAAGAGAAAGCACTGCTTCTTCTTCTTCCTCTTCAAAACCAAACCAAAAATATTTGCAAAAGAATTTGCAAACAAGATATGATTTTTCTGAAATAATCAAAAGATTTCAGTCTAATCCAAAACCTGTTTCAATCTCTAACCTTCAGAATGAAATAAACAATTTAAAAGAAGAGATAAGAAGCCTGAAGAATACTCAGGAATTCCATTCTCTTATTTTAAATCAAATTCAGGAAGAAAGTCTTGATAAAGAAAAGAAAGTCGAGGAAGTCAAAAACTCATCGCAAGATGATGAAAAGCCTTTTGAGAATTTCTTGAACATTATATCAAGAGTTTTAATCCAAAAATGGCATTGCCAGTCAAAATTATTGTTGCTAATACCTTCGTATTAGAAACAATAGCTCTGTGGGATACTGGTGCAGCTCTAAGTTGTATCAGAGAAGGTCTGATTCCAACAAAATTCTTTCAAAAAACCACAGAAAATCTTTGTGGACCAAACAAATCTCCATTAGATGTCAGGTATAAGCTTTCAAATGCAGTAGTTGAAAATAATGGTGTCAAAATGGAAGAACTTTTTATCCTAGCAAAAGTTTTATCTCAAGATGTAATTCTTGGGCCTCCCTTCATCAGTCGATTAAAACCATTTTTAACACGTGATGAAGGAATTGAATCTGATGTTATGGGCAAAAGAGTTTTCTTCGAACTTGTTGATCCACCCTATACAAAATTTATAAATCAAATTGAGTATAAGGAAAATCAAATTAATTTTCTAAAAGAAGAAGTTTCTTACAAAACAATTGAAAATCAATTAGAGAAACCTTTTCTAAAACAAAAAATTCAAAATGTTTTGAGAAACATTCAAGATATAATCTGTTCTGATTTTCCAAATGCTTTTTGGGAAAGAAAGAAACATATAATTGATTTGCCTTACGAAAAGGATTTCAATGAAAGAGCAATCCCAACGAAAGCTTGTCCAATTCAAATGAACCAAGAACTCTTGGAACATTGCCAAAAAGAAATTTCTGATTTACTTGAAAGAGGTTTAATCAGAAAAAGTCAAAGTCCATGGTCTTGTGCAGCCTTTTATGTAAACAAAAATTCTGAGATTGAAAGAGGAACCCCAAGGCTTGTAATCAATTACAAACCCCTCAACCAAGCTCTTCAATGGATTAGATATCCAATACCTAACAAAAAAGATCTTTCAAAACGCCTTCATCAGGCCAAATTATTTTCAAAATTTGATATGAAATCTGGTTTTTGGCAAATCCAAATCTCAGAAAAGGATAGGTATAAGACTACATTCACAGTCCCATTGAGGCAGTAGAATGGAATGTTATGCCTTTCGGGTTAAAAAATGCACCCTCAGAATTTCAAAAGGTTATGAATGAAATTTTCAATCCTTTTACAAAATTTATCATTGTCTACATTGATGATGTTTTAGTGTTTTCAGAATCAATTGATCAACACTTTAAACATGTCAAAATCTTTGTAGATGTTGCTAGGTTCAATGGCTTAGCAGTTTCTAAAACCAAAATTAGTCTCTTTCAGAGAAAAATTCGGTTTCTTGGTCATCATATATACCAAGGAACTATTGTTCCGATTGATCATGCAATTCAGTTTGCCGATAAATTCCTAGACCAAATTCTGGACAAAACTCAACTCCAAAGTTTTTAGGTTGTTTAAATTACGTAGATGATTTCATTCCCAACCTAAACAATATCATTAAGCCTCTTCATGAGCGTCTTTCAAAAACTCCTCCTCCTTGGACTAATGATCATACTAATGTGGTTATCAAAATCAAATCCTTGGTCAAAAATCTTCCATGCTTGTACCTTCCAAATCCACAAGCATTCAAAATTGTTGAAACAGATGCCTCTGACATAGGTTATGGTGGCATTCTCAAACAAAAAATTGATGGTAAAGAGCGTTGCATTGCATTTACTTCAAAACATTGGAATAGGGCTCAATAGAACTATTCCACAATTAAAAAGGAAATTTTAGCAATTGTTTTGTGCATAAACAAATTTCAAAGTGATTTGCTAAATCAAAAATTTCTGATCAGGGTTGATTGCAAAGCTGCAAAAGATGTTTTGCAAAAAGATGTTAAAAACCTTGCATCAAAACAAATCTTTGCCCATTGGCAAGCAATTTTAAGTGTCTTTGATTTTGAAATTGAATTTATCAAAGGTGCTTCAAATTCCCTACTAGACTTTCTAACTAGAGAGTTCTTGTAGGCGAAATAAGGTGACCCAAATGAGTGATCGAGAAAAGAAAAAGAAGCAAAGGGCCAAAGCCCAAACAAAAGAAGATCCAGAAAGGATCGCAAAAGAAGAAGTAGCCCAACTAAAGGCTGTAATCAAAATGTCAAAAGGGTAATTGACCCAAGGATCTTCAATCCACCAAAAGGGTTCCCCTTCAGGGACTAAACCTATCCCAAAATCCTCCACAAAAGCTACTAGAACCATAATGGACCCTTCCTATTATGGAATTCCAATTGAAACTCTTTTAGCCTTACAGGCTAATCAAAATTTGGCCAAATTGCCAACCAAAACATGGGCTAATGTTACCGAAATGGAACATTCCAAAGCCTTAACCCCATTTACCCTGGATCCAGAGTCTCTCGCTTTGGCAATCCAAAAACGTCCCTTTTTGAATCTGAAACTTCTAAAGTAAAACAAAAAATTAAATTTTTTTAAAGTAAAAAAAATTTAAATTTTTTTCTTTTACTTTAGACGCTCCAAATTCAATTTGGGACGTCTAAAGTGGGACTTTAGATGCCCCTTTTTCAATTTGGGACGTCTAAAGTAAAAAAAAATTAAATTTTTTTCTTTTTTAACTTTCAACATCCCAAATTGAAAAAGGGATGTCTAAAGTGGGACTTTAGACCTCCCAAATTGAATTTGGGACGTCTAAAGTAAAAAAAAATTTATGTTTTTTTTACTTTAGATGTCCAAATTGAAAATGGAACGTCTAAAGTCCCTACTTTAGACATCCCTTTTTCAATTTTGGATGTCTAAAGTAATTTAAAAATTTACTCGTGAGTTGTATAAGTGACGCCCGTCCCTTATATTAAATATAAGGGACTCTTTCCTTCCCCCCTCTCTCTCACTCCACAACATTTTTCAATTTCTCTTAGAAGAGTTGTAGAGAGAGGCCCACATTCTATTGATTTAAATGGCTTCTTCTTTCAGTGTTCTCGCCATCCTCCCCACTCTCATCATGCCTTTCGGTGCCCCTAGTTGCGACAATAACTCTCTCTTCATAACTTTTCAAATCTAACATGCTTGTTTGTTTATTTTTATTGTTATTATATAATTTCCTTTCTTTTTTCACAATCAGATCTGGTACAGTACATGTGGAGATAAAAAAATGAATTTTTGAATTCTAAAGTTTGACTAAAAGAATTTTAAACAAAGCTAGCAAAATGGTGGAAGTGTGGTGATGCCAGAAAATGGAATTCTAGAGACAAAAAGAGAATGGAGAAAGCTAGAATTTGTGTTCAATAAAACTATTATAGAGGATTCTCATCTGAAACTTGTGTTTGCTTCCGTAATTGCTGACCTCAGCATCTACAGGAAATTTGAAATTCAAATGACTTTAAATGTCCCTATTTTAAAAATGGGGTATCTAAAGTGTCTGTATAACACTTTAGACGTCCCTTTTTAAAATAGGGACATCTAAAATCTCGCCTTTAGGAGTCTCTTTATTTATGGATGTTATTGCTTTTTTTAACTACATCGTTGACATAGACATCCCCCTATCTTCAGACGTTAAAGGACCTAAAGAAGGTATGTCTAAAACATTTTTTAACTACTGCCTACTACTGAAAGCTTTATTTATTTATAGAAAGGGTGAGATACAAAAGAATCTTAATAGTAACAAGCTATCAATCATATAAAATGCGATAAATAAATATGGCAAGAACCATATAATGCAATAGAATAATAACACTGTAAAACTCATAATCAGAATGTGCACATGTATTCGGGGCCAACTACTATTAAAACCTGTACTTGTTTGTATCTCAGATGGGCTCAAGACCACGGACTGGGCAATGTTCCTTCTTCGTACTTAGTCAGATAACTGGATCCCATTTAGGCCGTTTTCCCCCTGGATGGTACTTGTGCTTTTTCCACCCTAGTTAGAGAGTGCATTATACATATCAGAGAAGATGGCATACACAAAGCATATAAATAATCACATGTTTATGAAAGATAGAGTTACTACCTGGAATGCGCCCTTTCCTTACCTGCCTATCAATCCAATATACTGTGTTCCAGCTCAAGCATATGTCAAGTCCTAATATTCCAAATTCATAATAAATAAGTTATTACTTATTCATGACTTATTTCTAAACTCATTGTTGGTTATCTTTACACTTAGACTTCAAGATATTTCATCATGCCATTACATTTTAAATTTTGCCGCTTGACTAAAAGTTGCGAGAATTTTCATTAAATTTTGAAAATTCAT
This sequence comes from Inga leiocalycina, assembly GCA_963242795.1. Classification (NCBI taxonomy): domain Eukaryota; kingdom Viridiplantae; phylum Streptophyta; class Magnoliopsida; order Fabales; family Fabaceae; genus Inga; species Inga leiocalycina. Next base: position 49,687,339 of record OY725323.1, read on the forward strand.
AATTAATTCTAAAAGAAACCAAATTGAATGGATCCAGTTTCTCTGTAAATCCCTGAATGTTCTATTTTAAGGAAAAATATCATAAAGTATCAACTATAGCCACACATTTCCCAAAAGTTCGTCAAACTCAGATTGCCACAGATTTTGTTCCAGATTTATAGTCAAATTTTGAAAAGTCATTTCTTTCAATACACTAGTCTAAATGGCTTATATTACCTATCCAATTAAAGCTCTGAATGTCTATTTTAAACCTGTAAAGTTTTATAGGATTTGGACTAATTTTGGCCAATAAAAAACACATTGCAAGTTTTTTGCCTCCAGAAAACAAAATTAGATAGATTTGAACATGAACTTCCAAAAGTTCATAATTTCAACATATTCACCCAAAAATCACAACCACATGTTTTCCCACACAATGTTTTGTGTAGAATTCAATAAAAGGCTTTAAAATATCAAAATCCATCTCCTTCCTATGGTTCTGGCCAGACTAAGTTAGAACCCTAATTTCACTAAATTGTGTTCTTGCAAATTTAACGACAAGAATCATTATAGATCATCACAAAACCTCTTTTGATGTCATGATCATCATCATATGAAGATCAATACCTAAAAGAATCCCTCTGGCCAAAAATTAAGGTTTGAATATCTCAAGAAATACTCAATGAAATCACAAAATATACGATTCAAATCAGAGCTTATACGTACCTCTTCTTGATTCCATAATCAATTCTTGATTCCGACAACACCTCTCCCTAGTAGATGGCACTAAACACCTCTGATCAAAAATCCAAAATCATATAAATGTTGCTCTCACTAAGAAGAACAACATTAGCGAAAACTCCAGAAGCTAGAAATGACGAATCAAAGGTGAAATTGGCTCAAGAGCTCAAGATTTTCACTATTCATCCTTTCTCTTTCCTGTTCCATTTTCTCTTCATTTTTCTCATTTTCCTCTTCTTTTTTAGGTCTAAACAAAGTAATAGAGAGAGATAAGATAAAATTATCCAATTTTACAACTTGCCCTTAGTTTGTGTAAAAATTACTAAGATGCCATTCAGTTGGATTCCAACCATCCAGTTTCTTTTCTCTTTGTTCTTATGTTTTTCCAAATAGCTCTCCCTCTCTTTTGGCACGTGTTTGGCTGAAAATGTCCTCTTGGAAAGAGCATAAGAGCTTTTAGAAGAAAATATCATCATTTACCTCCTCAATTAATATTATTTTATTGTAATTTTGAACATGTAAATTATTGATTTTTCTTCCTCCTTCTTATTTGGTTTGAAATGCTCCTTCTTGGCTTAATTCTTGGCCAAGTATTTATTTTCCCTTGCTTTCTCTTCTTTTGGATGCAATATGGCCCTTAATTTGAAGAAAAAAAGGCATCTTACTTTATGGCCAAATGACCAATTTATTTTTGCGATAAATTGTATCAAATCATGTCCTATTCCCTTCTTACACCTTCTTAGACATTTTTTGTCGATATAAAGGAGAAAGATGATTTGCTTTCATTCTTATAATTGCTTCTTGCTTTAGAAGAGCAAATCCTAGCCCTTTATTTTATTTCCAATCTTAACCTCAAGATGTGGCAATTGTCTCTTTTTACCTTTTATTATGGCAATATTAATTCTTGTGTCGTTTGTTCTTTTATTTCTCTTTGTTTCTTCTTTCTTGACACCATTCCCTTTTTTCTTTAGATTTGAGCTAGATTTTATGTCATTCTGACACATCCTAAAGGAATCAGGTATTTTCTTGCAACTAATTTGCACCAAAATTCATATTATATTTCAAATGTGAAGACTGTAAGCCATTCTGCTTCTTATGCCTTGCTGGGACACTTGCTAAACCAGGGCTTAACAGTCTACTTAATTCAGGCTTATTCTCAAGCCTCTAATCCTAAAATTTTTGGATATTACAAGAAATGATCTGATTTTTCTCTTTCCATACCCTTAAATGTTTAGCTGAAATTGGCCTAAAGAAATAAGGAAAAAGTATTAATCATGTGGCCACAATTTCATCTTCTTACACAAGCCAAGTTTATTTACCATGGTAAATATGTTGATATTCTTTTTCCTCTTTCCTCCTTACTATAGATGAAAATAAGCTGCCTAAATGGAGGAAAAATTGTCGACTAATTGCCTTAATTTGTCTTGACATAGGTCAATAATTTTCCAAGTTGAAACTTTGACTTTTTGACCAATTCTTCATCTTTCTTTATTTGCCTTTCTTTTGATGTTTTTTGGGACAAAAAAAGGAGAGCAAATGTTGCTTTTCTTTCTAATAATTACTTCTTGCTTTTGAAGAGTAAATCTTGGCCCTTCATTTTATCTTCTAATTTTGACCTCAATATCAAGTGGCAATTATCTCTTTTTCCTTTGATTATGGCAACATTATTTCTTTTGTCATTAGTTATTTTCTTTCTTTACATTTCTCTTTGTTTCTCCTTTATAGACACCATTTCGCTTTTCTTTTGGATCTGAGTTAGGTTCTATGTCATTCTAACACATCCTAAAGGAATTAGGTGCTTTCTTTCTTTCGACTAATTCACATCAAAATTCTTATTCTATTCTGAGTGCAGTTTCTACAGGCCATTATGTTTCTTATGCCTTCCTGGGACTCTTGCTAAACTAGGGCTTAGTAGTCCCTTTAATTCTCGCTCATTCTCAAGCCTCTAGTTCTAAATTTCAGATATTACAAGTTCAATATTCCTTCATTTTTTCAATTTTTAGAATCATGTACTCCTAGAAAAAAGAGGCTTTAAATTTTATTGAAATTGGTTTTTAGATCAGGTTTAGGTCCAGTCTTATATTGACCAGTTTAGAAAGTCTATACTTATTAAGATAGGACCAACAATTGTTCTTAAAAGTTACCTTTTCAGAATGGTTGTTTAAACTACCTATGTTAAAAACTTTCAATTTATAATTAAAAAAATGCCCACTCTTTAGACAAGGTAATTTTATACCCACTCTAAAAAGTGGGCATTTTTTTAAAGAAAATGTCTATTTTATTTTATTTTCATATAAGCCCTGTTGGATATTATGCAACATAAATTTGACAGATAGCCCTAAAAAATGCAATCAAAATAAAAGATAATTATAGCTAATAACCATGAATATAAGCCTTATATTAATAGATAATTATTGAATCTTAATTCCGACATTTATTTTTTCAATTTCTTTTTGCTACCATTTTCCCCACCTCTAAAGAAGTTAGATGATTTGTGAGTGTTATATTTAATAGGTGCAATTTTATGCCTGGCATCTGTATGTTGTTGACATATGATTCATATTGTGAGCATCCCTACAATTGAATGCAGCTACTCATGGATTAGCCGCTAGGTTACTATACTTATGCATTTTGATCCTTCTGGACCTCAAATATGAAACATAGCTCTACCCTACCCCAGTCTCAAGTCATAAAGGAGAATATTTTTATTTAATGAAACTAAGTATAACAGAGTAAATATAAAAGTAAGAGAACTAGACTTCATATGTGTGAATATGATCTCGTGGGGAGGTCTTGGTTGAGAAAGAAACTAAGCTAATGGCCAATTATAAGGAAGTAACCAGCTAGGTTGAAATACTAGTAACATGGTGAGGATTAATAACTCTAAGTTAGAGGATGAAAAACATTTGCTAGATGATCATCACTTCAAAGAATAAATTTGTTGGACTGGGTGGTAATCCAATTCAACAGATGTTTTCTTTCAAGCATTGATCACACGTCACTAGTAACTCCACCTAGTCGGTTAGCTCCTTATTATTCGCCTTCACTTTGATTTCTATCTTAACCAAGACCTCATCACATGACCAAATCCAACCATATAAAATAAAGCCTCAAGTCTATATATCAACAATGTTAGACTCAGCTTCATTAAATAAGACACTCCACCTTTATCATCTAAAACTGACGTAGGCCAAAGCCATATTCTATATGTAATATCCCAAAATGAACTCAAGGGCTAAATGTACAGAATAGATGGTGGGATTAATAACAGAATTACCTCTAAAAATTTTGTTATGAATTTAGTCAAGTTTCACATGCAAAATTGGCAATTAAATATTATATTGCAAGATGATATATTACAAGATCATCATCTTCTTCAAAGGGCTATTATTTACGTATGATAAGAGGAAACAATATAGGCTACTAAATATGACATGTGAAGGCAATTTGACCAAGTTGTAAAAGATGATGACTAAGTCAACAATTTCAACTAAAGAAGTAACATTTGAAGAGTTGAAATTATGATTAGTTCAAGAAGCCCTTTTGGCTATTCCAAGGGCTATATTCGCATGACATGAGGGAAAGAGAATTAATATCATATACTTCATCTTTTCCATATGAAAAGTCAATAAAAGTGGCTAGGGATATAAGAGAAAAAGAGAGAAAGTATTATCCATATACTTCCTCATCTTTCTTAAACTTTTCGTCCAAGAATTCTAAAGGCAAGAGAGGTGAGAGAATTAAAATTGAAGTCATCTTATATCTATCATCAACTTTTACCAAGAAGGAATAATTATTCACCACACATATTCTTTATTTCTTTTGGCCCACTTTCGGTCAAATATTAAGGGCCAAGGGAAGAGAATTTCAGAATGCATTCACTCCCTCTCATTTGTCTCAAAGTCGGTTCGCAGCAGCAAAAACGTAGAGGAAGAAAATCAAGGTTTCAAAGTGAGCTTAACCTTGATTTTTCACCTTCTTAACCTCATCTATGGCTCAAATGACCTTCATGAAACTTGTTCCCCTCTTCCTTAGCTTTATTTCTATGGTTTTTATTGTTGAAGAAGGTGAGTTTTCAGCCACCTTGCAAGAACAAAAGTTGAGGAATCAAGAAAAGAACACAAGAAGAAGCAAGAGGTGAGTAAGAGCATTATGTTGATGTATATGATGCTTTAATTGGCTGAGTTGTGGTGGGCTGGGCTATTGTGACAGCCATAATTTCATTTTTTAAGGTATATTAGGGATCATGAAGCTTTAATCCTATGTATGTGCTTATATGTTGGTTTGGAGGCAAATGAGCTAAGCTTAGTGATTAAATAGTGAAGTGGTTGTTTGTTGTGAAATACCCTAAAATTCTGCCAAAACAGGACATGGGGAATGAGTAGGAATTTGTTCATTTTGATGTTACCATTGTGTTCTACATGAAAAATTGTGTGGAAATAAGGTGGGTTGTTGATTTTAGAGCCATTGGACACATTGGTTGAAAATTGAAAAAACTGTCAAGTGAAAATCTGTACAGGGCAGTCAGGTTGTCTGGACGTTTTGAATGGGAAAATTGTGTCTAAAAATTCTGAAATTTTTCATTCATAAATTTCACATTCCATGCTTCAAAATGGATATATAATTTGTGTCATTTCGTCTTTTGTACTGGGATTAATGACTGTCCAAAGTTTGAGATTAAAACTGGAATCTGTTTTGAGGCAGTGGTGAATTTTGTGAAATTCTGTATTTGTGTGGTGATTTCTGGTAATGATTCATATTTTCCCTATGAAGAATACTTAAATAGCTTTCAATAGGCTTTGGGATCACCTTATTTTGATTTTTGTAGAATTAGTTATGATTTTTCAAAGATGCTGAAAAATTCTGGCAGATTGGTCACCTATGCGAAAATTGAAGATTTTATGGCATAATGTAATATTGTGGAACTTTGAGGTTAGAAATTGGCCTTTTAGGTAAATTGAACACTTTAACTCCTTAGTTGACTTGATTAAATGACCATAGTGATAATCAACCCAAGTATTATGAGTTATTAAAGAATTGGAATATGTAATAATTCATCGTCCTTAATTTTGGTTTATAGGATTTGATATTTGTCCTGCTCGTGATCCACCTGCGCCAAAGCACAATCGGAAAGAGCAAGGTAGTGACTCTTTTTCTTATACCATATGTGGTGCATGGTATGTGTGCTATATCATTGATTTGTGATGGATTCATATGCTGCAATGTTTGTGAAATTGTGTAAGCACCGTCATACCAAAAGTCCCTGAGTTGCTAACAACGGTTCGGGTAAGAGCTGTGAGCCTTCTCGGTGGTAAAAGGGGATAAGGTTGGGGTGTGATATTTGTGATTATGTGGGCCAAAAGGCTATATGTTAGCCGTAAGGCTATGTGTATGCACTACCGCACCAATAGTCCCTGAGTCGCTAACAACAGTTCGGCTAAGTGCGGTGAGCCTTCCCGGCGGTAAAAGGGGATGAGGGTGGAGTGTGATTGTGCTGCTACTGCGGTGTGATGATTGCTTACATGCTATGTGCTTATGTGCGGTATAAGTAATTTGTTACTATTGGGATTCTTTTAAATCTCATTCTTTCCATTGACTAACATTTCAGACAGGGCAAGTGGCTTAAAAGAGAAGCGGACAACCTAGAGTGGTTAGAGTCTCTTAGAGATATTTGTGTAGGATTTTTGGTTATCTGTTTTGAATTTAGGACTGCTGTATATGAACATTATTTTGGATATAGTGGTGTAATCCCCTTTAAGGGGAAATGATAAACCCTTTAGCATGCATATGAAACCCGGGGATTTGCCAAGAATTGAGTTGTACACCCTAATATGTTGAATGTGATATAACTGCACAGTTAATTATATTCGATGTTCGAACTTGAGACCGGGATAGTAAGAAGTTTCAAAAATTTTATGAAAACCCTACCGTAAGGAGGGAATTCAAAATGAGTTTTAAATTATCCAACGGTCTCTAATTCATTTAAATATGTGTTTCGAATTATAATTATGTTTAATTAAGGCAGGGGATTACACTATATCTGAAATCTCAAAAGAGCCAAAATGCCTAAGATTAGTAAACTTGGCATCCAATCCAAGGGTGGCTGCATTCTGTAACACCCCAAATTTTATTCACCATATTCAATAAAATGGTGAATTTTGGAGAATGTGACTATGCTACCAGTGAAGATTTCCTTTGAGGCAGTGAGTTTATCATGTGGTTTTGGATAATCAAATGATAGACAAAAACTATGAAATTTTTTGGATAAACATAAACATCCTAAGCTTTAATTTGATAGGTAATGGGTAATTTTTGGAGCTGTAAGCAAAGAGTTATGAATTTTTGAAGTTAGCCCAGAAAAAGTGGCTATTTTCTCGAACAACATCCAAAGATTTTAATTTTGTAAATTGTGAGCTTCCAATTTGTTAAAGACTATATTTTTCCTTGAAACTAGACTCGATAAGGGTTTCATAACCTTTAGAAGTACTCTAATTCAATGTCTACAAATAGAGTTGTGATTTTTTAAAATTTGTGCATAAAATATGCCAGAATTGCCACTAATTCAAAAATGAAAAAACAATGTGATGGCAAATATGGTAATTATTGGATAAATTAACATCAACCTATTTTACTCTTTTAATAGATCCTAGACGTGTACTTGGATAACCAAAAAGGTAAGAGCATTGGTTCAAGTTTAATGAGATCATATCACACAATTACATGTAGATAAGCTCAATTACTTTTGTGTTACAAAAGTCAAAATTTTGGGATTGTATTAAATTAAGTAATTTGAGCAAAAGTGGGAGATTTTAAAACATATTTCCCTTCATCTTTCTCCATAAACTGTTAACCACAAGAAAACAAGAAAGAGAGATCAAGGAAAAGCCTAGAGAAAAGAGAAGGAAAATCTTAAGGTAAGACTTTATTTCCTTTGTGATTTGGCTTCTAGTTTATGTAATATCTTCCATAAGCTTCTCTTCTCCATGGATTCACTTGTTTAGCAAAATAAATTTCAAGGTTTGAGGTGGGTGAAGTTTTGGCTAGAGAGAGAAAGAAGGAGAAAACCAAAGATAACCTCATAAACCTTATATCCTTGTTATAGATGTTGTTGTTGTTCAAGTTGTTGGTGGATTTGTGGTTGGTTTGATTGGATTGGCAGGTTTGGGAAGTGTTAACCCTAAGGGGTTATGCCACCCAAATTTTCTCAAAATCTTGGGTATTAGGTGTTTAAAAGGTTAATCAAGTGAATAGGAGTAAGCTTTTGGTGTTAGAATTCAAAAAATCCAATTTTTCATTTTATACTTGTAAGTTTTGGCTAGAGCTAGAACAAGGGGAAGGAGCTGGATTTTCAATAATCTAATGATTCCATTATGTTCAGGAGGGAAAATTAGGTGGGCTTGATGTTGAACATTATTTTAGAAAAGCCCTATAAAGCGAAATGACCAAAACGCCCCTGAAACCCTAATTAGGGGCTGCCAAGGGCGAAATTGTCATTTGGCAGTGATTTTGAGGCAACCGAGGTCAAAAATGGATTCTACATGTAAAACTATGCAAGAATAGCCTGGGTCAAAATTTTTAGAAAAGTACGATCGGATCGGGTACAAAGGAGCCAGGTCAGGTCCCTAGGGGCATTTTGGTAATTTTTTGATATAGACGATATAACCACAAAAAACACTTCGGAAGTCTCTAAAGTGGTACTTGAATGGTTTTTAACCTAATTCTTGTACATTTGGAATTTTAAGACAGGAGTGATTGCCCAAGCTGGTTGACACGTAGTTCAAGGAACTAGTTGAGTGTAGCGAAAAGGGATACTAGGTAGTAACTATATCCCTCATACATTATGCCACTATCTATATGGTTTTGTATGCCATTGTTTGTCTTTTAATTAATCAATATGGTTTTGCTGAGAAGGGGAAGACTGCCAAGAAGGGGCAGTTAGTGCGAGAAGTGCACTTTTACCTGGTTGTTGAGTAACAATCGAACCAAGGTGTAAGAATAGTGGGATTTGAGCTTTACTCATGTATACATGCCATTACATTGTTCATTAATTTATCCATATCATGGAGCATGACATTTTTGCTATTCATATTTTATATGAACGAATGTGTGTTGCTACTGGGATTCCTTGGAATCTTACCCTTTTTCATAAATAAATATTCTAGTGGGAATTAGTGGCTCCAAGGACAAAGTGGTGAATTTTGGGACAAAATTTGTAAATATTATCAAACCCTGCAGGGAGGATTTCTGTATGTAAACTTGTACTTAATAACAGTATATTTATGTTATTTCTGTATGCATGTGGAACCGTGTCTTTATTACTTTACACATATTGAAATGTTAAGTGGTTTGACATTATTGGTATCAGAACTTAAAGCAGTTATGGCATTATCAGAATGGTATACTGATATGGTCTTGTTTGCATGGTGACAGTAAAGCATGAGCAACAGGAGTTAGCAACGTGAGGGATCGTTGGCATCTGTGAACCAGATAACATTGGAGCTGTGAATTCCTGATGGACAGCAGTACATTGATTATTATGTGGTGGGAGGCCTTCGTATAAGATGGATGGCCAGGAAGACAGTGCCAGTGGTACCAGTGTATGTTTCTGTGCCACGACCAATGTCACCAGCCGAATCACTGTATGGACAAACAGGACAGCCTCCATAGGAGAACCCAAAGGAGGACCAGGAGGGGGAACCAAGCAAGTGTGACTCCTCTAGAGTTGAGACATTGTATGTATAGTATGACCTAAAGCCGAACTTGGAGATGTGGGATTACATCAAGGGCAGAAATCGTCGAGCACTACGGGCATATAACACTTCCAAGGGCCAGTATCTCTTATTTTTATAGGGCATGGAGTCATTGTACTAGACCTGAGATTAACTAGAGGTGGATTTGCTCAACGTATTTTGGGTCTTTACTACGATAGACTTTTTCCCAAATTCAACTTACTAGAACTGGCAGAACATTAATATTATTGAGGCTAGAACACAAAATTTTGTGAGTTTCGGGAGCATATGACTAACCTAGTACAGAGGTACATGTTCATCGAGTGATGTAGGACCCAGTCAGCATATTTTGGGTGACCAAAGGTAGTCGGCATGTATTTTAAGGCGAAGGCAATCATACAGAACAGGAGAACCGAAGTTGATAGAGCCATAGTAAGTGTTTTCGATAGGTACATAGAAAGTTAAGCATGCTCGTCCCAGGATATCTTAGGATGGGTGACCTCTTGGGAAGTTACATTAACTTAAGTCATGTAATTTAAAAAGGACAAGTATATGATGCACAGTAGTTTAAAGTATGTGTGATGTTTCTATCTTTCTATAACTACTGCAAATATCTGTAGTTTGTTTCACTTACATATCTATGTACCTGAATTATTATGAAATGATCAAAATACCCTTGTGTTTATATGAAAATTTATTTCTGCTCTATTTTCATTTAGAGTGAGTTATAGAGATGGCACATCCTGGAAGAGGTGATAGAGGCCGAGGTATAGGCCGAGGAAGAGGTAGAATGGGGGTCGGGATGGTAATAATGAGGAAGACCCGAGCGCTAGACTAGACCCAATCCAGCAGTAGGTTACCATGATCGAGATCCGAGAGGAGCTACGAGACGTGTTGTAAAGTGAAGATAGTCTTGAGGATTTGGTTAGGGGTTGAGGTGATAAAAAAGATCTGCACGAGGAACCACAACCGAAGGATATTTTGACTAATCCTAAGGCAGACATGCAAACCTGAGTAGGCAAGTTCAGTAAGCAACAACCTCCTATCTTTAGGGGTAAATTTGATTGATAGATAGTTGAAGATTGACTATCATGTTTAGAGAAGATCTTTAATATTCTGTTGTGCCCAGACGAGATCAAAGTCCGACTAGCTATCTATAAGCTGAAGGGTGATATGGACCGATGGTGGAAAAGTACCGCGTTGGTTCTGTGGGGCAGGAATATTCCAATGACTTCAGAATTGTTCCTAGAGAGGTTTAATGAGAAATATTTTCCTCCATTTATCAAGTGTCAAAAAGAGAAAGAATGTCTCAGCATCCAACAACAAGACAGTGAGAGCTTTGATAATTATCTGGCTTGATATATTCAATTGTCTCGATATTTGGCCTATCTCAAACATCGAGATGATGAGGAATAGAGTGTTCACATGATGATAGAAGGATTGAAGCCAGAGCTGAAAGAAAAACAGGTTTTAAAGCGCTTTACAGAGTTCAACCTAGTAGTCGAAGAATGTCGGATTACTGAAAGAAATATGTTGAACTTAGCTGCTAGAAATACAGGCAAGTGTGCATCTGGAAATGGTAGTTCATCATAGAAATAAGGCGCACCATCGAGGGGTGACAACAAGTGGCCAAATCAGACTAGAGGCCGTAAAGGCCAATGCTTTTTAGGAAACAAAACCAGTTGGCATTGCCATAAGACAATTCACCTTGGTAGATCTTATAGTGGTTTTCCATTTAGACCAGATCCAACCAAGCCGCTTACTTGTTTCTATTGCAATAAGCTGGGGGCATATTGCCAAAGATTGCCCACAAAAGCATTAGCCCGAGGAGACAAGGTCCAGGGTTCCAGGCAGGGTCTATACATTGACACAAGAAGTAGCCAGAAAGTCTCTGGAATTGATACAAGTTATGGTTTATGTCAATGGTGTTGGACTTTGGGCCCTTGATGGGCCAGACTATTTGATTAGGATATGAGTAGCCTAATCAAATAAGAATAAAATCAGTATTAATTGCAGATTGGGGAATAATATAGTAATAATTATGGATTTGTTAATTGAGGAGCAAATCACCATGATTAAGAAATTAATTGAGAATCAATTAATTTAATTGCTGTTTTGGAGGGCAAGAAGGAGTGCACAAGTTTCCTAATTAGTGGCCTCCACAAACCACTATAAATAGAATGTGCCTCCTTAATTGCAATTCACACCGCCATTGAGCTTTCTAGTAATCTCTTCTCTCCTACTATCTTTCTGGTTCTGGTGATCTGCTGTGCAAATCACAATTAGGCTCTAGTAGTCGAATAATTGTGTGGGCACAATTATGGAGCATTGGATCCTTGACCCAGATTCGAACATGGATTCACCCCGATACACCAGTTCTTTCCCTCTATAGTTTTCTATCACAAATGTTGCAGCAAAGGACAAGACAGATAGAGATGTGAGAATCATCTCATCAAGTGGGAGGTATGTTGCAATTACATCTAAGTGGATGTAAACATGGCAAAGAGGAGCTAGATATTGTAGCTGGACGCTACATGAGCTCATATGGTCAGAAGGGCCTATGAGAAGGAGAACCTAGTTAAGAGACAACAATATGAAATAAAGTTTTTGAATGATCTTTTTCCATTGAATTTAATGATTAAATTTTTTATTTTTCGAATTGAATTAAGAATATTCTCTTCTTGTTTTCATGAACATTCATGTTGATTAGATGATATTGTATTATTATCTTCTTAGTATAAATGTTTTTGATTGAGTGGGAGTTTCTAGAATGCGTCTATCAATCCTAAGGGGAATATGTTCAATCAAGACTATGGTTAAAAGTGTGATGAACTAACTAGCATGATTGGGATGGGAGTCAACATAGTTGCCTCCTGAACATGAAACTAGTAAACTTATTATCTAATTATCCTTTGTATTGTTTGAATAAATATGATTTGTATACCATAATCGTCTAAGTGATCAATTATGACCAAATCTATTTAACTGAGCTTACGAAGACAAGCTTAATAGAGATGACTATGGAGTTAGAAACTCTCAAATCTCTTTTTCATTCACAAAGAATGAGATGTCAGGGACATCCTACTAACTAGTCTTAAGCATTTAGAGGCTAAAGCAACCAAAGGATACAAAAGGTTTATGCTATCAAGCATAGAAATAACAACACTGCTTAAACTTATGATGCTATGAGCAATGTAATCTTATCCAAGCCGTGTGGATAGTATTGGAAGATAGTGGAATAAGTGATCTTCTTCTATAAAGTTAAAACTAAGTTAACTTTTAACATAATGTACTAAGTCCTAACATGTCGTTTAGCCAACATTTGAGGCAAGTGTCAAACTAAGAAGTTGAGACAAACTAAATGCCAAGTTCTTTCTAACAAACAACAAATGTATGTTGTGTAAGACATCTCCCGGTGAGTAGGAGGAAGCTATGTCTCCCAGTGAGTGGGAGTGAGCCACGTCTACCAGTGAGTGGGCATATACGAAAGTAAATATTACCCCTGATATGCATATTGTGACCTTCAGCAATGTGATTTGCCATATTGAACTTGAGTGTGAAAGACTAAAGGATCCAAGATCCATCTGTTAGATGAACTTAGCTAAAGATTGGGAGGATTCATCCTCTAAGCCTAAGGGCAAGAAACCTATGAGGTAAACTTGATCTAGAGGAGATCAGATGGTTTCTACAAAGATGAAATGCTATATTGATAATCCTTAAGGGTTGTAAAAGTGGCAATCCATATGAGTTGTGGATGTTTCACAGAAGCATATGGCTTCATGTCAAATGCAAAGCAATAAAGAGATAGAATCAAGGGATTGGAACTTGCATGTTAACTCTACATAGATAAACCACCCTGATTCACTCCATGCAATTGCAACTGACAAATCACATCTTTGCTATCTCTTTAGTTAAGGATCGATAGAACTATGATTCTCAAATCCTTTATTGGTTTTTGATCTTTTTAGGGATAAAAGATTCCTTTTCTTGCCACATGTACACATTGATCAAAGGAAATGATCAAACTAGCAAAAGAGCATTTGCTAAACAACGTGTGCTAAAGGGTTAATACCCTTATGAATAAGTTGAGAACTTATTCTACTTGGCGATAAAGACAAGGAAACATTTTTGAGAAAATCCACTGCAATTGGCAAATTATGACGTTAGTGAACCAATAAACGCAAGGGCAAAACATAGAGCTTGGTGTTTCATTAACGTTGTGAACATTTACTCGAAATACAGTAATGTTTTCTTCATATTTTGGCAAGTATAAAGCTGTTAGATAATGGCTAAACTAGTCAAGAATCAGTTAAACTAAAAGGATAAGACCTTTTTCGAACTAACGAGGGTAAAAGACACCCATGTGATTAGTTCAAGCTGCTCTGTATACAAGAAATACATTGTTAGGTAACTATCAATACCTAGAACTCTTCAACATAATAGATTTGTTGAAATGAAGAGATAGACCTCTCCTTGACATGCTTAAGTAAATATGGCATAAGTGAAACTATCAACCATATGTTGGTATGTAATCTAACAGCTATTATCTTTACACTTAACCAAATGCCCTCTATATCAGTCACAACCTTACCCTATGAATCATAGATAGGCCTTAGATCAGGCCTAAGCTCATTGAGACCATAAGGGTCAACAACTTCATATCCATAATTCTTCTTATGAGTAAGGAAGATTGGGGCTGAGGTATATAAGGTATTTCTTGGTGAGATGACCTGAGAATTTGACAAGACACGTCTTCATTAGTGAAAATGATGGGGGTTTAGTGACCGAGAGAAAACCGTGGGACACAATGTTAATAAAACTCAGATTTCCTAGTAGGAAATGAGCATTAATCATATTGAATCTCTTTAAGAGGTTCAAAATTGACAAGGAATAACCAAGTGTTCCTAAGTTCACTGATCCAAATGGGAGAATTAAGACCGTTTTCACAATGAAAAAGGCAAGAGGTAAGTTACGAGAGAATTACCTCACTTATACATAGGAAAAGAATCCTATGAAATCCACCTCAGAGAAAATTGTCATCTTGCGTATGACTATAAGGGGATAGATTACCTAATGGATTAAATTCTCTCTTCATCATTTAGAAGGTGATGAAAACTACCTATAAGTGTCTGAAAGACACTAAAAGGACCTGCTAAGAAGCATTGCAAAGTGTTATGCAGGAGGATTTGGATTCTCTTTGAACAAAGTACATGTTTGGGTAATTTGTCACCTAGCCAAGAGGCAATTGGGAACAAGTAGGTTCTCAAATCTATTGGGGGCATATAAAACCTAAAACACTTAGTGGCTAAGGGGTACCATAATAGAAGGTTGTTCGTTTGCATTTTAACCATGAACTTTGGCGTTGACAACAAGCTTAGTCTTAAGATTACATCAAGATGATGTGAAGGCCACTTTCTGATTTGGAAATTTTAGAAATTGGATTGTAAACTCTACATGAAGCAACTTTAGGGCTTCGTAGAAACAATCACCTAGATAGTAGTATATGAGGTTTCACAAGGTGAAAGCCTCACCAACTTTGAGATAATCGAAGAACACTACATGAGTACTAAATAGTAAACGGTCTAATAATGATTCTTTGTGAAGTCATCCTTTGTCAAATGACATATGTTTAGTTGAAACTAGTGTCAAGGGAGTCAAAGGAATAAAGGATCAGAGAATCCTTAAATTCTGAGTTGAGAAAATCATGGGTTGAGCAAATATCTTGAATGACAAGGTAAAAGGAGATTGCACAAGGAAAATACATTTTTTGCTACCTAAGACATGTACAAGTGTGATCTTTAGACATCCAAGGATGCCAAACTATAGACCTATGGACACCCCTGAAGTCCAGGGCACAAACCTAAAGAGGTTATATGTCCTATGAGAAATCCAACATAAAAAAGGTGGATAGAATCCTATGTGAGACTATGATTGGTAATATGAATGTACATATTGGTGTACACAAGACCAAATATTTTTTGTCAGATTTGGAAGCTGTTTTTTGGTCCTGCTATAAAATGGGTTATGAGAATAACCATGGATTAAGTTGTCAAAACAACAACTTTCCTTTGAAAGGATACTCCAATACAAGACCTAGGCAAATGGTAATGGAGTAAGGAAATATACAAAGTATTTTTTCCTGTTATCCATGGAAATAGAACACAGGGCATGTTCTTCCATCATTCAAAGTGCCATATGGCTAAAGTAATTCCTATGAGAGATTGGGAATGAATGGTGGATAGAAGGACCTAAACGATAGCATCTTATGATGAGGATCCTATGTATCACAGCAAGGCAAAACATACTTCCTGATATATCTCTATGAGAGATATGCTTTCAAAGAGGGAAAGCGACAGTTCAATGACCTTCTACTGACAGAATGTTGGTAGATCCCCTTATTGAGCCCATAGCTTGATTTTCATGGAGTTAGTGAAAATCTTGGGGTGCAAATAAAATATAAGGTTGTGAACTTCTTTTATATAAATATAAAAGAAATAGTATGTATGTTATGAGAAAATACATATAAGGTATACAAGTTTGTATATCGTACAGGTCAAAAGAATTTGGTTCACTCACATGAACAACCAGCATCCCATGTTTTGCAGGGGCATGGGAGGGTAAGGCGAGCACATAATCACCATGAGATGGTTAAGAAGAATCTTTGCATTTGAGTCACCTCAGTTAGACTGAGATGAGATCTATATGTGTACACACACACATAAAATGGATCAGAGCATGAATACAGACCTGTAGCCAGGCAAATAACTCTTTTTCACAAATGAGATTGTAAAAGAGATATTGTGAAAAAGAAAGTTTTGGTTCAAATGTTGAGTACATTTTGAAACTAATGTCTATACAGTGAAAGATAAAGAAATCAACATACACCTCAAACCATTCATTGTACTATGCGATTCATACTGCATGTGCCTAAGAGTTAGACTGCAATATGGGATGAAGGTGAAAGATCCCTAGTTCACTACAGTATGAGTCCCAGGAAGGAAAAATCATTACACGATGCCCGTAAGACTTAGGCGACATAATGAAAGCTTGGTTTGGTGACATCTACTTTAGCTGAAGCTCCATGATCACACTCGATTAAGTCTGACGAGTGAAAACTAGGAAAGTGACCAAGTCAAGATGGACTGATGTTTAGTCAAAAAGGAAGATTTACTCCTAGATACATAAGATATACTAGTATCTATGGTCGACCCCTTACTAGCTCTATGTGTAGATAGTAAGTGCGAATAATATGTTCGTAGAAGGTAATATGAGTTAATCAACATATTAACTCGAGAGGGATTAGATATGCCATGAGTAATATGTATTGGAGAATCTAGGGGATATAAGGCAATGAACATATAGCTTACTGTTATATATAAAGGGTGTCCTTGGATGCTGATCCGATATGAGGGATTTCTAGTATTACAAGCACCAAATCTTAAAGACATTTTTGCCCACGCGGTCACGACAGACACCAAGTAGGAAACAAGAAAGAGTAATGCACGCACGATAGGAGGCCCATCAAGTGCGAGTGGTAGATGTTGGACTTTGGGTCCAAGTCCGCCCTTGATAGGCCGGACTATTTGATTAGGATATAAGTAGCCTAATCAAACGAGAATAAAATCAGTATTATGAGTTTGTTGTGATGCTATTTGGGCTGACCAATGCACCTGTTATGTTCATGGATTACATGAATCGAATCTTTCATCCGTATCTAGACTAGTTCGGAGTAGTCTTAATTGATGATATTCTGGTGTACTTGCACAGTAAGGCTAAATATGAGCAACATTTGAGAACTATGTTGAATATATTGAGAGAACTTTATGCCAAGCTGAGCAAATGTGAATTCTGTCTTTCAGAGGTTAAGTTAATAGGCCACGTAGTCTCACAGCAAGGGGTCTCAATTGATCCTAGCAAGGTGGAAGTAGTACTGAATTGGAATAGGCCAGAGACTGTATTTGAAATACATAGTTTTCTGGGTCTTGCCGGGTATTACAGAAGATTTATACAAAATTTCTCCAGAATAGCTTTGCCATTGACAAAATTGACGCAGAAAACTCAACATTTTATGTGGGACGATAATTGTGAGAAGAGCTTAATGGATTTAGAGCAAAGGTTAATGACAACACCAGTATTGACGATCCCAGATCCACAGTTTACATATGTTATGTATACAGATATTAGTGGGCATAGATTGGGATGTGTGTTGATGCAGCATGGCCCAGTGGTGGCATATGCATCTCGTTAGCAAAACCTCATGAATTAAATTATCCCACTCACGATCTTGAGTTGGCGGCTATTATGTTTGCTTTAAAAATCTGGAGACATTATCTTTGTGGTGCAACAATAAAGCTTTACTCTAACTACAAAAGCTTGAAATATCTATATGATCAGAAAGAGCTAAACATAAGACAACACAGGTGGATGAAGTTGCTAAAAGATTACAATCTGGAGATTAAATATTATCCAAGGAAAGCCAATGTCATTGCTGATGTATTGAGCTGTAAATCAGTGCAGGTGGCAGCCATGATGATGCATGAGTAGAAATTGATCGAGGTTTTCAAAGATCTATTTAGTCATATTCTGATAGGCTACTGTGTCAGACAGGTATACAATGATATGAGAGCAGCGATTGAAGAAGCACAGCTGTAGAATAGACAAGTGTTGGCTATCAGAGAAATAATTGCTATAGGTGAAACTCAGGAATACGACTTGTCACCAAGCGGGCTAGTCAGGTATCAAAAGCGGATATATGTTTCACTGCAAATAGAGTTGAAATGGAAAATGTAATACCCCGAATTTTGAGACTCGAGGCTAGAGAATAAGCCTGAGATTACTGGATTGCTAAGCCCCGGTTTAGCAAGATCTCAAATTGTGATTAAGGGTTAATGACTCCAAAAGTGGGTGTGGTTAGTGATAAATAACCCTTTTGGAGAATATGATGTGATTTGGCATTCGAATATGATTCGTGTGTGTTGTGAGCAGTGCCGAAACCATGTATTTGAGTTCAATTGTGGATTAACATCCAAATTGACTTAGAATAGAGGGAAGAATTGAATGGGGTATTGTGTTGGAAATGGTGTCATAGTGTGTTTTGATGTCATTGAAATTGGTTTGGAACTTTGGAATGGAAATGTTGCAATGTTAGGTTTTGAAATGTGAAATGTTGCAATGTTAGGTTTTGAAATGTGAATTGGGCAGCATAACAGCCCCACACACCCATTTTCCTTTTTTGAAACCAATGAAAATCCGGCGAAATTTCACCGATTAAATTGTCCACAGCAGCCAGAATAGTCAATACACAAGAGTTTGGAAGTTACCTCAAGCTCCCACTAGCTTTTCCTTGTCTTGGTTGAAACCCTAGCTATTTTAACACCAAAGGAAGAGCTTCCAAACCTTAAAGAACATAAAGGAGTAGTTTAGAATGGGCAAATGGTCTTTAAGGTTTGGAAGCTCTTCCTTTGGTGTTAAAACAGCTAGGGTTTCATCCAAGACAAGGAAAAGCTAGTGGGAGCTTGAGGTAACTTCCAAACTCTTGTGTATTGACTATTCTGGCTGCTGTGGACAATTTAATCGGTGAAATTTTGCCGGATTGTCCTTGGTTTCAAAAATGGAAAATGTGTGTGTGGGGCTGTTATGCTGCCCAAATTGGTACTAAATGGTAGTTGTGACCTAATGGAATAGTCAATAAAGTGGTTAGGAGTAGAAAGGAACGCATTTACGGAGCCGAAACCGAAAAACCCTAATTTTTCCCGGAGTACATGTATATTTTAGCCAAGGCTATAAATGGGTCTTAGAGTTGGATTTTCAATGATTTGATGATTCCATTGAGTTCAGGAACAAAAATTAGGTGGGGTTACAGTTGGGCACTTTTTCAGAAAAGGCCAAAAATGCATAATTACGAAAACACCCCTGAAACCCTTAAAGTAAGGCTGCCAAGGGTAAATTGGTAAATTGACATTGAATTTGATAATTCTGAGTTGGGAAATGGATTCCTTCAGTGAAAATATTTAAGAATAGCCTATGTCAAAGTTTCAAGAAAAGTACAGCCGGACCGGGTACGGCGGGGCCGGGCAGGGTCCCCGGGGGTATTTTAGTAAATTTTCAATATAGCCTCATATAACCCCCAAAAACACTATGGAAGTGTCTAAATGGTACATTTGACATTGTAGGACTGAATGTGAAGCCCCGAGTTGCTGGCACGCAAATCGAGGAGAAAAGACTGGAGGTAGGGGACTTACCTTAGTTGCATGTATTCGATATCTTTGCTTGTGTAGTGATGTATGTGATTGCTTTACTTGATTATGTAGAGCATATTTGAATAAATGAAGCTCTGTTTCTGTTTTCGCTGTGGCCATAGTCTTGTTGTATAAAACATTGAGTATGCATAAATGTCATTATGGGGCATGCATCTAGATAAAGCTAACATGTCATACACATAGCATCTATCATGCATGCATTATGGTATCTGTTTCCTACTGAGATTCTCTCGAATCTCACTCTCCCCTACCACATCTGTTTCCTACTGAGATTCTCTCGAATCTAACTCTCCCCTACCAACAATTTAGACAGGGCAAGTGGCTCGTGGAGGGAGCGGCTAGGACTCCTCCGAGATGAGATTGTGTAATCCCCATTTGATGAACTGTAATGGGCAATTGTTCCCTGTGTATCTTTAGCGAAGGTATGTACCCGGGATTGCCGGGATGATTATGTTGTGCACTCTGATATTTATATGAATGTGATTTATCTTTGCGTAGTAATTGTATTCGAAATGTGAATATGAGACCAAGTTTGTAAATGATTTCAAAAAGTATTCGTGAAAACCCCGTCATATGATGGGTTAGTAAATGTTATTTGATTATTATTGGTCTCTATTTCATTTTAATCGCGTATTTCGGATCTAATTACGGAGGGGGTTACAGCAAATCTTGGAGAAGCTACACAAGAGTAAGTATACTCAGTATCCAAGGGCTACCAAAATGTACCATGACTTAAAGTCCCAGTATTGGTAGCCAGGAATAAAAAGATATGTGACGAAGTTTGTTACTCGTTATCTCACATGTCAGAAAGTGAAAGTTGAATACCAATGATTATCAGGGCTTATACAAAATCCTAAAATTCTAGAGTGGAAGTGGGAAAGCATTACTATAGATTTTGTGATGCGGTTACCCAAGGTCAGAAATCACGACGCTATATGGGTGATAGTCGACAGATTTATGAAGACAACCTACTTCCTACCTATCATATCTACTATTCTCCTGACAAACTGGAGGAAATCTATATTAAGGAGATTATACGACTACATGGTACTCCAAAAAATATTATCTTAGATCGAGATCCTTGATTTACTTCCAAGTTTTGGAATGCACTTAACAAGGCTTTGGGTACTAAATTGCAGTTCATCACATCATATCATCCTCAAATAGATATGAACAATTCAAACACTTGAGGATATGCTAAGGGCATGTGCACTCAATTTTAAAGGCAGCTATGACAAATTCCTACCAATAACAGGTTTGCCTATAATAACAATTATCATCCAAGCATCTAAATGGCTCCATATGAGGCACTGTACAGGAGTAAATGTCAATTGCCCTTATGCTGGATGGATTTGTCTGAGAGGTTCTTACTTAGGCTAGATACTTTTGATCAAACAACTGAGCAGATAAAGTGTTAGGAACTGCAGGCCTTCTCAAAAGAATTATAAAAATTTTCACCGATCCTAATCCAGGATCTATCAACGGCATTTAAATCGGGTTAGAAAGAACTCGTACCTTTTTAACTTAAGGTTTTCACAATCTCTAGGAGCCAACACATTAGGTCCGCTCTCGCTACCGGTATCCAAAGGAATGCTCTCCAACAGAGACTGCGTACTAGTGCCTCCAATGTCTCCTAGGGTTTCCTTTGCGGCTCTGAATTCTCATGCGTGTATGAGTCTATCTGCTCTTTCAAGTTTATAACCTATAAGGGCTATATTTGAATTTCAAAATTAATCCTTATTAATTTTGAAATTAATTAACAATTAAATATCTTGATGAGCTAATTAAATAAATTTAGTTTAAATTAAATCTGTCTAACAGCTTTAATTTAACCAATTTATTTAATCCAATTAAAGAGTCATTATATTTAATTTATCTTCATAAATTAAATCTGAGATACTATATCTCTATCATGTTAGTTATTAAATTTATTATATCTTAATAAATTAAATTTAAAACAAACACAACATAATAATATCATATAATATATATACATATATATATAATACATATCTATATAATATTATTAATGAATGTTTATATTACATATATATATAAATATAAAATTCATCCACCTTAAATTAAACATTATCTCGTGTTGGGCCATTTTTGTGTGCGACCCTATAGGCACATATGAAGTTGGCAGTGGGTCAATAACTGTATTAACCCATAAGTCGCAAGCGGCCTCTAGCAATACATTACGATTACCCAATTCATATGAGGATCATTAACACGATGCAACCTGTCATACAACCATGTCACGTCCCTTTTGTCACATGATATATAGGTCAAGGATGAGGCATGGATAATTTCATCCTCTTGTTCCTAACCATTACTTTCTCGATTCCTGAGTAGCCTGACAATAGAAATAGAAACTCTTTTCCATCATAGTATGGCCATACATTTCTCAGACTCACTCATCGAGGGGCCCAGTAATATCTCTGTAATAATGTGAGGGACAAATTCCATCTTGATCATTCATATTCCTCTGCATAAAAAACCACCATGCCCGATCATAGCCTTTATCATCACCCGGTCAAAAGTGACTTTTGACTACTTTAAAGCTCAGCAACTCTCATGTAGGAATCCATGATGACCTCAAGTCTAAGGGCATTGTGACGTGGTTATACATGAGAAAAGCTTATGACTTGATCCATGTAGCTTTCTCATAGTGGGTCGGTCCAGCACCTTGTACTCTTACAAGTGCCTAAGACTTTGATTCATATCTCCATATCTTATCAAAGTCATACTAGTCTTATTTTATCTTTGCTCCCGCATAGATGACCGACTATGGACATTTTGGGATAATCTTTATGATTTATCCAATGATACAATTATCATAGTTAACATACAAATAATATGATAACAGAATAGAGAAATTTCATTAAATTAATGATGTTCAAAGTACAATGATTGGCCCTTTGGGCATAATTTCCAACATAAAGCTTATTAAGTAGAGATTGCTAACTATTCAAAGCTGACAGAAGAGTTATGCTGATAAGAGATGGAAACCTCCAGAATTTAAAGTCGACAATCATGTCTTTATGAAAGTTTCACCAATTATAGGCATTGGCAGAGCACTGAAAGTGAGGAAGCTACATCCAAGGTACATTGGTCTATTCGAGATCTTGTCGAAGATTGGGCTAGTAGCATACTGTCTAGCTTTGCCACTAAACCTTAGCAGGCTACATGATGTCTTTCATGTTTTCTAACTAAAAAAGTATCAACTCTATTGTTGAACCCATGTTGTGTGAGTTCACAAAATAAAACTAGGTTTGAAAATGTAATGTAGTAGCTCAACCTAGATCGTTCTTGTGAGAAGATTAATTTCCAAGTTTCTAAGTAGTAAAGTGATAAAAAAAACTTAAAGTTGTGAGAAATCATTTTGAGAATTTAATTTTTAAACTAATGAAGTAATCTAAGCTAAAGATATATTTTTGTATTTTTCAGTTTTTAAAACAAAGAAACAAAAGGAATTGAAATTAACACTAATAACAAGATAAATTCAATTAACTAGTATAATGATAAAATGGATTCCCTTGAGTTGAGGTTTTAGTCCTCCTTACTTACTAATGATATGAATTCCATAATGAGGCAAGAGGATGGAACTGAGCTACCACTAGCTCCATATTTGCAATTATCATTTAATTCATTCAACTGAAGCAATTAAATGAATATCACTAAATAATTTAGACTCAATGAGATGAATAATCAACTTCCAATTCTAGCTTGTAATTACTATTACAAAAGTTTAATGCATTCAGTTTAGTCATTTACAATCCACTTAACTAAGTTGCAATAAACAACTCAACCTACTCCTAATTTGAATCATACAAAGCTTAATTAATCAACTACTTGCTCAACCACCAAGTTTATTCACTTGGCATAGAACAATCTAGATCACAACCATATACTTTACCAAGCCAAACAATTATGAAATAGAAAGAGAGCTTAAAGGAATTCCATTGAAGTTTAGAAGCTCAAACCATTACCTAACACAAGGAAATCACCAAAGCTTAGCTACTCATGGAGGAAGAGGAAGATGAAGCCTGATGGAAGGAGAAAGAATTGGCCATGAAATTGTAGCACCAAACAGCCCTTGCAATTCCTTTCACCCAGCGCCTCCTCCTTCCTTTCTCTAAGTCACATGTCTCTTCTTCCTTTTCCCTTTATTTCTACTACTGCTCCTTCCTCTATTTCATTTCGGTAGCTTCACATCTCTCCCCTCCCACACATAGCCACCACTCACCCTTTTTTTCCATCCCATACTTGCTTCCTTTTCACAATCGCAAAAATCCTTTTATTCCTTTCACATGAGCTCTCCTTCCTTATTCCATTATTCCTCTTGTCTTTCCTCAGTCCAGCCCATCACTTGCGTCTTCTTTTATTCTTCCATGTGGTCCCCTTGACCAATTCATCCAACAGCCTTTTCTTGTCTTTTTAATTCCAATTTTGGTTAGCTCTCTTGGTTAATTCCTCTCTTTTCTCATCTATTATGTGCTGCTACTTCCTTTTAATTCAATTTGCATGGTCTATGCTATTATCCCTCTCGATCCACCTCTCTCAATTCAGTCAAGCACTCATTCAACTATTTTATCTACTTTCATTTTTTGTACTTCTTCTCCTCCCATTTCGGTATTTTTGTCCAGTAGCCCCTCCAAAACAATTCCCTTCAGTCAACAACTCTCCCTTTTGTATTTCATACCCTCCTTTCTTCACTTCTTCCCTCACGATCCAGCACATCTCTTCTCTTTTCAATTCAACGACAACTTAATAGACAAATGGTCCCCACCTTTTCTTAATCAATTCTCTTTAGGTTAAATAAGTAAGTTGAGCCATGTCATCACCTATAAAATTAGATTCATAAAGGTAATATCTTTTGCTCACAATTAAAGAATAATGGGAATAACAAATATTAATTAAAAATATAACAATTTAACCACTTTAGTTCCTAAATTATTCTTTCACTAAAATCTCACTTTAACACTTGATTGTGCCGAAAATATTCAATTAAGTCCTACAAAAGCCTAAGATTAATTACTAAAAATATATAAATGATTAAATATGAGACATAGAGATGCAGGACGATCTGACATATGAAGTCATACCTGACCAAGTCATTGATCTATAGGAGAAACAACTCAAAAGTAAGAGCGTCCCATTTGTCAAAGTTGTTTTGAATGGGTTATCCCCCAGAGAGGCCACATGGGAAATAGATACAGATATGAGAAAATATTACTCAGAGTTTATGGCTATGTATATGTAGCAAATTTTGGGGATGAAATTTATTTAAGTGGGGGAGAACTGTAACACCCCAAATTTTATTCACCAATGGGTATTGTAATTATTTGAAATATTTAATAAAATGGTGAATGTTGGAGAATGTGATTATGCTTCCAGTGAAGATTCCCTGTGAGGCAGTGAGTTTGTCATGTGGTTTTGAATGATCAAATGATGACAAAAAATTATGAAATTTTATAAGATGAAAGTAGACATCTTAAGACTTAATTTGATAGGTAATGGATAAATATTAAAGATGTATGGAAAGATTTATGAAATTTTGAAATTAGCCCAAGAAAACTGGCTATTTTCTTGAACAACATCTAAAGATTTTAATTCTGGGAATTATGAGCTTTCAATTGGGTAAAGGCTATATTTTTCATTGAAACTAGACTCAAAAAATGTTTCATAGCCTTTAGAATCACTCCAATTCTATGTCTATAAATAAAGTTGTGATTTTTCAAAGTTAGGGCAGAAAATCTACCAGAATTGCCACTAATCCGGAAATGAAACAAAAAATGTGATGGTAAATGTGGTAATTATTGGATAAATTAACATTAGCCTATTTTTCTCTTTTAATGGGCCCTAAAGTGAAGTTGGGCTAACCAAAAAGGGAAGAGAATTGATTCAAGTTTAATAAGAACATATGACACAATTACATATAGATAAGCTTAATTACTTTTGTGATTCAAAAGTCAAAATTTTGGGATTTTATGTAATTAAGTAATTTGAGCAAAAACTGGGATATTTTAAAATATATTTCCCTTCATTTTTCTCCATAAACCATTAGCCACAAGAGAGAGAGAGAGAGAGAGTTCAAGGGAAAACCTAAAGAGAAGGGGAGGAAAATATTAATGTGAGACTTGATTTCCTTTGTGATTTGGCTTCTAGTTTGTGTAATCTCTTCCCTAAATTTCTCTTATACGTAATTTCATGTGTTTAGCAAGCAAAATTTCAAGGTTTAAGGACGGTGAAGTTTAGGCTAGAGTGAGAAAAAAGGAGAAAACCAAAGGTAACTTCATAAACCTTAAATCCTTGTTGTAGATGTTGTTGTTGTTGAAGTTGTTGGTGGATTTATGGTTGGTTGGATTGGATTTATAGGTTTGGAAAGTGTTAATCTTAAGGGGTTATGCTACCCAAATTTCCTCAAGTCAAGGGTATAAGATGTTTAAATGGTTAATCAAGTGATTAGGAGTGAAAAGGAGTAAGCTTTTGGTGCTAGAATTCAAAAATCCAATTTTCTCTTTTATACTCGTTTGTTTTGGCTCGTGCTATAATAAGGGAAAGGAGCTAGATTTTCAATAATCTGATGATTCCATTGTGTTCAAGAAGAAAAAGTAGGTTGGGTTGGTGTTGAACACTTTTTTAGAAAAGCCCTAGAAAGCGAAATGACCAAAATACTCCTGAAACCCTAAATAACTACCGCCAAGGACAAAATTGCCATTTGGCAGTGATTTTGTGAAAAATAAGGTCAAAATTGGATTTTACATGTAAAACTGTGTAGAAATAGCCTGGGTCAAAATTTTTGAAAAAGTACGGTCGGGCCGGCTCCTTAGACTAGTATAGACTAATATAACCACCAAAAACACTTTGGAAGTCTCTAAAGTGGTACATGAATGAGTTTTAACCTAATTGTTATATATTTGGAATTTTAGGACTGGACTAATTTCCCAAGCTGATTGGCACTTAGTTCGATGAACTATTTGCGTGTAGCAAAAAGGGATATAAGGAAGTAGCTATATCCTTCATACATTATGCCACTGTCTATATATTTGTATATGCCATTGTTTGTATTTTAATTCGTCAACATGGTTTTGCCGAGAAGGGGCAATTAGTGCGAGAAGTGCACCTTTACCTAGTTGTTGAGTAACAATCCAACCAAGGTGTACAGATAGTGGGGTTTAAGCCTTACTCATGTATACATGCCGTTACATTATTCATTAATTTGTACATTTAATGCAGCATGACATATTTACTATTTGTATTTTACATGAACGAATGTATGTTGCTACTGGGATTTCTTGGAATCTCACCCTTTTCTATAAATAAATAAATATTCCAACAGTAAGTAGTTGCTCCAAAGGCAAAGTAGTGGATGCGGGCAATTAAATGGTGCGAACCCCGAGATTGGAGTTGATTGGTTATATTAGTTTAACTTTTGTATTTTGAATATTTTTTGGACAAAATTTGTACATGTTATCAAATCTTGAGGGGAGGACTCCTATATGTAATCTTGTACTTAATATTAGTATATTTGTGCTATTTCTGTTTGCCTGTCGAACTGTGCTATTATTACTTTGCGCATATCAAAATGTTAAGGGGTTTGACACATTCAACTCTAAGAATGGTCCATGATACAAATCACACATCTATAGCTCTTACACGTTGGGGTTAAAATTACAATTGACTCTCCCACCCAACACTCAATAATGATCTAAGTGGGCATCCAAAAGAACAAAGCCAAGACAAACAAGATTCAATTAACTTATGTGTACATAAACTTTTATGCATGGAATTAAAAATGATTACATTTGTGAAACATGTCATTGTGAGCATGATACAATGAAATTGCATTATTGTCATAATCACAAGTTTTGCATTCTTGACCATAATGAATTCTATGGATAAAAGCTTGCATATACTAACTATAACAACCATAAAAAATATACAACCAGTAGAAAAAATGTAAACTTTCATGTATCACACAAACAACATACAAGAAGGCAACAAGCACAAAAGGAATTTCATATTTATACATGTAGAAGGAAGGCCTTTTTTCATTTCCAAGTCCTACAGGAAGGGCTTCCATGTATATACAACCGCAAACAATATTCATCATATCCCCTATATTTAATTACAATAAGTTACATATTAGATCATATTATTTAATGATCTTTACATGTGTGGAAAAATATAAGGGATAGCTACAAAAAAAATGAATCAACTTGGCACTCTTCATATGTTATTTTGGCACTCTTCATAGTCCTTTTTGTAATTAAAAAGAATAGATTTGTAATAAGCAAATTAAATACAAATACACTATAAACAAATAAATATGATGATGAAAGATGATGATGAGAATGATACAATTTTATTAATGAAATTGTATGATTCTCATAATGACAAGTTCATATTGGTATGTCAAGAGCATTAGTGCTTTTATAACTACAAAAATTATAAAGAACATATAAGAAGGCAACAAGCACAAAAGGTATATCATATTAATACCTATAGAAGGAATGCTTTTTTTTCTTTTTCCAAGACCTACAAGAAGGGATTGCATGTATCTGTATCCTCCAACTATGTGTATCTAATCCTCTATGCTAGTATACAAATGCAATGTTGAACGAGAGCATGTGTACTACATAACAGAATTACTGTAGATGTAATGTACTATATATGTTCAAAAACTGTATTACATTTTGTAGCAAGCAACAAATTAAATAATACTAGCTGGCCTCTTCACAAACTCTTCACACTTATGAACATATGGTCTATTTAGCACTCATTGCAAGTTTGTGATATGTGTGGTGGTGTTGATTGGCCAAAATTATCACTACTTGCTTTAAATTCAATGTATTACGTATAGACCATATGTTTATGAGCTACATTTAACTTGAAGCAAGCATGAATATACTGGCCTACCCACACTACCATATATATCACAAATGGGACACTTCTTAAGTCATGAATATGTAGTCTTGTGAAGATTTCCATTACAGGATGTAAGAAAAAAAGTGAACTTTCAATAAGGGTTTCAATAAAGAAGGAAAAGGAGTATTAATGGTTTGTGAGAAACAATGATTAAAACTTCTATGCAAGTAAAGATAATAAAAGAAAACACTAACATAATGTGAAAGCAAAGCATTTATCGAGGGTTTGCGAAAACCAATTATTTTTACCGAAAGCAAGAGTAAAATGGATTGATAGAGAGGGAGAACCCAATAAAAAGGAATACCAAGCTATCTTGATGGCGGAAAGAGGGATATCTCAGCATCTAGAGGCAACAAAATCAAAACTACATTAAAATATTATAACTGTTAGATATGACTAGTTTTGATTATGTCAAATATATGTGCTAAATATTAAGAGTAAAAAGTTTACATAATATATTTATTTTATACATTGACTAATTACTATGTTTAATATAAAATATATTATAGATTAGTCAAGAAAAGGAAAAATATATCAAGTTGTATTGATAAGAATGATTAAGAAGAAGAAGAAGAAAGAAATTACAAATATTCATCAAGAAAGCTAGGAGCTATCAAAAGGATTTTGGAAAATAACCAATAAGAAGAAGAGAAGAGATTCAAGAAAGAAGAACTTACAAAGATCTAATGGGACTATTAAGATTCAAGCTATTAGATGTAATATTGGAAGTCTCTATGATCAAGTTTAAAGTTGGAATAGTTTAATTGGAAGCAAAAGTGTCTTATATCAGAGTCATATCAACCCCACGCGAGTCATGCTTCATTTTGTCATTTTCAAGGCTGATCACTTGAGTGAAATACAATATCATTCTAGTGAATTCTTCAGCACTCGAGTGATCTCTCCAGAATCCCTAGGGTGATGCTCAAAAGTGCAATGCTCTGTTTTCTTGCAGCATGATAGAGGCTTGGTATTATGGACATAACTCTCAAAATACATATTAGATTGAGATGAAACAACACCATATGAAACCAGACTCCAAATGCGTCATTTTGACACCAAGATCAATTCAAAAGAAGCTCAGATGAAGGAGATATGAATTTTCCAAAATGTCACTCAAATCACCATTATATTCAAGAACATCTTCGGTATTTTGGACATAACTCTCAAACTACACATCTGATTGAGTTTAAACTAGTGGCATATGAAAATATACTTAAAGAGCTTTCCATAGATAGTCTTGGGTCATATTTTGAGTTATATGCTAAGAGCTATGGCTTTTGGAAGTTGACTCTTGTGAATTCAGACACTGTCTAGTACAGTAGTCACTCTTGGGATTATAACTTGCAAAGTATAATGAGTTTGAAGCTGATTCTTTATGCATTAGAATGTAGATTATAAGAGCTTTCCAATGATAGGTTATTTTCTATATTTGAAGTCAAAATGAACAGATCATGCCTAATGAGAATTCCAGTTGACTGTACACGCTCTCATAAGTTTTGCACATAAACTTATCCACAAATTGAAGTTGTCACAAGAACTTGAGTTTTAGATGAAAACTTGAGCTATGGTCCAATATAAACTGAGTTTGGGGGAATCACTCGAGTTCTAAAAGCTAGAACACTCGAGTATGGATTCACACTCTTGCAAGTGTTAGACAAACACTAGTTAAGCAACTAAAATTCCACTGATGCACTCAAGTTCCTATGATGCACTTGAGTTTTGTTGGTAATTGCATTTGAGTGTTGGTAGAAAGTGCAACCCGCACTTCCAATACACTTCCTGCACTTCCAGTGAATTCTCAGTGCACTCCAGTGAACACTAGAATTACTTGAAGTGATTATTAGTAAAGGCATATCACTCCTAGTGAATTCACAATGCACTTGAGTGATGTGATATAAATGATAGTGCACTTCCAGTGATATGGGCTAACACTCAAATGAAGCACACTAGAATGGAATATCACTCGAGTGATACAAAAATATGACAGAACACTTCCAGCACCGATTTTTTTGGAAAATAAAGCAACACTATGTAACTTCTAAAAATCATAGGAATGATAGCATAACTCATTTTTTCTTGCTTCTAATCACTCTAACACTTTATTGTATTAGTGTTTGATGTATTATTACAGAAAAATAATAAAGACATCATGTAGTGAGGAAAAACTACTTTACGGAGTGTAAGGAGCGTCTGATATAACGGATAGTTTTTCAAACATGCTCAACGGCCAAACGAAGCAATGGGACTCAATGGGTACGTTGCAATACTCACAACGGTCATATCCTACTCAACTATAAATATAGGAGATTCAAGCAGAGTATAACAACGACGTGAGAAAAATAAAGCCAACATGCGATATAATGAATCCTTTTCCTCAACCCCAATTATCTCTATTATTCTTTCTTCTATATTACTTACCATTGAGAGAGTGATTATTTGTTCTTTAGTGTTCATTATATCTACTCTATGAGAGAATCTTTATTCACTTCAAGACTATATTTCTGAATAGATCTCAAGGTAGAGGGACCTTGAGAGGGTTGATTTTCTTATGGGGGAAGTTGTAGAGAGAATTACCGGTAATACTTTCTACTCGTAAGACTTACAAGATGCAAGTAGTAGAGAACGTTGCTGATCATAAGACTTATAGGGGTGCAAGCAAGAGAGAACGTTGCTGCTCGTAAGACTTGCATAGGTAAGCAGGAGAGGAAGGTCTTTGGGAATACTTTGCTCGTAAGACTTGCCATAAGGGATAGTATCTCTGAGAGAGATTTGTAAAAGGCTTCACAAGTGCTCGACTAAACTTGTCAGTTTGTAAAGGCTCTTCTTGTGCTCAAATTAAATAAGAAGATAGTGGATTTGAAAATCTCAGGAGGAGCCTGGGGACTAGACATGGGTCATCACATATTGGACCAAACCAGGATAAATCACAGTTTGCATATTCTCTTACCTAACCTCTTATATTTCCAGCATATATTATTTAATCCAACTGTTGATTTATAATTCATTACTTTTATACTTATTACTTTTACTAAGATGCAAAAAGATTTTCAAATTTCCTAAGTTTTGTATCTTACACGATTTCACCCCCTCTAGGGTATCAGCCAGTTCTAACAATAACAATGGGGGTCTTAAAACTCAGACCTTCAGAAGATCATCATCAATCTAGGAGACTCGTCATGCCTAGCCAAATAGTCAATGATGTCGTTCAATATCACCGTCAACTCCTCCAGTCGTTCAGAGAAGAAATCTTGCCTTGCCATGACCTCCAGAATAGTGTCTTAGAGGTGAAAGATGGCCTCAGTGAATTTCTTCAAGGTCAGAGGTAGAGGGGGATGTAAAGAGAAACCATCAATGGCTGTCATTAGGGGAAGAGAGGGAAATATTGCCTCTTTGATCTTTCCATTGAAAGTGTTGCCGCTCAAGAAGAAAAAGAGAACTAGAAAGGAACTTTTAAATTTGAACTTCAAAACTAAAGGTACCATGGTATTTATAATAGACACTTTGAAGTAAGATGAAATGAATATGACTTTGAAGAGGTATGGAGATACGAATCAAAGTCCTAGGCACTTGTAAGAGCACAAGATGCTAGACCGACCTGCTATGAGAAAGTTACATGGATCAAATCATAAGCTTGTCTTATGTATAACCACATCACTATGCCTTTTTGACTTGAGATTATCATGGATTCCTACATAAGAGTCGATCAGCTTTGACCTAGTCAAAAGTCACCTTTGATCGAGTAATGATAAAGGCTATGTTTGGGTGGTTTTCATGTAGAGGAATGTGAATGATCAAGATGGAATTTGTCCCTCACATTAGTAGAGAGATATTACTGGGCCCCTCAATAAGTGAATCTGAGAAATGTATGGTCATATTACGATGGAAAGAAGTTTCATTTTCTATAGTTAGACTACTCAGGGATCAAGAAAGAAATGGTCAAGAATAGGAGGATGACATTCTCTATGCCTCATCCTTGACTGAAATATCGTGTGAAAAAAGGGACATTGTAATCCCCTACCTTGATAATCGTAATTAAGATTTGAAAATGTGTAATTTAAAGGAATTAGAGACCGACGATTACGTTTTTCTCAAATCTCTTTTCTAAACTTCGTTCAACATGGTCTCATATTCATCTTCTGAATCTAATTACTCTGCGCAGTTCAATCACGTTCATACATATCAGAGTGTATAACTAAATCCCCAGCAACTCCCGGGTTCTATACATATATAATCTGAGGGTTTAAAAGTCTCCACTAGGGGATTACATAACCAAAATCAACAGTAATATTTACATCTCCAAAATATGCAGTAATCCCAAGTTCAAAAGAAGATAACCAACACCCTACAATCAAATATACCCTGAAGGGGTTCTAATTGCTCCGGGTTGCCCGCTTCTCTCTAGCACCACTAGCCCTATCTGAAATGTTAGTCATTAGAAAGAATGAGATTCAAGAGAATCCCAGTAGTAACAAATCACTCATACAGTGCATAAACACAAAGCATATAAGGTCATGTTAGCAGCATCACAATGTAACATGGTTCACACCACAAACGACAGCACTCATGGCTATAAACTCTAAGCATCAGCTTTCGCTGCGATCTCAATGTATTCACAAAGTATTCACTAGGCGTCAGCTTTCACTGCGATCACAAAGCATCACAATGTCACAATGTCACAATGTATTCTCAATGCACGACAAACATACATACAATGTTTCAGACAAAGTATACGAGAGGAGTCACTACCTTGTTCTTTCCGATTATGCTCTAGCGCAGATGGATCACGAACAGGGCAAATATCGAATCCTACAATTCCAAAGGCACCATTTAGACACTTCCATAGTGTTTCTTGGAGTTATATGAGTCTATAATGAAAATTTACAAAAATGCCCCCGGGGACCTGGCCCGGGCCCGCCGTACCCGGTCCGGTTGCACTTTTCCCAAAATTCTAATCTGGGCTATCCTAACATATTTCCACCCAAGGAATCCATTTCCGGACTCGGAATTATCAAATTCAATGTAAAATTACAAATTTACCCTTGGCAGCCCTACTTCAAGGGTTTTAGGGGCGTTTTTGTAATTATGCTTTTTCGGCCTTTTCCGAAAAAGTGGCCAACTGTAACCCCACCTAATTTTCGCTCCTGAACTCAATAGAACCATCAAATTGATAAAATTCTAACACTTAATGGACGAAAATACCCCTGCCCAAATCTGAAAAATTTTAGGGAGATTGAGTTCTCTTGATTTCAATCCATTAAACACCTTGTATACACTTCTAATCACATGTTTAACTATTTAAACACTAATTGCACATGATTAGAGTGAATTTGGCAGCATTTCCCCTTAGGGTTTCACCATCCATTTTCACCAAAATCAAGCAAAACCAACCCAAATTTAACAACAACCACTACAACATCATCATATAGCACAAGAGGATTAAATTCATGCCCTTAATATCACTAAAACCCTAAGGTTACCATTCAGCAAAAACAGGGCAGCATAATATTACCTCATAGATTCAACCAAATTTCAAGACATTTGGGTCAAAACAAAGCTTGTGCTTACCTCTTTGCTTGGCTATAGCCCTTTCTTGAGTTCTCCCACTTCAACACCACTTAGATAGCACAAAACTCCTCCTTTCAAGAAACTACAACCATAGAAATGAAGCTCTTAATGAGAGGAACAATTTTGATGAAGGCCTCAAGAGCTAGAAATGAAGTCTTGATAGAGAAAATGGCACAAGAACATGTTGGTTCACCTCTTGCTTCTTTGCTCTCAATTTCGTCCACTCTCTCTCTCTCTCTATATTTTGCTTCAGCTGAACCGAAATGAGAGCCCAAGGAAAGAGAAAGCTCATATAAAAATATCTCCTTCATCTTTTATTTTTATGATATTTTATGGCAATTTTAACACATGCCTTTTAACTTCATCATCATCTCTTTTCTCTTTAGCCATTATGCTTGGCCGAAATGGAAGATTAGGAGGGAATAAAATATGCATTCAATTATCTCTTTTATCCTCTTCCACATCCTCCTCCACACAATTTATTTTGAGTTGCAATCTTTGACCATAACCCTTTTTGTTTTTGACCTTAGCCCTTACCAATTCTTGTGTCATATTTTCATTGTATTTGAACCAATGCCTCCTCCCTTTAATCATCCCATATTTACGTCACTTAAGGGCCCAAGTTAGAGCAGAATAGGCTGATCACCAATTTCCTCATAATTACAAGGTTACCAATACAAATTTTCCCATTTTCGGATTTTGTGTAAATTCTGGCAGATTTTCTGTCAAAACTTTGAAAAATCATAACTAATTATAGAAAAATAGAAATGAAGCGATTCTAAAGGCTATAGAACCCTTATTAAGTCTAGTTTTAAGGAAAAATATAGCCTTTTACTAAATGGAAGCATATCATTCCCAGATTTAATTTCTTTGACCATTGCTCCAGAAAAAATCAATTTCGCTGGGCAACCTTCAAGAACTCATAACTCTTAGCTCACAAATTGAAATAACACAAATTATATGTCCATTTTGAAGCTTGACATGTGAAATTTAAGACTGGAAAGTTTCAGAATTTTTAGACACCATTTGATCATTCAAAACGTTCACACAAACTGACAGCCCAGAATAAAGTTTCACTGGACAGCATTTCCAGTTTTGCAACCAATGTGTCCAATCCAATTTAAATCAATTCCAATGATTAAATACCACAACATGACACCATTTCCATCACAATACCCCATTCAATTCTTCCCTCTATTCTAAGTCAATTTGGATGTTAATCCACAATTGAACTCAAATACAGGGTTTTGGTGTTGCTCATAACACAAGCGACTACAATCCTCTTTATATTCTCTAAAAGGGTTCATTAATCACTAACCACATCCACTTTTGTAGTCATTAACCCCTAATCACAATTTGGGATCTTGCTAAACCGGGGCTTAGCAATCCACTAATCTCAGGCTTATTCTCTATCATCGAGTCTCAAAATTCGGGGTATTACAGACATGATATGACTGTATGACAGGTTGCATTGGTTTATCAATCCTCATATCAATTGGGTAGTCATAATGTCTTGCTAGAGGCTGCTTATGACTTATGGGTTAGTATAGTCATTGGTCCATTGCCAATTTCATATGGGCGAAAAAGGTTACACACAAAAATAACCCAACAATAGCTATAGTGTCCAGATTCATTGAATCTAAGATATGTCTAGATTAATTAATGTAATTGTTAATCTAGGGTAGACAAATATATATATATATATATATATCTATATATGTGTGTGTATGTATATATTATATATGATAACATTATTATATAGTGTTAGTTTTAAATTCAACTTTATCTAATAATTAAATTTAATAACTAACATGATGAAGATATAATATCCCAAATTTAACTTATAAAAATAAATTAAATCTATTTCCATTGGCTCTTTATTCATATTAATTAAATAGGTTAAATTAAAACTGTTGGACTGATTTAATTAAACCATATTTATTTGATTTGCTTATCAAACACACAATTAAGTGTTAATTGATATAATATTAATTTCAAAATTAATTAAGATTAATTTTAAAGTTCAATATTTATCATAAAATAGAAAGCCAGGACTAATATTTAAAGGGTGAGATAAGGTTTTCTACGAATGATGAAAGATAGATAGAGAGACGTGAGAAAAGAAAACTATGGAGAGGGTTGTTGGTAGCGATAGCACACTATTCTGTTGGATTCCTATTTGTGTTGATGCTGGTAGAGTAGTTGATTTGAGTTGTTAGCTCCTTGAGATCAAAAAGAAAGACTAAACACATAACAAATGTATTTTTCTCTACTACTCAACTTAAATGTCGTTAATAGATCCACAGTAGGGATTGAAAACTTTTGAATTTTAATTTTCCACTGTGCCTATCAATCCCAATAGTGGTATCAAAGCCTAGTTAATTGTGCAGTTAAGTTGATTTTGAGTGATATATTGTTGTATATATGGTTTCATTTCGAAGGGTTCGAGTGCTTATAGTTGTATATGTGATATATAAGTTGTATGTGATATATTGCTTTGGATTCGATTGATAGTGATTAATCGAGATTGATGGTGGTTAATTGAGATTGATGGAATCCAAGAAAGCCAATTGTGATTAATGGGATTAATCACCACAAAAAAAATCTCAACAAGCCATACTAATATCAAAGCGGGACCGTCATGGCTAACTATTCATAAGCCATACTAATATCGTAGTAACCATACTAAATTAGAATACCTCTATCTTTCTAGTATTAATAAGATCATTCTCATTAAAAGTTGGGATCACTCTTAATTTCAATAAAGAATTAGTGGACTACCGGGACTAACTCTTCGTAGCATGACATAATCATAACATTTATTGTTTTTCATATTGTATGAATTGTTATTTGTTGTGGTTTTAATTTCTAAAATTCTTTGGGTATGGTGAACAACATGGCTCTAGTTTTACAAGAGTTGTAAATTTTTTAAATATCACCTGTGTGACGTGCCTTCCTCTACATAGTATGGATGTACATTCTCTTCTCATCTCACTCCCCTCATATGTTTAAATGAGGTTTCTCAATATATTTTCTTTTCTTAATATACAGGTCCTCTCATTGGCTTGAGAGGATTTAGGTTAGGTGAGCCATATTGTGTCATGTTTAAAATTATGTTTCTTTTGATTAGATCATTACATACATATTTTACATATATATGTATGAGATACAACCGCGATATATGTATTCATATAAACAAAATAATTAATTAAGCCCTCCAAATGAAATCTTAAGTCATAATACCGTCAATTAATGAATACTTGTCAAAACCTAGATCGTTCAATTGTAGGTTCCACCAAAGTGGATGCATTTGAGTTAATTGGTGAGACAAGTGTGCGTAATGGTACTACTCACAAAGTTTCATTATTATTTTGACTTAATTGAGAATGACAAAATTGTTTTTGATCTCAAGGCATTAGATGGGATTAAACATATTATATCATATGATGATCGAATCTTATAAAGATACAAGAGTTACATGTGATGTAATTGGCAAAGAGGTTACCTATAATAAGTTGATTTAAGAGTCCTGCCAAAGCAGACTTAAATTTAAGCAAAATATGGATCTTAGCCCATTAATTATTATGCTGAGGGGTTGTTAATTTAGTGGGAGATTACTAAACAAGTTTGTATATTTTATTGTAGAATCATGTCGACTAGTAATATTGCTACACTATCATTGCGATCAATTCTTTAGAAGGACAAACTCAATAGAACAAACTTTCTTGACTAGGTCAGAAACTTGAGAATTATTTTTAAGTAGGAAAGAAAAGCATATGTCCTAGATCAACCCATTCCTGAGAAGCCTGTATCCAATACTCCCAGAGCTCAGAAGATGCTTACACAAAGCATAAGGAAGACTATATGGATATAGGTTGCTTGATGCTTGCCACTATGGTTCCAGAGCTCTAAAGAAATCTGGAACTTATGGAGGCTCATGAGATGATTTTGCATCTTGAAAGAGGCAAGCTTTACCTAAGAGGGGGGTGAATTGGGTGATGTGATAAAGTTTTCGCTTAATGTGGTGATATGAAAATAGTTGAAAACAGAGTAGAGTTGAGAAGATTAGAACACAGAATTATACTGGTTTGGCCTAAAAACCAGGCCTACGTCCAGTCCTCAGAGATCAAGACCTCCTGAGATTTTCACTATTCTTCCAATATTCAATAGGCTCTCAGAATGCCACAAAACAACAATTGTCCTCGAATGGACTACGAGCAGAAATATTCTCACACTAAGAAATTTCTCTCCCCCTTACGACAAGTCTTATGTGTAGGAAAACAACCTATGACCTTTCCTACTTGCTTACGTATACAAGTCTTATGAGCAGCAACGTTCTCTCCTGCTTACACCACTGTAAGTCTTACGAGCAACAACGTTCTCTACTACTTGTATCTTATAAGTCTTATGAGTGGAAGGTTTAACTAGGAATTCTCTCAACTGCTTCTCTCGTAAGGATATCTACCCTCTCAAGGTCCCAATACCTTGAGATCAAATGAACACAGAATTTGAAATGTATATAGACTCTCTTATAGAGCAAGTATGATAAACACTGAAGATCAATATGAATACAGAGAAAATATGAATAATAGAGACTCGTGAATTTTCTTGTGAATTCTTGTGCTTCGTTCTCCTTGACTATCTCTGGGACTCTGTATTTATAGACATTCATTTTTTCCCGTTTGAATAACGATCATTATGAAGTGGGGCATGTTACTGTGGAACGGCATACGCACGTTTGAATACTTTGAATGCGGTAGGTACGTGCTTGTCATGATGTTTTCTGCCGTTATTTGACTTCCTTCGCGTCTGTTTATTTCAATGTTCATCCTCCTGTATCACACTTATAATACTTTCAAAATGATGTTAAATAATAATAATAATTGATGATAAGATAAATAAATATCATTAAACCATATTCAGATTGAACGCTGTAAGACTGGTGCATTTTGTCTTCTGGCAGAGTATCACTCGAGCATGGATGGGCTCACTCGAGTGAATGCACATATTTTCTCCTTGTCCTTCAGTTTATGCTTGCACTCTCACAGGATTTCAGAGAGTTAATTTTCTCACTCGCGAGTGATGTGGGGCCTCACTCAAGTACAACTTCTTCTGCTCGAGTGGCCTTGCTTATTACACTAGGAGACCCGTCTCTGGACAACACTCACATACCATTTTAGCAAGAGTGAGATTTTGCACTCACAGGTGATGTGGGCCCTTACTCGAGCACACATACCCCTACTCGAGTGAGAAGAATATTCTCATGAAGTATACTCTTGTTATCAGCACTTGCATCAAAATTTGAGAGAGTTAGATTTCTCACTTGTGAGTGCTGATGTGTCACTCGGGCATACTTGTACTTCTCTTACCTTTATGACTCTTGGCCAAATACTTGCACTCCCTCACTCGCTAGTGCTCGAGTACAGACTATCTTCATGCTCGAGTATTGATTGCAATGCTCGAGTGCATCAGTAAGGATGACAGGAATTGCTCTCGACCAAGCACTCGCAGTCCCTCACTCTCATATGCTCGAGTGAGAAAGAGTCTTCTGCTCGAGTGCTATCTCCAGTGCTCGAGTGCATCAGTAAGCATGACAGTAATTTGCTCTCGGGCAAACACTTTCTGGCTATCACTCGCATCTGCTCGAGTACAAAAGAGCCCATGCTCGAGTGCTAGTTCTTGTGCTTGAGTATATCAGTTAAATCTGACAGCAGACTTCACAGAACTTTGCCATATGCATTTGGTAACTTTGTAATCATTCCTTAGTCTTATAAAACTATGATTTGCAGACAATTGCCTTTTGTTATCATTAAAACTTGGGATCTAACACATCTGAAGGAAATGTTCCAGTAATAGGCAAGGCAAGAAAGGTATGAGACCACAAAGGCCTTATATTCCTGCAAGATGGATAAAGGTGCATCAGTTAGTGCTCACATGTTAAAGATGAAAGGCTACATTGATCACCTTGAGAGGCTTGGATTTCCCATGAGCTAGAAGCTAGCTACAGATTTGATCTTGAACTCACCTACGGAAGGTTATGACCAGTTTGTCATAAACAACATGGGATGCTTAAAACTACTGAGCATAACATTAAGAAAAAGCCCAACACTATTTTGATGGTTTAGAAAGGAAAGGGTAGATGAAAATGAAAGGCAAGGGCAAGGGGAAGGGTAATGGCTCAGGTGGTAAGATCAAAGAGTCAAACAAGACCGAAACCAAGCCTATACCTAAGAAGGCAAAGCCTTTAAAGGAAGGAGTATGCTTCTTCTGTAATAAACCTGATTATTGGAAGAGGAATTACAACCTCTACCTCAAAGATCTATAAAAGAGTAAGAAGGATAGCGGTTCTATCTCTTCAGGTATTTGTCTTATAGATATTCATCTTTCTACTTCCTCTATATGGGTATTAGATACTACATATGGTTCTCACATTTGTACAAATGTGTAAGGTCTTAAGGATAGTAGAAAGCTAAAGAAGGGTGAAGTTGACCTATAGGTTGGAAACAGAGCAAGAGTTGCTACTTTAGCTGTAGGCACTTATATATTTGTTTTGCCTAATAGGCTTTTGTTAGTTTTAAACAATTACTATTATGTTCCTGATTTGAGTAGTAACATTATTTCTCTTTCTTATTTGGATAAGGAAGGTTATACTTCTATTACTGCAAAGATAAATATTCTATTTATCATAATGTCGTTCTCTATGCTAATGGAGATTTGCATGCTGGGCATCATATATTAAATTTGGAACATCCTAATAGTGAAAATATCTATAACGTAACTATCAAAAGGATCAAGTCAAACGATTTAAATCCCACATACCTATGGCATTATTGTCTAGGCCATATAAATAAGAAACATATTTCTAAACTTCATCAAGATAAATTTCTTAACTTATTTGATTTTGAATCATATGATCATGTGAATCTTACTTATTAGGAAAGATGGAAAAGCACCTTTTACTAGGCATAGGAGAGGGCTACTGATTTTTAGGCCTTATACATACAGATGTATGTGGACCACTGAATACAGTTGCTAGAAGAGGTTATATGCACTTTATTATATTTATAGATGACTTTAGTAGAAATAGATATATCTATCAAATGAAACATAAAACTGAATCTTTTGATATGTTCAAAATATTCTAAAATGAAGTACAAAACCAACTTGGAAAAATCATTAAAGCACTTCGATATGACCGTGGTGGTGAATATTTGAGCCAAGAGTTTATTGCCCATCTTAAGAGTTATGGGATAATTTCATAATTGACTCCTCTAGGAATACCAAAATGGAATTGTGTTTTTGAACAGAGAAATCAAACACTATTAGACTGGTTCGATCTATGATGAGTCAAACAAATCTTCCACCGTCCTTTTGGGGCCATGCCCTAAAGATAGCTGTGTTCACACTAAATTGTGTTCAATCTAAGGCAATTGAAAAGACACCATATGAGATATGAACTGGAAAGAAACTAGTTTATCTTTTCTCAAAATTTGGGGCTATAAGGTATATAGTAAGCAACAAGCCTTAGATAAATTAGTGCCCAGATCCTCAAAGTGCCTTTTAATAGGGTATCCTAAGGAAACAAAGGGAAACTATGTCAATAATCCCACCGATAACAAAGTATTTGTTATTCAAAATGGTATGTTTCTAGAAAGAGAGTTTATCTCAAAAAGAACCAGTAGGAGCAAGGTACATCTCAAAGAAGTTCAAGAGTCACAAGATAGCACAGAACCACAAATAGAAAACAGAGAACACTCACAACAAGTTGCTAAGCCTCCTCAAGTAACACAAGGTCCA
The DNA here is from genome assembly GCA_963242795.1 of Inga leiocalycina. Lineage (NCBI taxonomy): Eukaryota > Viridiplantae > Streptophyta > Magnoliopsida > Fabales > Fabaceae > Inga > Inga leiocalycina. The sequence continues at coordinate 49,729,343 of OY725323.1, forward strand.
TAAAGATCTAATAGGACATGCCATCAGCCTCAGAGATATGGATTTCTGATTACTAAAAGCCGTGATATGTTGCTCGTTGAGAAAAATAAGGCAACTTGCTCCTTAGAAGCCATAGTGGGACCAGATTTCAAGAAATGGCTAAATGCCTAAAGTCTGAAATGCAATCTATATACAACAATCAGGTATGGACTTTAGTTGATCTACCTGAAGGTCTAAAACATTTCAGGTGCAAATGGGTTTTCAAGGAGAAAACGGATATGGATGGCAATGTAAATGTCTTCAAGGCATGACTAGTTGCAAAAGGATTAACTCAAACTCATAATGTGGACTATGATGAAACCTTTTCCTTAGTTGTAATGGCCAAATCAATCATAATCCTTCTTGCCATTATAGCATATTATGATTATGAAATATGGCAGATAAGCGTTAAAATAGCCTTCCTTATGGATAACTGCTTGATGATGTGTACATGGCACAACCTAAAGGCTTTATGCATTTAGAGGACTTTGGTAAAGTTTGCAAGCTTTAAAGATCCATTTATGGATTGAAGCAAGGATCTCGGAGTTGGAATCATCATTTTAATGAAGTAGTAAGAGAGTTTGTATTCAATCTGAACATCGATGAACCTTGTGTTTACAAGATTAGTGGGAGTACCGTTGTTTTTCTAGTACTTTATGTAGATGACATACTACTCATTGGGAATGACATTCCTACCTTGTAGAGTGTCAAGTCTTGGTTTGGAAAGTCTTTCTCGATGAAAGACTTAGGTGAAGCCACCTACATCCAGGGATTAGGATCTAAGAGACTAATAGGCCTAAGTTAGAGCACATACATAGATAAGATACTGCATAGTTTTAATATCCAGGATACAAAAAGGGGTTACATGCTCATGTCTCATGGCATCCATCTTAGCAAGGATCTTTGTCTTAGTGCACCCTGTTAGAACCAGTTGACACCAAAAGAGGGTGAATTCGGTGTAAGATAAAAAATTAAGAACTTTGAAAACCTTTTCGCATCTTAATAAAAGCAGTAACTATGAAAGTAATGAATCATAAATTAACAATTCGATATTAAAATTATATATACTAAAAATATAAGAGCCTAGGGAAGAGAATATGCAAATTGTGATTTATCCTGGTTTGGTCCAATCTATGATAACCTGTATCCAGTCCTTAGGCTCCTCCTTAGATTTTCAATCCACTATCCCCTTGTTTAATTCAAGCACAAGAGAAGCCTCTACAATCCCACAAGTTTAGCCTAGCACTTGCGAAGCCTTTTACATATCTCTCACTGAGATACTCCCTCTTTCACACTATAAGATTATAGTTAAGTTACTCCCCATTACACACCGTAAGGAAACAAGTTTAATTATGAAAGATTATAATTAATCTTCTCTCTCAGAATACATAAGATGAATACTGAAGCATAATACAAACAATTACTCTCTCAAAGATAATTGATATCGAAACTATAGAATAATAGAAAGTGTTTCAGCTAAAGTGAATGACTCATAATTATAGTATGTTGGCGTAGTTGTGCTCTTATTGTTGTTTTCAACTTTGAATGCTCTTCCATTTATAGTTGATGAATATTGATGACCATTTAAGCATTTCAACTTGTCTGTTAGAGTACCATTGCTTTGTTTGATCATTCTTCATATTTGAGAAACTAGCCATTACGTTCAGTGGACGTTTCACTTCTGTAAAGTTACCTTTTGTCTCTTCACATCATCTCTTCATTGTATTCCTAGATAATTATATTAAACATATACAATGAAGTGTTAGAGTGATTAGATGCAAGAAGAGTGAGTTACACAATCATTTCTATAATTTTCCAAAATTACGATACGTTGTCTGTCTCATCACTCGAGTGGTCACTCGAGTTGTAATGCCCTAAAATATGATTAAGGGCTAATGATACCAAAAGTAAATATAATTAATGTTAAACAAACACCTTTAGAGAATACAATGTGAATTATGAACAAAGTGACGGTAACCAGTGCCCTAACCCTGTATTTAAGCTTAATTATGGTGTTAAAGACTAAATTGAATCAAAATTGAGGGGAGGGCATATGGCATGAAGAAATGGAAGTATATAATGTGCTCAATGGTGATTTAATAGGAATTGACATAGCCAAGGGCAAAATGTGAAGAAAGAAATTTATCAGCCAATTAGTCAGCAACTGAAGAAGCAGTTGACTTTCAACTAAAAGAGTAAGTAGTGTGTCTAAATGGCTAAGTGAAATAGTTAGTGTGACCATGTAATTACATGCTTTATGAGAGGGCACAAAAGTTTGACACATGGCACCATAAGAATGAGTCAAAAAGTCCAATCAATTATTTTATTCAACTCTTCCCTCTTCCTCTCACTTTCATAGTTAGCCAAAGAGCATAGGAGGCAAGGAAAAATTGATCCATCTTCATCTCATAAACTCTCTCTCCAGCTCTCTCAAGTCATTCACGGTGGGGAGGAAAAAGAAAGGAAATTCTTAAGAAGGTGAGATTTCTTCTTGAGTTTTGGCCATATAGATTACCTTAAATGCCAAAAACCTCTTCTCTAATCTTGATCATCCTGATGAGAGCTTTATTTGTAAGGTTTTAATTTTCAAGAGGATGTGTTTTGTGAAATCAAGAAAACTTAAGGATGGTGAAGCAAATAACAAGTTAGAGAAGTGAAGGAGGTGAGCAAAAGAAACCTTTTGATATATATATTGCGGTAATTGGTTGAGTATTTTAACTTGTGGATTTTTGCCCTATTTTCATGTAATTAGGGTGTTAAAGGGTTCATGATGTTTTGATTGATGAAATGGTGTCTTTTGTTCTGTTTTGGACAATAGAAGTGGTTTGGAGTCTTGAATATGGAGTTTGACAATTTTGTGGTTGCATTGAAATGTGCCAAAAATAGAACATGTTAAAGGAATGAGAATTTAGTTTTTTTGTTGCTTCCATTGCATTCCATATGAAAAATTGTGTGGGAATAGTGTTGGTTGTGAAATTTGGACCATTGGAAACATTTGCTGGTAAAATTGGAAAATGTTGTCGGTGAAAACTCTATGTAGGCAGTCAATTTGCATGGCAGTTTTGAATGCATAAATGGTGTCTAAGAAATTTGAAACTTTTTATTTGAATAGAGGATGTGTTAAGCTTCAAAATGGCTACATAGTAGGTGTCATTTTGATGTGTGTGTTGGAAGTTATGTATTTCCAAAGTTTGAGGTTCAAATTGGAATCAATTTTGGAATAGTATAGACATTTATTGAATTCCGTATTTTTGTGGCTGTAAATGGAAGTGATTCATATTTTTTATGTAAAGAGGACTTAAAAAGCTTTAATTAGGACTTGGGATTACTCAGCTTCAATTTTTCTAGATTTAGTTATGATTTTTGGAAGTTCAGCCAAGAAGCAGGAAGTTTCTTGGTCGTAGCCTGAAAGTATCGGACCTGCTTTTGGCTATAGCCAAAAGACTCTTGTCCACAGCCAAAAACCTTCTGACCTATTTTTGGTCACAGCCAAAGACTCTTGGCCGCAACCAAAAACCCTCTGACCTGTTTTTTGCTGCATCTAAAAAATTTCTTGGCCACGACCAACCCATAATTTCAGCACCTTACCATTTTGAACGATGGTAATGGGTCTAGTTCTTCCCAAACCCTTTAGGCTTTTGTTTGAGCTTCTACAAGCTACCTAATGGTCTTAAATGATAACCAACCCTAAGTCTTTTGGTGTTAATTGAGAATTGAAATTGGGAATAACTTGTCATCCTTGCTTATAATTTATACGATTTGACATCTACCCTGAGCATAAGAAACCGATGCCTGAGCAGGAACAAAAAGAACAAGGTAGTGACTCTTTCTCTTGTATCCTGTATAATGCTTGCATGTTTGTGCTTATCATTGAATTGTGATGAACGTGAATACTACTGTTATGTCATTGTGAAATTGCGATAAACATGAATGTTGTTGTTTAAGCCATTTTGAACACAGCGAAAGTTGTCGTAATGACACGGAAGCAAATATGGTGAAAGCTATTGTTTTATATGCAGTTGTGAACACAGTGAAAGCTGTCATAATGCCGTGTAAGTGAATACGACGAAATTTGTTGTTGTTTATGCTGTTGTGAACACAATGAAAGCCATTGTGATGTTGTAAAGTGAATATGGGGAAAGTTGTTATTGTTTATGCCATTGTGAATACAGTGAAAGTTGTCATTTTGTGGCTTACGAGTCATGCATCAATGTGGTAGCTGAATACAGTGAAAGTTGTTGTGACACTCGTCATACATCAATGTGGAAACTGTTGTGAATGTTGTTGAGAATTTGCCACTGAGAATATTATCGTTATTGTGAATGTTGTTGTATTATTGCTTCGTGATAATTGCTTACATGCCTTGTTTATTATATATCATATGATTGAAACTGTTACTACTAAGATTCCTATGAATCTCATTCTTTCTATTACTAACCTGTAGCTAGGGCAGACAGATAAAAGGAGAAGCCGGTATACAAGGACGGTTAAAGTTCATGGCTAGGAGATTAGTTTTATGTTAGTTATCAAATGTTGGGATAATTATATATGCAAATGTAGATCAATGTAGTAGACTTATGTAGATATCTGTAATCCCTGTTGAAAATGGGTGAATATGCCCTGTAGGCTCTTATAGTTAATGATTGAAACCCGAGTGTTTGTCGGGAATTTGTTTAGGCACTCTGATATTTATGAATGGAGCCAAACTGTATAGGCCAAATAAATTTGAAAAGTGGAAGTAAGACCATATTTAACATATTGTGAAAAGTTTTAAAAAGACCCACTTTATCATAGAACCAAATCCTGTCTTGAAGTCGGGACCTTTCATGATTTTTAAATTGTTCGTTGGTCTCTCATTCAATTTATGACATGTTTTTGAATCATATTATTGGTTGTGAGGGTAGGGGGTTATATAAGTGATCTTAGGTGATTCACTCAAGTAATCCCCTTCAAAATCTAGCAAAGAGCATCAGATTCATTTTCCAAGTTCATCACTCGAGTGGTCACTCGAGTGCTCTTTCCATTTTAAATTCAAATATGGTAAATGACCTATCATTAGAAAGCTTTTTCCATCTACATTCCAATGCAATAAGAATCAACTCCAAACTTATTGTATTCTGAAAGTTATGTTCCTAGTAGTGACTACTGCACTAGATAGTCTCTGAATTCACAAGTGTCAACTTCCATAAGACATAACTCTTACCATATAACTCCAAATATGACCCTTGACCTATCCATAAAAAGCTATTTAAGTCTAGTTTCATATCCCACGAGTTCAGCTCAATCCGACATGTAATTTGAGAGTTATGTCCAAAATACTGAAGCTGTTTTGGAATATGACACTGATTTGAATGGCATCTTCCAAAGATTATATCTCTCTCATATATACTCCTTTGAAAGTGATTCTAGTGTTTATTTGACATATTAGGAGTCTAGTTTCATATAAAACTGGTTTTAGATCAATTTGATGTGTGGTTAAAGAGATATGTCAAAAATACCGGACCTCTGTCATGCTGCACAAAAATAGAGTATAACAGAATGCTCATTACCTGAGTGATCACTTAAGTGATACCTTTCAAAACTTGGTAGGCAACACCTTAGGGAAGTTTCATAACTTTCATATAAGTTATCTTAGCTTCTAATTGACTCATTCCAACCTATATATGATCATAGAAACCTCCGGTATCACTTCTAAGAGCTTAAATCTTGATGTACTCATTAGATCTTGCAAGTTCTTCTTTCTTCAATCTCTTTCTTCTTGTTTTTCCTCTTGATAATCATTCTTTATAACCCAACTAGATATCTTCTTTCTTTGCTTGACTAATCTATAAGATATTCGACATTAAACATAGTAGTTAGTCAATACAGCAGATAAATACATTGTACAAACTTTTTGCTCTTAATATTTAGCATCTATATTTTACATCATCAAAACTAATCATGTCTAGCACACTTGTTCAGCGAGATCGCATGAGAAAGGTTCCATATGCCTCGACCATTGGATCCATCATGTATGCCATACTTAGGTGATTTCATCTCATTAGAGAAATTGTAACACCCTAAATTTTGTATTCACCAAATATATTGTAATTATTTGGGAAATTCAATAAAATGATAGATAATCATGAATTTAGACTTTATGAATTTTATAAATGTTTATATTCAAGAGAAATTGAGCAAAAATAATTATGGAATTAATTTGGGTAGTTTAAAAAGCCCAATATTAAGGTCCAGAAATGGAGAAATTATTGAGAAAATATTTGGTCCAAAAATATATAGAACTTGGCCAGATAAAAAGAAGAAAAGAAGTTAGATTAAAAAGGTAATGGGAAAATCGTAATTTCACCAAAATGCACAAAATTAATTATTTTATGATTAATTGAAGTTTATTTCAATTAACTAAGTAAAATAAAGGGAAAAATGTATTTGGAATATTTTGGTCAATTAAATATGAATTTATGGAAAATTTGAGCAAAAAGTATAATTTTGACCAAAATTGAGACTTTACATGTGTACGTAACTGAACAAGTTGTGAAGCCAATTGAGACTAAAGAGAGGGACCCTTAGGTGTCTACTATATGTGACATGAAGATGGAAATATTAGTTTGGCTTAGTGAGCAAAGTTGCATGTGTATAGGTTTATGTACATAAAAAGTGATTTTTGAAATTTTGAAAGAATTATTAAATAAATAAAATATGACATAGGCTAATAAAATAAAGCATCATCTCTTCCCTTCATTTGCCCAAACCGATGTGAAACAGCTGAAACAAAAGCTTACAAAGGTAGGTACTTTCTTCGGTAAATTGGTTCATAACGCGCATAACTCCCTTCCTAAGCTACTCTTCTATGTAGATTAACATTTTGAAGCACAAATTTTAATCTTGGGAGCTAGGGTTTTTCAACCAAGTCAAGAAAATCCAGAGGTAAGTTCCAAACTTTTGTATATTGACTATTATGGCTGTTGTGGACAATTTAATCAGTGACATTTTGCTAAATTGTCTTTGTTTGTAAAATTTGGAAATGACATGGCCTAAAGGTTATATTGCCAAAATTTGGTTTAAATGATAGTTGTAACTTAATGTAATAGTTAATAAAGTGGTTAGGAGTAGAAAAGAACACATCTGCGAAACCGAAATAACAAAACCCCAATTTTCCCTAAAGTATTTATAAATTTTGGCCAAGGCTATTGAGGGTCTTACAGTTGGATTTTCAATGATTTAATGGTTCTATTGAGTTTTGAAGGGAAAATTAGGTGGGGTCATAGTTGGTCACTTTTTCAGAAAAGCCTGAAAAAGCATAATTACGAAAACGCCCCTAAAATCTTGAAATAGGGGCTGTCAAGGGGTATTTTTATAATTTGACAATGAATTTGATAATTCTGAGTCTAGAAATGGATTCTTTCAATGAAAATATGCCAGAATATCCCATGTCAAAATTTCAGAAAAGTATAGCTGGACCAGGTACGACAGGGCTAGGCTAGGGTCCCGAGGGCATTTTGGTAAATTTTCACCATAGGCTAATATAAACACAATAAACACTATGGAAGTGTCTAAAATCATACATGGATAGGTTATAACCTATGTCTTGTACATTTATATTTTGGATCGAGTTGGGAGCCTAAGTTTAGCATGTATTATGAGGTGGACGATTTGAAGTAAGAAAAGGGTTTGAGGTAGTAACTTTGTTCTTTATATACTATGTGAATGTTTATATGCTTTGTATATGTCATCTTCTATAATATGTATGATACAAAGTGCACATTGATGAATGGTGCCTATGGGTACACTAATCTACCCCAATCATGGACTAAGGTATGGGATGTATAGGGGTTTCAACCGTGATTCGCTCTAAACATATTTCTGACTAAACTGAGTTATGTGTTAGTATGATATATGCATTATCTGGTATTTGGCATATTTATTTATCGCATTTTCTATGAATAATAGTATGTTGCTACTGAGATTCCTTGGAATCTCACCCTCTTTCATAATAACAAAATTCCAACAAGAGTTAGCGGATCCAAGGGAAGGGTAACCAATACGAGTAAATAAGGATTCGGAAGTCGAGAAGTTGGCTAGTGGTTATATGTGGCCTCTATTTTGGACATTTTTGTATAAATTGTAAATATTATCAAACCTTGTAGGGATAAATCCTATATATAAACATGTACTCAATATTAGTGAAATGTTACTGTGAATGCTGTGAATGTTTTGAATGTTGCTATGTGATGATTGTCAAGTTTTCAAATGTTATAAATGTGAAGAATATGCTGTTATTGTGAATGTTGTTATGTGATAATTGCTTACATGGTTTTTGAAATTATGTCTTATAAGTGAAATGTTACTATTGAGATTCATATAAATCTCACCCTTTCCAACGACCAATCTACAACCAGGGCAAGCAAATTAAAAGACAAGCAGGTAAACAAGGGCGGTTAGGCCACGCCGATAATAAATTAGGGGTTTTGTTTATTAGTTATCAAACTTTTAAAGAATTTGTATATGTTGTACTTGATGTAAATATAAGTACATTGTAGTAATGGTGGATGGACTAAATGTAGACTTGAGCTTTTGTATGTAACCCTGTTAAGGGAACTAAGAATGGTTGATAATGCCCTATAGACCTTATTAGTCTATGAATGCAACCCGAGAGTTCAACGAGAAATTTTGTTAAGTACTCTGATATTAATGAATGGAACAGAACCGAATAAGCCAAATATATTTAAGAAGTGAAGATGAGACCACATCAAACATGTTCTAAAAAGTTTTTGAAAACCCACTTTATCATGGGGCTGAACCCTATCTTGAAGTTGGGACCTTAAGAAAATTGTAACTTATTCTCTAGTTCCAGTTTAACATTATGACACATTTTTGAACTGTTTTCAAGGCTTTTAGGTAAAGGGGTTACATTTTTGTATCAGAGCATAATTCTTGGCGATATTAGGATATTGCTAGAGTTCTTTGTTTCGGTTGATAATTGCTCACCCTTGACTAGTGACTTCTTGTTAGGGATTATGGATGGTAGGGGCTCTTTTGGTGTAAATGATGAACCTCAAATTGTAAATATGACTAGTTGCAGTAAAATATATAAATATGTTCCTGTTGTTTGTTAGTACAAGCGTTTCACCCAAGTGGGGGGTGAATTGGGTGATACCAGAAATTTCGTTACGTATAAGTAAATTAACTGAATATTTGAAATAGTTGAGAGCAAAGAGAAATATCACCGTCGTGTACACTAGGAGTTATATTGGTTTGGCCATAACCACTTTGACCTGCGTCCAGTCCTCAGAGTGTCTCTGAGAGTTTCACTATATTCTCCAAGATTCAATGGGTTCTTGGCACCTCAGTACACAGCAAGTTCCTTTACCTGGACACTCACTCCCCCTTACACATTGTAATCAAATCCCCAACTCAAGGTTCCACAACCTTAAGTTGTCTCAATAACAAATATTGAGTTTGTAATGAAAAAAATCTCTCACAGAGCAATATATAATCACTGAAGTACAATGAATGAGTATAAGAAAACAAAGTACTAAGAGTGTATTGATCAGTATATGTTCGTGTGTTCTTAGTTCTTGTGTCTTCTTTTCTTTTTTTGAATGCTCCATATATATAGATGATTTGTAGTGACTATTGGAAGCAATTCAAACATGTCCATTAGAGTCGCACAGTAATGGTTGACTATTCTTCGAATTTGAAAACTATCCGTTTGCGTTAGGTAGCGGCAGGTGAACGTTCGGACTTTTATTTGACTTTTTACTTCTGGCATGATCTTTCATTGTTTCTCTGCAAATGTACTTAGAATACTAGTGCAATGAAGAGTTAATCATATAGAAAACAATTTAATAAACATTCAATTAAAAATATAATTTCTGGATTGCCTTACTTGAGTGGCTACTTGAGTGATCATGCTCTTTACTCGAGTAGTCCCTCAGGTAAACCTGTCAAAAATATGGCAGTGGGTAGCTCAACATTTTTCATAAGATATTACTCGGGTAAGACATGGAGTGCAATATATCACAAACCTTGGAAGTACCTAATTACTCAAATGGCTACTCGAGTGGCCATGTCTTTCCTTCACAAGTTACTCGGGTGCTGACTCTGGTAATCTGATTACTTGAGTGGTTACTGAGTGGCCATGTGTTTTCTTCAGAAGTTACTCTAGTGCTCCCTCGATTGGATTTCAAATAAGTGTGCAGATTACTCGATTCTTCCCCCAAGTAATGTCATTCAAATCTTGGCCGAGAGTTTGCTTACCTGATTACTCGAGTAATGGATCAAATAACTCTGCAGATTACTGGAGTGCTCCCTCGAGTAATGCCTTTTTCTCACATGGTTACTCAAGTGGCTACTCGAGTAAATTGTTGCATTTCTTGGCTGAGAGCTACTAGAAGATTTTTGCCTTGGTTACTCAAGTGATGCCTTTGCAAATCATGTACTCGAGTGGCTACTCGAGTAATGGTCTATATAACTTTGCAAATTACTCTAGTGGTCCCTCGAGTAACTTCTTCCAAATTTTAGCGGTACTTCTCTGGATGAAATTCTCTGTGATTACTCGAGTGGCTACTCGAGTAATAGCTTCCCTTACTCCAGTGTTTACTCTAGTAAGTCATCACAAAATTTGTTCATTACTCCAGTGCTTACTTTAAGTTATGCTTTGCCACTTTGTTCAAATTCATTTGTTTGTTATCAAATTCTTTTATATCATTGATCCAATCTGTGTTATCATCAAAACATATGGGATCTAACATTCTCCTCCTTTTTAATGATGACAAAACTTGGTGATTTTGAACAAAGTTTTTGAAATTGAGTTTCCAAACCTATGCTTCTCAAATACTTTTCATATGAAATCTTTTGTTCAATTTAAACTTGAAAAATCTTTGTGAAATAGCTTATTAAATATCTTTTTAAAGTTTTTGTTCTTATTTATTTGTTCACCTTGCATACACAATCAAAAACTCATTAGTCCCACAAAGCAATATAACTTTAATGAAATTTAACAAATGGCATAAAGAAGAATTCATTACACAATCAAGAATTCTTTACATAATAAAAAAATTAAAAGTGCCCAAAAGCCCCGAACACCCAAATCCTAATACATCAACTCAGCCATTCATCACAAAATCACTCAGGCTCTTCTCCCCCTTTTTGTCTTCATCACAAAGGTGGAATCAATCATAAGGAGGAGTAGGTGGCTTGGTTGCTGAGATAGGAGTGATAGGAAATGCAATTGATTCTTATGAACCATCTGAACTTGAAGGATCTGAATATGATGGTTCAGAGTCAGGAAGGTTTATTGGCGGTATCTGAAGATCATCTGGAGGATTCACCAGAGATAATGGGTAAGGAACCAAAGAAGTAATTTCTACTTTCTCTGTAGCAACTGGTGAAGACTCAAGCACCTCCTCAGTATGTGTAGGTGATGTAATGGGAGTAAATATGGGCTTTGGCTGAACAGGCTAAGGTGGATCATCAGTGGTGATGTGGATAGGCTCGGATGTGTCAAGGTTAGGCATAGAGAACAAGACATTGCTGGGTCCACTCTCAAAGGGTCTATGCTCAGTAGGTATAGAGGTATGGGTTCAGGAATACCAGAAGGACCAAGAATAGAGGAGGCAAATGCCATAGCATCAAGTCTGGTAACAATAGATCTCAGAAGCTCACCCTGGGCACGCTGTTCAGCAGCAACTCTTCGTGCCTCTTATCCATCCTCTCCACAAGTTGTCCCATCTTCTCATTCATATGGGTTACCAACTCCGCATTGGTATTCGTAATGTCAATATGAAAACTCTTCAGAATATTCTCCATGAATGTTTTCATTGCGGCATCAAAGAAGGAAGGAGAAGATATGTTGGTTGGAGCTGAAGACTATCTATCATCCATTCGACTAGTTGCTGTGTCAGTCTTCTTCTTTTTCTTGGAACTTGCTTCTAGAGGAGTCTTCAGAGGAATCTCAATATTCAACTTTCCAATTTGATTCCTCCCCTCTGGTGCTATCCTCTCAATCGGCTCCATACTCTCCAAGCACCAAATCTTATTCTTCTTGAGGAACAAGGAAATAAGTTGAGGATAAGGCATTGGAGTATATGGTTTTCCTTTATACCTATACCTCTTGATCTCATTGAAGGTATACTCTCCCAAGTTCTTTTGCTCTTTGAGAATTAATGAGGCGAATTTCCTGAAGTCCTTCTCAATGAAATGAGTAAAGTTATTGGATTTGTTCACCATGGCTCTAGAATAGATATACCATAGGACTCTATGAAAATCACTTATATCACTCGATTGAAATTGAGGGGTCCCACTATCTCACCAGTCTTAGGATAGAGAATATCTGGTTTGAGTCAAGGTTAGGGTAATCATCATAAAGACAGTTCTCTATTCCTAACCAGGTATTGATTTTGGAAGGTGATATTAGAAATCTCTGCCCTCTAACCTTAGAAGTCATTTCTTCTTTTATAGACTTCCTAACATGATCATTTATAGGTTCGAGGTTATAAGAAAATTCTCACAACTTTGGGGCAAAATAGGAGTTTAACAGAGAGCCAAGGCATGTAGGAATCAAGGTAGGGACTCAGATCAAATTTTAATACCTCTTGAAGAACCTTGTAGTCAATGTAATGCATCTTTCACACATTTCTTCTTGCAAAATGACTCAGGTACTTCTGAGATTCCTCAAGCTTGCTTACATTGAATCCCTTTGGAGGAAACATGATTTCTTCATCCCTATCTTCTGTTTGCTTTGAAGATTGCCCTTTCTTTGCTTCCTTAGATTGGAAAGCTTCTTCAAGCATGCCTACCATGACTTTGGTAAGCTTCTTATTAACCTCAGGCTTTTTCAGAGGCTTAGGAGAAAAGGTAGGTGTGTCGGATGAATCAGAAGAAGGTGGAGATGGCTCTTTTGTTGATTTGCCTTTTCTAGGAGGTGAACTCCTCTTGGATTGAGCTCTTGTGGGAATGGACTCCTTAATCACAACCCCTTTTACTTTTGGCTTGGTTTGCGGTTTGGTTTTGGATTTAGGTTTAGGAGAAATCTTTCTTTTCTTAGTAGGAGGAGAGGAATGTGAATCAAAGGGTTTATATGGTTTAGAAGACTCAAAAGGAGTGCTAAGATTAAGAGATTTTGTCCTCACCATTGTGATTTGAGAAAATTGAATATTTCTAGAAAAACAGAGAAAAGCGTCACAAGTTTAGGGCAGACGATTCAGTGCAATCTGAGAGGTTTTTGTAAGCGTAAATCATTGGGTTTTGACAGTTATGGGAAGAGAAAAAGATTTTGAAAAGTTTTTGTGAGAGCACTAGGAGAATCACTCGAGAAGATTTTGTGAGAAATGATCGAGTATCGACTGAAATAACCTAGAGCCCAACATCACTCGAGGGCTTACTCGAGTGATCATCAGCATCACTCGGGTAGCTACTCGAGTGATTATACCAAAAAATTTTAAAATACAGCAAATTTAAGAGCGTACTTGGCATGAATAATATTGTAATTATCCATGTATATTCCCTCGATCATTTGATAACTCTTTAGAACATATTTGAACTAAAACTCAGCTAATTTAAGATCTGTACCTAGATTCACTCAAGGCCTTACTCGAGTATTGTTGAAGTTCACTCGAGGCCTCCCTCAGGTAATCTATCTCTTCACCTTTTGACTATTCATTTCCAACCGTTGTGCCATTTTATTTGAAATTAATGCTTCACTGGCACATTTCCAAGTTCATTACTCGAGTGGCTACTTGAGTAATGCATTCATTACTTTAAAGTGTCACTCCAGTAAAGCTCATTACTTGAAGTTGTCCCTCTAGTAATGTTATCCTCTGTTAACCTCTGCTTTTCATATTCCAAAAAAGAATATTATGATCCTGCAAAACAAATTACTAGAAACTCTGATGCTTAAGTTAGTAATCATCAAAACATCAATTAATAACATCATCTAACATTTTGTAAACACTAAATAACTTACAATTCATTGGGATTTACCATTCCCAATTCTCGTCTAATATATAAAAATTGATCTTTTGCAAGAGGTTTTGTGAAGATATCTGCTAGTTGAAGATGAGTTGAAATGAATATTACTTTGACATCTTTCTTTTCAACATGATCTCTGATGAAGTGATGTATAACATCAATATGCTTGGTTCTCAAATGTTGAACAGGATTCTTTGCCAAGCTTATCATGCTAGTGTTGTTATAGTATATTGGTGTTTCTTTCTAATAAATACCAAGATCCTGGAATTGTTGCTTTAGCTATATTACTTGTGCACAACAACTTGATACTGCAACATATTCAGCTTCCGTTGACGAAAGAGACACTGTAGTTTGTTTCTTGTTAAACCATGATACAAGTGAGCCTCCAAGAAACTGGCCTTGTCCACTTGTACTCTTTTTGTCTGTCTTGTATCCTCTATGATCAGAGTTTGAGTATGCAACTAGATATTCACTTATTCCTTTAGGATACCAGAGACCCAATTTTGCCATGTCAATAAGATATCGGAATATACGTTTGACGGTTTCAGTATGTGACTCTTTTGGTGCTAATTGATATCTTGAAAACATGCCCACACTGAATTGAATATCAGGCCTACTTGCAGTGAGATAGAGTAATGACCCAATCATTCCTCTATATTTTGTGATGTTGTAATCTTTTCCCTTGACATCCGCATCAAGCAATGTGGTTGAGCTCATGGGTGTGTCTGTTCCATTTGCTTCATCCAATCCATACTTCTTCAATAGCTCTTTCAAATATTTCATTTGAGATATGAAAATTCCATTCTTTCTTTGTTTGATTTGCAAACTAAGAAAGAAATTCAATTCTCCCATAATTGACATCTCAAACTCCCCCTGCATTATCTCAAAAAAATTCTTTGCACATAGTTTTGTTAGTAGCACCAAAAACTATATCATCAACATATATTTGCACAATTAATATATCATCACGTTTTCGCTTTGTGAAAAGTGTTGTATTAACTTTTCCTTGTACAAAACCTTAATCAATAAGAAATTTACTGAGCCTTTCATTCCATGCTCTAGGAGCTTGTTTTAAACCGTACAAAGCCTTTTTGAGTTTAAAAACATAGTCAGGTTTGGTTACATCTTCGAAACCTAGAGGTTGATCTACATATACTTCTTCCATGATGTAGCAATTTAAAAATGCACTCTTTACATCCATTTGATAGAGTTTGAATACTTTGATGCATGCAAAGGCTAAGAGTACTCGTATAGCTTCTAATCTAGCCACTGGAGCATACATTTCCTCATAATCAATTCCTTCTTCCTGATTATAGCCTTTAGTCACCAATCTTGCCTTGTTTCTCATAATAAATATGGATTCATCAAGTTTGTTCTTGAATACCCATTTAGTGCCTATGATCAGATGATCCTTAGGTCGGGGTACTAAATCCCAAACTTGATTTCTTTCAAATTGGTTTAGTTCTTCTTGTATTGCTATAACCCAATCATTGTCTGATAAGGCTTTGCCAATATTAGATGGTTCAATCTCAGAAATAAATGCAGAAAAACTAATTTCATTGAAAATTCTATTTCTAGTTTTGACTCCTTCATTCACATCTCCTTTGACTTGATATAGGGGAAGACTCCTATTGTATTTCCAGGCTTTAGGTTGTCCTAGTGACTTATCTTCTTCCTTGGTTTGATCAACTTCTGGAATAAGAGATTTAGAAATAGATTGACCATTTTCTTAATTTAAAACAACTTCCTGCTCATCATTATGGTTTTGTCAGAGGATTAAAATTCATCAAATACAACATGAATTGATTCTTCATCAACACATGTTCTTTTATTGAAAATTCTATATGCTTTATTCGGTTAGAATAGGCTAGGAAAATTCCTTCATCTATTCTAGAATCAAATTTTCCTAAGTTATATTTACCATTATTATAAATGAAGCACTTACAACCGAAGATGAGTAAATAAGCAAGATTCGGCTTCCTTCCTTTGAATAGCTCGTACGGTGTCTTTCCAAGTTTTGTTCTAATGTAGGCTCTATTTGAAATATAGCATGTTGTGCTCATTGCATCGGACCAAAAAACTTGAGACACATTCTTTTCATTCAGCATTGCTCTAGCCATTTCAGTGAGCACTCTATTCTTACGTTCCACGACTCCATTTGTTGTGGTGTCCTTGGAGCAGAAAAATTGTGATCAATGCCATTAGTGTTACAATATTCTTCAAAGGCTTGATTTTCAAATTCTCCACCATGATCTATCCTGATACCCGTAATGGACATACCTTTCTCATTTTATACTTTCTTGGTAGAAACAATGAATTCTGCAAAGGTTTCATCCTTTGATGATAGAAAAATAGTCCATGTAAATCTAGAGAAATCATCACCAATGACCAATGAATATAAGTTACTACCAAGGCTTTTAACTCTTGCTGTACCAACTAAATCCATATGTATCAACTGAAGTGGTCAATTTATTGTAATTTCATTTTTCAATTTGAAAGATGATTTAGTTTGTTTACCCTTTTGACATGCGTTACCAATCAATTCATTTTTAAAATTTACTTTGGATAATCCAAGAACTAAATCCTTTCTGAATAGTTTGCCTAGTTGATGCATGTTGACATGAGCTAGTCTCTTATGCCATAACCAACTTTCATCAGCATTACTTAGAAAACAATTTTTACAGTTATTTCTATTGATATCAAGTGTATTGCAGTTACTTTCCCTTTTTGCTCTGAGCTTTGCCTTGATATTTTTCTTATCAAGTTGTAAGTCTTTCTTGTTTACAATCAAACATTCCTTTAAATAAAATATTATCCAGTTGTCTTTATCTACACTTTAACTTACACTCAACAAATTATGACACAAGCCTTCAATGTAATATACATCTTTGACTTGTATTCCTTTGTCATTTTTGATTTCACCAATTATTGCTAAATTTCCAGATTGATTTCCTCTAAATTTTACCTTTCCACCTTCCTTAGGTTGCAAAGTGGTAAAACTTTAGAAATCACCGGTCATATGTCTAAAGCATCCACTGTCTATGTACCACTTGTTGTTTTTGGATGCTTTAAGACATATCTGCAATCAAATACGATTAAGTCTTAAGTACCCATATCTTTTTGGGTCCTTTTGGGTTAGTACAAAAAAATTTTGGAACATATGAACCTTTAGGTACCCATTTGTAGGTTCCTATATTTCCTTTCTTCTTATGAATGCATGATGAAGTATAATGACCTTTTCTATTTCAATAATTATACTGTGTAAAAGGATTTGATGTATGCATAAAATGCTAAAAATAATTCAAGTATGATTTACCTCCAGCTTTCTTTCTTCCTTTCCTTCTGTCTGATTTTGGATCATATCCAATCCCAGATCGAACATTCACAAATCATTGAGCTTTTAAAATTACATTTAGCATTTCACTTCCTTTACTGAATTTTTCAAGAGATTTAGTAAGATCAGTGTTTTTCTTTTTCAAAGAAGTACAGTTTTCACAATCCTTTTCAAAATTCTCTTTAAGTTCTACTTCAATAACTTTGTTTTTCTTTTTGAAAACAACTAGTTCTTTAACTACTTTGATGAATTCAGAATGTAGAGCATTATATTCAGAAAGTAATACATCATATGTAGGATCAGAATTAGTTACCTCTTCTTCTGTTTTCTCTTGAGCAACTAGACAGATATTGGCTACTTCCTCTTCATCGCTTTCTTTGTCAAAAGAACTATCTCCCCAAATGACAGATACAAAGGCTTTCTTCTTGTTGTAGAATTTGCCTTTCCTCTTCTCTTTATTTTTCTGAATCAGTTCTTGACATTTTGATTTCAAATGTCCTGGCTTTCCACGTTCATAGCAAATGATGTATTCTTTATTACTTGTTCCTCCTTTCTAAAAGTTTTTGAATCCTTGGCCTTTCTTGTAAAAATTTTTGAATCATTTTATGATTAGGCCCATTTCGTCATCGTCAAGCTCTTCATCTTCATCTTCTCCTTCTTTTTTTGCTTTAAGTGCTAGACCTCTTTTCTTCTTATCACCAATATCATCTAGTTCTCATTTGAACTTTAAATTACTCTTATATTCAAAAAGACTTCCGAATGGAGAAGCAACCGATCACATTGATTCACCTTTTACTTCCTCAATTGCAATGACTTTTGCCTCCCAGTCTTTAGAAAAAATATTTAAAATCTTTCGTACTTGGGTATGTTGATCATAGACTTTTCCAAGTGTTACAAGTTAATTAACAAGGTGAGTATATCTAAGTTCAAATTTAGCTATCGACTCACCTGATTTCATTTGAAGTAAATCAAACTCAGTAACCAGAGTATTGATTCGATTTTCTTTTATTCCCGAAGTTCCTTTGTGAGCTATTTCCAAGGCTTCCCATATTCTTTTAGATGTTAGGAGTGTGCAGATTCTAAAGTACTCATTTTGACTCAAAGCATTTTGAATCATCAGAATTGCCTTGCTGTTGAGTGTGATGAGTTTCTTGTCATTCTCATCATATTCTGCTGGTATTTTGGGAACTCTCTGTGAATCTACAATCTTTTCAGGTTTGTAGTTTCCACTCTCAATCATATCCCATAGCCCATATTTAGTAGCCATTACGAATACTCTGAACTTTGGTTTCCAGAATGAGAAGTGTTCGCCATTGAAACCCGGAGGTCTTGTGATAGAAGCTCTGTCGACAAGAAAGCCTTCACCCATGCTTGCCATTAGATCCTTCTTAGGCTGTTAAACCTTAACAAGAAGACCTACGCTCTGATACCAAATGTTTGTACAAGTGTTTCACCAAGAGGGGGTGAATGGGTGATACCAGAAATTTCATTGCATATAAGTAAATTAACTGATTATTTAAAACAGTTGAGAGCAAAGAGAAATATCACTGAAGTGTAAATCAGGAGTTATACTGGTTTGGCCACAACCACTTTGACCTATGTCCAGTCCTCAGAGCATCTCTAAGAGTTTCACTATATTCTCCAGGATTCAGTGGGTTCTTGGCACCTCAGTACACAACAAATTCCTTCACCTGGACACTCACTCCCCCTTACACATTGTAATCCAATCCCCAACTCAAGGTTCCACAACCTTAAGTTGTCTTAATAACAAATTTTGAGTTTGTAATGAAAAAAATCTCTCACAGAGCAAATATATAATCACTGAAGTACAATGAATGAGTATAAGGAAACAAATCACTAAGAATGTGTTAATCAGTATATGTTTGTGTGTTCTCAGTTCTTATGTCTTCTTTTCTTTTCTTTGAATGCTCGATATATATAGATGATTTGTAGTGTCTGTTAGAAGCAATTCAAACATGTCCATTAGAGTCGCACAGCAACAGTTGACTATTCTTCAAATTTGAAAACTATCCATTTGCGGTAGGTAGCGGTAAGTGAACGTTCAGACTTTTATTTGACTTTTTACTTCTGGCATGATCTTTCATTGTTTCTCTGTAAATATACTTAGAATACTAGTACAATGAAGAGTTAATCATATAGAAAACAATTTAATAAACATTAGATTAAAAACATAATTTCTGGACTGCCTTACTTGAGTGGCTACTCTAGTGATCATGCTCTTTACTTGAGTAGTCCCTCGAGTAAACCTGTCAAAAATATGGCAGTGGGTAGCTCAACATTTTTCATAAGATATTACTCGGATAAGACATGGAGTGCAATATATCACAAACCTTGGAAATACCTAATTACTCGAATGGCTGCTCTAGTGGCCATGTCTTTCCTTCACAAGTTACTCGGGTGCTGACTCTGGTAATCTGATTACTCGAGTGGCCATGTGTTTTCTTCAGAAGTTACACGAGTGCTCCCTTGAGTGATTGCAGCATGAGATGAAGAAAGGTTAGTCTCTTGACAGTTTATAGAATTCAATAGAGCTGTAGAAGAATGTAGAATTATAGAAAACAACCTGAAGAATTTGTATTCTATTAAGAATGTCATTAGCCACAGTGAACCTAGTAAGGGAAACTCTTCCTAGAAACAGAAAGGTCACGATTCCTCATCTAAGGGCAACAGTAAGAAACTATATCGGCCTGAGGATCATGGGACCTAAAGACCCCCAATGCCATAACTATGCCCTCGATGCGACAAGATACATATGGGCAGGACATATGTGGGACAAATAATTTGCTATAACTGCTAGCAAATGGGACATATCTCCAGTAACTGTAAGTAGTGGCTAGCTGAGGCAAGAACTAGGAATTAGGGCAAGGTGTTTACTATGATGCTTGAAGAGGCACGAAAGTCCCTTGACTTGATTCAAGGTAAAATCCTTCTAAATGGTAGTTCATTGTAAGTTTTATTTGATTCGAGTGCTAGTCATTCCTTCATTGCTTATGATTTTGTGAAGCATCTAGGATCACATGTTCATAAACTACTATTTGACTTGGTTGTGTCAATGTCGATAGGTGTCAAAACCGAGACTGCTGATGCTTGCTTGAATTGTGTGATCAAAGTTGAGGGGAACGAGTCTACGGTTGATTTGATTTGTTTGTCACTCCATCAACTGGACGTTATATTGGGTTTTGATTGGTTGATGGCAAATATTATGTTGCTGGATTATGGAAATAAGAGGATAGTCTATCTATTCCATAAAAAGATGGTAACATAAATGCTAGCCTGAGTTTCCTCTTAATGGCTGGAGTCAAAAAATGCTTAAAGAAAGGGTGTCAGGGGTATCTAGTATTCTTTTCTATTCAGGCAGAGACAGAAGTAGCTCTAGAGAATATACCCGTTGTCAAGGAATTTCCTGAGGTGTTTCCAAACGATCTCAGGGGATTGCCTCCATAAAGGGAAGTGGAATTTACTATTGAGATTACGCCTGGAGCTAGATCTATATCAAAAGCCCTATATAGAATGGCTCCAAACGAGATGGTGGAGTTGAAAGAGTAAATTGAAGAGTTACTTGAGAAAGGGTTTGTTCAACCCAGTGTTTCTCTGTGGGGAGTTCTAGTATTGTATGTTAAGAAGAAAGACGAAAGCCTGAGGCTATGTATAGATTATATAGAGCTGAACAAGGTAACCATCAAGAACAAGTATCCACTTCCAAGAATTAATGACCTTTTAGGTCAATTGTCTGGTTCTTGTGTATTTTCAAAAATAGATCTAAGGTCGGGTTATCATTAGCTGCGAGTGAAAGTATAAGACGTACCGAAGACTACTTTCAAGACTAGATATAGGCACTATGAATTCCTAGTAATGCCTTTCAGACTAACTAATGTACCTACAATATTCATGGACTACATGAATTGTATTTTTCATCAGTATCTAGATCAATATGTAGTGGTTTTTATCGATGATATGCTAATATACTCTAAGAGTAAAAAAGAACATGAGCATTATTTGAGAACAGTGTTAGGAATATTGTGAGGAAAGTAACTTTATGCCAAACTGAGCAAGTGTGAGTTTTGGCTTTCAAAAGTGAAATTTCTAGGCCATGTCATCTCACAAGAAGGGGTCTCAATAGATCCTAGTAAAGTGGAAGTAGTACTAGACTAAAAGAGGATAGAAACTATGCGGAGATACACAATTTTCTGGGTCTTGCTGGTTATTATCGAAGGTTCATTTAGAATTTCTCTCATATTGCCTTGCCAATGATCAAGCTCACTCGACAGGATCAACCTTTTAAGTGGGATGACCAATACGTGAAGAGTTTCACTAAGCTGAAGGAGAGGTTGAAGACGGCACCAGTGTTGATTGTAATACCCCGAATTTTGAGACTTGAGCTTAAAGATTAAGCCTGAGATTAGTGAACTTCTATGCCCTGGTTTTGTAACACCCTGCCTTTAATCATGTAATTATAATTCGATATTAAATAATTAAAGTAGATTAGAGACCTTCGGATAACTTAAACTCGTTTCAATCTCCTACTTTGTAGTAGGGTTTTCACAAAATCATCCAAAATCTCTTTCTTGTTCCTGGTCTCCATTTCAAAATTCGAATATAATCACCTGTGCAGTTTATCTACATTCACGTATGACAGAGTGTAAAACCAATTCCCCGGCAACTCCCGGGTTCTATACATATATAACCTGAGGTTTAAGTATCCACTAGGGGATTACATCCAAAATCGAATATATTATTCATATTTCAGATTATACAGTAATCCCGAATTCAAAAGAAATAACCAACATTTCCAAAATCAACTATACCCCTAAGGGTCCTAAGTGCTCCGGGTCGGCCTCTTCTCCTTTGAGCCACATGCCCTGTCTGAAAGGTTAGTCATAGGAAAGAATGAGATTCGAGAGAATCTCAGTAGTAACAAACCACTCATACAATGTATAAATACCAAGCATGTATATAAATCACAACCAGCAACAACAGCAACATCAATCTCAAAGATACATGGTTTTCACCACAAACGACAGCACTCACGGCTGTATACATAATACGACAGCTCTCGCTGTAATCTTCATCACGACAGCTTACGCTGTAATCACAATAACGACAGCTTGCGCTGTAAACGACAGCTATCACCAGCTGTAACCACAGCAGCATCAAAGAAATCATCACAGAACCATGATAACACACACATACAAAGCATTACACAAAGTATAAGAGAGAGAGAGAGTCACTACCTTGTCCTTTCCTGACGTCCTTCAGCGTAGTTGGCTCACGAGGGCGGCAAATATCAAAGCCTATAAACAAAATCAAGAATGGTGGATTAATTTCCTACCCCTAATTCCTACTTTCAAACACTTAGAATAGGTTCCATGTGAGTCTATAATGAAAATTTACAAAAATACCCCCGGGGACCCGGCCTGGGCCCGCCATACCTGGTCCGGTTGCACTTTTCCCGAAATTCTAATCTGGGCTATCCTAACATATTTCCGCCCAAGGAATCCATTTCCGTACTCAGAATTATCAAATTCAATGTCAAATTACGAAATTGCCCTTGGCAGCCCTACTTTTAGGGTTTTAGGGGTGTTTCCGTAATTATGCTTTCTCGGCCTTTTTTGAAAAAGTGCCCAACTGTAACCCCACCTAATTTTCACCCCTGAACTCAATGGAATGATCAAATCATTGAAAATCCAACTCTAAGACCCATTTCTAGAGCTGGCCGAAATTTATGAGTTCTCCAGGGAAAATCGGGGTTTTATGATTTTGGCTCCGTAAACGCGTTCCTTTCTACTCCTAACCACTTTATTAACCATTACATTAGGTTAAAACTAACATTAAAACCCAATTTGAGCAGCATAACCCCTAGGCCATATCATTTCCAAACTTTAAAACCAATGGCAATCCGGTGAAATTTCACTTATTAAATTGCCTACAGCAACCAGAATAAGCAATATACGAAAGTTTGGAAGTTACCTCAAGCTCCCACAAGCTTTTCCCAAATATTGCTGAAAACCCTAAGTGCTCAACAACAGATTTTGAGCTTCCAAACCTTAAAGAACAAAGAGGAGTAGCTTAGGATCGGAGTTACACGCGTTAGAAGCTAAATCGTCGGAGAAATCGGCTTACCTTGTGATTTTTCTTCTCCTTTCTCTCTCTACAAACCTCAACGTTCTCACTCCTCATTCAGCTGCTGTGTGCGACAGAAATGAGCTGAGGAAGATGATAACATATTTAATTCCATGCTGATGTCATCTTTTATTGAGATGATGTCATAATTCCCATTTTCGGATTTTCTGGCAGATTTTCTGCCCAAACTTTGAAAAATCATAACTAATTCTAGAAAACTCAAAATGAAGTGATTCTAAAGCCAAATGAAAGATATTTAAGTCCTCTTCATAGGAAAAATATTTTCCATTACTAAAAATCACCACACAATTCCAGAATTACATAAAACTCATCACTGCCCCAAAACAGAGTTCAGTTTCCATCCCAAACTTTGGACAGTTATATCTCCTAGTTCACAAAACGAAATGGAACAAATTATTTGTCCATTTTGAAGCTTGAGATGTGAACTATAAGACTGGAAAATTTCATAATTTTTAGATACCATTTGGTCATTAAAGACGTTCACACAAACGGACTGCCCAGAATAGAATTTCACTGGACAGAATTTTAGATTTTGCATCTTTGCTTCCATTGGTTCCATTTTCATACCAAACATCATTCCCACATAAATTTTCACAAGGAATCCATTGGAATCATTAAAATATCCAAATTCCCATCACACATTCTTCAAAAGTGTTTATTCAACAATAATTACATCCACTTTTGAAGTCATTAGCCCTTAATCACTTTTTGGGATATTACAGGTTTAGCAGGATTCCAAATTGGATTAAGAAATATGAAAATGAGGTTGGTGGTGATTCAGTTAGAATTACCATATCAGGGGCAAAACGATGAAGTTACCGACCAAGTAATCGGTTGCCGAAGAGGAAACTTATTGGTAACTTTAAGATCAATGGCTAGGATTGTATTAAGCAATAGATCAAGGGGCGGAATCCCATGTGCAAGTGTGTATGTGAGGTCATAGGAGGTGTGACAAGATTGTGCCAAGTGGCACTTTGTGAGCCATGGGATTTGGGTCAAATGTTCAACTCTTTTTCCTCTCTCCTCTCTTCCTTCTTGGTCGGCCAAATGGCCCAAAAAACCTGATCTCTTCTTCTTCATCATTATCTCTCAATTCTCTCTCTTGTTCCTCCATTTTTGGTGAGCTCAAGGTGGAGAGAGAAAAAGAAAAGGTAAGGTTTGGCTATGTAAATGTCCTCTAATGCTCAAATACCTTTCTTTAAAGTTGTTCATAGTAATGAGAGCTTCATTGCTATGGTTTTAGATTTGGTAAAGAAGGTGGTTTGAGATATTGAGGAATTTGGAAAGATGTAGAATTAAGGAATAGCTTTGAGAAAGAGGAAGAGGTGAGTGATATCTTCCTTTTTATCTATTATTTGTGATTTTTGGTTGAGTTTTGTGATTTTTGGTTTTTGCCCTAATTTGGTATAATTGTGGAATGATGGTGTATTGTGATTAAAATGGTGTCATAGTGTGTTTTGATACCATTAGGATTAATTTGGAACTTTAGAAGTAAAGTTAGAGAAATTTGGGTAATATGTGTGATAAGAGTGACCATAGGGGAAAATGTTATTGTGATAGGATTTTGGTTGTTTTGAGGTTTCCAATGGGTTCCTTGTGTGAAATTATGTGGGTATAGCCTTATGTAAGAATTTTAGGACCATTGGAGACATATTGGTTAAGTTAGAGAAAATGCTGATATCAGCTGCGCTTTTGGTCTCTGATGCACAACACTCAAGTGAGGGAAGATCATGCTCGAGTACTGTTGTGTATTTTCCCTTTCTGCGTTGAGTTTTGCCTAGGTTTCTATGAAGAGAGCTCGAGTATACTTCGTTGTCTATGAGTGATGTTGGTGCTTGCTCGAGTGAGCAAGGGATTGCTCGAGTGATAGTGTGAGAGCTTGGTTAGGGCTGCTCTCAGGTTGTCACTTGCTGGCCATCTGTCAAGAGTGTGCTCTGACACTCGCAAGCACAATCATCTCACCCGAGCATTGGGGGGTATGCTCGAGTGAGCTTGTCCCTCTGATGTTGTCTGTGCTCTCGGGTTGTTACTTCTTGTATTACACTTTCGAGGACTCGAGTAGATTTAGAGTCATCACCCGAGTGCAAAGCCTTATGCTCGAGTGATGTGAGCACTTTCTGGTTAAGGTAGTTGCTCACTGTCAAACACTCGCAAGTGAGAGTCATTCTCACTCGGGCACGAGTCGTCCCTTACTCGAGTGTGCCATCCTTCACTTGAGTGATGAAGCCAAAAATGGGTTTGTGAGATTTCAAAAGAGAACTTTGGTTAAATGTCTCCCAACCCTTTAGGCATGTGTCTTGGCTTTGTGTAGCCACCTAAAGGTTGTGTATGATAACTAACTTAAGTGTTTAAAGGATAAGGATTTGGAAAAAGGGATTAACCCCATGCCCTTATTTTGGTTATAGGGTTTGGTGTCTACCCTGATCGTGAGCAGCTGGAGCTAGAGCTTACGTGGAAAGAGTGTAGGGAACATATCTCTCCTGCATGTATTTGATATTTGTTTTAGTATGTGTTGGTGCATGTCTTTGCTTTGCATGATTATATGTAATTTGAAGCTATGTTTGAATCTATGCTATGGCCATATGTATATTGTTCGAAGCATTGAGCTTACAAATGTGCCATCGTGTATGAGCATGAGTTGTATGATGCAAGCATGTCATGCATTAGACATTTATCATACATGCATATTGATATTGTTATCCTACTGAGATTCTCTAGAATCTCACCCTCCCCTATCAACATTTTAGACAGGGAAGGAAGATTGAGGATGGAGTAAGCATCCAAGGACAAGAGGACTCATTTCTGGGTGAGAGCTTAGTAGTTGGTTATCAATACGTAATTGGGAATATGTATTTGTATATTCGTATTAGTATTTGAGTATGTATTCAAGTGGGTTGTCTAATCCTTAATTGAGGAGTGGTATGGCTATTGTGCCCTATGATTATTGAGCGAAGGTATGAACCCGGGATTGCCGAGAATTTATATTGCGTACTCTAAAATTGTATAAATGTGATTTATCTTCGAGTAGTAATTGTATTCGGAGTGTGAATATGAGACCAGGTTTAAATAATTTTGAAATGTAATTATGAAAATCCCATATGGTGGATAGATTTGTAAATGTTTATTTGTTTGTTATTGGTCTCTATTTCACTTAAACTCCATAATATGGATATAATTAAGTTAAAGGTGTTACATTGATTATACCCGATCCCAATTTGACATATATGTTTACAGTGATGCTAGTAAGCAGGGATTGGGATGTGTCCTTATGAGCAAAGTATAGTGGTAGCCTACACCTCCCGATAGCTAAAGTCTCATGAAATGAACTATCCCACTCATGATCTAGAGCTTATGGAAATAGTGTTTGCATTAAAGATATGGCGGCACTACCTGTATGGTGTGACAGTGGAATTTTATAATGACCACAAGAGTCTCAAGTACTTGTATGATCAAAAAGAATTGAATATAAGATAGTGTGGTGGATGGAGTTGCTGAAAGACTACAACCTGGAGATCAAATATCATCCAAGTAAAGCTAATGTCCTCACTAATGTGCTTAGTCAGAAGGCGGTGCAAGTGGTAGCAATGATGACACAAGAAGGGAGATTAATTGAAGATTTTAGAGATTTAAATTTGTTGAACCAACTTTTGTGTACCAACTATAGTGTTATCCAAAGGGAAAGTTATTTGAAGGCTGAGATTAAAGGGCCTCAAAGGCATGATAAACGAGTACAGTTCATTCGAACCATTATTGAATAGGGAAGGACTCGAGACTATAATCTGTCGCCTAGTAGACTAGTTCGATACAAGAAGAGGATCTATTCCACATAAGGCTGACCTGAGACAGAAAATCCTAGATGAGGCATATAAGAGTCAAGATATTCTTTACTCAGGAATGACCAAGATGTACCACAGTTTGAAGTCTATGTACTGGTGGCCGGGATTGAAAAGTGATGTGACCAAATATGTGGCACGGTATCTTACCTATCAAAAGGTAAAGATTGAACATCAAAGGTTGCCAGGACTACTTCAGAGCCCTGAGATTCCAGAGTAAAAGTGGGAAAGCTGACCATGGATCTGGTGGTAGGATTACCTAGGGTTAGAAACTATGATACGATCTGGGTGATTGTTGATAGTTTATAAAGTTGGCACATTTTATACCGATCAATGCCAGCTACTCTCCTGATAAACTAGCAGAGATTTATATCAAAGAGATAGTAAGACCCATGAAGCATCGAAAAGCATTATTTTCTACAGAGATCCTTGTTTTACTTTGAGGTTCTGGAGGGCTCTACATGAAGCTCTGGCTAAAAGTTAAGGTTTAATACGACCTATTATCCATAAACAGATAGACATTCAGAAAGAACCATCCAGACGCTGGAAGATATGTTAAGATTGTGTGTCCTGGACTTTAAAGGGAATTGGGATCACTTCCTTTCACTTGCTGAGTTTACGTCAACAATAGATATCATGCGGGCATTCATATGGCTCCGTATAAAGTGCTATATGGGAGGAAGCACCAATCACCTTTGTACTGGACAGAGTTGTCTGAAAGAAGGCTGTATAGGCCAGATCTGGTTGATCAAACCACATAGTAGAACAATATTATAAGAAAGAGGCCCCTAACAGTACAAAGTTGACAGAAAAGCTATACTGATAAAAGAATAAGACCTTTAGAATTTGAAGTCAGAGATTACATGTTCTTAAGGGTGTCTCTGGTCACGGGAATTGGTAGAGTGGCCAATAGAAATAAGATGAGCCCACAGTACATTGGTCTATTTAAGATTCTTGCAAGAATCAGACTAGTAGCATATAGAATAGCCCTGGCCCCCAAACTTAAGTAAACTCCATGATGTGTTTCATGTCTCGTAATTGAAGAAGTACCAACCAGACCCTATGCATATTATCGAGTATGAAGATGTCGACATGCAAGATGATTGCACTTATGCAGTGGAGATGGACTGACTCATTAAACAACAAGAAAGATGGCACATACACTGAAGTATACCATTTGTGAAGGTGGTTTGAGGGTTATCACCTAGAAAGGCAACCTGGAAAGTGGAAGATGACTTGCAAAAGTGCTACCCAGAATTTATGTTTTAGAATATGTACAAATTTCTAGGACGAAATTTATTGTACAAGGGGAGAATTGTAATATCCCAAAATGTATTCCAAGGCTAAAGAGGCAATTGCCACTTGATCTTGAGGTTAAAGATGGAATACAAATTGAAGGGCTAGGATTTGCTCTTCAAAAGCAAGAAGCAATTATGGGAATAAAAAGAAAATCATCTCACTCCATTAAGATCACAAAAACGTCTAAAAACTTATACCATAAGAAAAGAGGATTAGCCAACATATTTTACAAGAAGACTTGGTCAAAAATTGTGGCTAAGACATAAAGGAAGTAATACAAGACTTTTTTAGCCAACATTTCCTCTCCATTTGGGCAGCCACTTTTGGTCAAAAAGATGGAGAAAGGAAAGGAAAAAAAGCTGAACTCAAGTCACTTAACCATGCTAGTTAATTCACCATAAGTGTTTGACTAAATGAATTAATTTTCACCACAACTTTTCTCTACTCCTTGACTATATTTTTGGCTTGTTATTAAGGGATAGGGAAGCCAAAAATATGATAATTCATCACTCATGTTCTCTCTTTTCAAGTCGGTTTTGGGAGCTGCCATATGAAGAAAGAAGAAGCAAGGTTATAGGTGAGATCCTTTCTTATGATTTTCACCTTCTTAACCTCATCTATGGCCAAAATTCTCTTCATAAATATTGTTCTTCTTGATGAGAGCTTCATTTCTATGGTTTTAGAATTTTAAGAGGAGGTGTTTTGAGACATCATCCAAGAACAAAAGCTATAGAATCAAAGAAAGAACCTAAGGAGGAGCAAGAGGTGAGTATTAGCTTCAATTTGAGCTATTGGTTGTGTTGATTGAATGAGCATTTTGGCATGTGTAAATCTGCCCTAATTTTGGCCAAACAAGGGTTGGGATAATTCATGGTGTTTTGGTTATGTTGTTGGTGTTTTATGATGATTAGAAACCATATGACACAAGTTTGATGTTAAAATTGGAAGTTGGTAATTGTTGGAATTTATTTTGAATTTTTTTGCCAAAACAGGATATGGGGAATATGTGGAGATTTTTTCATTTTGATACTACCATTGTGTTCTACATGAAAAATTATGTGGGAATAGCCCTAGGTTGTGAATTTTAGGTCATTGAAACTTAAAATGTAAAATTGGATTTTCTACCCGAACAGGATTCCAAACAGGTACCCTGATAGTGTGGTGTTTTAGGATAAAAAAATGATGCTAAAATGAGGTTGAAATGTTCCAAAATAAAAGTACACATATCAAGCTTTAATTTGATAGGTCATTTGCATCATTTCAATTTGTACACTGGGAGTTATGAATATTTGAAGTTAGGTCATGAAAACTAGGTAGAATTCTAGCAATGTACAATAAATGACAATTTTGGCAATGTTGTGCATCCAACTGGCTGTGGATGATATTTTTCCTCAAAAATAGAATAAATAAGGGTCACTTAGCCTTTGGAATTACTGAAATTCACTTTTTGTATATAAAGATATGATTTTTCAAATTTGATGAAAAATTCCGAGAGATTTGGTCACTAATGCGAAAATTGAAGATGTAGTGGTATAAAGTAATATTGTTGAACTCTTAGGTTAGAAATTGCTCTTTTAGGTTAATTGACCACTTTAACTCCTTAGTTGACTTAATTAAATATCCCAAATGATAACCAACTTGAGTGTTTGAATTAAAGAATAATTGAATTAAAGTAATAACTTGTCATCCTTAATTCTAATTCACTACTGTAGAAGATACTTTTAACAACCCTTTTTACACCCTTTAGACGACTTTTTTCAGGAGGACGTTTATGTGAGTGTCGGTGAAAATTAAAGAAAAGATTACTACTGTTAAACAATTGTAGTAACAGAGTTACAACGACTGTTTTGATAAAGTAGTCATTTTATCTCAGAGATACAATGATTGTTTTATCAAAATAGTCATTGTATCTCAGATATAAAACAATTACAACGACTATTTTTATTAAAACAATCCTTGTAACTCTATGCTTTTTTAAAAAAAAAATTATATTTTACTCCTTACAACCACCAATGCCATTGGAAAAGTACTAACCGAGACAATTACATTTTGAATCTTCAAAGTTCTATCATGACATATAGCACATATATCATCATAACATCATTTTAATGTTCAAACTTCAAATTTCAATGTAAATCATGACAATCATATGGCCAAAGAAATGACATGCTTCCATGAAATCCCTATGCTTTGTCATCATTTTCTAAAGTGTTCTCTATAAGCCACAATGCCTTAACAAATTCAAAGTACTCATAAATAAGAAACTAGGAAAAGTATTCGAATATGCAAACTTATATAGCACTGTATAAAATCACTGCACTATGTAAAAAAAACCTCTACACATCATCACCCCTCTATGTGTTGTAGAAGATGTTCTGACAAAATGTCTTGGATCAAATTAATGTCTTTGATTGTGTAGGGGTCCTGATTACCAAAAATCTGTGCGTAAAATGGAAAATATGTTAACATAAATCAATAAATTGAATGAAATAATTAACAATTCAATTAAAAGAAAAGAAATGAAATTCGGTTAAGAATCAAGAAAGGATCACCTGTTCAAAATTAGTAGTAAGGCCACTGAAAATGTTGTTATACATATATAGTATAACATAGAAGTTGCACTCAGTTTTCCCTACTTGCCGAGGGCACTATACATCAAAAGCAAATGATAAAAAAGAATAAAAGCAATAGTCAATCAAAGAACTTGAATGTTAGCAACTTACCTTTGGTTGGAACCACTTTATTGGACCACTTTTACTGTCACGCTTCCCACCCATGATATAATATGTCTTCAGTGCACTGTAATAATTAAAATGATAAACAGAAGACATTAAAACAATTGAGTAAAATCAAAAATCAATTATTGACAAACAAATTAACTTATGTGTTAAAAATGGTTTTGAAATCTCCTTCTAGCTTAAGACCCAATAGTCAAACCAAAAGATGACGTTGATCAAGGGACAAGAAATACAAAGACTCCAATGATAACTATAATCACATATATAGATTAAAATGAGGTTAGATAACATGATACTTCTTAGCAAAGTGAATGTGTATAAATATATGAAATTAAGTTACTTGCCCTTCAACAATTAGTGGTAGATAACAAAGCAGCTAAGTCTGGCCTATTGTATAGTCTACATAGCTCATATGATCTTCCAACCTCTAGTTATTACTCCTTGACAGATTGTCAGGACATAAGAAGGCATATGTAGTGTTGAGCTCTTATTCGACACACAATTTGTGGAAGCAGCTACCACTAAAATGAAATGAGAAATGACTCAGTCAATGTAGAAACCTTAAACTCTTAAATATCAATGCATTAATTAAAGTTAAAAATTATAAATAAACTCACATGATTACAAATGTGACCCATTGTATGTCTATCTCTTGCAAAGATAGGAACTCTCTAATATCTTTGTTATCAACTCCAAAATTATACGAGATATCTATACCCACAATCTCACAAGGCATCTGCAAGTCGACCTTGTTAATTTGTTTATGAATATTTTGCAGTTGTGCCAATAAGGGAAATTTTGTCGCGTCTTCTTCATCCTAGTAACACACAAAATAAAGATTATAAGTAGGATGTCAAGGATCAAGTAACAGTAAGGTGTTTCTTACCATTGGAGGGGCTAGCACACTCTAAACAAGATGTTGAGGTCACAAGATGAAAGATCATGTTGCCCACCTAGTCTGGCAACCTTTATTTTATGACGACTGCCTATATAAAATTAGAATAGCAACAAATCATAATTGATGGTTTTATCAATAAGGACCCCATGTCACGAAATTATTAAGTTGTAATTTATGCAATGTGAATTGGATCAGTAATCAAAAGTGTTCAATAATATTATTGACAAATTATATGTAACAAATTAAAACTTTTTTTGTGTGAGGACACTAGTTTTGTCCCCTACCGTCAAGGAAAAGGCCATATGATTAGACTTCTTTAGCCTCATTGCCCTATTCCCTTTCTTCATCTTATTCCTCATTTTGTCTTAGAATAATTTGACAAACCAAGCAATTAACCTAAGCACAAATGCACGTTGTGTGCAGCAGAAACAAAAGGAAATTAAAATAAATGCAATGTGACAAACCTGAACCAAAGAGGTAAGAGAGGGGAGCTGCAGAACCAAGATGAACACAGGATTGAGAAGAGTACATGAAGCACAACACATCATTATCACAAGGAGAGAGAGAAGGACAAGACATATGTGGAAATAGTTCTTAGAAATTAGGCATAAGGATATGGAGAAGTGAGTATGTAGGATAAGGCTAAGCATAAGAGTATAATTCAAAATGGAGTTTATTCAATTGAAAAATGCAATCTAAGAAACTACTTTTGACTACTGATAAGTCCCGCCCCCACACTTGTTCAATAGCATATATCATCAAAGGAAAACAAGCAATTAACCTAACCACAAATGCACCTTGTGTGCAACAAAAAGAAACAGAAATTAAAATAAATGCAATGTGGAACCTAAACTGAAGAGGTAAGAGAGGGGAGCTGCAGAACCAAAAAGAACAGAGGACAGAGAAGAGGCAGCTGCAGAAAAGGGAAAAAAACACACCTAAACCGAAAAGGGAAAACAGGGCAGCTATAGAACCCACACTAATGGAGGATGGCAACGACTGTGGCAGCGTGAGAAGGGGAGGGAGAAGGATGCATTAGAGAGACATAACAGCTAGCCACCACTTGTGACTTGCGAGGAACAAGCTGTGAGGAAAAGTGACGAAGGGTAATATGAGATTGGGTGGGAAAAGGAGATGCCAATTGAAGAGGAAAAGGGGAAATTGGAAAATGAGGAACAAGGGGCGATTTTATTCTGAGTTACAATGTCCGTTCTCTAAAAATGGTCGTTGTAGAGCTGAGTTACAATGATAGTTTTAGAGAACGGTCGTTGTATGTTAGATACAATAACCGTTATTGGAAACGGTTGTTATAACTTTGCTTACAACGTCCGTTTCCAATTAACAATTATTGAAACAGGCCTTTAACAACCATTTTTATGAAGTGCCTTTTTACGTCTGGTTTCTGAAAATGGTCATTGTTTGGTGTCGTGGAATCATGTTTTTGTAGTATAGGATTTGATATCTGCCCTGAGCGTAAGAAATCTGTGCAAGAATAAGACCGGAAAGACCAAAGTAGTAACTCTTTCTCTTATATAATGTATAATGCTTTGTATGTATGTGCATATTATCAATTGTTGCGAATGTCAAGAATTGTTACAAATGTCAAGAAGTGTTACGAATGTTACAAATGTTATAAAAGTCAAGAATGTGCTGCTACTGTGAATAATGTTATGTGATGATTGCTTACATGCTTTGTGAAATTGTATGCAATATAAGTGAAATGTTACTACTGAGATTCATATGAATCTCACTTTTTTCAATGACCAATCTATAGCCAGGGCAAGCAGATTAAAAGACAAGAAGGTAAACAAGGGCAGCTAGGACACACCGATAGAAAATAAGGAGTTTTGTTTGTTGGTTATCAAACTTTTGAAGAATTTGTACATGTTGTATTTGATGTAAATATAACACTGTAGTAAAGGTGAACGGACCAAACATAGACTTGTGTTTTTGTATGTAACCTCGTTAAGGGAACTAAGAACGGGTGATCATGCCCTATAGACCCTATTCGTCGATGAATGCAACCTGAGAGTTCGTCAAAAAATTTTATAAAGTACTCTGATATTAATGAATGGAACGGAACCGAATAAACGAAACAAATTTAAAAAGTGGGGATGAGACCATATCAAACATATTTTTAAAAGTTTTTGAAAACCCACTTTATCATGGGACTGAACCCTGTCTTGAAGTTGGGACCTTAAGCGAGCTGTAACTTATTCTCTAGTCTCTAGTTTAACTTTATAACTTTCAAACTGTTTTCAAGGCTTTTAGGTAAGGGGATTACATGAATTGCTCCACTTTTATTATATTGAGGGGCAAAATTACACCCAAAATTTTTTAGGGTGCTAGTTGCACCAACAAAAATTTTTCAGGATGTTGATTGCACCTTTATCCAAAAAAAAATCTTGTAATGCTATAAAATTTAGGGAGAATTACAATGAAGTCCCAAGGAAGGAAAAAAATGAAGAAATGGTCCTTGTAGATTGCAAGATGAAAAAATGGTCCTATTAATAACTCCAGGAGCCTGTATTGACAACTCATTAACAACTCTATGAGCCTGTATTAACAACTCCTTGAGACTATTTTTTCATTTTGCAATCTATTAGGACCATTTTTTCATTTCTCTTCTTCCATGGGATCTTAGTGTAATTCTTCCTAAAATTTATGACTGTAATTATTATTTCACTATTTTGGTAACCACAATATAATAGCAATGATGGTGATTTTAGTTATTCTTATTGAACTTGATCAGAAGGATAATAGTAGCATTGCATTTTTATGTTTTAGTAGTATTTTTTATCATTTATAATTGAGGGATAATATTTATAATTTATTTACTAGTATAATTTATGCCGTTTTTTATATCAGCATCATGTAACTAGGCATTTTCATTAATCTTCCTATGTTTTTAACCAAAATTTTTAACCAAAATAATCTTCATATATTTCCTAATGCCTGACCAACCAATAACTAAATGAGAAAGGCAAATCAAATTTTCTAAGGGAATTTTGAGTCATTTACACCTGTGCAGAAAGGTTTTATAATGCCCTAATATATTCCATATACTATACAATTAATAATTGTCAACCGCCCCATCGCGGCTTCTCTGCTTTCTTGCACTCGCCACTACTTCAACTAATGATTAGAAGTCTACTTCAACTAACTTAGTTTTTTTTTAGGGTTAAGGCACAAAAACACTCGCCAACTTATACCAAAAGTGCATCTAACATCATAAACTCTTCTTAGGTTCAAAAGTAGCCACAAACATTTTGAAATCAAAACAAAAATGACACATTTTATTAAATGGTCCAATGTCTATTACTTTTTGAATTGGGCCCACTCTAGTTTTCTGAAAGGACCAAAATGCCCTTGACTCAAAAATAATAAAGGTACAAAAATAACTATAAATTTTTATCCAAAATGCATTAAATGCCACATGTTTTTCAGATATGCAAAAATACATACGAACATTCAAAATAAACATAGAAGTACTAAAATACCCTCAAGTAAAAACCCTCATTTCTTCCATAACCTGTGAAGAGCAAAAACGTGAATAAAAGGGCAAGGTGACTTCACAAACTTACTTCTTACACTAGTCAAGGACATGTCACCTAAGATTAATGAATGGTCGTTGTTGATATTTCCAAGCATTTTAATCAAAATCAATTTAAATCAACATGCCTCATGTACTCTTAAACTTAAATCATAGAATTAGTTTTAAGCGAGGTTGAAATTTCCAAGCATTTTTATCCCTTGACATAATTAGTGTTGTACAAATTTAGCAATTTAGTCCTTCATGCCCTAAACCTTCATGTAACTCTCTCGTTGTCTCACCTCTCCTAGCCTACTCGCCAATCCAATCATTACATCTATTGCGTGGGGGCAAAAATTAATAAACCGTACTATATTTTTCCCTGATAACTTCAAATAAAAACAAAATAATTTATATATTTTTTCCTCAATTCTTCTCGACATAAGGTTCTTGTAGACATCAAAGAAATCACCACCACCTTCTAACTTTTATGAAAAACCTTTCTTTTTTTGCCAGAAACTTTTATGAATAACAAATCTCTTTGTTAATCAGAACAGTTGCCGAGTTTGTAGCAAAATTTTAAACATGGAGCCTATTCTTATGTCGCTTGTTTTTTAACTGCAAATTATAATTAGTATTATACATATGGTTTACCAACAACTGTTCAATGGAAATCTAACAATATGATTTTTTTTTTTTCAACTTACAATTTCCATGCAATGTTTAATAATCATTTCAGCTCCAATACTGATAGCAAAATTAAAAGGATAATGGATTGATATGTCATTCTAGATCATTAAAGTTTGGAATCTATCACGAGACAATCAAATTTCTCTTCAATAGACGAAGACAAGTATATGTCTAACCAAGACCTCACTAAAAGTAGCGAGAAACCACAAAATCCTGAGCTTCAACTACAGAGAAACAGGCATCAGAGAATTAGAAGAAAAATACTAGCAATTTGGTCCAACAACAAGCACTTTCACAGGTCTTGAACGCTCAAACCTGCAAATATTAAAGAGGTCACAACGGTCAAGATCACATAACAAACAAATTTGTGTTCAACATCTTTTTTTGGCATTAATTAGCAGCATCCTTGGGTTTAACTTGAAACTAGATTTCTTCGATAATACATCTACAACATATATGACTCCCAGAAGAATTTTACCACAGTGAAATTCCAGAGGAATAAAACTCCTGTTAATAACAAGGGGCGCCATTTCAATAATACAATGGACTAACTCCACAAAGACAAGTATATCTTCAATAAGACTAAAGTGCACCACTCCACCCCTACCCATATTACATCAATTAATACCACAAATAAATAATAAATAAAGTGCACCACTCCACCCCTACCCCCATTACATCAATTAATACCACAAATAAATAATAAATAAATAAATAAATAATATCCAAAACAAAGAGACACGTTTCAAGATTAAATATAGAGCATGCATCAAGTCTCTTGATTTGAACAATCATATAACCATGACAAACTTTTCGAATCATAGTAATTTCTAAGAGTTTTCACTAGTTCATGTGCCACATGCAAAAACTGTTTCAGTCTGATAAGGAAGAATGTACACTTCATCCTAATAATGTTTCAGATATCATGACAAGAAATCAAAGAAATGAGCATTTGCTATACAGAGAGATAGATTATAGTATTAGAAATAAAAATAATAAAATAAAATATTGCTCCACGCAGAAAATTATTCATACTAACCTGGAGGAAGTGATTGCTTCAACTTATCAGCCTTCTCTGGGTCAAACACACAGAGGGTGTAGAGGTACTTGGAACATCGAACCTTGAACTTAACAACATCTCTGCTCCTCTTGATTTTCACGGACCTTGCGTCTTTCCTTCGGGCAGTGAGAAGAAAGTCCTTAATTTCATGGATTTGCTTAGGCTGTACAGAACAATGCAAAGATATTTACATAAGAATTAGCGTAGGGCAAGCAAAACTGACATAATACAAAGAGGCCGACATAGTGACGCACTGACATTTGAGGAACTAAAACATGATCAACGACTAAGTTGTATAAGCAATTTATGCATCTAGAAAAATAGATGATTATTGACTTATCCGTAGACATGGTAGCATATTTTACCAAATTTGATAATTAATTAAAAATTAAAATCATTTTATTAGCATAAATTTATAATTAAAATTACCAAAGACAGGAAAATTAAGAAACTCGATTTGGGCATATTCAGTTTAATGTAGTCTACATCAACGCCCTGGTTTTACCTAGGATTAGGTTTCCAACCAGTTCATTCAAGCTATCAAAATTTTCACCAACATTAATCGCATCCCAATTACAACAATATTCAATTCCAAAGGATGCGTTTGGATGTATAATTTCTCAGATTTCAGGGATTCAAACACTCAGGAAATCTGCCGCTGACACTAAAAATTTATTAGTATGGGCAATATTTCAAGAAATATCATGAGTTTATAATCAATGACACAATCAAGAGGAAAATGCGACGACACGAGTAAGCAGTAAACGCACAACAAATTGCACAATAAGATGAAATATTATTGTTCCCGCATCAGGAGTGTATAAATTAAGCTAACTATATTGACTCATTCTATTCTAGTACTTCTATTACAAAATGAAATTGAAATATGTACGCCATTAACGCTGATCAACAGAGCTAAGAAACGGAAACTTCATCGGTGAAAAGAAAGACAAGATGAACAAACTATACAAAATCAATGGGGAAAGAGAGTGTGTACCATTGTGAAGAGCGTAACCGTCTAATCCAACGGGCTCTGAGCTTCGGCACGACGGCACACGAGGAGGGGAATTAAACTAGCTATAAACCCTAGCAGCGTCTTGCCTTTTGGATTGGGCCCTAAATTTGTATGGGCTTGACCCAGGATGCGTCTACAATAAAAGCCCATCTCAAGGTATACGTAAAAAGGGAAAATTTCACCACATCATATTTTAGCAAATTAACTTTCATTTCTCTTAAAAGATTTTAAAATTTCACTAAACTCCCTTGAATCAAAATAAAATAAAATTTTGTGGGTAAAAAGATATTAATGTCCTTGCCCTTTTTTAACCCAAAAAAAAAAAAGAGATTAGTTGTTGCCAGTGGTTGTAAGTTCCTATATGTGTTGTTGTAAATTTGCTAATTATAGTGATAAATTGGTACCAATGTAAGTAGGGAAGGATAGTTAATTACTTTTAATTCAATATGGTCATATTAATAGCAAGCATATAGAGACTATAGTGCCACACAAATGACACAAGTACTCGTAAGTAGTGATTTAAAGAACTAAACTAGATCATAGTTAGTTACTTTTATATGTGTTATTGTAAATTTGCTAATTATAGTGATAAATTGGTACCAATATAAGTAGGGAAGGATAGTTAGTTATTTTTAATTCAATATGGTCATATTAATAGCAAGCATATAGAGACTATAGTGCCACACAAATGACACAAGTACTCGTAAGTAGTGATTTAAAGAACTAAACTAGATCAGATGGTCCAATCGGTTGAACTGTCATGTTGACCAGCCAACAGCTTTGTTTGGACAAAAACTTAGTTGACCTATCATTGATCTTGAACCCAGAATTAGATTGGGAATGGAAATAGTGTTAAGAAAACTAACAATTTTTGGGCATAACGAAAAAAAACTAAAAAAATTAAAAGATATAAAATATTGACAATCTCAAAAGGCTATATATATATATATATATATATATTAGATGATTTGAAGTTGTATGGTATTATTTAATTGAAAATTTCATATATTGTGATGTTTTATGTTGTGAATTAGAATTGTTAAGGATTTATTTTATATATATATGATTATATATGAATATAATTATTTTTATTAATTTTTTACTTAATTATTATATCACCGACCAGTTCGAACAACTGACTGTTTGAATATCATGACTTACTAATCTTTATGACTTCCATCGGACTTTTACGAAGAAGTTTTTATATAACATTTTGAGTTTCTGAAAGTACAAAAGGACAATTTAATTTAAAGCATTATTTTATGAGATATATAATATTTATTATATAATTTAATCTTTATGGGTGGATATTTTTTTTATTGTATATACAATAAACAATATTCATTTGTAATCATAATAAATTATGTAATTATTTTATAATCATATATTTTAAATGACTTGTATA
Organism: Inga leiocalycina; assembly: GCA_963242795.1. NCBI lineage: Eukaryota > Viridiplantae > Streptophyta > Magnoliopsida > Fabales > Fabaceae > Inga > Inga leiocalycina. The sequence goes on from OY725323.1 coordinate 49,769,295, forward strand.
TTTTTACATTGAAAAGCCTAAATGTATTTCTTGTCGATTAAATATTAAATAGCAAAACTATGGCATATCACCGTAAAGATTCAGGAATAGCAAAACAACATTAAGTGAGAGAAAGAATCCGTATTTTAGCTTAATTTGCATGAAAGAATATGTTTGATTAAATTACCAATAATTTAATATTGTCAATAACATCTTTTTTGACTTCTCCCATCATTATTATTTGCAAATCAAATTGCTAAAGGCAATTAAATAAGAGATTAAATGTTAAATCACAAATGCGTATTTCACCCAAAAAAAATATATTCAAATGTGGATTTTTCCAATAAAATATAATAAAGAAGAGATGTAATCCCCACAAATCAAGGATCGAGGAGTTATTATAATTTAGAGATGTCAGGGTTTATAAGGGATTCAAAAGGTAAGCCAAAAAAAAATCCATCAAATCATCTTTAAATGTCTTTATGTATGGCATAATTTGTACAAAAGAAGCCGTTAGATTAAATGAACCAACGACCTAACATTGTCAATGCTCAATAGGATCTTTTTCATTATTTCTCAATCAAAACGCCAAAGCTACATAACACATTTAAACTTAATTGTGTAACTTACAAAAAAAATACATTAAAATGTGTATTTTGTAAACCCCTTCCTTAATAGCTATAGTTATAGTTCAAAAATGTGTCATTATATTAAATTAGAGACCAGCGGATAATTCAAACCTTATTGAAAGTCCCGACTTCAGGACATGGTTCTCAAAAACTTTTTCCAAAACCTGTTTATGACTGTCTCACATTCAACCTTTAAATATATTTGGCCTGTGCAGTTTGGTTTCATTCATAAATATCAGAGTGCATAGTAAAATTCCTAACGACTCTCGGGTTTCATCTATTTACCACAAGGATTTATAGGGCATATTCGCCTGTATCAAATTCTCATACCGGGGATTACATCACACTAACCAAATTTACAATATTTATAATATGTACAGTAATCCCAAAAATATGATATCCAACTAATAAAGTACAAATCTCCTAGCTGGGAACTCTAACCGCCCTTAATCACTTGTTTCTCCGTCGATTCGCTAGCCATGGCTATAGGTTAGTCATTAGAAAGAGTGAGATTTATAAGAATCTTAATAGTAATAATTCACTTATATGATACACTGATAATGGCATTGATAGTAAAGCTACACTGATAAGAGGAGAAGACCTTCAGAGTTCAAAGTTGGTGATCATGTATTCTTGAAAGTGTCTCCGGTCATAGGTATCGGGAGAGTTATCAAGCGAAAGAAGTTGAGCTCGGGGTCAATTTGAGATTCTTGCGAGAATTGGACTTGTGGCGTATCAAATAGCCTTAGCCCCAAACTTGAGCAGGCTCTATGATGTGTTCTATGTATCCCAACTAAAGTAGTACCAACCGGATCCAACGCATATTATTGAGTAAGAAGATGTCGACTTACAAGATAACTTCACCTATGCAGTAGAGCTAGAACAAATCATTGATCAGGAAGAAAGGTAGCTCAGACACCGAAATATTCCATTTGTGAAAGTGGTCTGGAAGGAAATGTCTCAAAGGGAAGCCACATGGGAAGCAGAAGTTGACATGCAGAGATGTTATCCGGAGTTTATGACTCAAGTTATGTAACAAATTTCAGGGATGAAATTTATTGTACTAGGGGAGAATTATAATGCCCCAAAATATGATTAAGGGTTTATTGTCTCCAAAAGTGAATGTAATTAATGACAGATAAACACTCTCAGAGAATAAAATGTGAATTATGACCCGAACTAGCAGTAGACAGTGCCCAAACCCTATATTCAAGCTTAATTGTGTTGTTAAGGCTTAAAATGAATTCAAAGAGAAGGGAGGGTGCATGGCATGAGGAAATGGGGTCAAATAATGTGTTAAGTGGTAATCCAATAGGAATTGCCATAGTCAGGGGCAAAATGGAGAAAAGAAGAGTTATCGGCCAATTAGTCAGCAACCAAAGAGGGAATCCACTAATAATTGAAAGATTAAGTGGTGTGACCAATTGCCAAGTGAAATAAGAAAGAATAATCATATGGGTGCAAGCACATGGAAGAAGTCACAAGATAGTGACACTTGGCATCACATGAGCCTTTGGATGAAGGTCAAATTTTCAAAACTCATTTTTCTCTTCCCTCTCTCCTCAAGGTCGGCTAAGAGGGTTAAAGGGGGTGGAAAAACTGATCTCGACATCATTTCTCACTCTCTCTCCAAGTTCAAGGTTATTTATGGTGTAGGACGAAAGAGAAAGAAGAAATCAAGGTAAGTGTGTTCTATTTGACCTTGAAGATGACCTTTAATGCCAAAGACCTCTTCTTTAATATTGACCACCATGATGAGAGCTTCATTTCAATGGTTTTGATTTTCAATTGTATGTGTTTTGTGAGTTCCAGAAAAGTTGGAGGTTGAAGAATCAAATAACAAGCAAGAGATAATGCAAGGTGCGAAAAAGCTACGTTTTGGTATATATGTTATGGTCATTAGTTGAAACTCTTGAATTCTGGATTTTTGCCATATTTTTTAGGTAATTAGGGTTTTAGAGGATTCATGAGGTTTTGATTGTTGAAATGGTGTCTTACGTTGTGTTATGGACAATGGCATTGGTTAGAGTTTTGAATGTGAAATTGTCCAAAATGTGGGATTTTGTGTTGCATTGTGGTCAAAATAAAACATGAGAAAGTAATGGGAATTTGGGTGTTTTGATGTTTCCATTGGATTCCTTGTGGAAAATTATGTGAGAGTGGTGTTGATTGTCAATTTTAAACCTTTGGAAACATTTGTGCAAAAACTAGAAATTTTGGAAAATGCTGTCACTGAAAACTCCGTGCAGGCAATCAGTTTGTAGGGTAGTTTTGAATGAGTAAATGATGGTTAAAAATTCTAAAATTCTCTAGTCTAGTAGATCACATGCCAAGCTTTAAATTGATAAATTATGGGAGTCATTTTGAAGTGTGCTGGAAGTTATGTATTTCCAAAGTTTGATGTTGAAACTAGACTTAATTCTTGGAGTAGTATGGGAATTCGTTAAATTCTGTATTTTTGTGGTTGTATATGGTAGTGATTCGTATTTCTCCTATAAAGAGCACTTAAAAAATTTTAAGTAGGATTTGGAATCTCTCCATTTTGATTTTTCTAGATTTAGTTATGATTTTTGGAAGTTCAGCCAAGAAAAAGAAATTTCCTTGGCCGCAGCCAAATGTTCTTAGCTACAGCCCAAAAGCTTCTGACCTTCTTTTGGCCATAGCCAGAAGACTCTTGGTCATAGGCAAAAACCCTCTAACATTTTTTTGGCCGCAGCCAAAGAATTTCTCAACTGCGACCAACCAGGAATTTCAGCACTTTACACTTTTGAACGGCGGTAACAGGTCTAGATCTTCCCAATCCTTTTAGGCTTTTGTTTGGGCTTATAGTAGCCACCTAAAGGTTTCAAATAATAACCAACCTTGAGTGTTTTGGAGTTGAGCCCTGATACTAATAAATTTAACACCCATGTTTTGAAAGCATATAGATGGCATAAATATAGTAATATCTTTAAAAAGGAGACCTGTAATCTTTTGTAAATAGCGGAAGTCCCAACTTCAAGTAGAGTGTAGAGTTGCACTTGAGTGGGTTTTCAAAAAAATATTTTCAAAAATCATTTTCAGATTTGGTCTCATATTATTTTACGATTCATTTTAAGCCATCTATTTTCGGTTTATTTCTTCATATCAAAGTTTTTACTAACAAGTTCTCTACTGAAACCCAAACTACTATGTTTAATTAACGGCCCTAGGTGAAAGACTGTTCGCTACTGTTTCAAATGTCGTTGTATGTTTGCTTATATACAGGCCTTACAAACATGTCAGTATGAGACTGACCACACTTAAATACAAATTAAGTACAATCTTCAAAATAGATAACCAACAGAATATTAAATTTTAAGTCCTTTTCCTCATTCGCCCGTGTTTACCTTCTTGTATGGAGAACTACTTGCCCGAGCTGAAAATTTGTTTTGGAAAAATAGGGTAAGATTCAATGAATCTCAGTAGTAATAGATATCACTCATATAAAATGCACATATATCATTGTTAGGATCGGTAGGTACAACGGAAGAATTTTAAAATTTTTGTAGATCCTAATTGAGGATCTATCAACGGCATTTAAATCAAGTTAGAAAGATTCGTACCTTTCTCAATTTAAGGTTTTCGATCTCTAGGAGCCAACACGTCAAGTCTGCTCCCTCTACCGGTATCCACAAAAATGCTCTCCAACACAGAATACGTGAAAGCGCCTCCAATGTCTCTTAGGGTTTTTCTTACGGCTCTAAATTCTCATTCGTGTATAAGTATATCAGCTCTATCAAGTTTATAACCTATGAGGGCTATATTTGAATTTCAAAATTAATCTTTATTAATTTCAAAATTAATTAACAATTAATTATCTTGATGAGCTAATTAAATAAATTCAGTTTAAATTAAATCTTGCCAACAATTTTAATTTCACCTATTTATTTAATCCAAATAAAGAGCGATTAGTTTTAATTAATCTTCATAAATTAAATCTGAGATACTATATCTCTATCATGTTAGTTATTAAATCTAATTTATCTTAATAAAATTAAATTTAAAACTAACACAATATAATAATATCATATAATATATATAATATGTATTTCGAAACTACATATATATATATATAATATTATTAATGAATTTTTATTATATATATATAAATATAAAATTTATCCACCCTAGATTAAACATTATTTCGTGTTAGGCCATTCTTGTGTGCGACCCTGTAGGCCCATACAAAGTTGGCAGTGGGCCAATAACTATACTAACCCACAAGTCGTAAGTGGCGTCTAGCAGGATATTACGACTACCCAATTTATATGAGGATCGTTAACACGATACAACCTATCATACAACCATGTCATGTCCCTTTTGTCACACGATATATCGGTCAAGTATGAGGCATGGATAATGTCATCCTCTTGTTCCTGACCATTACTTTCTCAATTCTTAGTAGTCTGACAATAGAAATGGAAACTCCTTTCCATCATAGCATGGCCATACATTTCTTAGACTCACTCATCAAGGGGCGCAGTAATATCTCTCTATTAATATGAGGGGCAAATTCCATTGTGATCATTCATATTCCTCAGCATGTAAAACCACCAAGCCCGATCGTAGCCTTTATCATCACCCAGTCAAAAGTGACTTTTGACTAGTTCAAAGCTTAGTAACTCTCATGTAGGAATCCATGATGACCTCAGGTCAAAGTGCATTACGACGTGGTTATACATGAGAAAAGCTTATGACTTGATCCATGTAGCTTTCTCATAGTGGGTTGGTTCAGTACCTTGTACTCTTACAAGTTCCTAAGACTTATATTCATTTCTCCATATCTTTCAAAGTCATACTGGTCTTGTTTCATCTTTATTCCCGGATAGATGACCGACCAAGGACAATTTAGGACAATCTTTATGATTTATCCAAGGATACAATTATCACAGTTAAGATGTAAATAATATGATAACATAATGAAGAAATTTCATTAAATTAATAATGTTCAAAGTATAATGATTGGCCTTTAGAGCACAATTTCCAACAATCATGCCATGTCAACCAAAGTTATAGTACAATCAACATATTCAACATTTAGAGATAAATTCACAATATGTAGAAAGCATAAAGTTACCAATTCAAGGACAACCGTCCCTTGCCACAGCGCTGGGAAATTCTACTGGGTGTTAGCCCTTCTCATCTACATGTTTTACATTCATAATGGTACAAACATGTACATAACATATGACATAATATTGGAGGGATAAGTTCCTTCCTGATAATTTTTTCAAACCTTGATCTTGATTGACGTACTTTGGATGTCCTGGGCAAGTGTCAAATTCTCTAAATTATAATTTACGAGTAATAAATTATTACTTAGTCCAATTCCTTCATAAATCATTCTCTTATGTTGGTTATCATTAGGGTCACTACATTAGTTCTCATATGAAGCTAATGAGCTCAAGTTACTCCAAATGCTTAACTTAACTATTAAATGTCCAATTCTATTACAAAAACACTTTACTTTGAATTTTGGCACAATTACCAAAACCTGGCATATTTTTCACTGAACTTGGAAAAATCATAACTAATTCTAGAAAAACCAAATTGGAGTGATTCAAAATTCTATATGACCCTTATTAAGTCTATTTTAAGGGAAAAATACTTTCATTAGCCATCTAACCGGGAACATTTCCTAGTTTGTATTTTTCCCCCTGCTGTTAGAAAATTTGACAAGTTTTAATGGTCTACTTCAAACACTCATAACTCCTAGTATACTTATCAAAATCCTTCATAATACCTATCAAATTCAATGTATTTAAGTGTACTTTAATTTAGAAAATATCATCATCATTAGATGAAGTTTGTACAGTGAAATGTTTGCCACAACAAAACTGCTAGACAAAAACACAAACTGGCAGCTTTGTTATACTAGCTAACTTAATTTACAGTCTTTGAATTTTTAAACCAGTCTGTAAAAAACTATAACCACAGCCTATTCACACACAAGTTTTCCTGTAAAATCCAATAGAAAGCTTAAAATACCAAAATCAAATTCTTTCTACCAGATTTAGCCCTTAACCAAAATCTGCCTCCCAAAACAACAAAAATCCAACTTTGTGTGTTTAACTACCAACAAGTCTAATACTTCTGCAAACATCATTTATCACCTTAAACATGATTAAAAACATCATCTTGTTTCAAAAAGTCCCCTTGGTCAAAAACCAAAGGTGTCACAAGAGTCAATAAATACTCAACAAAAACACGAAGTAATCGGTTAAAAACGAATCCTATGCTTACCTCTTTGTGTTTCTACAGGTGGTTCAGTATTCTGGTAGCACTCTAGTAGACTAATTACCACAAAACACCTCAGATGAGAAATCTAAGACCATAGAATTGGAGCTTATAGTGAGTAGGGGAAGTTTCCTTAAGGACTTACGAGACGATAATGGTAATCCAGGATCGAAATCGGCTCCGGTAGTCAGGAGAACTCACTATTCACTTCTCCTTCTCTCTTCTTGTGTTCTTAAGCTTAAGAAATCTATTTCTCTTTCTCTTTCCATGCTTGCACAAAATTTCAACATTTAAGTAGGCATGGATGGTTGTGATTTAATCACATAAAATGATCTCATCTCATCTTGCCAAGTGTCACAAGTTTAAGGCTTAAGAGTGCCACGTGTCATGCAACCATTGGTCTTCTATTTTCTCTTTCTTTGGTGGGTCATAAATAGTCAAGGAAAGGGGAAGCTTGACAACACAAAAGGCTCATTAAGTAAGCAACTTGGCCAGAGACGGGTGAATTCCCCGGACTCAGATGCTAGGTGGCGTACTCCAGAGATGACAACATGAAAGGCTTAAAGTGGATGTAATGATGTGTAATTATGAGGGACACATGTCACCTCCTCATTTGGCCAACACGAAAACATGTTTTTACTTTGTAATGATTTTGGGACACTTGTCATTTTCTTATTTGGCCAACACGAAGCATGTGTCATCATGAGTCATAATGAGCTGTCATTACATACTTTACTGAAGTTCTTTTAATAAAGTTGCTCCATCAGTGCATTACCCATATTTCCAAGTGGGACCCAAGAAGGACCATGGCATGCATATCGAGGCACAACACGCAATGCCCGAATTCCTCCGATCTCGCAACTGACACCTTTGTGCCTTGCAGCCACCAATGAATTTTCCTCCAACTTCTTGCACTTTTATTTTTTCAATATTGACTTTTTGATTTCTGTGAATAACACAATGGACATTTGGCAATTTCAAAAGTAACCCTACCTTTAATTTGTAAATACCAGTATTTATTTTAATCCCCTATTTCCATATTTACATATTTTCAGTATTGCAAAATTTGGTATATTACACCAAATACCTCTTCTTTAATCTTGACCCCTTGATGAGTGCTTCATTTCTATGGTTTTAGATTTTCAAGAGGTGTTTTGTGAGTTCAAGAAAAGTTGGAGGTTCAAGAATCAAAGAACAAGCAAGAGATAGTGAAAGAGGTGCGTAAAAGCTACCTTTTGGTATATATGTTGTGGTCATTAGTTCAAACTCTTGAATTTTGGATTTTTGTCATATTTTTCTAGTAATTAGGGTTCTAGAGGATTCATAAAGTTTTGATTGTTGAGATGGTGTCTTATGTTGTGTTATGGACAATGGCATTGCTTAGAGTTTTGAATGTAAAATTGTCCAAAATGTGGGATTTTGTGTTGCATTGTGGTCAAAATAGAACATAATAAAGTAATGGGAATTTGGGTGTTTAGGTGTTTCTATTGGATTTCTTGTGGAAAATTGCATTGGAGTAGTGTTGGTCATGAATTTTTAACCTTTGGAAATATTTGTGCAAAAAACTGGAAATTTTGGAAAATGCTGTTGGTGAAAATTCTGTGTAGGTAGTCAGTTTATAGGGTGGTTTTGAATGAGTAAATGATGGTGAAAAATTCTGAAACTGTCTAGTCTAATTGCACATGCCAAGCTTTAAATTGATACATTATGGGAGTCATTTTGATGTGTGTGCTAGAAGTTATGTATTTGCAAAGTTTGATGTTGAAATTGGACTTAATTCTTGGAGTAGTATAGGAATTCGTTGATTCTATATTTTTGTGGTTAGATATGGCAGTGATTTGTATTTTTCCTATAAAGAGTACTTAGAAAGCTTTAAGTAGGACTTGGGTCACTCCATTTTAATATTTCTAGATTCAGTTATGATTTTTGGAAATTCAGCCAAGAAACAGAAATTTCCTTGGCCGTAACCAAAGGTTTTCGGCTATAGCCCAAAAGCTTCTGACCTACTTTTAGCCGCAGCTAGAAGACTCTTGGCCGCAGCCAAAGAATTTTGTTGGCTATGGCTAGCCCCCAATTTCAGTACTTTACACTTTTGAATGGCGGTAACGGGTCTAGCTCTTCCCACTCCTTTTAAGCTTTTGTTTGGGCTTATAGTAGCCACCTAAAGTCTCAAATGATAACCAACCTTAAGTGTTTTGGAGTTGAGTATTGGAATAGGGAATAACTCGTCATCCTTGATTATGATTTATAGGGTTTAACATTTACCCTGCACGTGATAAACCAGTGGCAGAGTATAAGCGGAAAGAACAAGGTGGTGACCCTTTCTCTTATATTATGTGTAATGCATTATATGTATATCTTATCATTGAATTATGTTGATTGTAAATGCTATGGTATTTATTGCTGTGAAAGCTTTGTGTATATAGTCGTGAGTACTGTCGTCTGTGACACAAGTCACGCATCATGTGGATAAGTTATGGGTGTTGTTATTTGTGACGCAAGTCACGCATCATGTAGATACAGTTGTAGGAGCTGTTGTTTGTGATGTAGTTAGGCATCATATGGATACAGCTATGAGTGCTGTCATTTGTGATGAAAGTCATGCATCGTTGTGATTGTTGTTGCTTTGTGATTTGCTTATAAGCTATGTTATTATATGTGATATGAGTGAATTGTTACTACTGGGATTCCTTTAAATCTCATTCTTTCCATTGACTAACCTATAGCCAGGGTAAGCAGGTCGAAGGAGAAACAAGCGACTAAGGGCAGCTACTGCTCCTAACTAGAAGTTGTAGTTTTTATATTGGTTATCATATTTTGGGATTATTGTAAATGTTGTAAGTGTTGTGAGTTTGAATAGTGTTATGTAATCCCCAGTATGGGAAACTAAAAGGGGCGAATATGTCCCATAAACCCTTTAGTGAATGGATGAAACCTAAGTGTTGTTGGGAATTTCGCTTACACTCTGATATGTATGAATGAAACTGAACTGCATAGGCCATATATATTTGAAAGCTGAGTGTGAGACCTTACTGAACTGATTTTGGAAAAAGTTTTTGAAAATCAACTTTATCACAACACCGGACCCTGTCTTGAAGTTGAGACTTTCAATACATTTTGAATGATCTGTTAGTCTCTAATTTAACTTAATGACGCATTTTCGAACTATAATTACGGCTATTAAGGTACGGGGTTACACCCAAAGCTAGGAATTCAAAATTCAAACATAACAGAAGAATGCATTGGGTAAGAAAATGCAATTCTTCATAACATAAAAGTAAACAACGGTAAAACCTCCTATACTATCATCTTTAATGTTTATTGAGGCTTATACCTTGTTACTTGTTACCTTAGTTATGAGTATTGCACATATATTTTTGCAATCTTTATAAAATTCATTCATAAAAAGTTGCAATGTTCAATAGTCTAACTTTTAATACATATACGCATACTTCATGGGAAAATAATTTTTATTCATAAAGTCATACTTAATTCATTATGCTCAATTTCTTTGAAGTGATTATACTCTTCGAGCATGTGAATTATGATTCTTACAAACAAACTGTGAGTGGATTCAAGTAAAATTGGATACCGAAGAAAGAAAAAGGGTTATTTGATTTTGTAGGAATAATTTGAAAAAGAAGCATGACACTCCAGTGTAGAAGTAAACACTCCAGTGCAAGGCCTGTTAACACTTGAGTTCTAGATAAACTCTTGAGTACATATCTGATCCATATGCTCTGCTCTTAGATTGCAAAAATAGGGATTAATAGAGTGTACAGAAACTCTAAGGACACTCTCGAGTTCATCAAGAGTACTGTCACACACTTAAGTGAGAAGTGATCACACTTAAGTGCATAAAGAACTAATCCGAAAGTGCAGCAAGAACTCTCAAATGCCATTGGTACAAATGCATGAATTAGCTTTAAAACATGGTTTACTCAAGTGATCTTGGAGGACTTGAGTACAAAGATATAAGAAGGTGGAAACTAATTTGAGTGTTACATTTATGGTATGTACGCTGTATCAGTAATTTCAAAATTCAATAGTCGCACCCGTACTTTCCAATTCAATTTGGGTCGTAAATATTTTCTCATTATTGCATATCATTAGAAATCAATCATTTATGATTTTCAAAATGTTTTTCTGATTGCTAAATGAACGAAAAGTGAAACTATACGTAGTTTTCTATTGTTTATGTTTTGAAGTACAAAATCCAAAAATGTGTTTTAGTTTCAATCTATCGTGTATTATAAAAGTGCATACACATGGTTTGAAAATTATTTTGTCTACATTCAAATTGGTTTCAAAATTGAAAGTTAATATTTTTGTATACTGAAAGTCAGAAATGCTTCAAATTCATCCTCCAGAGTATTTTCCCATCATTGACATATTGATCATTGATCTTAAATGTGCTATCCAATGCTTGAATTCTTTAATCTTTATTCTCTAACGAATTAGACCTTACATCTAATAAGTTAACTATCCATATGAGTTTCAAGTGTATTCGCTGTAAAAGAATTCAATATGTGAAAATCTTATACCTAATGCATAAATCTTTGGTTAGCCATGTTATTTCAAGCATAATGAATGTTCATTAATGCATTAAATGTTAATGGATTAAGCATTACAATAGACTAACTTAGTAGGATAATAGCACTATTAGAAAAAATGCTTTTAATGTCCCTTTTTTGGGCCTTTTAGTGTCTAAAAACAGGGGGATGTCTATATGAGGACGTAGGAAAAAATGTTAATAATGTCCATCAAACAAGGGACGTGTGTGGTGATGACTTTAAACATCCCCACTTCATAATGGGGATGTCTAAAGTCCACTTTAGATATCCCCATTTTTGACTGGGGACGTCTAAAGGTGATCTTTAGACATCCCCAGATCAGACTGGGGACGTCTAAAGTAACGAATAACTTGTTCCTACGTCCCTTTTTAGTTTAAGGACGTTAAAAGTTTATTTTTTTAATGGCATTTTTTAATATATATAACTGTCTGGAAAATTTAAACTGCAGAAATAGGATAGAAACAATAGAATAAAACAATAGCAATTCAGCAGAATGGAAACAACAGAAGACATAGCTGCCATGACACACTCTTTCCTCTATTGTGCTAATGGAAAAATGACCAGGGATTTAGTAGCTAGTTACACAGCTACTAGTAGATAGCAAGAGTATCACAGAAGCTCAGACTGGAGGAGTAATACCTTGAAACACAGTGATCAACCCCAAGGCTTTACATGCAATAACTTTAAAGAGTAGCAAACTAATTAACTAACAAACTACACAAACTACACAACAATCTATATCCAACAACAACAACGCTAGTTATATGTACAATATATATAACCACCACAAAAGTATGTCTTACACAAACTACTAAAGACTTTACTCTGGTATACGTTGAAGAAGATGTCCAGCTAAAAAGTCTCTGATCATATTTATCTCTTCATATAAGTAGGCATCTTCATTGTAAAAAATCTGCAAATTAGAAAATAAGCTTAGATGAAATAATAAAGAAAGTGAATGAATTAATTTGCCATTGAATTACAACACAAAAAATGTTATCCTTTGAGAATGAAGAAGTGATTACTTGTTCAAAATCTGTCATAGTGCCACTCTTAATGATGTTAAACATATAAAGTAAGACATAGTATCCATATTTCCAGCCACCAGGTTGTTGAGGGCACTATAAATCAAAAGCAAATGGTTAAAATCAATAAAGGCATATCTAAAACGACCATCAATCAAAAGAACTTGATTTGAAACAATGTGCCTTTGGAAAGAACCATTTCGGCTCTTTTGCAACTTTACGATCGTGTGGCCTGCCAAGCACTCAATATATCTGGCATGCCCTATCATTAAAATGAAAATCAACAAAAATTAGAATAAGTCATTTAAATCAATAATCAAGAAGCAATGAAATACAATAAAATAACATACATGTTGAAGATGTTTTTTGTTTCTTTGTCTAGCCTTTTACGCAAGGAATCAAACCAGTAAACTGTGTGGAACCGAGGACAGAGAACACACAAACTCTAGTGGTAACTATTACAACATATACAGATTAAAATGAATTTAGATCACAAGGCCATTATTTATTAAATAACTCAGTTAGACAAAATTAAAATGCATACCCCTGAACAATCAGTGCTAGATAACAACGATAGTTATTTTCTCCCATTGTGAAGCCCGCATAGTAAGTCCTTTTTTGCACAATATTTGTATCCCTTGTCGTATTTGCAGGACACAAGAATCCATATAAATCAACTCTTTGCATGTTAATACACATACGATGGAAGGAGCTATAATAGAATTAAAATGACGAATGTATTAGCCAATGAATATATGAAACCAAAAAATGAGTTCACTAAATGAAGGAAAAAATGGGAAATTAAAAAATTATAGGATTGCAAATTTGACCTATCCTGCATCTATCTCCTCCGACTTAATAAATTGTTTAAGGTTATCTTTATCAATTGTGAAGGGATACTCTAATTTCTGGCCAATAATCCTTAGAGGCATATGCAAATCAATTTGGCGAACGCCTTATAGATATGTTGCAGTTGGGCTAAGAAGGGCCATTTTCTTGCTTCCTGCTCGTTCTTTAAGAATATAAAAAAACATATTGTTAGTAGAATGCCAATAGATCTCAAGTAAAAGTGAGGTTGTTCTATACCATTGGAGGTGTTGCCGCTACTGAGCCAATAAGATATACAGGCCAAAGGATGAAAGATCCTCTCGCCTGAGCTATCGTGGCAACCTCGTCATCAGGAATAGGGATGGCTATACCTTCTTCCTCCTCTCGAACACACGTCACAGTCACCCTACGTAAATGCTATGGAATTTACAGATGATGGTGGGTGGTAGCTTGTGTGTGAACGAGAGCATCTATAACTACACACAGCAGTGGGGCATCTAAAGAAAGGATGGCAGGTTCTCCTGGCACTGGAGTGGGAGAAAGGTTGCCAAGTTGTTCCTCCACCGGGTTATAACTTCCTTTGGTGTTATGGAAGGCCGGAGATGAATGAATTCTACGCTCGGTAGTTTCCATCTGCGATTCAAACATCTTCATCATTTCAGCTCGTAGCTCAAGTATCAGCTCAAGACGTAGCTCTAGCAACAACTCTTATCGGAGCTTGTAACAAAGGTTGGCCTCGAGCTCTTGTGAGACTTCCTGGCGAATCTTGGCCACAAACTCCCTACTGGGTTCAGCTTGTGACGAATAAGAATGTGAGGCTCGGCCAAAATACTTCAAGACACGAACTCCCCCTACCTTCCCTCGAACATGACCGGGGTGATCTACCTTCCCAATCGCAGTTGACAAGATGTCTATCCATCCACTTGGAGTGAATGAACTTTAGCTACTATGATCTTCCAGTTCATCCTGGAGCATAAAAGTTATCATAAATGAAAATTAAACACTCCCAAAATGAAATAAAACTTTGTACTTATGCTCTAACTACTTACAATCCTCACAACAACCTCAACAACAGTCAAATTTATGTACTTCCCACCCTTAATCCTCCCTGCTTTCCATTTTTTATGATGTGGAGGAGGTGGCGGGGCCTGGACCACAATGGTAGGATCTGATGTGGCTACTTCCTTCAATTTCTATAACTCTTCTGGCATCATCTTACGCTCAAGCTTCCGATAACCACCATGAGACATGCAATGTTGATACTTATTAGCTGCTTGCCTCTCTATATTTGCTGCACTTAATGCCTGTGAAAGGAAAATAGTAAACATCGAATCAATAATGTCAACAATATTTCAAATAAAACACTATGATGACAGAAATCTTACCAAAAAGTTTGGATCTTCTCGTGATGCCATAAACAACCTCAGTCCTCTGGAGACAAATATGTATACTCCTAACATGGATCCGAACCCCGTAGGTCCCCTCAAATGTAATCTCATGTAAGCCTATTCTTGAAATCTTTCCATCGTAGACGAACCTCCCTCATCCACTCCTTGTATATCACCACAGTATCAGGGACATCATAGGTTTGCTGCAAGGTAAAAGCATAAGTTAATTATATTTGAAGCACTAGGAATAAAGATATATATGTTGATGTATTAAAACTTATATAACAAAAGTTGTTGCCAAATCAAGTCTTTGGTTTTTGGTGGAACTAACTGAAAGAGGCAAGCTTCACCCAAGAAGGGGGTGAATTGGGTGATGTAATAAATTTTTCAGATGATGAGGTGATATGACAATAATTGTAGATAGAGTAGAGTTGAGAAGATTAGTACACAAATAGTTATACTGGTTTGGCCTAAAATCCAGGCCTACATTCGATCCTTAGACATCAAGACCTACTAAGATTTTACTTTGCTTCCGAGATTCAATGAGCTCTCAGAATGCCGTAAAACAACAATCATTCTTGAATGTACTACGAGCAGAAATATTCTAACACTATAAATTTCTCTCCTCCTTACGATAAGTCTTACGTGCAGAAAAACAAACCTATGACCTTTCTCTCTTGCTTACGTATACAAGTCTTATGAGCAGCAACATTCTTTCCTACTTACACCACTGTAAGTCTTACGAGCAGCAACGTTCTCTACTGTTTATACCTTGTAAGTCTTATGAGCAGAAAGTCCTACTAGAAATTCTCTCAACTGCTTCTCTCATAAGGAAATCTCCCCTCTCAATGTCCCAGTATCTTGAGATCAAATGAAAATAGAATTTGAAGTGTATATAGACTCTTTTACAGAGCAAATGTGATAAACACTGAAGAATGATATGAATACAGAGAAAATATGAATAACAGATACTCGTGAATTTACTTGTGTGAATTATTACACTTGGTTGTTTTTTATGGTCTCTGGAGCTTTGTATTTATAGCTAGTTGTTTTTGCCCGTTTGAATAATAATCATTATAGAGCGGAGCATTTTACTGTGGAACGACATACGTACATTTGAAATCTTTAAACGCGGTAGGTACGTGCTTGGATGGTTGTAATGCTGCTGTCGTCATTGTTTGACTTCTTCTGTGCTTTTCTAATTCAAACGTTCAAACTCATGTATCACACTCGTAATATATGTTAAATGATGTTATATAATAATAAGTAGAAATAGGATGAATAAATAACATTTAACCATATTCGGATTGAACGCTGTAAGACTGGTGCATTTTGGCTTTTGGTAGAGTATCACTCGAGTGCTGAGAGGCCTCACTCAAGTGCAATACTATATTTACTCTTCATGCTTCAGCTTTAGATTTGCACTTCCATGTGATTTTGAGAGAGTGCGTTTTCACACTTGTGAGTGATGTGGGACCCTACTCGAGCACGAGTCTCCTCACTCGGGTGCTTCTTCATTTTACACTATGAGCCACGTCTCTGGACAACACTCGCACCTTACATTATCAAGAGTGTGATTGTGCACTTGCAGGTGATGTGGGCCCTCACTTGGGCATACTTACTCTCACTCGAGTAAGCAGACTATTCTTCTATAATATACTCTTTGTCTTCAGCACTTGCATCAGAATGGAGAGAGTTAGATTTCTCACTCATGGGTGCTGAGGTATCACTCGGGTGCATGTACTCTCACTCGAGCATGCTTATTCTTCTCTGCTCTGTATAACTCTCGGGCAAACACTCGCAGTCCCTCACTCGCTTGCACTCGAGTACAGCTTACATTTTTAGTTTACCTTGCTCTCGGGTAAACACTTTCTGTGCCATACTTGTATGTACTCGAGTGCAAATTAGCTTAATGCTCGAGTGCTAACTCCATCACTTAAGTGCATCAGTAAAACTTATAGCAAATACTTCTAAACTTTGTAAAATACATTTGGTAACTTTGTATCTATTGTCTAGACTTAAAAACATAATTTGCACATAATAACCTTTTGTTATCATCAATACTTGGAATCTAACATTCTCCCCCTTTTTGATGATGATAAAACCTTTGTGATAAGTTTTAAACAAAAATCTTGATTGGAGTGAAAATTTTGAAAAACATTTTCAAAATTTTCAAATGCATATTTCACCAAAGTTTAGACTCATATTCAGATTTTTGCAATTAACCTCATATGTTTCCTGTAATACTTCCAATAGACACTTAAAGCCAAGATAAGTCATAATACTATTATGTTTGCACAGAAATCATTAAATCCGAACAAAAAACTTAGCAAACTTGAAAATGATCATTAGTAAACTTGTAAAGTACAAAATTAAGCTTGAATCAACATCTACCTATAAAACCCCATATATAACCATGTCAGCAAAAATAGGTCAGAAAATAATAATAGTCCTACTCCAATACAGAAAAGCTACCCAAAACTAAACTCCAACTCCCCATATTAGACCATAATAGCTCAGAATAGCTTAGAAACCATCACATATCCTTCTCCCCCTTTTTTTCAGCATTAGAAGGGGCAAAGGAAAAGTGAGATTGGATTGTGGGGCAAAGAGCACTATAATAGTGGAAGGGCCAACTGGCTCCAGCTCAAAAAGTGGAGATGATGGCTGGGGAACAGAGGCTATAAGTGGTGGTGAAGGTGACCTATCATAAGTGACATAAACATTATAATCTAGGTCTGTGAAGAGAACATGAGGTTGTGTTTGAGGAGGTGAAGTCGTGGCAGGAGTAGACTCAGGTGGCTCCTCAAAAGAAGTAGTCTGAAAATGAGTGTGCAAAAAGATTTCTATATCAGTGATTCTTCTTGATATATCTTCTTGAGTCTTGAACATCAAGTCAAAGTTGGTATTTGCCTTGTCCACCAACTTTACGACTCGTAACTCCATTGTGTTCACCAATTTCTCATACTTATTCATCAATTTCTTTTTCAGACCAGTAACAGCTTGATTGATCATATTAGCTAGATGGGTTGAAAGTGATGCATTTAGGAAAGATGGAGGTGGAATTGAACCTTAAGCAAAAGATTGAGCCTCATCACCTCTCGATGGAGTGCCTTGTCTCTGAGATGTGTCCTGGTTTGACTCACTAGAAGATTGATAGTTATATGTGTCAATTTAGTCTTGCCAAACTCAGAATGGTTACCCTTTCAGTTCCCTCCAAGTACCACACTTTGTTTTCTTGAGAATGAGAGGCATAATTTGTGGATATGGTATAGTGGTAGATCTTGATAAAGAAAATCAAAATCTTCTTATCTCACTAAAGATAAGCTCCCCCACATTTCTTCATTGACCGGCTAGGAAGGAGGCCAGCAAGTAGTAATCTCTTTGAGCAAAATGGTAGATCTTGATAAAGAAAATCAAAATCTTCTTATCTCACTAAAGATAAGCTCCCCCACATTTCTTCATTGACCGGCTAGGAAGGAGGCCAGCAAGTAGTAACCTCTTTGAACAAAATGGGTATAATTTTTGGATTTGTCAACAATACTACAAGAGTATATGTAGTAAAGGGCATGAATAGAATCAGGCATGTTAATAGGCTTAAAGTTAAGAAGGTCTATTGGGTCATTTGGTCTTAAAAGCCGAAAGGCTTCATTGGTTGAAAGAGTAGTAGATCAAAAGTTGGTGCAACATAGCCAAGAATGTCCTTAATGATAGTAGCAGATATCATAATAAATTGATCTCTAACAGTGGTAGATACTACTTCCTCTATCAACTCTTCGGTCCTAGAGTTTATGTTATGGGTTTTCATGTTACAATAGAAGATTTTCACAACAGAGGGTGAATAAGGAATATGAACACTCAGCCAGGGATCATAAAATTCAAGAAAAGGATGAAAACCCAAACCAAATATTTTCATCATATAATCTAAGTCCACATAAACTATAAGACAGAATTGTCTATGTGCAAATTCAGAATCATATTCCTTCTGTTTCAGTGCCTTCAGTTTCTTAACATTGATGTGAACTTGAGGCATCAGCTTGGGAGGTAATTTTGCCAACCAATGCGTCAGGCTTTGATTTCTCCATTACTTCCCGGAGATGCATATTGAAAGAGTCATCGGAGGAAGAAGATTGTTGTGGTTGCTCTGTATCCTTCTTCTTTCCTCTTCCTTTTACTTCTTTAGATTGAGACCGAGTGACAATCGGTTCTTTGAAAACCACTCCGTTTGGTTTCTTTTGCGGAGGTTGATCCTTCTTTTCCATTTGAGGCTTAGGATGAGGTTTCTTGGCTAGAGTTCTGTTTTTGATTTTGGGTTTAGGAGGAGGTGTAGGAGTAGAAGACAGAGTAAGTGTAATACCCCGAATTTTGAGACTTGAGGCTAGAGAATAAGCTTGAGATAAGTGGACATGTGTCCCTTTCGGAACCCATTTATACGTGCCAATTACTTGTTCTTTTCTAAAATAACATGATGAAGTATAATGTCCTTTCCTATTACAATAGCTACATGATGTAAATGGATTTGATGTATGCACAGAATTCTTGAAATATTTGAGATAAGTTCTACTGCTATTTTTCTTATTTCCTCTATTTTTATCATGATCAGACTTATATCCAATTCCAGATTTATCAAAGGAAACTCTCTGAGAATTTAAAATAACTTTAAGAGTTTCACTTCCTTTAGTAAATTTTTCCACAATTTTTTTAAATATCTTATTTTCTTATCATTTTCTTCACATAATTTACATGATGATATGACAGTATTTTCTAATTCTTTTACTTTCTTCTTGTAACTAATGATTTCTTTAGCTACTTTGATGAATTCAGTATGCAATGCATTATGTTCAAATAATAACTCATCATAAGTAGGTTCAGAGTCACTTACCTCAGAATCCGATTCTTCTTCTTTAGCTACCAAGCATAGATTTGCCACTTCGTCGTTGTCGCTTTCTTCATCCGACGAGCTATCACCCCAGATAAATGATATGTATGCTTTCTTCTTTTGCTTCTTCTTGTCTTTGTTTTTGAAGCATTCGGATTTGATGTGTCCAGGCTTCTCACATTCATAGCATACTATCTGTTACTCCTTGTTTTCTTTCTTGGTTGGTTTACCTTGATAATTTTTGAAGTTCTTTTGGCCTCTTTTATAGAACTTCTTGAATTTTCTCACAATCATTTCCATATCATCATCATCAAGAACATCTTCATTTTCTAAAGATTCTTCTTCCTTGATAGCTTTAACTGTAACTCCTCTTTTCTTTTTATCATCAAAATCTTCTAGTTCCTTCTTGAATCTCAACTTCCTTTCATACTCAGAAAGGCTATCAAAGAGAGCAGCTACGGATCTCATTGACTCTCCTTTAGCTTCTTTGATAGTTGTCACCTTCGCTTCTCATTCTTTCATAAGAATATTAAGAATCTTTCTTACTTGGGAATTTTGGTCAAATGATTTCCCAAGTGCAGATAGTTGATTAACAAGATGAGTGTATCTGAGTTCCAATTCTGATATTCCTTCTCTAGGTTTCATGCGAAATAGGTCATACTCTGTAATTAGAGTATTGACTCTATTTTCTTTGATTCCAGATGTGCCTTCGTAATCGATTTCAAGAGCATCCCACATATCTTTGGTTGTTGGTAGAGTGCAGTTTGGAAATATTCCTTTTAACTGAGAGCATCCTGTATCATTAAAATAGCTTTACTATTTAACGTTACTAACCTCTTGTCATCTTCGTCAAATTCCTCTAGGCTCTTTTTAATGACTCTATCTTCGATTTTCTTCATTAGAACATAGTCACCGTCTTGTATCACATTCCATAGACCATATTCATTAGCCATCACAAACACTCTGAATTTAGCTTTCCAGAATGAAAAATGTTCTCCAGCAAAACTAGGAGGTCTAGTGATTGAAGCTCCATCTGGAAGGATGTTCTCACCCATTGTTGCCATTTACCAGATCCTTCTCAAGCTGCTAGGCTCTTCAGAGAAGACCTTGCTCTGATACCAAATGAAATAAGCAAGCTTCACCCAAGAGGGGGTGAATTGGGTGATGTAATAAATTTTTCGGATGATGAGGTGATATGACAATAATTGTAGATAGAGTAGAGTTGGGAAGATTAGTCCACAGAGAGTTATATTGGTGCAGCCTAAAATCCAAGCCTACGTCCAGTCCTCAGAGATCAAGACCTACTGAGATTTTACTATGCTTCCAAGATTCAATGGACTCTCAGAACACTGTAAAACAACAATTATCCCTGAATGGACTACGAGCAGAAATGTTCTAACACTATAAATTTCTCTCCCTCTTACGACAAGTCTTACATGTAGAAAAACAAACCTATAACCTTTCTCTCTTGCTCACGTATACAAGTCTTATGAGCAACAATGTTCTCTCCTGCTTACACCATTGTAAGTCTTACGAGCAGCAACTTTCTCTATTGCTTGTACCTTGTAAGTCTTATGAGCAGAAAGTCCTACTAGGAATTCGCTCAACTGCTTCTCTCGTAAGGAAATCTCCCCTCTTAAGGTCCCAGTACCTTGAGATCAAATGAAAATTGAATTTGAAGTGTATACAGACTTTCTTACAGAGCAAATATGTTAAACACTGAAGAACGATATGAATACAGAGAAAATATGAATTATAGAGACTCGTGAATTTGCTTGTATGAATTCTTGCACTTGGTTGTTTTTTATGGTCTCTAGAGCACTACATTTATAGCCAGTTGTTTTTGCCCGTTTGAATAATAATGATTGTGGAGCGGAGCATTTTACTATGGAACGGGATGCATAAGTTTGAAATCTTTGAACGCGGTAGGTACGTGTTTGGATGGTCGTAATGATGCTGTCTGCTGTTGTTTGACTTCCTCTATGAAATACATTTAGTAACTTTGAATCTATTGTCTAGACTTGTAAAAACATAATTTGAACACAATAACCTTTTGTTATCATCAAAACTTGGAATCTAACACCAACTTCCAATTATCATAGATAATGCGAACTTTGCTCCGACCCAAATAACATAAGTAGTTAATGAAATGGTCTTACTCTGGACCAGTTGGTTTCAAATTGTCATCAAAGTCAATATACAACCTCTCCTGTTGATGGTGATGACGTGCTACCAAAGCAGGCAATTTTGTACTGCCTCTAACCCTTCTTCTCACAATAAGTTCAGGCCTATTCATTTCATTGTCCCTATCACTTTATGAGTCACTAGAACTGTCCATATTACTATAAGCACAAAAATCATTGTCAGATAGGTGAATAAGTTGTAAGTAAATGAATAAACTAACTAGTTATAAAACAAACAGCACACATTACTATTTTCTAAGTTAAGCTCTTACTTTATATTGTTTCCCATATTCCTTCACCATAATTATTTCTGATAGCATATTCTTCATCATCCACCAATTCTACTTCACTTGTTGTAGGTGGATTAATTGTAAATGGTGGTGTGTTGTCAAGATTGAAGGTCGGATCACCTTACTTCTATTTTTTACTTTGAAGTACAATGGAAATTTATTTATTTGCAGGATCTCTGACATAAAACACTTGTTTCGCCTGGCTTACTAGAATAAAGGCTCATCCCTATAACCTACTCTTTCAAGATCAACTGAGACAAATCCAAATTGTTGATCTATTACCACACATTATTTCTAACCCACTTACATTTGAATAAAGCAACTTTGAACTTGTTGTAAGTAATTTCCCGTATTTCTTCTATCACTCCATAATAGGCCATAAACTGGACCACAGAGCCTTACCTCCTTTACCAAATGAACTATCAAATGCACTATTATATCAAAAAATGAAGGAGGAAAGTGCATCTCTAATTGGGACAATATAATATAACCCTCAACTTCCAGTTCATCCAGATTTTCAGTGTCAATGACTTTGTTAAAAATAGCATTAAAGAAAACACACAATCTTGTTACAGTAGTTCAAACTTCATCTTTCATAATCCTTTAATAGCTACTAGTAATAGTTGTTGCATCAACACATGATAATCATGGTACTTCATTCCCACTAACTTCAAATCGTCAATTGCCACACACCTTCTCACATTAAAAGAATACCCTTATGGCACCTACACAAACTTCTTTTCTCTGCTTTTGATAGTGTATGCACTGCTGGCTCTATGTATGCCCTCCTACCATCATCTCTTAGTTGTGGATGCAATCATTCTTTTATACCCATATCAACAAGGTCTAGTCTCATACTAATCCCATCCTTAGTCCTCCCTGGTATGTGCAAAAGTATCCTGACAAGGCTATCACAAACATTTTTCTCCACGTGCATCATATCAATACTGTGTCTCACATCAAGAGTACGCCAATATGGAAGATCAAAGAAAATTGATCTCTTCTTCCATATGTTCTTCGCACCCGCAGTCTTCTAATTCTTACCGAATAAGACATTGATAAGTTCGACCTAACTATATACCTTCTCTCCGGTTAATGCCTTCAGAGCCATTCCATGCTCTGGCAAGCCGTTAAAATGCTTTCTTAACCTACGATACGGGTGGAACCTATCAAGAAACCTCCTGTGACCAAGGCAGACCATTTTTCTTCTATGCTTAAGTTGATGGAAGTGAGTGTTTCCTTCACAGATCGGACATGCTTTATGCCCCTTTACATTGTACCCTGACAAGTTTCCATACGCGGGGAAGTCATTTATCGTGGTGAAAATCATTACACATAGCTTGAAGGACTCCTTCGTATATGCATCAAACATATCTATGCCTTCCTCCCACAACTTCTTCAAGTCCTCAATCAAAGGCACCAAGTAGACATCGATATCGTTCCCCAGCTGTTTAGGTCCAGAAATCATCATAGAAAGCATCACATACTTGTGTTTCATACAAAGCCAGGGAGACAAGTTGTATATTACAAGGAGTACTGGCCACGCGTTGTGTGTGCTATTAAGAGTTCCATACGGATTGATGCCATCTGTACAAAGCCCAAGCTGAAGGTTTCTCAGCTTGCTTCCAAATTCAAGGGACATTTCATCTATTTTCTTCTAATGTGGAGAGTTAGCTGGGTGCCGAAGATATTTTCCATCGGATATTCTCTCATCTGAATGCCATCTCAACTTCTTCGCTTTTTTTTTTCAGTCCCAAATAAACGTTTAAAACGTGGTATTATTAGAAGATACCACAAAACCTTTAAAGGTTGCCTTTTAGTTGCCCCATCGCCACAACCGCCATCTTTCTTCACTTTGTATCATGTAGTTTGACACTTAGGGCACTTACTCAAACCTTTATATTCCTTTCTGTACAGGACGCAGTCATTAGGGCAAGCGTATATCTTTTTATACTCTATACCTATAGTAGATAGGATTTTCTTGGCCTCATACATACGATTTGGAAGTACATTATCGTCTGGAAATATATCACACAACAGTTCAAGCAGCAATGTGAAACTACTATCAGTCTACCCACAAGTTGCTTTTAAATTAACCAAATGTAATGTTCCTATCAGCCGTGTGTACTTACTCCCAGGGTACAACGGTGTCCTGCATCACTCCGTAGGCTGTCGTATTCATGCGACTGTACAAAGGATTCTACCTCAATATCGTGAATAATTCTCTCCATTCTATCTTCATCTATGACATCCATAGCTTCCTTCTTGTGTGACGGACAATCAGTTACTTCCTTACCATGCCATATCCACCTTGTGTATCAAAGATTTATTCTATCACAAAGTAGGTGATCCCTTATAACTTCAACATCCCATTTTCTCTCATTTAAACAATTAACACAAGGACAAAACTACATCCCATTTTTGGCTGGAGCGTTCCTTCTAGAAAATTCAATAAACTCTTCAACCCCATTCTCATATTCTTCACTTGTTCTCAAAGCATTCATCCAACTATGATCTGTTTTATTACCACCTATGCCATTCCCATTTACAATAAGTTTAGAATAATTGTCAATACTGGGAGTTGCCTTTTACTATTTTGTTTTTCAAAATTTTAGCATCATTTTCCCTTAAAAGTGAGACATCCCAAAATCAAAATAACAAACCATCTCAGCTTAATTTTAATGAAACTAAAATTTAGCTTCTAGTTCCAAGCACAAACAAAATACATTTATATTTTAGCAACTAAATTATTAAATCAGATATGTACCATGAGTGAGATATGTGGGAATTTACAAGTTAACTATGTGTATTTACAAGAGACACATGTGGGAATTTATAAGACCGTCTCGACCATATATAAGATAAGGGCCTAAATGTCTTTTCAAAAAAAAAATTTTGTTTAGACCTAAGGGTACAATGAAGTTACATAAAGTTTTAGAAACTATTTGAGAATAATTTGCTAGAAAGGGTGCAGTGATTTTCCCCTTTAGAAATTAAATTGAATAATCATGTCAAAGAGAATGAATTGTTGTTATGATTGCTGAAATGATATATAACATACTCCATCACATTTGTATCTTGGGATATATATGTATATATATATGGTTGATGGGTCATTTATAGGCATATTGCTTATGAGTAAGAGAGGGGAAAAAAAGGAAATGATTGCATATGCCTTGAAATATCTCTGTAAATATACTCCCCATTCCCTCTTTGCCCATTATCCTCTTCCTATCGCTCCCCTTGTGCTTTTAAGCATGCACGCATAATTATAAATATTTATATCTATATATTCATCATTAATATCTAATACTACTAACTCATCTAGCTAAATTTGAACATTGTTGAGATGCCAATACAGAAATAGTTATTCTCCCAACGTTACACACGCACATCATTTATAAAAATTAAATTAGAAATCCTTGTTCATGATATATATAATTATATTATATATATATATAAATATATCTAGTGTCTTCTACTTGATCTAACTATTACCATTATTGGTGCGTGTGTGTATATAAATATTCCAGACTCTTTACCCATTCTACCCTTGCAAGCCATTCACAGTCACACATTAATTTATTCTTTTAATCACCAATTAAACTCAATAGCAAGCAAGGTGTATAGGTCTAGCATAAGTCAAACTTTAAATTCATAGCTCACATTGACAACCATTGTCTCAGCATGTCTACCACCAAAACAGCAAAGATAAAGCTCAAGCACAAATCACACTTAAATTCCAGCCGAGAATCAAATGCATTTTGCTAAGCATTCATAAGTTTAGTTAGCTAACCTGTAGCTAAAACTTTAGAGGGAGATGACCCACGGTGGTAAGAGGGAAGACAATAGTGGCGAGGATGAGAGAAAATGGTGCAAACCTAGAGTAGAGACGGCGACGAGCAGGCACGCTATGGATGAAATAGAGGGTAAGATGGAGGACCAAGAAGAATCAGGGGATAGCCATATAGAAAGATTTGGAGAAAGAAGAAAAACAAGAAGGCCAGGGGAGAGGTGAGCACGAAGATGGGGATGTCAGAAGTGATGAAGATTGGAGGAGTGAGGAAGAGTAAAGCAGAGGAGCTTTATGTGTCCCCAGTCAATATTGGGGACGCCTAAAGTAATTTTCTGACACTTTACATGTGCCTGGCATGTCTGAGATGCAGATTTAGACGTCCCCAGCCTAGATGGGGACGTCTAAATTTACCTTTAGACGCCCAATTTGGGCTGGGGATGTCTAAAGTCACGTCCTAGGGTCTTTAGATGTCCCCAATAATGATAGGGGACGCTAAAACAATCCTGGCGTGAGATTCAATTATTTTCGACGCGCCAACCTTTCTAATTTTCATCTATAATTACACATATGCCACCCGCCAATATTTTGGGTATCCCTTTTTCAAAAAGGGACATCCTTTAGGGTAGTGGAAAGTATATTCTGTAGTAGTATAGAACTCTAGTCCTTTGGATTAATAAGTATGTGTTTTATCATTCATAAATTCTTATACTCATTTTGTCACTCAAACACATTAACTATTGATATGATCTATCTTTGAGTAACTAATGTCATATATCTTAATCCTTGAGTTGAATATTCATATCTTTCATGACAACTCTAAGAGTCAAGATAGTCTATGAATCATTAGCAAAGTCATAATGCTCATATATGTTTATCGAACAAATACTTTTGGTTATTCATATAACTTTAGCACCTAGGAAAATTCTCCAACATGCTAACTCTGATAATTAACATGTTATCTTAGTTGAACGCTAAAGTGAAGCTTTCTTATACATATTTTATAACTCTTAGCTTCCACTATTTTAAACATGAACATTGATTATAAAAAGGTTTCAAAAATGTGTTTTTGCATATATTCAGAATCTCAATTTTATAATGCAT
Source organism: Inga leiocalycina (assembly GCA_963242795.1). Classification (NCBI taxonomy): domain Eukaryota; kingdom Viridiplantae; phylum Streptophyta; class Magnoliopsida; order Fabales; family Fabaceae; genus Inga; species Inga leiocalycina. The sequence goes on from OY725323.1 coordinate 49,796,225, forward strand.
CATTATGATGTGAAATTACAAGTGAGATTTGAAACAATTTGCTTATTTCATTATCATTCCTGGAAAAACTAATTTCAATCATGATTTACCATTAAGATCGATTTATCTATCATGGATTGCATGAAAATCTTATCAATGAAATATTTTTTATATAAAGTGTATTTACAATTTGTCATTGATCTTTGAAAATCATCACTCTTGGTATCACTTGGTCATTATGTTTTATGATTCAATGGATTGAATTTATTGGGTAAGATTATATCTTGATCTTTATTGGTTTATGATACTCTTGTTAGGATCGGCAGGCACAGTGGAAGAATTTTAAAATTATCACTGATCCTAATCGAGGATCTATCAACGGCATTTAAACTAAGTTAGAAAGATTTGTACCTTTTTCAATTCAGAGTTTTCAATCTCTAGGAGCCAACACGTCAGGTCCACTCCCTCTACCAGTATCCACATGAATGCTCTCCAACACAGACTACGTGCTAGCACCTCCAATGTCTCCTAAGGTTTCCCTTTTGGCTCTAAAATCTCATCCGTTTATAAGTATATAAGCTCTATGAAGTTTATAACCTATGAGGGCTATATTCGAATTTCAAAATTAATCTTATTAAGTTCAAAATTAATTAACAATTAATTATCTTGATGAGCTAATTAAATAAATTCAGTTTAAATTAAATCTGTCCAACATTTTTAATTTAACCTATTTATTTAATCCAAATAAAGAGCCATTTGATTTAATTTATCTTTATAAATTAAATCTAATATACTATATCTCTATAATGTTAGTTATTAAATCTAATTCATCTTAATACAATTAAATTTAAAACTAACACAACATAATAATATCATTTATATATAATATGTATTTTGATACCTAATTCATATGAGGATTGTTAACACGATACAACCTATCATACAACCATGTCACATCCTTTTGTCACACGATATATCGTTCAAGGATGAGGCATGGATAATGTCATCCTCTTGTTCCTGACCATTACTTTCTTGATTTCTAAGTAGTCTGACAATAGCAATGGAAACTCCTTTCTGTCATAGTATGGCCATACATTCTCACACTCACTCATCAAGGGGCCCAATAATATGTCTCTACTAATGTGAGGGACACATTCCATCTTGATCATTCATATTCGTTTGCATGAAAAACCACCAAGCCCGATGGTAGCCTTTATCATCACCAGGTTAAAAGTGACTTTTGACTAGTTCAAAGCTTAACAACTCTCATGTAGGAATCCATGATGACCTCAAGTTAAAGGGCATTGTGACGTGATTATATATGAGAAAAGCTTATGACTTGATCCATGTAGCTTTCTCATAGTGGGTCGGTCCAGCACCTTGTACTCTTACAAGTGCCTAAGACTTTGATTCGTATCTCCATATCTTATCAAAGTTATACTGGTCTTGTTTTATCTCTTCTCCCGCATAGATGACCAACCAGGGACAATTTAGGACAATGTTTATGATTTATCTAAGGATGCAATTATCATAGCTAACATGCAAATAATATGATAATAGAATGTAGAAATTTCATTAAATTAATAATGTTCAAAGTACAATGATTGGCCCTTAGGGCATAATTTCCAACAACTCTTTGCTCAAATATCATATGATTTAATTGTATAAGATCATAAGAGTTATAATGTCTAATATTATATGGACCTAAGAGAAAGTTGGGTACCAAAGAACATATATTTATGCATTTGTAGAAGTTGACCAAAATGCTCTACTTTTGGATACAAAGATCAGAGGCTAACAGAGAAGGCATGACTGACAGTATTGCAGTGTGGGTAGTAGCAGAATCTATGGCTTATCTGAGAAGAGAAGCTTTAACACTTTCATACTGAGTTATTAGAAACAATGCTGAGATCATCATTTAATGAATGATAAGATGAGGTAGCTGTGTGACTTAGTGAATCAAAACTTCAAAGTTCTATTAGAGATAATGGATGATAAAATAAGGAAGCCATGTGCTATGGTGAAATCAAAGTTATTTGATAGTGTTTGCTAAGAAAAGGGCACACACTAAAGCTAATATGCACATAAGGCCTTATTTCAAGCACATCTTGGTATTCTTAAGTGCCTACAGAGATTACATCTTCAGATCATATCATCAGACAGTAACTAGCCAACAATACATCAAAGGACTATAGAGAACTAGGACTCGAGTAATTATGATATTATTCGAGTGAAGTATTGTATTCTTACTTAATTAAAATTCTTTGAGTTGCTTCACTTGAGTAAACAATGGAGTAATGGTAAAATAGGATCATTCAAGTGACTACTTAGATGACATTGGATTATATCTCTTAAAACCCCTGAATAGCATTGTCATTTTTTTTTTCAAATTTGATTTCTCTCCAAACCTTCATACTTTTGAAATCATTTTCCATACAAAGTTTCCAATCATTTTCAAAATCCAGGAGAGTAATTTACTATTTTCCTAATGACAATTTTAAAATCATGCATCAATTAAGGGGGAGCTTCACATTCACATATGTTTTACATCTTGAAAGGTCATCTACTTATTGGAAGAAAATCCTTTAAACATACTTATCTATATTCACCATGTCTTGATTAGTTTTGATAAAGAGTAACTGTTATATTGTTTTTTTCATAATCTTAATTTTAACATATCATATGGAAAGGAATTTTTTTTACTTGATTGAACTAAAAATTCTCTTTGCAAAGAAAGATTTAAATTTATGACAGGAAAATTGGATTTGTTCAATAGCGTTCCTCAACATGCTACAAGAAAAATCTATCGACTTTGAGGATGTTTTAACATTCAGTTAAGGGAAATATATTGGTTGCAATGTTCAAAGGAATAAATACATATGCAAATCAAATTAGCTTTAAGCATGCTGAGCAAAAGTTCAACTCAATTGTAGAATCATGGCACAAACATGAATAAACATCAGAGTTGGATAGCAGAAGTGTGGTGAACACAACATCATTGTCAAAGAATAAAGCAATGGACTTCATAGAGCACTTCATCATTCTTGAAATCTACGTGAGCATTTCTAAACCTTTTCTCTTTATATTTCAAGAATACATTTCATATCTTTATTTAAATTTGCTTTATTTTTGAAAGTTTTCTAGAAAAATTCCCCAAATCTATTTTTAATTCCATCACATTAAAATGAAAATACTTTCAAATAGGGGGAGAGAAAAATTGTTTTCATCACACATTCACTCAAATCATTACTTCTTTATACTTCAAACTTTTTGTTAATGTCAAAAAGGGGAGAGAAAGACAAGAAAAATGTGTTGTAATTAATTTGCTTTTATAATTCACACATATTTTTCTTGTAGGATTTGTCATTATCAAAAAGGGGGAGAATGGTAGATATGATTATTTTTGAGGAAGTCAAATATAGATGCCAAATTTTAAGAGCAAATTTTTTTGCATAATATATCAATCTTCTACATTGACTAACTACTATATTTAATGTTGCATATCTTGTAAATTCGCCAAGCAAAAAAAAGAAGAAGATTAAAGGTAGTCAGAAAATAATGAAGACATCTTGATTGAGGTATGGAAAATGATCATCAAGAAAAAAATCAAGAAGAAAGATTTTGAAGAAAGAAGAAATTACAAGATCTAGTGAGAATATCAAGATTCAAGCTCTTAGAAGTGAGACTGGAGGTTTCTAAGATCAACTAATGGTTGGAATGGGTTAATACAAACAAAGATAACGTATATATGAATTATTGCACTTCTAGAGAAGTTACACTCGAGTGTGAGCTCTTCACTTGAGTGTAAGAGGTGTTGCACTTGAGTATAGGAAGAACACACTTAGGTGTCAGCGCACTCTATTCTACTTTGTTTTCTGTTTAGTCTGATAGAGGTCCAATATTTTGGTCATATCTCACAAATCACATGTCAGATTGAATTGAAACTAGTGGCATATAAAAATAGAATCACAACAAGAAAATTATACACCAAGATCATATTGAAAGGAGCTCAGATGAAAGAGATGTGAATCATGGAAGATGACACTGAAATCACCATCAATTTTCAAGACAGGTTCAGTATTTTGGACATAATTCACAAATGACACATCGGATTGAGGTGAAGCTGGTGCCATAAGAACCTAGACTCAAAGAGCTTCCCATGGATAGGTAATAGGTCAAATTAGAAGTTATATGCTGAGAGATACACCTTCTCAAAGTTGACACATGTACTATCTAGTGCAATAGACACTCCTTCAATCATAACTTGCAAAATACAATGAATTTAGAGCTGATTCTTTTTGCATTGAAATGTATATGACAAGAGCTTTCTTATGATACATCATTTTCCATATTTAGAGTCAAATGAATAAATCAAGTCTGACGTGGCACCTCAACACCCACAAGTCCAAAAACACACTATTGGGAAATATCATACGAGTGTTGCTCAGAAGCTTAAATCCATAGTTTAATATACATGTGCACTCGAGTGAGACCATTCACACTCGAGTGAGAGCTCAATATACTTACGAGTGAGAAATCTCACTCTTGCAAATATCATACGAGTGTATTCTAGAAGCGGCTACGAAGTGGAAAAATATCAATAACACTCGAGTAAGAGATGTTGCACTCAAGTAATGTCCAGATTTACACTCAAGTCCTACGAGTGTGACACTAAAATTGTTTGTGTGAGAGAATTCTATAACCTAAAAATATGAAGTACACTTAAGTGAGGACCTTATCACTCAAGTGTTGGCAACCCGTACTTCATGTACTTCCAATTGGACTTGAGGTGTTGGTAGAAAGTGCAAGTGCACTTCCTACACTTCTGAGGTGCACTTCCAACAGCAACAGAGTAATGCTTCATAACTTCTGAAAATCATAGAAATGATTATGTAACTCATTTTTCTTGCCTCCATTCACTCTAACACTATACCATATTGGTGATTAAGTATTTTTCAGGTGATCAAACAAGGATTGACACACAACTTGAAAATGTGTTTGTCATAGAAGCAGACTTCAATACAGAGTCACAATAAACAATCCGAATATAGTTAAAGGTTATTTATTCATTATGATTTTACTTGTGAGTATACATAAATGTTAACTAACATATATTTCAAGTGAGAAATAAGAGATTAAACATTTAGATTGCATCTTCAAGAATGAAGGTCACTTATAGAAAATATCATCACTCAACATGATGAGTCCCAAAAACCAGAAATTCAAATTTTGACCAATAATCTGTTAGAATCGGTTGGCACAGTGGAAGAATTTTAAAATTTTTCACCGATCCTAATCGAGGATCTATCAACGGCGTTTAAACTAAGTTGGAAGGATTCATACCTTTTGATGATTCAGAGTTTTCACGATCTCTAGGAGCAACACGTCAGGTCCGCTCCCTTTACCGGTATCCACAAGAATGCTCTCCAACCGAGACTGTGTGCTAGCTCCTCTAATGTCTCCTCGGGTTTCACTTGCGACTCTCAATTCTCATGTGTATATGAATATATCTGCTCTATCAAGTTTATAACATATGAGGGCTATTTTCAAATTTCAAAACTAATCATCATTAATTTTAAAATTAATTAACAATTAATTATCTTGATGAGCTAATTAAATAAATTCAGTTTAAATTAAATCTGTCCAACAATTTTAATTTAACCTATTTATTTAATCCAAATAAAGAGCCATTCGATTTAATTTATCTTCATAAATTAAATCTGAGATACTATATCTCTATCATGTTAGTTATTAAATTTAATATATCTCAATAAATTAAATTTAAAACTAACACAATATAATAATATCATATAATATATATATACATATATATATATATAAGATATATATATTTCAAAAATATATATATCTATATAATATTATTAATGAATTATATATATATATATATAAAATTCATCCATACTAAATTAAACATTATCTCGTGCTAGGCCATTCTTATGTGCGACCCTGTAGGCCCATATGAAGTTGGCAGTGGGCCAATAACTATACCAACTCAAAAGTCGCAAGCGGCCTCTAGTAAAACATTACAACTACCAAATTCATATAAGGATCGTTATCACAATGCAACCTATCATACAACCATGTCATGTCCCTTTTGTCACACGATATATCGATCAAGGATAAGGCATGGATAATGTCATCCTCTTGTTCCTGACATACTTTCTCGATTCCTGAGAAGCCTGATAACAGAGACAGAAACTCCTTTCATCATAGTATGGCGATACATTTCTCAGACTCACTCATCGAGGGGCCCAGTAATATCTCTCTACTAATGTGAGGGACAAATTCCATCTTGATCATTTATATTCCTCTGCATGAAAAACCACTAAGCCCGATCGTAGCCTTTATCATCACCCGGTCAAAAGTGACTTTTGACTAGTTTAAAGCTTAGCAACTCTCATGTAGGAATCCATGATGACCTCAGGTCTAAGGGCATTGTGACGTGGTTATACATGAGAAAAGCTTATGACTTGATCCATGTTGCTTTCTCATAGTGGTTCGGTCTAGCACCTTATACTCTTACAAGTGCCTAAGACTTTGATTCGTATCTCCATATCTTATCAAAGTCATACTGGTCTTGTTTCATCTCTGCTCCCGCATTGATAACCGACCAGGGACATTTTAGGACAATCTTTATGAATTATCCAAGGATACAATTATCACAGTTAACATGCAAATAATATGATAACAGAATGGAGAAATTTCATTAAAATAATAATGTTCAAAGTACAATGATTGGACCTTAGGGCACAATTTCCAACATCTTCCCACTTGCCCTAGGTGCAATCATTAATTTGCCTAATTCCCATTGCCCTAACATGACGCTCATGCTTTGCCTTTGCAAGTGGCTTAGTAAGAGGATCAGCAACATTATCTTCTCCTGCTACTTTACATATCTTTATATCACCTCTATCATTTATTTCTCTAATAAGATGAAATCGCTTGAGTATATGCTTGGTCCTTTGATGTGACCTAGGCTCCTTGGCCTGTGCAATAGCACCGCTATTATCATAGAACAAATCTATTGGATTTGAGATGGTAGGCACTACCCCTAGTTCAGTAATGAACTTTCTGATCCAGACAGCTTTTTTAGTTGCATCTGATGCTGCTATATACTCAACTTCTGTTGCAGAATTTGCTACAGTGCTCTGCTTGGAGCTCTTCCAGCTTACTGCTCCACCATTCAGGAGGAATACATATCCAGATTACGATTTAAGGTCGTCTTGGTCAGTCTGGAAACTTGCATCTGTGTAACCGATTATGCAGAGCTCATCATCCAATCCACCATAGACAAAAAAGAAGTCCTTAGTCCTTCTTAAGTACTTTAGGATATTCTTGACGACAGTTCAATGACCCTCACAAGGATCTTGTTGGTATCTTCTGGTCATACTTAAGGCAAACGAGACATCCGGTCGAGTACATAACATGGCATACATGATGGATCTAATGGCCAAGGCATATGAAACCTTACTCATGCGATCTCGCTGATCAGGTGTACTAGGACACAGATCCTTGCTAAGATGGATGCCATGAGACATGGGTATGTAACCCCTTTTTGAATCATGCATACTGAACCTATGCAGTATCTTGTCATGTATGTACTCTGACTTAGGCCTATTAGTCTTTTGGATCTATCCCTATAAATCCTAATCCCTAGGATATAGGTGGCTTCACCTAAGTCTTTCATTGAAAAGGACTTTCCTAACCAAGACTTAACACTCTGCAAGGTAGGAATATCATTCCCAATGAGTAGGATGTCATCTATATAAAGCACTAGAAATACAACTATGCTCCCACTAACCTTCTTGTAAACACAAAGTTCTTCGATGTTTTGAATGAATCCAAACTCGTTGACTACTTCATCAAAATGATGATTCCATCTCCGAGATGCTTGCTTCAATCCATAAATGGATCTTTGAAGCTTGCAAATTTTACCAGAGTCCTCTGGACGCACAAAACCTTGAGGTTGTGTCATGTACACATCCTCAAGCAGCTTTCCATTAAGGAAGGCTATTTTGACATCCATCTGCCATATTTCATAGTCATAATATGTTGCAATGGCAAGAAGGATTCTGATTGATTTGGCCATTGCAACTGGGGAAAAGGTTTTATCATAGTCTACACCATGAGTTTGAGTGAATCCTTTTACAACCAGTTGTGCCTTGAAGACATTTATATTGCCATCCATGTCAGTTTTCTCCTTGAAAACCCTTTTTCACCCAATGGTTTTTACACCTTCAGGTGGATCGACTAAGGTCCATACCTGATTGTCGTACATGGATTGCATTTCAGACTTCATGGCATTTAGCTATTTCTCAGAGTTTTGTCCCACTGTGGCTTCTCGATAGGTGGTGGGCTCATTTTGCTCAATGAGCAACACATCACGGCCTTCAGTAATCAGAAATCCATATCTCTGAGGCTGATGCCGTGTCCTATCAGATCTTCGTGGACCTTGTATTACTTGAGGAGGCTTAGTAACTTGTTGTGAGTCTTCTCTAATTTCCATCTGTGGTTCTGTACCATCTTATGGCTCTCAAATTTCTTCGAGATGTACGTTGCTCCCACTGGTTGTTTTAGAGACAAACTCTCTTTCTAGAAACTTGCCATTTCGAATAACAAACACTTTGTTATCGGTAGGATTATAGACATAGTATGCTTTCGTTTCTTTAGGATACCCCACGAAAAGGCACTTTGTGGATCTGGGCTCTAATTTATCAGAGGCTTGTTGCTTAACATAGACCTCACATCCCCAGATCTTGAGGAAAGATAAACTTGGTTGGGTTCTTTCCAGTCCATATCTCATATGGTGTCTTTTCAATTGCCTTAGATAGAACACGATTTAGTGTGAACACAGCTGTCTCTAGGGAATGTCCCCAAAAGGACGGTGGAAAGATCTGTTTGACTCATAATAGATCAAACTATATCTAATAGTGTTCGATTCCTCCATTCAGAAACGCCATTCCATTGTGGTGTTCTGGAGGAGTCAATTGTGAGATTATCCCACAACTCCTAAGATGGTCAATGAATTCTTGGCTAAAATATTCACCACCTCGATCAGATCGAAGTGCTTTAATTGTTTTATCAAGTTGGTTTTGTACTTCATTTTGGAATATTTTGAACATTTCAAAAGATTCATATTTATGTTTCATTAGATAGATATAGCCATATCTACTAAAGTCATCTATAAATGTAATGAAGTAGACATAACCTCCTCTGGCAGCTATATTTAATGGTCCATATGCATGTGTATGGGTGAGGCCAAATAATTCTGTAGCCCTCTCACTATGCCCAGTAAAAGGTGCCTTAGTCATCTTTCCTAATAAGCAAGATTTTCATGTATCATATAATTCAAAATCAAATGAGTCTAGAAATCCATCTTGATGGAGTTTAGAAATACATTTCTCATTTATGTGGCCTAGACGACAATGCCATAGGTAGGTCAGATTCAAATCGTTTGATTTTATCCTCTTAGTAGTTACGTTATAGATATTCCCATTATTAGGAAGTTCCAAATTTAATATATAATAACCAACATGCAAATCACCATCAGCATAGAAAATGTCATTACGATAAATAGAACATTTACCATTCCTAGTAATAGAAGTATAACCTTCCTTATCCAAATAAGAAAGAGAAATAATGTTACTACTCAAAGCAGGAACATAATAGCAATTGTTTAAAACTAACAAAAGCCCACTGGGCAAAACTAATTCATAAGTGCCTAGGGCTAGAGTAGCAACTCTTGCTCTGTTTCCAACTCGTAGGTCCACCTCGCCCTTCTTCAGCTTTCTACTGTTCTTTAGACCCTACACATTTGTACAAATGTGAGAACCACATGCAGTATCTAATACCCATATAGAGGAAGTAAAAAAATGAATGTCTATAACATAAATACCTGAAGCGATAGCCTCACTATCCTTCTTGTTCTTTTTCATATCTTCCAGGTAGAGTTTGCAATTCCTCTTCCAATGATCGGGTTCATTGCAGAAGTAGCAGACTCCTACCTTTAGAGGCTTTGCCTTCTTGGGTGCAGGCTTGGTTTCGGGCTTGTTTGACTCTTTGGTCTTACCACCTGAGCCATTACCCTTCCATTTGCCCTTCCCTTTCTTTTTCATACCCTTTCCTTTCTAAACCATCAAAACTGTGCTAGGCTTTTTCTTAATGCTTTACTCAGCAGTTTTGAGCATCCCATGCAGCTCAGAAATTGATTTATCTATGTTGTTCATGTTGTAGTTCATAACAAACTGGTCATAACTCTCCAGGAGTGAGTTGAGGATCAAATCCATAGCTAACTCCTGGCTCATGGGAAATCCAAGCCTCTTAAGGTAATCAATATAGCCTTTCATCTTTAACACATGAGTACTAACTGATGCACCTTCAACCATTTTGCAGGAATGTAAGGCCTTTATGGTCTCATACCTTTCTTGCCTTGTCTGTTGCTGGAACATTACCTTGAGATATACAATCATCTCATGAGCCTCCATGAGTTCCAGATCTCTTTGGAGCTCTGGAACCATAGTGGCAAGCATCAGGCAACCTACATCCACAGAGTCATCTTTATGCTTTATGTAACCATCTCTCTGAGCTCTTGGAGCATTGGCTACAGGCTCCTCAGGAATGGGTTGATCTAGGACATAAGCCTTTCTTTCCTGCTTGAGAACAATTCTCAAGTTTCTAAACCAGTCAAGAAAGTTTGTCCCATTGAGTTTGTCCTTCTCAAGGACTGATCGCAAAGATAGTGTAGCAGTATTACTAGTCGACATGATTCTACAATTAAAATATGCAAAGTTAGTTAGTAATCTCCCACTAAATTAACAACCCTCAATATAATAATTAGTGGGCTAAGATCCATATTTGGCTTAAACTTAAGTCTGCTTTGGCAAGACGCTTAAATTCAAGTTATTTAGGTAGGTAACCTATTTACTAATTGCATCACATGTAACTCTTAGACCTTTATAGGATTTAATCATCATATGATCCGGCATGTTTAACCCCATCTAATGCCTTGAGATTTAAAACCGTTTTGTTAATCTCAATTAAGTCAAAACAATAATGAATATTATGAGCAGCACCATTACTCAAGCTTGTCTCATCAAGATAACTCAAGTGCATCCACTTTGGTGGTTTCCACAATTAAGCGATCTAGGTTTTGACAAGTATTCATTAATTGACGGCATTATGACTTAAGATTTGATTCAAAGGGCTTAATTAATTAGTTTTGTTTATATGGATGCAATCGTGGTTGTATCTCATACAGATAAATACATATAAACGTAAAAGTAATCATGCAATGATCTTATCAAAAGCAGAATTTAAACGTGACACAACATGGCGTACCTAACCTAAAATCCTCCCAAGCCAATGAGAGGACTTCTCTAAATAAAAAAGAAATACATTGAGAGAAACCTCGTTTAAACATTCGAGGGGAGTGAGATGAGAAGAGAATGTACATCAAGAGTATTTAGAGGAAGGCATGGAATGCAGGCCGTATTTAAATATTACAACCTTTGTAAAATTATAAAGCCATGTTGTTCACCATACCTAAACAAGGATAAATAACAAACCACAACAAGAATTCATACAATATGAAAAGCAATAAATGTCGTGATCAGATTACATGTTTCAAAACCGAAAAACAAACAATTTAAAGATTCAATTTAAATGAAAATGAAAATCAATGGAATTACAAGATCACATCTTTCTAAATAATTTCGTTTCGTATTAACCAAATCACATGCATATTCGAGTGTTTCTTATAAACATACGTACACATCCCATATATATGACATGTATAAGAATCATAAACTCAATTTATACGCACAAATGATCTGGCTCTGATACCACTGTTAGAATCAGTTGGCACAGCAGAAGAATTTTAAAAATTTTCACCGATCCTAATGGAGGATCTATCAACGGCATTTAAACCAAGTTGGAAGGATTCATACCTTTTGATGATTCAGAGTTTTCATGATCTATAGGAGCCAACACATCAGGTCCTCTCCCTATACCGGTATCCACACGAATGCTCTCCAACCGAGACTGCGTGCTAGCTCCTCTAATGTCTCCTCGGGTTTCACTTACGGCTCTCAATTCTCATGTGTATATGAATATATCTGCTCTATCAAGTTTATAACCTATGAGGGCTATTTTCAAATTTCAAAACTAATCATCATTAATTTTGAAATTAATTAACAATTAATTATCTTGATGAGCTAATTAAATAAATTCAGTTTAAATTAAATCTGTCCAACAATTTTAATTTAACCTATTTATTTAATCCAAATAAAGAGCCATTAGATTTAATTTATCTTCATAAATTAAATCTGAGATACTATATCTCTATCATGTTAGTTATTAAATTTAATATATCTCAATAAATTAAATTTAAAACTAACACAATATAATAATATCATATAATATATATACATATATATATATAAGATATATATATTTCAAAAATATATATATCTATATAAAATTATTAAATAAAATAATATCATATAATATATATACATCTATATATATATAAGATATATATTTCGAAAATATATATATCTATATAATATTATTAATGAATTATATATATATATAAATATAAAATTTATCCACCTTAAATTAAACATTATCTCGTATTGGGCCATTCTTGTGTGCGACCCTGTAGGCCCATATGAAGTTGGTAGTGGGCCAATAACTATACCAACTCAAAAGTCGCAAGAGGCCTCTAGCTAGACATTACGACTACCCAATACATATGAGGATTGTTATCACGATGCAACTTGTCATACAACCATGTCACGTCTCTTTTGTCATACGATATATCGATCAAGGAAAGGGCATGGATAATGTCATCCTCTTGTTCCTGACCATTACTTTCTCGATTCCTGAGAAGCCTGATAACAGAGACAGAAACTCCTTTCATCATAGTATGGCCATACATTTCTCAGACTCACTCAACGAGGGGCCCAATAATATCTCTCTACTAATGTGAGGGACAAATTCTATCTTGATCATTCGTATTCCTCTGCATGAAAAACCACTAAGCCCGATCGTAACCTTTATCATCACCTGGTCAAAAGTAACTTTTGACTAGTTTAAAGCTTAGCAACTCTCATGTAGGAATCCATAATGACCTCAGGTCTAAGGGCATTGTGACATGGTTATACATGAGAAAAGCTTATGACTTGATCCATGTAGCTTTCTCATAATGGGTCGGTCCAACACCTTATACTCTTACAAGTGCCTAAGACTTTGATTTGTATATCCATATCTTATCAAAGTCATACTAGTCTTGTTTCATCTCTGCTCCCACATTAATAACCGACCAGGGACATTTTAGGACAATCTTTATGAATTATCCAAGGATACAATTATCACAATTAACATGCAAATAATATGATAACATAATGGAGAAATTTTATTAAAATAATAATGTTCAAAGTATAATGATTGGGCCTTTGGGCACAATTTCCAATATAGTCCACCATACCCATAATTAACACTTCATTGTATTAGTGTTTGATGTATTATTATAAGAAAATAACGAAGAGATCAAACAATGAGATCATGCAGTGTGGAAAAGCTACTACACGAAGCGTAAGGAGTGTCTAACGTAATGGGTAATTTTTTAAATACACTCAACGGTCAAATGAAGCAACGGGACTAACAAATAGGTTGACATACTCACACCGGTCATATCCTACTCAACTATATATATAGGATATTCAAGAATAGTAGAACAATAATGAGAACTCAATGAAGCTAATATGCTTATATCATGAGTCATCTACTCTAACCCAACCACTCTCTATTCTTATCTATTTGCTATATCATGTATATTTGAGAGAGAGTTATTTGTATTGTCCTTTAGTAATCATTTTATCCACTCTATGAGAGAGTTTGTAAACATCTTTATCTATCTTCAGAATTGATCTCAAGGTAAAGGGACCTTGAGAGGGTTAATTTTCTTACGAGGAAGCTAGATAGAGAATTGTCGGTAAGACTTTCTGCTCGTAAGACTTACAATGGTGTAAGTAAGAGAGAATATTGCTGCTCGTTAGACATGCATGGGTAAGCAGGAGAGAAAGGATTTCGGGAATGCTCTGCTCGTAAGACTTGCCATAAGGGGGAGTATCTTGGTGAGAGATTTATTAAAGGCTTCACAAATGGCTGGCTAAACTTGTAGGTTTGTAAAGGCTTTTCTTGTGCCCTGATTAAACAAGAAGATAGTAGATTTGAAAATCTCAGGAGGAGCCTGAGGACTAGATGTATGCCATCACATATTGGATCTGTAATATCCTAAAAAGTGATTAAGGGCTAATGACTTCAAAAGTATATGTAATTATTATCGAATAAACATTTTTGGAGAATGTGTGATGGGAATTTGGTGTTTTTAGTGATTCCAATGGTTTTCTTGTGAAAAATTTTGCGGGAATAGGTTTGATTGTTGATTTTGGAGCCATTGGACACATTGGTTGAAAATTTGAAAATTTGTTAAGTGTAATTCTATGCAGGGCAGTCGGTTTGTGTGGAATTTTGAATAGGGAAATCGTATGTAAAAATTCTAAAACTTTCCAGTATTAAATTCACATGTCAAGCTTCAATATAGACATATAATTTGGGTCATTTCGATTTGTGAGCTAAGAGTTATGAATTTTTGAAGTTTGCCTAGCGAAATTGATTATTTTCTCGAGCAGCAATCAAAGAAATTCACTCTAGGAATGATATACTTCTAGTTAGTTAAAGGCTATATTTTTCCTTGAAACTAGACTTAATAAGGGTTCTATAGCCTTTAGAATCACTCTAATTCTATTTTTCTAGAATTAGTTATGATTTTTCAAAGATTGGGCAGAAAATCAGCCAGAAAATCTGAAAATGGGAAAATAGGGAATTATGACATCAGCTTATTAAAAGATAATGTCAGCATGGATTATTAATCATTTTGCCTCATCTTCTCTAGGCATTTCATGACATTTTCAACTAAAGTAAGAGAGAGAAAGTTGAGAGTGTTTAGAGAGAGAAAGGGAAGAAATCTCACAAGGTAAGTCGATTTCTCCGACGATTTAGCTCCTAATGTGTATAACTCCAACCCTAAGCTACTCATCTTTATTCCTTAAGGGTTGGAGGATCACAAATCTGTTGTTATTTAGGTTAGGGTTTCAGCTATATTTGGGAAAAGCTTGTGGGAGCTTGAGGTAACTTCCAAACCTTCGTATATTAACTATTCTGGCTGCTGTAGGCAATTTAATCGGTGAAATGTTGCCAAATTGCCATTGGTTTTATACTTTAGAAATGTATGTGCCTAAGGGTTATGCTGCCAAATTTTAGTTTAAATGGTAGTAATAACTCAATTAAATGGTTAATAAAGTGGTTAGGAGTATAAAGAAACACGTTTAAGGAGATGAAATCGTTAAACCCCGATTTACCTCGGAGAACACACAAATTTTGGCTAGCTCTAGAAATGGGTCTAAGAGTTGGAATTTTAATGATTTAATGGTTCTATTGAGTTTAGGAGGGGAGTTTGAAATGAGTTTAATTCTTTGTTGGTCTCTAATTCATCTTAATTATGCCTTTTCAAATCATAATTAAAGTTTTCAAGGTAGGGGTTACATTTGTGGTATCAGAGCTGTAGTTCTTGGCAAGGGTAGAATTTGCTAGGATAACTCCCTTAGTCTAGTCAAAGTGATAGAAGATGATTGTGAATGGTTGTTGTGTATGCACATATACTCTTTGCTATTATGAATATATGAGATTAGTGGACATATGTCTATACCTATTTGTGATATTAATGGGGTGAGTTATTTGTAGAATGAAGAAAATAAAAGGTCACCCCAGAGTACAACAAGAAGACCCAGAGGTGGAAGAAGTTAATGACAATCCACCAGATCCTATGCAAGAGCTGATGGGTCTGATAAAAGATCATAGGGGTATGATTACTGAGCTAAGAGAAGAGCTCCGAGAAGGAGACTCATGAAGAGACACCACTTGGAAAAACTACAGAAGGGTCGACACGACCACCAGAATCACCTCTTCACACTAGACCAAACCAAGAATTACATGGGGTTCCAGTTAGAGAGGAAAGGGATCTTCAGTATTGGGTCTCCAAATTCTACAAGCACCTACCTCCAGTGTTTAAAAGGAGATTTGATCCCCAAGCAGCTAAGGATTGGTTGAATAGGCTAGAAAACATCTTTAAGGTTCTTGAATGCCTAGATAAGGTGAAGGTATAATCGGTAATATACAAGCTTAAGGGAGATGCAGATTGTTGGTGGTGGAATATTGCCCTAACGTTGAGAAAAAGAAATGTGCCATTAACCTGGGAACTGTTCCAACAACAATTCAATGAGTAGTACTTTCCCAAGTCGGTGTGGCTTGAGAAGGAGACTGAATTTCTTTCTATTAAGCAGGGTGACATAGAGACCTTTGACGACTACCTGTCTTGTTTCATCCGGCTATCCAAGTATTCCTCATATCTACAAAAAATGGATAAAAAGGAGTGGAGTTTAGACATGTTGATACGTAGGTTGAGGTGAGAGTTAAGAAAGAGGTTAGCTACCTACCGATTTACTGAATTTAACAAGGCAGTTGAAGAATACAGGATCACCGAGAATAATTTTGGAGACTTGTATCCAGCCAAGGCTACAAGTAACCCAAAGAACCTTATAAGGGTAATACTTCCCAAAAGCACAAGGGTCAGGGATTCTCTTCATCCAAGGGCAGTAGTAAAAAGCCCTATCATCTGGGAGTCGTGAACAGCAGAGAGCTCCTACATATGGATATGCGCTCATTGTAACCAGCCACATCATGGCAAAACTTGTGAGGGTCTGATGATATGTTTTAACTGCAAGCAGGCTGGGCATATTTCTAAAGAATGCAAATAGCCCCGACCAGAGTAGAGACTGAGGACTCAGGGGAAGGTATCGCTATGACACACGAGGAAGCTCAAAAGTCCCTTGATATGTTCAAAGGAATATAGTTCTCAATGGTAACTTATTACAAGTATTATTTGATTCGGGTGCAAGTAACTCTTTTATTACTTATGATTGTATGAAACGCCTGGGCATACATGTGCATAAGTTTCCATTTGATATGATTGTCTTGACCCTAATGGGTGTCAAAGTCTTGACCACTGAAGCTTGTTTAAATTGTGTTATAACTGTGGGGTCACCAATCCATTGTGGATTTGATTTGTCTGCCGCTTTATCAATTAGAAGTCATTTTGGGTTTTGATTGGTTAACAACAAATAATGTATTGCTTGATTGTGGAAACAAGATGATAGTGTATCCTGCTTCTCAAAGTGTTGAGGATGTGAATGCTAGTATGAATTTCCTCTCGACGGCTAAAGCTGAAAAGTACTTGGGAGAAGGGTTACCAGGGATATATGGTGTTCTTTTCTGTTTAAGGAGAGACTGGTGAATCGTGGAACAGTATACCCTTACTAAACAAACTCCCTAAGGTATTTCCTAATGATCTTAGTAGATTACCTCCGAAAAGGGAAGTTCAATTCCGAATTGAGATTGTACCTGAAGCTGGTTCGATATCAAAGGCCCCATATCATATGGCCCCAAATGAAATGGCTGAGATAAAGAAATAGTTTGAAGACTTGCTTGAGAAAGGGTTTATTAGACCTAGTGTATCACCTTGGGAAGCTCCAGTATTGTTTGTTAAAAAGAAAGATGCAAATCTACGTTTGTGTGTGGATTATAGAGAGTTGAACAAGATTACTGTAAAAAACAAGTACCCTCTCCTAAGAATTGATGACCTTCTAAATCAACTGTCTAGTTCATTTGTATTTTCAAAAATGGATCTAAGGTCAGGTTATCATCAGCTGCGTATGAAAGCAGAAGATATTCCAAAGACTGCTTTTAGAACCAGGTACAACCATTATAAGTTTCTGGTGATGCCATTTGGGCTAACTAATACACCTGTGTTATTCATGGATTACATGAATCATGTATTTCAACAGTATCTGGATCAGTTTGTTGTTGTATTTATTGATGATATTTTGATTACTCTAAGAGTAGGGAGGAGCATGAGCATCATTTGAGGATTGTGTTGAACATCTTACGTGAGAAGCAGCTTTATGCTAAATTGAGTAAATGAGTTTTGGCTGCTAGAGGTAAAATTCTTAGGCCATGTTATCTCGTAAGAAAGGGTCTCTATGGATCCCAGTAAGGTGGAAGCAATATTGGACTGGAAGAGGCCAAAAACTATTGCTGAGGTATACAATTTTCTGGGTCTCACTGGTTACCACCGGAGATTCATTCTGAATTTCTCCTGTATTTCTTGCCAATAACCAAGCTCACGAGAAAAGATTAGGCATTTGTGTGGGATGAGAAATGTGAAAATTGCTTTGTGGAGTTGAAGGAGAGACTGACTACGGCACCTCTGTTGAGTATACCTGATCCCAGCTTGACTTATGTTGTGTATAGTAATGCGAGTAAGCAGGGGTTAAGGTGTGTCCTTATATAGTAGGGAGTGTGGTGGCCTATGCCTCTCGACAGCTCAAGCCTCATGAAATGAACTATCCCACCCATTATCTGGAGCTTGTGGTAATTATGTTTTCTCTAAAAATTTGGCGACCGTTTTGTATGGTATGACAGTAGAATTGTACTACGACCGTAAAAGTCTCAAGTATTTGTACGATCAGAAAGAATTAAACATGAGACAGTGTTATTAGATGGAGTTGCTAAAAGACTATAACCTAGACGATGGCAAATGTAGTCGTAAATGCTCTTAGTCGAAAGACGATGCTTGTGGCAGTAATGATGATACAAGAAGGGAAATTGATAGAAGATTTTCTAGATATGAATCTGTCCAACTAGATCATCTGTGCCAATTATACTGTTTCCTAAGGGGAAAGTGACCTGACAGCTGAGATTAAAGAAGCTCAACGGCAAGATGGTTGGATACAGTGTAATATGGCTAGAATTGAAAAGGGAGAAGCTCAGGACTATGATTTGTCGCCTAGTGGACTAGTTCGTTATCATAAGAGAATTTGTGTTTCACTTAAGGCAGAGTTGAGACAGAAGATTTTGGATGAGGCACACAAGAGCTGGTATACTCTTCACCCCGGAATGACCAAAATGTACTATAACTTGAAATCTATGTATTGGTGGCCAGGATTGAAGAGTGAAGTGACAAAATATGTGGCGCAGTGTCTTACTTGCTAGAGGGTAAAGATTAAGCACTAGAGACCACCAGGTTTGTTGCAAAGTCCTGAGATTCCAGAATGGAAATGGGAAAGTGTGACTATGGATCTTGTTGTGGGATTGCCTAGGATTAAGAATTATGATGCGATCTGGGTGATTTTTGACTGGTTAACGAAGTCGGCACACTTCATACCGATCAATGCTAGTTACGCTTTGGATAAACTGGTAGAGATTTACATACAGGAGATTGTGAAGCTCCATGGCATACCCAAGAATATCATTTTCGACCGAAATCCCTGATTTACTTTAAGATTTTATAGGGCTTTGCATGAGTCACTGGGTACCCAATTTAGATCCAGTACGACCTATCATCCCCAGATAGATGGACAGTCAGAAAGGACTATTCAGACATTGGAGGATATGTTACGAGCTTGTGTCCTCGACTTTAACGGAAATTCAGGTTACTTTCTCCCACTTGCCGAGTTCGCCTACAACAATAGCTATCATGTGAGCATCTAGATGGCTTCATATAAAGCGTTGTATGGGAGGAAGTGCCAATTACCTTTATGTTAGAATGAGTTATTTGAGAGGAAGCTTTATGGGCTAGAGCTTGTTGATCAAACCTCAACTTAGATTCGAATCATTTGTAAGAGGCTTCTTGTAGCACAGAGTCGACAAAAAATCTATGCTGACAAGAGAAGATGGCCTCTAGAGTTTGAGGTTGGTGACCATGTGTTCTTGAGAGTATCACCAGTTACCAGTATCAGGAGAGCTATCAAGTAGAAGAAGCTGAGCCCAAGATATATAGGTCCTTTTGAGATTCTCGCGAGAATCGAGCCTGTTACTTATCGAGTAGCCCTACCCTTAAAGTTAAGCAGGCTCTACAATGTGTTTCACGTTTCCTAATTGAAGAAGTACCAATCGGATCCATCTCATATTGTTGAATATGAAGAAGTCGAGTTACAAGACAACTTCACATTGAGCGAGAAGAATGACGACTCAGACACCAAAGCATTTCATATGTGAAGGTGATCTAGAAGGGAATTACTTAGAGAGAGGTAACCTGGGAAGCAGAAGCTGATATGTGGAGGTGTAATCCAGAGTTTATGGCTCAAGTGGTGTGACAAATTTTGAGGACGGAATTTATTTAATGGGGGGAGAAATGTAATATCCCAAAAAGTGATTAAGGGCTATGACTTCAAAAGTGTATGTAATTATTGTCAAATAAATACTTTTGGAGAATGTGTGATGGGAATTTGGTGGTTTTAATGATTCCAATGGTTTTCTTGTGAAAAATTGTGTAGGAATAGGTTTGATTGTTTATTTTGGTGCCATTGGACACATTGGTTGAAAATTTAAAAAACTGTTAAGTGTAATTTTATGCAGGACAGTCGGTTTGTATGGACATTTTAAATAGGCAAATGGTGTCTTAAAATTTTGATACTTTGCAGTCTTAAAGTTCACATGTCAAGCTTCAAAATGGACAAATAATTTGTGTCATTTCGATTTTTGAGCTAAGAGTTATGAATTTTTGAACTTTGCCCAGCAACATTGATTACTTTCTGTAGCAGCAGTCAAAGAAATTCACTCTGGGAATGATATACTTCCCAGCTAGCAAAAGGCTATATTTTTCCATGAAACTACACTCAATAAGATTTCTATAGCTTTTAGAATCACTCCAATTTGATGTTTTTAGAATTAATTATGATTTTTCAAAGATTGGGTAGAAAATCTGCTAAAAAATCTGAAAATAGGGAATTATGACATCAGCTCATTAAAAGATGATGTCAGCATGGATTATTAATCATATTCCCTCATCTTCTTCAGCCATTTCACGCCATTTTTAGCTAAAGCAAGAGAGAGAAATTTGAGAGAGTTTAGGGAGAGAAAGGGAAGAAATCTCACAAGGTAAGCCAATTTCTCGGACAATTTAGCTCCTAACGCGTATAACTCCAAACCTAAGCTACTCTTCTTTGTTCTTTAAGTTTTGGAGGCTCAAAAATCTATTGTTGTTTAGGTTAGGGATTCAGCTATATTTGGGAAAAGCTTGTGGGAGCTTGAGGTAACTTCCAAACCTTCGTATATTAACTATTTTGGCTGCTGTAGGCAATTTAATCGGTGAAATTTTGTCGAATTGCCATTGGTTTTAAACTTTTGAAATGTATGTGCCTAAGGGTTATGCTGCCCAATTGTAGTTCAAATAGTAGTAATAACTCAATTAGATGGTCAATAAAGTGGTTAGGAGTAGAAAGTAACGTGTTTACGAAGCCAAAATCGTAAAACCCCGATTTTCCCTGGAGAACACATAAATTTCGGCCAGCGCTAGATATGGGTCTAAGAGTTGGATTTTCAATGATTTGATGGTTCCATTGAGTTCAAGAGGGGAGTTTGAAATGAGTTTAATTATTCGTTTGTGTTTAATTCATTTTAATTACGCCTTTTTGAATCATATTTACGGTTTTCATGGTAGGGGTTACAGAATCGAACAATGATAAATCATAGTTTGCATATTCTCTTCCCTAAGCTCTTATATTTCCAGCATATATTATTTTATCTAATTGTTGATTTATGATTCATTAGTTTCATACTTAATGTTTTCATTAAGATATGAAAAGTTTTCCAATGTTCTTGAGGTTTTATCTTACACCCAATTCAACCCCTCTTGGGTGTAGCCAGCTTTAAAAATATTTTCTTATATAGAGGGCTTAAAAATATTCAAGTAGGACTTAGAATCACTTCATTTTGATTTTTTTGGATTTAGTTATGATTTTCGAAAGTTCAGTCAAGAAACAAGAATTTTGTTGGCTGTGGCCCAAAATCTTCTAACCTATTTTTGTCCTTTGGTCATAGCCAAAATGTTTTTGACCATTCCTTGCCAGCTGCCAACCCCTAATTTTTGCACCTTACATTTTTTAATGGCAGTAATGAGTCTAGCTCTTCCCAATCTTTTCAGGCTTTTGTTTGAGCTTCTCATAGCCACCAAAGGGACTCAAATGATAACCAACCCCAAGTGTTTAAGAGTTATTTAAGAATTGAAATAGGTAATTACTCATCATCCTTAACTCTAATTAGAGGATATGATATTTGCCTTGAGAGCAAGAGATCAATGCAAGAACAAGACCGGAAAGAACAAGGTAGTGACTCCTTCTCTTATATCATGTATAATGCTTTATATGTATGTGCATATTATTAAACCCCTTAACATTTCGATATTCCCAGAGTGATAAAGGCACAATTCCACAGGCATACAAAAATGGCACAAATATATTGATATTAAGTACTTGTTTACATACAACAGTCTCCCCGTAGGGTTTGATAACATATATACGATATTGTCCAAAATGCCAAAATAAACTACATATAACAACTAACTCCATCTCTATATCTCGGTCACCTCAGTTGCTAGTATTTACTGCCTTCCCCTTAGAGCTACTAGCTTCTGCTGGAATATTTCTTTATTTGAAAAAAGTTGATGTTCAAAATAATCTCAGTAGTAACAAACAATCGATCATAGAAAATGCAATAATAAATATGCCAAATACCACTTACAGCAATATTATAATATCACATAATTCAGTTCGGTCAAAAATGTTCAGAGCCAACCATTATTGCAACCCTTATTCATTCTGTACCATAGTTGGGCCCGAGACCACCAACTAAGCATATTGATGCACCCGTAGGCACTATGTTTGGTCATATTCAGTCATGTATTGGTGTACCTATAGGTACTATGTATCATACATATTATAGTAAATGGTATACAAAAAGCATGTAAACATTGACATAATGTAAGAAAGATAGAGTTATTACCTTGTATCCCTTTTAGCAACAGAAAAACAGTTCCTCAAATTTTGTGCCAACGGCTCGGGCAATTAATTCAGTCCTAAAATTCCAAATGTACAAGAATTAGGTTAAAACCCATTTATGTACCACCCTGGACTCTTCCAAATCACTTTTGTTGGTTATATTAGTAAAAAATTGCATAATTACCAAAATGCCCTTAGGGACCCGATCCAAGTCCCTTTGTACCCGGTCCGACTGTACTTGTCCAGAAATTTTGACCTGGGCTATTCCTACATAGTTTTTCATGTAGAATCCATATTTGACCTTGGTTTTTACAAAATCACTGTCAAATGATAGTTTTGCCCTTGACAGCCCAATTTAGGGTTTTAGGGGTATTTTTATAATTACACTAACTAGGGCTTTTCTGAAAAATTTTTCAATGTCAACCTTGCATAATTTTAACTCCTGAACACCATGGAATCATTAGATTTATGAAAATCCAGCTTCTACCCCTTGATTCCCACTTGGGCGAACCCTTAAAAGGAAAATGGAAAATTCAACTTTGATTTTCAACTTCAAATCCTTGTTCCTTTCTACTCGCAATCCCTTATTAAGCCCTATAATCACATACTAAACAAGATTTGAGGAAATTTGGGTAGTATAACCCCTTAGGTTTTGCATCTCCTAAATTTACAAAAATCAACCAACAACCACAAATCAATTAAGAACATCATCAACAACAACAACAACATCAAGGATTTGAGATTTTTCAAGATACCCCTTGATTTCTTGGTTTTTCTTCCTCTTGACCGAAACACACTCCCCCTCAATCCTTGAAGTTTTGCTTGCCAAACATGTTGATTTACAGAGAAGAGGAGCTTAGGGAAGGAATTACACAAATTAGGAGCCAAATCACCAAGAACTTCATGCTTACCTTGAGATTTTTCTCCTCCTTCTCTCTAGATCACCTTGAACTCACCCTCTCTCTTGGTTGGTCTTCATCATCCAAATAGAGTGAGAAAATATGAAGCCAAATGTTTAATAATATCTCTCATTTTCCCTTGATTAAGTTAATTACAAAAATCCAATTTATGACACTACATGTACTTGGCCTTATCTTCTTCCAATTTGTGTCATAATTTTCCGTCAAAATTGAACTAGCTTTCCCTTTCCTTTCTTGGCCCAAAATGATGCCTAAGAGGGGTCCTTCATTCATCAATTTGGTTTCTACAATTGGCTCAACTACATGCACAATGTATTCATATTTTATGATAATTACACATGTGCTAAATCAAAGTATTATTTAATCCCTTAGGTTGGATTGATGACACTTGATATACTTATGAGCCAAATAATTATTTTTTCCTTCTATTTCTTTATTCTACAATTTACACAATTGCCATTACATTTTCTTTCAAATTCATAGCAATTGGCAATTTTGGCAGATGTTCTGACCAAATTTTGAAAAATCATAACTTTATTTGAAGAACTTCAATTAGAGTGATTCGAAAGGCTATGTAACCCTTATAGAGTCTAGTTTCAAGGATAAATATAGCCTTTAGCCAACTAGAAGATCATGATTCCTAGAATTTTTGTTATTGGATGCTGCCAGGAATGCCGGCCAATTTCACTGGGCTAAATTCAAAAATTCATAACTCCTTGTGTACAACTCCAAATAATTTCCATAACATATCAAATTAAAGATTAGGATGTCTACTTTCATTCTATAAAATTTCACAATTTTTGGTCATCCAAAATCACAAGACAAACTCACTACCTCACTGGAAATTTATTGGTAGCACTGTTCACATTTGAAATTTTCAGTGTTTAATTCCTATGATCATGAATATTCACCATTCCTTTTCATTAAATGCCATAATTAAATACAAGGCATATTGGTGAATAAAATTTGAGGTGCTACGCATATCATCTATTGTGACCAATGTGATGACTGTCATGAACATGAATGCTGCTATGAATGATTTTATGAATGTCATGAACTTTGATAAATGTCATGAACATGAATTCTACTGTGAATGTCACAAATTATGATAAATGTGATGAATGTGAATGCTGCTATAAATGCAGTGAATTGTGACAAATGTTACAAATGTGAATACTATTATGTATGCTGCTATGAATGCTATTATGAATGTCACAAATTGTGACAAATGTGATGAGTGTCATGAATTTGAATGATGTTATGAATGCTATTGTGAATGCTGCTTTGTTAAATTATATATCATATGAGTGAAATGTTATTACTAAGATTCATATGAATCTCACTCTTTCCAATGACTAACTACAGCCAGGGCAAGTGGATCAACGGTGAAGTAGGTAAACAAGGGTAGCTGGTGCTCACGGTTAGGAGATTAGAATTTTATGTTAGTTATCAACTTTTGGATGAATATATATGATGTAAATATAAGTTCAATGTAGTAAAGGTGGATGTATCCACCATAGACTTGTGAATTTATATGTAATCCCCACTATGGGGACAAAAGTGGGAAATTATGCCCTATAGACTCTACTAATTAATGAATATAACCTAATAATCTGTCGGGAAATTTTGTTAAATACTCTCATATTTATGAATGGAACAAAACCGAACAGGCCAAATAGATTCAAAAAGTAGAAGTGAGACCGTATTAAACATATTTTGAAAATTTTTTGTAAACCTACTTTATCATAGAACTGAGTCCTATCTAGAAATCAGAACCTCTATTAGGTGTAAAATTATCCAATGGTCTCTTGTTTTTTTATGACACATTTTTTAACCATATTCATGGCTTTCAAGTAGGAAGGTTACACGTAGTGGCGGCGGCAGGGGTCGAGGAGGAGGTGGCGGCAGCAGGGGAAGAAGAAGAGGTAGTGGCGGTAATGGCGGGTGTGACGGTTGTGATAGAGGAGGTGGTAGTGGTGGTTGGGGTGGTGACGGTAGGGTGGAAGTGGAGGTAGTGGAGGTGATGTCAATAGTGGAGGTAGTGGCAGCAGCAGCGACAGTAGTTAAGGATGAAGTAGTGGCTGTGATGGGAAGTTGTGGAAGAGGTGGTGGCAGAGGCGGTAATAGGTAGAGGCAATGATGGTGGAGGAGGTAGTGGTGGTGGCGGTTGTGGCATGATGTGCCAAGTGAAATGAGATAAGTGAAACTAAAGGGCAAATTAGACTATTTTAACCATGCAAGGGGATGGTAATGAGAATTTATAGGGGGAGGTATGAATGAAGGTTATCAATTTTTTTTGGTAATAATCATTACCATAGTAAACCTTTTACCATGCTAAAGAGCAACCAAACACTCTTCTCTTGGTAATGCAATGATGATTACCATTATACGCATACAATGAACCAAACGGGCTCTTAATTTGTAAGGGTACCAAATCCTAAACTAAAACATATAGGTGTTTAATTTTAATTTATAGGACTAGCACATCATGAAGTAGCAATTTTTTTATAGTTTTAATATGCATGGAGTAACAATGCTTAAATAATTTGCATGGGAATAAAATAAGTTGTTATTTATACTCTTAACATAAATGGGTCACTAACTTAAAAAATAAATAAGTTGTTTATTTTTTCATTGGATGGATGTGTATTGCTTTTTTGATATAACATTTATTGTTTATTTTTTAGTATACAACTGATATGACAGATTCTAAAATAAAACCAATGATTTATATTTATGTTAAATAAAAGGGAAAGATAATATGAGAAAAGGAGTATGAGAACAAGAGAGGATAATTCTTATATATGGTTTAAAGTGTATATAGTAGTACATAACATATACCCTCTATTTATAGGCATATTATACAATTTCAATAGAATTAATATTTACAAATTTGATGACAATAAGTGATAATTGTAAGATATTAGAGATAGTATAGATAATGGAGATATATGGACATCTACACAAATATTATATTAATAATACTCCCTTTTATATGTCAGTAAAAAACTTCAACTAGGAAACACTTGGTGGAACAAAAACCTAGTAGAAGAAAAGAGTACATCATTCATTGTACGCTATCCAATGCTACCTTCACTGGTGGAAAAATGATTTTTTAGACCAGCTAAAATTGATTTTTTAGACTAGTTCTGGATGAGGTCTTGATAGAGCCAGTATAAAAAGTCTGACACTTTTTAGAGCAGTGTCTTTTAATACCGATTGTATGTACAATTGGTTTTAAAAGTATCTCTTTTGGGGGGCTAGTTGGCCAGACAACCATTCTTAAAAGTGTGTCTTTGAAGACCGGTCTCAAAAAAGAAACTCTTAAGACCGGTTGTCCCGACAACTGGTCTTAAAAGTGTCAATTTTTTTATTATTTCTTGCATTTGATTATGTTAGTATACCCGAGAGTAATCTTTATAAATGCTAGAAGCTACTTCTAAGGTCATACTTATTAAGTGCAAAGTTGAGATTTAAGTGACAAGTTTTACCGTGCTTATAATTACTTATCACTATACTTATATATTGAAATATACATGCCAAGTGCTATACAACTCATATATGGAATTAGTTATGCAATCAACAACTTATAACAAAATAAATGTTACCATTGCCTTTTTCCTTTAGCTTTCTCATTGGAAACTGGTAACATAACATGCACCTTCATCATGTAATGTATTGTTTAAAACTATCTTGCATTAACTGTAAAACACCTGACAATTCATATAAACACCTATGACATGTCTCAAATAAGTTCACATGTATAAATGCATGATTTGATATATTCATAAAAATAACAAACATATCAATTCATGCAACCAACAAGTTTTGCAGAAAATCAGAGGGGAGAAAAATTCCTCGGTATATACAAAAAATTCCTCAATTTTATAGAAACTCAGAGGGAAGAAAAAGTACAGAGGTCAATCTTTCAAATCCTATGCCTGTATCACCTATCTCCAAAAAATTGTCTTACACAGAGACAAACCCAATTAGACATGAAAACAAGTTGTCCTAGATATGCAGATCATCAACAATAGTTATTAGCACAACATGGGATCCAAAAGCTCACTATTGTTGTAAAAGTTCATAAATGAACTCATTAAAACATTTGTAGATGAAATCAATATCTTCTTTAGGGAAGGGGTTAGCAAGATCGAACATCTGTAACACCAAAGCCAAACAAAACATTAACTTGCTAACTTAAAAAAGAATAAGTAATATAAAATTTTTGAAATATGCATTTACCTCTTGAATAAATTCTGTCATGCCTAGGGTGATAATATTATAAATGTGTCTCAAAACATATACACACATAAGTTGGACCCTGGTGGTTGCCTACGGCTATGAAAAAGAACATGACATTATTAAAACATGTACTAAGCTAAGCATAGTTTATTGAACACATTGTTAAAGAAAACAAATATGTTCTAACCTTTGGGATGATCCACTTAGGGTGTTTGGCCTCATAAACATGCTTACCACAAGTAGCGCGTCGGAATGTCCTCATAGCCCTATCATCAAAATAAAAAGGTTACTTATTTTGCACAAATTCCATGAATTGCCAACAATAGGTAACACAACAAAACTTACGAGTTCATGGTCTTTTTTAATTCATTCCCTGGTTTGTAGTGAAGGGAGCACCAAAGGATGACCGTATAACTCATCTTACATAGAAGAATCAATTGCTAATAGTCCCTGAAAAGAAAAAGAATGAATATTAAGCAAATATAAAAAATTATACATATATATATTATGATATATATATATTTTTCTTACCCATTCACATATGGAACTAAGAAATACTCAGTTGCGGTTTCACTAAGCCTCTCCAATAAGTATGTATGTCTGATAGTAGTAGTGGTCCCTTTGTTATGGATTTGAACTAGGCATACAAATCCAAATTTATCACTTTTGCTAGAGGAAACCAACCTATGATTCATGTACCTATAATATTGCAAGCACACAAATCAAAGTTTAATGGTTTAATTTGTAGAATATTTACTTCCTATTGAAGAAGATGATTATATTAAAAATAGTTGGACAATCACAACTATAAGCTATCGTCCAGGAGCTACCAGGCTATTAAATCATCCCTCTTAAGATAGCATTGCACCTTTGACTTGCCAATAACTGAATTAGTAGGGCAATCTCTTGTTTTAAGGATGCACAATATGCTATCAGAATCACTTGTTGCATGACATTCAATTGAGGTTGTGAAACTTTTTGAGTGGAGAGAGGCGCAGTTGGGGCTGTGATTGAGGTTTCCTTGGCTTGATCAGAAAAAAGGTTCTTTGGCTACAAGATGAAAGAATTGAGGACATCGCTCATAATCTTAAAGTAATCAGCGGGGTTAAGGAGAGGTGTATCTACAACGATCACTTCTTTAACCGATACTCTGCCTTAATCCTCTTTTATTTGTTGGTAGTGGACAGTTGATCCTAAGTTGTTCATACTCCCCCATACAACTAACTATCTTAGAAGATCCTTCATAAAAAGGTCACAAGGCTGGGCAATTAGTTTCCAATGATTGACCAATATTACAACAACTCCCTTAGTGCTTTACTTAGGTGCAAGCAAAGTTACCAGGGGAGCATTAATATCCTATCTTGTGCTCACTATGGTCATAATCTCTTTCCTCATCTTGCTCAACCTGGCTTCTAATCGTGCATCAAATGATGCTTCTTCCTTAGCCCTTGCTTCCACCCTCACAGTGGCCAACATCTACTCTATTCCTCCTTAGTCACCACACTTTAGGAATGGCATAGGGGTACTCCAAAGTAATTCCTTATGCCTACCCCTCCTCCAACTCCCCTGACAAGGTTGGGATGCTTGTGTTTTCCTGTAGCAATGGTCAGGATATCATTCCTCCCATCCGAACTAAACGATCCCTCAGCTTGTTTTTTTAAAGCTCCTCTTGTAAGCCACAAATGACAAATATAAGAAATGAATTTTGTTCACTAGATAACTAATAACAATAACAATACTTACAATTTTTTTAGAACAACACAAGATTATTCACTCATATAAGACCCGCTCCTCTTTCGGTGAGTAAATATCCATTTCTCTCTGTGACATATCAGAGATGGTGAAGAAAGAAGAACAGAAGGATGAAATTGAGCTGCTTCTAACATAACACCACTATTCTAGATGGTGCTCCTATCATCTAGAGACTTTGTAGCATCCTGGATTTTAATTAAGGGATAATAACTTCAAATGATGTAATTAATGTTAATTAAGCATATTTGAAGTGTATGTTGTGCAATGTGAAATGAAGGCAATTATTCATAATTTAATGAGTATTGTACTAATCAAGGGTAAAACGGTAAATTTACCAACCGTCTGGTTAGCCACGGATGCGAAAACCCCTTAGTAATTAAGATCAATGGTTGAGATTGAAAGATCAAAGGGGTGGAATCAAGTGTGAATGGATTTATATGAAATCATGTTAGGAAGAAAGAGATGGTGACAAGTGGCCAAATGAGGACCCTTGGATGAAGTCAAAGTTTCAACCATTATTACTTCTCTCTTCTCTCTCAAAACCGATGATGAGCTTGGGAGTGAGTGAAGTTCATCTTCATCAATATCTCTTCATCTCTCCTCTCACCTCCATTTCCGTCGGACAAGTTAAAGAAAGAGAAAGGAAGGGTTTGAAATTTGTGAAGGTAAATGATCTTAAATACTCACTTCACCTTCATTGATATTGTTCCAATGGTCAAGAGCTTTATTTCCATGTTTTCAGACTTTGGATTTATGGTGTGTGACAACTTGAGGGAAATTGAAAGTTGAGGAAACCAAGTTCTGAATTCAGTAAGTGAAAGAGGTAGGTTTTTGATGAATTGTGGTATATATATTAGGATGTTTGCATAACCAATGGAAATTCTGGAAATTAAACCTAATTATGATGTTAAGTGAAGGGGAGGTTTTGAGTAGAGTGTCACTGTTCATTTGGTCAGTTTTGACACTTGGGAGTGATTAGAATTTGAATTGAAGTTGAATAAGGGAAGTTGTTAGAATGAGGTTTTGAGTGGTTTGATGATCTAGAGAGAGAGTATGTTGAATGGGTTGAATTTGGGTTGTTTTTGGTTACCAATGGGTTCTATGTGCTGAAATAAGTGAAAATGAGCTTTAACATAAGTTTTAGAACTATTGGAGTGCAATTGCTGGATTTTGGAAACCATATCAGTTTCTGCGTTTTGGGGCATCTGTCAGGATTTCTCGAGTGAGAAGGGTCTCACTCGAGCACAAGATGAACATGCTCGAGTGAGCATGTTGTGCTCGAGTGAGGGTGCCTTTTTGGTGCTGCGGGTGAGTGTCTTAGGGTATCACTCGAGAGTGATTGCCAAGAGTGCGCCTGGCACTCACGAGCATAGGGAGATCACTCGAGCACTGGTGTTTGTGCTCGAGTGAATCTGTTGCCTGGGAGTTGGGTTGTTCTCGGGTAGACACTCGCTGGTTGTGCTCGAGAGCACTGAGGATCAGTGCTCGAGCACAGGTGTATGTGCTCGAGTGATGGAGGAGGAAGATGTTGAGAGATGCTCTCGGGTTGTCACTCGCAGGGCCTCACTTCCGTAGTGCTCGAGTGTTCTCAGGGTCCCTGCTCGAGCACAGCCTCTTGTGCTCGAGTGAGGGTATGGAATTGTAGTGAAGTGTGCTCTCGGGCAAGTACTCGCTGAGGTCACTCGCATGCGTGCTCGAGTGAAAGCGGGAGTCATGCTCGAGCACGGCCTTCTGTGCTCGAGTGAAAGGGGCAAAAATCAGTGTTTAGCTTTCTAAAAAGGGATCTTTGGGGATAGTTATACCAACCCTTTAGGCATATGTTTAGGCATATAATGGCCATCTAAAGAGTCCAAATAATAACCAACATAAAGTATTATAGAATTAAGAACTTGGAAAAGAGATTGATCTATTGTCCCTAATTTGATTATAGGATTTGACATCTGCCGTCCTCGGGAGCCCACTGAGCCAGTTAACTTCAGGAAAGAGCGAGGTAGTGACTTTTCTTTCGTACCATTTATGATGCATTGTATGTGTGTATGATCAGTGATTTGTGATAAATTCGGATATTGCGACTTATGTGGATATGTGTTAGCACCGTCAGTCCAATAGTCCCTGAGTAGCTAACAACGGTTCGGGTTAGGACGGTGTGCCTTCCCGGCGGAGAAAGGGGATGAGGATGAGGTGTGATTATGTGACATGAGGCCGATAGGCTGATTGTGAGGCCGATGGGCCATTTGTGAAAGCCGATTAGCTGTATGAGCTATAAGGCTATATGTATGCACTGCCGCACCAATAGTCCCTGAGTAGCTAACAACGGTTCGGGTTAGGGCAGTGTGCCTTCCCGGCGGAGAAAGGGGATGAGGGTGGAGTGTGATATGCCACGCCAATAGTCCCTGAGTAGCTAACAACAGTTCGGGTTAGGCAGTGTGCCTTCCCGGCGGAGAAAGGGGATGAGGGTGGTGTTTGATATATGTGCTGCTGCTGTATGATGATTTGGTTACATGCTGTGTGCTTGTATGTGGTATAAATGTTTAGTTACTACTGGGATTCTTTTGAATCTCATTCTTTCCTTTGAACTAACATTTCAGACAGGGCGAGTGGCTCCAAGGAAAAGCGCGTGACCCGGAGCGGGTAGAGTTTCGTAGGGACATTTATTTTGGAAATGTTGGTTAGACTGTTTGGATAGGGATTACTGTATATTGTTGGGTTGTAAGTAGTTTAAATACTTTAACCTGTAATCCCTTTAGCAGAACTTGGAACTATATATATGTAGTTGAACCCGGGGTTTGCCGGGATTTTGGTTATACACTCTGTCATACGTAAATGTAGTTAAATTGCACAGGTGATTATATTCGATAATCGAACTTGAGACCGAAAGAGGAATGAAGTTTTGAAAATTTCATAACGTCCCTACTATTAAAGGGAATTTCAAATGAGTTTTAAACTAATCGACGGTCTCTAATCTAATTTAATTACCAAACATCGGATTATAATTACGTGATTAAAGCCAGGGTGTTACAGACTTCGTGTAAAAGGTATACCCGTTATCACAAATGAAGTCCAACTTATAACATCAACCTTATGACCATATGCTAACTATTTAATTGTATCAGAAATACATTCTTTTCAATGAACCTTTTGTTTGAACCAATGTGCAAAATTTTTGTTATACTCTCTAATTAACCTTTATTTAGTCATTCGAATATTTTCTTTTCGTATAATTTCTTTATGAGCATTAATGTAATTTTGAACTTCATTAACATTATTTAAGATGTACAAGTAAACTTGTTGCAATTCATCAAGATCTATGCACTTTATTGTAGCCCCGCATCTACCCTTCTTCATCATGACGTTTAGGAAGTTGAATATGTCTCACATTTGAAAATTAATGTTGACAAAATTCCAAGGCTTCTTCAGAAACATATTTCTTAACAATTGATAGAGCTCAATTTGTATATATTTTTATTAATTAATCTTAGGCTTTTGTGGGACTTAATTAAATATTTTAGGCATAATCAAGTGTTAATACGATATTTTAATGAAAGGATAATTTGGGAATTATAGTGATTAAATTGTTATATTTTTAATTAATATTTTTATCCCCATTATTACTTAATTGTGAGCAAAAGATATTAGCTTTGTAAATCTAATTTTGTAGGTGATGATGTGGCATAATTTTTGTAAATTGGTCGAGGTCAAAGATGTTATTTGGGAGCTTAATGAAGGACAAGAGTGGAATATCCCAAGTGTGAAATTTATTTTCATATTTTTTTCTAAGAGGAGATTAAATGAGTAAGGGCCTTATTTGATGGTTGCAATTTTGTGCCTAATGCCAAAACAGATTTTTACTTCTTATCCAAACATACCTTAACTCACTTTTAACCTAATAACAATTAAAGAGAAAAGGACGGCGGCTAAATTATTTGGGAAAATTGACAAAATAGAGCATTAAACAAAAGAAGGAAGTGGCAGCTGAATAAAAAAAGAAAGGGAGAGATGTAAGTAAAGATCAACAAAAAAGGGAATAATAGAGAAAGGAGAGGAGGAAGTGTGGGTTGAAATGAAGATTGAAGAGGAGGAGAGCTACCGAAAAGGGAATTGAATAAAAAAAGGCAAGAAGCAGCCAAATGAAAGAAGGGAAAAAACATGAAAGAAAAGAAAAGAAGAGTGGCCACTGTGTGAAGGAAAGGGGAGAGATCGAATGGATTTGGAAGCCCTTGAACCAATGGGAATAATTTTATGAAGACAGCTGGAGAAAATTGAGAAAGGAGAGTAAAGTGGCTACTACATTCTCCATGGCTGATCTCCTCTTCATTCATCAAGCTTCATCTTCCTCTTCTATGAGTAACTAAGTTTTGATTATTTCCTTAAGTTGGGTAATGGTTTGAGCTTCTAAACTTCAATAGAATTCCTTTAAGCTCTCTTTCTATTTCATAATTTTATCGCTTGGTTAAGTATATGGTTATGACTAGATTATTCTATACCAAGTGAATAAACTTGGTGGATGAGCTAGGAGTTGATTTATTAAGCTTTGTATGTTTATATTAGGAGTAGGTTGAGTTGTTTATTCCTACTTAGTTGAGTGGATTTTAAAAGACTAAAGTCAATACTATAATGACCTAATTTGTAAATAATGTTAAATAAACACTTTTGGAGAGTGTGATGTGAATTTTGATATAAATGTGTTTGGTGATGATTTAGTAGTATTGTGATAATTAAGAGCAAAATGGGTAATTACTAACCAATTGGTCAGTTATCGAAGAGAGAGTCGGCTAATTGGCTGGAATCATTATGGAGTGTGTAATTGCTTAAGGGATTATATTAGAGTGGTTATATGTGTACATGTGTATGGAAAGAGTGGGATATGAAATAGGATTATGACATGTGGACAATTGTGAGCCATAGATGAAGTCAAAGATTTCAAACTTGCTTTTTCTCTTCTATCTCTCTCTCCAAGTCATATAATGGCATGGGAAAAGGGAAAAAAATCTGTGTCGTCATCTTCATCTCATTTCTCTCTCCTTAGCTTCC
Source organism: Inga leiocalycina (assembly GCA_963242795.1). Classification (NCBI taxonomy): domain Eukaryota; kingdom Viridiplantae; phylum Streptophyta; class Magnoliopsida; order Fabales; family Fabaceae; genus Inga; species Inga leiocalycina. Next base: position 49,831,128 of record OY725323.1, read on the forward strand.
ATTTTCGTTGGAATTCAAGGTAGAAAGAAAAAGTAAAAGGTAAGATTTTGATGTTGTCATGGTTCTCAAATGCTCAAATACTCTTCTTTAATATTGACTACCTTGATGAGAGCTTTATCTTGATGGTTTTAGATATTTGAAAGAAGGTGTTTTAGAGCTTGAACAAGTTTGAGAGTTGAGGAATCAAGGATCTAACCTTGGAAAGATTAAGAGGTGAACATTTGTAGCATTTTGGCATATATGTTGTGATTTTTGGTTAAGCTTTTATATTTGTGGAATTTTCCTTGTTTTAAGTGTGATTTTTGAATGCATGAGTTGTATGATGATTTATGGTAGAATTGGTGTCATATGATGCTATTTGCATGTTGGAATTGGTTTAGAACATTAGAAGAGGAATTAGGGGAAATTGAGTAATATGGGTTATGTGGTGACCCAAAACAAAACTTGTTGTTAGAGTGGATTTTGGGTGTTTTGAGGTTTCCAATGTGTTCTTTGGGTGAAAGTAAGTGGGTTTAGGCTTATGCAGGAATTTTATGACCATTGCACAACATTTGGTAAAAAACTGGAAGTTGTTGTCAATTGCTGCGATTTGGCTTTTGATAGAGCCTCACTTGAGTGAGAAAAGGCCTCACTCAAGTGCAGCGTTGTGATTTCTCTTTTCCTACAGTTATCCGTTGCACTTCCATACCAAAGTTCATGAGTCCATTTCTTCACCTACGAGTGATATGGGGTGTCACTCAAGTGCTTAGTGTGTCACTCTAGTGCATGTGTGTCCTATATTTTGAGTTTTCATCTCAGGTTAACACTTGGGGCTATTTTTCAAGAGTGTGATCTAACACTTGCAAGCAATAAGCTATCACTAGAGTACTAGGGACATCACTTGAGTGCACTTCTTACCCTAGAGTTTCATTTGCTCTTGGGTTGTCACTTTCTGTGTCTTACTCGATAGGACTCAGGTGAATATGTAGCTATCACTTGAGTGCTGGGTTAAGGATTTGAGTGCTATGACAACTTTCTATCTCAGGTTGTGCTCTCAACCAAACACTCGTATGAGTGATCTTTAGTGCTCGAGTGCAGGTCACTCCATTAATCGAGTGAGGTCTTCTTCACTCGAGTGTTTGAGTCAAAAATCAGTGTGTTCGCTTTTGAAGAGGAATCTCTGGGGTAGTTTCTCCCAACCCTTTAGGTATGTGTTTAGGTTTCTAGTGGCCACCTAAATGGTTCAAAGGATAACCAACTTTAAGTGTTATAACAATAAGAATTTGGAGTAGAGAATTAATCCGCCGTTCTTGATTTTGGTTATAGGGTTCGACATTTTCCCTTGATCATAGACATGTAGTGTCGGAAGACATAAGGAAAGAACAAGGTAGTGATTCTTCCTCTTATACCATGCGTAGAACATTGTATGTATGTTTATCATGCTTTGTGATGATATTTGATGCTGCTGTGAGTACAGCCGGGAGGGCTGTCATCATAGTGATTACAGTAAAAGCTGTCGTATTGTGTTTATCACCGTGAGTGCTGTCGTTTATAGTGAATGCCATAAATCATTGTGCATTGTGTGATTGCTGCTGATGTGCTGTTAATGATTTGCTTGCATGCTATGTGTTTATACATTATATGAGTGATTTATTATTACTGGGATTCTTTTGAATCTCATTCTTTCCTTTAACTAACCTATAAACAGGGCAAGTTTTTCAAGGGAGAAGCGAACAACTAGGAACGGTTATGACTTTATAGGGATATTTGATGTTGGATTGTTGGTTATCCATTTTGGTTTTCTGTATAGTTTTGGTACGTAAATATTATTTTGGATAGGGTTATGTAATCCCCTTATTGGGAAACTATAAAGGGCAAATATGCTTTGTAAACTCTTTAGCTTTGATATAAAACCTGAGGGTGGCTGGGATTTTTGTTTTACACTTTGATATGTATAAATGTGATTTAACTACAATGGGTAATTATATTTGAAACGTGAATTTGAAACCAAAATAAGGGCAAAAGTTTTGAAAGAATTTAAAAAAAAACCCTCCTGTAAGGAAGTAATTGTAAATGACTTTTGATGATTATTAGTCTCTATTTCATTTTAAATTACAAATTTTGAATTATAATTATGGTTTTCGAGGCAGGGGGTTACAAATACTTTGAATTGTTATAATGGTAATTACAATTTAGAACTGGAAGTTAATTATTCATGTCCCTGAGTCTCAATTATTTGGTGGTATTCATTTAATTGCTTTGATATAATGAAGAAAATGAGTATTGCAAGTATGGATCTAGTGGTACCTTTGGTTTATCCTCTTGACTCATATTATTGAATTATTATCATTAGTAAGCAAGGAAGACAAAAACCCCAACTCAAGGGAATTTCATTTCATCATTATACTATTTATTGAATTTATCTTATTGTTATTGTTAATTTCAATTTTGTTTGCTTATTTGTCTTGAAAATCGAAAAATACAAATTTTTTGAATTAGATTATATTACTTCATTAGTTTATAAACAATTTTTCAAAATGATTTCTCACAACTTTAAGGTATTTATCACCTTACTATTTAGAAACTTGGAAATTAATCTCCTCATAAGAACGACCTAGGTTGAGCTACTACGCTACATTTTCAAACCTAGTTTATTTTGAGAATTCACAACATAGGTCTATTAAATGACGCCATTGCCAGGGAGGATGATTGCTCAGGTTTTAAGTATTTAAGTGTTCTTTTCAGTTGTCATAGTGTGTCTTAGTTGAGTAGAGAGTGTGTGGAACTCATTTAAATTTTGGCAAAAATCTGAGTTTTGAATAGCACCATCTTGCTGGAACTGAAATATTCTTGCTCGAAAAATTTTGAAATTTGGCATGCCAAAGTTTTGCAGCATGCTAAACAAGACTAGAGCTATTAGGTCTGCTAGATTTTAGCCAAATTTGAAGGTTTGTTATACTTTTCTATTTTTTTTTCCTTTTTTGGGTTTTTTTTAGGTTTTTTATTAGGTTTATTTTTTGTGTTTTCTTTGATTTTTCTCGGTTGTTAGTGTGTTTTTGAGTTTGTCTTGGGTAGTTGCTAATTAGTGAAGTGTTTGATAGTAGTTTTGGGTCATTTTTCATGTTCATAGTTGTTTTGCATTTAATTTGCATATAAAAGTTTCTAAAAAAACAAAAGAAAATTTGCTTTTTGTTGCTTTAGCATCATATTTTTAGTAGCCATTGTGTGGTTTACTATGGTTTTATGGTGAGCAACTTTGCATTTTTCATCCTTGGGTAGCTCTTGGTAATACTACAAGAATGGAAGATCCTCTTTCACAAAGCTGTGAAGTCATACGGCATTAGTTACAGCTTCTTCATGCCCGGTTAGAGAGTCAAGAGATAAGTTCCAATAGTTAAGACTATGATCCATCCTTCCACAACCTATATCATGAACCCCATCATCACCAATCTTTTCCACCACACCAACCCTTCCATGTCCCTTCATTACCCCTACAACCCCAATATAGGCCTCAATATGACTTTTGTTCCCTACTATACAACTTAAATCTTGACCCCATCCATTCATCACAAAGGTTACCCTATAAACCACCTCCTTTACACCATTTACCCTCTTACTCACTATACCAACCCTCGTTCCAATCTTCATTCCAGTCATTTCAACCACCACTTTGTGAACCTTCCCCTTCATGACCCGTAATCTAGTGAATTGGATACCCTCTTCTCACTCTACAATATAGATTCCCTAACAAGTGCCTTAACAAGAAAGTATGAGATACTCTAAGAGCAATACCTTCAGTTACTTATGTATCAAGGAACAATTGATAGCTCTATGGAGATAGAAGAGCAATTGAAACATATTGATGAATTCTTTAAGGCATACTATGATCACATGTTATGGGTAAAGATGGGAGGTGAAGTTAGAACCCATTGGCTTCAAGACATACACAAGGAGGAACAAGAAACCCAAAATCAAGAGCTTTATGCTACTTCATATGTGGAGAGTTCTCAACCTTTAATGATTCAACCAAATGCATCCACCTAAGCACAAGAAGTGAAGCAAGTACAAAAAAGCAATGAACCATCTTTCTTAGCCTTTGGTAACAATCCTATCCTTATAGAAGTTGACTCTCCTACTACTTTGATTAATAGAGTAATTAATAATTTGAGTGATGATGAGGTGGATGAGGAAATAACTGTTGAATCCCCTTTAATGCTTGAACATGTAATTGCTAAACCCATTAATTCTAGTAATGATGATTTGATTACATATGTTGATGATTGTAAGCTTGAGCATTATGAAAATGTCAAACCTTGCATGGACGCTAATGTTGTTGATGTGAGTGAGATTGGTTATGGTCTAGAATGCCAAATGCATCAAATTTCCATTGGATTAGTTACTTCTAGCCTTGTTAGTAACACAGATTATAAAGTTTTGGTTGATAAATTTTGCATATTGATGAATCTTTCCAACAAGTGCTATCTTGTGATTTGCCACCCTATTTAGAAAAGAAAAACGATTGCTTTGAAATTTTGGAATCCTTGGGTGGTAATGATTTGAGTAATTCTTTTTCTTCTTCCTTTCTTACTTGTGAAGGTGATTTGATACACTCCAATTCTATATTGGATTCTACGCTTTCTACTTCACACAAGAGTGAAGATAAAGATGTTAACTCAAAATTGATCACTAATCCTAAGGTCAATTTTGTTTGCAGGAGTTCAATGTGCACAACTTTTATGATGACAAGCATGTACCCATTATTTTAACTGATAGTTCCTTTGATTTAGCTAGTGACATTCACCTTAATTCCCTTGAATTACTTTAACCTAGTTTTGTGCTTTATGATCACAGTTATTTGCTACATGATGTCAAGAATATTCATGACTCCTATTTCTAAATCCTATCGTCTGATTTACCTCCTGATATATTAGGATTTGATGTTGTTAGTGATTCTATTGACTTGGATTATGTTATAGATGATAGAGCAGTGCTTAACTATGACACTACTATTACTGAAATCTAAATTGATTCTTTGATACCTAGTGTTGCTTACTATATGCCACTAGTTGACTTTATTGGTTGTGAAAAGCACCTGTTATCGAATATACTCGACTCTAGTCTTCTCACATTATATACACTATTATGCCATTTCATTTGTCCTAATGTTTTCCATAGATTTAAGTATTTTGATTCATGTGGCATCTTTGGAGTAAGTACTATTGTGTTTTTGGTTAATTCTTTACAGGCTAATTCTCTTGGTGCTATTATCTTTCGATTTAGGAACCTCTACTCCTACTTGGGCCTAAACTGTTGAGGATCAAAATACTGAGCTTCCTTTTGATTTTCCTATCTAGCTAAAAGCCACCATGATTATAAGGTTGTCTCTTTCCTTATCTTGTTCTAAATTTATTTGATCATATGCTATTGAACAACAGTAGGGGAGGGACTTCTCAGTAGTAAAAAGTAGTTTGTTTGTTTGTTTGTTTTTTGTTTCTAGTAGCTGTTAACTACATTTTCCAATTGAATAAACTCCATTTTGAATCATAATCTTGTGCTTGCCCTTATCCTCCATACCCTTTTCTCCATATCCTTGTGCCCAATTTCTAAGAACTATTTCCACTTATGTCTTATCCTTCTCTCTCTTTGTGACGATGATGTGTTGTGCTTCAATCTTGAATTGGATTTCACAATATACACTTCACCCAAGAGATGAGTGTGTCTATGTTCTTTATTTTTGTGAATTACATTGAGGGCAATGTAAGGATTGATTGTGGGTGTAACCCCCTCCGTAATTATATCCGAAATACGCGATTAAAATGAAATAGAGACCAATAATAATCAAATAACATTTACTAACCCATCACATGACGGGGTTTTCACAAATACTTTTCGAAATCATTTATAAACTTGGTCTCATATTCATATTTTGAATACAATTACTATGCGAAGATAAATTACATTCATATAAATATCAGAGTGCACAACATAATCATCCCGGCAATCCCGAGTACATACCTTCGCTAAAGATACACAGCGCCCAATTGCCCATTACAATTCTTCAAATGGGGATTACACAATCTCATCTCGAAGGAGTCCTAGCCGCTCCCTCCACGAGCCACTTGCCCTGTCTAAATTGTTGGTAGGGGAGAGTGAGATTCGAGAGAATCTCAGTAGGAAATAGATACCATAATGCATGCATGGTAGATGCTAGGTGTATGACATGTTAGCTTTATCTAGATGCATACCCCATAATGATATTTCTGCATGCTCAATGTTTCATACAACAAGACTATGGCCACAGCGAAAACAGAAACAGAGCTTCATTTATTCAAATATGCTCTACACAATCAAGTAAAGCAATCACATACATCACTACACAAGCAAAGATATCGAACACATGCAAGTAAGGTAAGTCCCCTACCTCTAGTCTTTTCTCCTCGATTTGTGTGCCAACAACTCGGGGCTTCACATTCAGTCCTACAATGTCAAATGTACTATTTAGACACTTCCAAAGTGTTTCTGGGGGTTATATGAGGCTATATTGAAAATTTACTAAAATACCCCTGGGGACTCTGCCCGGCCCCGCCGCCCCGCCGTACCCGGTCCGGCTGTACTTTTCTTGAAACTTTGACATAGGCTATTCTTACATATTTTCGCCCAAGGAATCCATATTTTGCCTAAACTTAAGTCAACTTGGGCAGGACACTTAAATTCAAGTTATTTAAGTAGGTAACCTATTTACCAATTACATCACATGTAACTCTTAGATCTTTATGGGATTCAATTATCATATGATCTGGCATGTTTAATCCTATCTAATGCCTTGAGATCCAAAACTATTTTGTTAATCTCAATTAAGTCAAAACAATAATGAATATTATGAGTAGCACCATTACATACGCTTATCTCATCAAGATAACTCAAATGTATCTACTTTGGTCGTTCCTACAATTAAGCGATCTAGGTTTTGACAAGTATTCATTAATTGACAACATTACAATTGAAGATTTGATCTGGAGGGCTCAATCAATTAGTTTTGTTCATATGAATGCAACCATGGTCATATCTCATACATATAAACACAAAAGTATACATGCAATGACCTAATCAAAAGCATAATTTAAATGTGACACAACATGGCTTACCTAACCTAAAATCCTCCTAAGCCAATGAGAGGACTTCTCTAAATAAAAGGAAATACATTGAGAGAAATCTCGTTTAAACATTCGAGGGGAGTGAGATGAGAAGAGAATGTACATCGAGAGTATTTAGAGAAAGGCACGGCACGCAGGCCATATTTAAATATTACAACCTTTGTAAAATTCTAAAGCCATGTTGTTCACCATATCCAAACAAGGATAAATAATAAACCACAACAAGAATTCATACAATATGAAAAGCAATAAATGTCGTGATCAGATTATATTGCGCTACGCAGAGGTGGTCACGGCGGTCCCGCTAAATAATTTCAAGATTCAATTTAAACGAAAACAAAAATCAACGGAATTACAAGATCGCATCTTTCTAAATATTTCGTTTCGTATTAACCAAATCACATGCATATACGAGTGTTTCTTATAAACATACGTACACATCCCATATATATCACATGTATAAGAATCATAAACTCAATTTAAACGCATAATTGATTTGGCTCTGATACCACTATTAGGATCGATAGGCACAGCGGAAGAATTTTAAAAATTTTCACCGATCCTAATCGAGGATCTATCAACGGCGTTTAAACCAAGTTGGAAGGATTCATACCTTTTTGATGATTCAGAGTTTTCACGATCTCTAGGAGCCAACACGTCAGGTCCGCTCCCTCTACCGGTATCCACACGAATACTCTCCCACCGAGACTGCGTGCTAGCGCCTCTAATGTCTCCTAGGGTTTCACTTGCGGCTCTCAATTCTCATGTGCCTATGAATATATCTGCTCTATCAAGTTTATAACCTATGAGGGCTATTTTCAAATTTCAAAATTAAGCATCATTAATTTCGAAATTAATTAACAATTAATTATCTTGATGAGCTAATTAAATTAATTCAGTTTAAATTAAATCTGTCCAACAGTTTTAATTTAACCTATTTATTTAATCCAAATAAAGAGCCATTAGATTTAATTTATCTTCATAAATTAAATCTAAGATATTATATCTCTATCATGTTAGTTATTAAATTTAATATATCTTAATAAATTAAATTTAAAACTAACACAATATAATAATATCATATAATATATATATATACATATATATATATAATAAATATTTTGAAAAAATATATATCTATACAATATTATTAAATATAATAATATAATATAATATATACACATATATATATAAGATATATATTTCAAAAATATATATATCTATATAATATTATTAATGAATTTTATATTATATATATATAAAATTCATCCACCCTAAATTAAACATTATCTCGTGTTGGGCCATTCTTGTGTGCGACCCTGTAGGCCCATATGAAGTTGGTAGTAGGCCAATAACTGTATTAACCCAAAAGTCACAAGCGGCCTTTAGCAAGACATTACGACTACCCAATTTATATGAGGATCCTTATCATGATACAACCTGTCATACAACCATGTCATGTCCCTTTTCTCACACGATATATCGATCAAGGATAAGGCATGGATAATGTTATCCTCTTGTTCCTGACCATTACTTTCTCGATTCCTGAGTAGCCTGATAACAGAGACAGAAACTCCTTTCATTATAGTATGGCCATACATTTCTCAGACTCACTCATCGAGGGGCCTAGTAATATCTCTCTACTAATGTGAGGGACAAATTCCATCTTGATCATTCATATTCCTCTGCATGAAAAACCACTAAGCCCGATCATAGCCTTTATCATCACCTGGTCAAAAGTGACTTTTGACCAGTTCAAATCTTAGCAACTCTCATGCAGGAATCCATGATGACCTCAGGTCGAAGGGCATTGTGACGTGGTTATACATGAGAAAAGCTTATGACTTGATCCATGTAGCCTTCTCATAGTGGGTCGGTCTAGCACCTTGTACTCTTACAAGTGCCTAAGAATTTGATTCGTATCTCCATATCTTATCAAAATCATACTGGTCTTGTTTCATCTCTACTCCCGTATAGATGACCGACCAGGGACATTTTAGGACAATCTTTATGAATTATCCAAGGATATAATTATCACAGTTAACATGCGAATAATATGATAACAGAATGGAGAAATTTCATTAAAATAATAATGTTCAAAGTACAATGATTGGCCCTTAGGGCACAATTTCCAACATAAACCACACTGGTTTAATTTAGTATACACCATATAGGGTGTAATACTGTTAACCACTTGTGTCTTTTTACTATTCACTACACAGGGTGTAATACTATTAGCCACTTTTCCTCATTGCTCAGGGTAAATCACTATATGCCATATAGGCTATGTCACTGTAGGCCACATGGATCTAATCAGGATCTGGGATGATTAATATTGGTCAACTATTAACCGCTCCTGTTGTCCTCAAAAGTTACACATAAATTCACCATACTTCTGTTGCCCACTCTAATATTTCATACTTTTATATACAATATAAGTAGGGCTGTACTATCTACCTGCGCTTTTCTTACTTCCTCAGTTGGGTCCCACTTGACCTCCATAGTAACACACAATCATTCATAGAGAATGCGATAATACATATGCCATGCACCAAAGAATGCAATAGAATAATAACACTATAAAATTCATAATCATTGAAATATGCACATATGTTCAGGGCCAACTGCTGTTAGAACCCCTTCTTGTCTGTACCTCTGTTGGGCTAAAGACCACAGACTAGGCATTATACCCTCTTGGTACTGTGTATCAGAACTATATCACAATCAAAATGCGCACATATGGTTAGGGCCAACTATTGTTAGAACCCTGCCGATTCGTACCTCAGATGGGCTTACAACCATAGACTGGGCAATGTACCTTATTAGTATTATATCTCATAATTTGATCTTCTTTGTGTCCGTTAGGGTACTTATGCTTTTCCCACCGAATAGTACTTGTTCCTTTCCTGTCCTAGTTAGAGAGTGCATTATACATATCATAGAAGATGGCATACAAATCATATAGATAATCACATAGTATAGGAAAGAAATTGTCACTACATTAGCCTTTCCTGGATGATATTGGATTTTGAATCTTCCCCTAATCTGTGTTCTGCTTTTGCTGCACCTCTCATAGCTAATTACAATTACCATTGATCTTTGTTTGATATTCTGTTAACATGCCAAAGATTTGCCATATTTGCTTAGGTATAGCTTCTTCACCCTGCCTAGCTGATACGTGCTTTTGTTGCTAAAGCAATCAATTAATACCAAAGACAACCTACTAATGCAATATAGTGGCAACCTAGGTCATTTTCCCAAGAAGCATTATATAGGTTTTCTCTATAATTGAATTTAGGTGACAAAAGATGCAATGGAATGGACCTAACTAGAATGCAAGACACTACTACCTAAATTCAAAATGCAAATGATTCTAAAAGCTATATGAGAATGAAACTAACCCAACTAATGCAAATGCAATTTTTTGGGGTTTTATGAAAGAGGAATTTACATCTTAAGCAAAAGACTAGTGAAAAGCAAGACAAATAAACAATCACATAGATTTAGCTTTCTTAGCCATTCAATTTATTAGACCAAAGGGGTCGATAAAATATTGGAATTAATAAATTTAATCACCTAATTGAAACATGGGAAACCCTCAAGCTCAATAACACCTAATCTACTAGAAAACACATAATGCAAAAAGCGGTGGTTAGTTAAATCCATTATAAACCAATCACAATTGTTTAAGATAGTTTTGGAAATTATGTTCACAATTGCCCAATTAAACAATTCGACAATTATTCACCCTAATTAAACAATCAAGAGATTAAATCCAAATTGACAATTAAATTAATAATGAAAACTCAGTTAATAATCTAATTGACAATCAAAGGGTTTGCAAACAAAAATCCTAACCATCATTTAAGAACAAATCAAATCCAAGATATCAATTCAATCCAAATCACTGATATGTCTACAATCTAAAACTAGATTGTTCTCAATTAGTACAACCCAAAATCATTTAAAATAAACAATCTCAAGTCTTAAAATAAATTGATAAAAGGAAAAACACTCCCTTGTGGTCTTAAAGTATAAGCTCTTAGGCTCTAGCTTCCTACATTCTCCTTTCAAATTGCCTCCTAAAAGAGCTTAAGCTGCCATAGCCACCCATCTTTCTCCAAGAGCCAAACACTCGTAAACATGATTATTATGCCAACAAAATTACCAATCTATACGTGTGAAGGAAAATGAAGGGAATTGGTTATATGGATGGTGTGGTCCACGAGTAGAGAAATGGATGGGAATTAGTGATGATTTTCTTGTAGGTGACGTATGGATTAATTATGGAAGAACTTCTAGCATCAGTCAAGCGGCTACCTCTGTGTCTCTTTGTTCACTCTCCAGCCGTCCGCCCCTCCGTCCTTTCTTCAGCGTCAGTGAGCGTATATATTTATACTAGGTAACGGGTAGGTTAATTAAGAAGATGAGGAGAGAGTTTTAGGCTCCAAACTTGAGCGCATTAAAATTTAAGTAACCCAATAAAATCCAATCATGGATTCTCTTTTAGCTTCCAAGAGAAATTCTGCACTGTAGGATCTTCTAATATGCTTTTCTTTGCCTTGCAAAAATTAAATAAAGTCATGATCTATCATATAATTGAAAATATTATCCAATCACATCATAACAATTAAGATATTAACAATTTAAGCCCAATAATATCATAATCAATTCAGATTTATATTATTTACTAAAATTGGCTAACTATCCAAATATTATCTAATAAATCCAAATTAGCCTAAAATAGTCCCCAAAATAAATGAATAAGGTGGGATAAAATATATTAAAAATTTGGGATTTATCAACTCTCCTACACTTATTATTTGCACTCCTGGCAAAACAAATCAAGACCAAGGGAGTATAACAAGACAAAACAAAACAAAACTTAAAAAGTGAATGTTCCAATCACAAGTTAAAAGTAAACAAAAGCATTTCAACACTTCTTTTATCCAAGTGATTTTCTCATGAATCAGAAAACAAAATCCATGGCAATTCACTTAACAAAGGGGAATCTAAGCTAGAAATCCCTCACCAAGGATAATGTGTATGTCACTCATCACTCAAAAGTATAGACTCAAATTCACCCTATCTAGTACTCTTTCCATAGGGTTGACAAGGATCTAAGTTCTCTAGCACTAACAACGCAAATGCAAACATAAATCAAAAGGACTTTTATTTGGTTGTAATGTAGCTAAGGTTAAGAAGGAAAGGATGTAGTGTTTGTAAAACAAAGTTGAATATTTTAGAGGATGAAGAGATTATGCAAATGAGAATATGGGATGCAAGAAACCAACTAAACTTGAATTGGATCATTATTCTCTTCTTTTTTTTCTTTTCCCTGTTTTTTCCTTTCACGCTTATACCTCTTATTGGCCGTTTGACATGAAGATCAGCATTAGTGATGAAGATCTTTAGTTACTAAGCACAGTTCAAACAAAACGTGTGGAATCTTATTGCATCTCTTTTTTGTCCATTATTTTTCTTCTTCTTCTTCTTCTTTTCTTTTTCAAGATAACTTTCTATACATTTCATAATAACCCAATTCCTAATTTTATACATGTTCTTCCATCCTAAAATAGATATAATGCAATGTTCTTTAACTCCTAAAACATTCAAAAGGGAAGGATTTTTTTTTGCTATAGGTGTAGATAAGAAAATATAAAATATAGGCTCAAAGAGGCTCAACAGAGGATATATACATGAAAAGGGTAGGCTTTTTGGCTTATCTAGCTAAAATGAAATGAATGCCTTTATTATCTTTATGAATACACATGCATAAAATGCGGCCTTAAATAAGATTTAAGTCAAATTCTAAATCAAGTAAAGAGATAGGGGGTACACACTGAAAAAGAATGCATTAGGCTCAAAATCTCACTAGGTCGAAATAATTACTAGCCTAACTCACCAAAGTCAAATTCATTGCCACTTAATATATTAACTCAAAACATGATCAATCACTTTTCAAATTAAGAATACATAATACTAAAGTTACTTAAAACTTGTAATTTTTTTTTCAAAAATTTTCTTTCTTTTCTTGAAAACAAGGAACAAAAACCAAAGTAGAAACCATAATATTTTTCTTTTTCTCATTTTAAAAACAAAGAACAAAATCCAAGAGTAAGAACAAAGTCCCTCCCCTATACTTAAATCTTGCATTGTCCTCAATGCAAAAGATAGATCTAACAAATAAGAACATGCAATGCAAGTAAAAGAGTAAGGAAGGAATACGACTAGACTATCAAAAGATTGAAGACCCAATCAAAGTAACATATCTTGCTTCTCTCCTTTGTCTGGTTGTAAGTCACATGAAAGCACTAGTGGTGTTCGCTTCTGATGTTCAGTAAATATCTCCCTCTTTAAGATCCTAAAATAACACTTCAACTTAAGTATAGAAGGCATCTGGATGGGAGGAAGCAATCCATGTACCTGCACAAAATCATGACACCAAGCAGTATCTTGTCCTATATAGATATACATAATAAAAAGAGACTTATCAAGAATCAGGGAACATCTCAAGAGAAATTGATCAACAGAAAGTGTTGTAGCTTCCAAATATTTTGAACAACCCATAAAATCAATATGACTCTCCTTAGTAAGAGTCAAGTTCTTTAAGGGATGAATGAAGTGGTCACTTAAAATGGTTTAACTATGTTGTTTCAAATCATCACTCAAGACAAATTCCATATGTGACACATCATGATGCTTATGCTCTTACTATCTAAATGCATATCCAAATCAAGGCTTCCCCTACACTTATCCTTAATAACGTCCCCACTAACAACAATTACATCAAGATCATTATTAGTATCAATAACATCAATAGAGATATTATTTTCATCATTCAAAGAAACATCATGATTAGTGTTAAGTAGGGTATCTTTAAAATCAATAGTGTTAGGGGATTCGATATAATCTCTTCATCAACTTCATCATCAGAATCAACAAAATTGATAGGAATAGAAGCATAAGAAGAAGCATTAATGCATGAATCACAAGATTCAACATGATTTAAATCAATGGAACAAGTCAATTTAGAAACCATATTAGTGCATGCATATTCAGTTAATGTACCAATTATCCCATCATTTGAGTCCTTGTCATAAATTGGTCTAGTTTGATTGACATATCCAAGATTTAAGTAATCATGCCATCTGTAATACCCCAAATTTTAAGACTTGAAGCTAGAGAATAAGCCTGAGATAAGTGGACTGCTAGGCCCCAGTTTAGCAAGATCCCAAATTATGATTAAGAGATAATGACTTCAAAAGTGGATGTGGTTAGTGATGAATAAACCCTTTTGGAGATTATGGTGTGATTTGGCACCTGATGTGATTCGTATGTGTTGTGAGCAGCGCCGAAACCCTGTATTTAAGTTCAATTATGGATTAACATGTATATTGACTTAAAATAGAGGGGAGGGCGCATTGTGGAAGAAAAGGAATGATATGGTGAGTTTGGTGGTGATTCAAGAGGAATTACCATAATCAGGGGCAAAACAGTAAAGTTACCGACTAATGGATCGATTACCGAAGAGGAAACTCATTGGTAACTTCAAGATCAATGGTTAGGATTGATTTGTGTGATAGATCAAAGGGTGGAATCCCATGTGCTTGTATGCATGTGAGCTCATAGGAGATGTGGTGAGATTGAGACAAGTGGCAAAATGTTGACCTTTGGATTGGGTCAAGATGTCAAACTCTTCCCTCTCTCCTCTCTTCGCTTTTAGGTCGGTTAAGTAGGCTAATTGGGATCCAAAACTGATCTCATGCTCTCTCTCCTTCATTCTCCATGGCGCCATGCTTAAGGGAAAAAAGAGAAAATGAAAGGTGATGTTTTAGCCTTGTTCTTGTTATCTTTAGCTTAAACACTCTTCTATAAAGTTGTTCATAGTGATGAGAGCTTAATCTCTATGGTTTTAGATTCTTGATTGGAGATGTTTGAGAGCTTGAGCAAAAGTGGAAAGATGAAGAATCAAGGATTTGGTTTTGGGAAAGAGGAAGAGGTGAGTATTTGAAGCCTTTTGATCTAAGTTTTGTGATTTATGAATGAGTTTTGTGAATTTTGAATTTTGCCCTGATTTTGAGTGATTTTCGAATTGGATGATTTGAATGGTGAATTGTGGTTAAATTGATGCCATAGTGTGTTTTGGTGTCATTGGAATTGGTTTGAGAAATTGGAATGAAGAGTTACAATGTTGTGAATTGTGTTATGGTTGAGTGATGACATGTTGTGATTGTTGGAAAAACATGTCAATATAATGTGAATTTGCTTGATTTGGTGTTTCCAATGGATTCCTTGTGAAATTTTGTGTGAGAATGATGTTTGATATGAAAATGGAACCATTGGAAGCCAAATTGCAAAAACTGGAATTCTGTCTTTTGGAGTTCTGTTTTGGGTAGTCAGATTGTGTGAGCGTTTTAAATGGGCAAATGGTATCTAAAAATTCTGAAACTTTCCAGTCTTGAATTTCACATCTTAAGCTTCAAAATAGACATATAATATGTGTCATTTCGTTTTGTGAACTGGGATTTATGTTTGTCCAAAGTTTGAGAACGAAACTGGATTCTGTTTTGGAGCAATGTTGGATTTTGTGTAAATCTGGATTTTTGTGGTGATCTCCAGTAATGAGCCATATTTTTCCTATGAAGAGGACCTGAATAGATTTCATTTGGCTTTGGGATCACCTCATTTCAATTTTTGTGGAATTAGTTATGAATTTTTGAAGTTGCCTTGGCTGCAGCAGAAAATCCTGGCTGCAGCGCAAAAGTTTCTGTGCACGTTTTAGCCGCAGCCAAAAACCTTCTATGCATGTTCTGCCTGCAGCCAGAGGATTCTTGGCTGCAGCCAACCCCCATTTTCAGCATTTTGAGATTTTGAAAGGTGATTTCCAACCTAGTACGTCCCAATCCTTTAGGCTTTCATTGAACTTATTATAGCTACCTAAAGGTTGTGAATGCTAACCAACTTTAAGTGATATGAAAGTAAGGTTTTGGAATAGAGAATAACCCTATGTCCTTGCCTTGGTTATAGGGTTGATATTTGCCCTGGACGTGGTTTGGTATTCATTCTAATCGCGAGTAAGCGGAGCTGGAGCATACGTGGAAAGAGTGTAGGGAACTTACCTCTCTTGCATGCTTTGATATTTGTGTTTGTGTATTGATGCATGTATTGCTTTGCTGGATTATGTGAAACATGTATGAATGATTGTAGCTCTGTTTCTAGTTATGCTATGGCCATGAGTATGTTGTTGAAACATTGAGCACGCAGATATGTCATTGTGTGAACATGAGTTATGTATTGCAAGCATGTCATGCATTAAACACATATCATACATGCATATAGGCATCTGTTTCCTACTGAGATTCTCTCGAATCTCACCCTCCCCTACCAATATTTTAGACAGGGTAGGTGGATCAAGGATGGAGCAAGCAGTCAAGGGCGACGGGACTCGTTCGGGTTGTAATCTTTTGATAGTTGGTTATCATAATTGGGATGATTTGTATTCGTGTTTGGATATTAGTTGTATATATTGTGGAATGTATATTTGGTTATATGTTGAATGAGAATATTTGATTTTGTATTTGGAATGAGCATTTGGGTATTTGTATGTATTTGAGGAGAACTGTGTAATCCCCATTCGAAGAATTGTAAAGGGTGGATGTGCCCTATGAATTCTATGTAAAGGTATGAACCCGGGAGTTGCTGGGATGATATTGTTGTACACTCTGATATTTGTATAAATGTGATATTCCGCATGATGTGATTATATTCGAAATTGAATATGAGACCAGGTTAATTAGATTTTGAAACGTATTTGTGAAAACCCCATTTGGTAGATGGGTTTGTAAATGTTATTTAATTGTTATTGGTCTCTATTTCACTTTAATCACATATTTTGGATATAATTACGGAAGGGGGTTACACCATCCAGGATTATATGCACTTGAATATGGATCATATATCTGCTCAACATCATAACCATAATGATAAGGCATAGAAGTACAAGAAAAATTTCCATAAGGTCAAGCATTCAAAGCTATAATAGGATCAAGTTCAATTTTAAAAAAAAAACAAAGATCAAGTCATGTAATAAACAACTATCAAAGAAATCACCTAAAGGCTCAAATCTAGAGACTAACCATTGCACCCCGGTAATAGTGCAAAAATTGATGTGTGCTTTTATCGCTAAAGCAATCAAGTAATAACTAAGACAACCTACAAATGCAATATAGTGGCAACCTAAGTCATTTTCCCAACGAGCAATGTGTGGCTTTTCTCTAGAATTGAATTTAGGTGACAAAAGATGCAATGGAATGGGCCTAACTAGAATGCAAGACACTACTACCTAAATGCAAAATGTAAATGACTCTAAAAGCTATATGAGAATGAAACTAACCTAAATAATGCAAATGCAATTGTTAGGGGTTTTATGAAAGAGGAATTAAAATCCTAAGCAAAATACTAGTGAAATTCAAGATAGACAAACAAACATTTAATTCAGTTATGATGATGAAGGGGACAACTTAGGATTTACATAGATTTAGCTTTCTTAGCCATTCAATTTATTAGACCAAAGGGGTTGTTGAAATATTGGAATTAATAAATTTAATCACCTAATTGAAACATGGGAAACCCTTAAGTTCAATAACACCTAATCCACTAGAAAACTCATAATGGAAAACGCGGTGGTTAATTAAATCCATTAGAAACCAATCACAATTGTTTAAGATAGTTTTGGAAATTTTGTTCATAATTGCCTAATTAAACAATTCAACAATTAATCACCTTAATTAAACAATCAAGAGATTAAACCCAAATTGACAATTAAATTAATAATGAAAGCTTAGTTAATAATCTAATTGACAATCAAAGGGTCTGCAAACAAAAATCCCAACAATCATTTAAGAACAAATCAAATCCAATATATCAATTCAATCCAAATCAATAATATGTCTACAGTCTAAAACTAGATTTTTCTCAATTAGTATAACCCGAAATCATTTAAAACTAAACAATCTCAAGCCTTGAAATAAATTGATAAAAGGAAAAATACTCCCTTATGGTCTTCAAGTGTATGGTCTTTGGCTCTAGCTTCCTCCATGCTCCTCCCAAAGCTCGTCGCAAATATGATGATTATACCAACAAAATCCCCAATCTGTATGTGTGAAGGAGAATGAAGGGAATTAGTTATATCGATGGTGGGGTTCGTGACTAGTGAAAGGGATAGGAATTGATAATGATTTTCTTGTAGGTGACGTCAGAATTAATTATGGAAGAACTTCCAGCATCAATCCAGTGACTGCCTTTATGTCTCTTTGCTCACTCTCCAGCCGTTCGCCCCTCCGTCCTTTCTTCAGCATCAGTGAGTATATATATTTATACTGGGCAGTGGCTAGGTTAATTAATAAGATGAGTAGAGAGTTTTAGGCTCCAACTTGAGCCCATTAAAATTTAAGTAACCGAATAAAATCCAATCATTGGATTCTCTTTTAGCTTCCAAGAGAAATTCTGCATCATAGGATCTTCTAATATGCTTTCCTTTGCCCTATAAAAATTAAATAAAATTGTGATCTATAATATTATTGAAAATATTATCCAATCATAAGATAACAATTAAGATATTAACAATTTAAGCCCAATAATATCATAATCAATTCAAATTTATATTATTTACTAAAATTGTCTAACTATCCAAATATTATCTAATAATTCCAAATTAGCCTAAAATAGTCCCCAAAATAAATAAATAAGGTAGGATAAAATATATTAAATTTGGGATTTATCATAGCACATATACCTTTTAATCTCATCATCTTTATGTTTCACAATATGGAAATAAGAAGAGGTAAATGTCACACATTCACAAGGGCATATCTGTAATTTCACAAAGTTTTGGGTACATAGATGGGCCTAAAATAGCATATTATAGATATTTACAGTTGTCAGGGAAAGCTTGAAACAACATATAGCCTCTGAACTACTATACAACATGTGCTTGCTCATTTTCATAACATGTCACCACATATACATGTGACTACCCAGGGGGTCACCCATCTCGAGATTTCCCTCAGTTAAGCATTCTTAAATTTTGTATACCCATGTTAAAATATAGATACCGGCTTTAACTACTTTTGACTTCCGGTACCCCGTACTACCCTTGTCTCAAAAATCATGCCCAGTGTCTTCAGGCATCAAAATACCATGTATGGATTGCATATCATTGCCGATACATGCACTCGGTCACATAATTTGTGATATGCTCCCTGAAGTCTACCAAGCCGTCATTTAAACCCTGCTCTATAATCTCATTTTTCCTTAAGACCCCTAAATGTAGTATCCGGGAAGACATATATTACTGTACGGATCCAAATGTCATCCGGGTCTATAAATCTAGAAGACCCTACTTATACTATATTGGAATTAGATTGTCTGAGTACCCTGTATATTGACCTATAGGGGTGTCATGCTTTCAAACAGCCCATAGATATATAGTCCAAACATCCTCCTAGGCCTCCTGATCTACAACCATATCTCACTATGTCTTATCTGTCTGTGGCTTATCTATTTGACACTGAATAGCTTACTGGTGATTTTGCTCTATGTTGAGGCCCACACTCTAGCCTTGCTGAGACCTACTCCCTCGGTGTCTGTGATATCCTTATACCACCCTTAGACTGGTGTTATGATACTGATTGCCCTTAGTTATTCACTATTTCTTTGGGGTTGGTTCACAGAAATACTCCCTTTCTCTGTATATGTCTTGTCATTGTATAGTCAAGACCATATCAGTATACTATACTATTGCCAGAACTGCTCAGTGTCTGATACCAAAAGTTTAGAGCTCCGGCTCGTCACAAAGCTTAACTACTAGTCAGTCTCTCCAGGGGACTTCATAAGGTACCTCAATTGCTAGTTTTAGGCCCTGCCTCTCAACTAAGGATTGACGCATCACATAGGTGATCATCCACCTGGTCATCGTCACCAGCCAAGGCAACAATAGGGTGGCTAGCCTCTACACCGTGTTGGGGTAAGAGCAAACGCCTCATCTCACTCTCACGCAATGAGAACCACTGAGTATAGTGGTGAATTCCAGCCATTTTTATAACTAGTTATGATACAAAAAATGTCAACACCCTTATTTATTTCAATGTTAACCAGAGTAGTAAGACGCAGTTCGGTGGGCACACAGAAATAGCATAAAAGTACTAATAAGAAGTGCTTGATTATAGGAATTCTCCATAAGGATTGTATAAAATAATTATAATTAATATAGCAGCATAGGGCTGCTAGGGTATCTAAATAGTTACAATGAAGCGCAGACATCTTTCTATCTTCGTTCCACTGTTGTATTCCTCTTGGTAGTTCTTGTCTTTATTCTTAGCAGATTTTCTAGTTTCACCTATCTAAATGATTGGTTAGGAAGGGTGAGATTTCGAGGAATCTCAGCAGTAATCAATTACCAAAATGTATGCAAGATATATACTATGTGTATGACATGCTAGCTTTAACTAGATGCATGCCCCAATTGACATTTCTGCATACTCATGTTGGAAATTGTGCCTGAGGGCCAATCATTGTACTTTAAACATTATTATTTAATGAATTTCTCCATTCTGTTATCATATTATTTATGTGTTAACTATGATAACTGTATCCTTGGATAAATCATAAAGATTGTCCTAAGTGTCCCTATTGGTCATCTGTTCGGTAGCATAGATGAAGTGAGATCAGTATAACTTTAATGAGGTATGGAGATGCGAATCAAACTCTTAGGACCTTGTAAGAGTACAAGGTGCTAGACCAACCTGCTATGAGATAGCTGTATGGATCAAGTCATAAGCTTATCTCATGTATAACCCCGTCACAATGCCTTTCAACCTAAGGTCATCATGAATTCTCACATGAGGGTTGCTAAGCTTTGAAATAGTAAAAAGTCACCTTTGACTGGGTGATGATAAAGGCTACAATTGGGCCTGGTGGTTTTTCATGCAAAGGAATATGAATGGTCAAGATGGAATTTGTCCCTCATATTAGTAGAGAGATATTACTAGGCCCCTTGATAAGTGAGTCTGAGAACTGTATGGCTATACTACGATAGAAAGGAGTTTCTATTTATATTGTCAGACTAGTCATTAATCAAGAAAGTAATGGTCAGGAACAAGAGGATTACATCATCTATGCCTTATCTTTAAGCAATATATCGTGTGACAAAAAGATATGTGACATGGTTATATGACAGGTTTCATCATCTTTACGATCCTTATATGAATTAGATAGTCATAATGTCTTGCTAAAGGCTGCTAGCGACTTGTGGGTTAGTACAGTTATTAGCCAACTACCAACTTTGTATGGGCCTATAGGGCTACACACAATAATGGCCTAACGCAAGATATTGTTTAATCTAGGGTGGATGAATTTTATATTTATATATTATAACATAAAATTCATGAAAAGAAAATTAATAATATTACATATATGTATTTTCGAAATACATATATATATGATAATATTATTTTATTATGTTAGTTTTAAATTTAATTTTATTATATAAATTAAATTTAATAACTAACATGATAGAGATATAATATCTCAGATTTAATTTATAAGGATAAATTAAATATATTGGCTCTATATTCAGATTAAATAAATAGGTTGAATTAAAACTATATGACAAATTTAATTAAACTGAATTTATTTAATTAGCTTATCAAGATAATTAAGGGTTAATTAATATCAAAATTAATCAAGATTAATTTTGAAATTTGAATGCAGCCCTCATAGGTTATAAAAATGGAGTAGAAAAACTCATGTGCGGATGAGAACTCAAAGTCGCGAGAAAAGCCTAGCAGACGTTGGAGGCACTAGCACGTAGTCTGTGATAGAGTAGCATTTGTGTGGATACCAGTAGAGGGAGTTGATCAATATGTTGGCTCTTAAAGATTGTAAAACAGGAATGCACAAAAGAAAAGGTAAAATTCTTCCTAACTCTGTTTAAACGCCATTGACAGATCCTCGATTAGAATTGGCAAAATTTTTAAAATTATTCTGCTATGCCTACCAATCCTAACAGTGGTATTAGAGCTAGGTCAATTGTGCATTTAAATTGAGTTTATGTTCTTATACATGTGATATGTATGGAATATATACATGGGTTTATAAGCAAACGTCTGAATATGTATATAATCTGGTTAATATGAAAAGGAATTGTTTTGAAAGATTTGATTTTTAAATTGGTTTTCTAATTTTCATTTTTGAAAGGAATATGTTCTATGTCAATTGTGCATTTTCGGATACTGTTGTATGTATATAAGATCTAGTGAAATTGTTTTGATTATATGTGATATTTTTATGTTTCAATTTTGCCCCTGGTGTTGCAATTTCAGCTTTAGCTTAGATCCAAAATTGGAATTCATCATTGTTGGTTTTGAATTGACTAAAGCTTGAGGTTGGTTGCAAGAACAACCTAGTCGAGTTTGGATCTCTAATCATGTGTGAGGGATCCAAAAGTGCAAGGAAGATGATTCGGACTAGAAGTGTTCTGGGACATTTTTTAAACTGGGTCGAAATCCTTTTGAATCAAACTATAATAAATATTTTAAATCTAGTTTGGATCTCTAGCGGGACCGCTGAGACTAATGTTCATAGTGCAATATTAACTAATCATGACATTTGTTGCTTTTCATATTGTTGTTGTGGTTTATTCTTCATACTTGTTTGGGTATGGTGAACAACATGTCTTTAGCTTTTACAAAGGGTTGTAATATTTAAATAGGCCTGCGTGCCGTGCCTTCCTCTAAATACTCTCAATATACATTCTCTTCTCATCTCACTCCCCTCATATGTTTAAACAATATTTCTCTCAATGTATTTATTTTCTTATTTAGAGAAGTCCTCTAATTGGCTTAGGAGGATTTTAGGTTAGGTAAGTCATGTTGTGTCACATTTAATTATGCTTTTAATTAGGTCATTGCATGTATACTTTTGTGTTTATATGTATGAGATATGACAATGGTTGCATTCATATGAACAAAACTAATTGATTGAGCCCTCCAGATCAAATCTTCAATTGTAATGTTGTCAATTAATGAATACTTGTCAAAACCTAGATCGCTTAATTGTAGGAATGACCAAAGTAGATACATTTGAGTTATCTTGATGAGATAAGCGTATGTAATGGTGCTACTCATAATATTCATTATTGTTTTGACTTAATTGAGATTACCAAAATAGTTTTGGATCTCAAGCCATTAGATAGGATTAAACATGCCAGATCATATGATAATTGAATCCCATAAAGATCTAAGAGTTACATGTGATGTAATTGGTAAATAGGTTACCTACTTAAATAACTTGAATTTAAGTGTCCTGCCAAAGTTGACTTAAGTTTAGGCAAAATATGGATCTTAGCCCACTAATTATTATATTGAGGGTTGTTAATTTAGTAGGAGATTACTAACTAAACTTTACATATTTTATTATAGAATCATGGCCACTAGTAATATTGCTACACTACCATTGCGATCTATCCTTGAGAAGGATAAACTCAATGGGACAAACTTTCTTGACTAGTTCAGGAACTTGAGAACTGTTCTAAAGTAGGAAAGAAAGGCTTATGTCCTAGATCAACCCATTCCAAAGGAGCCTGCAACCAATGCTCCAAGTGCTCAGAGAGATGCTTACATGAAGCATAAGGATGACTTTGTGGATGAAGGTTTCCTGATGCTTGCCACCATGATTCTAGAGCTCCAAAGAGATCTAGAAATTGTGGAGGCTTATGAGATGATTTTCCATCTCAAGAGAATGTTCCAGCAATAGGCAAGGCAAGAAAGGTACGAGACTATAAAGGCCTTACATTCCTGCAAGATGGCTGAAGGCACATCAGTTAGTGCTCTGTGTTAAAGATGAAGGGCTATATTGACCACCTTGAGAGGCTTGGATTTCCTATGAGCCAGGAGTTAGCTACGGATTTGATCATGAACTTACTCCTGGAGAGTTATGACCAGTTTGTTATGAGCTACAATATGAACAATATAGAGAAATCAATTTCTAAGCTACATGGGATGCTTAAAATTCCTGAGTAGAACATTAAGAAAAAGCCTAGTCCTATTTCGATGGTTCAGAAAGGAAAGGGTATGAAACAGAAAGGGAAGGGAAAATGGAAGGGGAATGGCTCAGGTGGTAAGACCAAAGAGTCAAACAAGCCTAAACCAAGCCTGTACCCAAGAAGGCAAAGCCTCCAAAGGAAGGAGTGTTTGCTACTTCTGCAATGAACTTGGTCATTAGAAGAGGAATTGCAAACTCTACCTGAAGATCTGAAAAAGAACAAGAAGGATAATGACGCTATCGCTTTAGGTATTTATGTTATAGACATTCATTTTTCTACTTCCTCTACATAAGTATTAGGTACTGCATGTGGTTCTCACATTTGTACAAATGTGCAGGGTCTCAAGGATAGTAGAAAGCTAAAGAAGGCCAAGGTGGGCCTATGAGTTGGAAACAGAGTAAGAGTTGCTGCTTTAGCTGTAGGCACTTTTGAATTAGTTCTGTCTGGTGGGCTTTTGTTTGTTTTGAATAATTACTGTTATGTTCTTGCTTTGAGTAGTAACATTGTTTCTTTTTCTTATTTGGATAAGGAAGGTTATACTTCTATTGCTAGGAATGGTAAATGTTCTATTTATCATAATGACATTTTCTATGCTAATAGTGATTTGCATGCTAGTCATTATATATTAAATTTGGGACATCCTAATAATGGGAATATCTATAATGTAACTAATAAAAGGATAAAATTAAACAATTTGAATCTAACCTACCTATGGCATTATTGTCTAGGCCATATAAATAAGGAACACATTTCTAAACTCCATTAAGATGGATTTCTTAACTCATTTGATTTTGAATCACATGATACATGCGAATCTTGCTTATTTGGAAAGATGACAGAGGCACCTTTTATAGGGCATAGTTAGAGGGCCGTTGATTTGTTGGACCTCATACATACATATGTATGTGGACCATTAATGTAGCTGTTAGAGGAGGTTATATGTGCTTCATTACATTTATAGACGACTTTACTATATATGGCTATATCTATCTAATGAAACAAAAATTTGAATCTTTTAAAATATTCAAAAAATTCCAAAATAAAGTTCAAACCCAATTTGGCAAAATGATTAAAGCACTTTAATCTGATCAAGGTAGCGAATATTTGAGCCAAGAGTTTATTGACTATCTTAGGAGTTGTGGGATAATCTCACAATTGACTTTACTATGAACACTGCAATGGAATGGTGTTTCTGATGAAGGATTCGAACACTATTAGATATAGTTCACTCTATGATGAGTCACACAGATCTTCCACCATCCATTTAGGGCCATACCCTAGAGATAACTGCATTCACACTAAATCATGTTCCATCTAAGGCAATTGAAAAGACATCATATAAGATATAGACTGGGAAGAAACCTAGTTTGTCTTTTATCAATATTTGGGGATGTGAGGTATGTGTTAAGCAACAAGCCTCAGATAATTAATGCCCAAATCCTCAAAGTGCCTTTTCATGGGGTACCCTAAGGAAATGAAAGGATACTATATATATAATCCTACTAATAACAAAGTGTTTGTTATTCAAAATGATAAGTTTTTAGAAAGAGAGTTTATCTCTAAAAGAACTAGTAGGAGCAAGGTATATCTCGAAGAAGTTCAAGAGTCACAAGATAGTCTAGAACTATAGATGTAAAATAGAGACACTTCTTTTAACAAGTTGCTAAGCCTCCTCCAGTAACACAAGGTCCACGAAGATCTGATAGGACATGATATTAGCCTTAGAGATGTGGATTTCTCATTACTGAAAGCCGTGATGTGTTGCTCATTAAGCAAAATGAGCCAACCACCTATTGAGAAGCCAATGTGGGATTAAACTCTAAGAAATGACTAAATGCCATGAAATCTAAAATACAATCTATGTATGATGTTCAGGTATGGACCTTAGTCAATCTACCTGAAGGTATAAAAACCATCTAGTAGGAATATGTTTTCAAGGAGAAAACTGACATGGATGGTAATGTAAATGTCTTCAAGGCACGACTGGTTGCAAAAGGATTCACTGAAACTCATGGTGTAGACTATAATGAAACCTTTTCCCCAATTGTAATGGCCAAATCAATCAGAATCCTTCTTGCCATTGCAGCATATTATGACTATAAAATAAGGCAGATGGATGTCAAAACAACCTTCCTTGATAGAAAGCTGCTTGAGGATGAATACATGACATAACCTGAAGGTTTTGTGCATCCAGAGGACTCTGGTAAAGTTTGCAAGCTTCAAAGATCCATTTATGGATTGAAGCAAGTATCCTAGAGCTAGATTTATCATTTTGACGAAGTAGTCAAAGATTTTGGATTCATGCAAAACATCGATGAATCTTGTGTTTACAAGAAGGCTAGTGAGAGCACAGTTGTATTTCTAGTGCTTTATGTAGATGACATCCTACTTGTAACACCCCGAATTTCGAGACTCGAGGCTAGAGAATAAGCCTGAGATTAGTGGATTGCTAAGCCCCGGTTTAGCAAGATCCCAAATTGTGATTGGGGGTTAATGACTACAAAAGTGGACGTGGTTAGTGATTAATGAACCCTTTTAGAGAAAAGTGGATTGTAGTCACTTGTCACTTGTGTTATGAGCAACGCCAAAACCCTGTATTTGAGTTCAATTGTGGATTAATATCCAAATTGACTTAGAATAGAGGGAATAATTGAATGGGGTATTGTGATGGAAATGGTGTCATGTTGTGGTATTTAATCATTGGAATTGATTTAAATTGGATTGGACACATTGGTTGCAAAACTAGAAATGTTGTCCAGTGTGAATTCTGTCTGGGCAGTCTTCTTGTGTGGATGTTTTGACAAGGAAAATGATGTCAAAAAAATTATGAAACTTTCCAGTCTTGAAGTTCACATCCCAAGCTTCAAAATGGACATATAATTTGTGCCATTTCCTTTTGGGAACTGGGAGATATGACTGTCCAAAGTTTGAGGTCGAAAATGGACTCTGTTTTGGGGCAGTGATGAAATTTGTGTAATTCTGGAATTTTGTGGTGATTTTTAGTAATGGATCATATTTTTCCAATGAAGAGGACTTAAATACCTGTCATTTGGCTTTGGGATCACCTCATTTCGATTTTTCTAGAATTAGTTATGATTTTTCAAAGTTTGGGCAGAAAATCTGCCAGAAAATCCGAAAATGGGAATTATGACATCATCTCATTAAAAGATGATGTCAGCATGGATTATTAATCAAATTGCTCATCTTCTTCAGCCATTTCACGCCATTTCCAGCTGAAACTAGTGAGAGAAAGTTGAGAGCTCTTAGAGAGAGAAAGAGGAGAAATCTCGCAAGGTAAGCCGATTTCTCCGACGATCTAGCTCCTAACGCGTATAACCTTGCTTCTAAGCTTCTCTTTCATGTTCTTTAAGGTGTTGGAAGCTCAATTTTCATGGTTTAAAAGGGGCTAGGGTTCAGCCATATTGAGTAAAAGCTATTGGGAGCTTGAGGTAACTTCCAAACTCTTGTATATTGACTATTCTGGCTGCTGTGGGCAATTTAATCGGTGAAATTTCGCCGGATTGCCATTAGTTGTAAAAATGGAAAATGGGTTTCCCTAGGGGTTATGCTGCCCAAATTGATACTAAATGGTAGTTGTAACCTAATGGAATAGTCAATAAAGTGGTTAGGAGTAGAAAGGAATGCGTTTACGGAGCCGAAACCGAAAAACCCCAATTTTCCCCTTAAAACCCATATATTTCGGCCAGCATTGTAAATGGGTCTTAGAGTTGGATTTTCAATGATTTGATGATTCCATTGAGTTCAGGAGGGAAAATTAGGTGGGGTTACAGTTGGGCACTTTTTCGGAAAAGGCCGAGAAAGCATAATTACGGAAACGCCCCTAAAACCCTAAAAGTAGGGCTGCCAAGGGCAATTTCGTAATTTGACATTGAATTTGATAATTCCGAGTCCGGAAATGGATTCCTTGGGTGAAAATATGTCAGAATAGCCCATGTCAAAATTTCGGGAAAAGTACAGCCGGACCGGGTACGGCGAGGCCGGGCCGGGGTCCCGGGGGTATTTTGGTAAATTTTCAAGATAGCCTCATATAACCCCCAGAAACACTATGGAAGTGTCTAAATAGTATATTTGACATTGTAGGATCGAATGTGAAGCCCCGAGTTGCTGGCACGCAAATCGAGGAGAAAAGACTGGAGGTAGGGAACTTATATCTCCTGCATGCTCTGATAACTGTATTAATGTGTTGATGCATGTTATTGCTTTGCTTGATTATGTGGAACATGTATGAATGATTTAAAGCTATGTTTCAATATATGCTATGGCCATATGTGTATCGTTCGAAGCATTGAGCTTACAGATTTGTCATTGTATGTGTGCATGAGTTATGTGATGCAAGCATGTCATGCATTAAACACTTATCTTGCCTGCACATTGATAATGTTTCCCTACTGAGATTCTCTCGAATCTCACCCTCCCCTACTAACCTTCCAGACAGGGTAGTAGATCAAGGATATAGCGAGTAGCTAAGGCGATAAAGACTCCTTCGGGATTGAAGTTGGTAGTTGGTTCTCTTAGTTGGGATGTATATTTGGATAATTGTTTTTGGTATTGAGATTTGTTGTGTAATTCCCTATTTGTGAAGTTGTATGAGCTAATGTACCCTATGATTGTTAGCGAAGATATGTATTCCGGGATTGCCGGGAATTTATATTGCGTACTCTGATATATGAATGTGATTTATCTTCGCGTAGTAATTGTATTCGAAATGTGAATATGAGACCAAGTTTATAAATGATTTCGAAAGGTATTTTTGAAAACCCCATCATGTGATGGGTTAGTAAATGTTATTTGATTATTATTGGTCTCTATTTCATTTTAATCCCGTATTTCGGATATAATTATGGAGGGGGTTACACTACTCATTGGAATGACATTCCTACCTTATAGAGTATCAAGACTTAGTTATGAAAGTCTTTCTTAATGAAAGACTTAGGTCAAGCCACATATATCCTAGGGATTAAGATCTATAGAGATAAATCCAAGAGATAAATAGGCTTAAGTTAGAACAAATACATAAATAAGATATTGCATATGTTTATTATGCAAGATTTAAAAAGGCATTAAATACCCATGTCTCATGGCATCCATCTTAGGAAAGATTTATGTCCTAATACACCTAATCAGTGAGATCACATGAGTAAGGTTCCATATGCCTCAGCCTTTGGATCTATCATGTATGCCATGTTATGTACTGGACTGGATGTTTCATTTGCCTTAAGTATGATCAGTAGATATCAACAAGATCCTAGTGAGGGACATTGGACTACTGTCAAGAATATCTTAAAGTACTTAAGAAGGACTATGAACTTATTCTTAGTATACGGTGGATTGGATGATGAGCTCTGTGTAACTGGCTACACATATGCAAGTTTCCAAACTAACTACTGGATGTGTATTCCTCCTGAATAGTGTACTAGTAAGCTGGAAGAGCTCCAAGCAGAGCACTACCGTAAATTCTATAATAGAGGCGAGTATATAGAATTATCGGAAGCAGCTAAGGAAGCCATTTGGATCAAAAAGTTCATTACTTAACTAGGGGTAGTGCCTACCATCTCAAATCTAATAGATTTGTTTTATGTCAATATCGGTGCCATTGAACAAGCCAAGAAGCCTAGGTCATATCAAAGGACCAAGCATATACTCAAGCGATTTCAACTTATTAGAGAAATCAATGATAGAGGTGATATAAAAATATATAAACTACCAGGAGAAGACAATTTTGCTGATCCTCTTACCAAGTCGCTGGCACAAGCAAAGCATGATCATTATGTTAGGACAATGGGAATTAGGCAAATTGATTATTGTACCTAGTACAAGTAGGAGGACGTTGAAATGCCTTCACCGCCATTGTACCTAATACAAGTAGGAGGATGTTGAAATGCCTTCACAGCCATTACACATTCAATTTGTTTTGCACTCATATATTTTGCCTCTTTGATACCTGGAGGACACATAGTCTAATAATATATTGATTGTCCATTAGGTCTTCCTGCCTATCTAATACGTATTCATATTGTTCATGTTGCAAATATATCTGTTTGTTAGTGTTTAGTATTAACTGCCTGTTTATCCCTACTGGCCTTACTGTGTATACTGTTCAATATAACACAACAGTCTGCAAGGTCTTACTGTCTAGGGATACAGCCCTATGCAACCATGCACATCAGGTCTTATTGTCTCTGTCACTATATAAGCAAGCTCATATCAATATACAATCCTGTTGCTGGAACCACATATTCTGATACAAAAAATGTCAACCCCTTAATCATTTCAACTTTTCTTTATCCTTTTCACTTGGCTCAATTTATATCTAAATGATCATTTGCCTTTCCTTTTCTATGTTGGACTTAAGGTTGGCCTTTGGAAGAGATTAATAACCTTTAAAATATCTCCTTCCACCTCCTTACAATATTTAATATTTAATTGCAATTATCACATGCTTACTTTTTGACTTTTCCTCACCCTTTTCACTTGACTACAAATACTTCCTCCTTGCTCTCTTCAAGTTGACGTAAATGTGGCTCTTTAAGAGATTAAAGAGCTTCTTGAATTGTCATCATCCACCACCTTGAAATATATTATTTAATTGCAATTTTACACATGTTTCACTTTGTCTTTTCTTCATCTGTTTATACTTGGCTAAAAATGCTCAAACTTTTGCATGATTTGGGCCAAGTATTTATTTCCACTCTTGTTTCTCTTGTTAGGCATCATATGCATCAAGAAAAGGAAAAAATATATCTTCTTGCTTTATGGTCAAAGGACCATATTGCCCTTACATTTTATAATTAAATTGGGCTTTCTTCTTTCCCTTTGTGTTTGGCCAAAAATCACTATTAATTGAGCCTAAAAATTATGTTCTTCCATTATCCTATTTTGGGCTACTAAAATTGGCTTTTATAAAGACACAAATTAAATTTTATATCTTATTGTGGCCTAAATTCGTGTAGCCACTAATTGCACTATTTTACTATGTTAAGTATGCCAAACCTCACTATATTATTCCCTTTAATATAAGGAATTTTGGTGAATAAAATTTGGGATGTTACATCTAGGGCTATGAGAAGTCAAGAAAGAAAAGAAAGGAAAAATTTCCAAGAAGCTACAATAGTTGGAAGAAAAGGGGATAAGAAGGGGACACAAGTCCAAAGGTAGTGAACTTACCTTACTTGCATGTATTTGATATTTATGCTTGTGTAGTGATGTATGTGACTGCTCTACTTGATTGTGTAGAGCATAGTTGAATGATGAAGCTCTATTTCTGTTTATGCTATGGCCATGAGTATAGTATGTGAAGCATTAATCAAGCAGAAATGTCATTATGTGGCATGCATTTAGTTAAGGCTAGCATGTCATGAAAATAGCATATATCTTGCATGCATTATGGTAAATGTTTACTACTGAGATTCCCCTAAATCTCACCCTTCCCAACCGACCATTAGACAGGTAAAGACAAGAGGTGTTCTGAGAATAGAGAACAGTACTATACGAGAGGAATGCGGTGGTATAACGAAGACAAGAAGATGTTTGTGTTTCATTGTAATAGGTTTAGGCACCTTGGTAGCCCTATGTGGCTACATTATTTGTATTTATGTGTACATGGAAATTGAAATTGAGTAGAGTACTGAGCTAAATGATTCACTCTAATAATTAATCATGGTTTTTGTTAAGAATATATGACTTTCGCATACGTATTAAAGGAGTACAACAAGAAGGGTGCCAAACTTTTTTGCCATAGAATTTCATAATATGAAATAATAGGTGTATAGCTTTTGGCCATACTAAAAGTAACAACAACTTACAAGATAGAAAAACAATAATAAGCTCTAACATTAGACATATTCCTAATGTTTAAGTTGTTTAGAATATAACTTTTTTAATCTAAACAATAAATATTAACCTTTTCTTTCATGAAGATAGACCATATTCAATATCTTAACTTTCTTATGTTTGAGGGGTGGATCAATATCTCATTTGATGAATTCTATAATGTTTCGCTTATATTCTAAAGGATATTTACTTGCTTGAGAACAAGCCATAAACACATATTCATATTCATAGTAAATTCTAACCTCTTGTTTTGGGTACTTTGAGGCACTATACGAGATAAAGGGAACCAATAATGCAATCAATTTAGATTAATCTACTAAATATAGAGAATCTATATTAAGATACTCAAAATCCCATTTAGAATATGTAGAGCAATATAATCAAATCCCAAAGATAGAATTACACATGCTATATGCTATGTAAGAACACAAACATTCAAAAAGAAAATTTACACTAATCTTATTCATGCTCTATCATAAGAATCGAGTTTGCATGAGAAGGGATGGAAAAATAATAGCATACCTTGGTTAGAGTCACATGGGTCATTATCAAGATGACTAATTCTACAAGCTGCTTAACAATTTGGTTTGGAAACTCTTTCAATCTCATCCTTTTTCTTGATTGCATCGCTACTAGATTTATATTACCTTTTGCTGTATTGATAAGTTATCAGCGAAGCATTCATCAATGGTCTTTATATTATATTTCTGAATGCAGATTCTCAAGTGCTATTAAATAACTCTTTCTAATAGATTTGTTTGCATCTTTTGAAGTTCAAATTTATAAAGAAAAGATCCTATTGAAGCTGGGTCTTCAACAACAACTTTTGAATGAAGAACTAGATACACTATGGAAATTAATATCATAGCTATCAAAAGTATAGCCACCAAAACAAGATACTTTATACTTAAAGTACATATGCGAAAACATTTTGAAATTAAACCATATCCACTTAAAAGGGTTATTTATCACTAACCTATCCACTTTTGAAGTCATTAAACCCTTAATTACAATTTGGGATCTTGCTAAATTGGGGCTTAGCAATCCACTTATTTCAGCCTTATTCTCTAGCCTTTAGTCTCAAAATACGGGGCATTACATTTCTCCCCTCGTTCATTAAATTTCGTCCTCAAAATTTGTTATACCACTTAAACCACAACCTCAGATGCTGTAACGCCCCAAATTTTGATTATGGGCTAATGTTGATTATTGAGAATGTAATTGTGAATTAGAGTAGATTATTATGTGTGTTTGTGACAATATTATTTAATATGTCATAATTGGTGAAAAATTGAAAGAATGGAATTATTGCTCATAAGTTGGTGATTAATGGGAAATTAATTGCTAACTAAGAGGATAATGAGAAGTGGGATTAAATGGCTAATGGAGGGATTAAATAAGCTAATTGAATGTTTACCTTATGAGAACAATGACCATGGGACAAGTGTCAAGCTTATAAGTGAAGAGGTATAAAGAAGAGTCAAATGGAATTTTTAATTATTTTCTCTCTCCTCTCTTCCCTCACTTAGCGCTGAAATGGTAGGGAGGGAGTAGGGTGATCATTCTTTCTTCATCTCTTCACTCTTCCTCATCTCATCTCTCATCTCTCTCTTAAGCCATTGTTGCTTAAAGAAAAAGGAAGAAAAGCTTGAAAAGGTAAGGGAAAATAATCTCAAATGCCCAAACTCATTTCATTAATATTGTTCCTTGAGTAATGAGCTTAATTTTGATGGGTGTAGTGTGTCCATTGGTATTGATTTGTGATCTCAAGGAATTTTGAAAGTTAGAGAATCAAAAAGTGCCTTTGAGAAAGTTTGTTGAGGTGAGTTAAAGAAACTTATCTGTCTAAGTTTTATACCATTTGAATTTATTTCAAATTTCTAGAATTTATTGGCCATTTTTGAAAAATGATGATCATTGGACATTTGGCATGTTATTGGTATGGAAATGCTATATTTGGAATGTGTATGGATAGATAGGATTGATTATAGAGTGAATGATTGAGTTTGGAAATGTTGGAAATTTAGTGTTGAATGTTGCCCAAAACCAAAGCATGATAATGGAATAGGATTTTGGTGGTTTTGATATGTCCATTGGATTCCTTGAGTGTTTTTATAAGGGAGTGGCTTTAGTTGAGGTTTTGGGTCTATTGGTAGGTTTTGGTAAAAATTCTGGAAAATTAATATGGTGTCTGCATTTTCTTGGTTCTGATAATTGAGTTCTACTCAAGTGATTCAGTGATATTCTTCGTTTTTCCTTTAGTTTTGGTGTTTCACTTCTATAAAAGACCAAGAGTGTGTCTTTACACACGCAAGCATTCAGTATCACTTGAGTGTAATGGCCAGTACTCGAGTACTCCTGTTTCTTTGAAATTCCATTTGCTCTCGAGTTCTGACTTCCTGGACTTCACTCTGTAGTGCTTGAGTGAAGCATTTGGCTATCACTCAAGTGAGGTCCAGTGTGCTCGAGTGTCCCTATCTCTGAAAAGTTCTTGTACTCTCGGGTGCTTACTTGCTATCCTTCACTCTCTGGTACCCGAGTGCAGACCGTACCACTACTTGAGTGAGGCCGTCTTCACTCGAGTTCAGTGCCCCTTCACTCGAGTGAAATAGTGAAAAATGTCAGTGTTTGTACTTCCAAAAGGGGATCCTTGGGGTAGTTCTTCCAACCCTTTAGGGCCTTTGTTAGAACATATATGAGTGTTAAAGAGACAGTAATGATAACCAATTTAAGTATTGTGAAGATATTAAGTATTAGACTAAGTGGTAATGTATTGTCCTTAATTATGACTTCAGGATTTGATATTTGCCGGAGCAAAGAAGGCCTATGCCTGCTCAAGAACGGAAAGACAAAGGTAGTATCACTTTATCCTATATCATGTATATCACATTGCTTGTATGCATTAGTCATCAAATACAGATATAGTTGATAGGACGTGGCGAAAGCCCAGCCTTGAATATAGATATATTTAGATATATTGAAGGCAATGTGGCGTAAACCCAATCTCGAATACAAATACAGTGAGGGGACGTGTTGAATATAGATATAGAGAAGGGAACGTGGCGTAAGCCCAATCTCGAATACAAATACAGTGAGGGCACGTGCGAAAGCCCAGCCTTGAATATCGATACATTGTGGGGATGTGGTGAAAGCCCAACCTTGTATATAGTGAAGGAGACGTGGTAGTGTTCCCGGCCTCGAATCTTAATTGTTGTATTATGATATATGTTTACTTGCTTTGTATATAAGCATCATATTCGTAAACTGTTGCTACTGGGATTCTCTAGAATCTCATTCTTTCCAAATAACATTTTTAGACAAGGCAAGTGGATCGAGGAATAAGCAAGTGGATAAGGGCGATTAGGACTGTTGGTGGTAGTCTTAGTTAGATATTTTGATTTTATACTGGACTGGTTATCATTTTGGATAAATGTACATATTGAATAGATCATAGAATTATAGTTTTGTATAATCCCCGATATGGATACTAAGATGGGCAATAATGCCTTCTATAATGTTTTGGATTAATGTTATTTTCCCGGGTTAACGTCAAGAATTGTGCTTACTCTGATATTATACATGTGACAAACCTAATAGGCCTATTGATTTTATGAATAAAATGAATGGAGATCTATTTGTAAATATGTTTTAAAAAGTTTGAAATTATCTTAGATCTCTTTTTTCAATTATGAAATGCTTTTAGACGCTAATCATGGCCTTGATAGTGATGGGGGTTACATTTATTGTATTAGAGTAGTTTTTGTGTCATTTGTAGAAATTGCTAGGATAGTTGCCCTAGTGTATAGCTTGAGTGATTGGTGATTGATATAGTTGATTGTATACATATGAATATTCCTGTTATTGATTGGTATATAAGAGTTAAAGGAATATGTGTATACCATTGTATGATTTCTGACTGGGTGAATAATTTATAGACTGAAGAGAACAATGGCTCCTACTAGAGTCAGAAGACTGGATCTGAAGGTGGAAGAGCTCAATAATAATCCTCCTTATCCAATGCAAGAGATGATGACTTTGATAAGAGAACAACGAGACACGATCCGTGAGCTAAGAGAAGAGCTCAGGAAGAAAGGGCCAAGAGAAATGAAGAAAGAGGCCAATTTACTCATAAGGAGACCCAAGAAGAGACCCAACCGAAAGAGACAGTTGAGGGGTCAAACGAATCCTATGAGTGTCTACCTCATACTGATCATAACCAAGGGTCATAAGGGGTGCCGGCTCGAAAGGATGGAGACCTTCATTCTTGGGTTTCCAAATTCTGCAAACATATGCCTCCAGTGTTCAAAGGATGATTCGGCCCCTAAGCAGCGAAGGATTGGGTAATAAGCTTAGAGAAGATTTTCGAGGTGCTTGAGTGCCCATCAGAGGTGAGATCAAAACTAGCTATCTATAAGCTAGAAGAGGACGCAAACTGATGGTAAAGAAACATCGCCATTACTATGCAAGCCCGAAATGTCTTGGTGACTTGGGAAGTGTTCCAAAGGGAATTCAATGACAAGTACTTCCCTAAGTCTATGAGAATAGGGAAAGAGTCAGAGTTCCTGGCTATTAAACAAGGGGACAATGAGACATTTGATAATTACCTATCCCGGTTTGTTCGTCTATCCCAGTATTCCTCCAACCTTAGGCGAATAGATGACGAGGAGTAGAGTTCTGACATGTTAATCTGGGGATTGAGGTGTGAATTGACGAAAAGGTTGGCCACTCGACAGTTTGATAAATTCAATAAGGAGGTTGAGGAGTGCTGCATCACTGAGAACAATTTGAGAGACATTAACCTAAGTAAGGGTGGTGGTCGCAGTAATACTGATAAGGGAAGCTCATCCCAAAAACACAAGAGCCAAGAATTCCTATCCAATGGCGGTGGTAAGAAACCGTACCAAGCTGGAGATCGTGGCAATCAGGGACAGTTATCACAGTGGGTATGCTCCCGATGTAACCAATCACAAACTGGTAGGAATTGTGAGGGGCAATGGGTGTGCTTCATCTGAAAGCAGCCTGGACATCTTGCCAAGGATTACAAATGGCAACTGGCAGGCCAAGAGTCAAGGGAGAGTATTCGCTATAACCCACGAAGAGGCAAGGAAATCTCCCGAATTGATCAAAGGTAACATCTTTTTAAATGGTAGTTTAGTGCAAACTCTGTTTGATTCAAGTGCAAGTCATTCGTTTATAGCCTATGACTGTGTAAAGCGCCTAGGATTACATGTTCATAGATTGCCATTTGATATTGTTGTGTCAATACCTAGGGGTGCTAAGACTATGGCTACGGAAGCTTGTCTGAATAGTGTCATTACTGACGAAGGGTTTGAGTTTACCATTGATTTGATTGTCTACCACTTCATCAACTAGAAGTTTTTTTGGTTATCGATTGGTTGACAGCAAATAATGTCATATTGGATTGTGGGAATAGAAAAATAGTTTATCCTGCTCCACGAAGGGATGTGAATGTAAATAGTACTTTGAATTTCATTTTAACAGCTAAGGCTAAGGAATGTCTGAAAAAAGGATGCCAAGGGTATATGGTATTTTTCTCTATTCAGGAAGAGTTAAATGAAGCCCTTGAGAGTATCCCGGTAGTGAGAGAATTCCTTGAAGTGTTTCAGGATGATCTCGACGGATTGCCTCCAGAAATGGAAGTATAATTTCCAATTGAAATAGTGATTGGAGCTGGTTTGATATCAAAAGCCCCATATAGAATGGCCCCTAATGAAATGGCGAAATTAAAGAAACAAATTGAAGATTTACTCGAGAAAGGGTTCATTCGACCCAGTGTGTCGCCATGGGAAGCTCTAGTGTTGTTTGTGACAAAGAAGGATCGGAGTTTGCGGTTGTGTATTGATTACTGAGAACTTGACAAGATTTCTGTTAAGACCAAGTACCCTCTCCCGAGAATTGATGACCTGTTAGATCAATTATCTGGTTCGTGTGTATTCTCCAAGATTGATCTAAGGTCGGGGTATCATCAGTTGCATGTAAAGGTAGTGGATATTCCGTAGACTGCTTTCAGAACAAGATATGGGCACTATGAGTTCCTTATGATGCCCTTCAAATTGACAAATGCACCAGCGGTGTTTATGGATTATATGAATCTTATCTTCCGACCGTATGTTGACCAGTTTATGGTCATGTTCATTGACGACATATTGATTTACTCCAAGAGTAATAAAGAGCATGAACGGCATTTGAAAATTGTATTGAGAATATTGAGAGAAAAGCAACTCTACGCCAAGCTGAGTAAATGTGAGTTTTGGCTTACGGAGGTGAAATTCCTTGGCCATGTTATCTCACGAGAAAGGGTCTCAGTAGATCTTGAAAAAGAGGAAACAATACTTAACTGGAAGAGGCCAGAAACTGTTTATAAGATACGTATTTTTCTGGGTCTTGCTGGTTACTATCGGAGGTTCATTTAGAACTTCCACGTAATGCATTACCGATGACCAAGCTCACGATAAAGGATCAATGATTTTTGTGGGATGATAGATGTGAACAGAGTTTCATGGAGCTGAAGGAGAGATTGACTACGACACTAGTATTGATTATACCTTATCCTAGTGAGACTTACATCATGTACAGTGATACGAGTAAGCAGGGGTTGGGGTGTGTCTTGATGTAGCAAGGACGTGTGGTGGCCTATACTTCTCGTTAGCTCAAACCGCATAAAATGAATTACCCTATTCATGATTCAGAGCTTGTGGCAATAGTGTTTGCATTGAAGATTTTGTGTCATTATTTATATGGCATGATAGTGGAATTGTACTGCAACTACAAGAGCCTTCAATATCTATATAATCAAAAGGAATTGAATATGAGACAGCGGCGGTAGATGGAGTTGCTGAATGATTATAACCTGGAGATTAAATATCATCTGAGTAAAGCTAATGTCATCGTAGATGCTTTGTGTCGGAAGATTGTACTAGTAGCAACGATGATGATCCAAGAAAGAGATTTGATAGAGGATTTGTAGGATTTCAATCTCTCGAATGATATCCTGTGTGCCAGTTATGGTGTTGTCCAAGGGGAAAATGACCTAAGGACAGAAATTGAAAAGGCTTGAAAGAGCCCAGTTCATCTGAGCTATGTTTGAGCAAGGAGGGACTCGGGATTATGATTTGTCACCTAGTGGATTGGTGCGATACCAGAAGAGAATCTATGTTCTACTGAAGGTGAATTTGAGACAGAGAATTCTTGATGAGGCTCATAAGAGTTAGTATCTCTTTACCCCGGTATGACCAAGATGTATCACAACTTGAAATCTATATACTGGTGGCCAGGGTTGAAGAGTGATGTGACAAAGAGTGTGGCATGGTGTCTCACTTGTCTGAAGGTGAAGATTTAACACCAGAGACCATCAGGATTGCTTCAGAGTCCAGAAATTTCAGAATGGAAGTGGGAGAGTGTAACCATAGATTTAGTGGTGGGTCTGCCCAGGATCAGGAACTATGATGCGATATGGGTGATTGTTGATCAACTCACGAAGTCAGCACACTTCATGCCAATTAAGGCTAGCTATTCTCTGGATAGGTTAGCGGAAATCTACATTAAAGAGATAGTGAGACTCCATGGTACACTAAAGAACATTATCTCTGATAGAGATCCTCGGTTTACTTCGAGATTCTGGAGGGCTCTGCATGAAGCTATAGGTACACAGTTGAGGTTTAGTATGACCTATCACCCTCAGACAGACAGACAGTCAGAGAGGACCATTCAAATGATAGAAGATATACTGAGAGCGTGTGTCCTAGACTTCAAAGGAAAATGGGATTATTACCTTCCACTAGCCGAGTTTGCTTATAACAACAGTTATCATGCAAGCATTCAAATGGCTCCGTATGAGTCATTGTATGGACGGAAGTGCTAGTCACTGTTGTGCTGGACAGAGTTGTTTGAGAGAAAGTTGTATGGCCCATACCTCATTGATCAAACTTCATAAAAGATCAAAGTTATTAGAAAGAGGCTCCTTGCAGCACAGAGTCGATAGAAGAGCTATGCTGACAAAAGGAGAAGACCTCTAGAGTTTGAAGTGGGGATCATGTTTTCCTCAGAGTATGTCTGGTCACAGGCATCGGAAGAGCAACAAGAGTAGGAAACTGAGTTTGAGGTACATTGGTCCATTTGAGATTCTGGCACAAATCAGACCTGTAGTGTACCGGATAGCCCTACCCCCGAATTTGAGTATATTGCACAACATGTTCCACGTCTCGCAGCTCATGAGTACCAACCAGACCCTGAGCATGTCATCAAACATGAAGAGATTGAATTGCGAGATAACTTCACTTGTGTGGTTAAGCTAGAGAGAATCATCGATAGAAAAGAGCGGTGGCTCAGACATCAAAGCTTACCGTTTGTGAATGTGGTCTGGAATGGAATGTCTCCAAGAGAAGTAACTTAGGAGGCAGAAGAGGACATGAAGAAGCGATTTCCTAAGTTTATGCCTAATAATGCGTAATCAATTTCGAGGGTAAAATTTATTGAATAAGGGGAGAAATGTAACGTCCCAAATTTTGATTATGGGCTAATGTTGATTATTGAGAACGTAATTGTGAATTATAGTGGATTATTATGTGTATTTATGACAATATTAATTAATATGCCATAATTGGTGGAAAATTGAAAGAATGGAATTATTGTTCATAAGTTGGTTTTTAATGGGAAATTAATTGCTAACTAAGAGGATAATGAGAAGTGGGATTAAATGGCTAATGGAGGGATTAAATAAGATAATTGAGTGTTTACCTTATGTTAACTAATGACCATGGGACAAGTGTGAAGCTTACAAGTGAAGAGGTATAAAGAAAAGTCAAATGGAATTTTTAATTGTTTTCCCTCTCCTCTCTTCCCTCACTTGGCACTGAAATGGTAGGGAGCGAGTAGGGTGATCATTCTTTCTTCATCTCATCACTCTTCCTCATCTTATCTCTCATCTCTCTCTTTAGCCATTATTGCTCAAAGAAGAAGGAAGAAAAGCTTGAAAAGGTAAGGGAAAATGATCTCAAATGCTCAAACTCATTTCATTGATGTTGTTCCTTGAGTAATGAGCTTTATTTTGATGGGTGTAGTGTGTCCATTGGTATTGATTTGTGATCTCAAGGAATTTTGAAAGTTAGAGAATCAAAAAGTCCCTTTAAGAAAGTTGTTGAGGTGAGTTAAAGAAATCTATCTATCTAAGTTTAGTGCCATTTGAATTTGTTTCGAATTTCTGGAATTTATTGGCCATTTTCAAAAAATGATGGTCATTGGACATTTGGCATGTTATTGGTATGGAAATGCTATATTTGGAATGTGTATGGATAGATATGATTATTGTAGAGTGAATGATTGAGTTTGGAAATGTTGGAAATTTAGTGTTGAATGTTGCCCAAAACCAAAGCATGATAGTGGAATAGGATTTTGGTGGTTTTGACATGTCTATTAGATTTCTTGAGTGTTTTTATGAGGGAGTGGCTTTAGTAAAGGTTTTGGGTCCATAATTAGCTTTTGGTAAAAATTATGGAAAACTTTCACGGTGTCTACGTTTTCTAGGTTCTAATATGGTCACTCGAGTGAGGGATGAACATCACTCGAGTATGGTTGAGTTCTACTCGAGTGATTCAGTGAGATTCTTCATTTTTCTTTCAGTTTTGGTGTTTCACTTCTGTAAAAGAGCAAGAGTGTATCTTTATACTCGCAAGCATTCAGTATCACTCGAGTGCAAAGGCCAGTACTCGAGTAATCCTCTTTCTTTGAAATTCCATTTGCTCTCGGGTTCTCACTTCCTAGACTTCACTCTCTAGTATTCGAGTGAAGCATTTGGCTATCACTCGAGTAAGGTCCAGTATGCTTGAGTGTCCCTATCTCTAAAAAGTTCTTGTGCTCTCGGGTGCTTATTCGCTATCCTTCACTCTTTGATACCCGAGTATAGACTGTACCACTACTTGAGTGAGGCAGTCTTCACTTGAGTGTCAGTGCTCCATCACTTAAGTGAGGCCATCTTTACTCGATTGGAATAGTGAAAAATGTCAGTGTTTGTGCTTCCAAAAGGGGATCCCTGGGGTAGTTCTTCCAACCCTTTAGGGCTTTTGTTATAAGCATATATGAGTGTTAAAGAGACAATAATGATAACCAATTTAAGTATTGTGAAGATATTAAGTATTGGATTAAGTGGTAACGTATCGTCCTTAATTATGACTTCAGGATTTGATATTTGCCAGAGCAAAGAAGGCCTGTGCCTGCTCAAGAACGAAAAGACAAAGGTAGTAATACTTTATCCTATATCATGTATATTGCATTGCTTGTATGCATTAGTCATCGAATACATATACAATTGATAGGACATGGCGAAAGCCAAGCCTTGAATAGAGATACAGTGAAGGGAACGTGGCGTAAGCCTGATCTCGAATATAGATACAGTGAGGGGACATGCCAAAAGCCCGATCTTGTATACAGTTAAGGGGATCTGGCAGTGTGCCTAGCCACGAATATTGATTGCTGCATTGTGATATATGTTTACTTGCTTTGTATATATGCATCATATTCATAAGCTATTGCTACTGGGATTCTCTAGAATCTCATTCTTTCCAAATAATATTTTTAGATAGGGCAAGTGGATCGTGAAACAAGCAAGTGGATATGGGCGATTAGGAGTGCCAACGGTAGTCTTAGTTAGATATTTTTGTTTTATACTGGACCGGTTATCATTTTGGATAAATGAACATATTGAATAGATCATAGAATTATAGTTTTGTGTAATCCACGATATGGATACTAAGATGGG
This sequence comes from Inga leiocalycina, assembly GCA_963242795.1. Taxonomy (NCBI): domain Eukaryota; kingdom Viridiplantae; phylum Streptophyta; class Magnoliopsida; order Fabales; family Fabaceae; genus Inga; species Inga leiocalycina. Next base: position 49,873,990 of record OY725323.1, read on the forward strand.
CAATGATGCCTTATTTAATATTTTGGATTAATGTTATTATCATGGGTTAACGTCGGAAATTGTGCTTACTCTGATATTATAAATGTGGCAAATAGAATAGGCCTATTGTTTTTATGAATGAAATGAATAGAGATCTATGTGTAAAGATGTTTTAAAAGTTAGAAATTATCCCGAGTCTCTTTTTCGATTATGAAATGCTTTTAGACACTAATCACGACTTTGATTGTGACGGGGGTTACAGATGCCACTTCATGATGGCTTCCATTTCACAAGTTATTTTACATCCAGATGGTCCCTTCCATACCACCCACATAAACGGTGTGCACATAACCGCAATTAGCCCATTTCATGATTGCCACATAAACACAATTACCACATGTTCCCCAAACGAATGCAATCGTTTCCACGTACAATTGCCACAACACACTATCATCACATAACATATTTACTGGAGGCTCTAGATCATTAGCTATATCATCTCAGCAGTTGGACAGCACATGCCACTACCTTGCTTAACTAAATTTAGTTACCCTTTCCGGGAGTAACCCCAAAACACCCCCGGTTCACTACACAAAATGATAGCCTTAGCTATATACACAAACTCTTCCGCTATATTCACATCCACAACTTTACCCTCACCCATACACCTACCAGTAACTCCATTAGTGGAACCCAGAACTTTTGGGTATTCACAACAATCACATTGCTGTATCAATTTTCACAGAGTTATCCACACCTATCCGAGACTTTTAGGTCTGAATCACAATATCACATTGCTATATCAAGTTTCACAGCATTACCCTCACCCATCCAGGACTTTTGGGTATTACACAATGTCCACAACATATTCACATTGATGTGTGACGATTATCAGAAGATGACAACACCCACAGCTATATACACAATGATACGTAGCTTTCGCCACTTGCACACATATCACATTCAAGAATATCTCGGCTTCCACCGCTTGCACAATTACAACAGCTTCCCGCTGTCTCTCAATACACATTGCCCTTCCGGCATTCACATCACAGTTCACATTCACAAAAACACGCATCGCAGATTCTAATTTTACGCACCGCCTTTTAGCCTGGGGTTAACACCAGTGCAACCAGCCTGGTGGCTAGCCATCCTAGCCATGCCGGGGTAGTGCCCTCAGAATAGAGAACCCCCGATCATGTAGTCGAATTCACCATCAACTGAACTAGCTCTGTTTTGCTACTCAACCATACCCCTATCCTAACTTGTTCACAATTGTCACAGATTCACAATCACACTCTACCCTCATCCCCTTTTATCGCCGGGAAGACACACAGTCTTTATCTGAACTGTTGTTAGTGACCAGGGATTATTGGTATGGCAATGCACACACTTAGCCATTCTGGCTCTCAATAATAGATCCACAATCACACCCTACCCTCATCCCCTTTTACCGCGGGGAAGACACACAGTCTTTTACCAAAACCATTGCTAGTGACTCAGGGACTATTGTCGTAGCGTTGCTTACACATAAGATCCATAATCACACTCCACCCTCATCCCCTTTCATCGCCAGGAAGACACACAATCTTTACCCGAATTGTTGTTAGCGACTCAGGGACTATTGACATGGCAGTGTTTTCACATAGCCTTTCAGCTTCCACAAATAGTCAATCCCCGGTAAACTACACTCCAGTGGAACGGTCCTCGTACATGGGAACTACCCCATGCGGCCGCAGGTGAGAGACATCATAAATAGCCAGTCCCCCATATCTCCATCACCTCGAAGGCATGGTCCTCCCACCGAAATCACTCGATGAGCCGCAGGTGAAAGACTCACAAATATCTATCACATCCTGAGCCTATGCCTACCAGACACAGCATACCGGATCAATCCAATCCGGCCTAACCGGGGAGATGGACTCACAATACACAATCACAACAAGCTGGAACCAGGCATCTTAATAATTTCACTATCAACACCACGAATTCTTTTCACATACTAGGATCCTTCAAGACCCCTTCCTACAAACTAATCTGGACTTCGAAGTTTTACTTCCCGAAGCCATCACTAACACATTGCACTTTGTACAAACTCAAGCTTTTGGTCAACACAATTCTCAAACATATCACACTCATTGCCTTGAGCTTTTGCTTAGTGCAGTTCTCAAACATATCACATTACCATGCTTCTGCTGCATACTCTTAGGTCTTTCTCCTTATTTGCTCTTTAACAATGTCAAGTTGATTTAACAAGAGTCCCATAGTAATCTTCCACTACAACTGACAACATTCACAACACATATTCATCTGTACCAGACCTTGGCCCGATTCAACTTGAATCATTTAGGGCCATATGACTTCTTATCTTAAGAATACCCATTCACTGTGGGATTAATTACAATACACTATCATTGAGAGTCAACACTTCCGCAGTGCTAATCTACGATTCAATATCATAACAGTTGTACTCCATGGTTCATCGTCAAGGCAGCTACACTCTAGGGTCATCGTCACGGTGGCTCCACACTACGGTACCATATTCTCCGTAGGTAGCCCTTTGGGATTAGATTTCCCATAGGTAGCCCTTTCTGATCCAAACTCTCCACAGGTAGCCCTTTCCAATATGAATCCTCCATAGATAGCCCTTTCCAGTTGGTTGACTCAAGATGAAGGTATCATTATAGCGAGAAATCAGAAGCCAATCACACATTCCATTTTCTGTCTCAACCTTGAGACCATATCACATAATTACTCATCGTTCTATTAAAACCATCCTCAAGTCAATGGCACATTATAATTTCATATGTCAAGGCGATATTTCACCACCAACGATTAGAACCCCTCTAGCTTGAACATAGTTAGTTATGCCTCAAACGCTAGGTCTATTCTTCAAATTCTAGGGTGAACCATACTAATTCACCACATCCATATCACAGATAATGTATACACATAGCCCTTAACACTTACATATCCACAATAGCAAGGTCACTTATGTGTATACCACAACCAAACCAAAACATCCTCTATGAATTAAGGCAGCAACTACTACCATTATCCAGCAAATCTTATCTTTGCCAGGAACTACAGCTCTGATACCAAAAATGTAACCCCCTTACCGTAATTATATCCGAAATAAACGATTTAAAGTGAAATAGAGACCAATAATAAACAAATGTCATTTAAGATCCCATCTTCACAATAGGGTTTTTACAAATGCCTTTCAAAATCTAGTCAACCTAATCTCATATTCAAATTTTGAATACAATTACTATATGAAGATAAATTACATTTATACAAATATCAGAGTACATAACATAATCATATCCTGGTAATGCCAGGTTTTTACCTTCATTAAAGATACACAGAGCACAATTACCCATTACAATTCTTCAAATAGGGATTACACAATTCTCCTCACATACATATACAAATACCCAAATCCTCATTCCAAATACATAATCAAATATTCTTATCCAAACATATATTCAAATATACATTCCACAATATATACAACCCTTATCCAAATACGAATACAAATTATCCCAATTTTGGTAACCAACTATCAAAACAAAACTCCAACGGGAGCCCTAGCCACCCTTGACTGCTTGCTCTATCCTCAGTCCACCTACCTTGTTAAAATATTTGTAGGGGAGGGTGAGATTTGAGAGAATCTCAGTAGGAAACAAATACCAATATGCATGCAAGATAAATGTTTAATGCATGACATGATTGAAATACATAACTCATGCTCACACAATGACATATACGCATGCTCAATGTTTCAACAATATACTCATGGCCATAGCATAACTAGAAACATAGCTATAATCATTTATACATGTTTCACATAATCAAGCAAAGCAATACATGCATCAATACACAAACACAAATATCAAAGCATGCAAGAGAGGTAAGTTTCCTACCCTTGTTCTTTCCACGTATGCTCCATCTTCGCTTACTCGTGATCAGAACAAATACCAAACCACTCATAGTTGGTTACCATTCATGACCTTAACCTTACTTTCATATCACTTAAAGTTGGTTACCATTCATGACCTTTAGGTAGCTAATCAAAGCCTAAACACTTGCCTAAAGAGTTGGGAGAACCTTGACCAAAGACTATCTTTTGAAACATCAAAATCTCATTTTCAAAGGGTTGGCCATGGCCAGCCCCATCATGGGCTGCGGCCAACAGATGGTGAAAAAGTCCTAGGCCGTAGTTAGCACTCATAGGCCGGGGCCAGAGACTGGTTAGAAACATCTGGGCAGTGGCCAGAAACTGGTTAGAAGGTTTTTGGTCACGGCCAAATTCAGGTGCCGTGCCCAACCAAATACTTGACTCCTGGCACAATTTCCAATGACCATAACTTGGCCCAAATAACTTAGAATGACCCAAACTTTATATCAATGGAAAGCTTGCAATGTGAACAACAAATCTAGACAATATCACATCATTTTAATACCATTTACAATGTCAAAATACCATGCAAGTTGGCCCCTTGAACAACATTTCAGACTTAGCCAAATTCTAGATTTCACAGTGTTCACAATTTTGGCTCTTTTGTCTCTAATTGTCCTGATTTCACAACAAACACCATTTCCACACAAGTTTTCACAAGGAAACCATTGGAAACACTAAAGCAACCAAATTCAAACCATCTTGACATATTACCACAACATGTCACACAAATCACAATTCAAACCACAATATTGCACCACTTTCTATTACAAATTCCCAAATCACTTTCAATGACATCAAGACACTACATGACATCATTTTCACCACAAATTAACAAGCAATTCATCTAATTACATGCCACAAAAAAATACCATAAAATCAGGGTAAAATTCATAATTCACAAAAATTGTAACCCCCTGCCTTTAAACACGAAATTATAATTCGATAACGTATAATTAACACGGATTAGAGACCATCAGATGATTTAAACTCATTTTAAATTTCTGCCTTTCAGTGGTATTTTCACAAAAATCTTTAAAAATCTTTTCCCCATCCTTGTCTCAATTTCAATGTTCGAATATAATTACCTGTGCAGTTAATATACAATCATTCATATCAGAGTGAATAACCAAATCCCCGGCAACTCCCAAGTTCTATACATATATAATATGAGGGTTTATAAGTTTCCACCAGGGAATTACACAACCAAAAATCGAATCTAGAATTAGCATCTCAAACTATACAGTAATCCCAAGTTCAAAATGGATAACCAATATCTCCAAATCAAATATATACCCCTAAGGGTCCTAATCGCTCCAGGTTGGTTCCTTCTCTTTCGAGCCACATGCCCTGTCTGAAATGTTAGTCATTGGAAAGAATGAGATTTGAGAGAATCCCAGTAGTTACAAATCACTCACACAATGCATAAACACAAAGCATGTACATAAATCACAAACAGCAGCAGCAGCAACAACTCAAAGAAACATGGCTTTCATAACAAACGATAGCACTCAAGGCTGTATATACAATACGACAGCTTACGCTGTAATCACAATCACGACAGCTTACGTTGTAATCACTATCACGACAGCTTACGGTTTAATCACCACCACGACAGCTTGCGCTATATTCACAATAATGACAGCTTACGCTGTAAATGACAGCTTGCGCTGTAAACGACAGCTATCACCAGCTATAAAGCAGCAGCATCAAAGATCATCACAAAATAATGATACAACACACATATAGTGCATTACACATAGTATAAGAGAGAGAGAGTCACTACCTGATCCTTTCCTGACGTTTCATGGCACTACGGGCTCTCGAGGACGGCAAATATCAAATCCTGTAAGCAAAGTTAGGAACAACCCATCAACCTATTTTCCAAGTTCTAATTCTATAATACTTTAAGTTGGTTATCATTTAAACTCTTTAGGTGACTATTATAAGTCTAAACATATGCCTAAAGGGTTGGGAGAAACTATCCCGGAGATCCTCCTTTTAGGGAGAATTTCTGATTTTGGGCTGGCTCACTCGAGTAACACCCCCAATTGCACTCGAGCACTACCAAGTGAAGCGCAGAAAGTGTTTGCCTAAGTGCAATCCTCAAAATATTCCCCATACTCACTCGAGCACAAGAAGCTGTACTCGAGCAATGACCTCAAGTGCACTCGAGAATCAAGAAGTGAGGCCCAACGAGTAACTACCCGAGAGCAACCCAACTCCCATACAACAGGTGCACTCGAGCACCAGCCCTAGTGCTCGGTGACCTCCTAATACTCGTGAGTGCCCACGTGCACTCTTGACAATCCACCCACAAGTGATAACCTGAGACGCTCACCTATAATGCTACATGCACCCACACTCGAGCATGCCCAAGCTCACTCGAGTGAGATCATATCTCACTCGCAAGTCAGGAAGTGTACTCGCGATTCCTGCCTAAGATTTAACCAATATTCCCAGAAGTTCACATTGTGATCAAGTGAGATCCTCCCTCACTCGAGTGATGCCTATCAGATGCCAAATCGCAACAATTGATATGGTTTTCCTAGAATTGACCAATTTACTACCAATGGTCCTAAAACTCATTCTCACTTATCTTAACACAAAGAACCTATTGGTAACCTCAAAACAACCAAATTCCCACTCAAGCAACACATTCCCCTCTCTAGACCACAAGATCACCAAAACCACAATTTGCCACACTTCTTCTTTTCAAGTCCAACCCAAAACCATTGATACCTATACACTATTTGGCATCTATTCCACCACCAAACACTACTCAATTCATATCTTCTAAAATCAGAAGAAATCTGGGAAAAAATCCTGAATTTACAAAACCAAACTAATGGCCAAAACAATTATACCAAACTTCATCAAATGTTTATCTCTTCCTCTCCCAAATGTGATTTCCTTGATTCCTCAACTTCTCAAACTTCACAATCTCTCAAATACCACCAATGAAAATTCTGAAACCATATAAGTCAAGCTCTTAACTTCTTGAACAATATCAATGAAGAGTGTTTAGGCATATGAAGTCATTTACATACCTAAATTTCAAACCCTTTCTTTTTCTTTCTTGCCTAGCTCGCCGGAAATGGAGGGAGGATGAGGAGAGAGATGAGAGATGATGATGAAACAGTTTCTCCTTGTCCCATACACACACACAGCCAACTTTGAGAGTGGGAGGGATGAGAAATAAGTTGAATCTTTAACTTCAATCCCATGGTCCATAGTTTGCCACTTGTTATGATCTAGTTCTTTCTATTATTGGACTCATATAAACTCATTACACATTATTCCATCCATTTAACCTCTCAACATTTAATCCCAACCATTGATCTTAATTACCAATGAGTTTCCTCTTCGGTAATTGACTAGTCGGTCTGTAAATTTACCATTTTGCCCTTGGTTATTACAATGCTCATTAAACCATTACTAAGCACCTTTACATCACATTGCACAACACATACTTCAAAAGTGCTTAATTATCATTAATTACATAACCTTGAAGTTGTTAATCCCTGATTACAATTCAGGATATTACAAAACTCAACTAATAACCACAATAGCTAGGTCAAAAGTCATGAAATACTCACCTTTTCCTCTTTCCCAAACCAATTCCTTAATTCTTCATCTTCCTAATTTCCTCAAGCTATCAAACACCTCCTTTCAAAAATCTAAAACCATATATATGAAGCTCTCATCAACATGATCAAGATTAGTGAAGAGGATTTTAGCATTAAAGGACATATACAAGGCTAAAACTCACCTTGTTTCTTTCTCTTTCCTCTTTGCCATGGATGAACATGGAGTTCTTGGAGAGAGAGATGAAAATGAGGAAGAGAGATTAGATTTTGGGCAGCTAAAGGCCCTCTTGGACGTCTAAATAGAGAGGTGAGGAGAGAGGGAATGTGTTGACAATTTGACCAAGATTCAAGGGTTCAAAACTTGCCAAGTGTCAACATGTTATTCCATCTTCCATGAGCTCACATATATACACATACACATGATTCCACCCCTTTTGATCTTTCACAAATCAATCTTAACCATTGATCTTAAAATTACCAATGAGTTTCCTTTTCAGTAACTGACCAATTGGTTGGTAACTTTACCGGTTTACCCCTGATTACGGTAATTCATACTGAATCACCACCAAACTCATTTTCTTATTCCTTTTCTTTCATAATGTGCCCTCCCCTCTATTTTAAGTCAATTTAGAGTTTAATCCATAATTAAGCTTAAATACAAGGTTTTGGCGCTACTCAAAACACATACAAATCACATTTAAATCACAAATCACATCATATTCTATAAAAGGGTTATTTATCACTAACCATATCTACTTTTGAAGTCATTAAACCCTTAATCACAATTTGGGATCTTGCTAAATTGAGGCTTAGCAATCCACTTATTTCAAGCTTATTCTCTAGCCTCAAGTCTCAAAATTTGGGGTATTACACAATTCATCTTCAGTCCTTTATAATTGCTTGGCTGAAAATAAAGTGAGGAAGGAGAGATGTGGTGATGTGTCAAAAAGTCATGGAGTCTTGCTAAAAGTTGCTTGAGTTAATTGACTAAGAGTGATATGGTTATATCAAACTCCACTCTTCCTTCTCTCGCCCACTTGATGTAATGAAGCCTTGAAGAAGCTGAGAGAGCTTTACAAATTAGCTTCATCCAACTCCTTAACTATATTATTTTAATGGCAATTAAACACATGTCTTGCTTTTAACTGTTCAACCTCATTTTGCTTGGCCAAAATTGCTTCACTCTTATCATATTCATCTCAAACATTCATTTTTCTTGCCTCATCTGTTTCTAGACATCCACATATAAGAAATAGGGACAAAATATGTGCTTTGGAATTTATTTAGCCAAATGACTATTTTGCCCATAAATTTTTGCCATTGTCGCACCTTGTTGGAAATCTGGAAGAATTTTCATCCAAATTTGAAAATTCTTATCTAATTGTATAGATGCCGAATTGGTTTGGTGTCAAAGGCAATATGACCCTTATTAAGTCTATTTTTAAGGAAATATATAGCCTTTAGCCAACTGGAAGCCTATATTTCCTAGAATGTCCTTTTTTGGACTCTGTCACAGAAACTTACCAGTTTCACTTGGCAAACTTCAAAAAAGCATAACTCTTTGTGTACAGCTTCAAAGGTCTTATATGACCTATTAAATTAAAGCTTGATAAGTCTACTTTTACTATGGAAAATTTCATATTCATTGAACATCATTTGGTTATCCAAAACTATCATACAACCAGACTACCAAATAATAAAAAACACACTGGCAGCAAAGTTTACATCTCCATGACTCTTGTTAAACTAGGGCTTAGCAGTCAACTTGATTCAGGCTTATTCTAAAGACTTTAATCCCAAAATTCAGGATATTACAATTTCCCCTGATAAAGTAAAGTTTGTCAAAAAGAAAGAGAAAGAGGGAGGATGGAATTTTAGACACTTGGTACTATAGGAATTAAACTAGGACATATGGCATTATAAGATTGCAACAAATGGTGAATTAAAACCCAAACACTCCCAAGACCGCATAATTTTGGCCAGCCCATAGAAAAGCAAGAGAAAAATCAGAAAAAATCATTAGAAAATTAAATGAAAGAGGCAAGCTTCACCCAAGAGGGGATGAATTGGGTGGTGTGATAAATTTTTTGGTTGATTCGATGATATGAAAATTACTTTAGATAGCATAGAGTTGAGAAGATTAGCACACAGTGGGTTATATTGGTTTAGCTCAAAACCCAAGCCTCCGTCTAGTCCTCAGAGATTAAGACCTACTGAGATTTTCACAATTCTTCTATGATTCAGTGGGCTGTCAGAATGCCATATTAATTGTCCTTGTATGGATTATGAGCAAAATTATTCTAATACCTAGAATTTTCTCTCCACCTTACGACAAGTCTTATTTGTAAAAAAAATCCTATAACCTTTCTCTCTTGCTTATGTATGCAAGTCTTATGAGCAGCAACATTCTCTCCTACTTACACCCTTATAAGTCTTGTTAGTGCGAGCGTTTCACCCAAGAGGGGTAAATTGAGTGATACCAGAAATTTTGTTGTGTATAAGTAAATTAATTGAATATTTAAAATAGTTGAGAGCAAAGAGAAATATCACTGAAGTATACACCAAGAATTATACTGGTTTGGCCACAACCACTTTGACCTACGTCCAGTCCTCAAAGCGTCTCTGAGCGTTTCACTATATTCTCCAAGATTCAATGGGTTCTTGGCACCTCAGTACACAGCAAGTTCCTTAACCTGGACACTCGATCCCCCTTACAGGTTGTAATCAAATCCCCAACTCAAGGTTCCACAACCTTAAGTTGTCTCAATAACAAATATTGAGTTTGTAATAAAAAACTCCTTCACAGAGCAAATATATAATCACTGAAGTACAATGAATGAGTATAAGCAAATAAAGCACTAAGAGTGTGTTGATCAGTATATTCTCAGTTCTGGTGTCTTGTTTTCTTTTCTTTCAATGCCCCATATATATAGATAATTTGTAATTTCCGTTGGAAGTAATTTAAACATGTCCATTAGAGTCGCGCTGCAATAATTGACTATTCTTGAAATTTGAAAAACAATCCGTTTACGGTAGGTAATGGTAGGTGAGATCTTAGACACTTTATTTGACTTTACTTTTCTTGCATGATCTCCTTATTGTTTCTCTGTAAATGTACTTAGGATACTAATGCGATGAAGAGTCAATCTTAAAGAAAACAATTTAATAAACATTCGATCAAAAAAATAATTTCTAGACTGCCTTACTCGAGTGGCTACTCGAGTGATCATGTTTATTACTCGAGTGGTGCCTCGAGTAAACCTGATAAGTGAAATATTTGCATATTTATTTTCCCTTATATGATGATTTTATGGATGATATTTGAGCTTAATATAATATATTTGGGTGTAAAATAAATAGTATTTCAAAAATAAAGAAAAATATAAAAAAAGGTCAGTTCTGTAGCGTCGGTCACTATTCATGACGGAATCACTGTATCAGGACGTTACTGTAACGGATGGAATCACTGTAGCACTGTAGCAACACAAAAAAAATACGTAGGTTTGCTGAAAAGTCATGTTCATGCGTGAAAAGAAGGTAAAATACTGTAGCACCTGTGGAAAAGAAAAAGAAGAAGCAACAGATGCACTTCGCTTGCCTATATATATGTGTGCATCTTTGCAAAATGGAAGGAGAAGGAGAGAAGAAATATAGTGGAGATATTTCTCTGACAGTCAGAGATCCTTCTCTGACAGGGAGAGATATTTTCTCTGACAGTTCTAAATAAATTGTGTTATTTTTAATTTTTAATTTTATGTATTGTACTAATTTTTTATGCCTCCTACATGGAAGGCTTAGTATTATATTGTTTTCTATATGCCTCCTACATGGAAGGCTTAGTATTGTATTACTTTTTGCATGCGGCCTACATGGAAGGTTTTACCTGTTAAAGGGACGGCTAGATTTGTCCATTTTTCATGCATCTTGTTGGTTGTATATTTATGTTTGAGAATTTAATATTCAAATTTATGCAGTATTTATGAGGATTTCATTCTAGTTTTATATAATGTCAATTTATTTTGGTTTTTTTTAATTTTATCATGAGCTACATTTTCATTTTCCTAGGGTGATGATGTAGGTTACTAATGACGGATTGAATCTTAACTTATTAAATCTAGTTTTAATTTCTCCTTCATGATTGAGTTTTAATTATTGTTCTTAATGCGTTCATTTGATTGGCCACCTTTTGAATGATTACAATATGCATGTTGAGACCGGAAGGAGATATATGTGTGTAGATCCTATAATTAAAACCATGACTTGCATATAAAATAGGAATATATTCATATGAGTTGTGCAGTCTTATTGAGTTTCATAAATCTTAATGCATAATTAATTGCTTAAATTCATATAAGAATATATTGGATTAGCAATTAATTATAGAATTGCTTGACCTTGGAAGAGGCTAGTAATTAAATTAGGGAAACTTGACTATCAATCATGTGGAATAAATTGGGCTACAATAGATAAGTGATTCAATCCGAAATTGTTAAGTGAAATCTAATCCCTAGGACTTTTTCTTATATTTATTTTCAAATCATCTGCACTCATATTTAATTATTTTTCTTTTATTTGTACTCTCAATCACCAATTTACTGATCGACTAAATATAATTAAATTACCCATTTTGGTACTTAGTGATCAATCCTCATGGGAACGATACTCTACTCACTTTTAAATTACTTGATTATGACAGTGTACACTTGCACTATTTAATTGATCTTCTAAACTCGTAACAAAACCTATAAAAATATGGCAGTGAATAATTCAATATTTTTCATAAGATATTACTCGGGTAAGACATGGAGTAAGATAGATCACAAACCTTGAAAATACCTGATTACTAGAGTGGTTACTCAAGTGGCCATGTTTTTCCTTCACAAGTTACTCGGGTGCTGACTCTGGTAATCGGATTACTCGAGTGGCTACTCGAGTATCCATATGTTTTCTTCAGAAGTTACCTGAGTGCTCCCTCTAATAGATGCCAAATAACTTTACAGATTACTTGATTACTCCCTCGAGTAATGTCATTCAAAACTTGGTTGAGAGTTTGCTTACCTAGTTATTCGAGTGATCCCTCGAGTAATGGATCAAATAACTCTGCAAATTACTAGAGTGCTCCCTCAAGTAATACCTTTTTATCAATGGTTACTCGAGTAGTTACTCGAGTAAATTGTTGCATTTCTTGGCCTAGAGCTACTGGAAGATTTTTACATTGGTTACTCGAGTGGCTACTCGAGTAATGCCTTTATAAATCATGTTGCTCAAGTGGCTACTCGAGTAATAATCTATATAACTTTGTAGATTACTCGAGTGGTCCCTCGAGTAACTTCTTCCAAATTTTGGCAGTGCCTCTCTAGTTGAAATTCTCTGTGATTACCTGAGTGGCTACTGGAGTAATAGCTTCCCTTACTCGAGTAGCTACTCGAGTAAGCCTTAACAAATTTTGTTTATTACTCCAGTGCTTACTTTAAGTAATGCTTTGACACTTTGTTCAAATTCATTTATTTGTCATCAAATCCTTTCATATCATTGATCCAATCTTTGTTATCATCAAAACATATGGGATCTAACAAGTCTTACAAGCAGTAATGTTCTCTCCTACTTGCCCCTGTAAGTCTTACGAGTAGAAAGTACTCCTAGGAATTCTCTCAAATACTTCTCCATAAGGATATCTACCCTTTCAAGGTCCCTATACTTTGAAATCAAATGAAAATATGATTTGAAATGTATACAGACTCTTTAACAGAGCAAATATGATAAACGCTGAAGTACAATATGAATACAAAGAAGATATGAAAATAGAGACTCTTGTGAATGTTTGCTGTAAGCTTTCATATGATGTTCTATTTGTTTTCTCATCTCTGATCTTTTGTATTTTATTGCTAGTTGTTTTTGTCTGTTGTGTGATAGCCGTTGTGGAGTGGAGTGTAGCATTATAGGGCGACATATGTGCATTTCAATAAATAACATTTAACTATGTTCAGATTAATCGGTGTAAGTCTGTTATGTTTTGGTTTCTAACAGAGCATCACTTGAGTGCATAATGGCCTCACTCGAGTGCAATATCATATTTCATCTTCTATTCCAGCTTTTGGTTTGTAATTGCATACTAAAAAGCAACAGTGCATTTTCTCTCACTTGTGAGTGTTATGGGTCCTTACTTGAGTACATCTTGTCTTACTCGAGTGCATGTATATTTTGTAGTATGAACTCATGTCTCTGTATAACACTAGAAGCATATTTTTCAAGAGTGTGAGCTTTCACTTGCAGGTGATGTGGGTCCCTACTCGAGTGACAGTGTCTCAGTCAAGTGCACTATTGTATTTCATCTTTAGGCTTTGCTTCTGGACAGCACTCGTACTAAGTTTTACAAGAGTATGATTTTGCACTTGTGAGTATTGTGGGGCCTCACTAGAGTGTATCAGCATTTCCTCGTATTTAGACAAACTTATGCTCTGTACTTGAGGCAATATTTGAGGAAGTGTGTTTTCTCACTCATGAGTGTTGGTTTATCACTCGAGTACTAAAGGCATCACTCGAGTACTAAAGGCATTACTCGAGTGCACTTCTCACTTTTAGCTCTTCCTTGCTCTCGAGTTAAAACTTTCTGTACCACACTTGTAGGACTTAAGTAAGCTTGAGGCTCACACTTGAGTATTGAGTTCATGCTCGAGTACAATGATCATTTTCTTTCTCTGACTTTGCTTTCTGTCAAAAACTTCCATAAGTGTGCCTTCATACCCGAGTGCAAATTTGGTAATCACTCGAGTGCAATGCCTCTCACTCGAGTATGGCTGAAAAATGTCTAAACTGAGTGCTCTTTGTAAAACACTTTGATCCTTACACTTCCCAGACTCGAGTATAAAATGGATTCTCACTAGAGTATGAGCTTCATCACTCGAGTGCATCAGTTAACATCACAGAAACCATAACTGAACCTTATGAAATGCATTTGGTAATCAATTGAATCAATGCTTATGACTTCCAAACATAAGTTTCTCATCGAAACACATAATCACCTTTTGTTATCATCAAAACTTGAATTCTAACCTTCTCCCCATTTTTGTTGATGACAAAACCTTGGTAATGAATTTAAAGACTCAATTAAATTGAAAAGTCATTGAAAACATTCTTAAGACTTCCAAAACACTTTTAGGATTTCCAAATGCACTTTCACTAAAGTTTTGAGTTACATGACTTATTTTTGCACCTAACTTCAAGAACTTCTTGAAAAGCTTCCAATGACCATTCAAGGCAAAGCTAAGTCATAATACCACAATAAGTGAATAATAAACTTATTGAACACTTAAAGAACATGAAAATAAGCTTGGATTCATTTATAAACTTGAAAAGTACATTGGTAAATAGAAATCAAAATCTACCGAGATGATAACCTAATATATTGATATAACCACAAAAAAATACAATAAAACTTAAACACTCCCCTTAATCTAGCCCTACCCTATATCAGTCCTGCAGACAACTCAAATAACATCACAAGTTCTTCTCCCCCTATTTTGTCATCGTCAAAAGGGCCTGAGGGAAAGTAATGTCTAATGACTGAGGTGAAGTATACAACACCATGGAAGTAGAGGGATAAATAGGAACAGGCTCAAATGGTATAGTTGATGGCTGAGGAGTAGAGGCTATAGGCTGGGATGATAATAGCTGATCAACAATCACATCAATTGGGGTTGTTGTCTTGAGATCAGTGTAAGTAAAGAGGACATGGGTCTATGTTTGGGATGTGGTAGGTATAAAAACTAGAGGCATATCAGGCTGAGGACGTCGAAGTCAAGTATTTAAGAGAGTCTCTAAATCACTGATTCTCTTCAACTATTTTTCCTGAGCCTTAAACATTAAGTCAAAGTTTGCATTTGCCTTGTCTGCCAACTTGATCACTTGAAATTCCATCTTGTCAACTGGTTTCTCATATTCATTAAGCAATTATTGTTTCAGGCCTTCCATTACTTGATTGATCATATCAGCCAGATAACCCAAAAGAAAAGCACCAAGGAATGATAGAGGTGGAGACAGACCTTATGTTGAAGACATCCTCACACCTCTCGATGGTGTGGGTTCTCTCTACGTATAGTCTTGGCCTTACTGACTAGAAGAGTGATCCCCATGATTGTTAACTATGTGTGACCAAACCTTAGAATCCTTACCCTCTCAGTTCACTCTAAATACCAAATCTTATTGTGCCGAAGAATGAGAGAGACAAGTTAGGGATATGGTATTGTGGTGGATCTAGATGAAGAAAATATAAATCTTCTCATCTCACTAAAAGTCAACTCACCAATATCTCTCTGTTAGCTAGATAAAAAGGATGCCAACAAGTAGTAATCTCTCTGGGTAAAGTGGGTAAATTTTTTGGACTTGTTGATCATACTCCATGTATAAATATAGTAAAGAGCATGATGAGAGTAAAGCATATTAATGGGTTTGAAAATGAGAGGTCCCACTGGATCATCAGGTCTTAATCTTTGGAAGGCTTCACTGGCTGAGAGTGAGGGTGGTTTGCTAGGGCAGCTACATAGCTAAGAATGCTATTGATGATAGAGGGGGTAATCATAATATGTTAGCCTTTAACAAAAGTGGACATTCCTTCCTCTGTTATCTCTCTGGTTCTGGATACAATGTTGTGTACTTTCATTTTGTAGTAAAATATTCTCACAATAGTGGGTGAATAAGGCAAGTACACAATCAGCCACGTTACACAAAAGTTCAGGAATGGTAAAAAATTCAGGCCACAGTTTGCACTCAAATAATCTAAATCCACATATACCACAGGGTAAAAGGTATGTTGAGAAAATTCAATATTATATACCTTCTGATTATGTGGCTTTAGATCTTGGGTTATATAGTCTTCTGGAGGAACCATTTCCTGATCATTTTCCCCCAAAGCCTAAGAGGTGGATGGTGCTCTTGATTGAGTATAGGCGTGATTGGTTGCCCAACATGATGAGATGAATAGGCACCAACTTGGGACGCAATCTTGCTAACCAAGGCACTAACTTCAACTTTTTGATTGCTTCTCGGAGTTATAGATTAAAGCAATCATCAAAGGAATACTCTTAAGAAACTTCTTTGTCTTCCCTCTTTTCTCTTCCTTGCACCTCCTTGATTGAGAACGTGTGATAATGGGCTCCTTAAAGATGACACCCTTTGTTTTCTTTGGAGGTGGTTGAACCTCTTTAGCCACCTTCGACTTTGGGTGTTTCTTTTTAGCCAAGGTTGTCCTTTTCTTGGTAGTATTCAATTTTAGAGCAGGTGTTGGTGTAGAAGAAGGTGAAGGTGTTGGAGTTAGAGTTGTGTCGCTAACTCACTGACGGTAAAATAAGAAGGTGAAAGAGTAGGAAACTTGAGGAACCTTTGTTCCAACCATTTTAAGAGATTCATAAAGAATTGAAAACCAAAATCGACTATGAAAGTTTTAGTAAGATTTTGGAAGTTTAGGGCACAAATGAGGAGTTTAAATAGAAAAATCTGACCTTTTGAAGTTTAATCGGTGGGTAACGGCCGGAAGTGAAGAGGTGTGACGGACGAATAAGGAGACACTTGAGTGAGAAGAAAAAATATGCCGTTTGAGTTGTCGCATAACTGATATAGACCCTGATACTCAAGTAAGAAACCTATGCACTCAAGTATTCAAACTTATACACTCGAGTCACCTATTTTTGTGCTCGAATGAGATGGATAAAAATTCTAGAAAAATTGTAAGTGCGTACTTGGTTTAAGTGTATTTTGTTGTGGTCTTTATCTTTGTACTCAAGTCCTCTAAGATCACTTGAGTAAACCATGCTTTGAAGTTGATTTATGAATTTGTGCTTGTGGCACTCGAGAGTTCCTACCTCACTTTCATGTGCGTTCTTCCTAAACTCGAGTGAACTATTTTCTCACTCGAGTGAGACCCAACATACTTGTTGAATTTTAAGTGAGCTTTTTGTACTTTTACCTCCTATGTTAACCTCTATTTTGCAAGCTAGAAACAAAGGATATCAGTTAGACTTGCACTCAAGAGTCTATCTTGAGTGATAATGTGCCTTGCACTTAAGCGGTAGTCTTGCAAAACAAGTTTCTATATACTTTGATGCCTAAGTTAGTATGGTTATTATCAAAACACATATTAAACATAATAATTAACAAGAAACACTTACAACTCATTGGGATTAACTATTCCCAATTCTCTTTGTATATATAAAAATTAATCTTTGGCAATCAACTTCGTGAATATATCAGTTAGTTGAAGATGAGTAGGAATGAATTCTTCTTTGACATTTTTCTTCTATACATAATCTCATATGAAATAATGTCAGATATCTATATGCTTGGTTCTTGAATATTGTACAGGATATTTAGCCAAGCTAATAGTGCTGGTTTTGTCACAATAGAAAGGTATATCTTTCAAGTATATTCCCAAGTTTTGAAGTTGTTACTTTAACCATAGTACTTGAGAACAACAACTTGCTACAGCTATATATTCAGCTTCAGTGGAAGACAATGAAATTGCATTTTGTTTGTTGCTGAACCATTATACCAGAGAACCTCCAAGAAATTGACATTGTCCACTAGTACTTTTTATGTCAGTTTTGTATCCTCCATGATCTGAGTCTAAATAGGCCATCAAATATTCATTTCCTCCTTTTGGATACCATAGGCCAAGTTCTATATTTTCTCCTAGATATTTGAAAACTCTTTTCATAGTTTATACATGTGATACCTTAGAAACAGATTGATACCTTGCACACATTCTAACCCTGAATTGTGTATCTGGCCTACTTGCTATTAGATAGAGTAATGAACCAATCATTCATCTATATTTAGTGATGTTGAAATCAAACCCTTTTACGTTAGCATCCAATAGTGATGTAGAGATCCTTGGAGTATCAGCTTCATTAGCTTTTTCCATCCCGTAATCTTTAATAACTCCTTTAAATATTTATTCTGAGATATAAATATCTCATTCCTTTGTTGTTTGATTTGAAGTCCAAGAAAGAAGTTTAATTCTCCCATCATTGACAGTTTAAACTCGTCGTACATAAGCTTAGAAAGTTCTTGACATAGCGATTCATTAGTAGCACCTAAGATAATATCATCAACATAAATTTGAACAATTAGAAGATCATTTTTATTATGTTTGATGAAGAGTATTACATCTACTTTTCCTCTGATAAAGTTTTGATTAAGAAGAAATTTGCTTAGCCTTTTATTCCAAGCTCTCGGTGATTCTTTCAAACCATATAAAGCTTTCTTAAGTTTGAAAACATGATAAGGCTTTATTTCATCTTCAAAACTAGGAGGTTGTTCTACATATACTTTCTCCATAATATAGCTATTTAGATAAGCACTTTTCACATCCATTTGATAAATTTTCAAACCTTTAATATATATAAAGGCTAAGAGTACTCGTATTGCTTCCAATCTTACCACTAGAGCATATGTTTCCTCATAGTCAATACCTTCTTCTTGATTATAGCGTTTAGCAACTAACCTAGCCTTGTTTCTCACAATGATTGCTGATTCGTTAAGTTTGTTTTTGAAGACTTATTTGGTTCTTATGACTGATTTACCTTTTGCTTTAGCCAACAAATCCCAAACTTGATTTCTTTGAAATTGATTTAACTATTCCTGCATAGCAATCACCCAATCATTGTCAGAAAGAGCTTCTTCAACATTGGAAGGTTCAATCTCAGAAATTAAAGCAGAAAATGTTACTTCATTAAGAATGCTATTTCTGGTTTTGACACCTTCGTTAATATCTCTAATTACTTGATCAGTTGGATGATCTTTAATATGTCTCCACGCTTTTGGTTAAGCATAATCATTGAGACCTTTTTCATTTTGAAAATCATTTTGATTTCAAAATAGTTAGATTTTAGTTTTCTTTATCAAATTCATTTCTTCTTCATCAAAAGATTTTATCTGAGAATCAAGTTCATCAAACACAACATGAATGGACTCTTCAACAATAGATGTTTTTTTATTAAATACTATATGCTTTACTTTTATTAGAATAACCTAGAAATAAAGTTTCATTAGACTTTGAATCAAATTTACCCAAGTTTTCTTTATCGTTGTTGTGAATAAAGCACTTACATCTAAAGATGTGTAGATAAGCAAGGTTTGGCTTTCTCTCTTTGTAGAGTTCATATGGTGTCTTTCCAAGTGACTTGCGAATGTATGCTTGATTTGAGATAAGCATACAGTACTCATTGCATCCGCCTAGAACACTTATGACACATCCTTTTCATTGAGCATTTCCCTTGCCATTTTTATGAGGACTCTGTTCTTCCCTTATACTACTCCATTCAACTGAGGTGTTATAGGTGCTAAAAAGTTGTGATTTATTCCTTTGTTGTTGTAGAAGTTTACAAATAGTTGATTATCAAATTCTCCTCCAAGGTCTGTCCTGATAGAGACAATAAAAGTACCTTTCTCATTTTGGGCCTTCTTAGCAAACATAATGAATTCAATAAATGTTTCATCTTGTGAAGTAATAAATATATTCCATGTAAACCTTGTAAAATCATCAACAATTACTAAAGTATATAGATTTCCTCCAAAAATTTGTACTCATACTAGACTTACCAAATCCATATGAAGAAAATGTTTGAAAGTAGAAATCTCATACTTTGCTTTGAAAGAAGATTTAGTTTGTTTACCCTTTTGAGAAGCATCACAAATCATGTTGTCTTTGAATTAAAGCTTAGGAAGACCAACAACTAAATCTTTTCTAATCAGTTTGTCTTTAAAATGAGTAAGACGCTTATGCCATAACCAACTCTCCTCTGATTTGCTAACAAAACAATTTTCAGAAGAATTTGAATTTAAATCAATAGTATAACAATTACATCCCTTTGGGCTTAGATCCCTGCTTTGATGGATTCTTTGTTAAGCGATAGATCCTTCTTGTTGACTATCAAGCATTCTTCTAAATCAAAGATGACCCGAATATCTTTGTTAGTGCTTTAACTCACACCTAGGAGATTACAGCCCAATCCTTCAATGTAATATATATCGTTGATTTAAACGCCGTCAGATTTTCCTACCTCAACAATTCCAACAATGCATTAAGACTAGTTTCTGTTAGAAATTGTGCCCAAAGGGCCAATCATTATACTTTGAACATTATTAATTTAATGACATTTCTCCATTCTGTTATCATATTATTTGCATGTTAACTTTGATAATTGTATCCTTGGATAATTCATAAAGATTGTCCTAAAACGTCCCTGGTCGGTCATCTATGCAGGAGCAGAGATGAAACAAGATCAGTATGACTTCGATAAGATATGGAGATACGATTCAAAGTCTTAGGCACTTGTAAGAGTACAAGGTACTGGACTGACCCTTATGAGAAAGCTACATGGATCAAGTCATAAGCTTTTCTCATGTATAACCACGCCACAATGCCCTTTGACCTGAGGTTATCATGGATTCCTATATGAGAGTTGCTAAGCTTTGAACTAGTCAAAAGTCACCTTTGACCTAATGATGAAAAAGGCTACAATCAGGCTTGGTGGTTTTTCATGCAGAGGAATATGAATGATCAAGATGGAATTTGTCCCTTACATTAGTAGAGAGACATTACTAGGCCCCTCGATGAGTAAGTTTGAGAAATGTATGGCCATACTACAATGGAAAGGAGTTTCCATTTCTATTGTTAAATTACTCAGGAATCGAAAAAGTAATGGTCAGGAATAAGAGGATGACATTATCCATGCCTCATCCCTAATCAATATATCGTGTGACAAAAGGGACGTGACATGGTTGTATGACAGGTTGCATCGTGTTAACGATCCTCATATGAATTTGGTAGTCATGATGTCTTGCTAGAGGCTGCTTGCGACTTGTGGGTTAATACAATTATTGGCCCACTGCCAACTTCATATGGACCTATAGGGTCGCACACAAGAATGGCCCAACACGAGATAATGTTTAATTAGGGTGGACGAATTTATATTTATATATATCTATATGTATATGTGTAATATAAAAAAATTCGTTAATAAGATTATATAGATATGTATTTTTGAAATACATATTATATATATGTATATGCGTATATATATTATATGATATTATTATATTGTGTTAGTTCTAAATTTAATTTATTAAGATAAATTAAACCTAATAACTAACATGATAGATATATGGCATCTCAGATTTAATTAATGAAGATAACTTAAATCTAATGGCTCTTTATTTGGATTAAATAAATAGGTTAAATTAAAACGGTTGGATAGATTTAATTTAAACTGAATTTATTTAATTAACTCATCAAGATAATTAATAGTTAATTAATTTTAAAATTAATGATGATTAATTTTGAAATTTGAAAATAGCCCTCATAGGTTATAAACTTGATAGAGCAGATATACTGTGATACACATGAGAATTGAGAGCCGCAAGGGAAACCCTAGGAGACATTAGAGGCTCTAGCATGCAATCTTGGTTAGAGAGCATTCGTGTGGATACTGGTAGAGGAAGCAAACCTGACGTGTTGGCTCCTAGAGATCGTGAAAACCTTGAATCAAAAAAAGGTATGAATCCTTCCAACTTGGTTTAAACGCCGTTGATAGATCCTCGATTAGGATCGTTGAAAATTTTTAAAATTCTTTTACTGTGCCTACTGATCCTAACAGTGGTATCAGAGCCAGGTCAATTGTGCATTTAAATTGAGTTTTCTTATACATGTGATATATATGGGATGTGTACGTATGTTTATAAGAAACATTCAAATATGCATATGATTTGGTTAAAACGAAACAAAATTATTTAGAAAGATGTGATCTTGTAATTCTGTTGATTTTAGTTTTTGTTTAAATTGAATCTTGAAATTGTTTTGTTTTCGGTTTTGAAACATGTATGTGATTCTCGTTTTGGAACAAGCATGAAATTGATTTCGAACATGTATATCTTGAAACATGTATGTGATTTTTGTTTTCGAACAAGCATGAAATCAGGTAGGGTACTTAAGATCGTAGTTGGCGGCAATCAAATCGGGTCTAGGTTCGGATATCTATTCGGGTAATAGGGATCCGAACTATGGGGAAGACAATATGGATCAGAAGCGTTCTGGGCCATTGTTGTTTTTGTTTTGAAAAATTGGGTCTAAAATTTAAAAATTTAAAATATTGAAATAGCGGTACAGCAGTAACCACCTCTCTGTAGCGCAATATAATCTGATCATGACATTTATTGCTTTTCATATTGTATGAATTCTTGTTGTGGTTTATTATTTATACTTGTTTGGGTATGGTGAACAACATGGCTTTAGAATTTTACAAAGGGTTGTAATATTTAAATACGGCCTGCGCGCTATGCCTTTCTCTAAATACTCTCGATGCACATTCTCTTCTCATCTCACTCCCCTCGAATGTTTAAATGAGGTTTCTCTCAATATATTTCTTTTCTTATTTAGAGAAGTCCTCTCATTAGCTTGGGAGGATTTTAGGTTAGGTAAGCCATGTTATTACACGTTTAAATTATGCTTTTGATTAGATCATTCCATGAATACTTTTGCATTTATATGTATTTATCTGTATGAGATACGACCATGATTGTATCCATATAAACAAAGCTAATTAATTAAGCCCTCTGAATCAAATCTTAAGTTATAATGCCGTCAATTAATGAATACTTGTCAAAACCTAGATCGCTCAATTGTGGAAACCACCAAAGTGGATGCACTTGAGTTATCTTGATGAGACAAGCATGAGTAATGGTGCTGCTCATAATATTCATTATTGTTTGGACTTAATTGAGATTAACAAAACAGTTTTGCATCTCAAGGTATTAGATGGGATTAAACATGCAGGATCATAAGATAGTCGAATCCCATAAACATCTAAGAGTTACATGTGATGTAATTGGTAAATAGTTTACCTACCTAAATAACTTGAATTTGAGCGTAATGCCAAAGCAGACTTAAGTTGAAGCCAAATATGGATCTTAGCCTACTAATTATTATTTTGAGGGTTGTTAACTTAGTAGGAGATTACTAACTAACTTTGCATATTTTAATTGTAGAATCATGTCGACTAGTAATACTGCTACACTATCGTTGCGATCAGTCCTTAAGAAGGACAAACTCAATGGGACAAACTTTCTTAACTGGTTCAGGAACTTGAGAATTGTTCTCAAGTAGGAAAGAAAGGCTTATGTCCTATATCAACCCATTCCTGAGGAGCCTACAACCAATGCTCCAAGAGCTCAGAGAGATACTTACATAAAGCATAAGGATGACTCTGTGGATGTAGGTTGCCTGATGCTTGCCACTATGGTTCCAGAGTTCCAAACAGATCTGGTACTTATGGAGGCTCATTAGATGATTGTCCATCTCAAGGAAATGTTCCAACAACAAGCAAGGCAAGAAAGGTATGAGACCACAAAGGCCTTACAATCCTGCAAGATGGCTGAAGGTGCATCAGTTAGTACTCATGTGTTAAAGATGAAAGACTATATTGATCACCTTGAGAGGCTTGGATTTCCCATGAGCCAGGAGTTAGCTATGGATTTGATCCTCAACCCACTCCCGGAGAGTTATGACCAATTTGTTATGAACTACAACATGAACAACAAGGAGAAATCAATTTCTGAGCTGTATGGGATACTCAAAACTGTTGAGCAAAGTATTAAGAAAAAGCCCAGTACAGTTTTGATGGTTCAGAAGGGAAAGGTATGAAAAAGAAAGGGAAGGGCAAATGGAAGTATAATGGCTCAGGTGGTAAGACTAAAGAGCCACACAAGCCCGAAACCAAGCCTGCACCCAAGAAGGCAAAGCCTCCAAAGGAAGGAGTCTGCTACTTCTGCAATGAACCCGGTCATTGGAAGAGGAATTGCAAACTCTACCTGGAAGATCTGAAAAAGAACAAGAAGGATAGCGGGGCTATCGCTTCAGGTTTTTATGTTATAGACATTCATTTTTCTACTTTCTCTGCATGGGTATTAGATACTGCATGTGGTTCTCACATTTGTACAAATGTGCAGGGTCTAAAGGACAGTAGAAAGTTGAAAAAAGGCGAGGTAGACCAACGAGTTGGAAATAAAGTAAGAGTTGTTGCTTTACCTGTAGGCACTTATAAATTAGTTCTACCCAGTGTGCTTTTGTTAGTTTTGAACAATTGCTATTATGTTCCTTCTTTGAGTAGTAATATTGTTTCTCTTTCTTATTTGGATAAGGAAGGTTATACTTCCATTACTAGGAATGGTAAATGTTCTATTTATCGTAATGACATTTTCTATGCTGATGGTGATTTGCATGTTGATCATTATATATTAAACTTGGAACATCCTAATAATGGGAATATCTATAACATAACTAATAAGAGGATAAAATCAAACGATTTGAATCCGACCTACCTATGGCATTGTCGTCTAGGCCATATAAGTGAGAAATGCATTTCTAAACTCCATCAAGATGGATTTCTAAATTCATTTGATTTTGAATCATATGATACATTCAAATCTTGCTTATTAGGAAAGTTGACGAAGGCACCTTTCACTAGGCACAGTGAGAGGGCCATTGAATTATTAGGCCTCATACATACAGATGTATGTAGACCATTAAATATAGCTGCCAGAGGAGGTTATGTCTACTTCATTACCTTTATAGATGACTGTAGTAGATATGGCTATATCTATCAAATGAAACATAAATCTGAATCTTTTGAAATGTTCAAAATATTCCAAAATGAAGTACAAAACCAACTTGGTAAAATAATTAAAGCACTTCGATCTGATCGAGGTGGTGAATATTTGAGCCAAGAATTCATTGACCATCTTAGGAGTTGTGGGATAATCTCACAATTGACTCCTCCAAGAACACCACAATGGAATGGCTTTTCTAAACGGAGCAATCAAACACTATTAGATATGGTTCGATTTATGATGAGTCAAATAGATCTTCCACCATCATTTTGACGACATGCTCTAGAGACAGCTGTGTTTACACTAAATCGTGTTCCATCTAGAGTAATTGAAACCAAGTTTATCTTTTCTCTAGATCTGGGGATGTGAGGTATATGTTAATAAACAAGCCTATGATAAATTAGCTCCCAGATCCACAAAGTGCCTTTTTATGGGGTATCCTAAAGAAACGAAAGGATACTATGTCTACAATCCCACCAATAACAAAGTGCTTGTTATTCGAAATGGTAAGTTTCTAGGAAGAGAGTTTGTCTGTAAAACAACCAGTAAGAGCGAGGTACATCTGGAAGAAATTCAAGAGTCACAAGATAGTACAGAACCATAGATGGAAATTAGAGAAGACTCACAACAAGTTGTTAACACAAGGTCCATGAAGATCTGATAGGACACGGCATCAGCCTCAAAGATATGGATTTCTGATTACCGAAGGCCATGATGTGTTGCTCTTTGAGCAAAATGAGCCCACCACCTATCGAGAAGCCACAGTGGGACCAAACTCTGAGAAATGGCTAAATTCCATAAAGTCTAAAATGCAATCCATGTACGATAATTAGGTATGGACCTTAGTCGATCCACCTGAACGTGTAAAAACCATCGGTACAAATAGGTTTTCAAGGAGAAAATTGACATGGATGGCAATATAAATGTCTTCAAGGCACGACTGTTTGCAAAAGGATTCACTCAAAATTATGGTGTAGACTATGATGAAACCTTTTCCCCAGTTGCAATGGACAAATCAATCAGAATCCTTCTTGCCATTGCAGCATATTATGACTATGAAATATGGTAGATGGACGTCAAAACAGCCTTCCTTAATAGAAAGCTGCTTGAGGATATGCATATGACACAACCTGAAGTTTTTGTGTGTCCAGAGGACTTTGGTAAAATTTGCAAGCTTCAAAGATCTATTTATTGATTGAAGCAAGCATCTCGGAGATGGAATCATCATTTTTATGAAGTAGTCAAAGAGTTTGGATTAATGCAAAACATTAATGAACCTTGTGTTTACAAGAAGGTTAATGGGAGAATAGTTGTATTTCTAGCTCTTTATGCAGATGACATCCTACTAATTGGGAATGATATTCCTACTTTGCAGAGTGTCAAGTCTTGGTTAAGAAAGTCCTTTTGAATGAATGACTTAAGTGAAGCCACCTATATCCTAAGGATTAGGATATATAGGGATAGATCTAAAAGACTAATAGGCCTAAGTCAGAGCACATACATAGACAAGATAATACATAGGTTTAGTGTGCAGGATTCAAAAAAGGGTTACATGCCCATATCTTATGGCATCCATCTTAGCAAGGATCTGTGTCCCAGTACACCTGATCAGGGAGATCAAATGAGTAAGGTTCTATATGCCTCAGCCATTGGATCCATCATGTATGCCATGTTATGTACTCGACCAGATGTCTCCTTTGCCTTAAGTATGACCAGCAGATACCAACAAAATCTTGGTAAGGGTCATTGGACTGCCGTCAAGAATATCCTAAAGTACTTAAGAAGGATTAAGGACTTCTTTTTGGTCTATGGTGGATTGGATTATGAGCTCTGCATAACCGGTTACACAGATGCAAGTTTCCAGAATGACCAAGATGACCTTAAATCGTAATCTAGATATGTACGCCTCCTGAATGGTGGAGCAGTAACCTGGAAGAGCCTCAAGCAGAGCACTGTAGCAGATTCTACAATAGAAGCTGAGTATATAGCAGCATCGAATGCAGCTAAAGAAGTCGTTTGGATCAGAAAGTTCATTATTGAACTTGGGGTGGTGCCTACCATCTCAAATCCAATAGATTTGTTATGTGACAATAACGGTGCTATTGCACAGGCTAAAGAGCCTAGGTTATATTAAAAACCAAGCATATACTCAGGTGATTTCATCTTATTAGAGATATCAATGATAAAGGTGATATAAAGATATGCAAAGTAGCAGGAGAAGATAATGTTGCTGATTCTCTTACTAAGCCTATTGCACAGGCAAAGCATGAGTGTCATGTTAGGACAATGGGAATTAGGCAAATTAATGATTGTACCTAAGGCAAGTGGTAGGATGTTGGAAATTGTGCCCAAAGGGCCTATCATTGTACTTTGAACATTATTAATTTAATGTAATTTCTCCATTCTGTTATCATATTATTTGTATGTTAACTTTGATAATTGTATCCTTGGATAATTCATAAAGATTGTCCTAAAACGTCACTGGTCGGTCATCTATGTGGGAGCAGAGATGAAACAAGATCAGTATGACTTCGATAAGATATGGAGATATGATTCAAAGTCTTAGGCACTTGTAAGAGTACAAGGTGCTGGACTGACCCTCATGAGAAAGCTACATGGATCAAGTCATAAGCTTTTCTTATGTATAACCATGCCACAATGCCCTTTGACCTGAGGTTATCATGGATTCCTATATGAGAGTTGCTAAGCTTTGAACTAGTTAAAAGTCACCTTTGACCTGGTGATGAAAAAGGCTACAATCGGGTTTGGTGGTCTTTCATGCAGAGGAATGTGAATGTTCAAGATGGAATTTGTCCCTTACATTAGTAGAGAGATATTACTGGGCCCCTCGATGAGTAAGTTTGGGAAATGTATGGCCATACTACAATAGAAAGGAGTTTCTATTTCTATTGTCAGACTACTCAGGACTCGAGAAAGTAATGGTCAGGAATAAGAGGATGACATTATCCATGCCTCATCCTTGACCGATATATCATGTGATAAAAGGGACGTGACATAGTTGTATAACAGGTTACATCGTGTTAACGATCCTCAAATAAATTGGGTAGTCGTGATGTCTTGCTAGAGGCCGCTTGTGACTTGTGGGTCAATACAATTATTGGCCCACTGCCAACTTCATATGGACCTACAGGGTCGCACACAAGAATGGCCCAACATGAGATAATGTTTAATTAGTGTAGACGAATTATATATATATGTATATATGTAATATAAAAAAAAATTCGTTAAGAATATTATATAGATATGTATTTTTGAAATACATATTATATATATATATATGTATATGTATATAGATATTATATGATATTATTATATTGTGTTAGTTTTAAATTTAATTTATTAAGATAAATTAAATCTAATAACTAAAATGATAAAGATATGGTATCTTAGATTTAATTTATGAAGATAACTTAAATCTAATGGCTCTTTATTTAGATTAAATAAATAGGTTAAATTAAAACCATTGGACAGATTTAATTTAAACTGAATTTATTTAATTAGTCCATCAAGATAATTAATATTTAATTAATTTTGAAATTAATGATGATTAATTTTGAAATTTGAAAATAGCCCTCATAGGTTATAAACTTGATAGAGTAGATATACTGAGATACACATAAGAATTGAGAGCCGTAAGGGAAACCCTAGGAGACATTAGATGTGCTAGCACGCAGTCTCGGTTGGAGAGCATTCTTGTCGATACTGATAGAGGAAGCGGACCTGACGTGTTTGTTGGAAATTGTGCCCTAAGGGTCAATCATTATACTTTAAACATTATTATTTTAATGAAATTTCTCCATTCTATTATCATATTATTTGCATGTTAACTGTGATAATTGTATCCTTGGATATTCATAAAGATTGTCCTAAAATGTCCCTGGTCAATCATCTATGCGGGAGCAGAGATGAAACAAGACCAGTATGACTTTGAGAAAGCTACATGGATCAAGTCATAAGCTTTTCTCATGTATAACCACGTCACAATGCCCTTAGACTTGAGGTCATCATGGATTCCTACATAAGAGTTGCTAAGCTTTGAACTAGTCAAAAGTCACTTTTGACCAGGTGATGATAAAGGCTACGATCAGGCTTGGTGTTTTTCATGTAGAGGAATATGAATTATCAAGATGGAATTTGTCCCTCACATTAGTAGAGAGATATTACTGGGCCCCTCGATGAGTGAGTCTGAGAAATGTATGACCATACTATGATGAAAGGAGTTTCTGTCTCTGTTATCAGGCTACTTAGGAATCGAGAAAGCAATGGCCAGGAACAAGAGGATGACATTTTCCATGCCTTATCCTTGATCGATATATCGTGACAAAAGGGACGTGATATGGTTGTATGACAGGTTGCATCGTGATAACAATCCTCATATGAATTGGGTAGTCGTAATGTCTTGCTAGAGGCCACTTGCGACTTTTGGGTTAGTGTAGTTATTGGCCCACTGCCAACTTCATATGGGCCTATAGGGTCGCACATAAGAATGGCCCAACACGAGATAATGTTTGATTTAGGGTGGATGAATTTTATATTTATATATATATAATATAAAATTCATTAATAATATTATATAGATATATATATATTTGAAATATATATCTTATATATATATATATTATATTATATTATTATATTTAATAATATTATATAGATATATATATTTTCGAAATATATTATATATATATGTGTATATATTATATGATATTATTATATTGTGTTGGTTTTAAATTTAATTTATTAAGATATATTAAATTTAATAACTAACATGATAGAGATATAGTATCTCAGATTTAATTTATGAAGATAAATTAAATATAATGGCTCTTTATTTAGATTAAATAAATATGTTAAATTAAAACTATTAGACATATTTAATTTAAACTGAATTTATTTAATTAGCTCATCAAGATAATTAATTGTTAATTAATTTCAAACTTAATGATGATTAATTTTGAAATTTGAAAATAACCCTCATGGGTTAGAAACTTGGTAGAGTTGATAGACTCAGGGTACATCAGAATTGAGATCCGCAAGTTAAACCCTTGGAGACATTAGAGGCGCTTGCACGCAGTCTTAGTTGGAGAGCATTCGTGTGGATACCGGTAGAGGGAGCGGACTGACGTGTTGGCTCCTAGAGATCGTGAAAACTCTGAATCATCAAAAAGGTATGAATCCTTCCAACTTGGTTTACACGCTGTTGATAGATCCTCAATTAGGATCAGTGAAAATTTTTTTAAATTCTTCCGCTGTGCTTACCGATCCTACAGTGTTGGCTCCTAGAGATCGTGAAAACCCTGAATCAAAAAAAGGTATGAATCCTTCCAACTTGGTTAACGCCGTTGATAGATCCTCGATTAGGATCGGTGAAAATTTTTAAAATTCTTCCGCTGTGCCTGTCGATCCTAATAGTTTCCTCTAAAAGTTACCTTTCCTCCTTCACTAGTTTCTAGCATGGTAAACTTATCTCTGTAACCAGTCAAGTGTCTCGAGCATCCACTATCAATGTACCACTTGTTTGCCCATGATGCTTTAAGACATACCCAAAGTGATATGATCAAGCTGTAGGTACCCACACTTTCTAGGGTCCTTCGTGGTTAGCATGAATTACTCTTGGTACTTGCATCCTTTTCGGAACACATTTGTACATGCCAATAATCTTGCCCTTAATAAAATGACATGATAAAGTATAATGGCCTTTCCTATTGCAGTAATTACATGATACAAATGGATTTGAAGTATGCATAGAATTCTTAAAATATTTGAGGTATGCCTTACTGCCTTTCTTCTTCTTTCCTTTGTTTATATTTTGACTCAAATTATATCCAATTTTAGATTTATCATGAGTGACTCTTTGTGATTTCAAGATTACTTTAAGAGCTTCACTGCCTTTAGTAAATCTTTCCAATGTTTTTGTTAAATCACTTATTTTCTTATCTTTTTCTTCACACAATGCACATGAAGATATGACAGTACTTTTTAAATCTTTTACTTTATTCTTATGACTAATCATTTCTTTAGCTATCTTGATGAATTCAGTATGCAATGCATTACATTTAGATAATAACTCATCAGAAGTAGGTTCAGAGTCACTTACCTTAGAGTCTGATTCTTCTTCCTTAGCCACCAAGCATAGATTTGCAACTTTGTCATTATCACTTTCTTTATCCGACGAGCTATCACCCCATATGGATGATAAGTATGCTTTCTTTTCCTGCCTCTTCTTGTTTTTGTTTTAGAAGAATTCAGATTTGATATGTCCAGGATTTCCATATTCGTAGCATACTATCTGTTGCTCCTTATGTTCTTTCTTACTTGGTCTACCTTGGTAATTCTTGAAGTTCTTTTGGCATCTTCTATAGAAATTCTTGAATTTCCTCACGATCATTCCCATATCATCATCATCAGGAACATCTTTATTTTTGAAGAATCATCTTCCTTGATGACTTTGAGGGCGACTCCTCTTTTCTTTTTGTCATTGAATTCTTCTAGTTCTTTCTTGAATTTCATCTTTCCTTCATACTTAGAATGATTTCTAAATATGATTCACCTTTAGCTTATTCGTTAGCTGTCACCTTTTCTTCCCATTCTTTCATAAGAATGTTAAGGATCTTTCTTACCTAGGAATTTTGATCAAATGTTTTCCCAAGTGCTGATAGCTGATTAATAAAATGAGTATACCTGAGTTTGAATTCAGAGATCCTTTCTCCAAGTTTCATCCAAAACAAATCATACTTAGTGATCAAAGTATTAACTCTGTTTTCTTTTATTCCAAATATACCTTCTTGAGCAATCTCAAGAGCATCCCACATGTCTTTGGCTGTGAGTAGTATGCAGATTCAGAAATACTCCTTATGGCTTAGAGCACTCTGTATCATTAAAATAACTTTAGTATTTAATTTCACTAACCTCTTGTTATCATTATCAAATTCCTCTAGACTCTTTTCCACAACTCTATCTTTGATTTTTTTTCTTTAGAACACAATCACCATTTTGTATCACATTCCATAGACCGTATTCGTTATCCATCACGAACGCTCTGAACCTAGCTTTCAAGAATGAACAATATTCTCTAGTGAAACAAGGAGGTCTAGTAATGGAAGCTCCATCTAGAAGAATGATCTCACCCATTGTTGCCATTTACTTGGTCCTTCTTAAGCTGTTAGGCTCTTCGGAGAAGACCCCACTCTGATACCAAATGAAACAGGTAAGCTTCATCCAAGAGGAGGTGAACTGGCTTATGTTATAAATTTTTGGGTTGATTTGCTGTTATGAAAATTACGGTAGAGAGAGTAGAGTTGAGAAGATTAGTACATAAAGAGTTATACTGTTCGGCTCAAAACCCAAGCCTAAGCCAAGTCCTCAAAGATAAAGACCTAATAAGATTTTCACTATTCTTCTAAGATTCAGTGGAATCTCAGAACGCCATAAAAATTGTCCTTGTATGGACTACTAGTAGAAATAATCTAATCCCTAGAATTTTCTCTCCCCCTTACGACAAGTCTTATATACAGAAACAATCCTATAACCTTTCTCTCATGCTTACGTTTGCAAGTCATAAGAGCAGCAATGTTCTCTCCTGCTTAGACCACAATAAGTCTTATGAGCAGCAATATTCTCTCCTGCTTGCACCTTGTAAGTCTTACGAGCAGAAAGTACTGCTAGGACATCTCTCGTAAGGATATCTACCCTCTCAAGGTCCCTGTACCTTGAGATCAAATGAAAATATGATTTGAAATGTATAAAGACTCTCTCACATAGCAAATATGATAAAAATTAAATTACAATATGAATATAGAGAAGATATGAAAATAGAGACTCATGAATATTTGCTATAAGCTTTTGTATGATTTTCTGCTTGTTTTCTTATCTCTAATCTTCTGTATTTTATAGCAGTTGTTTTTGTCTATTATGTGATAGTCGTTGTGGAGTAGATCATAGCGTTGTAGGGCAGCATGTGTGCGTTTGAAATCTCTGGACAATATATCGTGGTAGGTTTGTAACGTGTATACTTAGCTAGTTGACTCTGAATGAAATGATTATGTCCGCTATTTTTTACTTACCATATGAATCTCTAATGTAGACTTTCAATCTCTTGTTTCACACTTGAAGTATATGTTAAATGATGTTTAATAATAATAATAAGTGAAAACATTGTGAATAAATAACATTTAACTATGTTCGGATTGATCGCTGTAAGTCTATTGCATTTTGGTTTTTGACAGAGCATCCCTCGAATGCACAGTTGCCTGACCCGAGTCTAACATTATATTTCTTCTTCTACTTCAGCTTTTGATTTTCACTTCCATGCAAAAAAGCAAGAGTGCATTTTATCACTTGCGAATGTTGTGGGTCCTCACTCAAGCACATCTTGTCTCACTTGAGTGCATGTGTATTTTGCACTATAGGCTTACGTCTCTAGATACCACTTGCATCATATTTTTCAAGAACATGGTTTTGCACTTGTAGGTAATATGGGTCCCCACTCAATTGACGATGTCTCACTTGAGTGCACCATTGTATTTCAGCTTCAAACTTTGCTTCTGGACAGTACTCACACCAAGTTTTATAAGAGTGAGACTTTGCACTTGCTATTATTGTGGGGCCTCACACAAGTACATGGATTCCTCACTCGAGTACATCAGTATTTCCTCACATATAGACAACCTTATGCTCAGCGTTTGTTTCAATATTTGAGGAAGTGTGTTTTCTTACTCACAAGTATTACTCCATCACTCGAGTACTAAAGGCATTGCTCAAGTATACTTCTCACTTTTAGCTCTTCCTTTCTCTCAGGTAAACACTTCCTATACCATACTTGCAGGACTCGGTAAGCTTCAGGCTCTTACTTGAGTATTGAGTCCATTCTCGAGTGCAACGACCATTTTCTTTCTATGACTTTTCTTTCTATCAAAAACTTCTATGAGTATGCCTTTATGGCCGAGTGCAAATCTGGTTATCACTTGAGTGCAATGCCTCTCACTTGAGCATAGCTAAAAATGTTTGAACTGAATGGCTCTCTATAAAATACTTTCAGCCTTACACTTCCTAGACCTCAAGTTCAAAATGGATTCTCGCTCAAGTACAACCTTCATGACTTAAGTACATCAATTAAAATCATAGCAACCATCACTGAACCTAATGAAATGCATTTGGTAATCAATTGAATCAATTTTTATGACTTTTAAACATAAGTTTCTTATCAAAACACATAATCACCTTTTGTTGTCATCAAGACTTGGATTCTAACATGGAAGAGGAGAGAAGGTGGAGAAAAAGTTAGTGTTCTTGAGCTCCAGAGCTAATTTCACCTCCAAATCGATATTTCTTGCTCTTGGAGCCTTCTCTAATGTTTTCCTTTTAGTGTGAACAACATTTCTATGGTTTTGGATTTTTTATAAGAGATTTTTGGTGCCATATACAAGGTGGAGGTACTGCCAAAATCAAGAACTAGATATGGAATCCTATAGAGGTACGTGTAAGCTTCGATTTGAGCTAAATATCTTGAGGTTTTCCTAAGTTTTGTTATGTTTTTGGGACTGCCCTAATTTTGGATAAGAGAGTTTTGAGGCTTAAAATGATCCCATAATTATGAATATGAAGTTAAACAAGAGTTAAAGATGATATTCCATAAGTTTTGTGGGTAATCTTGCAAGAAATCAACTTATGGCAATTTAGGGTTCTATTCGGCTAGACCTGAATCATAGAAATGGAATATGATTTTGGTGTTTTTGAGGTTAGAAATGGATTTTACACACAAGATTATGGGGGAATAGGTTGTGACCATGATTTTAGAAGGGTTGGATTGAAAGCCCAAACTTTGGAACATAAGGAAGTTTCTTCCAGATTGCGTTTTCTAGGAGACAGATTGTTTGTGACTTGCTTTTAAATGGACAAATAATATCCAATGACCATGAAACTTTCTCAATTCATAGTTGACATTATAAGATTTAATTTGATATATAATATGTCTTATTTAGGTTAGTAGATTGTAAGATATGAATTTTTGGATTCGGGTATTGAATTTGGAATGATTTCTATGGCAATGAGGATTATTCAAGGTTTCTGGAACAGTGTACATGTAATTGGCTGTAAGGGATATTTTCCCTTTAAAATAGACTTAAATAGCTTCAAATAGAAATTTAAACCACCTCATTTAGAGTTCTAGAGATTAAATTATGATTTTTCAAAGTTAAATGTCAAATTTGACAAATTAGGGTAACCCATGAATTTGTGGCATTTAAAGTGATTTGAGACAAGAATGCGGTCAAAGATAAGGGACATGTCCTAGAGGCTAATGTAGTCACATAAGATATTCATTTGTCATGGCTCTAATAATGTGGTTATATATCTAAGGCCTTGAAATGACAAAGAAGTGGAATGGAAGAATCTTTAAGCAACTAAAATGGTTGAAAGAAAAGGTACAATAGAAGGACTTAAAAACAAAAGGTAGTAAAACTTTCCTAACTTACATTTACTTAATAAGTATGCTTATGTATTGATGTGTTGAATTGCTTTCATGAATTGAATGAAGCATATGTGAATGATTGAAGCTCTATTTTGCTTATGTTGTGGCCATTAGTGTAATGTGTTAAACATTCGGCATACAGATATATCTATACGTTAGCATGAATTTATGTAAACAGGTATGTAATGCATTAAGCTTGTATCTTGTATGCATGTAAAGTTTCTACTAAGATTCTCTCGAATCTCACTCTCCCCTCACCAACCGTTTAGGCATGTGAGCACAGAAGTGGGATACAGAATGATGTGCCAAAGAATAAGTTGCAGTGTACAGCTGGGGATTTATACTCTGTTTTGTAAGTATTGAAGTTTGATGTGGTTAATTGTTGACCCATATGACATATGAATGTTTCCTAAGTACAATAAATGAATTAGGAATGAGTAATTGCACAGTATGAGTCTATTATTGAAAAGTAATGGAGAAATACTCTGATAATAATAAAAGGAATTAGTTAAGTAAGCAGAGCGATTTAATAAGTAGAGAAATACTCTGATAATAATAAAAGGAATTAAGAAATGATGAGTTATGAACCACTTTATGATAGTTTTTGAAAAATCCACTTAACTACAAGTTCAAGTCCTATCTTAAGGTTGGGAATTGAAAGAACTTTACAAAGGAATACCGCTTAGTGGTTCGAATTTGCTACATAAAACTCATCAGATTGATTACAGAAATAAGATGTTACATTATCTATGTATAGGAATATTATACAATCTCAATAGAATCAATATCTACAGGTTTGATGACAATAAGAGATAATTGTGAGATACTAGAGATAATAGAGATATATGGACATCCACACAAATATTATGTTCATAACAATATTTTGATAGTTCTTTTTTTTTACTACTAGTATCTCTAAATATAAAAAAAAATATCCTCGTACACCATATGAGGAATAAAAACTATAGTGTGTTTGCTTATATCGCTATAGTTACTTATTTTTAGTAGTCTATACAATTTTATTTTACATCTTATAAATACTGCTATTACTTCTCATAAAATTATTAAGTAAACATTGATTCAATAACTAATGTCTATTTTTTTTAATAGACACGTACACATGTGTAAAATCTAGTTAGCTAGTTTCAATCTAACATCCTTTTTTATTTTTATAAACCATGTCTACCTAATGCATTTTGCATAAAGATGGGGAAATTATAGAAATAATGTAAACACTCATACTTATTTAATGTAGTTTTATCATTTCCCTTTTGTATATATTTTGTTTTAAAGAGATACATCTACGACATATATTCATCATGGCTAAATGATCAGGTGAAAAACTAAGTTATCATTCTCATATGTCGAATATTTCATTATCTTGGCATATAGTACTACAATAAAGGGCTTTAATCATAGTTATTATGGCCTGTACATCACGGTTCTGAACCATCATATATGAAAGCAGTATATAAGCTTGATATATAATTGTTCTGAACTGTGATGTATTTAGTATCTATTGTAATGGTTCTAAATTCTAATATAATACTCATTATGTATTGAGGCTTGGTGAAGTCATGATATACACAATGCTATGATAATAAATAACGGGCACATGTAAACAACTATCATATATATGACAATGCTAACATAATACACAACAGACTCGCCTTAACAACCATTATATATTTAGCATACATAACGATTATTTCACAAAAGTTGCTATATATTTATAGTAATGCTCACGACATTATTTAAAGAAACCACTATATATATAGTGTTGACAAAAATAACAGTTGTTAATCGACAACCGTGATATATTGAAGCTAATTTTTTTTAAAAAAAACATGGGCGGGGGGAGTTATGCTTTTGATATCCCCTGTGTTTTTGTGTATGCATTTGCATAGAATGAATCATAATATATATTTACAGTTATTCATATGTACAACAATACAACAAAGCATAAATGTTTATAATCATTCATGTATATATATACACACTACTAAAACATAAAGTTTAACACAAACAAATTAGTGTATATATATATTTACAGTCATTCAAAGTTGCTTTCCTTGACCCACTAAAGTTAGAAAGTTGTCACCAAGTTATCAGCCACTTTTTCCATTTGTGATAGGCTATACGTCATGTAGTAGGCATCCTCAAAATAATGTCTGCAAAGAAACAATAGGTGAAATTAGATATTGTAGCATATAGCTGACTGAATGTATATCTGAATGAGGAATGAGAATATATACATATACCTTCGAATGATTAATTTCATCGAGATCGTGCACGATTATGTCCTTCATGAACTACATCGCACAATACCCACAATCGTTGCTTGCTTCTGGTTGTTGTGGTTACTATAAAGAAATAAGAAGAAAAATGTGTTAATTAATCATATATAAACTATATGTGTGCTTCAATTTAATATTATAGTTATTGGTGAATAATATATATAACTTTGTTGTTAGCCATTAGAAGACGTTTTTAAAGCGGCCATCGGTGAGTTTGCAATTGTTACATTCAAGGTTATTTTGCATCCGGAACTTGTACATCCCATTGTGAAGAGACAATAAAAAATTATATATATATATAAACATGCAAGCTAAAATTATTTATAAAAGATCAAGAATGGATAACTTATTAATTGAATGTCTTCTGTATGAATTGTAAAATCCTGAATTTTGGGACTAAAAGCTGAAGATTAAGTCTATATCAAATGGACTGCTAAGCCTTAGTAAATCAAGAGTCCCAAAAATGTCTAAGAGCCATAATGACTTTTAGAGACTAATTTGAAATTAATTATGGGATTAAGTTCCAATTAGTCAAAGGAAAATACCCTAGTCCTTTATCTAAAGTAAAATAGGATCTAAAGCCTAGCTTGGATCCAAAAAGAGAGGGAAATGGTGTCTTAGAAGAAGGAAGATAAACTGAAATAAAAATAATAATGGCAATTCAATCAATATTGCCATAATCAAGGGGCAAAAGAGACAATTGCCACTTGATCTTGAGGTTAAAGTTGGAAGACAAAGTGAAGGGCCAAGATTTGGTCCTCTAAAGTAATAAGTAATCATTTGAATAAAAAGCAAATAAACTCCCTCCCTTTATGATAAAAAATGTCCAAGCACAAAAAAAAAGAGGGATAAAAGAAGAGCTTGGTCAACAACTCCTGACCCTTTGGTCAAATATCACGGCTAGGACATAAGAACAAGGAAGAGAGAGAATTCAATTAATATATCTCCTTACTTTTACTCATGTTGGACATCCAAGACCAAGGAAAAAGGAAATAGAATATGGTCTTCACTTTTGATCAAGTGAAAGTTTGACCAAAAGGCATTAATTCAAGAGTACTTTTGGTCAACAATTTCCTCCCTTTTTGAATGTTATTTAGTCTAAAGCCAAGAAGAAAGAGAGAAGGAGTGAGTTGTAATTTAAGCAAACTATTATTGGTTAATTAACTCAATTGCTTTTGTAGACACCATAAGACTATAACACTTGGACTTTTCTTTATTCCATTAGGTGATTTTCGGCCAAGTAAATTAAGGAGGCATGGAATGGATATTAAAACATCACACTTCCACATTTTGCATACAAAAAAGTTGGCCAAATCAAAGGAAAAAGAGAAAAAATGAAGAGGAAAGAGAAAGTATAGAAATTGAAGAACAAAGAAGCTAGGTAGGTGTTTTACCTTGATTTTCACCTTCTAAATCACCTCTCTAGCTCTTGAAGCCTCAAGAAAGTTTTTCCTCTCACTAAGTGCTTCACTTCTATAGTTTTTGTTTCTTGAAATAAGGTGTTTTATGCTATCTACAAAGTGACAAAGTTGGAGAAATCAAGAACAAGCCCTAGAAAGTAAAAGAGATAAGTTTAGGCTTTATTTTAATGTATGTATTATATTGGTTGGTGGATTTTTGTGGAATCCTCCTACTACCCTGATTTTCAATCACCAAGGAATTTTAGGGTTTCATCATGTTTTGTGTAATATCCCAAATTTTAGGACTGCAAGCTAGAGAATAAGCCTGAATAAAGTAGATTACTAAGCCCAATTCAGGAAGAGTGCCAAGAATGTCTAAGAGCCATCATGACTTTTAGATACAAACTTGGAATTAAGATCTAGTGAATATTCAAAATTTGTGTGGTAGTCACACAAAGCCTATTGCATCGAAGGATGCCCAGACCATGAAGATATCTATTATGCATGACCAATCACCTGGGGCCTATTGAGCGGGTAGTCACTCGAGGCTATATGATTTGTGTATCATGGACAAGCAGTCACTCAAGGCCTATTGCATGGGTAGATTTGGCCATATGATTTGTATATTATGCATGAACAATCACCCAAAGCCTATTATGCGAGTAGGCACTTGAGGCCATATGATATGTTATGATATCTGAATGCTCACTAGATAATTGTAGTTGGAAGGTTTGTTTAGCATGCTTCATGAACATTAGATAAGTGTATGAAATGGCTTGAGTAGCAAGAGTTAGAGCCTAGGATGAATTCAAAATACCTAATAGACTGTATGTCTTAGTTAGCTAAACTCGATATATATTCAGCAAAGATGATAGACCGAATATCCAGAGGCCATAAGACCTGAGGGAATAGTATGTCCTTAGGCCGATAGAATGTTACATTTTTAAAAATTGTGACAAGTAGAGGCTCAAGGTGGTAAGACCCAGTGTGGAAGTTTGTATGGGGTGGTGCCCCTAAGCTATAAGACCTATGTGCTTAGCAGTATGGTTGTTGCCTAGCACAGTGACATTGGACTATTGTGTCCAAAGTACACCTTGAGACTGCAAAACATTTAGATTATACTAAGTTGTAGCCGAGGCAGTAAGCCCCATTATGCCAATGGTAGGGGGTGATTCCAAAGGCAGTATGTAAGCCCCTACCGTAATTATACCCGGATTATTAAATTCTGGTGAAATAGAGACCAATAAAACAAAATCACATTTATAATCCCTCTTCTTCAAGATGGGCTATCCCGAAAAATAGTTCAAAAACAAAATTAATCTGGTCTCATATTCACTTTCGGATTCAATCACCTATAGAGTTAAATCACATTCATAAATATTAAAGTGCGTAACAAAAATCCCGGCAACCTCGGGTTACATGTATATATATAATGGGTTTAAAATTTCCCAAAATGGGGATTACATATCCAAAAATTATATTTACATCCCATATACATATAGTAATCCCAAACCATAGCAGATAACCAACAATCCAAAATTAAAATGTCCTTAAGAGATCCTAACTACTCCAGGTTGTCCGCTTCCCTTTTAAGCCACATGCCCTGTCTGAAATGTTAGTCATAGGAAAGAATGAGATTCTAAAGAATCTCAGTAGTAACAAATCACTCATACAGTATATAAACACATAGCATGTAAGTTTATCATGTTCAGTAGCAACACAATGATTCATGGCTTGAGCCACTAACGACAGCACTCACGGCTGTAATCACAATGCAACAGCTTTCGCTGCGATCTTAATGCCCGCTTTCACGGTAAATACTATACCAGCTTTCGCTGTAATCACTGTGCCCGCTTTCACGGTAAACACTATGTAGTAGCATTACAAGGAACAAAGCATCACAAAGCTCTACAAGGTGTCACAAGACATCACAAAGCTCCAAAAGGTGTCATAAAGTAGCAGCAGTAATACAATACATGGCAAACATGCATACAATGATTCACACACAGTATAAGAGAAAGAGTCACTACCTTGTTCTTTCCTGATGTTCCTTGGCATAATGGGCTCACAGGTCTGGCAGATATCAAATCCTATATCCAAATTAGGGACAACCGATCAATCTCTTTTCCAAATACATATTTCCATAATACGCTAAGTTGGTTAACATTTGAACTCTTTGGGATGACTATTAGAGGCCTAAAAACATGCTAAAAGGGTTGGAATAAACTACCTTGAAAACCCCATTACAAAGCACAATACTGATTTTTGGCTGACTCACTCGAGTGAAGATGACTTCACTCAAGTTATGAGAGACTTGCACTGGAGTGAGAATGGCTCTCATTCACGAGTGTTTGATAGTGAGCAATAATCATGGCTAGAAAGTGCTCACGACACTCAAGCATGAGGCTTTGCACTATTATGATAACTCTAAAGTCACTTAAGTCCCCAAAAGAGGAACACAAGAAGTACATACCTGAGAGCACAGACAACATCAGAGGAAAAGGCTCACTCGAGCACTACCATTGGCACTCGGGTGAGAAGGCCATACTTGCGAGTGTCAAACACACTCTTGAAAATTAGACAGCGAGTGAGGACCCGAGAGCAACCCTAACCATAAACCCACTCCATCACTCGAGTGATCGCCAATATTACTCGCGGGCTGAGAAGTGCACTCAAGCTTTCTTTATGAAAACCCAGACAAAACTCAAAGGAGAAAAGGGAAATTACACGGCAGCACTCGAGTGAGATACCCCTCACTCGAGTGATGCTATCATATTGCCAAATCACAGCAACTGACAGAAATTCCTAGATTTGCCAAAATTCATCCCAATGGTTGCTAAACTTCACACAAAGCTTATTCCCACTCAAAATCCAAGAAGGAACACACTGGTGGCCTCAAAACACCCCAAAAACCCATTTTTTCCATAATCCTACTCTTAGGTCTATCTAATACACACATTACCCAAATTCATTCAAATCACTTCCAAACTTCAAAACCATTACCAATACTCAAATAACCTCAC
The DNA here is from genome assembly GCA_963242795.1 of Inga leiocalycina. NCBI lineage: Eukaryota > Viridiplantae > Streptophyta > Magnoliopsida > Fabales > Fabaceae > Inga > Inga leiocalycina. Next base: position 49,916,387 of record OY725323.1, read on the forward strand.
AACATACCAGTTCCAACATCATTCATCAAGCAATTCATGCATTCAAAAATTGGCACAAAACCAGGGCAAATTTCAGAATTTATCAACTTTAACCAAAAATTACGATATATATACCAAAAAGCATCAAATCCTTACCTCTTTAAATTGGGTCATTACACAGTAAGATTGGAATATCCAGCACTGTTTGAGTAGAATGAACTGTTAGGCTTGATGTGCTTATAGTGTGATCCAGACAGAGTCCTGATAAGACTGTAAGGCCTGATATGCACACAGTATAAACTAGGTAGAGTCTTGAAGAGGCTGTATGGCTTGAGAAACCAAGTACTATGAGAATGCACCAGTGGGTCCCATGTCTGAATGCTACATACTGTGTATTGAATGAGTGAGAATGTTGTGTGATAATTGCTTAATACTATCTGAGATTTTTTTGAGAGTATGATGATTTAAGTTACATGCTTAATGAGCCTGCATAGATAAAAAAAGTCGAAGTGTCTAGAATGATTCCTCGAAGCATATATGTTTGAAATTTTGAGGACGAAATTTATTAAACGGAGGGAGAATTGTAATATCCCAAATTTTAGGACTAAAGGCTAGAGAAAAAGCTTGAATAAAGTAGACTACTAAACCCAGTTCAGGAAAAGTGCCAAGAATGTCGAAGAGCCATCATGACTTTTAGAGACAAACTTAGAATTAAAGTTGTTGGGATTGACAGGCACAACAAAAATTTAAAATTGCAAAAGTTCACTAATCCCAATTGCAAATCAATCAATGACATTTAAATCGAGTTAGAAATAGTCATGCCTTTTGTGTTTTGCTTTTTTGATCTCTAGGAGCCAACACCTCATATCAGCTCCATCTACTAGCATCTACACGAATGTGACTCCAATACGGAGAGCATGCTAGCATCTCCAATGCCTTTCTAGGGTTTTCTTGCGGCTCCTTATTTCTCAGTTGTACTAAGATATCCTACCCCTTCGTTTTATAACTAATACGGGCTATATTGGATCTTCAAAATGAATCTTAATTAATTTTGAAATCAATTAACACTTAATAGTTTTTATGAACTAATTAAATAAATTTGGTTTAATTGAATCTATCTAACAATTTTAATTTAACCTATTTATTTAATATGAATAAAGAGTCAATTGAAATAGATTTAATTTATCTTTTATAAATTAAATATGAGATATTATATCTCTATCAATATTAGTCATTCAATTTAGAAAATAAAATTAAATCTGAAACTAATGCCACATATTATTAATATTATTCTTTTCATGAATTTTATATCATGTGTGTGTGTGTAAAATTCATCCACCATAGATTAAACATTGTATTCATTGAATCTTAGACACATCTTAGATTCAATGAACCTGGACATTATAGCTCATGTTAGGCTATTCTTATATGCGACCCTATAGGCCCATACGAAGTTGGCAGTGGGCTAATAAGTGTACTAACCCACAAGTCGCAAGTGGCCTTTAGCAAGACATTACAACTACCCAATTCATATGAGGATTGTTAACACGATGCAACCTTTTATATAACTATGACATGTCTCTTTTGTCACATGATATTTTGGCTAAGGATAAGGCACGGATAATGTCACCTCCTATTTCTGACCATTACTTTCCTGATCCCTGAGCAGTCTGACAATAGAAATGGAAACTCCTTTCCATCGTAGTATGGCCATACATTTCTCAGACTCACTTATCGAGGGGCCCACTAATTCTCTCTTCTAATGCAAGGGACAAATTCCATCTTTACCATTCACATTCCTCAACATGTAAACCACCAAGTTTGATTGTAGCCTTTATCATTACCTAGTCAAAGGTGACTTTGGATTAGGTCAAAGCTTAGAGACTCTCATGTAGGAATCCATGTTGATTTTAGGTCGAAAGGCTTATTGACGTGGTTATACATGAATAAGATTATGACTTGATCTATGTAGCTTTCTCATAGCAGGTCAGTCTAGCACCCTATACTCTTATAAGTGCTTAATGTCATACCCCTCCTTCATCCTCTTTTACAACTGGGGATGCACACAGTCCTCACCTGAATCATTGTTAGCTACCAGAGGACTCTTGGCGTTGAGGTAGACTCACAAGGATACAATCCTACCCCTCAGGATTTGCTATCGCCTCCCCACGTCTCGAACCCTTACCTTACGGGTAAGTATTAGAGTTTGATGAGAGGTGGCACCATTGAGCTAGCTATAAATGTAACAACCATATTTTGAAAACATATAGATGGCATAAGTGTAGTAATATCTTTAAAAAGGAGACCGGTAATCTTTTTTAAACAGCAGATGTCCCAACTACAAGCAAAGTGTACTGCTGCACTTGAGTGGGTTTTCAAAAATCATTTTCAGATTTGGTCTTTTATGATTCATTTTAAGCTATATATTTTCTGTTCATTTCTTCATATTAGATTTTTTACTAATAAGTTCTCTGCTAAAACCCAAACTATTATGTTTAATTAACGGCCCTAGGTGAACAACTGTCTACTACTGGTTTGAATATCTCTAGCCTTTACTATATATAAGCGCTTACATACAAGTTAGTACGAGACTGACCACACTTAAATACAAATTAAGTACGACCCTAAGATAGATAACTGATAGAAAAATTAAATTCTAAGTCCTTTGCTTCATTCGCCCTTGTTTACCTTCTTGCCTGAGAAACTACTTGCCTGATCTGAAAATTTGTTTTGGAAACATAGGGTGAGATTCAATGAATCTTAGTAGTAATATATATCACTCATATAAAATGCACATATATTATGCTATGTCAACCAAAGTTACAGAACAATCAACATATTCAACATTTAGAAATAAATTCACAATATGCAGAAAGCATAAAGATACCAATTCAAGGACAACCATCCCTTGCCATAGCATTGGGAAATTTTACTTGGCCTTAGCCCTTCTCATCTAAATGTTTTACATTCACAATGGTACAAACATGTATATAACATATTACATAACATGTGAGGGATAAGTTACTACCTAACAATTTTTCCAAATCTTGATCTTGATTGATGTACTTTGGACGTCCTGGGCAAGTATCAAATCTTATAAATTATAATTTACGGGCAACGGGTTACTACTTAGTCCAATTCCTTTATAAATCATTCTCTTATGTTGGTTATCTTTAGGGTCACTACATTAGTTCTCATATGAAGCTAATGAGCTCAAGCTACTCCAAATTCTTAACTCTTAAATATCCAATTCTATTACAAAAACACTTTACTTTGAATTTTTGCACAATTACCAAAAGCTGGCAGATTTTTTACTAAACTTTGAAAAATCATAAATAATTCTAGAAAAATCGAATTGGGATGATTCAAAATTCTATATGACCCTTGTTAAGTCTATCTTAAGGGAAAAATCTTTTAGTAGCCATCTGACCAAGAACACTTTTCGGCCCCTGCTGCCAAAAAATCTGACCAGTTTTAAAGGTATACTTCAAACACTCATAACTCCTAATATACTTAGTGAAATCCTTCATAATGTTTATCAAATTAAAGGTCTTTAAGTGTACTTTAATTATGGAAAATATCATCATCATTAGATGAAGTTTGTACAGTGAAAGTTTTGCCACAAACAAACTGCCAGAAAAAATGCACACTGGCAGCTTTGTCATACTAGCTGACTTAATTTCTAGTCTTTGAATCTTTAACCCAGTCTGTCAAAAATTATAACCAGAGCCTATTCCCACACAATTTTTTGTGTAGAATCCAATAGAAAGCGTAAAACTACCAAAATCAAACTCCCTCACCCAATTTTACTTCTGACCGAAATATATGCTCAAAAATAACAAAAATCAAACTTTGTGATTTTAACTACCAATAAGCCTAATACTTCAACAAGCAACATATATCACTTTATATGTGATTAACACATCTTCCTTCTTCAAAAACACCCCTTGGATGAAATGCATGGGTGGCTCAAGAGATAAGAAAAAATCAATGAAATCACAAAGTATTTGGTTCAAAAGAAAGCCTACGCTTACCTCTTTATGTTTCTACAAGTAGTTTTTTATTCCGGCGGCACTTTGGTAGATTGACTAACACAAAACACCTTATATGAGAAATCTAATACCATAGAATTAAAGCTTATAGTGAGTTAAGGAAGTTTCCTGAAGGACTTACTGGACGATAACGGCGTTTCGGGATCGAAATCGGCTCTGGTAGTTAGGAGAACTCACTATTCACTCCTCCTTCTCTCTTCTTGTGTTCTTAAGCTTAAGAAATATAATTTGTCTTTCTCATTCCATGCTTGCACAAAATTTTGGCATTTAATTAGGCATGGATGGTTGTGATTTAATCACATAAAATTATCTCATCTTATTTTGGCAAGTGTCACAAGTTTAAGGCTTAAGAGTGCCATATGTCGTACAACCATTGATCTTCCATTTTCTCTTTCTTTGATAGGGCATAAATGGTCAGGGTAAGAGGAGGCCTGACAATTTCCCTAGACTCTTAGGTTTGGTGCTCGACTCGTAAAGTAAGAGACCCGACCGGAGATTGGTGAATTCCCCAAACTTAGACGCTAGGTGGTGTACTCCAAAGATGACAACATGAAAGACTTAAAGTAGGTGTAATGATGTGTAATGATATGGGACACATGTCACCTCCTCATTTAGCCAACACAAAAACATGTTCTTACTTTGTAATGATTTCAGGACACTTCTCATTTTCTTATTTGGGCAACACGAAAGATGTGTCATCATGAGTCATAATGAGCCGTCATTACATACTTTACTGAATTTTTTTTAATAAAGTTGCTATATTGGTGCATTACCCTGAATTCCAGGTGGGACCTATGTGGGACCGTGGCATGCATATCAAGGCATGCCACACAAAGATTGAATTCCTCATATCTTGCAATTGACACCTCTGGCCTTGCAGACACCAACGAATTTTCCTTCGATTTCTTGCACTTGTATTTTTACAATCTTGACTTTTCAATTTCTATGAATGACATAATGGACATGTGGGAATTTTGAAAGTAACTCTACCTTTAATATGTAAATACTAGTATTTATTTTATTCTGTCATTTCATACTTACACATTTTTAGTATTACAAAATTTGGTATATTACACCTAAGACTTTGATTTGTATCTCCATACCTTATCAAATTCATACTGGTCTCACCTCATCTTTGCTTCCGCATAGATGACCTACTAGGGACATTTAGGACAATCTTTATAATGTATCCAAGGATACGATTATCACATGGAACATGTGAATAATATGATAACAAAATGGGGAAATTCATTAAATAATAATTTTCAATGTATAATGATTGGCCCTTATGACATAATTTCCAACAAAAGTATGGGATTTAGTTCAATTAGTCAAAGGAAAATACCCAATTCCTTTAGCTAAAGTGAAATAGGATCTAAAGTTTGGATCCAAAAAGAAGAAGAAAGGATGTCTTGGAAGAGGAAAGAAAGAAAAAATAAAAAGAAAGAAAGAACTAATAGCAATTATATCAATATTTCCATAATCAAAGGCAAAAGAGACAATTGCCACTTGATCTAGAGTTTAAAGTTCGAAGACAAAATGAAGGGCCAAGATTTACTCCTCAAAAGTAAGAAGTAATTATTAGAATGAAAAGCAAATAAACTCCCTCCCTTTATGATAAAAGACGTCCAAGCAAAAAAGAGAGGAAAAAAAGAAGAGCTTGGTCAACAAATCCTTACCCTTTGGGTAAATATTATGGCTAAGACATAAGAACAAGGAAGAGATAGAATTCAATTAATATATCTCCTGACTTTTGCTCACGTTGGACATCCAAGACAAAGGAAAATGGAAAGAGAATTAGCAATTAAACCATAACCATTGACAAGTCAAAAAGGAAGGAAAAGTCACATGGTCTTTACTTAAGATCAAGTTAAAAGTTTGACCAAAAGGTATTAATTCAAGAGCATTTTTTGTCAACAATTTCTTCCCTTTTTGAATGACATTTTTGTCCAAAAGAGGAAGAAAAAATGAAAGAAAAGTCAACAATTACCATGTCAAATTTACCACACATGGTAAATAAACTTGCATGCCTTGTACAAGGAGATATTGTGGGCACATGCTAATTCTTTTTCCTTATTTCTTTTGGCCAATTTTCAGCCAAGTATGAAGTGATAAGGGAAGGGAAAAAATTAGAACATTTGAACTCTTTTACCCTCCAAAAACTCAGCCAAGAGCTTGAGGAAGAGCAAAGAAAGAAGACACATTTAAATATATGTCTTCTAGCTCACTTTTCGCCTTCTTAACCACTTCTATAGAACAAAAGCTCTTCATAAGAATTGTTCCCCTTGATGGGAGTTTCATTCTATGATTTTAGAATTTTAAGGGTAGGTGTTTTATGTCATCTAGTAAGAGCCAAAGTTAAAGAATCAGGAAAAGAGCTTAAGAAAGAGCAAGAGGTGAGTATAAGCTTCATTTTAACCTAAGTATTGTCTTGTCTGGTTAAGTTTTTATGGATTTTTTGTGCTGCCCTAATTCTAGCCATTTAGGGTTTAATAGGGTTCATGAAGCTTTGCTCATAAACATGTGGTTATTGTCACACCCTTATCTTACTTTCTCATTTTTTAGAGTACTTACAATCAGTTCTGTAGACAAACAGAAATAGCTTAAAAATATTGATAATAAGTACTTGATATCAACACAAGAATTCCCCTATAGGGTGGGTTTACAGTGACTATAGACCTTAAAATAATAAAAAGCATTCAGATAACCAACATCTTCTCTTGATCTGGACTGGAACCTTCAATTACTTGTAAATACCTTTTTGTCCTCAGAGCCGTTTTCTTTTGCTACAAACTTTATACATTTATGGAAAGGGTGAGATTTGAGAAAATCTCAGTAGTAACAGGCTATCAATCATAGAAAATGAAACAATAAAAATTTCACGTACCACATACAAAGATATTATAATAACACATAAGCCGATATAATTCAGTGTAGTAGGAAACATTCAAAACCAACCACTATTGCAAACCCTACTCATTCCGTACCACAGCTAGGCTCAAGGCCACCAACTAGGCATACCAGTATACCTATAGGCACTATGCTTGATCATGTTCAGTGTGTCGGTAGGCACTATGTTCAATCATGTTGTGTACCCGCAGGCACTATATTCAGTCATGTTTAGTATATCTATAGGCACTATGCTTGATTATGCTCGGTGTACCTATAAGCACTATGTTTGGTGTACTTGTAGGCACTATATATCATACATATTATGGTAAATGGCATACACAAGGGATATAAACGTTGACAAAATGTATGAAAGATAGAGTTACTACCTGAAATAGCCCTTTCCCGCCTAACCATATAATTGTCTTGATTCGGCTAGGCCATAACTATCCAGTCCTAAAATTCCAAATGTACAAGTAACTAGTTATTACTTGAACTATTACTTCTTTTAATCACATTTTGTTGGTAATCTATCACAATTTCAATAATTTCTACATGGTACAACTCTGCATAGTGTAGTTTCACTGTTTTCTAGAAATTGGCAGCTTTTTTAGCCAACTTTGGAAACTCATAATTAATTCTAGAAAATTCCAAATTGACTTATTCCAGAGCCTACATAAAGCTCTTTAATTTTTTTTCATGGGAAAATATACAAATCTGATTACTGGACTCATATTACGCCTAGAAATTCTCCAAACATAAGCTGTTCTAGATTACATTCCAGAAATAGGGTACAACTTTGAAAATCCATATCTCTTAGTATACAAGTCCACAAATTTTGTACCACCTACCAAATTAAATCTCTATATCTCTACTTTAATTCTATAAATTTTCATAATTTTTCAACTAGGTTTGTCCTACAAAATCGATTGCATAAGAACACTAACTCACTAGAGGCAAATCATACAACATGCACTTGTAACTTTAAAACTTTTTGGATTCATATACAAACTCACAAAAAACATGAACACCTATATTCCTACATAATGTTCCCTTTTAAATCCAATGGAACCATCAAAATTGCAAAATTCCAGCTCCTTCTCCCAGTTTTATGCTTGGACAAAATTAGGGTTCTCAGGTGAGAAAATGTGTTTTCTTGTTTTCTCTTGTTCAATCACTTCCTTTCCACTTCTAATCACATGATCAACTACTTAAATACTAAATGAACATGATTATAGGGAATTTTGGTAGTATTTCCCCTTGGGTTTTCATCATCCTAAATTTACAAAACAATCAAAACGAAGCCAAAACCAACAAAAATAACCACAACAACAACTTATAGCACAAGAGGATTGAGTTTATGAAATTACCTCTTGATTTCACCACTTTCTCTCTCTAAAAATGCCTCAGCCCTCACTCTCTACACTCTTGATTTGGCTTGCCATCCATGGATTTTTAAGAGAAGATGCTAGAGGAAGTTCCAAGGCGATTAAAAGGCAAAATCATTAAGATTACAAGCTTACATTAAGTTCTTGCTTCTTAAAACCCTAAAGCACTTCTTATGCTTCTTCAATATCCTTGAGCTCTCTCTCTCCCCTCACTCTATTTTGTTCAGTTGCACGAAAATGGAATGAAGGGAAATGGAGAATTGAGGGCTCTTAAAATATCCCTATTTGCTTTATGTCCTCACATAATTTCATGGTAATTTAATATAAGAATTTACTTGGCCCACATTTTCTTTCCTTCCTCTTGAATTATTCATAGCCATACATCTTATTTCTCGTGCTTGCATCTTTGACCATAAAGCATCTTGAAAGGGCAAGAGAAATTGCTTTAATATTATCTTTATCTATTCCCTTTCATAATTAACCTGGAATAGTTCCCTTATGACAATTAGTTTTGACTTTTAAACTCTTATCAAAAATATCAAAAAAATATTTTTTTCCCTTCATTTCTAGCCCATTTGGACGAAAATGAGAGTGTGCTGAAGAAAATAATTTTCTTTTCCTCAATATGGCAAATTACCATTTTGCCCATACATTTTGTGATTTTCCCCCAAACTTGTAGCAATTTCACCCAACTTTGAAAATTTATATCTTTATTTGTAGATATGGAATTGTGGTATTTCTAAAGGCAACTTAACCCTTATTGAGTCTAGTTTCAAGAAAAAATATAGCCTTTAGTTAACTAGAAGCTACAAAATCCCAAAATTCAAATCTTTGGGACACTGTCCCAAAAATTGCCTAGTTCCACTAGGAAAACTTCAAAAATTCATAACTCTTTGTGCACAGTTCCAAATGACCAATATGACCTATCAAATTAAAGCTTGATAAGTATGCTCTTATTTTGGAAACTTTCATAGGCATTGAACATGATTTTCCAATTTACAAATGTCACAAAATAAGACTGCTACACTAGGAAATTTACTAGCAGTAAATACAATTGTTTGCACTTTGTGTTTTAAACATACTGATGTTGTGTGTGACCACTAATTGGAGTATTTATCCTTTTATGTACATCACCATTCACTATTTTTTCCCATTAAATATCTTATTACATAAAGGAAACATTGGTGATAAAAGTTGGCGTGTTATAGTTATATGATGTTTGGGAAGCATATGAGACTAGTTTAGTGGTTAAATTGTGAATTGTTGAATTATTGAGTGGAACCCTAATTTTTTTGTATGAATAAGGTCTGGAGAAGGAGCATGATTTTGCAATTTTTGAGGTCTCTAATGGATTCCTTGGGCAAAATTGTACAGGAAAAGATATTGGCATAATTTTAGAAATAATGGATTTGAAATACAAAAATTGGAATTGAATATAGTGCTGCCAGATTTCATTTTTTGGGAGGTAGTTTGGTTATAGTGAGGTTTTGAATGACCAATGTTATCTGATGCCTATGATAGTTTCTAGAATTAATGTATACTTAAAAAGCTTTAGTTTGATAAGTCATACAGGTGATTTGGAGCTGTATACTAGGAGTTATGTATTTTTGAAATTGGTTATATGAAACCTGACATGTTTTTGGACAGTATCAAAAAAATGGAAATTCTAGAATGTTGTGCATTCTATTGGTTATGGGAAATATTTTTTCTTGAAAGTAGACTTAATAAGAATCACATAGCCTTTAGAAACACCACAATTGGACATGTGTATGTAAAGATATGAATGTTCAAAGTTGGTTGAAAATTTTGCCAACTCTTGGTCAATGTACGAAATTAAAAAGGTAATGGCACAATGTAATTACCTTGAACTCCAAGAGTAAAATTAATCACTTAGGGATAGTTTGACCATATTGACTCTTCATTTGACTTACTGTATTTACCTTAATGATATGATTACATATCTAGGGTCATGAGAAGTCAAGAAAGAAGAAAACTGAAAGAATTTCCAAGAAGCTTCAAGGGTTGGAAAAAAAGGGGACAAGAAGAAGGATAGTAGTCCAAAATGTAACACCCTATTTTTATTCACCAATATGCCTTGTAAATATTTATGGTATTCAATAGAATAAAATAGTGAATTTTGATAAAATTAAAATGACAAGAGTACCTCTAGTTGAGGTCACAAGAAAATTGACACAACCTGAAGGTTATGTGCGTCCAAAGGACTTTGGTAAAGTTTGTAAGCTTCAAAGATCCATTGGATTGAAGCAAGCATCTCAGAGCTGGAATCATCATTTTTATGAAGTAGTCAAAGAGTTTGGATTCATCTAAAATATTAATGAACCTTATGTTTACAAGAAGGTTAGTGGGAGCACAGTTGTATTTCTAGTGCTTTATATAGATGACATCCTACTCATTGGGAATGACATTCCTACCTTACAGAGTGTCAAGTCTTGGTTAGGAAAGTCCTTTTCAATGAAAGACTTAGGTGAAGCCACCTACATCTCTGGGATTATGATCTACAGAGATAGATCCAAAAGAAAAATAGGCCTAAGTCAGAGCACATATATAGACAAGATACTGTTAGGTTCAGTATGTAGGATTCAAAAAGGAGGTTACATGCCTATGTCTTACGGCATCCATCTTAACAAGGATATGTGTCCTAGTACACCTGGTTAGCGAGATTGCATGAGTAAGGTTCCATATGCCTCGACCATTGGATCCATCATGTATGCCATATTATATACTCAACTGGATGTCTCATTTGCCTTAAGTATGACCAGCAGATATCAAGAAGATCCTGGTGAGGGTTATTGGACTACCATCAAGAATATCCTAAAGTTTATTACTAAACTAGGGGCGGTGCCTACCATCTCAAATCCAATAGATTTGTTCTGTGACAATGGCGGTGTTATTGCATAGGCCAAGGAGCCTAGGTCACATCAAAGGACCAAGCATATACTTAGGTGATTTCATCTTATTAGAGAAATCAATGATAGAGGTGATATAAACATATGCAAAGTAGCAGGAGAATACAATATTGCTAATCCTCTTACTAAGCTACTTGCACAGGTAAAGCATAAGCGTCAGTTAGGACAATGGGAATTAGGCAAATTAGTGATTGTACCTAAGGCAAGTAGGAGGATGTTGGAAATTGTGCCCTAAGGGCCAATCATTGTACTTTAAACATTATTAACTTAATGAATTTTCTCCATTATGTTATCATATTATTTGCATGTTCACAGTGGTAATTGTATCCTTGGATAAATAATAAATATTGTCCTAAAATGTCCCTAGTCAGTCATTTATGCGGAAGCAGAGATGAAACAAAACCAATATGATTTTGATAAGATATAGAGATATGAATCAAAGCCTTAGGCACTTGTAAGGGTACAGGGTGTTAGACCGACCTACTATGAGAAAGGTACATGGATCAAGTCATAAGCTTTTCTCATGCATAACCACGTCACAATGCCCTTTGACCTAAGGTCATCATGGATTCCTACATGAGAGTTGCTAAGCTTTGAACTAGTCAAAAGTCACTTTTGACCAGGTGATGATACAGACGATGATCGGGCTTGGTGGTTTTCCATGTAGAGGAATATGAATGATCAAGATGGAATTTGTCCCTCACATTAGTAGAGAGATATTACTGGGCCCCTCGATGAGTGAGTATGAGAAGTGTATAGCCATACTTTGATGGAAAGGAGTTTTCATTTCTATTGTCAGACTACTCAAGATTCAAGAAAGTAATGGTCAGGAAGAAGAGGATGACATTATCCATGCCTCATCCTTGACTGATATACCATGTGACAAAAGGGACATGACATGGTTGTATGACAGGTTGCATCGTGTTAACAATCCTTATATGAATTGGGTAGTCGTAATGTCTTGCTAGAGGTCGCATGCAACTTATGGGTTAGTATAGTTATTGGCCCACTGGCAACTTCGTATAGGCCTACAGGTTCACACACAAGAATGGCCCAACACGATATAATGTTTTATTTAGGGTGGATGAATTATATATATATAATATAAAATTTGTTAATAATATTATATATATATGTGTATTTTCGAAATACATATTTTATATATATATATGTGTATATGTATATATTATGATATTATTATATTGTGTTAGTTTTAAATTTAATTTTATTAAGATAAATTAGATTTAATAACTAACAAGATAGAGATAAATATCTCAGATTTAATTTATGAAGATAAATTAAAGCTAATGGCTCTTTATTTGGATTAAATAAATAGGTTAAATTAAAACTATTGGATAGATTTAATATAAACTAAATTTATTTAATTAGCTCATCAACATAAATAATTTCAAAATTAACAAATATTAATTTTGAAATTCGAATATAGCCCTCATAGGTTATTAACTTGATAAAGCATATATACTCATGCACGTGTGAGAATTCAGAGCCGCGAGGGAACCCTAGGAGAAATTTAAGGCGCTAGCACGCAGTCTTTGTTGGAAAGCCTTCGTGTGGATAATGGTAGAGGGAGCGGACCTAACGTGTTAGCTCCTAGAGATAAAAAAACCCTGAATTAAAAAGGGTACGAATCTTTCTAACTCGATTTAAAAGCCCTTGATAAATCCTCGATTAGGATTACCGAAAATTTTAAAATCCTTCCATTGTGCCTGCCGATCCTAACATAATGGACTCTTTAACTTGGGAGGAAAAAGCACAAGTACCGTTCGAAGGGAAAGCACAAGTACCGTAAAGGCCAAAGGGGATCCAATTAGGAGACATAGTGCCAAGAGGGTACATTGCTCAGTCTGTGGTCATGAACCCAGCTGAGGTATGAACACGTAGAGGTTCTAACAGTAGTTTTCCCTAAATATTTGTACAATTTGATTAAGAGTTTTATAGTGTTATGATTTTGTTGCATTATATGGTGCTTGGTATATTTATTTGTTGCGTTTTATATGACTAGTTGTATGTTACTATTGAGATTCGTTTGAATCTTACCCTTGTAAATATTTAAAATTATTCTAGCTAAAGCTAGTGGCTCTAAGGGAAAAACAGTAAATACTGGTGTTTGAGGGTACTAGTTCAAGCAAGGAATACCATTAGTTACCCTTAGTTCTATTTTGTGAATTTTGAGGTTTTGTATATATTTTTCAAACCCTATAGGATTTCATTTATTGCAAACAAGTACTCAATATCAGTATATTCATGCTGATTCTATATGATTGTGGTACTATACCTTTATTACTCTAGCAAATATCAAAATGTTAAGGGATTTGAAATGAAAGGTAGGGAACTTTCCTAACTTGCAAAACTTGATATGTGCTTATGTATTGATGTGCTAGTTGCTTTAATGAATTGTGAAAAGCATATGTGAATGAGTGAAGCTCTGTTTTACTTATACTATGGCCATTAGTGTAATGTGTTAAACATTGAACATGCATATATGTCATTATGTTGGCATGAATTTATGTAAGTAAGCATGTTATGCATAAAGCATTTCTTGTATGCATTTGTTAACACTATTCACTACCGCGATTCTCTTGAATCTCACTCTCCCTCACTAACCATATAGGTAGGTAAACTTATAAGAGGAATACAAGAAGATGTGCAAGAAGAAAATGCGATGGTAAATTGAAGATTAGTATGTGATAATTAGTCATGTGTAAATTATCACTATATGAGAATACTTTTATGAACATGCCTATTAAATTGTCTTGAGGAATATGTAAATGAATGATTTAAGAATAAGAAGATAAATGAGCAGTAAATCACTCTAATTGAATTAAATAAAGATAAGAATAGTTGAGTGATAATGAAGCTGCGAACCGCTAAAAGACACTTCCAAAAGATTGGAAATTTTTCAGAAAAGCCCTCTCAATTATAGGTTTGAATCCTATTTTAAGGTTAAGAATTGAAAGAGTTTTGAAAATGATTATCGATTAGTGGTTTGAATTCGTTGTGTAAAACTCATCAGATCGATTTTGGAAATAAGGTGTTACATTTATGGTATTAGAGCAATGATTCTGGCAATGGAATCATCTGCTCAGAGATAATGATCTAGTCAGAGTAAAGGGTTCTGCCTATAGGTTATATTCTTTACTCATGTGAATGGAATGGTGATCCTTTGTTATACCTACTATAACTTGGAGTCATAAATAGTAGGAAACTACAGAGTTAGACTACGCCTATCTATTAATTATTCTATAGAAGGAAGGGGTAAAGGTCTATACAGAGGAAGAAACAGATCTATGGTGATGAATATCTTGAGGGAAAACGGGTAAGGGCTTTGGTGATGGTAAGCTTAACGGCGAAAGAATCGGTGCCAGTGGGATTGAGGCTCTAGAGATAGATAAGGTAGCACAGGATTCAGATTCTATTCCTAACTCTAGAGCTCATGATATTGAGATAGAATGTAATTCTGATCCCCACCCTATGTTACAAGAATACATAGGGAAGTTGTATTGAAAAGCTGGTACTGCTTATATTTTCTTGTGAGGACAACCAATATCTTTAGGAAGGCTGACATGTCATACTGGGATTAAGGCATGTATGGGCTACCGATACCCAATGACAAATGGCATTGTAATAGCATTGATGCCTCGGATCTCATCAGAATTCCACAGTTAATAATGTTTAAGCGAGAGAAATCCTGGGATGGGTGACACCCTGGGAAACACCTTGGAAATTTGAAAACTTTTGATTAAAGGTTTGAAATTTTGATTAGAAGTTCTTAGATTACATAAAGAATGATTAGATGCATGGAGATGATGAGGTAAGTATTGATCTTTAATCTGAACTATTTATGTTGCAGTAAGTACTGACCAGAAAAGTTCATTTGATGTGGTTATGGAAACTCGAGGCATATTGATTGTTTTGAGGTTTTTTTGTGCTAAGTAATTATCTTTAGTAACACCGTAGTGTTAAAGGTATATTGGTATGATATACGATGATGCATGATTAGTGGTGATTATGCCATATATCGATCCTAGAGGATCCGTTTTGATTATCGCACCCTAAATTTTATTCACCAATAAGCCTTATAATTATTTATGGCATTTAATGAAATGGAAGGGTGAATATACATGTGTTTGGAATTTAAGATGCTAGTAAATTTTCATTTCCTTGAGAATTGGGCTAAAACAAGGTATAAAATCCATGTTATTGACTTGCAAAAATCCAATTGTTAAAACCAATTATTCAAGCCAAAAGTATAGGATAAAAGAACTTAGTATTGGGCCCAATAATAAAGAGCAATTTCGGCCAAGAAGAGAAGGAAAAGAAGAAGGCCCAAATTAAATCGAAGAATGTGAGGGAAAATAGTAATTTTCTAATAAAGTAAGGAATAAATTATTTTCCCATTTCTTGAGATTAATTTCAGTCCAATAGAGAAAATAAAGGGAAAATATATATTTGGAAATGAATGTGCAATTTTGGAGCATTCTTGACTAAGTAAAATGGTTGGAAGAGTAAAAAAGTAAAAGTACTTGATTTAGTTAATTAAAGAAGGGAATTATGGAAAATACAAGAAGCAATTAATATTTCCCTTTCTTCTTGCTATTTTTGTCCATAAAGGGAAATTAGAGGGAAAATACATTGCTTGGATAATAATTATTCCAAGTGTCATTGTCTCAAGCCAAAGGATTAAATAAGAATTGATTAACATATGAGCACATGTGGAATTTCAATAAAATATATAGTGTAATCAATTGGGATAATTGCAAAAAACCCAATTGGTTTAACTTGGACCCTACATGGCGTCATTTTTTGCTAACAAGGAGGGAAGTAAATTGGTCCAAAAGAAATGAGAGGTTATGACACAATTAAGAAGGGATAAGATTAAATAAAAGCATGTGTCATAAAACCATTAAACTAATATATTTTTAAGAAAGGATGAAGCGATATTTTAAATACATCATCACCTCTTTTCTTCTTTATTTCTCTCACTAAGCACAAGAAAGAGGGAGAGAGAGAGATAGAGGAGAGTTTTGAGAACTTAGAGCAAAAGAGAGCATAAGGAAACAAAATCTAAGGTAAGCACTTGTGTTTTCAAGTAATTATGCCTTCTATCTTGTGTAGCAACTCTTCTAAGATCTTGTTCGTCATGAAAATCATGTGTAGCCAAGCAAAAATTCTTAGGGAGAGGAGAGAGAAAGTGATGCCTAGAGAGAGAGAACTTGAGGAATCAAAGGTAACTTCAAGAATCTCAATTCCTTTGGTGTCTTGTTGTTGTTGATCTTGCCATGATTTGTAGTTTGGTTGATGATTTTGTAAATCTAGGATGTTGAAACTCTAAGGGGTTATGCTGCCCAAACTTCTTCAAATTATTGCAAGTAAGTGTTTAAGAAGTTAAACAAGTTATTAGGAGTGAAAAGGAAGGAGTTTAAGGGGTTAAAACATGAAATCACATTTTCCCCTTTTCTTTTGAATTTTGTTCAGACACTTATCACAGAGGGTTTGGGCTAGATTTTGGTGCTTTTTATGATTCCATTGTGTTTAAACGGGAAAATTGTGTAGGGTTTATGTTGATCATGTACTGTGAAAAGCATTAGAATGTGAAATGTCAAATATACCCCTAAAACATTAACTTAGGGCTTGCCAAGGGCATTTTCATCTTTTGGTAGTGAATTTGATAATTTAGAGGTAAAAAATGGATTCCTTGGGCGAAATTATGTAGGATAGCTTGGGTCATAAGTTTTGGAAAAGTGCAGTTGAACTGGGTACAAAGGGGCTTACGTCAGGTCCCTAGGGGTATTTCATAGTTTTAAGTTAAGTTAACCAACAAAATGTATATAGAATAATATTTGAATGAGTAATGACTCATTTCTTATAAATTTAGAATTCTAGGATCGGACCACCAGCCGAGCTCGATATGATATAAGGACCTACTTGTGCCTCAAAAAGGGTCTAAGATAGTAGCACTTTCTTTCATATACTACGTAATTGTCTATATGCTTTATGTGTGCCATCTTCTGTATATGGAACTATTTTACTGAGTAGGGAAATTGTGTCTAGAGTCACAATTAAACGGTTGTAAGCTAGAACCCAACCGAGGTGTTTACGAGTAGTGGGGAACTAGCCCTGACTCATATGCACATACCATATCCTAGCGTAGTGCAGGAAGTGTATATGTACCGCCCAATGGGAAGTGTATATGTACCATTCGGCCAAGTAGGGACCGAACTATGAATTGTTTATGTTATGTTACATTACATGGTGTAGGGCATATTTAATTTTGCATTTAATATGACTAGTTGCATGCTACTATTGAGATTCGTTTGAATCTCACCATTTTTCAAATTAAAAATATTCAAGCTAAGGATAGTAACTCAAAGGGACAAGAGCATATTTACCAGCAACTGATGGATCCAGTGCTAATCGAATAAGACAGTTGGTTATCTGAGGACTATTTTTATTATTTCAAGGTCTGTAATTGCTATTCACATACCCTATGTGGGATTCTTGTAAAACAATCATGTATATTTTATTCATATATCTATGCTATTCCTATGTACCCGCTAAACCACGCATTGCTACTCTGATTCATATCAATGATTAGTGGTATGTAAGACAAAGTCTTATACTAATGGTACTGAAGGTTGAGGATAGGTTTACATCATATCTAAGTTGAAATAGTGCTTAGTCAAAATGTGAATCAGGTTGCACTATGGTTTTGTTTCATAACGGAAGTTTAAACCTTATGAACCTTATGGATAGTGTTGAACCTTCAGTAATGTTTTAAGGATGATACCTGAGTACCATTAAAGTTATAATAGGCACTATTGATCATGATCTTAGTATGCCTATTGGGTATAATTAAGGAAAGTCATTTTCGATTTGTGTGATGTCGAGGTTTTAGATTTCATGATGAATCTAAAAGTTGGGTTAGAGACAGAGTACTCCCAATGATATTGTTAATGAAATTCGGGGCTAGTTAAAGTACCCAAGATACTTCAGGTGCTTGATTAGAGTATTTGGGCTAGTGATCATCCATAGAATCTAGGAACAAGATTATTACGGATAAGAATCCTTACAGAAAAGGATTTTGAAAGGTTGCTAACTACTAAGTCTAGTATAGGGAAAGATTATGATTATAACATATTCCCTTAAAGGATTGATTGAGGTGATAGCTCTATGATAAAATGAGAGAAAGAATTTATCTGCCTACTATTCCACTAACTTGAGGCTATTCTAGGAGTCGATTGGTGGATGGCAGATAATGTATTGAAATGTGTAAGTAAAGTACTCCCGGTAGGGGAGGTAGAGTTTGTGATTATGCCTGGAGCTAGACTAATATTGAAGGTCTATGCAGAATGACCCCTGACGAGATAGTGAAATTAGAGAAAACATATTACAGAATTGCTAGAGAAGAGGGACCTTATAAGATTAGGGTTTCCCGTTGCAATGGTACTTCCATTCAGAGACAACCAACCGAAAAGGGCCAAATTTCAATGACCAAATGTTATCTAATGTTAATTACTAGGGTGGACACACAAAGCCATGTGATTTGTATATTATGCATGAGCAGTCGCACAGAGCCTATTCCGCTGGTGGACACTTGGGGACATATGATTTGTTATGATATCTGAATACTCACTGGATGACTGTGGTTGGATGGTTTGTTTGGCATGCTTTGTGAACATTACATAAGTCTATGAATAGCTTGAGTAGGAAGAGTTAGAGCTTGAGATAAATTCAAAATACCTAATGAATTGTATGTCCTAGGGACCCAAACTCGATATGTATTCAGCAAAGATGATGGACCGAATGTCCTGAGGCCATAAAACTTGAGGGACTAGTAGGTCCTTAGGCCGGTAGAATGTTACGTATTTAAGAATTGTGATCAGCAGAACCTCGAGGTGGTAAGACCTAGTATGAAAGCTTGTATAGGGTGGTGTCCCTAGGCCATAAGACCTGTGTGTTTAGCGCTATGGTTGTTGCCTAGTACGGTGACATTGGACCATTATGTCCAGAGTACACCTTGAGGCTACAAAACATTCAAACTGTACTAGGTTGTAGCCGATGCAGTAAGTCTTGTGATGCCAATGGCATGGGGGTGATCCCCCGGGTAGTAATATCGGAATATCCAGTGCTGTAGGAGTAAAATGAGCCGTTAGGCTTGATATGCTATAGTGTGATCTGGGGCGAGTCCTGAAGAAACTATAAGGCCTGATATTGTGATCCAGGTGGAGTCCCAAAGAGGTTGTAGGGCCTGGTATACACATAGTGTAAATCAGATAGAGTCTCAAATAGGCTGTATGGCTTGAGAAACCAATCGTTGTGTGAATGCACCAGTGAATCTTGTATCTAAATGCTACATATTGTGTACTCATTGAATGAGAATGCCATGTGATAAATGTTGAATACTATCTGAGATTTTGTTTAAAGTATGATGATTTGAGTTGCATGCTAAATAAGCCTACCTAGAAAAAAAATAGACTGAGTGTCTAGAATGATTTCCTGAAGCATAAATGTTTAAAATTTCGAGGACCAACTTTATTGAACAAGGGGAGAATTGTTATATCCCAAATTTTTGGATAAAGGCTAGATAATAAGCCTGAATAAAGTAGAATACTAAGCCCATTTCGAGAAGAGTGCCAAGAATGTCCAAGAGCCCTCATGACTTTTAGAGACAAACTTGGAATTAAAGTTGTTGGGATTGGTAGGCACAGCAAAAATTTAAAATTGCAAAAGTTCACTAGTCCCAATTGTGGATCTATCAACAACATTTAAATCGAGTTCAAAAGAGTCATACCTTTTGCATTTTCTTTTTCAATTTCTAGGAGCCAACACCTCATATCAGCTCCCTCTACTGGTATCCACATAACTATGACTCCAACTCGGACAGTGTGCTAGCACCTCCAATGCCTTTCTAGGGTTTTCTTGTTGCTCCTTATGTCTCATTCATACTAGGATTATCCTACCCCTTCGTTTTATAACTAATAAGGGCTATATTAGATCTTTAAAATTAAACTTAATTGATTTTGAAATCAGTTAACACTTAATTGTTTTAATGAGCTAATTAAATAAATTTAGTTTAATTAAATTTGTCCAACAATTTTAATTTAACCTATTTATTTTATCTGAATAAAGAGTCAGTGGAAATAGATTTAATTTATCTTTTAAATCTCTATCAATGTTAGTCATTTAAATTATCAAATTCAATTAAATATGAAACTAACACCACATAATAATAATATTGTTATTCTTTTCATAAAATTTATAATATATATATATATATAAAATTCGTCCACTTTAGATTAAACATTACATTAAATAATAATACAAAGATAGGGGAGTGCCCTGGAAGTTAGAGAAAAAAGGAGGGAGAAAGGAGTGAAGCAGGAAGAAGACAGACTTTTTAATACATAATTAAAAAATTATATGTATGCAGAGGGGATGCTCTGGAATAAACCTAAAGGTAGATGAACTAAAAGGCGGTAGAACCTGCCGAACTCAGTTTATAGAATCTGCCTATTAGTTCATTAAAGAGAGGGAAAGAATATGATGCAAGTTAATTAAAACGGAAGGATTTTATTGAAAATTAAAGCACTTACAAGTGGAAGGGATAAAAGGAAGGGGAAGGAGTAACTATGTCTTTCTAAGCTAAGCTTCTCTCTCTAAAACTGTCATCTGAAACCTTGGTTCTAAAACCTATCCTAGCTCTGGAGAGTAACTTGGTTTAAATAGACAAACAATGTTACTATTTGAATAGTTTTTTGACTGTCAACCTTTTAGTGACTGGCACTGTTTGAATAGTTTCTGTCATGATACTATTTACATAGTACTACCAACACTACAGTAACACTATTATGCCGACACTATAGTGACACTATATGCATCATAATGCTATAGTGCTTGTTGTGATTACAACAAAAACTTAAAGCAAATAAAAATGCCAATTCTTTGGGTATGCTTAGTCCTAGTTCAAATCAACAACAAATTCTTCTTTATCATCCTCTTGATTTTCTGAGGCTGATGAAGGAAATGGTTGACTGGCCGAAGGAGTTTGATCCCATTATTAAAGGATTTGCAACATTGAACTGGGTTGGTTGATTAGGTTAGTCTTGTCCGTAATTGATACCAGGATAAACTGGATCCTCGATTTTTGATTCAAGAATTTACTTTGTTCTATCATGCAGAGATGTTGAGGATTTTCCTTAAACCACCGTTCTACTACTTTTTTGTCGATCTGAGTGATATTGAATCTTGCCCACCATCTTACAGAAGGTACTCTTTGTAATATTGGCAGGAGTGTTGATCCTTCGTTGGTTGGAGAAAATTTATAACACCAGGATAAAATCTAGGATATAGGTAATTTTGAAAAGTAGTGATAATTAATTAGAAAAGGATCCTCACCAATGTTAAGCTTTTGTTTAAATAATTTAAAGGCTTGTATTACCTTTGGCAGAAGAATTTCTTGTACTGGACCAAAAAATCCCCACCAATGTACAAACCGTTGAGGAAAACGGTACTTGGTTTTTGTTTTGAAATAAATAAACTAGGTATGTTTAAAAAGTTCATTTTCATCCCAAAAGACATTGGACCATGCATCAATATAATCCCAATAATTATATCCTTCAAGATCATATTCTATCCCGAAAAAATTTGGTTTATGTAAATCTTATCCCCACTGGGAAGGGGTGAGAACTTTCAAAATTTGAAGAGTATAATAAGTTATTAATGATTTATCCTTTTTGTTCTTTTTTTGATCTATCTCGATGGACTCAGAATGAACCAAAATTAACTCATAATATTCTCTAGTTTTTCTCAAATCTATAGGCCTGAAAAGGAATTCAAAGGGGAAAATATTCAGGGCTACTTGGTTTGGATTTGGGTGGAACAATTCTAGTTCAACCTAGACAATTGCCTTACATAGGTTCTTTTGTGAAAAAAAGGCATGACCATATTGGTTTGTGTTTAGGTATGGCTGACGATTGCTTTGGATGAAGAAGTCACAGTCATCAATTGCTTTTGAGTTGGGGGAGTGAGTTTGCTAACCTGTAGTATTAAAGGTGCTTGGTTTAGCTAATCATACTCTTGTTTGGTCATCTGTCCTCAAGGAATTGGAGGAAGAGCTTTTGCTTTTGCCAATACTTGTCCTTAAGTTGTTTCTGGAAACTTCTTCTAGGTGTAAGCATATGCATAAGATACAACAGTCTTTTTTGTCGAAGTAGCTTTGTTTAAAGCTTCTGGAATGATGACCATGATGGAGTAGATGACTCCATTTAAGATTGCTCCTGCTCTTGGGATCCTTGAGTTTGGGACCCAAATTGTTGCATAATTGTCTCCAGTTGATCATTAGAGACTATTTGACTTAGGGCATCTTACATAATACCCTTTTGTTTATCACTCTGATTTTCATCAAGTTCTTTTGTTTTCTTTGGCAATAAGGGGTTTGATTTACTTAGATCTACCTATCCTGTAAAAACTCTCTTGTGAGAAAGTCTGGTAAGGAGTTTAAAGTGGCTTTGACAAATTTAATGTCAAAATAAAAAACACTTAAAACTGCCTTCGATCAAGCAAAAATTTGTTTTGATGCAAGGTTTTTAACATCTTTTTGTAAAACGTATTTTGCCGATTTACAATTAATGAAGACTGAAACCTTTGGTTTAAAAGATCAGATTGAAATTTGGAAATGCATAAAAAAATTGCCAAATTTTTTTTCATTGTGGAATAATTCTGTTGTGCATATTCCAATGTTTAGACATAAAAGATACGATTTTCTCTTTACTGTTTATATGTTGTTTGAGAGTGCCACCATAACTAATGTCAGAGGCATCCGTTTCAACAATTTTATAAGTAGAGGGATCCAGAAGGCTAAGACAGGGAAGCTCCTTAACCTGTAGTTTGATCTACTTAACAATGTTTGAATGAGCATCCATCCAAGGAGGATGATTCATTTTGAGACGTTGGTGGAGCGGTTTAATGAAATTGGTATGATGAGGAATAAACTCAGCAATGTTGTTTAAACATCTTAAAAATTTTTGAAGTTGTGTTTTATCAATGATTTGATCGGGAAATTTATCAGCAAATTAAATTGCTCTTTCAATTGGCATTATGGATTCTTGGTAAATCCAATAACTAAGAAACCTAACCTTAGTCTGAAAAAGTCTAATTTTGGATTTAGAAACTACTGAACCATTTGTTTTTGTGATTTTAATAAATTGGGGAACATATTTAAAATGTTGATCTATCGAATGATCAATGTAAACAAGATGAATTCACTATAATCATTACAGATCTTATTCATGATCCTCTGGAATTTAGAAGGAGCATTTTTTAATCCAAAAGGCATAACATTCCATTTATACTGACTAAAAGGTACAGCAAAAGTAGTTTTATACTTATGATTTTTATAAATTTGAATCTACCAAAATCTAGATTTCATGGCAAATGTTGAGAAGATTTTTGTAGAATACAACATTTTAATAGATCATATTTGTTTAGGATTGGATACCTAATTCATTGCAATGCTTCGTTTAAAGGTTTGTAATTGATTATAAGTCTAGGAGCTCCACGTTCTATTTCAACATTTTGCAGTTGGTTGTTTTTTAGAAAAACTCATTCCATATACGTTTTTGCGGTTCCAAAACGCGTTTGGTAAATCTAAACAAATAGTTTTATGAATTTTTTCAAGACAGGTTTGATTTTTTTTTTAACTTGTGTTAGACACAATTGCGTTTCTATATGTTTAAAAGAAATATCTTCCTTCAAAACATTAATTTGCTATTTTTTTGAAGAAAGACGATTTAATTCTTTAACTCTGGGTTTTTTGAGTGAAAGGAAACAAAATTGTTTTACTCAGATGTTGTTTTGAAATTCCATTTTCATAAGTCATATATGGGAATAATAGCCTTGCAAATGGTGCCCTAAGAATAATTTGAGTTCCCATATCTTTAACTAATATAAATGGGGTTTTAATCTTTAAACCTTTATTTTCAATAACATTTGAAACTTTGTATATGACGTATAGACTTGACCCATTAACAACATTAAACCTTTCGGTTGTCTTTTCAAAATATTTTTTAGGAATGGTTTCTTCTTTGAAATAGCTAAAATTAGCTCATGTGTCAAACAAAACAGTTTTTCTAAAACAAAATCATTCTTAATAATGATTTTTTCATAGACGTAAAATTTTTGAATTGATATTTTGGAAATCAAGTTTAAAATGATTCAAAAAGATGATCATCTTCCTGGTTAGATGTTACTTGTAACACCATTATCATATTTTCACTTTTTCAGAGTTTTTACGGAAAACAATACGCAGTTTGGTGGGCAACACAAGAATAGCATAAACATATTGATAATATATGCATGATTACAGAAATTCCCCATAAGGGGTTGTAAGTAATAATTACAAATAATGTAGCTACACAGGGATACTAGGGTGTCCAAACCCATCTCAGTGAAATAGAGACATCTTCCTGTCTTTGTTCCACCACTGTAACCATCTTGGGTAGTTCTCTTCTCTAATCTCTACAAACCTTCTGTATTCATATGTCTAAATTATTGGTAGAGGAGGGTGATATTCGGGAGAATCTCAATAGGAAACAGAACCAATATGCATGCATGATAAATGCTATGTGCATGACATATTGGCATTATTTTGATGCATGCCCTATAACTATATTTCTGCATGCTCAATATTCATGCAACAGAATTATGGCTACAGTATAAACAGAAACAGAGCTTCATTATTCAGATATGCTTTACACGATAAGGTAAAGCCATAATATGCATTAATATACCATCATAAATATCAAATACACATAAGAGAGGTAAGTTCCCTACCTTAATCGCCCTTCCCTGATCTCTTCTTGTTCCACCGTGTGACCAATCTTATATTCGGCTTGGGCTATCACTAAAACCTAAAATACCAAACGTAAAAATTAGGTTATATGAGTCCAATCTTATATTCTCCATTCATGTACTGTTTTAGGCACTTCCAATATATTCCTGGTGGTTATATGAGTCTATTTTGAAAATTTACCAAAATACCCCCAAGGACTCGGCCCGGCCCCGACTTACCTGGTCCGACTGTACTTTTCCTGAAATTCTGACCTAGCCTATTCTAACATATTTTTGCCTAAGAAATCAATTTCCGGCCTCGGAATTACCAATTTCACTACCAAAAGACAAGAATGCCCTTGGTAACCCCTATTTTAGGGTTTTAGGGGCATTTTGGTAATTATACATTTTAAGGATTTTTTGAAAAGTGATCAACTGTAACCCCACCTAATTTTCCCTCCTGAACTCAATGGAATCATCAAAATATCAAAAATCCAGCCCTAGTCCTTGTGAATTAGTACTGGCCAAAATTCCCAATTCAATAGTAAAAATTGGGGTTTTCCAATTATAACTCCTCATACTTGCTTCTTTCTACTCCTAACCACTTTATTAACTATTTAATTATGTTAAAACCACTATTTATACTCAATTTTGGCTACATAACATTTAGGACACAACTTTTCCTAAATTTACAATCAAAGCAAATCTAGCAGAAATTCACCAATTAAATTACTCATAGTAGCCATAATAACCAACGATTGAAGTTTAGGAAGTCACATTAGCTTATGTCTGGCTTTTCCCTCTCTTGGCCAAAAACCCTAGCTCTAAACCTTTAAAATTTATGCTTCAACAACCTTGAATCATGTAGAAGAAAAGCTCAGAGGAAGGATTACATAGGTTAGAAGCTAAATTGTCGAAGAAATCAAGCTTACCTAGCGAATTTCTCCTCCTTCTCTCTATAAATTCTCGCAACTCTCTCTCTCTTTCTCACACTCTTTTTGTTTAAAAAATTGTCGAGAATGGAGGGAAAAGATGAAGAGAAAGGTGTTTTTATAATATTCTTGCTTATGTCATGGTAATAGCTTGCTTATGTCATAATTTTCTATTTTCCCAAAAATCAAAATGTGAACATTTATGTACATATAATTGGGCCATAACCATTAATTTCCTCTCTTGGTCCATCCCAAAAAATGACACCTAGGGTCCTTCTCTTTAGGTCCAAATTGGCTTCATAACTTTGTTCAAGTCACATGTATACTTGTGTCACATTTTTTCCCATTTTTGAATTTAATTGGAAATTCTGGCAGATTTTCTGCCCAAACTTTGAAAAAATCATAACTTTTATGTAGACATCGTATTAGAGTGATTCTAGAGGCTATAGAACCCTTATTGAGTCTGGTTTCATGAAAAAAAATATAGTCTTTTGCCAAGTGGAAGCATAAAATTCCTAGAACTAAATTCTTCGGATGTTGTTCCAGAAAATCAACAATTTTTCTAAGCTAACTTAAAAAATTTATAACATTTTGTATAGAGCTCCAAAAACTACCATGACCTGTCAAATTATAAAGCTTAGGATGTCTACTTTCATCCTATAAAATTTAATAATTTATGAACATCTTTTGGTCTTCCAAAATCACCTGACAAACCACTACCTAACTGGGAATTTTCACTAGCCACAAAATCACATCCTCCAAAATTCATCCCTCTATTTTATTAAATGCTAAAAATGTTTATAAGACATATTGGGGAATAAAAGTTGAGGTGTTATATTACTTGCCCTTTAGTTTGGGTTTACAAGTTGAATATCCAAAATTTTGGATATAGCAATTGCATGGGTATCTTGTTGAAGTTTAATAAGGCGTATTTCAATTTTAAGGTTATTTACCTCATACTGAAGGTCTTGAATGGTTGTTTGTTTAACAAAGTGTTTGAATTTGTTTAAAACTTTTGTTAAATCATATTTGTTAAAATGAACAGATTGTTTGGAGTTTGATGAGCTTGGAGTTCGGTTGAGAATTTTTCTTAGTTTGAACAAATATACTCCTTTGCTAGAATCTAGGAGTTTATTAATGATGTCAAGAAGTAAATCTTGTTCCTTCGAGTTAACATTAATTTCTGAAGATGAGTTTTCTAAAAGATCTTTATTTTGAATTTTATTAAGATCTATAGAAGAACTAGATTTAGATTCAGAAGTTTTAATCAAAAGGTTATGTATTTGTTCAAGAAGAGGTTGCACAATATTTTTTATTTTTCCTAATTTTTGAGTTAGATGGCAGTATTTGGAAATATGACCCAATTTACCACATTTAAAACAAGTGACCTTTGATTGTTTGTGAAAATCAATTTTTGGTTTAGATTGAAATTCCTGTTTGAGACTACGAGGAGGTGTATTATGTTTATATTTTTGATAAACATGTTTTTTCTTTTTATGGTATGGCTTACATTGAGGTTTCGATTTTTTAGAAGCAGGAAATCCAAATTTTTCACATAATACTCCCAATTCTTTCGACTTGCAGCTTTTTCTTTAGTCAGTTGATGTTGGATTTTGTCATCTTGAAAAATTTTAAGAACAGCTTTTTGGATATATGAGATCAATTGGCCATATGTCACATGCTCATAAGGGATGTTTCCATCATTTTGGTTTCTAAATATTTCTCTGACTTTATTACTCAAAGACATAGGTAATCCAGCTAGGAATTTTTCTTTCCAAAATGTTTGATTGGCATAATCTCTAGTGAGTACTCGGGCCAGGAATGTACAATCAGATAGTCCTGTACTTAAGATTTGAAAGGATTTCTACTGAATGATCTATCAATATGAAAGGATCACCAACAAAATGTTTAATAATTATAAAAATAAGAGTGTTTACAAAATCAAGACTGGGTTGGCATTAGATGTAATGGGTGTTCTATCAGATTCAGTTTTAACAGATGAACAAATAGAATTTCTATCTTCTGAAGGAAGAGAATTATCCTATAACCCCCTTACTTAAAATGCTTGAAAAAATTTTGAAAATGTGTCGTAAAGTTAATATGGAGACTAGAGAATAATTTATAATCCATTCAAGGTCCTGACCTCAACACAGGGTTTGGTCCCATACTAAAGTGGGTTTTCAAAAAAATTTTCAAACATGTTTAACTTGGTCTCATTTCGGTTTTTCAAATCTATTTGGCTTATTCAGTTTGGTTCCATTCTATAATATCAGAGTACTTAACAAAATTTCCAGACGAACTTTTGGGTTACATTCATTAACTAATAGGGTCTATAGGCCAAGTTTGCCTGTTCGTAGTTTGTTTACTAGGGTAACATACAAAACATAGGTCTTTGATTGGTGTATCCACCTTTACTACATTATACTTACACGTACATCAAGTAGATCATATAGAAATTTTTCAAACGTTTCATAACCAATAAATCCCTATTTTTTATCAGCCTACACTAGCCGCCCTTATTTACCTGCTTGTCCTTTAAGCCGCTTGCCCTGGCTATTGGTTAGTTATTGGAAAGTTTGAGATTCATATGAATCTTAGTAGTAACATTTTACTTATATGACATACAATTTCATAAAGCATGTAAAAAATTATCACATAACAGTATTAATAGCAGCTTTCACAATAGCATTCAAAACAGAATTCATAAAGCATTCACATTTGTGACATTCGTCACAATTCTTAACATTCTTGAAATTTTTCACATTTGATGATATACATATACATACAAAGCATTATACATGATATAAGAGAAAGAGTCACTACCTTGTTCTTTCTGTTGTTGCTCGGGCATAAGTTTCCTACGCTCAGGGTAGATATCAAATCCTATAAATAAGAATTAAGGATGACAAGTTACTACCTATTTCAATTATTAAATAACTCCAAAACACTTGAGGTTGGTTATCATTTGCATTCCTTAGGTGACTATGAGAAGCTCATACAAAAGCCTAAAAGGGTTGAGGAGAGCTAGACCAAAAACCACCTTTCAAAAATTCAAAGTGCTGAAATTGGGGGTTAGTTGTAGCTACAGAATTCTTTGGCTGTGGCCAAAAATAGGTCAGAAGCTTTTGGTTTACTACCAAGAATCCTCTAGTTATGGTAAAAAATATATCAGAAGCTTTTGGGCTGTGGCCAAGAATACTCTGGCTGCGGCCAAGAGCAGGTCCAACACTTTTTTACTGCAGAATTATTATTTCTTCACTGAACTTCCAAAAATCATAATAAAATCTATAGAAATAAAAATGGAGTGATTATAAGTCCTACTTGAAGCTTTTTAAGTCCTCTACATAGAAAAAATAAGAACCACTGCCATATACAACCATAAAAATACATAATCTAACGAATTTCCATACTATTCCATAATAAACTCCAGTTTCAACATCAAATTTAGAAAATGAATAACTTCTAGTACACATATCCAAATGACACCTACTTTACATCATTTTAAAGTTTGTCATGTCTACTAGTTAATTGGAAAATTTTACAATTTTTAGACATCATTTACTATTTCAAGACACTATGCAAACTAGCTACCCTGCACAGAATTTTCATTGACAAAACTTTCAGTTTTTCAACCTATGCTTCCAATAGTCCAAAATTCATAACTAGGGCTACTCCCCACATATTTTTTCATAAAACATCAAAACAACCAAATTCTCACTTCTTTGAAATGTCATGTTTTGGGCAACAATACAACATAAAATATCACAATTGCCAAACTTTATATTCAAGCCTCAAATCCAATGGACACCACAAGACACCATTAATACCATTAAAATATCATGAACTCTCTAAACCCTAATATACATAAGCTAAAGGTTTCAAGCAATAATCACAATTCATATATTAAAGGGTTGCTTTTGCTTACCTCTACCACTTTCTCTCATTTGTTCTTTGATTTTCCTACCTGTAGTTTTTCTTGAGTACACAAAATACCTCCTTTTAAAAATATGAAAGCATAGGATAGAAGATTTCATCAAGAGGAATAATATTTGGGAAGAGGTTTTTAGCAATAAAGATCATCTACTAGGTCAAAAACTAAGAGAAAAAATTCACTTTACCTTGCCTTAGCCAACTTTGAGAGCTCAAAGAGAGAGGATATAATGTAATAAAATGATTCACTTTATCTCTTTGAGAGGAGAAAGGGAGTGTTTGAAATTAATTATTTGATTTTTCAAAGTTTCATTACTTAGTCCATGTGATGCCAAGTGTCATTATCAACTGCTCCATCAAAAGCAAGTAACAATGTTGTTACTCTAACTAATTCACTTGGCCATTTAGTCACACCTCTTGTTCCTTTAATTGATAGTAAATTTCTTCTTCGATTGCTGACTAATTGGCTAATAAATTTCTTTCTTCTAATTTTGCCACTAACTAGGGCAATTTCAATTAGATTGCCACTTAGTGCATTATCTAACTCTGTTTCCTCTTTCCATGCATCCTTCACTTGTCTTTTAATTCAATTTAGGCTTTATCACATAATTAGGCTTAAATGTTGGGTTTAGACACATTATATTGCTCGTTCGGGTCATAATTCACACTTTATTCTCTAAAAGTGTTTGTCTAACAATCATTAGATTCACTTTTGGAGTCATGAGCCCTTAAACACATGTTGGGGAATTACATATCCCACTATTTAAGTTGTCTAGTAAAACAAAAAACTAAAAGGTTAATGATCATTTCATCTAAAAAATCATTTTGGCTTTGGTAAGTTATGCTTATGATTATCATTTGTTGAAGAATTTGAAGGATGTTTGATTCACTCTGACCATCTATATTCCACTCATATATATTGTCAGCATTAAGAGATTTGAAGTTTTGGTTTATTCTTTCTTCAACTAGAATGTCTAGAGGGCTGGCTCTATGGTTATTGAGTTTTAAAGGTTGTTTCCAGTGTTGTTGGTTGACATGAAGTTAAGAATCAGTTGGCTCAAAATGGTTGCAGTCAATTTCTGAGCTTTGGGAAACATGTTCAAAATTTATAACATCTTTAGAGTTGGATGATAAAGACAGTTGCAATTTGAAGTTGGCTGATTTGTCATTCAACTTTCTTCAATAAATCAGACTGAGTTTTGGTTTGAAAATCTGTCCTAATTTTTGGGTTTATTTGAAAAGGTTTAAAAAGTGGTGTTTCAATCCTGAGTTGAGGCTTGTTTGAAGGAATTAGTGTTTGAACAAAATAATCACCTAACACCTGAAGATACTGGTTAGTGTAATTGCTTTGTTCAACAATATTTTTAATATCCCTTACGTCAATAGGGTTTTCTATGTTTTTAAATTTGAAAGGTGTAGTAATGTTAGGTTGATATTTATCATCTACCCTTTGTGGTATTTGCACGGGTTTTGGTGGAAGAAACTCAAAAGAAATAATCTTACCTTCAGAAGTTTTCTATTGTTTTTTCGTCATATTAATAGTTTGAAGGAATGGATAGTCCAAATTTTGATCTTGAACATATGCTTAAACCAATGAAAAAATGGAATATTCATTTGTACTTTTTCAAGGAATATGTAGAATTTTTCTTGAACATTTTTTCTAACAGATCCTTTGAAATTTTGCCAAACCAGTTTCTCTAAAGGGTATATTTCTTAGAGTAAGATTGCTTTTGCAAAGTTTGTTTGTTGATTTGGGAAATATTTTCTAAAATTTTATAACATAAGGTTCCCCTAATGATGAATAGGTCAGAGACTCAATTGATCTTAAGTCTTCATCCTTTTCTTAACTTACTTGAGGAGTATTTGAAGTATTGTCAATTCCTTGGATTGAAACATTAGTAGCTGGTTGTGCAGCTTCTAAAAGCGGAGTTGGTGCTGGCATGTAAATCACATATGGTGTTTACGGTAGTGAAAAATAGGAATAACTTGATGATTCTGTTCTAACATATCTACAGTCTTCATATATTGAAGGCTTAGTTATGATGGATTGAGTGTAAGATTTTTTTGGTCTATAAAAGGATAATTTGACAGTCCCATCAGATGTTTAGACAATTTTACTTATATGAGGCATGGGTTTAGGAATAGCCTATGTGGCTTCTTCCATTATCCAGTCATCATATAGGTCAACATCTTTCTACATAATTAGTTTGGGAATGGTCAAGTTAGTATTAACATGGTCAGTTAAAAAGACTATTGTTTGGTCATTGTCTGGATGGATTTGTACCATCAAGATTGATGAGTTTAAGACCATATATTGTATCCTATATACTAGGGTAATAGGGATAGATCTTGGTTTCATGTTTAAACAGTTTAGTTTGATTTTAAGTTTAAGGGCTTCAAAGATATGTTCATCTTTTAAATCTACTATCCTATCTGGATAGCAATTGAAGTAAATAGGTATATTATGAAGACCAACTTATATACCCGCTGCAAAGAGTCAGCAAAGGCGTAATGTCTAGTATCTGTGAGGCATACTAGACTAGATATCTTTAATCCCTTATGAATAAGAGGTTTAAGGGCAACTTGAACACATCCAATGTGTAAAAAGTTATAATCATTTTTATGTTTTTCAATTGATTTATGCAAGAGAACGAAAAAATCTTCATCTTCTCATTGAATAGGAATTGATTCTTCAACTGTTCTGATTATATAATTATATTTGGAGAACCATTTGTTGTACTGAGTTTGATAAAGCGCGTTTGATGTGATAGGAGAACCATTTCTTGTACAATCCCATAAGATGATTGGAGGTAAAGGATAGATCTTTAAATCATACAAATCAGCTAACAAAAATTTTAATGCCATAAAAACATATCCAAATCTAATTATCACATCCCTACTTCACCTTTTGGCATTGATGCCAAGATGAAACAGGACATTATAACTCGTGTTTAAAGGTTCAATGAAGCTAGATATTATAGCTTGTGTTGGGCTATTCTTATGTGTGACCCTGTAGGCCCATAAGAAGTTGGCAGTAGGCAAATAACTATACTAACCCATAAGTCGTAAGTAGCTTTTAGCAAGACATTATGACTACCCAATTCATAAGAGGATCGTTAACATGATGCAACTAGTGAAACAACCATGTCATGTCCCTTTTATCACATTATATTTTGGCCAAGGATGAGGCATGACTAATTTTATCCTCCTATTCCTGACCATTACTTTCCTGATTCCTAAGTAATCTGATAATAGAAATGGAAACTCGTTTCCATCATAGTATAGCTATACCTTTCTTAGACTCACTTATCAAGGAGCCTAGAGCCTAGTAATATCTGTCTACTAATGTAAGGGACAAATTCCATCTTGACCATTCACATTCCTCTGGATGAAAACCACGAAGCTTGATTATAGCCTTTATCATCACCTAGTCAAAGTGACTTTCAACTAGGTCAAACCTTAGTGACTCTTATGTAGGAATCCATAATTATCTCAGGTCAAAGGGCTTATGACATGGTTATACATAAGATATACTTATGGTTTGATCCATACAACTTTCTTGTAGCAGATTGGTCAGTATCCTGTACTCTTACAAGTACATAAGACTTTAATTTATATCTCCATATCTTATCAAAGTCATACTGGTCTTACCTCATCTTTGTCCTTGCATAGATGACCAACCAAGGACATTTTATGCAATCTTTATGATTTATGCAAGGATACAGTTATCATAGTGTACATGCAAATAATATGATAACAAAATAGAGAAATTCATTAAATAATAATGTTTAAAGTACAATGATTGGCTACTAGGGCACAATTTCCAATAAAAGTATAGGATTTAGTTCCAATTAGTCGAAGGAAAATACCCGGTTCCTTTATCTAAAGTCAAATAGGATCTAAATCTTAACTTAGATCCAAAAAGAAGAAGAGATGGTATCTTGGAAGAAGAAAGAAAGAAAAAATAAAAAGAAAGAAAGAACTAATGGCAATTAAATCAATATTGCTATAATCAAGGGCAAAAGAGACAATTGCCACTTGATCTGGAGGTTAAAGTTGGAAGATAAAATGAAGGACTA
This sequence comes from Inga leiocalycina, assembly GCA_963242795.1. NCBI lineage: Eukaryota > Viridiplantae > Streptophyta > Magnoliopsida > Fabales > Fabaceae > Inga > Inga leiocalycina. The sequence continues at coordinate 49,950,411 of OY725323.1, forward strand.
AGATTTGCCCTTCAAAAGAAAAAGTAATTATTAGAATTAAAAGCAAATCAACTCCCTCCCTTTATGATAAAAAACGTCCCAACACAAAAGAGAAGAAAAAAGAAGAGCTTGGTCAACAAATCCTTACCCTTTGGTTAAATATTATGGCTAAGACATAAGAACAAGGAATAGAGAGAATTCAGTTAATATATCTCCTGACTTTTGCTCATGTTAGACATCCAAGACCAAGGAAAAGGAAATAGAATAAGCAATTAAACTATAACCATTGACATGTTAAAAAGGAAGGAAAAGAAGAAAAGAAGGAAAAGTCATATGGTCTTCACTTATGATCAAGTTGAAAGTTTAACCAAAAGGCATAAATTCAATAGCATCTTTGTCAACAATTTCTTCCCTTTTTGGATAATATTTTCACCAAAAGAAGAAGAAAAGAGGAAAGAAAAGTCAGTAGTTAACATGGTAAAATTTACCACACATGGTAAATACACTTGCATTGCTTGTGCTAGGAGAAATTATGGCCACATGATTAATTCTTTCTCCTTATTTCTTTTGGTCAATTATCAGCCAAGTGTTAGGTGATAAGGGAAGGGAAAAAATTAGAACATTTGGACTTTTTTCTCTCTCTAAAAATTCTACCAAGAGCTTAAGGAAGAGCAAAGAACGAAGACATATTTGAAGGTATGCCTTCTAGCTCACTTTTCACCTTCTCAACTACTTCTATAGATCAAAAAATCTTCATAAACATTGTTCCCCTTGATGAGAGATTCATTTCTATAGTTTTTGAATTTCAAGGGGAGGTGTTTTGCATCATCTAGCAAGAGCCAAAGTGCAAGCATCAAGAAAAGAGCTTAAGAAAGAGCATGAGGTGAGTATAAGCTTCATTTTGACCCAAGTATTGTCTTATTTGGTTAAGTTTTAGTGGATTGTTAATTTTGGCCATTTTATGGTTTCCTAGGGTTCGTGAAGCTTTGCTCATAAACATGTGGTTATATGATTTTTGGGAAGCATATGAGACTAATTTAGTGGTTAAATTGTGAATTGTTGAATTGTTGTGTGGAACCCTAATTTTCTAGTCTGAAGAGGGCAAGAAGGAGTATGTTTTTGACTTTTTTGAGGTCTTCAATGGATTCCTTGGGCAAAATAGTATAGGAAAAGGTATTGGCATAATTTTAGAAAGAATGGATTTAAAATCCAAAAATTAGAATTGAACATAATGCTGCCAGATTTTGTTTTCTAGGAGGCATCTTGGTTATAGTGAGGGTTTCAATGACCAAATGTCATCCAATACCAATGATATTTCGTAGAATTGAAGTAGACTTAATAAGCTTTAATTTGATAGGTTATATAGGTCATTTGGAGCTGTATACTAGGAGTTATGTATTGTTAAATTTGGCAATATGAAATCTGGCCTGTTTCTGGACAGTGTCCAATAAAATGAAATTCTGGATTATTGTGCATTCAATTGGTTAAGGGAAATATGTTTCCCTGAAATAGACTTAATAAGGGTCGTATACCCTTCAAAAACACCACAATTGAACATGTGTACATAAATATATGAATTTTCAAAGTTTGTTGAAAATTCTGCCAGCTTTTAGTCAATATACGAAATTCAAAAAATGTAATGGCACAATGTAATTACCTTGAACTCTAAGGGTAAAATTAATCATTTTAGGATAGTTTGACCATATTGACTCTTCATTTGACTTAGTGTATTAACCCTAATGACTTGATTATATATATATGGTCATGACAAGTCTAGAAAGAAGAAAAGTAAAAGAATTTCCAAGAAGCTTCAAGGGTTGGAAAAAAAGGGGACAAGAAGAAGGACATTAGTCCAAAAGGTAGGGAACTTTTCTAACTTACATAACTTGATATATGTGCTTGTGTATTGATGTGTTAGTTGCCTTGATGAATTGTATGAAGCATATGTGAATAAGTAAAGCTCTGTTTTACTTATACTATGGCCATTAGTGTAATGTGTTAAACATTGAGCATGCATAAAAGTCATTACGTTGGCATGAATTTATGTAAGCAAGCATGTCATTCAAAAAGCATTTCTTGTATGCATTTGTTAGCACTGTTTGCTGCTGGGATTCTCTTAAATCTCACTCTCCCTCACAAACTATATTGATGGTAAGCTCTTAAGATGTAATACAGAAAGATGTGTAAGAAGAAAATACGATGACCGATTGAAGATTAGTATGTGATAATTAGTCATGTGTAAATTATCACTATATGAGAATACTTGTATGAACATGTCTAGTTGAATAGTGTTTAGGAATATATAAATGAATGATTTAAGAATGAGTAGAGAAATGAGCAGTGAATCACTCTTATTGAATTAAATGAAGATACGAATCGATAAGTAATAATGAAATGCGAACTACTAAAAGATGCTTCCAAAAGATTTGAAATTTTTAGAAAAACCCACTCAATTATAGGTTCGAATTGTGTTTTGAGGTTAAGAATTGAAAGAGTTTTGAAAAATAATACTATTAGTGGTTTGAGTTCATTGCGTCAAACCCATCGATTGATTTTGGAAATAAAGTGTTACATTTTGGTCCTATACATATGGTTATATGATGTCTGGGAAGCATATGAACTAGTTTAGTGAATAAATTAAGAATTGTGGAATTATTGATTTATGCCCTAATTTTTGGTCAGAACAAGGCATAAAGAAGAAGTATAATGTAATATCCTGAACTGTAATTAAGGGCTAATGACTTCAAAAGTGATGTAATTATTAATGGATAAACACTTTTGAAGGATATGATGTGCATTGTGATATGAATATGTTTGAAGATGGTTTAATGAACGTTGTGATAATCAGAGGCAAAATGGTAAATTTACCGACCAGTTGGTCAGTTGCCAAATAGGAGACTCATAGGTAACTTGAGATCAATTGCTAGGATTGAATAAGCAAGGGGTAGAATTGAGTGTACATGTGTTTATGTGAGTTCATAGAAGGAAACAAGAGATTAAGACATGTGGCAAGAAGTGGGCCATTAGATGAGGTCAAAGTTTCAAACTTATTTTTCTCTTCCCTCTCTTTCTCCAAGTCAGTTTGTGTGCATGGGAAAAGGGAAAATCTATGTGATCATCATCATTTTCTCATCTCTCTCTCATAAACTCCATTTTCGTTGAGCTTCAAGAGGAAAGAGAAAACTAAAGGTAAGATTTTGATATCATTGTTGGCCTCTAATACTCCAGACCTCTTCATTAATATTGTTCACCTTGATGGGAGCTTCATCTTGATGATTTTAGATTTTTGAAAGAAGGCGTTTTAAAGCTAGAACAAGTTTGGAAGCTAGAGAATCAAGAAGTTAGTCTTTGGAAGTTCAAGAGGAGAGCTTTTGTAGTATTTTGGTATATTTGTTGTGATTTTTGGTTAAGTTTTGAGAACTTTGGATTATTGCCTTGATTTTGGCCTAGTTTTGAAAATAATGAATTAGCTAGTTTCTTGGGGTGGAATAGGTGTTAAATGGTGTCTTGATGCCAATAGATTTAGTTTGGAGTTGAGTTGAGAGATTTGATAATTTGGAAGATTGTGTTGTATTTTGATTGAAAAACAGAGTATGTGTTGATTGAATAGGAATCGGGTTGTTTTGAGGTTCCCAATAGGTACATTATGACAATTAGATGGGAATGAGTTTTAGTAGGAGTTTTGGAACCATTTGAAGTAAATTAGGCAAGTCTGGAAAGTTATATCAGCTATTGCATTTGGGCTTTTGATAAGCCTCACTCGAGTGAGGAAGGGTCTCATTCGGGTGCGATGTGATATTTCCAGTGTTTCGGTGAGGTCTTCAGGAGAGAGCCTAGAGTGCTTTTCCTTATATGTAGGTGGCATGCATTATTACTCGAGTACATGGGGTATTACTGAGTGCATGTGCATATAGCACTATGGGCGCATGTCTCGGGTTAACACTTGCAGGCAAATTGTCAAGAGTGTGTGTGGGCGCTTGACGGTATTGGGTAGTCACTCGAGTGCTAAGGCTAGTATTCGAGTGTACTGGTCACTTTGAGGTTAGTTGCTCTCAGGTGTCACTTCCTACATCTCACTCGATGGTACTCAGGTGAATATGTGTCATCACTCGAGTGCCAAGGATAGTGCTCAAGTGAACTGGCCACTCCAGGGTGTGTTGGTGCTCTCGGGTACACACTCTATGCATCTCACTTGCTGGGACTCGAGTGCTATTGGGGGCATCACTCGAGTGAGGCCTTCTTCACTCGAGCGACTCAACCAAAAATTAGTACTTTTGTTTCAAAAATGGGATCTTCAGGATAGTTTTCCCCAACCCTTTAGGTATGTGTTTAGACTTCTAATAGCAACCTAAAGAGTTCAAATGATAACCAACTTGAAGTGTTATGGAATTAAAAACTTGGAATAGAGATTGATTCGTTGTCCTTAGTCTTGATTATAGGGTTCGACATTTGCCCTAGTCGTTAACAAATTGTACCAGAGCAAGTCAGGAAAGAATAAGGTAGTGACTCTTTCTCTTATACTGTGTGTAAAGCGTTGTATGTATGTTGTCATGCATTATGATGCTTTGTGATGCTTTAAGACACTGCTGCCATTATAGCGAAAGCTATGGCATTGAGCATAGTGATTACAGCGTAAGCTGTCACATTGAACATAGTGATTATAGCGTAAGCTATCGCATTGAACATAGAGATTACAATAAAAACTGTCACATTGTGTATACAGCCGTGAGTATTGTTGTGTGTGGCATGAGCCATGCATCATTGTGTTGCTACTAAACATAATCTTACATGCTATGTGTTTATATATTGTATGAGTGATTTATTACTACTAGGATTCTCTTAAATCTCATTCTTTCCATTGACTAACTTTTAGACAGGGTAGGTGGCTCCAAGGAGACGACCAGGAGCAGCTAGGACTTTGTAGGGATATTTCTTTTGGGTTTTAGTTATCCATTTGGATTTGGGATTATTGCATATTATTTTTGGGATGTAAATACTATTTTGGAACGGTATTGTAATGCCTTATATGGTAAGCTTTAAACCCTTAGTGAATGAACCCCGGGTGTTGCTAGGACTTTAATATACACTCTAATATATTTGAATGTGACTAACTACACAGGTAATTATATTCGAAACTTGAAAATTAAGACCATGGAAGGGATGAAGTTTTGAAAGAATTTGTGAAAACCCTACCGCCAGGAAGGGATTGAAATGAGTTTAATTATCTATTCGTCTCAATTCATTTTAATTAAGTAGTTTTGAATTATAATTATGGTTACTAAGGTAGGGGTTACATATAATTTTGCTATTTTTGAGGTTTCCAGTAGATTCCTTGGACAAAATTATGTAGGAAAAGGTTGTTGGTATAATTTTAGAAAGAATGGATTTGAAATCCAAAAATTGGAATGTTGTTGGCATTAGGGTTTCCTACGTGGCAGTCTGAATGTGTTGTATTTTTTGGGTAATAGAATGTTATACAATGGACATTATATTTTCCTAAATAAAATTAGACTTGTCAAGCTTTAATTTGTTAGGTGATTTATCCCACTTGGATTTATACACTAAGAGTTATGAATTTTTGAAGTTAGCCAAGTAAAACTGGCATGTTTCTATGCCAGTGTCCAATAAATGAAAATTCTAGAATTCTATTCATCCATTTAGCTAAGGGCAATATTTTTCCTTGAAAATAGACTTAATAAGGGTCACATAGCCTTTTGAATCATTGCAATTAGACATTTTTACATAAATATATGAATTTTCAAAGTTTGATGAAATTTCTGGTAGATTTGGGTTAATATGCGAGAATAAGAAAGTAATGGCATGATATAATTACCTAGAACTCTAAGGGTAGCCATAAGTGCTAGTACTTGGCATGGATTATAATAAGCTTGAAATCTAAGGGTAAGATTTAACTTGGGTTAATTGTAATAAAGTTGAATTCTAAGGCTAAAGATGAGCACTTGAGGCTCATGTAGCCACCTTAGACATTCATTTGTCATGGCTCTAATAATTTGGTTATTCATCTAGGGCCATGAGATGACAAAGAAGAAAAATAGAAGGCTTTGCAAGAAGCAACTCTGATGGTTGGAAGAAGAGGAAATAGAAGAAGGACATTAGTTCAAAAGGTAGTGAACTTACCCTACTTGAGTGTATTGATATGGATGCTTGTGTGTTGATGTGCATGATTGCTTTGTCTATCTTTGTGTAACATAGTGAAATGATTGAAGCTCTACTTCTATTGATGTTATGGCCATATGTAACAAATGTGAAGTACTGAGCATATAGATATGTTACTATGTTAACATGAGCCTACATAAGGAAAACATATCATGCACTATCATTCATCTTACGTGTATTGTCGGTATTGTTTGCTGCTCAAATTCCCCTGAATCTCAACCTCCCTCGGTACCATACAGGTATGTGAGCAAATTGAAGATAAGTACATAAATTTTTGCAAGAGAAAATGTGATGAAGAATTGTAGGTGTATAAGTGAGAAAGAGTTATATGTAATTTGTTGCATGTTTGATTAATTGTAAAAACATGTCATGGGGTGTGTCTGTATGTATGCACATATATCAGCAAATAAGTACTTTGATAGTTTAAAGAACAGTTAACCCCTGAAAGAAAACTTAATATGGTAAGTTTTGGTTTGTGAACTTTAATTACTGATATTCCTAAGCCAGAACAAGTGAATTAAAGCTTCCATAAACATAATAAGGAGCATAAATCTAAGATGTTACATGAATGACCTATTTACTAGATCTGCGCCAAGAGAGTCATAGTACCAAATCTTTTTATGGTATTGATTTAGTACTATGAGTGAAATATCCCAAATTTCGGTTAAGGACTCCAAAAGTGGATGTGATTATTGATAAATGAACACTTTTGGAGAATCCGATATAAACTATGGTTTGAATGTGTTATGAGTAGTACCGAAACCATGTATTTAAGTTCAATTGTGGATTAACATCCAAATTGACATAAAATAAATGGAGGCCGCCTATTGTGGTTAAAAGGAAAGATATGATGTGTTTGGTGGTGATTCAAAAGAATAACCATAATCAGGGGCAAAATTGTAAAGTTACCGACCAATTGATAAGTTATCGAAGAGGGAACTCATTGGTAACTTACAGATCCATGGTTAGGATTGATTTGTGCAGGAGATCAAAGCATAGAATCATGTGTGTGTGTGCCTATGTGAGCTCATGGAAGATGGAGCAAGAGTGTAACACTTGGTACTTTGTGAGCCCTTGATTTTGGTCAAAGTTTCAAACTCTCTCTTTCTTGGGTCAGTCAAGCATGTGGAGGGAAATTAAAATCTGATTTCCCTTCATCTTCATCATCATGTCATCTCTCTCTTCCAAGCCTCTATTTTTGTCCAAAAGGAAGGAGGAAAGAGAAAGGAAAACGGTGAGATTTGGTTTGCTTAATGCATTCTTTCGCTCAAATGATCTTCATTAATCTTGTTCATAGTAATGAGAGCTTCATCTCTACGGTTTTAGAATTCTGAAAGAAGCTGTTTGAGAGTTTGTGAAAAGTTGAAAGTTGGGAAATCAAGGAACAAGTTGAGGAAGAGGAAGAGATGAGTATTTATGCCTTTTGACCTAAGTATTGTGATTATTGGTTGAGTTTTTTGAATTGTGAATTTTTCCCTGATTTTGGTTTTATTTCAAAATGGAGAAATTGCATTGTGTATTGTAGTGCAATTGGTGTTTTGTTGTGCGATATGGTTATTGCAATAGGTTTGAAACCTTGAATAGAAAGAATTTGAAATGTTAAGGTTTGTGTTGTGAATTATATTGACATGTTAGAGCCATTGTGTAACATGTCAATGTGAGTTGAATTTAGTTGATTTGGTGTTTCCAATGGATTCCTTGTGACAATTGGCGTCAAAATGGTGTTTGTTGTGAAATTGGAACCATTGGAAGCATTGGTGCAAAATCTAAAAATCTATCCATTGAAACTCTTTGCTGGGCAGTCTATTTGACGTTTTGAATTACCAAATGGTGTCTACAAATTTTGAAACTTTGCAGTCTTAAAGTTCACATTCCAAGCTTCAAAATGGACACATAATTTGTGTCATTTCATTTTGTGAGCTGGGAGTTATGGTTGTCCAAAATTTGATGTTAAAATTGGAATCTATTTTGGAGCAGTGTTGGATTTTGTGCCATTCTGTATTTGTATGGTGATTTCTGGTAATGGCCCATATTTTTCCTATAAAGAGGACTTAAATAGCTTTTATTTGGCTTTGGAATCACCTCATTTCAATTTTTCTGGAATTGGTTAAGAATTTTGGAAGTTCAGCCAAGAAACAGGATTTTCTTGGCCGCCGTTGGTGGATTTTTGGTCTGCCACCAACCCCTAAAAATCAAGATTTTGCACTTCTGAAAGGTTGTTTTTGGTATAGTCTTTCCCAATCCTTTAGGTACGTGTTTAGGCTTTGAGTAGCCACCTAAAGGTTGTGAATGATGACCAACTTTAATTTATTGGAATAGAGAATAACCCTATGCCCTTGATTTGGTTTATAGGGTTCGATATTCACCCTGATCGTTAGTTGCCAATGCTGGAGCACATGTGAAAAGAACAAGTGTAGGAAACTTACCTCTCTTGTATGCTCTGATATTTGTTTTGGTGTTTTGATACATGTTATTGCTTTGCATGATTATGTATAACATGTATGAATGTTTAAAGCTATGTTTCTGTGCATGCTATGGCCATAGGTATGTTTTTTGAAGCATTGATCTTCCATATTTGTTATTGTGTATGCCTGAGTTATGTAATGGAAGCATGTCATGCTTTAAACATTTGTCTTGGATGCATATTGGTATTATTTTCCTACTGAGAATCTTGCGAATCTCACCCTCCCCTGCCAACATTTTAGATAGGACAAGCAACTCGAGGAGGGAGTAAGCAACCAAGCGGCGGCAATGACTTCCTAGGGATATTTGATTTGGTAGTTCGTTATCAATGTGAGTTGAGATGACTATATATGGTTTGGATGTATATTTGGTTATTCGGATGTGTATATGTTCAGATGAGCATTTGGAATGAGATTTTGTGTAATCGCTTGTTTAGGAAATTGTAATAGACGAATGTGCCCTGTAAATCCTTAGTCAAGATATGAAACCTGGGGTTGCCGAGATTATTATGTTGTGTACTCTGATTTGCTATGAATGTGATTGTATTCAAAATAGGAATATGAGACCAAGTGTATTTGAATAGTATTTGTGAAAACCCTACCTTAAAGATGGGATATTAAATGAGTTTTGTTTATTTTTTGGTCTCTAATTCATTTTAATCATGTATTTCGGATATAATTATGAAGGGGGTTACATTTTGGTATCAGAGCTGTAGTTCCTAAAAAAGGTAGATTTTGCTAGGATAGTTCCCCTAGTTTGGCCTAAGAAATAGGCGATGATTTGAGATCGGTTGTGGATATATGAGTTTAAGGGCCATATGTATACATTATCTGTGATATAGATATGGCGAATCAATGTGGTTTGCCTGAGAATTTGATTTGTAGACCTAGAGGTAAAGGTAATGAATGACAATCCACCAGATCCTGTATGAGGGAAAGATGGGTCAGATTAGAGTATTGAGGAAAATGATTTCTAAGGTATGTGATAGTAAGGTTATAGGCATCAAGATGATCCTAGATGTAGGGTGAGAAACCCTAGGTAGTATGATGTTGCATGCCAGTGATGTCATAATGTATTTGTGTGTTTAAAGGCTCTCAAACCTAGGGGACCAGTATACCTTAGGCTGGCATAGATACTTGAACTTGTATTCAAGTTGATGATACTCTGTAGAATTAAGAGAAGTGATTTCCTGGTTCAACTAAGGTTGAGGTTTTGATGACTGAATTGTGATCCAAGGATCAGACTCAATAGTTAAGCTAATCTTTAGGAATTTGAGTTGACCCAAATGGTCTATGTGTTGGAAATTGTCCCCAAAGGGCCAATCATCATACTTTGAACGTTATTAATTTAATGAAATTTCTCCACTCTGTTATCATATTATTTGCATGTTAACTGTGATAATTGTATCCTTAGATAATTCATAAAGATTGTCCTAAAATGTTCCTGGTCGATCATCTATACGGGAGTAGAGATGAAACAAGAGCAGTATGACTTTGATAAGATATGGAGATACGAATCAAAGTCTTAAGCACTTGTAAAAGTACAAGGTGCTGAACCGACCCACTATGAGAAAGCTACATGGATCAAGTCATAAGCTTTTCTCATGTATAACCATGTCACAATGCCCTTTAACTTGAGGTCATTATGGATTCCTACATGAGAGTTGCTAAGCTTTGAACTAGTCAAAAGTCACCTTTGACCGGGTGATCATAAAGGCTACAATCGAGCTTGGTGGTTTTTCATGTAGAGGAATATGAATGATCAAGATGGAATTTGTCCCTCACATTAGTAGAGAGATATTACTAGGCCCCTCGATGAGTAAGTCTGAGAAATGTATGGACATACTACAATGGAAAGGAGTTTCCATTTCTATTGTCAGACTACTCAGGAATCGAGAAAGTAATGGTCAGGAATTAGAGGATGACATTATCCATGCCTCTTCCTTGACCGATATATCGTGTGACAAAAGGGACGTGACATAGTTGTATGACAGGTTGTATCTTGTTAATGATCCTCATATGAATTGGGTAGTCATGATATCTTGCTAGAGGCCGCTTGGGACTGTGGGTTAATACAGTTATTGGCCCATTGCCAACTTTATATGGGCCTACAGGGTCACACATAAAAATGACCTTACACGAGATAATGTTTAATTAGGGTGGATGAATTTTATATTTATATATATATGTATATATGTAATATAAAAAATTTCGTTAATAATATTATATAGAAATGTATTTTTGAAGTACATTATTATATATATATATGCATATATATATTATATGATATTATTATATTGTGTTAGTTTTAAATTTAATTTATTAAGATAAATTAAATCTAATAACTAACATGATAGAGATATGGTATCTCAGATTTAATTTATGAAGATAACTTAAATCTAATGGCTCTTTATTTGGATTAAATAAATAGGTTAAATTAAAACTGTTGGACATATTTAATTTAAACTGAATTTATTTAATTAGCTCATCAGGATAATTAATAGTTAATTAATTTCAAAATTAATGATAATTAATTTTGAAATTTGAAAAATAGCCCTCACAGGTTATAAACTTGATAGAGCATATATACTGAGATACACATTAGAATTGAGAGCCGCAAAGGAAAACCTAGGAGACATTAGAGGTGCTAGCACGCAGTCTCGGTTGGAGAGCATTAGTGTGCATACTGGTAGAGGGAGCAGACCTGACGTGTTGGCTCCTACAGATCGTGAAAACCCTAAATCATAGAAAGGTATGAATCCTTCCAACTTGGTTTAAATGCCGTTGATAGATCCTCGATTAGGATTGGTGAAAATTTTTAAAATTCTTCCGCTATGCCTGGCGATCCAACACTATGGTACCAGAGTAAGGTACTAGATTGAATTGAAATATGTATCAGGTATCCTGATGTTACTAGTTGTTAATCTAGCATAGGAAAGAGTTATCGACAGAGGATTTGGATTGGAGAGGGCTACCTACAGTGACATCTAATCAGAGAGGCTATTTGTGAGTATTTCACTTACGGCCCATCAGAGGTTCTAGTGGGAGGACCATTCTACTAGGGGGTAGTTTATGGGGGATTGACTATGTGATTATGTGAGGTGAAAGGCCATTTGTTAGTCTTTCACCTATGGTCCATTAGAGGTTCCGGTGGGAGGACCGTCCCACTGGGGTAGTAGTTCATGGGGGATCCACTATGTGATTAAATGAAAGCCGTCGTGACGACAACCCCTAGTGTGCAGTCGCCATAACGTTGTTTCGTAGAGTAGAACTATGGGAACATTAGGAATATGGGCTATCAATGATGTGTTGGTTATAGCTTATAGAAGTGGATCTTCGGGGCCATGTATTTGTGTGAGAAGGGGGTCTTGGAGGATCCCAGTTTGATTTTGTGGTGTGCTTGTGATGTGTTGTGAACAATCAAGGGTTAGGGTATACTCTACCCAGCTTGATGAATAGTGTGAATTATGTTGTGAAAAGGCATCAGTGATGAATATACCTGGTTCCAGCTTGATGTGATTGTGTATTGTGACTCTACCTCCCCGGTTGGGCTAGATTGTGTTGGTTTGGTGGGCAACACTATGTTGGCATAGGCCCAATGTGTGAAAAATATTTGTGATTTCTTCATCTGTGTCATATCGGTGATGACGGTAGGAGGAACATGCCTTCGTGGCAATGGAATACAGGGGATGTGTGTGAATTCTTTACCCACGGCGTATCAGTATTTCTGATAGGAGGACTTTGCGTTTGGGGCGGTAGAATATGGGAGATGTGTGTGAATTTTTCACTAGCAACCTATAGGTGTTTTTGGTAGGAGGACCGTGCCTTCGGGGCTGTGGAATAAGGGGGATATGACTATGTGAAAGACGGAAAGGCTATGTGAATAAGCTAGGATTGGGGTATGGTTGTGTAGTAGAGCAGATATAGTTCAGCTGATAGCGAATTTGACTATATGATCGAGGGTTCTCATTTATCATGGCACATATCCCAGCATGGCTAGCTACCAGGCTGGTTATACAGGTATTAACCCCAGGCCTAAATGCGGTATGTAAAATTAGAATCTATGATGTGTGTTGTTGTAGAAGTTATGTGTATATTTGTTTGAGCTGCATCGCCACTACAATAGTCCTCAAGTAGCTGACAACGGTTCGAGTGATTGCAGTGTACATCCCCGGAGGAGAAAGAGGATAACAGTGATGTTGGGAGATTGAGACTTTCGACTAGTCGCTTGGATAGAAGAGACTGAGATTCTAGGTTGGTCGTTACTGTATGGAGCTTCGGATAGAAGATATTAAGATTCTAGAGTATCCCGGTGTTGTTGTGAATACCCAAAAGTCCCGGTTACCACTAGCGGAGTCACTAGTAGATGTACGGGTGAGGGTAACATCGTTAAGTTGATACGGTAGATTAATGTTGTGAATTTGCAAGCAGTGAAAGCTGAGGCATTCTTGCAAATAGCAAAATCTAAGGAATTTGTGATTTCAACAAAAGCTATCGTTATTGTGGTTACAGCGGAAGCTGTTGCATTGTGTATACAGCCGTGAGTGCTGCCATTTGTGGGTAGTGAACCTATGGTGCTTTGAGTTACTCTTAGAAGGAGTGACTAGATGAGCAAAGTGGTGGCATAAGCCTCTTGGTTGAGGAGAACTTAAGAGATGAGCTAGTCACTCATGATTTGGAGTTTACAATGATTGTGCTCCTCCAATAATGGTATTCGTGTAGTGATTGTGTTTCGTTCCAATTGTGCATATTGGCAATTATTGCTTGCGGCAATTGTGTTCGATAATGGTGTTTTGTAGCAATCGTACATAGTGACAACTGCATTTGCTTACAATTATGATACCAATACAACATAATGTTAATGGCATATTGATATGTATGTGTTAAAGTTATGGTGTTGTTGCCTGTATGGGGTGATAGCGGAATTGTATGGCAATTTTGATAATCTCGAGTGTTGTGTGGTAACCAAGCACAACACATTAGGTTGTTTGGGATTTTTACAACAATTAGATATGTTACGTATCGTTGTGTGGGTGGTCTAAAAAGGATTGTCCAAGTAAGAAAGAATTTGTAAAACAAAAGCCCTCATGAAGAGCCATCCGAGGTTATGGCTTAAGTGGTGTGACAATTTTCGAGGATGAAATTTATTTGTATAGGGGGAGAAATGTAATATCCCAAATTTCAGTTAAGGGTTAAGGACTCCAAAAGTTAATGTGATTATTGATAAATGAACACTTTTAGAGAATCCGATGTGAACTGTGGTTTAAATGCGTTATGAGTAGTGCAGAAAGGGAGGGCGCCTATTATGGTTAAAAGGAAAGATATGATGTGTTTGGTGGTGATTCACAAGAATGACCACAATCAAGGGAAAAATGGTAAAGTTACTGACCAATTGGTCAGTTACCGAAGAGGGAACTCATTGCTAACTTAAGGATCTATGGTTAGGATTGATTTGTGTAGGACATCAAAGGGTGGAATCATGTGTGTGTGTGCCTTTATGTGCTCATGGAAATTGGAGCAAGAGTATGACACTTAGCACTTTGTAATTTCATATTGTGAGATGGGAGTTATGGTTGTAATTTCTCTCTTTCATAGGTTGGTCAAGCATAGGGAGGGAAATTAAAATCTGATTTCCCTTCATCTTCATCATCAAGTCATCTCTCTCTTCCAAGCCTCCATTTTTCTCTAAGAGGAAGGAGGAAAGAGAAAGGAAAAATATAAGATTTGGCATGCTCAATGCCTTCTTTAGCTCAAATGATCTTCATCAATCTTGTTCATAGTGATAAGAGCTTCATCTCTATAGTTTTCGAATTTGAAAGATGATGTTTGAGACCTTGGGAAAAGTTGAAAGTTGGGAAATCAAGAAACAAGCTTAAGAAAAAGGAAGAGGTGAGTATTTGATGCGTTTTGACCTAAGTTTTGTGACCATTGGTTGAGTTTTGCGACTTGTGAATTTTTCCCTGATTTTGATGTAATTTTGAAATGGAGGAATTGCATTGTGTATTGTGGTGCAATTGGTGTTTTGTTGTGTGATACGGTTATTGGAATTGGTTTGAAACCTTGAATAGAAAGAATTTGCAATGTTGAGGTTTGTGTTGTGAATTGTGTTGACATGTTAGGGCCGTTGTGTAACATGTCAATGTGAGTTGAATTTGGTGTTTTCAATGGATTCCTTATGAAAATTAGTGTTGGAATGGCTTTTGTTGTGAGATTGGAACCATTGGAAGCATTTGTGCAAAATCTGAAAATATATCCATTAAAACTCTTTGCTGGGCAGTCTATTTGTATTGATGTTTTGAATGACCAAATGGTGTCTAAAAATTTTGAACCTTTCCAGTCTTAAATTTCACATTCCAAGCTTCAAAATAGAGATATTATTTGTGTCATTTCGTTTTGTGAGCTAGGAGTTATGGTTGTCATAAATTGGATGTTAAAATTGGAATCTATTTTGGAGCAGTGTTGGATTTTGTGCAATTCTGTATTTGTATGGTGATTTATGGTAATAGTCCATATTTGTCTGATAAAGAGGACTTAAATAGCTTTCATTTGGCTTTAGAATCACCTCATTTCAATTTTTCTGGAATTAGTTTTGATTTTTGGAATTTCAGCCAAGAAACAGGATTTTCTTGGCCACAGCCAGAGGTTATGGACCACGGCCCAAATGTTTCTGACATGTTTTGGGCCGTGGCCAACCCTCAAAAATCAGTATTTTGCACTTCTGAAAGGTTGTTTTTGGTATAGTCTTTCCCAATCCTTTGGGAATGTGTTTAGGCTTTAAGTAGCCACCTAAAGGTTGTGAATGATAACCAACTTTAAGTGTTATTGGAATAGAAAATAACCCTATGCCCTTCATTTGGTTTATAGGGTTCGATATGCGCCCTAATTGTGAGTAGCCGATGCTAGAGCACACGTGGAAAAAACAAGTGTAGGGAACTTACCTCTCCTGCATGCTCTGATATTGTTTTGGTGTTTTGATGCATGTTATTGCTTTGCATGATTATGTGTAACATATATGAATGTTTGAAGCTATATTTCTGTTTATGCTATGGCCATAGGTATGTTGTTTGATGCATTGAGCTTGTAGATTTGTCATTGTGTGAGCATGAGTTATGTAATGCAAATATGTCATGCATTAAACATTTATCTTTCATGCATATTGGTATTGTTTTGCTACTGATATTCTCTATAATCTCACCCTCCCCTACCAACATTTGAGATAGGATAAGCGGCTCGAGGAGGGAGTAAGCAACCAAGGGGCGGCGAGGACTTCCTAGGGATATTTGATTTGGTAGTTGGTTATCAATATGAGTTGGGATGACTGTATATGGTTTAGATGTATATTTGGTTATTCGAATGTGTATATGTTCATATGAGTATTTGGATGTATATTTGGAATGAGATTTTGTGTAATCCCCTATTTGGGAAATTTTAATGGGTGAATGTGCCCTGTAAATCCTTAGAGAAGATATGAAACCTGGGGTTGCCAGGATTATTATGTTGTGCACTCTGATATGTTATGAATGTGATTTATCTTTGTGAAGTAATTGCATTCAAAATATGAATATGAGACCAGGTGTATTTGAATGGTATTTGTGATAACCCTATCGTAAATATGAGATATTAAATGAGTTTTGTTTAATCGTTGGTCTCTAATTCATTTTAATCACATATTTCGGATATAATTACGGAGGGGGTTACAATGAGCAACCAAAGTCCACTAAGAATAATAATATATCACACTATCAGAACAATTACAAAATAATTAAAAACTAATTTAAGAAAAGTTACTGATGTACCCACCCTTGAATTTAAGGCATCAAGAAGTAAGTGTCATTTTTTCTAGCATCCTCCTAACGAAGTTTTCTGCTAGAAATTTTGCTTGAGATTGCATCACCTCTTCCTTCTCACTCTAGTTATACTGACATTGTCATGGTAGATAAACTTTATCTTCTCATGGAAGCGTCGGGAGGATGTAAATCTGGTATAAGTTCCTAAAGTCGAAACCAACATATCAAAATATAATCAAAGTTCTAAGTAGCTACTATCTAATCATAGTTGAAGAAATATCTGATAAAGTAGTTGACAGAGTTTGTACTTGCCATCTCCTTATTCAGGACCTTTGAAACAATTTGTTGCTTTACGCATTCCATCTTGCTCCAGTTCATTGAAAACTTCTGGCTCAAAATAAGTCATTAGAAACTCTAGCTCTGGCCTCAAAGCAAAGAACTTTTAAGCCAATTCCTTGTGGAGCTTTCTATCAGATTGATCAATGGGCTTTTTCGTCAAGCATGACTTATGCCCAAATTGATCAATGAGTGTGGGATGCTTCTTCTTCTTGTAATGAGGGGCAAGCTTAAACTGAGGGGCTTGGACTTAGGGGGTTTCTTTTAAGTAGTGGGCTTTTTCTACAGCTTGCATATCTAAATTAGACAACCAGGCCATGCAATAAAGCAACCTAAATTGTAAGGTCCTTATCTTATTTCCACATTTTTCAGAGTGTTTGCACGCAGTTCGATGGGCATACATGAATAGCATAAATATACTAATAATATGTACATGATTACATTGCAGGAGTCCCAATAAGGTGTATTCTGTTAGGATTGGCAGGCACATCGGAAGAATTTTAAAATTTTACCCATCCTAATCGATGATCTATCAACGATGTTTAAATCGGGTTAGAAAGAACTTGTACCTTTTTAACTTAGGGTTTTCACGATCTCTAGGAGCCCACACGTTAGGTCCGCTCCCTCTACTGGTATCCACACGAATACTCTCCAACCGAGACTGTGTGCTAATGCCTCCAAATGTCTCCTAGGGTTTTCCTTATTGCTCTCAATTCTCATGCACATATGAGTATATCTGCTCTATCAAGTTTATAACCTATGAGAGCTATATTCAAATTTCAAAATTAATCATCATTAATTTTGAAATTAATCAACAATTAATTATCTTGATAAGCTAATTAAATAAATTCAGTTTAAGTTAAATATGTCCAATATTTTTAATTTAACCTATTTATTTAATCCAAATAAAGAGCCATTAGATTTAATTTATCTTCATAAATTAAATCTGAGATACTATATCTCTATCATGTTAGTTATTAAATTTAATATATCTTAATAAATTAAATTTAAAACTAACACAATATAATAATATCATATAATATATATACACACACACATATATAATATATATAAGATATGTATTTTGAAAATATATATCTATATAATATTATTAACGAATTTTATATTATATATATAAATATAAAATTCGTTCGCCCTAAATTAAACATTATCTTGTGTTGGGCCATTCTTGTGTGCGACCCTGTAGGCCCATATGAAGTTGGCAGTGGGCCAATAACTGTATTAACCCAAAAGTCACAAGCGACCTCTAGCAAGACATTACGACTACCCAATTTATATGAGGATCGTTATCATGATGCAACCTGTCATACAACCATGTCACGTCCCTTTTCTCACACGATATATCGATCAAGGATAAGGCATGGATAATTTCATCCTCTTGTTCTTGACCATTACTTTCTCGATTCCTGAGTAACAATAAAAATGGAAACTCCTTTCCTTTGTAGTATGGACATACACTTCTCAGACTCACTCATCGAGGGGTCCAGTAATATCTCTCTACTAATGTGAAGGACAAATTCCATCTTGATCATTCATATTCCTCTGCATGAAAAACCACCAAGCCCGATCATAGCCTTTATCATCACTCGGTCAAAAGTGACTTTTGACTAGTTCAAAGCTTAGCAACTCTCATGTAGGAATCCATGATAACCTCAGGTCTAAGGGCATTGTGACGTGGTTATATATGAGAAAAGCTTATGACTTGATCCATGTAGCTTTCTCATAGTGGGTTGGTCCAGCACCTTGTACTCTTACAAGTGCTTAAGACTTTGATTCGTATCTCCATATCTTATCAAAGTCAAACTGGTCTTGTTTTATCTCTGCTCCCGCATACATGGCCGACCAAGGACATTTTAGGACAATCTTTATGAATTATCCAAGAATACAGTTATCACAGTTAACATGAAAATAATATGATAAAAGAATAGAGAAATTTCATTAAAATAATAATGTTCAAAGTACAATGATTGACCCTTAGGGCACAATTTCCAACATATTCATAATGGTTACATACCTTAAAATAATAAAACGGTCTTCAAATAACTAACAGTCTTGCTTGACTAGCACTGGAACCATCAGTTGCCAATAAGTACTCTTTTGCCCCTAGAGTCACTTCTTCCTGCTGGATAAGTTTTTAAGTGTAGAAACAGGTGAGATTTGAAATAATCTTTAGTAATAGACAATTGATCATATAAAATGCAACAAATAATAATGCTAGGTATTACATAATACAATAGAATAAATACACTGTAATTATTATTATTTCACTATGATTATTGTGATTATCGAAATGTTCACATGGGTTCAAGGCGAACTACTGTTAGAACCCATACTTGATAGTACCTCAGCTAGGCTTTCGGGCACAGACTGGGCAATGTACTTGATTGGTACTGAATTCTCATAACTGGATCCCCTTTTGGGGTCGTTGGGGTATTGGTGCTTTTCCCTTTAATGGCACTTGTGATTTTCTTACACTGGTGAGAGAGTTCATTATACATATCACAGAATATGGCATACATAAAGCACAATAAGTTTATATAGTGTATCAAGGATAGAGTTACTACTTTAAGTCCCCTTTTTCAGCTCTACCGTTTATTCAATACTCTTGTTCCAACTTGCGCTATTTGCAGTTCCTATAAAAATTAGAGTTATAACTAACAGATTATTGCTTGTACGATTACTACCTTTAAATCAAATTCTGCTGGTTATCTAATGTAGTTATCACAGTTTCTGCACAGTACAATCCTACACAATGCAGTTTAACTGCTTCTAGAAAACTAGCAGTTTTTTAGTCAACTTTGGAAAATCACAGTTAATTCTAGGAAATTCAAAATTGATTGGTTCCAATGCTTATATGAAGCTCTTTAAGTGTTATTTTATGAAAAATACTCAAGTATAACGATGATAAAGCTCCATATTTATATAATTTTATTAATTAATCTTAGGCTTTTGTGGGACTTGATTGAATATTTTTGGCATATTCAAGTGTTATGTAAGATTTGGTGAAAGGATAATTTGGGAATTATAGTTGTTAAATTGTTATATTTTTAATTAATATTTGTTATTCCTATTATTTCTTAATTTTGAGCAAAAGATATTACCTTTGTGAATTTAATTTTATAGGTGATGATGTGACACAACTTTTGTCAAGGTCAAAGGTGTCATTTTGGAGCTTAATGAAGGACAAAAGTGGAACATCACAGGTGCAGAATTATTTTCACATGTTTTCTAAGAGGAGATTAAATGAGTAAGGGGCTTATTTGGTAGTTGCAATTTTGTGTCTAATGCCAAAATAGATTTTTACCTCTCACCCAAACATGCACAACTTACTATTTAACCTAAATGAATTGAAGAAAGAAAAGGATGTGGGGACTATTGTTTTTTAGAGTGGTGGTGGAATTATTTGGAAGGCAAGTGGGCTGGAAATAGGAATGGAAGAATAAAAGAAAAGCTAGCTGAACCAAATTAGCTAGTCGTACTGAAAAGGGTAATTGGAGAATTAAAGGAGAAGAAAGAAACAGTTGAACTGAAATTGAATATTGGAAGGAATAAATGAGCTGACCGAGTTCAAGAGAACAAGAGGGAAATGAAAAGAAGTGGCAGTTGTGAGAAAAGGAAGAGTAGCACCGATTTGAAGCATAAAAGAATGAACATGAATAGAAGACAAAAGCTGAATACAATGGAGAGGCTTCAGCCAAAATTGTTGATCGAATTGAAGAATTAGAGGGATAGAGCTAGACTGAATGATTAAAGAGAAGAAGGAGAAGCTGACCAGATTAAAAGGGTGGACCAATTTGAAGAATGAAATATAGATGACCTAGACCGATAGGACTAATTAAAGGAGGAAGCACTGTGGAGGCTACGGAAATAAAACATGAAGGGAGGCTATGCAGAATTAAAGAGGCATGAGTGTTTAAGCTAGGAGGAACAAGTTTTATGAAGGGTGTTTAAGCTAGAAAGTTCATTGTCCAAGTGAAAATTCAAGAAGAAAATCTTACCTTCAAGTTGTCTTCTTTCCTCTTTCTTGTCTTTTTTTTCCTTCCTTTTTTGTATGACTTGGGGGCTGGATAAGGGAGTTGAATATGTGTTTAAATGATTCACCTTCAGCCCTCAGAACACTTGGCCAAAATCACACAAAAGGAGAAAGGAAAAACATGAGGCCAAAAATGATTTTTTTGGTCCAAGACACGTTAACTTAATTTACCATGTGTGGTTAATTCAATTGAGTTGCTTTTTCTCTTTCTTTTTCTCTCTTTCTTTGGATGAAATATCACTCAAGAAGGGAGGTAAATATTGACCAATTTTCTCTTCTTTCTTTCTTTATGTCTAGCCATAAATTTGACTTTTCAACCTCCTTTCTGAACTTGTCTCTAATGACTTCCAAGAGACATCTTTTATGATCAAATATTCATCTTCTCTTTCCTTATCATGTCATATGAAATTAAGGGCCTTTGGAAGAGGATAATGATCTCCTAAAATATCCCAATTCCACCACCTCATATATTAATATTTAATTGCTAATATTCACATGTTTACTTGTTAACTTTTCCACTCATCTTTACTTGGTCACAATGGCACCTTCTTTGATTAATGTTGAACCAAGTATTTTATTTTCCCTCTTCCCTTCCTTGTTGGATGAAATTGTCCCAATAAAAAGGGGAAAAAAAGCTATCTTACTTTATTAGTCAAATGACCGTTTTGCCCTTACATTTTTTGTAATTAAATTGGGCTTTCCTCTCTTTCTCTTTTGTTTGGGCTGAAATTTACAATATATTAGGCCCAACAATTTTGTTCTTCTATTAACTAATTTGGGCTCTAATAATGGGCTTTTATGACAGAACAAATTAAATTTTATGTCTCATTGTTGCCCAAAATTCATATGGCCACCAATTGCACTAGTTGGCCATTTCAAGTATGCCAATATTCACCATTTTATTCCCTTTAATATAAGGAATTTTGGTGATTGAAATTTGGGATGTTACACAAATCCTCTCCCACTATTTCTCTATTTGTGATGGTTATAAGGAGCTGATAGTAGGGGTCTATATTGGTCTTGATCTCTACCTTGATATGTATAGGAGGCATAGGCACGTTATGAATCATATTATACTCTAGACGGTTGTACATGCAGCCCATTGCAATTGTATGGCATCCAGGACTATCAGTAAAACATTTAATGTCTTCCTCTCCTTGAGATAAATCACGAGGGGGGAATGTGCAACTGCCTTTATCAACTCTTATGATAGAAACATTATTTGTTGTTGCAATTCATTGTATTGTTTTTAGAGCTCTTCAAATTGTTCATTCTTTTTATTTATATATGGTTGTCGGTGACCCTACTAATCTATCTTGGTCAATCTAAAGCCGGCACCCCTAAGAAGACCAGGATGGTCTGGTCCCAATACCTTATCCAATATGTTCTCATCTGCAGAAAGGTAGCCTTATATAGTAACTTCCTAAGACTTTGCTTGCTGTGCATTTATCCAAAATTTTAATATTGATAGTTAATTGAAGATATTAGTTCCATTAATAGGGGACTAATATTAATACTTACAATTTTATAGAGAACTTCCTTCACAAGAGGATCATCAAAAGAGCCATCTTTTTTTTCCTCACTTTCAACCAAAGTTCATAAATGGGAGATCTAATAGTTATAAATCCCATATTTACCATATATTTTCATAGCTTATTTGGGGATTTTAATGGGAATATCATGCTTGGAATGCATTTATTATGATTAATTGTGATTAGAAGTGATAATGTGAAATTAAGGGTTAAAGAGCATAATTGTACATTTTATGATTCTCCTAAATATATGATTTATGAAATAAATGATATTACATTGGTAAGAATTGCTTTAAACGAAACTTGGGAGAGATTGGAGTCATGAAGCTGAAATTACGAAAAGGGGCTAAATTGAAAAGTAGAGAAATTTCATAGATCTTGGTGAAAAGTTTAAAGGGACCTAAATGCAAAGATTGAAAAGTTGCTAGGGTCCGAGCATAAATATTGCTCAGAAACGAAAAAAGGACGCCTAGACTAATGAACATCTTGATTTTTAGAATGGGATACTCTTATTCTCATATCTCGATCATTTTTGTCACTTCCCCTTTTACTATTCTCTTGCTCTCAGCTATTTTCAAAGGTCAATTTTGATCTTCGACGACTTCCATAGCTATATTGGAGTGAAGCTCGGTGGATCTATTTTAGAAGCTATGTGAGGCTAGATCATTAGTTCTCTATAAGATAGAGCATTGCTCGAGTCCCTGATTCTTACAAGAGAGTATACATCTTTTATTAGCTTTAGTTTGGAGTTTGTTAATGTAAGCGTTTCACCTAAAAGGGAGGGTGAATTGGGTGATACCAAAAATTTCTTTGTGTATATAAAAACTAGTTGGAAATTTAAAGCAATTAAGAGCTAGGAGAAATATCACTGAAGTGTACATTGGGAGTTATACTGGTTCGGTCACAACCACTTTGACCTAAGTCTAGTCCTCGAGCTTCTCTGAGAGTTTCACTATATCTTCTAAGATTCAGTGGGTTCTTGGCACCTCAGTACACAATAAGTTCCTTCACTGGACACTTGCTCCCCTTTACACATTGTAATCAAAACCCCAATACAAGGTTCCATAATCTTAAGTTGTCTTAATAACAAATATTGAGTTTGTAATGAAATACTCTCTTATAGAGAAAATATAGAATCACTGAAGTATAAAGAATGAGTATAAGAAAACAAAGCACAACGAATGTATTGATTGGTATGAGTTTTCTTGTTCTCAATTGTTGTGTTCTGTTCTTTGAATGCTCCATATATATAGATGATTTGTGGTGTCTGTTGGAAGCATTTCAAACATGTCCATTAGTGTCGCACAGCTTCATTTGACCATTCTTCAAATTTGAAAACTAGCCGTTTGTGGTAGGTAGGTGTTTCGGATGTCCGGATGATATATTTGACTTCTCTTCTTAATGCATGATCTCTTCATTGTTTATCTGCAAGTATACTCAAGAAAATAATACAACGAAAGGTTAATCATATAGATAACAAATCAATAAAAATTGGATTAAAATCATGCTGTCTGTACTTTATTACTCGAGTGGCTACTCGAGTGATCATGTTCATTACTCAAGTAGTCCCTCGAGTAACTTCATCAAAAATAAGCCAGAGAGTAAATCAACATTGTGTAACCATTTGTTCGAATAAGTGTGCCATTTGTTCTGATTGCTCGAGTGGTCCCTCGAGTAATGGTTCAAATAACTTTAGAGATTACTCGAGTAATCCCTCAAGTAATTGCATTAAAATCTTGGCCAAGACCAACTTCTATTTTGCGTACCTAATTACTCAAGTAAACCCTCGAGTAATATAATTTTCATTTAATGTTACTCGAGTAAAGTTGCTTTTCAAAAGTGGGTACTTCAGTGACTACTAGAGTAATGCCTGTTATTTCTTGGCTGAGAGGCACTACATAATTTATGCTCAGGTTACTCGAGTAATCCCTCGAGTAAGCTTCCGAATAACTTTGTAGATTACTCGAGTAAGCCCTTCAAGTAATCCATAATTTTAACAGAGAGAAAATCTTCACCTATTACTCGAGTAATCCCTCGGGTAATGAAGTCATTACCCGAGGGCTCTCTCGAGTAATCCTTCAAGAAATCTCATAGTGCTTATTTCCCTTATTCTCTACCTCTTGGTTCATCTTCATTACTTGAGCACTACTCGAGTAATCCTTCTTGCCTGCCATAGACCACTTAATTACTTTATTCAAACCTTTGATTTAATACTTTTCCAATCTTTGTTATTATCAAAATATATGGGATCTAACATTCTTACCCTTTTTTATGATGACAAAACTTGGTGATTTTGAACAAAGTTTTTGAAATTGAGTTTTCAATCTTATAAGCTTTTCATATGATATCCTTTGTTCAATTTAAACTTGAAAACTCTTTTGAAACATCTTGATAAAAGTATTTTTGAATGATCTTGAGAAATTTAGTCTTTGAAACCTTTTTGAATTCTAAAAACTCATAATTTTGAAACATGTTCTAATTTGTTCATCTTGCATACACAATCAAAAACTCATTAGTTCACAATGTAATATAACTCTAATGAAATCTAACTTCAATTGCATAAAGTTCCATAAAGAGTTCATTACATAATCTTAAACTAGTAAAGCTCCCTTAAACCCTATTCACCCAATTCCCAATGCATTTAAATTATATCATCATATCACTAATCACAAAATCACCCTAAGTTCTTATCCCCCTTTTTATCTTGATCATAAGAAACAGGAGCAATAAAGAAAAGGAGAAGGTCTAGATGGCTTGGTTGTAGATATGAGGTTAACAGGAAAGGCCAAAGAGTCATGTGATTCATCTAAACTCAAAGAATCAGAAGAGGAGCTTGAAGTTTCAGGATCAGGAAGAACGAAAGGTGGAACCACCATAAAATCCTTTTCTTTCAGGTGATTGATGATCAGTAGAAGGGACAACCACTTCCTCAGTGCCGGTTGGGGATGAAATAGGTGTGGGTACTGGTTTAGGTTAAATTGCCTAAATAAGATCATCGATTGTGATATCTATATGCTTAAAGAAAGATGATGGATCAGGCATAGAGAATAAAAGATTATCTAGAGGAGGGATGGGTGAGGGTTCAGGCTGAGAAGGTGGTACTGGCACAGTAGTAATAGGCACAGATAATCCCAGGGTGCATAAGCCAGATGTTATAGCATAAAGTCTGGCATGGAGTGATCTCAGAAGTTTACCCTGAGCCCGTTATTCTGCTAATATCTCTTCGTGCCTCTTATCCATTCTCTCCATAAGTTCTCCTATCTTCACATTCATATGGGTTACCAACTCAGTAGTTGTATTGGCAATGTTGATATGGAAACCCTTGATTATATTCTCTATAAAGTTTGCATTGTGGCAACAAAGAAGGAAGGAGAAGATGTGGATGCTGGAGCAGAAGACTGTGTCTCATCCAAACTACTTGTTGCGGTCTCAGTCTTCTTCTTTTTGGGACTTGACCCAAGAAGGTTTTGTCAGGGAAAGTGCAATATGAAGCTTTCTAATTTGATTTCTCACCACAAGAACCAACCTCTCAATTGGCTCACCCTTCTCCAAATACCAGATTTTGTTCTTTTTATGAAACAAAGATATAAGCTGAGGATAAGGCATTGGAGTGGTGGATTTTCGCTCAAATCTATATCTTTTTATTTCAGTCCTTTTTCTCTTTTAAAAGCAATGAGGAAAATTTCCTATAGTCCCTTTCTATGAAATGTGTGTAATTATGCTCTTTGTTCACTATGACTCTATAATAGATATACCATAAGGCTCTGTGAAGATCACACATATCACTAGGATTGAAACCAAGGGTTCCTACAATCTTACTAGGCCTTAGGATAGAAATAGTTGGTTTGAATCAAGATTGGGATAATTATCCTCAGGTAGGTCATATATTCCTAGCCAAGTGTTGATTTTGGAGGGTGAGATTAGGATCTCTTGCCCTCTAAACTTAAAGAAGATTTCTTCTTC
The DNA here is from genome assembly GCA_963242795.1 of Inga leiocalycina. NCBI lineage: Eukaryota > Viridiplantae > Streptophyta > Magnoliopsida > Fabales > Fabaceae > Inga > Inga leiocalycina. The sequence continues at coordinate 49,976,701 of OY725323.1, forward strand.
CAAAGAGTTCCTAATTGGATCATTGATAGGTTCTAAATTACAATAGAAATGTCTCACTATTTTGGAACAAAAAGAAAGTTTTATAGAGAGCCAGGGCATATAGGATTCTAGATATGAATTGAGGTTGAATTTCAATACCTCTTGAAGAACACCAAGGTTATTATAGTGCATCTTGCACACTTTTCTCCTTGAAAAGTGATCTATGAATTTTTGTGAATCCTTAATTTTCTTTACATTGAATTCAGTTGGAGGAAATATGATTTTCTCTTTCTCTGGTTTCTTTGTAGATTAACCTTACTTCTCTTTGTGAATCTTATCAAGTAAATTTGCCATAGGCTTATCAAGATTTCTGTCATACTTAGGCTTTTTCGGTGGTTTCTCAGAGAATGTTGGTGTGTCAGAGGAATCAGAAGGAGGTGGAGATAGTGCCTTAGTCTCCATGCCTCTACCAGAAGGAACAACCTTCTTAGATTGAGCTCTCGTGGTAGATGTTTCCTTGATCATGACCCCCTTCACTTTAGGTTTAGCTTGTGGCTTGGTTTTAGCTTTTGAATGGGGAGTGAGCTTTTGTCTTTTGGATGGAGGATATGGAATAGAATCATGCAATTGATGAGGATTAGAAGATTCAAAAGGAGAATTCGGATGGTGGTTTTGGTTTTGACCATTTTGAATGAGAGATCAAGATTTTCAGAAATCTTCTCTTTCACAAGTTGAAGGTTAGGGTAGGAAATTTTGAGAGATTTGAAGAAGTTTTTCTCAAGAGATGTTGATAGGTTTTGATAAAAATGGAGTGAGGAAGAGTTTGTGGAAAGATTTTCTGAGAGGTTACTTAGAGAATTACTTGAAGTAATTTTGTGAAAATGACGAACGAGCTAAGTTATAACCCAGATGCCTGACTTTACATGAGGGCTCCATTAGGTGATTATGGGCATTACTCGAGGGCTCCCATTGAGTAAAGCTTAAAAAGATTTAAATCAGTGCTATTTAAACATGTACCTGTCATAAGTAAGTTGTAATTACTTATGTATTTTCCCTAGATCATTTGATGGCATATTAACACAGATTTGAGTGGAGATTGACTTTATTTTTGATTTCCTCTCATGATTACTCGAGGCCTTACTCGAGTAACATTGATGATTTACTCGAGGCTTCCCTTAAGTGATCTGTCTCTTCATTTCCTGCTTGTCCGTTTCCAGCCGTTATGTCATTTCGTTTTGAATTCCTTTTGAATTAATCCTTCTCTGCTACATTTTTTAGATCATTACTCGAGTAATTACTCGAGTAACCCTTCTAATTACTTTATGGTATTACTGGGGTAATGAAGTTTACTTGAAGTTGTCCCTCTAGTAATATTGTCCTCTGTTAACCTCTCCTTTTCATCTCCAAAACAAAATAGCAAGATCTTGCAAAACAAATTTCTAGAAACTCTGATGCTTAAGTTAGCAATCATCAAAATATCAATAAATAACATCATCTAATATTTTATAAATACTAACTAGCTTACAATTCAATGGGATTTACCATTCCTAATTCTCTTATAATAAATAAAAATTGATCTTTAGCTAGGGGCTTTATGAAGATATCAGCTAGTTGAAGATGAGTTGGAATGAATATTACTTTGACATCTTTCTTGTGGACATGATCTTTAATGAAGTGATGTCTAACATCAATATGCTTGGTTTTGGAATGTTGAACTAGATTCTTTGCCAAGCTTATCGTGCTAGTGTTGTCACAATATATTGTTATCTCCTTTAGATAAATATCAAGATCATAGAGTTGTTGCTTAAGCCATAACACTTGTGCATAACAACTTGAAGGTACAACATACTCAGCTTTCGTTGACGAAAGAGACACTGTATTTTATTTCTTGCTAAACCATGATACAAGTAAACCTCTAAGAAACTATCTTTATCTACTGGTACTCTTTCTATCTATCTTATATCCTCCATGATTAGAGTCTGAGTATGGAACTAGATAATCACTTCTCTTAGGATACCAAAGACCTAATTCTGCCGTCTTAGTAAGATATCGGAAGATACGTTTGATGGTTTCAGTATGTGATTCCTTTGGTACTGATTGATATCTTGTACACATACTGATACTGAATTGAATGTCAAGTCTGCTTGCAATGAGATAGAGTAATGATCCAATCATTCCTCTATATTTTGTGATGTTGTAATCTTTTCCTTTGACATCAGCATCAAGTAACGTAGTTAAGCAAATAAGCGTGTCCATTCCATTTGCTTCATCCATTCCATACTTCTTTAATAGCTCTTTCAAATATTTTGTTTGAGATATAAAGATTTCATTCTTTCTTTGTTTGATTTGCAAACAGAGAAAGAAATTCAATTCTCCCATCATTGACATCTCATATTCCCCCTGCATTATCTTAGAAAATTCCTTGCACAAGATTTCATTAATAGCACTGAAAACTATATCATCAATATATATTTATACAATTAAGATATCATCTCATTTTTGTTTTGTAAAAAGTGTTGTATGAACTTTTCCTCATACAAAACCTTGACCAATGAGAAATTTACTGAGCCTTTTAATCCATACACTAAGAGCTTGTTTTAAACTGTATAAAGCTTTTCTTAGTTTGAAAACATGGTCAGGTTTGGTTACATCTTCAAAACCTGGTGGTTGATCTATATACACTTCTTCCATGATGTAGCCATTTAAAAATACGCTTTTCACATCCATTTGATAGAGTTTGAATCCCTTGATTCATGCAAAGGCTAAGAGTACTCATATAGCTTTCAATCTTAGCCACTGGAGCAGACGTTTCCTCATAATCAATTCCTTCTTCCTGATTATAGCCTTTGGCCACCAAACTTGCCTTGTTTATGACAATGATTGTGGATTCATCAAGTTTGTTCTTAAATACCCATTTAGTGCCAATGATCGGATGATCCTTAGGATAAGGTACCAAATCCCAAACTTGATTTATTTCAAATTGATTTAGATCTTCTTGTATTTCTATTACCTAATCAATTTCTAATAGGGCTTTGTCAATGTTAGAAGGTTCAATCTCAGAAATAAAAGCAGAGAAACTAACTTCATTGAAAATTCTATTTCTAGTTTTAACTCCTTTATTCACATCCCCAATGACTTGCTCTAGGGGATGACTTTTGTTGTATTTCCAAGCTCTAGGTTGTCCTAGTGAGTGATTTTCTTCCTTGGTTTGATCAACTTCTAGGATGAGAGATTTAGAAATAGGTTGACCATTTTCTTGATTTAAAATAACTTCTTGCTCATTGTCAATAGTTTTGTCAAAGGATTCAAATTCATCAAATACAACATAAATTGATTCTTTAACAACACATGTTCATTTAATGAAAACTCTGAAAGCTTTGCTTCGGTTAGAATAGCCTAGGAAAATTCCTTCATCTATTTTATAATCAAATTTTCCTAAGTTATATTTACCATTACTATAAATGAAACACTTACAACCAAAGATATGCAGATAAGCAAGGCTTGGCTTCCTTCCTTTATATAGTTCGTATGGTGTCTTTCCAAGTTTTGTTCAGATGTAGGCTCTGTTTGAAATGTAGCATGCTATACTCATTGCATCGTCCTAGAAAACTTGAGACACGTTCTTTTCATTTAACATTGCTCTAGCCATTTTAGTGAGCACTATGTTCTTTCGTTCCATGACTCCATTTTATTGAGGTGTCCTTGGAGTTGAGAAATTGTGATCAATGCCATTATCATCACAATAGTCTCCAAAGGCTTGATTTTCAAATTCTCCACCATGATTTGTGCTAATACCTGCAATGGACATTACTTTCTCATTTTGCACTTTCTTGGCAAAAACAATAAATTCTTTAAAGATTTCATCCTTTGATGACAGAAAAATAGTCCATGTAAATCTAGACAAATCATCGACAATAACCAATTAATATAAGATGCCACCAAGACTCTTAACTCTTGCTGGTTCAACTAAATCCATGTGTAATAATTGAAGTGGTCTATTGGTTGACATCTCAATTTTCAATTTGAAGGAAGATTTAGTTTGTTTACCCTTTTGACATGCATTACAAATCAAATCGTTTCTTAAATTTACTTTTGATAAACCAATAACTAAATCCTTTTTAAGTAACTTACCTAGTTGATGCATGTTGACATGAGCTAGCCTATTATGCCATAACCACCTTTCATCGGCATTACATAGAAAATAGTTTTCAGAAATATTTCTACTTATATCAAGAGTATAGCAATTACCTTCCCTTTTTGCTCTGAGCTTTGCCTAGAGATTCTTCTTATCTAATTGTAAATCTTTCTTGTTTATAATTAGACATTCCTTTGAGTCAAATATTACCCAGTTGTCTTTATCTACACTTTGACTTACGCTCAGAAAGTTATGACACCATCCTTCAATTGTTATCTGCACTTTGACTCACGCTCAGATGTATTGTTATGACACAAAACATCTTGGACTTGAATGCCTTTATTATTTTTTATTGAACCAATTCTTGCTATCTTTCCATATTGATTTCCTCCAAATTTTACCTTTCCACCTTCTTCAGGTTGTGTCATGGTAAAATTTTCAAAATCACCGGTCATATGTCTCGAGCATCCACTGTCTATATACCATTTGTTGTTTTTGTATGCTTTAAGACATATCTACAATCAAATACAATTAAGTCTTAGGCACCCATATTGTTTTGGGTCCTTTTAGGTTAGTACAGAATATCTTCTGAACATATAAACTTGGAACATCCTAATAATGGGAATATCTATAACATAACTACTAAGAGGATAAAATCAAATGATTTGAATCTGACTTACCTATGGCATTGTCGTCTAGGCCATATAAGTGAGAAATGCATTTCTAAACTCCATCAAGATGGATTTCTAAACTCATTTGATTTTGAATCATATTATACATGCAAATCTTGCTTATTAGGAAAGATGACGAAGGCACCTTTCACTAGGCACAGTAAGAGGGCCACTGAATTATTGGGCCTCATACATACAGATGTATGTAGACCATTAAATATAGCTGCCAGAGGAGGTTATGTCTATTTCATTACATTTATATATGACTGTAGTTGATATGGCTATATCTATCTAATGAAACATAAATCTGAATCTTTTGACATGTTCAAAATATTCCAAAATGAAGTACAAAACCAACTTGGTAAAACAATTAAAGCACTTTGATCTGATTGAGGTGGTGAATATTTGAGCCAAGAATTCATTGACCATCTTAGGAGTTGTGGGATAATCTCACAATTGACTCCTCCAGGAACACCATAATGGAATGGCATTTTTGAATGGAGGAATCGAACACTATTAGATATGGTTCGATCTATGATGAGTCAAACAGATCTTCCACCATCCTTTTAGGGACATGCCCTAGAGACAGCTGCGTTCACACTAAATCGTAATCCATCTAAGGCAATTGAAAAGACACAATATGAGATATGGACTGGAAAGAAACCAAGTTTATCTTTTCTCAAGATCTAGGGATGTGAGGTATATGTTAAGCAACAAGCCTCTGATAAAGAAACAAAATGATACTATGTCTACAATCCCACCGATAACAAAGTGTTTGTTATTCGAAATGGCAAGTTTCTAGAAAGAGAGTTTATCTCTAAAACAACCAGTGGGAGAGACGTACATCAGCCTCAAAGATATGGATTTCTGATTACTGAAGGCCGTGATGTGTTGCTCATTGAGCAAAATGAGCCCACCACCTATCGAGAAGCCACAGTGGGACCAAACTCTGAGAAATGGCTAAATACCATGAAGTCTAAAATGCAATCCATGTACGACAATCAGGTATGGACCTTAGTCGATCCACCTAAAGGTGTAAAAACCATTGGGTGTAAATGGGTTTTCAAGGCGAAAACTGACATGGATGGCAATATAAATGTCTTCAAGGCACGACTGGTTGCAAAAGGATTCACTCAAAGTCATGGTGTAGACTATGATAAAAAATTTTCCCTTCTTGCAGTGGCCAAATCAATCAGAATCCTTTTTGCCATTGTAGCATATTATGACTATGAAATATGGAATATGGATGTCAAAACAGCCTTCCTTAATGGAAGGCTGTTTGAGGATGTGTACATGACACAACCTGAAGGTTTTGTGCGTCCAGAGGACTCTGGTAAAATTTGCAAGCTTTAAAGATCCATTTATGGATTGAAGCAAGCATCTCGGAGCTGGAATCATCGTTTTGATGAAGTAGTCAAAGAGTTTGGATTCATTCAAAACATCGATGAACCTTGTGTTTACAAGAAGGTTAGTGGGAGCATAGTTGTATTTCTAGTGCTTTATGTAGATGACATCCTACTCATTGGGAATGATATTCCTACCTTACAGAGTGTCAAGTCTTGGTTAGGAAAGTCCTTTTCAATGAAAGACGTAGGTGAAGCCACCTATATCCTAGGGATTAGGATCTATAGGGATAAATCCAAAAGACTAATAGACCTAAGTCAAAGCACATACTTAGACAAGATACTGCATAGGTTCAGTATGCATGATTCAAAAAGGGGTTACATGCCCATGTCTCATGGCATCCATCTTAGCAAGGATCTGTGTCCTAGTACACCTAATTAGCAAAGGTAGTAGTAATGTCTTGCTAGAGGCCACTTGCGACTTTTGGGTTAGTATAGTTATTGGCCCACTGCAAACATCATATGGGCCTACAGGGTCGTACACAAGAATGGCCTAACACGAGATAATGTTTAATTTAGGGTGGACGAATTTTATATTTATGTATATAATATAAAATTAATTAATAATATTATATAGATATATATATTTTCAAAATATATATCTTATATATATGTGTGTGTGTATATATATTATATGATATTATTATATTGTGTTAGTTTTAAATTTAATTTATTAAGATATATTAAATTTAATAACTAACATGATAGAGATATAATATCTCAGATTTAATTTATCAAGATAAATTAAATCTAATGGCTCTTTATTTGGATTAAATAAATAGGTTAAATTAAAACTGTTGGACAGATTTAATTTAAACTGAATTTATTTAATTAGCTCATCAAGATAATTAATTGTTAATTAATTTCAAAATTAATGATGATTAATTTTGAAATTTGAAAATAGCCCTCATAGGTATAATCTTGATAGAGTAGATATATTCATACGTACATGAGAATTGAGAGCCGCAAGTGAAACCCTAGGAGACATTAAAGGCGCTAGCACACAGTCTTGGTTAGAGAGCATTCATGTAGATACTGGTAGAGGGAGTGGACCTGACGTGTTGGCTCCTAGAGATCATGAAAACTCTGAATCATCAAAAGGTATGAATCCTTCCAACTTGGTTTAAACGTCGTTGATAGATCCTTGATTAGGATTGGTGAAAATTTTTAAAATTCTTCCGCTGTGCCTACCAATTCTAACATAAACTTCAATGGAATTCCTTTAAGCTCTCTTTCTATTTCATAATTGTATGGTTTGCTATAATTTTGTGATTTGTAGGCCAAAAGGCTATTTGTGGGGCGAAAGGCTATATGTGAGCCGTAAGGCTATTCGTATGCACTGCCATACCAACAGTCCCTAAGTCGCTAACAACGGTTTGAGTTAGGATGGTGTGCCTTCTCGGCGGTAAAAGGGGATGAGGGTGGAGTGTGATTTGTGTTGCTATTGTTATGTGATGATTTGCTTACATGCTATGTGATTACATGTGGTATAAATGATTTGTTACTACTGAGATTCTTTAAAATCTCACTCTTTCCAAATGACTAATATTTTCAGACAGGGCGAGTAGTTCCAAGGATATGCGGCCAACTAGGAGTGGTTAGGGCTAGTAGGGATATATTGGAGTTCGGACCATTGGTTATTTGTTTTGGATTTTGGATTTTAGGATTACTTTGTATATGAGATGTAAATAGGAATTTTTGGTCATGTAATCCCCATTTTGGGAAACCTTTAAACCCATTATATATATAGTAACTCGGGGTTGCCAGGATTTTGGTTACGCACCCTGTTATGTATTATGTGATATAACTGCACAGGTAATTGTATTCGAAAGTAAATGTGAGACCAGATGAATTCTGTTTTAAATGTTTTGTTTGTTAACCCCATCTCTTAGAGATGAGTGATTATAAAAATGATTTTTGTCTTATTGGTCTCTATTTCACTTAAATTTCGTAGTCCGGATATAATTACCATTCGGGACATTTGCATACCGAAGGATGCCTTTTGGGTTATGCAACGCTCTTGGGACATTTTAAAGATGCATGCTCTCCATCTTTAGTGACTTACTTGAACAAGGTATTGAGGTATTGATGGATAATGTTTCTATATATGGGAATTCTTTTGAAGAATGTTTGCTGAATTTGGAGAGAGCATTAGAAAAGTGTATGCAAAAGAACCTTGTGCTAAATTTTGAGAAATGCCACTTCATGGTGGTTCAAGGAATAGTCTTAGGCCACTTGATAAGTAAGAGGGGTATAGAAGTTGACAAATCTAAAATTGAAGTAATTTTTTCTCTTCTTTATCCCTCTAACTTCAGAGAACTTAGATCTTTCTTGGGGCATGCTGGATTTTATAGAAGATTTATTAAGGATTTTAGTAAAATAGCTTGCCCCCTATCTAAGATTCTCCAAAAAGATGTGGGTTTCATCTTTGATGATGCATGTAAATTGGCTTTTGATGAAATTAATTTTAGACTTATTTCTCCACCTATACTCATTGCTCCTAATTGGGATATTGATTTTGAACTTTATTGCGATGCTTCCAATAGTGTTGTTGGTGCAGTTCTAGGTCAGAAAATTGGTAAAACCTCTTGTATTATTGCTTATGCTTCTAAAACATTGGATAAGGCTCAAATCAATTACACTACCACTGAGAAAGAGCCCTTTTCCATTGTTTTTTCACTTGAGAAGTTTAGGTCTTATCTAGTGAATTCTAAAGTGATTATCTATTCTGATCATTCTGTTGTCAAGTTCTTATCTAGGAAGACTCATACTAAGCCTCGGTTACTAAGGTAGATGCTACTACTTCAAGAATTTAACACAGAGTTTAAGGACAAGGTAGGTGCAGAAAATCTTGTTGCTGATCATCTAAGCCGCTTGCCCATTGCTACATAGGGAGTAGTTGATGCTGAAGCTACTTGTGATGGTTTTCCTAATGCCCATCTCCTTGCTATTACACTTCATGACCCATGGTTTGCTCATATTGTGAATTATCTTGCTACTGGGGTGTTACCTGATTCTTTGTCTCATTTTCATAAATAGAAGTTGAAACATGAATCTCAATACTATTTGTAGGATCCTCCTTACTTGTGGCAGCATTGTAGTGATCAAGTCATTAGGAGATGTGTACCGGATGATGAATTCTCTGTTGTGTGGTGGTCACTTTAGGGCAAAGAGAACTGCTAGGAAAATCTTAGATTGTGGTTTATATTGGCCTAGCCTCTTTAAGGATTGTTATGCTTTCTGTAAAACTTGTGATGTATGCCAGCGTTTTGGGGGGTTATTTATAAAGAATGAAATGCCTCATCACCCTATGTTATTTTGTCAAGTTTTTTATCTTTGGGGCATTGATTTTATGGGTCCATTTCCTGCATCTCATGGATATCTGTATATTTTGTTGGCTGTAAATTACCTTTCACGGTGTATTATGGCCATTCGTACAAGGAAGGATGATGCCTCTACTGTTATTAAATTCCTACATACTCATATCTTTTGTAGGTTTGGTGTGCCAAGAGCAATTATGAGTGATCATGGCTCATATTTTTGCAACAAATTGATGGACAACTTGCTATCCAAACATGGTGGTCTCCACAAGACATCTACCCCATACCATCCATAAACAAGTGGGTAAGCTGAGGTGTCTAATAGGGAAATCAACTACATCTTTGAGAGAACTGTCAAGCCAGGTAGGAAAGATTGGAGTCTCCGATTGAATAAAGCTTTTTGGGCATATCGTACAACTTTTAAAACTCCTATTGGCATGTCTCCTTTCTGGTTAGTCTTTGGTAAGGGTTTCCATCTACTTGTTTAGCTAGAACATAGAGCTTATTGAGCTGTGAAGACTTGTAATATGGATCTTCAAGGTTCTATTAAGGAAAGGATGCTTGAGATACAAGAGCTAGAAGAGTTGCAGTTGGATGCATATGAAAATTCCCACATCTATAAGGAAAAATCAAAATTTATTCATGATCAAGGCATCTTACGAAAGAAGTTTCATGGAGGAGAGCAAGTACTTATGTTCAAGGTAAGATTCAAGCTCAAAAATGGGAAACTTAAAACCAAATGGTAAGGTCCCTACAAAGTGGTCAAGGTGCATAGCTTTGGGTTAATAGAGCTCGAAGATCTTGCAAGTGGTGCAAAGTTTCAAGTGAATGGTCACTTGTTGAAGCATTACCATGCTAGTCATCAACCACCATAATGCACACAACAATCTCTTTCATTACCTTGTTCCTTGTTTTATTTGATGATATATGTTGTTGAACAAGTGTGGGGGGGACTTACTAGTAATCAAAAGTAGTTTGTTAGATTGCATTTTTCATTTCAATAAAATCCATTTTGAATCATACTCTTGTGCTTAGCCTTATCCTACACTACCCTTTTCTCTATATCCTTGTGCCTAATTTCTAAGAACTATTTCCACTTATGTCTTGTTTTCTCTCTCTCCTTATGACAATGATGTGTTGTGCTTCAATCTTGAATTGGTCTTCACAACATTCACTTCACCTAAGAGATAAGTGCGTCTAGGTTCTTTGTTTTTGTGCATTACATTTAGGGCAATGTAAGGATTGAGTGTGGGGGGAGTGTGTTTATTCTCATGATGGATTTCACTGTGACATCATATGCCTCTGTCTCCTGCTTGTGTCCTCTATTGTTTTTTGTCTAATTCACAAAAATTTTTGAAGCCTTTAGTTATGATCAAGTATCTTGATTACTCTTAGTTGGATTCATGGTCGAAACTTGCTTTGAATTAGTGAATTGCCACAAAATTCAAGTGTTTTAATGATGCATGGTTTAATTTTAATGAGTTTGTTAGGAAACAAAAAGCCTAATTAGAAGTTGTTTTGGGCCTAATTGTTCATTTCATTGTGTGATTTATCCACTTAGATTATTGCTCTCTAAAACTTATTTTGTTTCTTGCTTGAGGCTACACTTTGCAATAATGGTATGGTTAGAGATGACATTGACATTCATTTCATCACCTATTTACCCAAACACAAACTATTCGTCATTTACCTTAGTTTACCCCTTTGAGTCTTTCACTTTTGTTTCTATTTCATTATACAAATGCTATGTTTACATCCTTTATCAAGTTCTTCCTAGCACTATTGAAAAAAAAAAGTACTATTATATATTAGAAAAGAAAAGAAAAAAAATGCCATGCGAATAGTCAAAAGAAAGAAAATAAAAAAGAAGAAAAAGAAGAGAAAAAGTGTGAATAAAAAAAAGAGAAAAATTCAAAGAAAGAAATAAAGTCACAATAGTAATAGTAAAATATGTGAATTAAGTTAGTTCTATAGTGCTAAGTGATCTTGCAAATTATTTGGTGCAAGCATAGTGTTTGTTACATTTTCCATCATTTGGCCTACTTAACATTACAACCCTATAAAGTCCTTCATATCTATTTATACCATTATTGCAAGTGGTGGAGAGCCTAGAAATATTAAAAGCCTATAGTAGAGTATGGTTAAAGTGGATGTGAGTGAGTCACCACATTATATGAGAGAAGAGTGCAAACACTTATCCTAGTTAAGGTTTCCAATTAAGCTCATTGTAATTAAACTTTGCATTGCTTTAGCTACTTCAATTTTTGGTATGTTCATTGGATTTGGATAGGAGGATATCTTGTTATTTGACTAAGTGTGATTCTTGAAGCTTAATCTTGCCTATTCTTTCAACTTTCATCTCTCTTTGCCTATGTTGAGTTTAATGTTTTGCTCAGAAGTGCAAAAGCTTAAGTGTGGGGGAATTGATAGAGCTCAATATTTATATCTTTTTATTAGTTAATCTTAGGCTTTTGTGGGACTTGATTGAATATTTTGGGCATAATCAGTGAAAGAATAATTTGGGAATTAAAGTGGTTAAATTGTTATATTTTTAATTAATATTTTTATTCCTATTATTCTTTAATTGTGAGCAAAAGATATTGCCTTTGTGAATATAATTTTGTAGGTGATGATGTGACACAATTTTTGTCAAGTGTTCAAGGTTAAAGATGTTATTTTGGAGCTTAATGAAGGACAAGAGTGGAACATCACAAGTGCAGAATTTATTTTCCCATTTTTTCTAAGAGAAGGTTAAATAAGTAAGGGCCTTGTTTGGTGGTTGCAATTTATGCCTAATGCTAAAACATATTTTCACCTCCTCATCCAAACATGGCACAATTTATTTAACCTAGTGAATTGAAGAAAGAAAGGGAAGTGGGGACCATTAATTATGAGGGTGGCAGCTGGTTGAATGAGAAAGGAGGGAGTTTGCTGAATCGAATGAATTTATCAATTGAAGAAAAAAAAGAAGCATGCTGCAGCACATTAAGGGGCTGAACCGAAAAAGGAAAAAAATAGCACTAAATGGAAATAAAGAAGGAAAAGGCGTGAGGGTGGGCTGGAAAAAGAGATAAATAAAAGAGAATGAATAGGTGTGAATTGAAGATGCTAAACTAAATTTGAAAAGGGCTGATAACCGAATGAGAAAAGCAATTGGACCGATGGGAATAATGAGAATGGATGATGTTGAGCCGACATTGTTGACCGAGCTAAAGCAACTGAATCTGAGATACAGAACCGGAATTAATTGGAGCAAGTAAACCGAGAGGGTTGAAGAAAAAAAAGGGCTGACCGAATATGAAAAGGGAAGGGCAACAGTGAATGAAAAGGGAGGAAGCGTTGAATGAGGAAGGCTTGGCAGCTGTGAAGGAAGAAAGGGAACCGAATGTGAAAGGGAGGTGCTATACTTGAAGTAATAGCATGTGTGGTGGCTGCAACAATTAGAAGGGAAAAGGAGACGCAAGCTTCTCTATGGCTCATATCTTCAACACTCTTCAAGCTTCATTTTCTTCCTCTTCTTTCATGAGTAGCTAAAGTGTTGGTGATTTCCTTCAGTTCGGTAATAGTTTGAGCTTCTAAACTTCAATGGAATTCATTTAAGCTCTCTTTCTATTTCATAATTGTATGGCTTGATAAAGTATATGGTTGTGATCTAGATTGTTTTATGCCAAGTGATTAAACTTCGTGGTTGAGCTAGAAGTTGATTAATTAAGGTTTGTATGATTTAAATTAGGAGTAGGTTGAGTGGTTTATCCTAACTTCGTTAAGTGGATTGTAAATGACTAAACTGAATGCTTTTAACTTTTGAAATTGTAATTACAAGCTAGAATTGGAAGTTGATTATTTATCTCCTTGAGTCTGAATTATTTGGAGATATTCTTTTAATTGCTTTGGTAGAATGAATTAAATGATTATTGCAAGTATGGAGCTAGTGGTATCTTAGTTCCATCCTCTTGACTCATTATGGAATTCATATTATTAGCAAGCAAGGAAGACTAAAACCTCAACTCAAGGGAATCCCATTTCATCATTATATTAGTTAATTGAATTTATCTTTGTTATTAGCGTTAATTTCAATTCCTTTTGCTTCTTTGTTTTAAAAACTGAAAAAATACAAAAATATATCTTTAGCTTAGATTACTTCATTAGTTTAAAAATCAAATTCTCAAAATGATTTCTCATAACTTTAAGGTATTTATCACTTTTCTACTTAGAAACTTGAAAATTAATCTCCTCACAAGAATGACCTAGGTTGAGCTACTGTGCAATATTTTCAAACCTAGTTTTATTTTGAGAACTCGCACGATATGGGTTCATCACTTTCCCAAGTGCTGCAAGGTGATTAATAAAATGAGTATATCTTAAGTTCAAATTCGGCTATCGACTCACCTGATTTCTTTTGAAGTAAGTCAAACTTAGTAACCAAAGTATTGATCCGGTTTTTTTATTCCTGAAGTTCTTTAATGAGCTCTTTCCAAGGATTCCTTCATTTCTTTAGCCATTGGAAGTGTACAGATCCTAAAGTACTAATTTTGACACAAGGTACTTTGAATCATTCGAATTGCCTTACTGTTGAGTATGATGAGTTTCTTGTCATTCTCATCATATTCTGTTGGTGTCTTAAGAATCCTCTGTGAATCTACAATCTTTTTAGGCTTATAGTTTCCACACTCAATCACATCCCAAGTCTGTTGTAACCCCCTGCCGTAATTATATCCGAAATACGCAATTAAAGTGAAATAGAGACCAATAATAAACAAATAACAAATTTGCAAACCCATCTACCAGACGGGGTTTTCATAAATGCCTTTCAAAATCATTGATAACTTGGTCTCACAGTCACATTCCGAATACAATTACTACGCGGAATATCACATTCATGGGAAATCAGAGTACACAATATAATCCCGGCAATCCCGGGTTCCATACATTAACTCAAAGCCTTATAGGGCATATTCGCCCCTACAAGCCCTCATATGGGGATTACACAAATTCTCATATCAAATACATACTCGAATATACATTCCAACCTACACAATTATATATCCAAATATACTTAATCCCAATCATGCATTGATAACCACCTATCACAAGATTACAACCCGAACGAGTCCCGTCGCCTTTGATTGATTACTCCATCCTCGATCCACCTACCCTGTCTAAATTGTTGGTAGGGGAGGGTGAGATTCGAGAGAATCTCAGTAGGATAACAATATCAAAATGCATGTATGATAGATGTTTAATGCATGACATGCTTGCATCACACAACTCATGATAACACAATGACAATTTGCAAGCTCAATGCTTCGAACAATATACCTATGGCCATAGCATAAATTGAAACATAGCTTCAAATTACACATAATTATGCAAAGCTAAGACATGCACCAACACACTAACACATATATCAAACACAAGCAGAAGAGATATGTTCCCTACCTCCAGTCTTTTCTCCTCGATTTACGTGCCAGCAACTCGGGGCTTCACATTCGATCCTACAATGTCAAATATACTATTTAGACACTTCCATAGTGTTTCTGGGGGTTATATGAGGCTATATTGAAAATTTACTAAAATACCCCCGGGGACCCGGCCCGGCCCCGCCGTACCCGGTCCGGCTGTACTTTTCTTGAAACTTTGACATGGGCTATTCTTACATATTTTCGCCCAAGGAATCCATTTCCCGACTCGGAATTATCAAATTCAATGTCAAATTACGAAATTGCCCTTGGCAGCCCTACTTTTAGGGTTTTAGGGGCGTTTCCGTAATTATGCTTTCTCGGCCTTTTCCGAAAAAGTGCCCAACTGTAACCCCACCTATTTTCGCCCACTGAATCCAATCGAAATATCAATCATTGAAAATCCAACTCTAAGACCCATTTACAATGCTGGCCGAAATATATGGGTTTTAAGGGGAAAATTGGGGTTTTTCGGTTTCGGCTCCGTAAACGCGTTCCTTTCTACTCCTAACCACTTTATTGACTATTCTATTAGGTTACAACTACCATTTAGTACCAATTTGGGCAGCATAACAGCCCCACATACCCATTTCCAAAAATTAAAACCAATGGCAATCCGGCGAAATTTCACCGATTAAATTGCCCACAGCAGCTAGAATAGTCAATACACAAGAGTTTGGAAGTTACCTCAAGCTCCCACAAGCTTTTCCCAAATATTGCTGAAAACCCTAAGTGCTCAACAACAGATTTTGAGCTTCCAAACCTTAAAGAACAAAGAGGAGTAGCTTAGGATCGGAGTTATACGCGTTAGGAGCTAAATCGTCGGAGAAATCGGCTTACCTTGTGATTTTTCTTCTCCTTTCTCTCTCTACAAACCTCAACGTTCTCACTCCTCATTCAGCTGCTGGGTGCGACAGAAATGAGCTGAGGAAGATGATAACATATGTAATTCCATGCTGACATCATCTTTTAATGAGATGATGTCATAATTCCCATTTTCGGATTTTCTGGCAGATTTTCTGCCCAAATTTTGAAAAATCATAACTAATTCTAGAAAAATTGAAATGAGGTGATTCCAAAGCCAAATGAAAGGTATTTAAGTCCTCTTTATAGGAAAAATATGGAACATTATTAGAAATCACCACAAAATTCCAGAATTACACAAATTTCATCACTGCCCCAGAACAGAGTCCATTTTCGACCTCAACCTTTGGACAGTCATATCTCCCAGTTCCCAAAACGAAATGGCACAAATTATATGTCCATTTTGAAGCATGGGATGTTATCTTTAAGACTGGAAAGTTTCATAATTTTATGACATCATTTGCTTAGTCAAAACATCCACACGAGAAGACTGCCCAGACAGAATTCACACTGGACAGCATTTCCAATTTTTTTGCAACCAATGTGTCCAATCCAATTTAAATCAATTCCAATGATTAAATACCACAACATGACACCATTTCCATCACAATATCCCATTCAATTCCTCCCTCTATTCTAAGTCAATTTGGATGTTAATCCACAATTGAACTCAAATACAGGGTTTTGGCGTTGCTCATAACACAAGCGACTACAATCCACTTTATATTCTCTAAAAGGGTTCATTAATCACTAACCACGTCCACTTTTGTAGTCATTAAACCCTAATCACAATTTAGGATCTTGCTAAACCGGGGCTTAGCAATCCACTAATCTCAGGCTTATTCTCTAGCCTCGAGTCTCAAAATTCGGGGTGTTACATCTGTATTCTGTAGCCATTACGAATACTCTAAACTTAGCTTTCCAGAAAGAGAAGTGTTCACCACTAAAATCTAGAGGTCTATTGATAAAAGCTTCATCAGGAAGAATTCCTTCACATATGCTTGTTATTGGATCATTCTTAGGTTGTTATACCTGAACGACAAGACCTGCTTTCTGATACGAAACGTTAGTACAAGCGTTTCACCCAAGAGAGGGTTGAATTGAGTGATACCCGAAATTTCATTGCGTATCAAAAGCTGACTGGAAATTTAAAGTTATTAAGAGCTAGGAGAAATATCACCGAAGTGTACACCGAGAGTTATACAGATTTGGTCACAACTACTTTGACCTACATCAAGTCCTTAGAGCTTCTAAGAGTTTTAACATATCTTCCAAGATTCAGTGGGTTCTTGGCACCTCAGTACATAGCAAGTTCCTTCACTGGACACTCACTCCCCCTTACACGTTGTAATCAAAACCCCAACTTAAGGTTCCACAACTTAAGTTGTCTCAATAACAAATATTGAATTTGTAATGAAAAACTCTCTCACAGAGCAAATATATAATCACTGAAGTATAAAGAATGAGTATAAGAAAATAGAGCATAAAGAATGTATTGATCGGTATGAGTTTGCTTGTTCTCAGTTGTTGTGTTCTGTTCTTTGAATGCACCATATATATAGATGATTTTTGGTGTCCGTTAGAGTCGCGTAGCTTCATTTGACTGTTATTCAAATTTGAAAACTAGCCGTTTGTGGTAGGTAGGCGTTCCGAACGTTCAAACGATATATTTACTTCTCTTCTTAATGCATGATCTCTTAATTATTTATCTACAAGTATACTCAAGAAACTAATACAATGAAAGCTTAATCATATACATAACAAATCAATAAATGTTGTGTTAAAATCATGCTTTTTATACTTTATTACTCAAGTGTTCATGCTCATTACTCGAGTAGTCCCTCGAGTAACTTCTTTAAAAATAAGCCAGAGAGTAAGTCAACGTAGTCTGACTAGAGTATATGTTGCTTACTCGAGTAATCTTTCGAGTAAGTGTGCCTTTTCTTCTGATTACTTGAGTAGTCCCTCGAGTAATGGTTCAAATAACTTTGGAGATTACTCGAGTGATCCCTTGAGTAATTGCATTAAAATCTTGGCTGAGAGCAACTTCTATTTTGCTTACATGATTACCTGAGTAAACCCTATAGTAATACAATTTTCATTTCATGTTACTCGAGTAAAGTTGCTTTTCAAAAGTGGTCACTCGAGTAATGTCTGTTATTTCTTGGCCGAGAGGCACTGCATAATTTCTACTATGGTTACTCGAGTAATCTCTCGAGTAAGCCTCCAAATAACTTTGTAAATTACTCGACTATACCCTTTGAGTAATCCTTTGCAAATTTTGATAGAGAGCAAATCCTTACCTATTAGTCAAGTGATGCCTCGCGTAATGAAGTCATTACTCGAGGGTTCCCACGAGTAATCCTTCAAGAAATCTTACAATGCTTATTTCCCTTGTTCTCTGTCTCTTGGTTCATCTTCATTACTTGAGTATCTACTCAAGTAATGCTTCTTACCTACCATAGACTACTTAATTACTTTGTTCAAACCTTTGATTTAAAAATTTTGCAATCTTTTTTATCATCAAAACATATGGGATCTAACAGAGTTGTATTATGATTATGTGAGTTGTATAATTTGATTTATAATTCTAGGATTTGTATCAATGATATTACACTAGAGCTACTAAATATCCTTATATTTAGTTGAATGATAAATCAATTGTAGAATCAATTTGACACCGATCCTTTTAAATTCTTAGTCGTTTTATTGTTCGAGTTGACCTAGTTTCCATGAATTATTCAATATAATCTATGATAGTGCATAGTCATGACTATTAGCTAAAGGATTATTTTGCCATGATTCTTTTCCTATCTGAATGGTTTTACACTGGTTATTAGTTCCACACAATTGTGATACAAATTGTTTGGAAGTTAATGAGTTGTTCGCTTTTTTTTCTCATTCGGTTTTGACTCCATACTTTTAATGGACTAGAAAGGCGAGGGCTGTCTTTTGGGGAATGTTACAGCTACATGACTGAACACATTCTTGTTATCATCTCACTTCATAATTCTTCTCTGCATTCAAAATCAGAAAATTATAAATAGTAGCTTAGAACATTAAACCAAAAAATAAACCAAACAATTGTCTTCTCCTTTGCCGTGTTTAGCATCTATTTGTGGTTCAATAGATTATCTAGGAATTTTAGCATCTTTTAGGCTCCTTAGTAAAGAATAACCTAAGCTAGATACCACTATACTATATTGTAGCTGAGTATTTTTTGTAGGCAAAACAACATGTTTATCAAATACCCTCCTCATTCTGAGCAGACAACTCTAACAATGCGCTCATACTCCTTTCGTGCTACCCTATAGGGATGTTGTAATATCCCAAATTTTGGGACTAAAAGCTATAGAATAAGCCTGAATAAGGAAGACTACTAAGTTTAGTTTGGGAAGAGTCCCAAGAATGATGGGAGATAAAAAGACTCTCAGAGACTATGATTTCACCCTACTAGGCAGCGGGCTTGGTATTTGAATGTAGTATGATTAAGTGTCGGTGTAGATATGCATGGGACACATATACGGTGCCATTAGGTTAGTTGAAAGATGCCACCTAGCATGTCATGAGATATGGGACTGATTGGTCGAGTGAAATATGCCAGTGTAGGTGTGGATATGGCATTTTTAAGGCAGATATTGTTACCTTGTGTTTTTGGAGTAGACGCCGGTATGTGGTGTCATATGTAATATCTTAAATTTTGGGATTAGAGGCTTGAGAATAAACCTAAAGCAAGTGGACTGCTAGACCCAATTTAGCAAGTATCCCAAGAATATATAAAAATAATATGGCTCTAGAAATCGCACTCATAGTAGAATATGAATTTAAGTAAGAATTAGCCAAAAGAAAATACCCGATTCCTTTAGGATATGCCAAAATGGCATGAGACCTAATCCGGATCCAAAGGAAAAGGGAAGAAGTTTCTAGAAAGAATTAAGAAAGAAAATTAAGCTTTATTTTGAACCGATTGGTTCGTTGTTTGTATAAGCTTTCATGGGGGTAGGTTACTATTTTTAAATCATCCCAGGGGTATTTTTGAGGTTTAATCATGGTTTGATCATGTGTTTATGGTTAAATGATGATTTATGATGATTTTGGAAGTTATGTTTACAGCTGCCTGAATTTGTTTTTTGGAGGTAGTGAACTTGCAATGTTTCTGATCAGTCAAGCTTGGTCCAAATGCTCTGAAATTTTACAAGATTAAAGTAGACATTCTTTGCTTTAATTATGATAGGTAATATGTGCCATTTGGACTAGTAGATTGAAAGTTATCATTTTTCAAGAAGCTTCAATAGTTGGAAGAAAAGGTAAAAGGAGGAAACTCAAAGACAAAAGGTAACTTACTTGCATGTATGTGATGTTTATGCTGTGTATTGATTTGCAATATTGCTTTACTTAACTATGTGAAGCATGTATGAATGAATGAAGCTCTGTTTTTGTTTTTGTTGTGGATATAGTATGTTGCACGAAACATTGAGCAAGCAAACTATCATTTTGTGAACATAAGCCTATGTAAGGAAAGCATATTATATACTAGCATTCATTTTACATATATTGTCTGTAATGTTTGCTACTAATATTTTCCAAAATCTCAGCCTCCCACACCAACCAAAGAGCCAATTAAGCATAGAAGAGGAGTGCAGGACGCTATACCAGGAAAGAAGTTTCCATGGGGAAGAGAAGAATTATTCACGCACTAGTCTGTTATGTAAATTAATATATTTGTAATAGTTAGATGTATAACCTATATGATGAATGAATTAATTATCCAAGCATGATAATTGAATTAGGAATGGGTAATCGCATAGTACGAGCCCATTAGTTAAGAAACCTTCCATACATAAAAATGAGCAAAGAATCACTCTAATTAAGAAAATAAAGAGATGAAGGAAATATGAGTCACAAGGAGTAGGGAACCACTGTAACCCCCTCCGTAATTATATCCAAAATATGCGATTAAAATGAAATAGAGACCAATAATAATCAAATAACATTTACTAACCCATCACATGATGGGCTTTTTACAAATACCTTTCGAAATCATTTATAAACTTGGTCCTATATTCACATTTCGAATACAATTACTACGCGAAGATAAATCATATTCATATAAATATCAGAGTGCACAACATAATCATCCTGGCAATCCCAGGTACATACCTTCGCTAAAGATACATAGAGCACAATTGCCCATTACAATTCTTCAAATGGGGATCACACAATCTCATCTCAAATTCATAACCCTATATTCAACCGAATCATATACAGTCTTCACAACTCATTGATAACCAACACCAACTCTCATCTCGAAGGAGTCCTAGCCGCTCCCTCCATGAGCCACTTGCCCTGTCTAAATTATTGGTAGGGGAGGTTGAGATTCGAGAGAATCTCAGTAGGGAAACATTATCAATATGCAGGCAAGATAAATGTTTAATGCATGACATGCTTGCATCACATAACTCATGCATACATACAATGACAAATCTATAAGCTCAATGGTTCGAACGATACACATATGGCCATAGCATATATTGAAATATAGTTTCAAATCATTCATACATGTTCCACATAATCAAACAAAGCAATAACATGGATCAACACATTAATATAGTTATCATAGCATGCGTGAGAGATAAGTTCCCTACCTTAACCCTTATATGCCTCGAAACGTGTGCCTCAACCTACGTGCAAACAGATTAAGGCTTCATATTCGATCCTACAATGTCAAATGTATTATTTAGACACTTCTATAGAGTTTCTGGGGGTTATATGAGGCTATATTGAAAATTTACTAAAATGCCCCCAGGACCCGACCCGGTCCCCCCGTACCCGATCCGGTTGTAATTTTCTCAAAATTTTGACATGGCTATTCTAACTTATTTCAACCCACAAAATCCATTTCCAAACTTGAAATTAACAAATTCAATGTCAATTACAAAATTACCCTTGGCAGCCCCCACTTTAAGGGTTTAAGGGGTGTTTTCGTAATTCTGCTTTTTCGGCCTTTTCCGAAAAAGTGCCCAACTGTAACCCTACCTAATTTTTTCTCCTGAACTCAGTGGAATCATCAAATCATTGAAAATCCAACTCTAAGACCTATTTCTAGAGCTGGCCGAAATTCTCAAGTATTCAGGGGAAAATTGGGGTTTTTCGGTTTTGGCTCCATAAATGCGTTCCTTTCTACTCCTAACCACTTTATTGACTATTCCATTACATTACAACTACCATTTAGTACCAATTTTGGCAGAGCATAACAGCCCCACACACCCATTTTCCATTTTTGAAACCAATGACAATCCGATAAAATTTCACCGATTAAATTGTCCACAGTAGTTAGCATAGTCAATACACAAGAGTTTGGAAGTTACCTCAAAGTTCCCACTAGCTTTTCTCAAGAGTGACTGAAACCCTAGCCCTTCTTAACCATGAAAATTGAGCTTTGAACCCCTTAAAGAACATGAAAGAGAAGCTTAGAAGCAAGGTTACACGCGTTAGGAGCTAGATCGTCGGAGGAATTGGCTTACCTTGCGAGATTTCTTCCCCTTTCTCTCACTAAAGATATCAAACGTCTCTCTCTCTTTTCAGCTGAAACTCACGATAGAAATGAGAGAAAGAAGAAGATGGGAAATATTTAATTCCATGTTGATGTCATCTTTTATTTCTATGATGTCATAATTCCCATTTTCGGATTTTCTAGGAGATTTTTCTACCCAGACTTTGAAAAATCATAACTAATTCTAGAAAAACCAAAATGAGGTGATTCAAAAGCAAAATAAAAGGTATTGAAGTCCTCTTTATAGCAAAAATATGGGCCATTACCCATAATTACCACAAAATTCCAGAATCACATAAAACACATCACGGCCCCAAAACAGAGTTGAGTTCCATCCTAAACTTTGGACAGTCATATCTCCTAGCTCACAAAACAAAATGGCACAAATTACTTGTCCATTTTAAAGCTTGGGAAGTGAACTTTAAGACTGGAAAATTTCAGGATTTTTAGACACCATTTGTTCATTCAAAACGTTCACACAAATTGACTGCCCAGAATAGAGTCTCACAGAACAGAATTTCAGATTTTGCATTTTTGCTTCCAATGGTCCCATTTTCATACCAAACATCATTCCCACATAAATTTTCACAAGGAATACATTGGAAACACCAAATCAATCAAATTCACATCACATTGACATGTTTTCACAACAATCTCAATGTGTTAACACAATTCACATTTCAAAACCTAACATTGAAACTTTTCCATTCCAAAGTTCCAAACCAATTTCAATGACATCAAAACACACTATGACACCATTTCCAACACAATACCCCATTCAATTATTCCCTTTATTCTAAGTCAATTTGAATGTTAAAACACAATTGAACTCAAATACAGGGTTTTGGCGCTGCTTACAACACACACGAATCACATTCAAGTGCCAAATCACATCATATTCTCCGAAAGGGTTATTTATCACTAACCACATCCAATTTTGGAGTCATTAACCCTTAATCACAATTTAGGATCTTGCTAAACCAGGGCTTAGCAGTCCACTAATCTCAGGCTTATTCTCTAAGCTCAAGTGTCAGAAGTCAGGGTATTACATTTCTCCCCCTGTTCAATTAAATTTCGTCCTCGAAATTTATCGCACCATACAACCATAAAGTCGGATGCCTTTTCATGAAGACTTCCGCTTCATAATTCATTTCTTACTTGGAGGGTCCCTTTTAGACCACCCACATAATCAGTGAACCACAAATCTAATTCTCGCAAGAATCCTAGACAAACTAATGTTTCATGAATGATTGCCCATTACACGATTGCTGCCCAAACACATTCACTATACATTTCTCAAACAAATGCAGTAGCCTCCACGTACGATTGCCACAACACCATCATCACATAACCACAATGCTGGAGGCTCTAGATCGTGAGCAATAACATCTCAGCAGTTATGTAATACCCCGAATTTTGAGATTCGAGGCTAGAGAATAAGCCTGAGATTAGTGGATTGCTAAGCCCTAGTTTAGCAAGATTCCAAATTGTGATTAAGAGATAATGACTCCAAAAGCGGAAGTGATTAGTGATAAATAAACCCTTTTGGAGATTATGGTGTGAGTTGGCACCCGATGCGACTCGTATGTGCTGTGAGCAGCGCCGGAAACCCTGTATTTAAGCTCAATTATGGATTAACATCAAAATTGACTTAAAATATAGGGAAGGCGCATATTGTGGCTAAATGAAATGATATGAAGTGTTTGGTGGTGATTCAATGAGAATTACCGAAATCAGGGGCTAAACGGTAAAGTTACCGACCAATTGGTCAATTACCAAAGAGGAAACTCATTGGTAACTTCAAGATCAATGGTTAGGATTGATTTTTGCAAGAGATCAAAGGGTGGAATCATGTGTGCATGTGCTTATGTGAGCTCATGGTTGATGGAACAAGATCTTGACACTTGGCACAATTTGGACCCTTGGATCTTGGTCAAAAGTTCAACACTCTTTTTCCTCTTCCCTCTCCCTTTTTCAAAGTCGGTTATATGGCTAGGAGGGACTAAAAATCTGATATCTCATCATCTTTTCTCTCTCTTCTGAAGCTCAAAAACGTCCAAGCCATAGAAGAGGAAAGAGGAAGGAGAATCAATGTGAAGGTAAGCCATTTCAACCTTGTAGATGACTCCTATTGCTCAAAACCTCTTCTTTAAAGTTGTTCATAGTGATGAGAGCTTCATCTCTATGGTTTTAGATTCTTGATTGAAGGTGTTTGATGGCTTGAGGAAATTTGGAAAGATGAAGAATCAAAGAATTGGTTTGGGAAAGAGGAAGAGGTGAGTATTTGAAGCATTTTGACCTAAGTTTTGTGATTTGTGGATGAGTATTGTGAATTTTGGTTTTTGCCCTGATTTTGGTGGAATTGTGAAATGCATGAATTGTCATGTGTTTTGTGTTGTAAATGGTGAATTGTGGTTAAATTGATACCATAATGTGTTTTGGTGTCATTGGAATTGATTTGAGAACTTGGAATGAAAAGAATGGCAATGTGGTATTTGTGTTGTGATTTGTGATGACATGTTGTGAATGTTGGTAAAACATGTCAATATAATGTGAATTTGGTTGATTTGGTATTTCCAATGGATTCCTTGTGAAATTTTGTGTGAGAATGATGTTTGATATGGAAATGAAACCATTGGAAGCCAAATTGCAAAAACTGGAATTCTGTCTTTTGAGGTTCTGTTCTGGGCAGTCAGTTTGTGTGAGCGTTTTGAATGGGCAAATGGTCTCTAAAAATTATGAAACTTTCCAGTCTTGAATTTCACATCTTAAGCTTCAAAATGGACATATAAATTGTTCCATTTAGTTTTGTGAACTGGGATTTATGTTTGCCCAAAGTTTGAGGACGAAACTGGATTCTGTTTTGGAGCAATGTTGGATTTTATGTAAATCTGGATTTGTGTGGTGATTTCGGGTAATGAGACATATTTTTCCCATAAAGGGGACTTGAATATCTTTCAATGGGCTTTGGAATCACCTTGTTTCAAGTTTGCTAGAGCAAGTTATGAATTTTTGAAGTTTCCTTGGCTGCAGCCAAAATTCTGGCTCCAGCGCAAAACTTTCTGTGTGTGTCCTGGCTGCAGCCAGAACCCAATTTTCAGAAATTTGAGATTTTGAAAGGTGATTTCCAACCTAGTACGTCCCAATCCTTTAAGCTTTCGTTAAGCTTATTTTAGCCACCTAAAGGGTGTGAATGGTAACCAACTTTAAGTGAAATGGAAGTAAGGATTTGGAATTTAGATTGACCCTATGTCCTTGATTTGGTTATAGGGTTGAATATTCGCCCTGATCGTGAGCAGCCGGAGCTGGAGCTTACGTGGAAAGAGTGTAGGGAACATATCTCTTCTGCTTGTATTTGATATATGTGTTAGTGTGTTGGTGCATGTCTTAGCTTTGCATGGTTATGTGCTATTTGAAGCTATGTTTCAATTTATGCTATGGCCATTAGTATATTGTTGGAAGCATTGAGCTTACAGATTTGTCATTGTGGTAGTTATGTGATGCAAGCATGTCATGCATTAAACATTTATCATACATGCATATTGATATTGTTTTCCTACTGAGATTCTCTCGAATCTCACCCTCCCCTACCAACATTTTAGACAGGGTAGGTGGATAGAGGATGGAGTAAGCAACCAAGGGCGATGAGGACTCCTTCAGGTTGTCATTCTGATAGTTGGTTATCATAGTTGGGATGTATATTTGGATATTGTACTTGTATATGGATTTGGTTATGTATTTGAAATGAGTATTGGATATTTGTATATGTATGAGAAAGACTTTGTGTAATCCCCATATGAGGGCTTGTAGGGGCGAATATGCCCTGTAAGGCTTTGAGTTAATAAATGGAACCCGGGAGTTGCCGAGATTATATTGTGTACTCTGATTTGTTATAAATGTGATATTCCGCGTGATGTAATTGTATTCAGAATGTGAATGTGAGACCAAGTTATCAATGATTTTGAAAGGCATTTGTGAAAACCCCGTCTGGTAGATGGGTTTGTAAAATGTAGTTTTGTTTATTATTGGTCTCTATTTCACTTTAATTGCGTATTTCGGATATAATTACAGCAGGGGGTTACAAGTTACGCGGTATAGACCACTACTCTGCTCAACTTAATCTAGTTACCCCTTTCGGGAGTAACCCCAAAACACCACAAATTTATTACACAAAATGACAGCCTCTACTATATACACAAACATTCCAGCTTTTGCTGTATTCCTTTCACAACATTACCCTCACCTGTACACCCACCAGTGACCCCACTAGTGGTAATCGGGACTCTTGGGCACTACACAAGATCCGTAGTAGATTTCACATTGATGCGTGACTCGTAAATCACAAGATCCCTATTACATCCCACCCTCATCCCCTTTTACCGCCGGGAAGGCACATAGTCCTTACTCGAAATGTTGTTAGCGACTTAGGGACTATTGGCCTGGCAATGCATATACATGTTGCAAGAATACTTCAGCTTTCGCCGCTTGCACAAATACTATAGCTTTCATTGTTATCCCAATGCCAGCTCTCCTAGCTATATTCATATAGCTTCCATAATAACACGCATCGCAGACTCTAATTTTACGCACCGCCTTTAGGCCTTAGGTCAATACCGGTGCAACAAGCCTGGTGGCTAGCCATGCTAGCCATCCCGAGGTAAGTAGCCTTAGAATTGAGAACCCCCGATCATGTAGTTGAATTCGCCATCAGTTAAACTAGCTCTGCTCTGTGGCCACAACCAAACCTCAATCCCAGCTTGTTCATAATTGTCACACATACATGTTGCCTCACTGGCATACACATATCACATTGCCTCTCTGGCAATCACAAAGCCACTCTGGCTTCTAGATAGGCAATCCCCCGTAAACTACCGTCCCAGCAGAACGGTCCTTCGCCATGGGATTCACCCCATGCGGCCGTAGGTGAAAGACACACAAATATCCGTCACATCCTGAGCCTATGGCTACCAGGCACAGCCCACCGGACCAACCCGATTCGGCCCAACTGGGGAGATGGACTCACAAAACAATCACAACAAGCTGGAATTGGCATATTAACTGCTTCACCTTCATACCGAGAATTCTTTTCACCAAATCGGGATCCTTTAAGACCCCTTCTCATAAGATTATTTGGACTTCAGAGTTGAACTCTTCGAAGCCAACACTAACACATCGCACTTTCTGCAAACTTGAGCTCCTACTTAGCGCAGTATTCAAACACATCACATTCACCACGCTTTCGCTGCACACTCTGAGGTCTTTCTCCTCATCTGTGCTTTAACAATGTCAGGGTGATTTAATAGAAGTCCCATAGGAAACTCTCACTACAACTAACCACACTCACAATTTGTACCCAATTTTGGCCTGATTCAACTCAAATTATTCAGAGCCATAACCAATACATCACCCCTTTTATTGTCACACCCACCCCAGTTTTACCCCCTCAGGGGATGCCCCATGCCGGTGGCGGGGCTGGCTGGTCTCACCCCTCATGGGCTAACCCACCACCCAAGACTCACAAGAGTTCCCCACTCCCCAAATGGGATTTTTCGCCTCCCCAGGAATCGAAGCCACTACCTGGGGGTAAGTAGTACCTCAATGCATCCCATGTACCAATGACTTACATTAAGAACATAGGCTCTCATAACTTTACTCTATAATTCAACGTCACGGTGACTACTCTCTACGGTTTGTTATCACGGTGGCTGCACACTAGGGCTTATCGTCACGGTGGCTTTCACAAAGTCACATAGTCTCACCCCCTGTATGATATCGCCCAAAGGTATAGTCCTCCTATCGGAACCATCGATAAGCCACAGGTAGTAGACCCACACACATCCCCCGTATTCCACCGCCCCAAAGGCACGGTCCTCCCACCATCAACACCGATGGGCCGTAGGTGAAGAAATAGCCTTACGGCTCACATAATCACAGTCTTACCCCCCGTATACTACCGATGGAAGGTACAGTCCTCTTACCGGAACCACCAAGGAGCCGCAAGTAGTAGACTCACAAATAGCCTAATTGATCAGGTGTTACCGTAGGTAGACCCTCCGATCAAAACTCCCTATCGGTAGCTTTCTCTGATCTGAATCATCCGTCGAGAACTTTCTTCTTGCGCTAGATTAATAACTAAAACCCTTAGGATGCCTGATACACATTTCAATTTAAGTCTAGTACCATACTCTGGCACCACAGACTATCTAGATCAAATCCAATTCCTAAGAATCAGCTCAACTATTAAGTCTGATCCTTGGATCACAACTCAACTCTTAAAGTCTCAACCTCAGTTGAACTAGGAATTTACTTCCCTGATTTCTATGGAGCATCATCAGCCCCAACACAAGTTCAAACATCTTTGCCAGCTTAAGGCACACTAGTCCTATAGGTCTTAGGGCCTTTGAACACACAAATCTAGTATGACATGGCCAGTGATGTCACACAACTTGGGCTTTCACACCCAACAACTAGGCTCATCTCGAGACCTAGACCCTTAATTTCACATACCTAAAAATCATTTTATCCATTCTCAAATTAGATGATGGGTCTGATTACCTCCACCTCTGGGTCTTCACATCAAATTCTCGGGTGAACCATTATATCCTTCAATTCAATAATGATTCGCCACTACAACATAACTAAATAATGTATACACATAGTCCACAATTCTCATATATCCACAATTAGCAAAGACTTTAATGTGTATACCACAAATAACCAAGTCATTCTCTATGACTTAAGGCAGCAACTACTGCCACTATCCTGCAAAATCCATTTTTGGTAGGAACTGTAGCTCTGATACCAAAATTGTAACCCCCTCCATAATTATATCTGAAATACGCTATTAAAATGTAATAGAGACCAATAGTAATAAAATAACATTTACTAACCCATCACATGACGGGGTTTTCACAAATACCTTTCGAAATCATTTATAAACTTGGTCTCATATTCACATTTTGTATATAATTACTACGCAAAGATAAATCACATTCATATAAATATCAAAGTGCACAACATAATCATCCCGGCAATCCCGGGTACATACCTTCGCTAAAGATACACAGGGCACAATTGCCCATTACAATTCTACAAATGGGGATTACACAATACCTAGGGAAGCATCAGTGGTATCAGAGAGTAGTGGTATCATATACATAGAAGGGTGCCAATACCTAGTTGGTGATATCAATGGTACCAATGCAATTGATAGTAGTATCAATATACATAATGGTGGTATCAAAACACCAATGGTTTCAGTTATGATAATGGTATCAAAATTGATATTGTGCACGATAACCGAGGACAAGGGTAGAAAAATGTATGACATAAGCTTATAGTTTATTATACTAAGTTAGAATGTTATTTAGATCCCCACCTTATGTTACAAGAATATACAAGGAAGTTGTACCCAGAAGCTGGTATCGTTTATATTACCCTATGGGAATACCTAGCATCTCTGGGGAGACTGACATGTCATACTGGGATTGAGGTTTGTATGGGTTAACAATACCCAGTGGCAAATGGCATTGTACTAGTACTGATGCCCTAGATCTTATTGGAACTATGCAGTTAATTGTGCTCAATTGAGAGAAATCTCGGGATGGGTGACCCCTTGGGAAGTACTTGAGGAATTTGAAACTTATTGATTAAAGGCTTATGTGCCTGAAGGTATGAAAGATGCTGATCTTTAAGGATGCCATAAGGATGTTAGAATAAATACAGTGAAGGTTGAGAATAGGCTTGAATATGATCTAAGCTAAAATAGGGTTTTAGGTCGAATTATGATTAAGGTTGCACTATCTTGTGCACCTTTGAGAATATTGGCTAAATGTTATGAGAATAGAATATATAGAAGGTATGAATCATGATGATCTTAGCACGCTTATTGGGTATGACTGATATTCCAGAATTAGGTTGTTGAACCTAGAAGTTGGATAGGATCAGAGGGTTGCTACCAACTGAACTATGACCTGAGAATCAAATAATAGTTGAATTAATTCTTTAGGATTTAGAATTGATCTGAATGAATTGAGGTACTAAAATATGGTACAATGAGAATGAGATTTCTAAAGGTTGATAGCTGCTCATCTAGCATAGGGAAAGATCTTGATTATAGAATATTCCCTTAAAAAGAATGAATGAAAGCTTATTCCCTGATGGAACAGCGTGATAGGAAGTTCAGAAAGGGAATTAACGAAGAATAGGCTCAGCAGTATAAAGGAAAGGAACTCTTGCTCTCGTATCTTATGCAATGGTTTTGTATGTATGTGTTTACTCTTGGGTATATACATTTCATGAATATATGGTGGGCAGTAAGACCTGTTGGACCAGTATATCCTTAGGCCATTAGACTTAACAAGCATTCCATAAGAAGCCCTAAGTCCTGTTAGATTAGAGTGTTTATAGGCTGGCAAAAGTATTCAAAATTAGAAGGGCGGAAGCCTATGGTTGTAAGACTAAGAATTACCGAGTAGTGTCCTGGAATGGCTGTAAAGCTTGAATAGAATGGACTGTATGCCCTATGAATTTGAAACTTAACTTGTTATGTCTTGTGAATGAATGAGAATGCTTGAGGATAGATGGTTTGTTTTGCGTGCCTTGGGAACATTACATATGAGTGTGAATGTCTTGAGTGGCAAGAGTTAGAGCCTGGAATGAATTTAGAATTAATGACCTCCTAGAATAGTTCTCTGGTTTTGGTGTAATTTTTAAAATTGAACTTTAACCTGGCCAATGAACCTACTGCATTTGTGAATAGAATGAACTGAAGTTTTGTAAGAACTGAATTTTGAACATAATTTTGACTAGTTTGTAATGGTCATTTTTAAACTATTTTGTCTTAAAAGAAGGGATCCTCAAGGGAACCTAGAATAATTGGAGCGGTACAGAACTGGAAGAGGCGAGAGACTATTGTAGAAATACTCAGTTTGCTGGGTCTTGCAGATGAATTTAGAATTTTTCTTTAATCACTTTGCTACTCATTTGAAAGAAAGAATTTCTTAGATGAGATAATGTCTTTGAGAGGATTTCATAAAGTTGAAAAAGGGGTTAAAAATTGACCCAATATTGAATATTCCTGATCCTAGAATGTGACCCTTGTGTGGTCTATAGTGAAGCAACTAGTATAGTCTGCAAAGAAAGAAGAAAGAAAGGATTGGGAAACGTCCTGGTGAAGCTAGACAGAATGGTGTCGTGTGCCTCTTAAGAGTTGAAACCTCACTAGATGAATTGCCTTACTCATGAATTTGAGCTAGCAACGATCATGTTTTCTTTGAAAATGAAATAGTACTATTATGTATAGTGCAATTGTGAAAATATACTATGACCAAGTAATTTCAAACATTTGAAAAGACAAAATAGTAGAATATGAGACACATAGATGAATGAAACAGTAATGATGCAACTAGCGTCGCTAATGCTTTGAATTGAAAAGCAATGTAGTCGACGGTTATGATGATACGAGAACAGTAACTGATATAACGGTTAGAAATCTGAACTTTTTAAGTTAGATAGTACTTGCTAGCTATAGTGCTAGTCAAGAGAGAAGAAGTCTGTAAACTTCAATTAAAGAAGCTTAGACACAGGATATACGAATAAGGTCAATAGGAATATGACTTAATGAGAAAACCTTTAGAATTTGAAGTATCGATAGAATGTAGAAAGAAAGAAATTAAACCCTCACTACAGTGGTCATTTTGAAGTATTATTAAGAATCGGATCGGTAGCAAATTTCGAGGATGAAATTTATTGCATGGGGGGAGGAGAATTGTAATATCCCAAATTTTAGGACTAAAGGCTAGAGAATAAGCTGAATACGGTAGACTACTAAGTCCAATTTGGGAAGGGTCCCAAGAATGATAGGAGATAGAAAGACTCTCACAGACTATGTGATTTGGCCCTACTGGGTAGAGATCTTAGTATTTGTTGGCAGTATGATTAAGTGTCATTGTAGATATGCATGGGACACATATACGGTGCCATTAGGTTGGTTGAAAGATGCCACCCAACCATGTTATGAGGTATAGGACTGATTGGTCGAGCGAAATATGCCGGTGTATGTGTGCATATGGCATTTTCAGGGCAAACATATGTACCTTGCTTTTTTTGAGTAGACATCGGTATATAGTGCCATATGGGGCCCACACATATACTTTAACTTGGCATCATTTGGGAGGCCTTGGTATATTAAAGCAACCCCTAGCAGGTCCTGAGTGGAATCTTGAGTGAGCACTGATAAAGTAAATTTATTAAAGTAGCTTTAATAAAGTAAGTCTTGATGAGTAATGATGAATCAAATTTTATATTGGGCAAAAAAGAAAGTGGCACTTGTTCGTTCATCATGAAAAAGTACAAATCAAATTTTATGTTGGCATATTAAGAGAGTGAAAAGTGTCCCTAATGATGAGTGTTGCTCTATGCCTTTTGTGTTGGCATTCCCGGAGAGCGCCACCTCACCTCGAGCCAGGAAAATCCACCGGACTCCAATCCTTTCACCTGACTAACTTTTCAGAATGCCGAACTCGAGAGCCAGGGGAAAACAATCATATCTTCACTATCCTTACTAATTGGATGGCTAAAGGCCCGAGAGAGGAGGCGGGATCCACTTTATTAAAGCAAGTGACATGTGTCAACAAACTAGTTGATTAGTGTACAAATGGCACCATGAGAGCCTGTCACTCGGTATAACTTTTCAAAAATCCCTCTTGGCCATATATTTTCATCCATCTGCCCTAAATTCAAAGAAAAATCACAAGAAAATTTTAGAAAGAAGAGAGAAGATGTGTGAATAGTGATTTTGTTGGAGTTTTGGAGCCTATTTCACCTCCTATTCGGCATTTCCAGCTCGTAGAATCTTTTGTAATGTTGTTCCTCTTAATGAGAAAAACATTTTTATAGTTTTAGATCTTGATCAAAGGTGTTTGATGCCATATAGCTGGCTGGAGTGCCGCTAGAATACCAAACTAGTTGTAGAAACGCAAAGAGGTAAGCCTAAGCTTTATTTTGAACCGATTGGTTTGTTCTTTGGATGAGTTTTCATCAGGATGGGGTGCTATTCATATTTCTCAAAAGGGGTATTTATGAGGTTTAATCATGGTTTAATCATGTGTTTATGGTTAAATGATAATTTATGATGATTTTGGAAGTTATTTTTAAAGTTGCCTGAAATCGTTTTCTGGAGGTAGTGAACTTGCAATATGTTTTTAATCAGTCCAACTTGGTCCAAATGCTATGAAATTTTATAGGATTAAAGTAGACATCATGTGATTTAATTTGATAGGTAATATGAGTTATTTGGACTTGTAGATTGAAAGTTTTCATTTTTCAAAATTTAACCTTGATTCTGGAATGAAATCCGTGGCAATCTATGTTTATCAAATTTCTAGAAAATATTTGGCTGTAATCAATACTCTATAATGTTTTTCATTGAAATAGTACTTAAATGGCTTTTTATAGAACTTAAAGCCAACCATTTAGATTTTTTGTAGAATTAATTATGAATTTCAAAGTTTGGTCTGGAAAACTGGTTTTTCTGGGGGTAGTGGTCAATTAAGTGAGATATTGTATTGTTGTGGCTCTAGAAGTCTAATAACAATATTTGTCCTTAAAACTAGACTGATTACGGGTCATATAGCCTTTGGAATCATC
Source organism: Inga leiocalycina (assembly GCA_963242795.1). Taxonomy (NCBI): domain Eukaryota; kingdom Viridiplantae; phylum Streptophyta; class Magnoliopsida; order Fabales; family Fabaceae; genus Inga; species Inga leiocalycina. The sequence goes on from OY725323.1 coordinate 50,010,734, forward strand.
ACAATTGGATATTTGTACAATTTTTTATGAATTTTCAAAGATTAAGGAAAATTTTGGCAGATTTAAGTACAAATTCGAAAATAGAAAAAAATTTAATGGCACTAGGTAATTAAGTGAAACTTTAAAAGTGAAGTAGACTAACTTGGGATAGTTGGACCACTTTGACTTCACCTTTGACTTCACCTTTGACTTAGTGTATTAACCCTAAAGATATGATTATATATCTAAGGTCAAGAGAAGTCAAGAAAGAAGAAAAGTGAAACAATTTCCAAAAATTTCACCTTCCCCTATCAACCATATACACAGCTGAGCACTTAAGAGGAGTATAGGACCCTGTACCAGGAAAGAAGTTGCAATGAAGAAGAAAAGAATTATTCACGCATTAGTCCATTATGTAAATTAATATATTTGTAATGGTTAATTGTATAACCCGTATGATGAATGAATTAATTATCCAAGCATAATAATTGAATTAGGAATGGATAATCGCACAGTACGAGCCCATTAGTTAAGAAGCCTTCATCACATAAAAATGAGCAAAGAATCACTCTAATTAAGATAATAAAGAGAATGAAGGAAAGATGAGTCCCAATGAGTAGGGAACCAAGGTAAATAATCTTTGAAAAGTTTTAAGTTATTCAGAAAACTCCCTTTAAATGCAGGTTCAAATCCTGTATTGGAGTTGGGATTTGATATTGTTTACAAGAAATATCACTTAGTGGTTTAGATTCACTATGAAAGACTTATCAGAACGGTAATGTAACTAAGGTGTTATAGATATATATTCTTCTTTACCCTTTCCTTATTCGCCTGAGTTATTTTTAATGAAAACACACAACACTCTAGTTAATATTAAACATATACATGCAATCCTTATGAATTGTCAATAGAGCATGCGAATGAATACGACCTAGCTAGGGCTCCAAAACAAAAAAGCAAGTTAGGGAAAATAAAGCAACTTGGGTGGCCATCGCTAAGAAGTCTAACAAATTCTTTAGAGGTTGTGATTAAATGAAAATGATTATCAATGATCGTAAAAATCAACTCGTGTTGTGGGTTTTAAGGCTGGTGAGTAACATTCAACTTAAGACAAGTGTATTAAGTGCAATAACTTGGGAATTAAAAGAGGCGCGATATAGCGGGTGTTTTAGATGAGGCAACCTAACATGTCTATGACCTTAGAACCATTATGAAAGGTGTCCTTGTTCTTATAGTTCTTATTTTACAATCACAATATTTCTATAAACAATAGTTTATGGGTTGACATTACAATCATTTGGTTTTATAGATGTAATAGTTTCTTCTTAATAACTATTAGGTATTTGATACGATATTCTAAAAAGAGACGGGTTTCACTTAATAATTGGTATATATTTGACATTTTTTTAAAAAATTGAGGTTTATTATTCAATCCCATATTACATACAAAAATTAAAAAAGAAAAGGACAATGTAAATAAAAAACAACAAATAAAAAGTTATGGAGATGAAGGATTTGATACATCAGATGCTTCCTTCTCAAGTAATTTGTCAACCTTCTCATTTAGAGAACAAACAAGAGAGGTAAATTCCTTTAAGCACTGATCCATGCATCCTTTCTCTCTCATGTAAACCTAGACCATATGATAGAGCTCGTAGGTCGTGTATATGAGCCCTTCAATACTTGTTAGTGAGGGGGATCATATTTTGCTTTAATCCAGGGAGATCAAAAGATGATGAATGATTTAAAGATGATAAGCCAAAAGATCTCATTTGTTTGTATATGATATCTATGAACAACAAAAGTTAAAAGTTGGCTATGAGAAGTTGGAATAGAATTCATGAAGTGGAGTTCAGTTTTTGGACATTTAAATGGAAGGGTTTCATGGATTATCATGCCAATAGAATCCTTTAGTATTAAAGATAATTTCCTGTTAAAATTAAGTATAAGTGGAATAGAAAGGGTTTTATAGGTTATTGAACAGAATATGTCCTTGTAAATTTCCATGATTATATTTTGATAACCCTTAGGAATTGTTGTCGATCATACTCTTTCGAATGGAAAGGGTTTTGTGGGTTATAAAGTCAAACGTGTCTCTAGAATAGAAAGGGTTTTAGAGGCGAACGTGTCTTGGTAAATTGCCATGGTTACTAACATAAGTAACGGTTATCCACTAATAACCATGAAGTATAAAGTGAATTTTTAAATATTTTTAGGCTACTTTGCCAAAGCAATTAATTTTTTTATATTTTAAAAAATAGTAGTATTTTTAAATCATCACGACTAATGTTGTCATCCTCCTTTTCCTACCCCTCCCCCTTACTCAACACATCATCGGCATTAGATGAAGGAGATAAAGGGTCTTAGTGAAAGTCATATTCAATCTCATTGTGATAAAGGATGAGGTTCAACTTTCTATTCAAACTATTAATGAATGTAGCGTGATATGTTATAGAGCTGTCAAGGCTAGCTAGCATCTGCAGTAGAGGCTTCATTTAAGGAAGAGGCATAAAAGGAGGTGGTGGGGGAGGAGGGGGGAGCTTGTAGATGTGGTGGTCATTGAGGAAGCGGTGGAGGAAGAGCTTGTGAAGGAAGAGGAGGATGAATGGAAAGAGCTCTCTGGCATTTAACCACGATAAAGGAGACAAGGATGAGGCCAATGAAGAAAAGCAAAAACAAAATAAAAGGAATAGGTTAGTTTAAATAGAGTTGAAGTGAACTTCACTTTAAAATATTTGACTTAGGAGAACTGATACTTAGTGTTGGACCGAATGAGGTTATGAAAAGGTACCTTTTGGATTTATTCCTAATAAGAGGGTTGTTTCTTAATAAAGTCATTTTTATCATTCATACTTCATGTCTAAATGGTATAACAGTTATTTTTTTTTCACTGATATAAAGTTGACAAACAAATCATTTGTAAGTGTTACATGACGATTGTTTAGTAAGGACTATCATTTTTGTCACTAAATACATTATAGTTAATAATTACAACCATTATGTTTTTGTTTTCTCGAATTCCTCCTCTTAAAACATGATGGTGCCTTTATTTAACTTGTAAAACCCTGATTTCTAAACCACATTTAAACTATTGTTCAAATACGCTACTATGCTAATAAAAAATCAAAACTTAACAAAAAGATTACCACGATAGAAAGTGTATAAGGAAATTAAAACTTTTTTATTAAATCAATAGACCTTACTAATGTAGAAAAGAACAAAACTACATATAAAATGCCTACCATGATTATTTAGAAAACAATAACTTTCTTTAAAGCTTTAACACAATATCATGGTAGAAAAGAATATTCCATGATAGAATAGTTTTAATAATAGTTTGAAAACAAAACTAATTCGAACAATTTAATAAGTCATTTCCAAACACAGTGGAAGTAAGTACTAAGAATCCTTAATAGACAACTGGGCCTCAGACATTTGATTCCAGCATGACAATAGTTGTTTCTTAATCCAAGACATCAACTTATTAAATCCCTAATCTAAATCCATTATGACAAAATCATAGCAATTGGAGCTCCACCCAGTAACAACAATACATATTTATCAAAGATCTCAAACACCCACCAAAACCAATGGGTTCCAAAAGCATAGTTCAAAGTAATCGAGTTATATAAAAATATGAAATCATAGTTAAATAATTTATAGGTTATGGCACTACATATGCACACAAGAATGACAATTGACAACATATGCAAGTAAGCGGAACCTTGATGAAAGCCTACAACTAGGCTTACCTCTTACAACTTCCCTGCATCCCTACTCAGATCCCACCTAAAAAAAATAAACATAGCAACCATAAGATCGAAAGATCTCAGTAACTATTAGTTTTTCAGAAAAATACATGCAAAATGTGATTGTAAACATATGGTTCTAAAATAAAGTTCAATTCACAATAATTTATTTATATTATTCTTTACATAAAAACCTTTCACAAACTAGTTCTCAATTCTATTACTAAAACCCCTACCCAAAAAGGTTATAAAATGATTGAACATCACAATTTATTTTCCAAATCTTGTTCACAAGAAATTTCACCAAAAAAAAGTCTCAACCTTATTACAAAAATAATTATACAAAAGCTTTATCATATTCAAATCATAAATCACATATATAACATGCCAAGCAAATGATTGATGCACATACCATCCTTATTACCCCTGGCCAGCCTTATAACAATTGACTGGTGCCTTATCTAAAAATGATTTATCCATTCAACTAGATTACATAAGATTCTAAATCATTAGGTGTCACCCAGCAAAGGTCCCTAGCTCATCATGATTGGACTATGACTCTCCTCCTTTTTATAAAACCAATGACGTGTCACTGTCCACGAACCCACTATAATTCCCGGCTAAAGGAAAAATATTGGAGATGGGGCCTTGAGAATCGCCACTCACTATCCACTAAGTAATGGCATACCATGTGGTATTTGCATACATGATAACTCTTATCACCGCTTCACATCCATCCATGTGCATCAAGTACAAAAAATCACAATTATGGCATGTATATGCAAATTCCAAATCATGAGTATGGTTCCAAACAAGATTTATCAAATAATACATCTCTCAATCAGCATTAAGATAATAAATAGCATCATTTCTAAATCATTCATAACAAACAATATTTCTATCATAACACACAAGCATGGTTAGACAGCTTTCAAAATATATAACCATAAGTTCTAAAACACACAAGCATGCTTGAATAGTTTCCAATCTAATCAATATAAGTTTTTAGTGAAATATACAATTCCAAATCAAGCCCTCAAAGGGCAGAACAAATCCCAAAACAATTATATATATAGTTAACAGGTATATAATGTTAGATTCCAAATTTTGATGATAACAAAAGATCATTGTGTGTTATGGTAAGAAGCTCATGTTTTGCAATGGTTGAAAATGTTACCAAATACATCTCATAAGGTTCAGAGGTTATTGTTTTGATTTTAACTGATGCACTAGAGTGATTGAGCTGGTACTCGAGTGATAAGACTTTTAGCACTCAAGCACAAGCGAGTAATGATCTGAAAGTGTTTAACAAAAGCAGACTGTTGCTGAAAATACCAGGATAACTCAAGTGATGAACACAGCACTCCAGTGATGGTGTGATTTGCACTCGAGCCTGAAGGCACACTTGTGCAAGTGTTTAACAATAAGCAATATTAGAGATAGGAAGTGATCATTGTACTCGAGCACAGACTCAATACTCAAGTAATAGTCTCAAGTTCACTTGAGCCCTATAAAGTATGATATAAGAAGTGTTTGCCCAAGAACAAGATTAACTCAAAGTGAAAACTACACTTGAGTCCAAGCGAGTGAAGCATAAAAAGTGTTTGCCCTAGAGTCAGCTAAAGCATAGAAGAGCAAGTATACCTGAGTGAAGAGTACTTGCACCTGAGTAATACCTCAGCACCAGCGAGTGAGAAATCTAACTCTTTTTAATTCCTGATGCAAGTGCTGAAGTGAAAGAGTATTTTAACCAAAATATACTATGCAATCGAGTGAGGGCCCATATCACCTACAAGTGTAAAATCACATTCTTGAAAAAATGGGATGCGAGTGTTATCCAGAGACGTGGGTTCATATTATAAAATACAAGTACACTCAAGTTAAAGGATATGTACTCAAGTGAGGACCCACATCACTCGCAAGTGTGAAAATGCACTCTCTGAAAATCACGAGGAAGTGAACACAAAAGCTGAAGCAGAAGAGTAAATATAAAGATGCACTTGAGTGAGGTCTCAGTGCACTTGAGTGATACTTTGTCAAAAGCCAAAACAGAATAGACTTATAGTGATCAATCCGAACATCGTTTAATATTATTTATTCATTTTATTTTCACTTGTTATTATTATTTAACATCATTTAACATATATTTCAAGTGTGGAACAGGAGTCTAACCATTTAAATTAAAAAGGCATAGAGGAAGTCAAACAACAACGGACATAGTTATTACGACCAATTAAGCACGTACCTACCATGATATCTTGTTCAAAGATTTCAAACGTACATATGTTGTTCCACAGTAAAACGTTCCATTCCATAATGGCTATTATTCAATGGACAAAATCAACTGACAATAAATGTAGAGCTTCAATGACCATAAAAAACAAGAACTTAAGAACAAGAATTCAGACAACAAAATTCACGAGTCTCTGTTATTCATATTTTCTCTATATTCATATTGTACTTCAGTGTTTATTATATTTTCTCTGTGACAAAGTCTGTATACAATTTAAATTTTATTTTCATTTGATCTCAAGGTACAGGGACCTTGAGAGGGTAGATATCCTTATGAGAGAAGCAATTGAGAGAATTCCTAGTAGGACTTTCTGCTCATAAGACTTACAAGGTACAAGAAGTAGAGAATGTTGCTGCTCGTAAGACTTGGGGGTGTGTAAGTAGGAGAGAACATTGCCGTTCATAATACTTGTATACATAAGCAAGTGAGAAAGGTTATAGGTTTGTTTTTCTGCACGTAAGACTTGTCGTAAGGGGAAGAGAAATTTCTAAGTGTTAGAATATTTCTGCTCCTAATCTATTCAAGGACAATTGTTGTTTTGTGGCATTCTGAGGGCCCACTGAATCTTGAAAGTATAGTGAAAATCTCAGTAGGTGTAGATCTCTGAGGATTGGACGTAGGCCTGGGTTTTGGGCCGAACCAGTATAACTCTCTGTGTACTAATCTTCTCAACTCTACTCTATCTATAGTTATTGTCATATCACTGTATCAACCAAACAATTTATCATATCACCTAATTCACCCCCTCTTGGGTGAAGCTTGCCTCTTTCATTTGGTGTCAGAGCAAAGTCTTCTCCAAAGAGTCTAACAACTTGAGAAGGATCCGGTAAATGGCAATAATGGGTGAGAACATCCTTCTAGATAGAGCTTCTAACACTAGACCTCCTAGTTTTTCTGAAGAACATTTTTTCATTCTGGAAAGCTAAGTTCAGAGTGTTCGTGATGGCTAATGAATACGGTCTATGGAATGTAATACAAGACGGTGACTATTTTGGAATAAAGAAAATCGAAGATAGAGTAATTAAAAAGAGTCCAAAGGAATTTGATGAAGATAACAAGAGGTTAATAATGTTAAACAGTAAAGCTATTTTAATGATACAGAGTGCCTTCAGTCAAAAGGAATATTTTTGAATCTGCACACTACCAACAGCCAATAATATGTAGGATGCTCTTGAGATCACTCATGAAGGCACATCCGGAATTAAAGAAAATAGAGTCAATACTCTAATTACAAAGTATGATATATTTTAGATTGAGCCTGGTGAAAGAATTTAAGAATTCAAACTCAGATATACTCATCTTGTTAATCAACTATATGTACTTAGGAAAACATTTGATCAAAATTGCCATTTAAGAAATATCCTTAACATTCTTATGAAAGAATGGGAAGCAAAGTTAACAGCTATCGAAGAAGCTAAAGGAGAGTCAATGAGATCCGTAGCTATTCTCTTTGATAGCCTTTCTGAGTATGAAGGAAAGTTAAGGTTCAAGAAGGAATAGAAGAGTTCGATCATAAAAAGAAAAGAGGAGTTGCACTTAAAGCCATCAAGAAGGATGAGTCTTCAGAAAATGAAGATGTCCCTGATGATGATGATGATATGGGAATGATTGTGAGAAAATTCAAGAAGTTCTATAGAAGAGGCCAAAAGAATTTCAAGAATTATCAAGGTAGACCAAGCAAGAAAGAAAAAATGAGCAACAGATAATATGCTACGAATGTGGAAAGCCTAGACACATCAAATATGAATACTTCAAAAACAAAGACAAGAAGAAGCAAAAAAAGAAAGCAAACATATCATCTATATGGGGTGATAGCTCATCGAATGAAGAAAACGACAATGATAAAGTTTCCAATCTATTCTTGGTAGCTAAAGAAGAAGAATCTGATTCTGAGGTATGTATCAAAGCATCACGACCAAACAAGCGGTACCTTGATAGTGGATGCTCGTGAAGCATGATTGGTGACAGAAATAAGTTTACAATGCTAGAAACCAGAAAAGAAGGAAAGGTAATTTTTGGAGGTAACCATTCTGGACGTATTACTAAAATTGGTGAAGTTGGAAAATTCGATGGTATTCAAATCAATGATATATATTATGTTGAAGGATTATGCCACAACCTCCTAAGTGTGACTCATAGCACTGACAAAGATAACTGGGTGATATTCGATTCAGAAGAATGCTTGATAGTAAATAAGAAGGATCTACCTCTTAACAAATAATCCATCAAGGCAAAGATTCGAGCTCAAAGGGACGGTAACTGTTATACTATTGATTTAAATTCAAATTCTTCTGAAAATTATTTTCTTAGCAAATCAGAGGAGAGTTGGTTATAGCATAAGTGTCTGGCTCATGTTAATATGAACCAACTTTACAAACTGATTAGAAAATATTTAGTTGTTAGTCTTCCTAAACTTAAATTCAAGGATGACATGATTTGTGAGGCATGTCAAAATGGCAAACAAACTAAATCTTCATTCAAAACAAAGTATGAGATTTCTACTTCCAAGCCTTTACAATTACTTCATATGGATTTGGTAGGTCCAGTGAGAGTAAAACATTTTGGAGGAAATATATATACTTTGGTAATTATCGATGATTTTACAAGATTTACATGGACTATATTTATTACTTCAAAAGATGAAACATTTGTCGAATTTATTATATTTGCTAAGAAGGTTCATAATGAGAAAGGTATTTCTATTGTCTCATCAGGACAGACCATGGAGGAGAATTTGATAATCAACTCTTTGAAGATTTCTACAACAACAAGGGAATAGATCACAACTTCTCTGCACCTAGAATGCCTCAGCAGTATAAAGTAGTAGAAAGGAAGAATAGAGTTCTCATAGAAATGGCAAAGGCAATACTCAATGAAAAAGAAATGTCACAAGTATTCTGGGAAGATGCTATGAGTATTGCATGCTATATTTCAAATCAAGCATACATTCGCAAGTCACTTGGAAAGACACTATATGAATTCTACAAAGGAAGAAAGCAAAACCTTGATTATTTACATATCATTGGATGCAAATGCTTCATTCATAACAACGGTAAAGAAAAATTAGGTAAATTTGATTCAAAGTCTGATGAAGGTTTATTTCTAGGATATTCTGATAGAAGTAAAGCATATAGAGTTTTTAATAAAAGAACATGTACTATTGAAGAATCCATTCGTGTTGTATTTGATGAACTTGATTCACAAATAAAGTCTTTTGACAAAGAAGAAATAGATTTGATAAAGAAAAGCAAAACTATTTCAAATCAGAATGATCTTGAAACAAAAGATTTTCAAAATAAAGGTGTCAATGATCATGCTCAACCAAAAGCATGGAGACATATTAAAGATCATCCAATTGATCACGTAATTGGAGATATTCACAAAGGTGTTAAAACCAGAAATATAATTCTTAATGAGGTAACTTTTTCTGCTTTTATTTATGAGATTGAACCTTCTAATATTAAAGAAGCATTATCTAGCAATGATTGGGTGATTGCTATGCAAGAAGGATTAAATCAATTTCAAAGGAATCAAGTTTGAGATTTGATACCTCGACCTAAAGATCACTTAGTCATAGGAACCAAATGGGTTTTCAAAAACAAACTTGATGAATTAGCAATCATTGTGAGAAACAAGGCAAGATTGGTTGCCAAAGGCTGTAATCAAGAAGAAAGTGTTGATTATGAGGGAACATATGTTCCAGTGGCAAGATTGGAAGCAATATGAGTACTCTTAGCCTTTGCTTGCATTAAAGGTTTTAAACTTTATCAAATGGATATGAAAAGTACTTTTCTAAATGGTTATATTATGGATTAAGTATATGTAGAACAACCTCCTAGTTTTGAAGATGAAACAAAACCTAATCATGTTTTCAAACTTAAGAAAGCTTTGTATAGTTTAAAACAAGCACCCAGAGCTTAGTATAAAAGGCTAAGAAGATTTCTTCTTGATCAAAACTTTGTCAGAGGAAAAGTAGACACAACTCTTTTCATCAAACATAACAAAAATGATCTTCTAATTGTTCAAATTTATGTTGATGATATTATTTTTGATGCTACTAACGAATCATTTGTCAAGAATTTTCCAAGCTTATGCAGGGAGAGTTTGAAATGTCCATGATGGGAGAATTAAACTTCTTTCTTGGACTTCAAATCAAGCAAAAGAAGAATGGGATATTTGTATCTCAAACAAAATATTTGAAAGAATTATTGAAGAAGTACAGAATTGACAATGCTAATGGAGCTGATACTCCGATGAGCTCTACAAAATTGTTGGATGCTAACATAAAAGGCCCTGACTTCAATATCACTAAATATAGAGGAATGATTGGTTCATTACTTTATCTAAAAGTAAGCAGGTCAGATATACAATTCAGTGTTGGAATGTGTGTATGGTATCAATCTGCTCCTAAGCTATCACATGCAGAGACTGTAAAAAGCATCTTCAAATACCTAGGAGACACTACAAAACTTGGCCTATGGTATCAAAAAAAAGGAAACAAATATTTGATGGCCTATTTAGATTCAGATCATAGAGAATATAAAATTGACAGAAAAGTTTCTAGTGGACAATGTCAATTCCTTGAAAGCTCTCTGGTATCATGGTTTAGCAAGAAGTAGAACACAGTGTAATTATCTTCCATTGAAGTTGAATATATAGCTATAGCAAGCTGTTGTTCTCAAGTACTATGGTTAAAGCAACAACTTTGGGATTTGAGGATATACCTAAAAGAGATACCAATTTATTGTGACAACACTAGCACGGTTAGTTTGGCCAATAATCTTGTACAACATTCAAGGACCAAGCACATAGATATCCTACATCACTTCATTCAAGATCAAGTACAAAAGAAGGATGTCAAAGTAGAATTCATACTGACACATCTTGCACTTGCTGACATATTCACAAAGCCGATAGCTAAAGATAAATTCTTATATATACGAAGAGAATTGGGAATGGTAATCCTAATAAGTTGTAAGTTTTTTTTGTTAATTATTATGTTTAATATAAATTTTGATGATAATCATACTGATTTAGGCATCAAAGTATATAAAAAATGTTTTTCTAGGACTGTTACTCGAGTGTTGGATGGCTCACTTGAGCGCCAGGCACTTTAGAACTTGAGTCAGGGATGAATTCTCGAGTGTGGAGCTATATCATATACTCTACTTCTAGTTATGTAAAATAGGGATTAACAAAGTATGCAAGAACTCTGGGCACTCACTTGAACATACCAAAAGTGTCAGACCTCACCCGAGTGAGGAAGAATATCACTCGAGTGAAATAAGAACATACCTAAAGTGCAGCAAGAATACTCGAGCACTTACACGCTTTTACATGCTTAAACCAGGTACGCATTTACTTGCTTTATAAACTTTTTCCATTTGGCACTCGAGCACCAAAACGTATCAATTGAGTTCTATATGAATAACACTCGAGCACTAGGGTTGTCACTCAAGTGTTGCAACTTATATTAGATACGTTATAGCTCAAACCGTTGCACTTCTCCTTCTCACTCAAAAGTGTCTCTTCACTCATCAGCCACACCTCTTCACGTACAATCATTTTCTACAGATTAAATGCCTTAAAACTCTTTGAATTTTGGTTGCAACTCTTTAATCGTCCTCTCAAGGTCAGATTTATTTTTATAAATTTCCTTTTCTTGCCCTAACCAAAGATCATTTCCAAAAATCCTTTACAAACTTTTCTCCTCTGATTATTCTCAAACCATTTTTAAATCATTCATGATGGTTAGAACCAAGAGTCCCCAAGTTTCCTAAAACTCTCTAACACCTTCAACTTCTCATTCCAAAGCCAGTGAGTCAGAATCTGTAATGGTAGTACCTTCTCATACTTTATCTCTAACTCCTTCACTATCCTCTACTTCAACACCGCCTCTAAAGCCCAAAATCACCAAGAAAAGAAATCCGACAAAAGAAGATTCATCCTAAGCCTAAGGTGGCTAAGTAGACTCAACCTCAACCAAAGAGATAAAAGGGAGTTGCCTTCAAAGAATCTGTAGTCACTCATTCTCAATCAAATGAAATAAAGGGAAGAGGAAAGACCACTACCACAGAAGAGCCTCAAGAGTCTTCCTCTAATGATTCCTTCAATGTGCACCTCTAGGAAGCATTAGACAAATCAAAGCTTGATGCCTTGGTAGGCAAGATTGCCTCCCAAGCTGGTACTTCAAGTTCTCATTATGTTAGCCAGACCAGTGTAGCTACTTTAGGAGTACCTTCTACTTCAGTATCCGAAGGAGGAACAAGTCATAAATCCTCCAGAAGGCTTCAATGTTAAGGAACTGAAGCAACTTGATCAGAAGGTATATGATTATGAGTTTGCTTATAGAAGTTTCTGCCCTATAGTTTATGTGGACTTAGATTATCTGAAGAAAAATTGTAGTTTGGATTTTCAACCTTTTCTTGGTTATTATGATCCTTGGTTGAACATACACCTTCCATATTCCCCTTCAATTGTGAGAACTTTTTATTGTAGTTTGAAAGTCCAAACCATGAAATCTATGGCCGGAGAGTTGATAGAAGAAGCAATGTCTACCGCTGTTAGAGGTCAACACATTATGAAATCTCCTACTACCATAAATAATATACTTGGCTATGTTGCACCTCCATCCAATCCACTTATACTCTCTACTAATGAAGCCTTCCAGCAACTTAGACCAAATGACCCTATAGGACCTTTTAACTTTAAGCCTATTGATATGCCTAACTCTATTCATGCACTTTATTACATATACACCCGTAGCATTATTAACAAATCCAAAAACTATACCTATTTTTCCCAGAGAGACTACTATTTATTGGCCTCCTTCCTAGTTGGTTAACAAAGGAATATGGGGGAGCTTTATCTTTGGTGAAATGAGATGGTTTAGATTTTTTTCATCAAAATTTGCCACAATTTCACCATAACTTGTGTCTCTCAACCTAAAACACAACAAAATTTGGTACTAGGAGGGAACTGAGAGGGTAATCATTCCGAGGCTTTTCAAGATACAATTGACACATATGTGTATCAATCTTCCAGTGAGCCAAACCAGTGCTACATCTCAGAGAGGATCCACTCCATCAAGAGGAGATGAGGTTCAACCTTCTACACCTGGCCTAATTCCACCTCTATCTTTTCTAAGTGCTTCTCTACAAGCTATCTGGCCGAAGTAGTCAATCAAGTTATGATAAGTCTGAAAAAGGAATTGTTGAGAGAAGAAAAAAAATTGGTAGACAAGCTAGAAACTCAAGTCTCAAGATTAGTGGACAAGGCTAATACCAATTTTGATATGATGTTCAAGGCATAAGAAGATTAGTCTCAAAGAATCATTGACATGCAGATCTACTTGCGTACTCATCTTCTGACTGCTTCTACTGAGGTGCCTCCTGAGTCTACTCCTACTACGACTTCAACTTCCCAACCTCAGACATATGTACTTTTCACTCGCCCTCATTCAAACATTGATGTCACTTATGATCGGCTATCATCCTCAATACCTATAGCCACTACTCCTCAGCCATCATCTCCACCTTTTGTGCTTGAGCCATTTGACCCATCCACCACCATGGTGATATATACCCCACCATTTGATCTTACTTTCCCTCAACCGCTTTCTGCTATTGACAAAATGGGGGAGAAGGATATGTGATGGTTTAGAGCTACTCTAGTCTGATGTGGGAGTATTTTGGTTTAAGGGTAGGTTTTTCCTGTATTTGAACTTTTCTGGTTTATTTGGATGTATTAAGGTTTCATGGGTAGATGTTGCTTGATATTGCTTACAGCTTGCCATTGTACTCTGCAAGTTCATTAATCAATGTATGGTCATTTTCATGATTTTCTAAGTTTTTTGTTCAAATATTATGGTACTATGATTTATCTTGGCTTTAAGTGTCCATTGGAATTATTGCAGGAAACTTATGAGGTTAAGTGCAAAAATCTGAAAAATGAGTCTAAACTTTAGTGATTATGCGTTTGGAAATTTTGAAAGTATTTTCAAAAATCTTTACTTCAATCAAGTTCTTTTTTAAAATCCATCACAAAGGTTTTGTCATCTTAAAAAAGGGGGATAATGTTAGATTCCAAGTTTTGGTGATAATAAAAGATCATTGTGTGTTGTGGTAAAAAACTCATGTTTTGCAATGGTTGAAAATGTTACCAAATACATCTCACAAAGTTTAGAGGTCATTTCTATGATTTTAACTGATGCACTCAAGTGATAGAGCTCGTACTTAAGTGATAAGCACTTTAGCACTCGAGCACAATTGAGTATTGATCTGACAGTGTTTGATAGAAGCAGACGGTTGCTGAAAATACTAAGAAAACTCGAATGATGAACACAGCACTAGAGTGATGGTGTGATTTGCACTCGAGCATGAAGGCACACTTATGCAAGTGTTTGACAGTGAGCAATATCAGAGACAGGAAGTGATCATTGCACTCGAGCACAGACTTAATACTCGAGTAATAGTCTCAAGTTCACTAGACCCCTTCAAAGTATGATACAAGAAGTGTTTACCCAAGAGTGAGATTAACTTAAAGTGAAAACTGCACTCGAGCTCAAGTGAGTGAAGAATAGAAAGTGTTTGCCTGAGAGTCAACTAGAGCATGGAAGAGCAAGTGTACTTGAGTGGAGAGTACTTGCACTTGAGTAATACCTCAGCACCCGCGAGTGAGAAATCTAACTCTCTCAATTCCAGATGCAAGTGCTAAAACAAAAGAGTATTATATTCTAGAATATATTGTACACTCGAGTGAGGACCCACATCACTTGCAAGTGCAAAATCACACTCTTGAAAAAATGGGATGCAAGTGTTATCTAGAGACGTGGGTTCATTATACAAAATACAAGTGCACTCAAGTGAGAGGAAATATACTCGAGTGAAGACCCACATCACTCGCAAGTGTGAAAATGCACTCTCTTGAAATCATGAGGAAGTGCAACACAAAAGTAGAAGCAGAAGAGGAAATATGAAGATGCACTCAAGTGATACTCTGTCAGTAGCCAAAACACAACAGACTTATAGCAATCAATCCGAACATGGTTTAATATTATTTATTCATTCTTTTTTCACTTGTTATTATTATTTAACATCATTTAACATATATTTCAAGTGTGAAACATGAGTTTGATTGTTTGAATTAGAAAGGCACAGAGGAAGTCAAGCAACAGCAGATAGAATAATTACGACCAACTAAGCACGTACCTTCCATGATATCTTGTGGAAAGATTTCAAATGTATGCATGCTATTCCATAGTAAAACATTCTTCTCCACAATGGCTATTATTCAATAGACAAAATCAACTGACTATAAATGCAGAGCTCCAGACACCATCAAAAATAAGAACTTAGAACAAGAATTCACACAAGCAAATTCACGAGTCTCTGTTATTCATATTTTCTCTATATTCAATTGTACTTTAGTGTTTATTATATTTGCTATGTGAGAAAGTCTGTATACACTTCAAATTCTATTTTCATCTGATCTCAAGGTACAGGGACCTTGAGAGGTTAGATATCCTTATGAGAGAAGTAGTTGAGAGAATTCCTAGTAGGACTTTATGCTCATAAGACTTACAAGGTACAAGCAGTAGAGAACGTTGCTACTCGTAGGACTTATAGGGGTGTAAGCAGGACAGAACATTGCTGCTTATTAAAATTGTACATGTAAGCAAGAGAGAAAGATCATAGGTTTGTTTTTCTGCTATTAAGACTTGTCGTAAGGGGGAGAGAAATTTCTAAGTATTAGAATATTTCTGCTCGTAGTTCATTCAAGGACAATTGTTGTTTTGTGGCATTCCGAGAGCCCACTGAATCTTGGAAGAATAGTGAAAACCTCAGTAGGTCTTGATATCTGAGGACTGGACATAGGCCTAGGTTTTAGGCCAAACCATTATAACTCTATGTACTAATCTTCTCAACTCTACTCTATCTATAGTTATTGTCATATCACTGCATCAACCAAAACATTTATCACATCATCCAATTCACCCCCCTCTTGGGTTAAGCTTGCCACTTTCATTTAAAAGAATAACCAAGGTTGCCTTTACTCCAAGCTTATTTTTACTAACACTTGAATGCTTCCAATTTGCCGGCACCAAATAATTTAACTTCCATCAATACAATTCCTCATCAATCAAATTCTTAAACAAATAGTCAATTTAATTATATAGACTTAAAGTCTCCAATAATACCTTTAACTTCCAAATATCACTTTTAATGACTAAATCTCCAATCCAATATCAAATCATATCTTTTCTAAATCCTAATATCTCATGTGAACAAATAATTAACCCATAATAAGTCAACTGGACCAAAATTGTAAGACCTCACCTTACATACCTCTTATTATTGATATAAACTAAAGTAGCAATTGCATAGCTCCGTGGGCACATAGGAAGAGCAAAATATACTGATATTGTTGAAAAAATATTGCTTGATTATAATACAGGAGTTCCCTTAAGGGTTCGTATATAATAATTACAGACCTTAAAACAATAAGGAGGTCTTTAGTTAACCAACGACTCTTGCCTGTACAGATCCAAAACTTATAGTTACTTATAATTATGCTGCATGTTGCTGTAAACACTATACACTGTGGAAAGGGGTGAGATTCAAAAAAATTTTAGTAGTAACATACAATCAGTTTTATAAAATGTGACAAATAAATATGCTATACACCATACAATGCAACATAACACAAACAACACGGCATATGCACATGAGTTGGGGCTAGTCCCCCACTATCTGTAAACCTCTATAAATGTGCCTACTCGCATAATGCCCTGCTAATGAATACAATGTTCATATTATAGATGATGGCAAACACAAAGCATATAAACATTCACATAGTTTATGAAAGGTAGAGTTACTACCTGAAATCCCTTTTTCCAGCTTATACCATTGGTCCACATTCTTTATTCGGCTTGGCCAATTGCCAATTCCGATAAATTAGAATTAACAAGTAACCAATTATTACTTGTTAGTGCTATCCTCTAATCATATCTTGTTGGTTATCTAACACAGTTACAATAGTTTCTGCATAGTACTATTTTACAGCTTTACAGTCAACTTTGAAAATCCATAATTAATTCTAGGAAACTCTAAATTGACTGATTCCAAATTCAATAAAAGGATCTTTAAGTTTAATTTTATGGAAAAATACCCTAGTATGACCATTGACACCACATTATTCCCAGAATTATGGCAAACCTCCCCTATTCCAAATTATCTTCCAAAAATAGGGGCCAACATTGAAAAATCATATCTTTTAATCTACTAGTCCAAAAATTATGTTCTACCCATCATGTTAAAGCTGCATATCTACTTTATGTATGTAAAGTTTCATAGTATTTGGACTAGGTTTGACTAACAAAACATATGTCACAACAACACTACCTCTAGGAATCAAATCAACTAGCACTTACTCCTTAACTTCTAAAATTTATAGATTTAAACATAATCATCCAAAAACCTTAAACATATATATTCCCACACAATTTTCCCTTCTAAATCCAATAGAACCATCAAAAAAACCAAAATCCAACTCTAATAGGATGAAAATGCTCCTGGACAAAATCTGGAAAACTTAAGGGAAAATTAGTTCTTTTAGTTTTAATCCATAAACCACCTTCTGTTCACCTCTAATCCCATGTTTAACCCATTAAACACCTCTTACATATGATTAATCCAGATTTGGGTAGTACCTCCCCTTAGGGTTTGTCCATCCCAATCATCAAAACAAAGCCAAAATAACCACAAATCAACAACAATCACCAGCAACCATTAAGATTCGACAAGAGAAACTAGGTTCTTGAGAGTACCTTTGATTTCTCTTCTTTCTCTCTCTTAAAATGTGGACTTTCGCTTTCTTCTTCCTCTTGATTTTTCTTGCTACATGTGTATTTCAAGAAGAAATAGAGATTAGAAAAGAGTTTCCATGAACTTCAAGGCAAGAACAAGTAGAAATTGCTTGCAACTTACCTTGATTGTGGCTTTTGAACCTTATGTTTATCTCTTGCCTTTTATGTTCTTGAAACTCTCTCTCTCTCTTTCTTAGCTTGTGCTTTAGCTGAATTATGAAGAAGAGAAGGGATAATTGTTTGGAAAAATATCTATCTTCTTGCTTTTGGTTGAATATTGTTTAATTCAAAATAAACATGTGCAGGATTTACTTGGCCATTAATTTTGCCTCTTGAATTAATATGGACCAAGTAAATTATACCCCTCCTATTTCTTCATTTTGGCCGAAAAATATTGGCCACTTAAAGGGAAAAATAAAGTCATCTTGCTTCATTAGTCAAATAACCATTTTGCCCATATATTTTTTTCCCATTTTCGCACCTTGCTTGAAATTGGCAAAATTTTCATCGAACTTTGAAAATTCATATCTAATTATTCAAATGTCCAATGGGTATGGTTCTAAACGCTATGTGATCCTTTTTAAGTCTATTTTCTTGAAAAAAATATAGCCTTTGGCTAATTGAAAGCTCAAAATTCCCAAAATTATCGATTTTGGATGCTTCCATCAAAACACTCCAACTTTACTGGGCTAACTTCAAACATATATAACTCTATAAGTATAGCTCAAAATAACTTATATGACTTATCAAATTAAAGCCCAATAATTCTAATTTTAATGTAACAAATTTTCATATACATTGGACATCATTTGCCTATTTAAAATAGTCACACAATAAGACTGCCACACAAGAAAACACACTGGCAACAAATCTTAATTCTTATAATTTGTGTTCCAAACATAATCATGTTGTGTGTGACCACTATTTGTCTTGCTTTGTCATTTAATATGCTATTTAATTCACTATTTTATTCTCTTTAATATAAGAAATTTTGGTGACTAAAATTCAGGATGTTACAAAAATTCCCTATTTCTCCAATTTAGGGTTTCACCCAAAATATCCACTTTCATTTTACAAGCTCAACACCATTCTAAATTGATTAAACATCAATTCTACCTCTAATAAACATAATTCAACCATTAAACTCAAGTTTAATTAGTATAGTTGTCATATTCAATCATAACAATCCTCTAACATTCAAACCCTGACTCTAAATCCTCAGATAATGTAATAGAAAAATTCTTAACTGATCAAATACAAGTATTCACTTACGTCTACAATCCTATAGTTCCCTTTGATTAAAAGTCAACAATTTCTCCAAGCCCTAGTCTTCGAACTTGTTTTGCTCTCAACAAGATTTGCACCACTATAAAGCTTTTATTGAATAGAAAAATATTTGTAAAACAAATGTTGAGGTCAGGAGATTTTATGAGAATAAAATGAAGCTCAAAATTATCTCAATCCTCTATTAACGGAGGATTAGAACTCTTCTTCGTGAAATCGAAAAAGTGACGATATAGAGAGAAGCACAAGCGGGTTGGAAGGGAAAAAAAGAAATGAACAGGGATTATAAAAGTGGTGTGGGCCCCATGTTTAAAAAAATCTTTTATTTATCTTTTTTGTTCCTTCTTCTTTGTTCCATTTTTTTAGTTTATATTTAGTAAATTTTGATTATTCTCAAATTCATATTTTGGCATTGGAAAAATCTATGAATTTCCCAACATCCTTCAAAAGTCTTAATAATTAAGCTTTATTTGAGTATTTCACTCAAATAAAAATTGTTATAATATATAAATAATTATAATATTTTAGATGGGAAACTATTTTAAATGCCTTTATTTAATCCCACCAAATCCTTATTAAATTTTTTCTATATTCAAATAACTGCATGGTAATTTCCAATTACCATAAAATAATTCCATATAATTCAAATCAATATTAATAAATATATACTACCTTCAACTTTTAATCATATTCCAATGTTGCACCATTCTCTTAATTTTATACTTCTAGATCTTCTCTAAACCTCAATTTACTAAATAAATCACATCCTAAGAGTTCTTAATTACTAAAAAAATTGGGATGCTACATAACTGTTAGGTTTTAGCATTATTATTTATTTATTTTAATCATTATTTATTAAGCATCATATATTTAAGATTTTGTAGTAGTGGGAGGGGTGTCTCCATCGATCTTCCTCTCATTTACTTTCCTCACCGTTGGATCAAATTTCAATAGTTGGGATTTAACATTGTATAACAATATAATATAATCTTAAATAACAAAAAAATAATTTTGATGCAATGTTAATAGGTTAAATTGATTTATATGTTTTTTGTGTTTAATATAATAATGTTATTATAAATGTTAAATCCCAACCAATATTAAATCTCAACCTTTGAAAGTTGATCCAATGGTGGTAAAAGTAAATAGAAAGGAAAATCAATGGAGACACCCCTCTTCCCATTATCCCACTCTTACTAAGCATCTAGTAGGGAGAGCTAATCATATATGCACTGCTTGTATTTGATTTTGGATAGTCCAAATTTAGTCTTATAAAATGATGATTTTCTTAAATAATAAAACCTTTTTTTTTGAAAAAATAATAATTAACATACTGTAACCCCCCCTCAGTAATTATATCCGAAATACACGATTAAAATGAAATAGAGACCAATAATAATCAAATAACATTTACTAACCCATCACATGATGGGGTTTTCAAAAATACCTTTCGAAATCATTTATAAACTTGGTCTCATATTCACATTTCGAATACAATTACTACGCGAAGATAAATCACATTCATATAAATATCAGAGTACACAACATAATCATCCCGGCAATCTCGGGTACATACCTTCGCTAAAGATATACAGGGTACAATTGCCTATTAAAGTTCTTCAAATGAGGATTACACAATCTCATCTCGGAGGAGTCCTAGCCGCTCCCTCCACGAGCCACTTGCCCTGTCTAAATTGTTGGTAGGGGAGAGTGAGATTCGAGAGAATCTCAGTAGGGAAACATTATCAATATGCAGGCAAGATAAGTGTTTAATGCATGACATGCTTGCATCACATAACTCATGCACACATACAATGACAAATCTATAAGCTCAATGCTTCGAACGATACACATATGGCCATAGCATATATTGAAACATAGCTTCAAATCATTCATACATGTTCCACATAATCAAGCAAAGCAATAACATGCATCTACACTGTAACACCCCGAATTTTGAGACTCGAGGCTAGAGAATAAGCCTGAGATTAGTGGATTGCTAAGCCCCGGTTTAGCAAGATCCTAAATTGTGATTAGGAGTTAATGACTACAAAAGTGGACGTGGTTAGTGATTAATGAACCTTTTTAGAGAATATAAAGTGGATTGTAGTCGCTTGTGTTATGAGCAACGCCAAAACCCTTTATTTGAGTTCAATTGTGGATTAACATCCAAATTGACTTAGAATAGAGGGAAGAATTAAATGGGGTATTGTGATGGAAATGGTGTCATGTTGTGGTATTTAATCATTGGAATTGATTTAAATTGGATTGGACACATTGGTTGCAAAACTGGAAATGCTGTCCATTGTGAATTCTGTCTGGGCAATCTTCTCGTGTGGATGTTTTTACTAGGCAAATGATGTCAGAAAATTATGAAACTTTCCAGTCTTAAAGATCACATCCCAAGCTTCAAAATGGACATATAATTTGTGCCATTTCACGTTGGGAACTGGGAGATATGACTGTCCAAAGTTTGAGGTCGAAAATGGACTCTGTTTTGGGGCAGTGATGAAAGTTGTGTAATTCTGGATTTTTGTGGTGATTTCTAGTATTGGTAAATATTTTTCCTATATAGAGGACTTAAATACCTTTCATTTGGATTTGGGATCACCTCATTTCGATTTTTCTAGAATTAGTTATGATTTTTCAAAGTTTGGGCAGAAAATCTGCCAGAAAATCCGAAAATGGGAATTATGACATCATCTCATTAAAAGATGACATCAGCATGGAATTAAATATATTCTCATCTTCTTCAGCTATCATTTTCTGTCGTGATGAACCAGCTGAAACTTGTGAGAGAAAGTTGAGAGCTCTTAGAGAGAGAAAGAGGAGAAATCTCGCAAGGTAAGCCGATTTCTCCGACGATCTAGCTCCTAACTCGTATAACCTTGCTTCTAAGCTTCTCTTTCATGTTCTTTAAGGTGTTGGAAGCTCAATTTTCATGGTTTTAAAAGGGGCTAGGGTTCAGCCATATTGAGGAAAAGCTATTGGGAGCTTGAGGTAACTTCCAAACTCTTGTATATTGACTATTCTGGCTGCTGTGGGCAATTTAATCGGTGAAATTTCGCCGGATTGCCATTGGTTGTAAAAATGGAAAATGGGTTTCCCTAGGGGTTATGCTGCCCAAATTGATACTAAATGGTAGTTGTAACCTAATGGAATAGTCAATAAAGTGGTTAGGAGTAGAAAGGAACGTGTTTACGGAGCCGAAACCGAAAAACCCCAATTTTCCCCTTAAAACCCATATATTTCGGCCAGCATTATAAATGGGTCTTAGAGTTGGATTTTCAATGATTTGATGATTCCATTGAGTTCAGGAGGGAAAATTAGGTGGGGTTACAGTTGGGCACTTTTTCGGAAAAGGCCGAGAAAGCATAATTACGGAAACGCCCCTAAAACCCTTAAAGTGGGGCTGTCAAGGGTAATTTCGTAATTTGACATTGAATTTGATAATTCCGAATCCGGAAATGGATTCCTTGGGCGAAAATATGTCAGAATAGCCTATGTCAAAATTTCAGGAAAAGTACAGTCGGACCGGGTACGGCGGGGCCGGGCCGGGGTCCCGGGGGCATTTTGGTAAATTTTCAATATAGCCTCATATAACCCCCAGAAACACTATGGAAGTGTCTAAATAGTACATTTGACATTGTAGGACCGAATGTGAAGCCCCGAGTTGCTGGCACGTAAATCGAGGAGAAAAGACTGGAGGTAGGGAACTTATCTCTCCTGCATGCTCTGATAACTGTATTAATGTGTTGATGCATGTTATTGCTTTGCTTGATTATGTGGAACATGTATGAATGATTTGAAGCCATGTTTCAATATATGCTATGGCCATATGTGTATCGTTCGAAGCATTGAGCTTATAGAGTTGTCATTGTATGTGTGCATGAGTTATGTGATGCAAGCATGTCATGCATTAAACACTTATCTTGCCTGCATATTGATAATATTTCCCTACTGAGATTCTCTCGAATCTCACCCTCCCCTACCAACAATTTAGACAGGGTAGGTGGATCGAGGATGGAGTAAGCAATCAAAGGCGACGGGACTCGTTCGGGTTGTAATCTTGTGATAGGTGGTTATCAATGCATGTTTAGGATGAGTATATTTGGTTATGTATTTGAAATGAGTTGTTGGATATTTGTATATGTATGAGAAAGATTTGTGTAATCCCCATATGAGGGCTTGTATGGGCGAATATGCCCTATAAAGCTTGAGTTAATATATGGAAACCGGGATTGCCGGGATTATTTTTGTGTACTCTGATTTATTATGAATGTGATGTTCCGCGTAGTAATTGTATTCGAAAAGTGATTATGAGACCAAGTTTATAAATGATTTCGAAAGGTATTTTTGAAAACCCCATCATGTGATGGGTTAGTAAATGTTATTTGATTATTATTGGTCTTTATTTCATTTTATTCGCGTATTTCGGATATAATTACTGAGGGGGTTACATACACATTAATACAGTTATCAGAGCATGCAGGAGAGATAAGTTCCCTACCTCCAGTCTTTTCTCCTAGATTTACGTGCCAACAACCCGGGGCTTCACATTCGATCCTACAATGTCAAATGTACTATTTAGATACTTACATAGTGTTTCTGAGGGTCATATGAAGCTATATTGAAAATTTGCTAAAATGCCCCCGGGGACCCGGTCCGGCCCCACCGTACCCGGTCCGACTGTACTTTTCTTGAAATATTGACATGGGCTATTCTAACATATTTTCGCCCAAGGAATCTATTTCTGGACTCGGAATTATCAAATTCAATGTCAATTTACAAATTTACCCTTGGCAGCCCCACTTTAAGGGTTTCAGGGGCGTTTTCGTAATTATGCTTTTTCGGCCTTTTCCGAAAAAGTGACCAACTGTAACCCCACCTAATTTTTGCTCCTGAACTCAATGGAACCATAAAATCATTGAAAATCCAACTCTAAGACCCATTTATAGCAATAACCGAAATATACATGCACTCCAGGAAAAATTGGTTCCGGCTCCGTAAACGCGTTTCTTTCTACTCCTAACCACTTTATTAACCATTACATTGGGTTAGAACTACCATTTAGTATCAATTTGGGCAGCATAAAACCTAGGCCAACCCATTTTCCAAATTTACAAACAAAGACAATGCGGTGAAATTTCACCGATTAAATCAACCACAGCAGCCAGAACAATCAAACATTGAAGTTTCGGAAGTTACCTCAAGCTCCCTCTGGCTTTTACTCAATATGGCTGAACCCTAGCCCCTTTTAAACCATGAAAATTGAGCTTCTAACACCTTAAAGAACATGAAAGAGAAGCTTAGAAGCAAGGTTATACGCGTTAGGAGCTAGATCGTCGGAGAAATCGGCTTACCTTGTGAGATTTCTCCTCTTTCTCTCTCTAAGAGCTCCCAAACGTCTCTCTCTCTTTTCAGCTGCAACTCAAGACAGAAATGAGAGAAAGAAGAAGATGGGAAATATTTTAAGTCCATGATGATGTCATCTTTTATTGAGATGATGTCATAATTCCCATTTTCGGATTTTCTGGCAGATTTTCTGCCCAAACTTTGAAAAATCATAACTAATTCTAGAAAACTCAAAATGAGGTGATTCCAAAGCCAAATGAAATATATTTAAGTCCTCTTCATAGGAAAAATATTGGACATTACTAAAAATCACCACACAATTCCAGAATTACACAAAACTCATCACTGCCCCAAAACAGAGTTCATTTTCGACCTCAAACTTTGGACAGTCATATCTCCTAGTTCCCAACATGAAATGGCACAAATTATATGTCCATTTTAAAGATTGGGATGTGAACTTTAAGACTGGAAAGTTTCATAATTTTCTGACATCATTTGCCTAGTATAAACGTCCACACGAGAAGACTGCCCAGACAGAATTCACACTGGGCAGCATTTCCAGTTTTGCAACCAATGTGTCCAATCTAATTTAAATCAATTCCAATGATTAAATACCACAACATGACACCATTTCCATCACAATACCCCATTCAATTCTTCCCTCTATTCTAAGTTAATTTAGATGTTAATCCACAATTGAACTCAAATACAGGGTTTTGGCATTGCTCACAACACACACGAATCATATTCGAGTGCCAAATCACATAATATTCTCCAAAAGGGTTATTTATCACTAACCACATCCACTTTTGGAGTCATTAACCCTTAATCACAATTTGGGATCTTGCTAAACCAGGGCTTAGCAATCCACTAATCTTAGGCTTATTCTCTAGCCTCGAGTCTCAAAATTCGGGGTATTACACATACTATCTTTATTTTAGATTCTATGCCCATTAAAATAATTTTTTTAACAAAATATAAACTTTTTGAAAACAATAGATTGCCCATCAGATCAGATCTAGACGGTCCAAATGATTAGTTCTCTTGCTAATCAAAGAGCTTATCAGTTTCTTATTATTTTCTAATTCCATAACTATTGAAATATACTAGTCCACCTTTGGTGGATTAGGGCCCAAGCCCAATTCAAAAGGGGCTATCATGGAGAGACATGAGTTACTAAAGAGAAATATCCATTTATGATTTGATAGTTATGTCCATTTAATGCAACAATATGTTTAAGAGTTACATTTATTCCTATGAGACCATACGTATGCTATATATAGGATATGGAATTGAGGGAGTAAATTATCTACATAATAACACACAGAGAGAATAATGTTCCCATCCCTCTAAAAGGATCTCTCATAAGAGTATTCCATTCTCTTCCTCTCTTTGATGTATTTCCTATGTACTGTAATATGAGATCGCATAGATGATTCAATTTCATATGGTTACTTTAGTGAGTCATTCGGATTCCATGTACACCTGAAATTCTTACAATTATAACACCCCAAATTTTATTCACCAAATGTATTGTAATTATTTGGAATATTCAATAAAATGGTGAATTTTGGTGAATGTGAACAATGCTTTCAGGGAGATTTCCTGTGAGGAAGTGAGTTTTTCATGTGGTTTTGGATGACCAAATGATAAGCAAAAATTAAGAAATTTCATAGGGTGAAAAGTAGACATCCTAAGCTTTAATTTGATAGTAATGAGTAATTTTTAGAGCTGTATGGAAAGAGTTATGAATTTTTTAAGTTAGTATAGAAAACTGTCTATTTTCTTAAACAATGTCAAAGAACTCATATTCTGGGAATTTTTAGCTTCCATTTGGATAAAGATATAGCCTTTGGAATCACTTCAATTCGATGTCTACAAATTTAGTTACGACTTTTCAATGTTTGGGCAGAAAATTTGCCAGAATTTGCATAAATCCAAAAATGGGGATTTTGGAAATTAAATAATTAGAGAAATTAAGGGATAATTACAAAAACTATATATCTTCCTCTTTCCCTTCATTTCTGTCAGTTTTGAGAGTCCAAGAAAGAGAGAGAGCTTGCTTGATTTTTGGAGAGAAGAAAGGAGAAAACTTGAAAAGGTAAGTAATTTCTTTGGTAAATTAGCTCCTAATGTGTGTAATCCTTCTTCGAAGCTTCTCCTTTATATGATTCAAGGTTGTTGAAGAAAAAATTTTAAAGTTTGAGGGTTAGGGTTTCGGCCAACAAGGGAAAAGCCATAAGGAAGCTAAGGTGACTTCCTAAACTTCAATTCTAACTGTTGTGGTTTGTTTAATCAGTGAATTTCTATTGGATTTAATGTGATTGTAAATTTGGGAAATGTTGAGCCCTAGACGTTATGCTGCCAAAATTGAGTATAAATGATATTTATAACCTAATTAAATAGTTAATAAAGTGATCAGGAGTATAAAGAAGCAAATTTGCGGAGACGGAATTAGAAAACCCCTATTTTTTCTAGATAATTCTAGGTTTTGGCCAGCTCTAGTTTAGGGGGTTAGAGTTAGATTTTTGATGATCTAATGATTCCATTGTATTCAGGAGGAGAAATTAGGTGGGGTTACTGTTGATCACTTTTCCAGAAAAGCATAATGACCAAAGCGCTTCTAAAACCCTAAGTTTAGAGGCTGCCAAGGGCATTCCAGTATTTTGGAAGTGAATTTGGTTATTCCAAGGCAAGAAATGGATTTCTTGGGCGAAAATATGTCAAAATAGCTCTGGTAAAAATTTTGGGAAAAGTAAGGTCGGACCGGGTCCCGGGGGCATTTTGGTAATTTTCTACTATAGACTCATATAACCACAAAAAATCTTTGCAAGTGTCTAAAGTGGTACGTGAATGGGTTTGAACCTAATTATTGTACATTTGAAATTTTATGATCCGATTGATAGCCAAGCTGCGACATGAACTTTGAGGCATGCTTTATGAGGTGAAAAGGGTTAAGGTAGTAACTTTATCTTTCATATATTATGTCAATGTTTATATGCTCTGTGTATACCATCTTCTGTAATTTGTTTGAAACATTGAGCATGACCAAACATAGTGCCTACGGGTACAACGAACATAGTGCCTATGGGTACACTGAATATGACCAATTATAGTACTCACGGGTACACCGATGTGCCCAGTTGGTGGTCACGAGCCCTGCTGAGGTATAGAACGAGTAGGGGTTGGAATAGTGGTTGGCTCTGAATGTTCCCGACCAAACCAAATTATGTGTTATTATAATATTGCTGTACGTAGTATTTGGCATATTTATTATTGCATTTTTCTATAATTGATTGTTTGTTACTACTGAGATTCATTTGAATCTCACCCTTTTTCATAAATAATAAATATTCTAGTGGGAAACAGTAGCTCAAAGGGTAAAAGAGTAGACATGGTCAACTGAGGTGCGGATCTCGAGACAAAGATGGTAGTTATATGTTGTTTATTTTTGGATACTTTGGGGGAAAACCAATAATGTAACCAAATACATTGTATCAATATATCAGTATATTTATGCTATTCTTGTGTTGCTCACCAAACTGTGTGCAAGCACTCTGAAAATATGAAAAATAAGATAAGGGTATGACAACAATAACTTAGAGGGCATTAGAGATAAAGGCAAATTAAAGGACCTAATCATAATGATGGGTGAAGCAAGTCGAGTCTTTACTCTTTTTCATAATTCTGAGGGTGTCTCTCTTTTAACTTACAGCAACTGAAAGAAAATTAATTCCCTTAGTTTTGTTAGAGTTTTGATTTATGTTCCCTTCCTTCCACATACCCCACATGGTAGCTTTCATAATTTTATTATTGGTCTTTGTAGTGATATTTGCAAACCAAGTTATAGTTAAAAAACTAATCCCATGATCATTTAGTTGGGTCTTGGCTCTCCCCAAAATCAAATTTGACTCCATGGGTGTCAACCTCTAGCCATTTCACCTTTGGCTTTCACCCACAAGGTAAAGGCGTTGCTGTTGAGGTATAGCTAAGGCAAGAACCTAAGAATACAACTATTTGATGGATTATCACAATAGTCCACCAGTACCATCTGAATCTATAATCCAGTTAACTAAAGATGACCAACTCTGCTCCCTCATGAGACAAGGATAAGAAAACTCATTACTAATGTCACTCGTAGTGTTTACACATTCACTATTTATGCTTGATTTAGGAAATTTCATGATCTATGATACAAATCATAGTATTATCTGTAAAAGCTTCAATCTCCTTACAGACATCATATTAGGAGGTCAAACTTTATCCTCTGAACAAACTCTGGTCTCTACTGCTTTATCAAAATCAACCCACTTGAGTGGGGAAATAGATACTCCCAAAATCATTCCTCTCATTTTCTTGTCATAATCCTATATCTGACTTAGATTAAAAAATAGATGGTGTGATTTAATATATTTTAAAACTATTATTATCGTATTTTATATATTAGTTTTTTATTTTGTCTGTATGGAAACTATGAATTGTGTATGTTAGATTTAAACAATATGCATTTATTTATTTATATTTATATTTTTAAGAAAAGGAGAAAGAAGAAAATGATAAAACCCAAATCTTATGGCCTACCTTGGTAAAAATCAAAGGGCAGATGATGCTTCCTATAGCACAATGACTTTGGCTATATCTTGCTTACTCTTAATCTTACAAGCCTGACTAGTTGATAGGGGCAATATTACCTTACGGATTTTGGACTATAGCAACATTCGTTGACAAACAAAGTTATGCCAACCGCGCAACACATGATGTGGATGGGATATTTAGATTGTATATGCAAAAATTTGAGAGGAACAACAAATATTCAAGAGTTCATATCACTTGTAAGAGTCTTTTTAATCAATGTGATGTCAAGGGATTTTGTGGCTTCAAACATTATTCTCCTCCATTACTATATTTTCTAGAAAGCTTCTTGTTTATGAATATATGAGCAATCGATCTCTAGCAAATTTTCTGTTCAAGGCTGAGATGCATCTGTCTTGGAAACAAAGAGTCAAAATTGTATTGGAAGTAGCAAAGGGAGTCTTGTATCTACATGAAGAATATGAAGTTTGCATTGTCCACTGCAATATCAAGCCTCAAAACATTCTCTTGGATGAAATGTGGACAAGAAAAATATCAGATTATGGGCTTGTAAGAATTCCCAATACAAGAACTTGCAAGAATCATTGGAACTGTCACCAAATTGACATGTGACTATATGGCACCTAAACAACTGAGAGTTGCATCAACATTTATAAAAGTTGACATTTACAGCCATGTTATGGTGCTACTAGAGCAGAAGATGAGGATGTAGAATGGAGGCCAATGGAAAGAATGGTGAAGGTGGCATTATAGTATGTCCATATTGACCTATCTCTATGTCTTTCTATGAAGAGTGATAATGATTTTGGGGAATGCTTGAAATATTTTCCAATTCCTCCATCTGCAATCCCACTTGCTTGAGAATCTTCAAAACTATAGGGAGCTTTTGGAATCCAAATTCAAGTTTGTATGTACTTATCTATCTTAGCTACTGCTATTACTTGCAATTTTATATATGCCTTATCCTTTTATATCCACAAATGCAAGTTAAATTCTAGCTCTATCTACTATATGTTATTATGTACACTAAATGAACAATTTAAGGAAAATACCTTTAAAATTTGAAAATACCAAATCAGTGATTTCCTACTAAAATGAGTTGTGAATTGTTAATCAAGTGTAGTCAATACCTAAACTATTACAGAAAAAAAAATTGATTTGAGAATTTTAATATTTTGAAGGTATTTTTATGGAATTTTTTCTATAATAAATTATGTGACTTGACAGATAACATTAGCTATTGCTTGAATCCTTCTTCCTTCTTTTTATCTGATAGTCTATCTTATTTGTAGAGCCAAATCCATTTTAACTAGCATTTGAAAATGAGGGGAGGAGAAAATAATATGCAATTCAAACCCTAAACCTCTTCCTAAAAAACATACTAAAATTATGTGCATAAAATTCAAGCAATTAAAAAACAAAATTTTGCTTCATTCATTGGTGGGCATTTATTGCCCCCCATGTTGCCTAATAGAAGATGGAATTGTTATAATACCTTACTCTATGCTTTCTTTTTAAAGTTGTTTTGTCATTTAAACACAACTTGTGACTCAAATAGTACCCTTAGTTAAGCTAAAAACTTTAAACTCTTTTTTGAAGATTGGATAAACGCTAGTAGAAAAAAAAGCCTTTAAGACCGCCACATCATACGTCTTTTTTTGTAAATATTGATGCAACTTAAGACTAGTTGTGCTTGCGTGTAGTCTAAATGATATTTTCTAGACTGGTTATAATATAATGCGGTCTTATAAGTATTAAATTTTTGTGAAATTTTCAAATTTAATTTATTCTTAGACCAGTCATTCGTGTAGTTTAAGTTCTTACTTATGAATTTTGTTTCTTAAATTTTATTTCTCTTTTTCAAAAAAATACATATAAGACTGGTTGTTTTTGAAGTAGGTCTCGTTATAAATTAAATATTCTTTTCTACAT
Organism: Inga leiocalycina; assembly: GCA_963242795.1. Taxonomy (NCBI): domain Eukaryota; kingdom Viridiplantae; phylum Streptophyta; class Magnoliopsida; order Fabales; family Fabaceae; genus Inga; species Inga leiocalycina. The sequence goes on from OY725323.1 coordinate 50,041,785, forward strand.
ATTTAGACTAGGTGTAAGAAGGATCATTGTAGAAAATTTTGTCCTAGAATTTATATTCAATTCCATACTCAGACTTTATCGCATATGTGCTATTCTTCTCTCTATCGCCTTTGTCCGCTGTGTTCTTCCTCTCACCATGTCTAGATGGCATGATATTCCTTTTTGTCTACTCTCCTTCTCTATCATCACCGTTGTGCTCTCACATTTGATGAAAATCGTTGGTTTTCTTAAACCATTGCTAGCCTTCTCTATAAGTGTTCTCTTTCATTGTCTTTGCTTGCATGGAGGTTTTAATCAATTGATCCTGATGCTTACTCACTTTCTTTCTTTGTTGAAACCCTGAGCATGTACTTACCAAGAAAAGACAACGATAGATATGACATTGATGGTGTGGGTTTTCTTCCCTCCGTATTTTTTGTTTGTGCAAGACAAATAATGATACATGAAACTATAGATTTTTTTTTCTTAAATCCACATAAATGACAAGAATGTTGTCTACTTGTATGTTCAATTTAACGTGAAAATTTTTTCTGCTTTATTGATATTCTTTGTGGTTGTTGCAATTATTGTATGTGAATTTTTGTCCATTGAATTCATTATGGTTGGGATTGTGAAACTTGTGATTATGACAATGATGCAATTTCATTGGGTCATTCTCATAATGGAAAGTTTCGCAAATCTAATCATCACAAATTCCATGGACAAAAGTTTGCATACACGTTTGTGTAAATAAATCCTAATATTATTGGTGGCTGGTAGTATGTGTGGTCATTTATATATATAATTAAGTATGTGTTTGAGTTATTATATGTGACTTTTTTTCCATATAATTCCTTTTCAATGGAATTGCAAAACTTGTGATTATGATAATGATGCAATTTCAATGTCTCATTCTCATAATGACAAGTTTCGCAAATCCAATCATCATGAATTTCATGGACAAAAGTTTGCATACATATACGTTTAATGTATGTGGTTGATTAATTAAATATTTTTTATCATTCCTATAATATCCCAAATTTTGGGATTAGAGGCTTGAGAATAAGTCTAAAGCAAGTAGGCTGCTAAGCCCAAGTTTAGCAAGAGTCATAGGAAGGAAGATTTGCTACCAATGTATTTTTCCAGCATGGAAGTCTTCTTGTAGCGTATTTTTAAAAAAGAAAATGATGTCTAAAAATTGTGAAATTTTACAGGATGAAAGTACACATCCTAAGCTTTAATTTGATAAGTAATATGTAATTTGTGGACTTAAGGATTGAGAGATATGATTTTTTCAAAATTAGACCTTATTTTTTGAATCAATTCTAGAATAGGTAAGGCTTAATGAATTTCTGGGAGTTGTCTAAAGGCTATTTCTCGTGAAACTAGACTCAATAAGGGTTTCATAGCCTTTAGAATCACTCTAATTCAATTTCTACAAATAAAGTTATCATTTTTCAAATTTGGTCAGAAAATCTGCCTAAATTGCCAACTAGTACGAATTTCAAAAAAAAAATATAATGGCAATTGTGTAAATTGTGGAATAAAGTAAAAGCCCATATTTTTCCTTTCTTGGTGGATATTTGCTACCAAAATATTAAAGGAGAAGGAAAAATAATTACTTGGATAATAAATATGCCATATGTCATCATCTTAGACCAAGTAGGGGGAACATGAGCACATATGCAATTAGCATAAAATATAATATCTTACAGTATTGGTTTGATTAATTAGATAAAGCCCAATTGGTGCAACTTGAACCCTAAATGGTGTCAGTTTTGGCTCACAAGGAGGAAGGAAAATAGTTCAAAATCAATGGGAAGCTTATGGCATGATTAAGAAGAGATAAGGCCAAGTACAAAGCTTATATCATATAACATTTAATTAATGTATTTTAAGAATAAATGAAGAGATATTTTAAAAGCTTTATCTTCATCTTTCCTTCTTCATTTTTGCCATACACACTAAGAAAAGAGAGAGAGAAGAGAGCTTAAGCCATAAAGAAATAAGAGACCATAATGAGGCAAAAACTCATGGTAAGTCTTGTGATTTCAAGAGTTCAAGCCTTCCATTTTGTGTAGAATCTCTCGTAAGTCCTTTTCCTCCATGTAAATCAAGTGTAGTAGGTAAAACATCAAGGGGGGAGAGAGAGAGAGAGGGAGGACGCCCAGAGAGAAAGCTTGAGAAATTAAAGGTAACTTCAAGAACTTCAATCCTTTTGGTAGTATGATGTTGTTGTTGTGGTTCTTACTTGATTTGTAGTTTGGTTGGTGATTTTGTAAGTTTGGGATGTTGAAACCCTAAGGGGTTATGCTGCCTAAATTTTCTCAAATCATGTCTAATAAGTGTTTAAAAGGTTTAACAAGTGGTTAGGAGGGAAAAGGAGCAAGCTTTAAGGAGTAGAACATAAAATCACATTTTCCCTTCCTCTTAGGTAAGTTTCAGCCATACCTAGTTCAAGGGGCTAGGTCTGGAATTTCACTAATCTGATTGTTCTATTGTATTCATGAGGTAAAATTGTGTCAGGTTGCTGTTGATCATGTTATGAGAAAAGGCCTGAAAGTGAAAGATCAAAAATACCCTTCAAACCCTAAATTTGGGTTGTCAAGGGTAAAACTATCATTTGACGATGATTTTGAGAAAACTAAGGTCATAAATAGATTCTATACACAAAACTGTGTAGGAATAGCTCAGGTCAAAATATCTAAAAAAGTACAATAGGACCGGGTAAAAAGGGACTTAGATGGGTCCCTAGGGGCATTTTGGTAATTTTGCAGTTTTAGGATAATATAATCAACAAAAGTAATTTGGAAGAGTCTATAGTGATACATGAATAGGTATTAATCTAATTTTTGTAAATTTCGAATTTTAGGACCAAACTCTAGAGCCCAAGCTGGATTGAACTAAGGACTTAAATTAGACATAAGGTAGTAGCACTTTCTTTCATATACAATGTAATTGTCTATATGCTTTGTTTATGCCATCTTCTGTGATATGAACACTATTTTGCTTGGAGGGCCAATTGTGTGTAGAGGTATACTTACATGGTTGTTGAGTACGAACTTAACCGAGATGTTTACGAGTATTGGGTTTAGAGTGTGTAGAGGCATACTTACCTGGTTGTGAGCAAGAACCCAACTAGGGTGTTTACGGGTAGTGAGAAACCAGCTCCAACTCATGTGCACATGCTATGTTATTTGTGTTATATTTCATTACATGGTGTAAGGCATATTTAATTCTTTCATTTTATATGACTAGTTGCATGCTACAACTGAGATTCATTTAAATCTTACCCTTTTTCAAAATTAAAATATTCCAGTAGAAGCTAGTGGCTCGAGGGGTAAAATGATAAATACTGGCAACTGAGGCGTTCGGGTCAAGAAGACTAAGCTCACTACTACAAAAAGGGGCTATAACGTCCCAAATTTGGCACCTTTAACGTCCCAAAACGGGGGGTGTAACCCCTTCACGCTTAAGGCCGAGATTTAGTTCATAAACATGTAATTAATGTGGAATTAGAGACCGTAATTGATTTGGGACTTATTAAAGAAATATTTTGCCCAAAATCGGATTTGCAAAAACTTTTCTAAACTCAATTACAATGGTCTCATATTCCCATTTTAATACAATATGGCCTGTACAAGTTGATTTCATTTACAAATATCAGAGTGCAAAATATATTCCCGTCTCACTCGGGTTCCATTCAAAAATAAAAAGGGATTTACATAAGGCACGAAGCCTACAATTCATACCCTTTTTCTTGGGGATTACACAAAGTCTACAATATACAATTCCAAAATATACATTGATAACCATCCACTCCAAAAGATACTCCTAAACAGGAGCTCTAACTACTCTTCGTCGCCCGCTTGCCTTTTGATCCTTCAGCCCTGTCTAAAAGGGTTAATTTTGGGAGAGTGAGATTCTAAAGAATCCCCGTAGTAACAAGTCAATCATATAATGTACAATAATAATGCATGTAATCAAATCACTATCCACACAAGCAACTACAACGGCAGTTACAACGGCAATGGTTAGTATGACACATGTCATCCCTGACGATTGCTCACGCTGAATTGCTCACGTTGTATTGCATCACAACAATCAACATAGTATAATTCACCACAGCTGGGATCCATATAAAGCATATCATAATCGCAAGCCACATAGGCAAGATACACACACGCAGCCCACGGCTGGTTTCACAAACGCCGCCCCTACGGGTCGGATTCACAAAGATCCATGTCGATTACGACGGCAGTCCAACGGCCGACCTAGAGATGACCACTGTCACTCTCTATACGGCTCACGCTGACCTGCTCGCGCCGTAATGGACCATGGCACACAATTCACAAGTTCAATGATAAGATATGCATACCAAAACATCATACAAGATATGAGAGAAAAGTCACTACCTTGATCCTTCCGTGCGTGTCCTAACGCCGGTCTCTCCCGAGGAAGGCAAATATCAAATCCTATATTCATAATTAGGGACGAAGAGTTATTCTCTATTCCAAGACTTAATCCACTTTATAATACTTAATTGGTTATCATTATTGCTCTTTTAGAGTCCTTAAATACCCCTAACAAAACTCCTAAAGGGCAGGAAGAACTATCCTAAAGACCCCTTACTCGAAGGCAAAACACTCATTTTTGGTCATCTCACTCGAGCACAGATGCTCTCACTCGAGCACAAGTACGGATATCACTCGAGCACAAATGCTCTCACTCGAGCATTGGTACGGACAGCACTCGAGCACAAGAGAAAGTGAGACTGCGAGTGAGCACCCAAGAGCACAAAGAAACTTTCAGGAAGTGAGGACCCGCAAGCGCTCAAAGCTCTCAAAGAACTGGATCACTAGAGCACAGCCATTTGCACTCGAGCACACACACCATTCCCGCGAGTGAGAAGGTACACTCGTGCACCTTACTCGCGAGTGACAACCCGAGAGCACCACCCCCCACCTGAGGCACAAGCTCACTCGAGCAGACACCTGGTGCTCGAGTGAGAAGGCTATGCTCGCGAGTGTCAGAGCACACTCTTGGCATCCACCCGCAAGTGAAGACCCGAAGCAACCCTTCACTCTGAACTCCCACTATCACTCGAGCAGACCATGCTCACTCGAGCATGTTCTTCGATCACTCGAGCACAAAGCGATGTGCTCGAGCATTGCTCATAAAAACCCAGACGAACTCGAAGCACAAAAGGCAAAAACCACTCAGCACTCGAGCAGAGTTCATCCCTGCTCGGGTGATATTCATCCCTCACTCGAGCAGACCCATCTCTGCTCGGGTGATGCTCATCCTTCACTTGAGTAGACCCATCCCTGCTCAAGTGAATCCATCAGATAGCAGAAACGTAGAAACAGAGGAACTCTCCCTCACACTTGCCCAATTGATTCCTATGGACACAAAACTTAACCCAAAGACATTCCCACACAAAAACACCCAGTAAACTCAATGGCATCCTCAGAATCACCAGAATCCTACGCCATTATCATGCTTTGGGTTTTGGGCAACAATCTCATCAAAACACTAATCTTAACCAAACTTCACATTTTCATTACCAATCAATCTATCTATCCTAAACTCATTCCAAAACACCATTCTCATGCCAAAAACATACCAAATGAACAGTGGCATACAATTTTCAGATTCAAGCCAAAATTTCCAGAATTTATAAACTACTTCAAATGGTATGAAACTTAGATAGATAGATTAGTTTCACTCACCTTATCAACTTCTCCAAAGGGAGTTCTTGATTCACCAACAATCAGATTTTTGTGTGGCACAAATCAACACCAAATGGCTACACTACACACACCAAAATGAAGCCCATGATTCAAGGATCAACATTTAGGAAGGGAACTTGAGCAATGGAGATCATTTACTTACCCAAAAATCAATCTTTTCTTCCTTCCTTTGGGCACAAAACTGATGAGAGAGAGATAGATGGAGGGAAGAGTGTGAGAGATAAAATAATGATTATCTACCCCATACTCCCATGTCAGCCGAACAAGAGAGAGGAGAGGAGAGAGAAAATAATTTCTTATCCCATTTGACTTTCATACACACCTACTCTCTCCGCCACATGTCACCCTACCATTGGCTCTCACCAAATAAGTAACACATTAACTTATCTAATCCCTCCATTAGCCATTTTAATCACACATCTCATTTCTCTTAGTTAGTAATTAATTTCTCCCTTAATTACCAACTCATGGCCAATAATTCCATTATTCCAATTTTTCCATAATTATGACATATTAATTAAAATAGCCATAAATTACATAATAATCCCAATTAAATCCATAATTATCCATAATAATCATGATTATCCCTTAATCAAAAATTGGGATATTATAGGGGGGACTTTAGACCTCCCAATTCTTAATTTGGGACGTCTAAAGGTTAGGTTTTTTTTATACCATAATTTATATTTTGTATTACCCAGTGAATTCAGACTGTAGAAACAGAATAGAAGATGGATTCATAAACCACACTGTCCGTTACAAACTGGTAAGGACATCCAGCACTACAATCTTTACTGTATATACATACAATAACCTTTCATACAACTTGCTACTATATATATCAACAATAACAACCAGAAAGTGTCAAAACGCTATCATCACACAACTACAAACTGATATAAAATAAAAAGTTTACTACCCTATATGTTGAAGAAGATGTCCAGCCAAAAGATCTCTGATCAAATCAAGGTCTTCACATAGGTAGGCATCTTCATTATTAAAAATCTGAAAATTAGAAAGTAAGCTTTGATGAAATGAATCTCAAGCAAATGAATTAATTAGCATTTCAATTAGAATACCAAAAAATATTATCATTTGAGAATGAAGAAGAGATTACCTTTTCAAAATCGCTAGTAATTCCACTTTGAGTTATGTTATACATATAAAATATAACATAATATCCGTATTCAGTGTTGCCAGGTTGCCGAGGGCACTTTAAATCAAAGGGATGGAATTGGTTGTTAAAATCAATAAAGGTATGTCTAGAAGGACCGTCAATGAAACAATTAGGTAGGATCGAATGTACTTACTATCGGATAAAACCACTTTGGCTTTTTAACAACTGTACCCTCGCGTGACCCACCTAGGACTCTATATGTTTGACAAGCACTATCATGAAAAGCAAAATGAACAGAAATTAGAACCATTCATTTTTTTAAGAGTCAATGAAATACAAACAAAATAACTTACGTATCGAAGACGGATTTTGTATCCTTGTCTGGCTTTTTACTCAAGGGATAAAACTAATAGACTACGTTGCGGCGGGGACATATAACACACAAACTCCAGTGGTAACTTTAACAACATGTACACATTAAAATGAAGTTAGATGAGAAGACAATTATTTATTAAACTTCTTAAATTGACAAAATGTAAATACGAACCGTTGAACAATGGGTGCTAGATAACAACGAAGTTTGGTCTGTCCCATTGCGTAGCCGATATAGTGAGTCCTATGCGCTATAGTACAAGTATCCCCTGTTGTATTCGCAGGACATAAGAATCCATACCAATCATGTCTTTCCATGTTTGTGCAGAGACCGTGGAAGGTGCTATAATAGAATTAAAATAAGGAATGAATTATTGAATGTATGAAATGAAAAAACCACTAAATGAATTCTATGGGAAAATTGAAAAAAGAACTTACATGATTGCAAATTTCACCCAGCCTGCATCTGTCTCCTCCAACTTAATAAACTGCTTGAGATCTATATTGTCAATCATATAGGGATACTCTAATGTAGGGCCCACAATCCCTTGAGGCATCTTTAGGTCAATCTGTTTAATGCCCTTGTAGATCTGCTGCATCCGTGCTAAGTAGGGCCATTTCCTCGCAGCTTCGTCATCCTTTTAGAACATCAAAAAACAAATTGTTATTAGGATGCCAACAGATTTTCTGTAATAGTAAGGTAATTCCTACCATTGGAGGTGTTGCGTCTGAACCAATAAGATTGTGAGGCCAAAGGATGAAAGATCCTATCGCTTGACCTAACGTGCCAACCTCTGGATCAGGAACAGGGATGGTTGTACCTTCTTCCCCCTTTCTAACACTCATCATATTCACCCTACAAAAATCCTTTAAAATTTGCTGATGATGGTAGGTGGTAGCACGTGTGTGAACGATAGCATCAGCAACAACACGCAACAGTGGATCATCCAAATAGAGGGTGCAAGGGTCTCCCGACACTGGAGTGAGAGAAGGGTCGCCAAGTGGTTCCACCAGAGGGTTGTAACTTCCTCTGGTGCTATTGAAGGCCGGGAATTCCTGAGTTCTATGCTCGTCCCTTGCCCTTTACGCTTCGAACATCTTTGCCATTTCAAGTTGAAGCTTTGGCAACAACTCTTGTCGGATCTTGTCGCGAAGGTTGCCCTCGATCTCTCATTCGAGCTCCTCTCAAATCTTAGCCACAACGTCCTTACTAGGTCCAGCTTGTGACGAATAACGTGGGTCTCATCCAAAATACCTCACGGCACTAACTCCCCGTGTCTCTCCTCGAACACGACCAAGGTCATCTGCCTTCCCAATAGCTATTGATAAGATGTCCATCCGTCTACTTGGATTAAATGAACCTTGGCTACTCTGCTCATCCAGTTCATCCTGTAGCATACAGTTTATCGTAAATGTATCGAAACCACTCGCGATATGTAAAAAATTAGGTACTTATGGTATAACTACTTACAATCCTCGTAGCAACCTCAGCAACAGTCGGATTTATGTACTTCCCAGCCTTAATCCTCCCTGCTTTCCATTTTTTGTGACGTGGAGGAGGTGCCGGTGCCTGGATAACAACGCTAGGATCAGATTCTACTGCTTCCTTCATTTTCTCTAACTTTTCTTGCATCATTTGCCGCTCAAGCTTCCGATATCCACTACGAGACATGTAATGTTGATATTTATTTTCTGATTGCCTCTGTGCATTTGCTGCACTTAATTTCTATGAATGAAAAACAACAAAAACTAAATCAACGATATAAAGTATATGAAGATTACAAGTTCTATATCATGATGACAGAAATCTTACCAAAAACACAGGATCTGCTCGTGATGTCGCAAACAACGTCCAGTCCTCTGGAGACAAATATGTATACTGTGCACATGGATCTTTACCCCTAAAGGCCCCTCGAATGTACCGTGCTGTTAGCTTGTTCTTGAAAGCTTTCCATCATACATGAACCTCATCCATCCAGTTCTTATACATTTCCCTGGTGTCTGGTACATCGTATGCTTGCTGCAAGGTAAAACATAAGATGAAGTGGTCTTCATCAGGACCAACTGGATTCAGATTGTCATCGAAGTCTATATGCAACCTCTCCTGTTGATGTTTATGACGTGCAACTAATGCTCCCATCTTTGTACAGCCTCTAACCCTCCTTCTTGCAGGGGTTCATCTCTAGGCCTTTTGTCATTGCTAGAGCTTTCGTCATCTCTACGCCTCTCGTCATCACTAGAGTTGTCCATATTCTTGTTAACACAAAAAGTATCATCAGAAACGTAAATAAATTGCAATAAAACCGAAATAAACTAAGCGGGAAGTAAAACAGAAAAAACACACAGTTCTCGTTTATAAATTAAGGTCTTACTCTATATTGTTTCCCATAGTCCTTCACTATAGTCATTTCTTACAGCATATTCGTCATCATCTACTAATTCTACTTCATTTGTTCGAGGTGGAGTTGTCGTGAAAGGACAAAAATACTTCCCATTTTTTGCAGGAGCATTCTTTTTAGCGAATTCAATAAATTCTTCCACCCCTTTCTCATATTCTTCACTAGTTCTCAAAGCATTCATCCAACTATGATCCATTTTGTTACCACCTAAGGCATTCCCAATAACATTCACACGTTTAGTACAATTCTCAACGACATATGATGGGATTGCCTAATTAAGTTATCAACCCAATTTAGGATTTTAAAATATGGCCTTAATAACTTTATTGCCCCCTCCTAGCCTCCTCTCTCCTCTTAAAAGGGTTTCAGTGCTATGTAACTTATTTTTTTTAATAAGTATATGTATATAAACATTAATGTATAATAAACTTTGTTGATCACAATAAGTCTGATTCCTGTGATATTATATATATCAAATATTTTCATTAATGGAATTTAAAAAAAATGAGTTTCATATTAACAAAACAATTTTAAGTTGAGTTCTTCCAAAAATAAAATTGTTTTATTGAAAATATTTAGATAAAAATCATTTAATGAATATTGGGGTTATGGTTTTCTTTTTAGTTTTGGCTTGAATTATTCTTCGTAATTCGTTTGGAATACAAGGATTTCTTTAATTTAAACAAATCATATTTTATTTTATTATATATACTAATTAATGGTAATATACACAAGTAAATTTATATTTAAACAAGAAAATAAACCATTGCACTGGAGTTCCCGAATACATGCAATTTAAGCAATATAAGCACACCAAACACATCAGGCTAATCTCAACCATCTCAATATAAGCAATATATAAGCACAATCTCAACTATTTCAAGTAAATTTATATTTCAAAAAGAAAATATACCATTCTGTTACAAAAAAACAAGAAGAAAATAAACTAACCTGATCAGGGGGCGCCCACTAGTATGCTGGAGAGGTAGAGGAGACGTTGGAGATCAGAGGTGTATGCACGGTGGGGAGCTGGAGAAAGCAAACAACCACGGTGGACAATAGAAGGAAGGAGGTGGAGGAGATGAAGGTGTAGAAGGGTCAACTGGCCTGGTTGCGTGCATTGAAGAAACAAAGAAACAAAGGAGTTAAAGAAATAAAGAGGAAGAAGGGAGGAGGGACGAGTTGAAGAAATAAAGAGGAAGAAGGGAGTAGGAGTACTGGCGGTGGGCGGGGGAGGAGGAAGAAGAGTAAAGTTGGGTCAAAAAAGGAGGGAGGAGGGAATGGGACATGTGAGGGAAGGATTGAGAAGGCGCATGTCAGACAAGTGTGTGACATGCACCTAAAGGCGTCCCAAATGGATTTGGGACGCCTAAAGTCTGGGTTTAGGTGTTCCGAATGGATTTTGGGACGTCTAATCCCAGCTCCAGGCGCTAAAAAAAATTGACGAAATTTATATTTCGCGCCTGGAAGCACTTTACACGTCCCAAATTCAAATTTGGGACGCCTAAAGGTTCCCCTGCATATATATAATTATGAAAATGCCACCGCCTCCCTTTTTAACCACCCAATTTTCAATTTGGGACGTCCTTGGGGGTGGTTATATCTCAATTCTATAGTAGTAGTTGTTAGTTATTATTAGTTTATTTTGGATAGTTTTGAACTTTGTATATTATTTTCAAACCCTGTAGAGAACTCCTGTATTGATATCAAGTACTGATTATTAGTATTTTTATGCTATTTTTGTGTGTCCATCGAACTACATGCAAGCACTTTACAAAATGTGAAAATAGGATAAGGGTGTAACAATGCCTTTATTCTTTTCCAAGTTGTTTTTGTCAAGTGTAATTTTAACCCTGACGTGTAGGAGCTGTTGATGCGTTGCTCGTATTGTATGCCATCCTTATAGTTGAATGGAACCACACCTTTGGATTAGGTGCTAAGTTTACAAATCTTAGGCATTGTGGTTCTTTTGAGACTTCAAGTAGAATATGGCTCTGGCTTAACTCAAATTTAGGTGATAAAGATGAAGTATCTTATTTAATGAAGCTGAATCTAACATAGTTGATATATAAACTTGAGAATTCTATTTTGTATTATTGAATATGGTAATGTGATGAGGTCTTGTTTGATAGAGAAATCAAAGTGAAGGCCAATAATACAGAGCAACCCAACTAAGTGGATTTACTATTAACAAATCGATGATAAAGATGTCTAAATTAGATGATGAAAAAGGTAATGCAGATGGCCTAGTCTTGGAAGGGAAAAATCATTGAGTTGGATGATCGAGTAATGATTAGGCAAATCAACTTTTGACTGAGTAAATTGTTACAATCAATGCCCAGTTATCTAGGTCAACAAATTTGTCCTTCCAAATCTAAATCACTAGCCCTATATTTTTCATCATCCAATTTAGAGTTACTAATCCTTACCTCATCACTAGTAATTCTACTTAGTTGTTTACTTTGTTATTATTGGTCTTTATTTTTTTTTCTAACTCATCCAAAACCTTACCACAATATCATATTCACTCATACAAAATCAAATTCTTCTACTTGTATATTAACTCTACTATACTCAGTTTCATTAAATAAGAATCTTCTCCTTTATCACCTGAGACTAGGGTAAGGTAAAGCCATATTTCATATTTGAGGTCTAGAAGAATTAAAATGCATAAGAATGGTAACCTATCATCCAATCAATGGGTAGTTACATTAAACTTTAGGCATGCTTACAATATTAATCATGCGTCAACAACATGCAGATGCTGAACCTAAAACTGTAATATCTCAAATTTTAAGATTACAATCTTTATATTAAGCCTAAATCAAGTGGATGATAGGTCCCAGTTTAGCAAGAGTCTCAGGAATGCATAAGAAACAGAATGACTTATAGAAACTGCACTCAGAATATAATATGAATTCCGATGCAAATTAGTCGAATGAAAGTACATGATTCCTTAGGGATGTGTCAAAATGGCTAGAAACCTAATCCAAATCCAAAGGAAAAGGGCAATGCTGTCTAGAATGGAGTAATAAAGAGAAAGAAAAGCACTAATGGCACAAAAAATTATATTGCTATAATCAAGGGCAAAAGAGACAATTGCAACTTAATCTTGAGGTTAAAATTGGAAGACAAAATGAAGGACCAGGATTTGCCTTTGAAAAGCATAGGTAATAATCAAGAAGATTAAATTAATTTCCCTTCCTTTTCCCTTAATCAAAAAAGTGTAACACCCTAGTTTTATTTTCCAATAAGCCTTGTAAATTTTTGTGGCATTCATGTTAGGATCGGCAGGCACAGCGGAAGAATTTTAAAAATTTTCACCGACCCTAATTGAGGATCTATCAACGGCGTCTAAACCAAGTTAGAACGATTCATACCTTTTATGATTTAGGGTTTTCACGATCTCTAGGAGCCAACACGTCAGGTCCGATCCCTCTACCGGTATCCACACGAATGCTCTCCAACTGAGACTGTGTGCTAGCGCCTCTAATGTCTCCTAGGGTTTCCCTTGCAGCTCTCTATTCTCAAGGGAAACCTATTTATTTAATCAAAATGAAGAGCCATTAGATTTAAGTTATCTTCATAAATTAAATCTGAGATACCATATCTCTATCGTGTTAGTTATTAGATTTAATTTATCTTAATAAATTAAATTTAGAACTAACACAATATAATAATATCATATAATATATACATATATATATAATATGTATTTCAAAAATACATATCTATATAATATTATTAACAAATTTTTATATTACATATATACATATAGATATATTTATAAATATAAAATTCGTTCACCCTAATTAAACATTATCTTGTGTTGGGCCATTCTTGTATTCGACCCTGTAGGCCCATAAGAAGTTGGCAGTGGGCCAATAACTGTACTAACCCACAAGTCGCAAGCGGCCTCTAGCAAGACATCACGACTACCCAATTCATATGAGGATCATTAACACGATACAACCTGTCATACAACCATGTCACGTCCCTTTTGTCACACGATATATCGGTCAAGGATGAGGGATGGATAATGTCATCCTCTTATTCCTGACCATTACTTTCTCGATTCCTGAGTAGTCTTACAATAGAAATGGAAACTCCTTTCCATTGTAGTATGGTTATACATTTCTCAGACTTACTCATCGAGGGGCCCAGTAATATCTCTCTACTAATGTGAGGGACAAATTCCATCTTGATCATTCATATTCCTCTGCATGAAAAACCACCAAGCCCGATTATAGCCTTTATCATCACCCGGTCAAAGGTGACTTTTGACTAGTTTAAAGCTTAGCAACTCTTATGTAGGAATCCATGATGACCTTAGATCAAAGGGCATTGTGACATGGTTATACACGAGAAAAGCTTATGACATGATCCATGTAGCTTTCTCATAGTGGGTCGGTCCAGCACCTTGTACTCTTACAAGTGCCTAAGACTTTGAATCGTATCTCCATATCTTATCAAAGTCATACTGATCTTGTTTCATCTCTGCTCCCGCATAGATGATTGACCAGGGACATTTTAGGACAATCTTTATGAATTATCCAAGGATACAATTATCACAATTAACATGCAAATAATATGATAACAGAATGGAGATATTTCATTAATTAATAATGTTCAAAGTACAATGATACATTTCTAACAATTCAATGGAATAAAATGGTGAATTATGATGAATTAAAATGACAAGGGTACATTTAGTTGAGGTTGTATGAATATTAGGCTAAAACAAGACATAAAGCTAATTTTGGTTTTCCAAAAAAGCCCATTATTTAAGCCAAAATTTGAGAGATGAAGAGCACAATTTTGGGCCCAATAATAGTGGTGAATATTGACCAACAAGGAAAGAAAAGGAGGAAGAAACACTTTGGCATAATTAAATGCAAAAATGTAAGGGCAAAATGGTAGTTTTCCAATAAAACAAAGAGATAGTTATTTTCCCATGTTCATGAAGCCATTTTAAGCCAAATAAAGGAAATAAAGGGAAAATAAATGTTTGGAGACAAATATCCCAATTTTGAAGCAATCGTGGCCAAGTAAAATAAGTTTGAAAAATCAAAAGTAAATATGAGACAATTAATTGTTTGAAGAGAGAGAAATTTGATAATTCAAGAGCTAATTATTATTTCCCCTTTCCCTTGTAATTTTTGGCCAAAGAGGGAAATAAGAGGGAAAAAAATTAGTTGGAAGCTAAAGGAGTCATGTGGAATTATTTTGAGTCAAGTAAAATAAATGAAGCTTAAAAAGTAAAATTCACATGGTAAAATTCCATTAGAATGAATTAAACTTAAGGAGGTTGAAATATTTTTAAAACGTTTTGATCTCTTTCCTAAGGCCATAATTTCGGCCAAGTTAGAGTAAGAGAGAGAGAGGAGGAGCTTGAAGAATAGCAAAAGAATGAGAGCTCAAGAAGCAAAGATCAAGGTAGGCAGGCTTGATTTCAAGTGTTATTGCCTTCTAGTTTGTGTAAGACCTTCTCTAACCTCTATATCTTCATGAGTATCATGTATATTAAGCAAAAATTTAAGAGAAATAGGAGGAGAGAGGGATGGCTAGGGAATGAAAGTTAAGAATTATGATCTCAAGAATTTTGTTCCTCTTGGTTAATATGTTGTTGTTGTTGTTGGCTTGATTTGTGGTTGTTTTTGTTAACTTTGTAAATTTGGGATGATGAAACCCTAAGGAGTTATGCTGCCCAAATTTCCACAAATCATGTTAATGAAGTTAAATATATGATTAGGAGTGAAAAGAAAGGAGTTTAAAGGATTAAATCAATAAAACTAATTTTCCCTTTCTCTTGTGCATGTTTTGGCCAACATCTAAAATAGGAGTAGGAGCTTGAATTTCATCAATTTGATGGTTCCATTATATTTAGAAGGGAAAATTGTGTAGGGTACATGTTAAGAGTGATTTGTGAAAAGCCTTGGAATATGAAATGACAACATGAGCCCTAAGACCCAAAATAAGGGCTGCCAAGAGCAAATCTGCCTTTTGACAGTGAATTTGGCAATTATAAGGTCAAAGATGGACTCTAAACGTGAAATTGTGTAGGAATAGCCTAGATCAAAATTTTTGAAAAAGTACAATTGGATTGGGTACAAAGCGACTTATACCGAGTCCCTAAGGGCATTTTGGTCATTTTATAGTTTTAAGCTAAGATAATCAACAAATTAAGTTTGGAAGAGTATATGTATGAGTAATAAGTCATTTCTTTAAAAATTTTGACTTTTAGGACCGGACAATTTACACTCACCCGGACAAGGATTGTCAGCACTCGTTTCCATTTCGATATGTATAGAGAATAGAGACCATGATCCATAGGCATATAGAAGAGTACAAATATACTGATAAAAGTATTGTTTATAGATTAGAATCAATAGTGTAGCATTTGATGATTTTACATAGATGTATAGAATGTCCCAAAAATATATCAAATACAGACTTTATAGCCACTGCCTACGTCTCGGGAAATGTGCCCATTAGTTTCCAGTGTTTGTGTCCTTGCCTTTTGAGCCCTGGTACCCGTGGAGACATTTTGATTTAGAAAAGGAGGTGAGATTCCAATAAATCTTAGTAGAAATATACAATCAACATATAAAATGCGAAAATTAAATATGCATTGCACTGAACCAAGTAAAATGAAAATTCATATCAACCATGTTTGTACATAAAATTCAGGGTCAACCGACTAATTGAAACCCCTATGTTTACCTCAGCCGAATCCTTGACTACAGTCTACAGCTAGGTAAGATAATGCACCTTAGCTAGGTCTTAGACCATAATTAGGCAATGTGCCTCCAGAACGTCTTCAAGCCACAAAATACAGTAACACACATCATACAAATAGTCACATAATATATGAGAGTTAGTAGTCCCTACCTGAATGATCTTTTCCTAGTCTCAAATGGTCTGCTTCATAAAATATGCCAACTACAGTCATCCAACTCTGTCTTAAAACCTCAAATGTACAAGAAATATGTTAAAATCTATCCATGTATCATTTTAAACACTTCCATAGTATTTATTGTGGTTATATTAACCCATGTTGAAAATTTACCGAAATGCATCCGGGACCCCAGTCCGGCCCCATCGTATCTGATCCGGTTGTGCTTTTTCCCCCTATGAGAGCATCATTTCTATGGTTTTAAAATTTCAAGGGGAGGTATTTTGAGTCTTTTAGCAAGAGCCAAAGTTGGAAAATCAAGAAAGAGCTCAAGGAAGAACAAGAGGTGAGCTTAAGCTTTATTTTGAGCTATATATTGTGTTGATTGGTTCGGAATTTTGGAACATGAGTAGCTTTCCTATTTTCGGTTATTTAGGGTTCTTGGGGTTTCATCATGCTTTGGTCATGTACATGTGGTATGATGTTTGGGAAGCATAGGAACCTAGTTTAGTAGATAAAATGTGAATTGTTGAATTGGTAGGGTAATCATTCTTTCTACCACTCTCTTGTGCTTTTTTGCATTTTTTCCTGTGAATAAGAAATAAAAAAAGGGTTACAATAAATCAAGACAATTCATAACATAATAAAATACAAAAAAAGTCCACTCACCAAAGCTTCTGGAGTAGTCTGAAGCCTTCTAAATGCTTACCAAGTGTGTTCGTCAATATAAGAATACTTGTCGCATGGATTAGGATGAGGCTTACCATCTTCTACCTTGATATGTATATAATTGTTGGCTAAACTTGTCTTAAACTTCCTCCAGCATTCATTACAATACGTCATTGTCTTCTTATACAAGATTTCACTCTGAGGAATGTCATAAGTGAGCTGTAATGCATGCATTGAAGTTGTTAGTGATAAATTTGATAATTCAACCATACAAATTACTATTTTATACCTGGATAGTGTCCCAAATATATTGCTGTTCACATTCATAGACTTTTCTCCACTCCTCTATCAAGTTGCTAGGCTTGTTGTGTGCTAGGAGGTCGACAAAACTCCTATATTGGCTTGTAATAAGTCCGATCGGTTTCCAATATCCATCAAACTCAATCAAAATCTTTTCCCCAATAATCCGATTGAGGGGAATGTCTGTCAAACGTGTTCCTCTTATACCTTTTTGTCTCAACTATCTCAAAGCATTGCTAGGCTCACTCTGATAAATACTAGCTGGATCGCTCTACTGACCACTAGGTGGCTTCATAACATCTACACTAGGACGCTAAAGATCCTTCATTTTCTTGTGACAACAACAAAAAAATTGTAGTTTTATATATAAACTAACTATGTACATAATTCAAATATAATTCATAATTATAATTATTACTTTAACTGGCTAACTTTTAAAGTAGTTTTATAAAGGGATATCCTCCTATATCCCTTCATAATGATTATTTCTTGTAACGTGTTCATTATTTGCTTCATCTTCTTCATTCAATTCTAGTAGACCCCTAGAAAAAGGAGAAGTCTCAAGAAGATCATTTACTGAACGACTGTCGTCATTAACATCAATGAGCCTTTTTCCTTAGAGAGCTACAGACAACATTTTATTTGCCTAATCGATAATATAGAACACTTGTTTCACCTGATCAGTCATAATAAAAGGTTCATATCCAAAACTTTTACTATTCAGATCTACTAATGTAAATCTTAATGAATCGATCTTCACACCATTATTGACATTAACCCACTTGCATTTGAAAATGAGAAATTTAATTTAAATATAGTTAATCACCCAAATCTCTTCAATAACCTTATAATAACGTATGATTGCCAATTTAGGGTTCTTATCTTTCAAATTAGAGAAGTGCATAGATTCAGCCACTAACATAACACCACTGTTCTGGACGATGCTCCTATCATCTAGGGACTTCGCGTAACAGTTATAACCATTAGTCACATATGAAGTCCAACTTATGACATCAACCTTAGGACCATGTGCTAACCATTTAATTGTATCAGAAACACATTCTTCTCTATCAACCTTTTGTTTGAACTAATGAGCAAAAGTTCTGTTATGCTCCCTATTAACCTATGCTTAGTCATTCAACACTTTCTTTACATACAATTTTCCTATGAGCATTAATGTAATATTTAACTTCATCAACATTATTCAAGATGTACAAGTGGACTTGTGAAATTCATCAGGATCCGCACTCTTTACTAAAGCCATACATCTACCCCCTTCTTCATTAGGATGTTTAGGAAGCCTAATGTGTCTCACATTTGACAAATAATGTTGACAAAATTCCATGGCTTCTTCATAAACATATTTCTGAACAATATATGCTTCAGGCCGATTAGGGTTCTTCACATTCCCTTTTAGAATTTTCATAGTTCTTTTGATTGGGTACATCAATCGTAAATAAATAAGGCCACACAACTTGATCTTCCTCACTAGATAAACAATTAGATGTACCATGATATCAAAATAGCTAGGAAGAAAAAGCTTGTGAAGATAACACAAGATCATATATCCTTCATTTTCCACTTTATCCTATCTTTCCGTCTCAATTACTTTACAAAAAATAGCATTCAAGAAGAAACAAAGTCTAGTCAAAATGTGTTTAAGATCATATTCGATAATGCCTCAAATATCAATTGGGAGTAGTTTTTGCATTAAGACATAACAATTATGAGACTTTAGCCTTATTAATTTCAAGTCTTTCATCAACATGAGCTTCTTAAAATTTGAAGAATTCCCTCAGGGAACTTTGATGCCATGTAAACACTCACAAAAACTTTTTTTCTCATATTTAGATAGAGTATGATAAGTACGAGGACACAAAGTTCTCTTACCATATGGCCTTGGATGTAAGTCTTCTCGTATTCCTATTTCATACAAATCTAATCTTGCCTTTATACCATTCTTAAAACTATCTTGCATGTTAGACGCTGTCCTAACAATACTATCACATACATTTTTCTCCACATATATGAAATCAATATAATTTATCACATCAAGGTTGTGCCAATACAGAAGATCGAAGAAGACAGACCTCTTCTTCCATCTATTTTTTTCATTTCTACTCTTTGTAGTCTTACCAAATATAACATTGAAAATTTTCACCTTTTCATAACTTACTCCCTAGTTAATGCCTCTGGAGCATCTTCTTCTGGGCCACCAAAAAAAGCTTTCTTTAATTTACGATATGGGTGGCCCCGTTTAAGAAATCTCCTATAGCCAAGATAAACCATCTGTCTTCTATGTTGAAGTTAATGGTAGCATGTGCCTTCTTTACAAATCAGGCATGCTTTATGGCCTTTAACACTATATCATGACAAGTTTCCATATACAGGAAAGTCATTTATAGTACAAAAGATCATGGCTTGCATTTTAAAAATCTCCTTCTTGTTTGTGTCAAAAACATCAACATCTTCATCCTACAACTCTTTCAAGTCTTCGATCAAGGATTGTAGGTAAACGTCTATGTCATTTCTAGGTTGTTTAGGTCCTGAAATCAACATAAACAACATGATGTACTTTCGCTTCATGCATAACAGAGGAGATAAGTTGTAAATAACCGACAGAACAGGCTATGAACTATGTATACTACTTAGGCTACCATAAAGATTCATCCCCTCCATGCTAAGCCTAAGCCTAAGGTTCCCAGGTTCTTTGCTGAAGCTAGGAAATAATTGATTAATTTTCTTCCATTGAGAAGAATTAGCCAGATGTCGAAGCTTTCTATCAGAAATCCTCTCATCCGCATGCCATCTCAAATGTTTTACATCATTTTCATTAGCAAACAAGCGCTTGAACCTTGATACGATTGGAAGATACCACAATACTTTTATAGGGGCCTTATTTGATTTGCACCTCGAGGTTTCACATATTATACTTTGTTGCTTCTCTTTATGCTCTTTTCTATACAATATAAATCATTACGGCATGCATGGATCTTTTTATAATTTATCCCTAAAGGACACAGTATTTTCTTAGCAACATAGTATCAATAAGGCAACACATTATCATCTGGAAGCATGTCCTTAAAAAGCCTCAAATGTTTCTAAAAAACTCTTGTCACTCTATCCATGACGTGCTTTCAAGCTTACCAATTTCAATACTGCTTTCAACAATTGGTATTTTTTGCACTGGGTATAGTGGCTTCTTAGCATCACTGCACATATTACCATATGCATGTGATTACTCAAAAGCCTCTTCTCCTATATCATGAATAATATCCTTTATTTGGTCATCTGTATCCTCCATGTCATTATCATCAAAGGCCACTCCCACTATTGAGATGCACTTGGTATTTCTAGTTCTTCACCATGCCATACCCATACTGTATAACTCTTACGAAATCCTTCACAAATTAAATGTGTATATATATCTTCAGCAATCAGTCTCTTCTTATTTAAACATTTTACACAGGGGTAATAGAACATCCCCTATCATTATCGGTATTTCTTCTAGCAAAGTTTAAAAAATCCCTCACCCCATTATCATATTCAACACTTGTCCGTTTATGAAACAAGCAATGTTTTTGGCAAGGTAACTAACACTACTGAAGAGAGTACAAAACTTGTAATTTACATAGGCTAACTTATGATATAGTAAATTTGCCAAACATGGAAGCAATTTTTATATAATGAAACACATGATCTTTGGTTTATCCACTAATAATGGAATTCAAATTAAGATGGTCAACCTAATAAATTCACAAGCAATGGATTGAGCATTATTGATGTATTAGAGTCAGCAATTTCTTCAGGGTATTGAATTGAGCGACAATGTGCATATGTGTGTGTGTGTAAGTGTGAAGAGAGAGCATAAAGGAATACGCATGTGTTGCTTCCATTATTTCACTTATTACACAAGATCTCAATATTCAACCTCTAAAATGAGTAACTTTAAAGAATCTTAAACTTCAGAGGATTATTTGTAACTAAATACTATTTTAGTTTCCAAAAAATTTCATAGTGTAGAAGGAAATGGTAACATTAAATGCAAACTTAATATAAATTGTGTGAACTTGCTTGCTTTATACACACTATGCCTAATTAAAAGCAAAATTCTTCCAGCCACTCCCCTCTAGAAATATTATGCAACAAATATACCCAATCAGAGGAGAATCCAAAAATCATATTTAATTCATGTATATACTATGTCAATCCAATTTTGATTATCAGACCTCAATTTTCTATCAAAATACACAACGCATCATAGCATCTACAAGTTCCAAAATCAGTACAAACAAACACATGAAATTACTCATAGGCACCTAATAGCCCAATGAGGATAAAGGTTCAGCAGAGATATCTATACATGGATGCCTCCTACAAACCCATATCAATGTCCCTACAAATTTATCTATAAATCATGTTATTTAGCTATATGCTGGATATAAATCCCATCCAGTGTTAAGTACATATGCACATGAAAATAGCTCAATAAGTAAGGTGATAGCAATTAATGCACAATCATCAACTAGATAGTTAAAGGATTTAAACTATCAGCAGTACCAAGTCAAACGACATATTAGGGATACAAAATCTAGATTATGTGACTTGTGCAAAACATAGTAATTTCAATATCTTGTAAAAATGTCCAACCAGTCAAACTTGTGTACGATTCAAAATAGCAGACAAATCGTAAAAGAAAAGACAAAAAAAAGACCTACAAGAATTAGGGATTCAATAAATAGTGTACCCGAATTGCAAAAGACACCAAACTCTCACTAAAAGACGATGAAAAAAATGATAACAGAGTGTGTAAGCATCAAAGGAAACCTCGTAACTCCAATAGAATTAAGGATTCCACAATCAACGTACCCAAATTTTACCAGAAGAAGCTAAACTCTCACTAACTGACATTGCAAAAAAAAGAGAACAGAGTATGTAAGCGCATATGCAAATTTGTTGCAAACCCAGGAGAATTAGGGATTCAAGCAATAGCAAATCCAATATTCACCACAAGACGCTGGATGGGACACTCGCCGATCGACGATACTAAAAACTGAGCAGAGTATGTGTAAACAACGGACACTTGACAAAAAGAGAGAGGAGAGTGCTGTAGTGGAAAGATTCTAGATTTTGATACAAGTACAAATAGGGCAGAAAAACTATTAAGGATGATTTTTAAGGCCGGTTTAACAAAATAACGGGTCTTAAATATGATATTTAAGACCCGTTTATTTCTACCAACCGGTCTTAAATCAATGTTTTTATTTTTTTTATTTGGTTAAACTTTTAGACTGGTTCCTATTTATAATCGGTCTTAAAAGTTAAATATTTAAGACCAGTTGTAATATACAACGTCTTAATTGTATTCGAATGTTGAGACAAAACTTGAGTACATCTGCTATTTCTTGTTCTTGTTTTGTCTCAGGTAAACACTTTTAGGACTTCACTTTCTGGACTCGAGTGAGCATGTCTCTTGCACTCAAGTGTTGTTACAGAACTCGAGTATATATGTTATTTCTTGTTCTTGTTTTCTCTCAGGTAAACACTTTAAGGATTCACTTTCTGGACTTGAGTGAGAATGTCTACAATACTCAAGTGTTGAGACAAAACTCAAGTGCATCTTTCATTTATGGTTTATGCTTTCACTTTTTGTAAAACACTTTCATTCTTACACCTGCAGCACTTGAGTGTAAATGACCTCAGAACTCAAGTATAGATGTAGGACTCGAGTGCATCATATAGTTTTTGCTACTACTTGACTCTTGGTAAAACACTTGCATGATCACACTTCTTAAACTCGAGTGCAAAGGTCTAAAAAACTCACCTTTAAGACTAGTTGCCATTAACAACTGGTCTTAAAAGGGGAAAATTCATTTTTAAATTCTTCATCTTTTAGACCGATTTTAAAAACACCCAGTCTAAAAGGTTTTATATTTAAGATTGGTTATTTATTTCAACAAGTCTTAAAGGTTCCAAAATTTTTTAATTTTGTAATTATTTTATCTTTTTAGATCGGTTTTTTGGATAACCGATCTAAATAATTTATTTTACACTGGTTATTTAAGAACTGATCTTAGAAGTTTGCTATAATTACAAAAATGCCACTGATAATAATTTTAAGACTTTATCCACTATAACCGGTCTAAATATGGTGGTCTAAAAGGGCAAATTTGTACTAGTGATATTGTGTTGATTGGTAGGAAATTTGGGAACTTGTGTTCCTATCCTATTTTCTATTATTTATGGTTATTGGGTTTTCATCATGCTTTGGTCATATACATGTGGTTATATGATATTTAGGAAGCATATGAACCTAGTGTAGTGAATAAAATGTGAATTGGTGAATTGTTAGGTTGAACCTTAATTTTTTGTTAGAATAGGGCATATAGAAGGAATGAGATTTTGGTGTTTTTGAGGTCACTAATGAATTCCTTGGGCAAAATTGTGTAAGAATAGCTTAAGAACATAATTTTAGAAGAGTTGGATTGAAAACCCAAAAACTAAAGTTAAATAAATAGTGCTACCATATTCATTTTCTAGAGATAGACCGGTTAAGGAGTGATATTTTCTAGAATAATAATAGACATGTTAAGCTTGAGTTTGATCTATAATATATGCCATTTGGGTCAGTACATTAGGAGATATGATTTATTAAAGTTAGGTATTGAATATGGAATGACTTCTGTGGTAGTGAGGATTGATCAAGGCTTCTAGTATTTTATGCCAATAGTTGGCAGTGAATAATATTTTCCTTGTAAAGAGGACTTAGAGAGCTTCATGTAGGAACTTGAACCACCCCATTTTGAGTTCCCTAGAATTAGATATGATTTTTCAAAGATGGCTGAAAATTCTGGCAGCATACCCTTAACATGCGAAAATGAGAAAGTAGGAATGAATTGTAAATAAGCCTGAAATCCAATGGTAGAATGTACTTGGGGTAAATGGTAATAAAATTGAACTCCAATGGTAGAATTAAGCACTTAAGGCTAGTATTGACACATTGACTAACTATGTGACATAATGCACTAGGCTTAAAGATAACCAACAAAAGTGTTATGAGTTATCAAGAATTGAGACAAGTAATAATTCACCTGCTCTTGAATTCTAACTTAAAGGATTCAATATTTGCCCGAGCCTAAAGAAGAAGGAGGTTGCTGGTAAAGGTAAAGGACCAGAAAGAAGTTCAGGTAGTGACTCTTTCTCTTATATCATATATAATGATTGGTATATATGCTCATATCATCATTTGTTACGTATGTTAAGAATGTCAAGAATGTTATAACTGTTATTAATAATGTTATGCGATGCTTGTTTTACATACTCTGTGAATTTATATATCATATGAGTGAATTGTTACTACTGAGATTCTTTTGAATCTCACCATTTCCAATAACTAGCCTATATCAAGGGCAAACGGCCCGAGGGGTAAGAAGATAATTACGGTTGTTTGATCCCATATGTTTTGATGATAACAAAGATTGGACTAATGATAAAAGAGGATATGATATCAAATGAATTTGAACAAAGTAAATAAATGTCAAAGCATTACTTGAAGTAAGCACTAGAGTAATGAAGAAGAATTAAGAGGAAGAACAAAGGAAGACCATCACTAAGACCATCACTGGCATTTGTATATGTTTACTCGAGTGATCACTTGAGTAAGGAATACTGTTACTTGAGTGGGCACTTGAGTAATGTTAAAAGAAAATGTTTTCAAAAGCACTGCCAAAATTTGGAGGAAGTTACTCGAGTAGCCACTCGAGTAATCTGCAAACTTATATGAGCCTTTACTCGAGTAGCCACAAGAGTAACACATGAGAAAAGGCTTTACTCGAGTAGCCACTTGAGTAACCAAGGTAAAAATCTTCCAGTAGCTCTCAACTAAGAAATGCAATAATTTACTTAAGTAGCCACTCGAGTAACCATGTGAGAAAAAGGCATGACTTGAGGGAGCACTCCAGTAATCTATGGAGTTATTTGATCCATTACTCAAGAGATCACTCGAGTAATCAGGTAAACAAAGAACAAGTACTCTCAGCCAAGAGTTTGATGCAATTACTCGGTGAGTAATCAGTAATTTGCAAAGTTAATTGGAATTTACTCGAGGGGTCACTTGAGTAAGGTTTGAGGAAACAACAAGGCCACTCGAGTAATCAGATTACTAGAGTCAGCACTCGAGTAACTTGTGAAGAAAAGACATGGCCACTCGAGTAGCCACTCGAGTAATCAGGTATTTCTAAGGTTGTGATGTGTTGCACTCCATGTCTTACCCGAGTAATATCTTATGAAAAATGTTGAATTACTCACTACCATATTTTTGATAGGTTTACTCGAGGGACTACTCGAGTAATGAGAATGATCACTCAAGTAATGAAGTCCATAAATCATATTTTTAATCAAATGTTTATTAGATTGTTTTCTATATGATTAACTCTTTATTGCACTAGTATTCTAAGTACATTTGTAGAGAAACAATGAAAGATCATGCCAGAAGTGAAAAGTCAAATAAAAGTCCTAACGTTCACCTACTGCTACCTATCACAAATGGATAGTTTTCAAATTCAAAGAATAGTCAACCGTTGCTACGCGACTCTAATAGACATGTTTGAATTGTTTCTAACGGACACTACAAATCATCTATATATATGGAACATTCAAAGGGCAGAAAACAAGAACTGAGAACACACGAACATACATCGATCAACATACTCTTTGTGCTTTGTTTTCTTATACTCATTCATTGTACTTCAGTGATTATATATTTGCTTTATGAGAGAGATTTTCATTACAAACTCAATATTTGTTATTGAAACAACATAAGGGTTGGAACCTTGAGTTGGGGATTTGATTACAACCTATAAGGGGAAGCAAGTGTCTAGGTGAAGGAACTTTTGTGTACTAAGGTGCCAAGAACCCACTGAATCTTGGAGAATATAGTGAAACTCTTAGAGATGCTACGAGGATTGGATGTAGGTCAAAGTGGTTTTGGCCGAACCAGTATAACTCCTGGGTGTACACTTCGGTGATATTTCTCTTTGCTCTCAACTGCTTTAAATATTCTGTCAATTTTCTTATACGCAACAAAATTTCTGGTATCACCCAATTCATCCCCCCTCTTGGGTGAAATGCTTGCACTAACAGCGGTGAGTATGGGATTACGGTTAAGTTTGAAAGTCCTATTGGTTATCTGTTTTTGATTCTGTGTATGTTATTTATGACTTAAGAATATAATTATAGTATTAATAGTAGCGATAGCAAAAATAGCCATATAATCACATGGTAAAACAATACGTACAATGTTACAACAAAGGAATTGTGTTACGACATCTAGACATTAAAAAGGCCTATAACCAAATGATGACATAAAGAGCAATAAACTGAGAGATGCTTGAACACTGTGATAAAAGGAATTAAGAAATGAAGAGTTATGATAGAATTACGAACCTATAAACCCCAAAATTTTATCTGCCAAATGTATTGTAATTATTAGAAATATTCAATGAAATAGAATGGTGAATTTCGGTCAAGAAAACCAGGGTTTGAAAAACTAAGGTGAATTTGTGCAAAAACTAATTAAAGGAGAATTTGGAAAGCATTGGAACAATTAATACTTCCCTTATCCTTCATAATTTTCATCCAACTAAAGGAAATAAGAGGGAAATAATTAATTGTATTCTATATTATGCCAAGTGTCAATATCTTAAGGCAAAGGATTAATATATAATATTTCTTGAACTTGATCACATATGTTATTATCAAAAAATAATAATATTTGGTGCATAAAGTTAAGGAAAATGGAGAAAAGCCCAATTGGGCTTAAGAAGAACCCTAAAGGAGTGTTGGGCTAGCAAGTGGAGAGGAGTAAAATTAGTTCATTTTGAAATGGAGCTTATGACACAATTGTATAGAGATAAACTCAAGTACAAGGCTTATGTCATAATTCTTTTTCGCTAGCATTTATTAATTAAGAGCAAAGGTGGCATATTTTTTTATGAAGCCATGCTTTATCTTTCCTCTAGCATTCCACTCCAAGCAAGCGCAAGATAGAGAGAGAGAGAGAAAGAGTTAAAGTTTAAGAAAGTACAAGGTCTAGAAAGGAGGAGGAAGAAATCCAAAGGTAAGTTAGTGATCTTAAGTATTTTGCTCCTCTAACTTGTGAAGTAGCTCTTCTAATCTTTCATTCTTCATGGAAACATGGTGTAGCAAGAAAAATCTCAAGGGAAGAGAAAGTGAACAGTAACTTTCTAGAGAGATAAAGTGAACAATCCAAGGTAACCTCTAAAACTTGGATTCTCTTCAATTATGTTGTTGTTATTGAGTTTGTTTTTATTCTCTTCAGTTATATGGCTTTTTTTTATTTGTTTTTATTTATCTTTTTTTTTGTTTTTTATTGTCATTGTTGTCATAATGACAAATTTTTGCTCAAATCATGCTCATTTAGTATTTAGATAGCTAATCATGTGGTTAGAAGTGGAAAAGAAGTGATTGAATAGGAGAAATCAACATATTTTTCTCTTCTAAACCCTAATTTTGTCCAGTTATTGTTTACTCAAGATAGAGTTTGAATTTTGAAATTTGATGGTTCCATTAGATTTAGAAGGGAAAATTGTGTGGCAATATAGGTGTTCATGATCTTTGGAAATTTGTACACAAATATGGAAACTATTGAAGTGAAAATACATGTTGTTTGGTTATTTCCTGTGAGGTAGTGTTACTATGCCATACATTTCGTTAGCCAAACCAAGTTCAAATGTCATTAAACTTTCCAGGATTAAAGTAGACATCATGGGCTTTAATTTGATGGGTATTATAGGCAATTTGAACTTGTGGATTGAAAGTTTTGAACTTTCAAATTTTTGCCCTATTTTTGGACTTAATTCTGGAGCAGCATGGGAATTTATGAAAATTTAGAATTTTTTGTTGTTATGGATAGTGGTGTTTCATATTTTTCTATAAAACTACACTTAAATAAATTTCCAAAGAATTTTAGAAAACTCCATTTCGAGTTTTGTGGAATTAGCTATGATTTTTGGAAGTTTAGCCCAGAAAGAGAACAGCTTCTTGGCCGAAGCCAGAAGATTCTGGCCACAACCAAAAACCTTCTAAGCTATTTTTGGCTGTAGCAAGAGGATTTTTGGCTATAGCCCAAAACCTTTTGATCTACTTTTGGCTACAGCCAAGGACTTTTGGTTGGAGCCAATACCGCTGTTTCAACATTTTTCACCCTTTTGATTGGTTTAACTTTTCCAATTCTATGGGCACTTCTTTGAGCTTCTAATGAATGTCTAAATGGCCCAAAATAGAAACAAAATAATGAGTTTAAAATAGTACAAGAATGGGTATTAACATAATTCATATACATTTAACATTTTAGGGTCGAGTTAAGAACTCGCATTGTAGGCACACAAATCAAGACACGTGTTCTAAGGAGAAAAGGGCTAAGGTAGGAATATTATCTTTCATACATCATGCCATATTTCATATGAATATTGAGATGCCATTGTTTATGTTTTTAATCAATAAGGTTTGCCTAGACAAGGCAGTTAGTGCCGGAAGTGCAATTACACTTGAGGGTTGATTAAGAATCCAACCGATGTATGAATAGTGGGGCAGGTTCCCTACTCATGTTTACATGACGATGAAGTGTTATATTGTTCGTTAATTGGTGCATTCATAGTGCATATCATATTTACTTTTTACATTTTATATGAACGATAGTATGTTTCTACTGATATTTTTGGAATCTCACCCCTTTTTTGTGAAATAAAACATCTTAGTAGTGCCAGTGGCTCAAAAGGCAAGGACATAGATAAAGGGTACTGACGTGCATGTGTCCTAAGATAAATCTCATGGTTGCACATATAGTCTATGTTTGAAACACTTTTGGATATTATGTAATGTTGTAAATATTATCGGATTCTAGATGGTTGATTTTGATCTTTAAACAAATACTTTTATCAGTGTATATTTGTATTTTTCTATATGCCTGTGGAACTTGGTCACTGTTACTCTATGTATATCGAAATAGAAATGGGTATTGACATTGTTAGATCCCATAGGTTTTGATGATAATAAAGATTGGATTAATGATATAAAAGGTTTTGATAATAAACAAAAAGATTTGAATAAAGTAACTAAGATTTTCATGCCAGGAAAAAGCATTACTCGAGTAGGCACTCAAGTAATGAGGATGAAGTGAAAGACAGAATACAGGAGAAAGGAACACTGAGATTTTTTAAGACATTACTTGAGTAGGCTCTCAAGTAATGACCTTCATTACTCAAGGGAATACTCAAGTAATGTGTGAGAAATTGTTCCAGAATGCTCTCTATCAAGAGTTGAGTAGGATTACTCAAAGGGATCACTCGAGTAATCTGCAGAGTTATTTGAGACATTACTTGAGGGGCCACTCAAGTAATAAGAGCAGAAACCATTCAATAGCTCTCGGCCAAGAAATAAATGACATTACTCGAAGGGATTATTCGAGTAATCTATACATTTATTTGAAGCATTACTAAAGGGACCACTTGAGTAATCAGGAAAGTAAAGAAGTTACTTTTGGCCAAGAATTTAATGCCTTCACTCAAGGGATTACTTGAGTAATGAAAAAAGAATTGCAACCATTACTCGATGGATCACTCGAGTAACCGGAGAAGAAAGAAAGACTTACCCGAGGGATCACTTAAGTAATCAAGTCTGCCAGGTATTGTAAGATGAAATACTCAATGACTTACTTGAGTATTATAATCAGCAAATGTTGACTTAACTCTCTGTCAAGTTTTTCAAAGGCTAACTCGAGTAGCCACTCAAGTGATGAAGCATGATTACTCGAGTAGTGTAGTACAAAAAGCATGATTTTAATCCAAATTTATTCATTTGTTATCTATATGATTAACCTTTCAATATATTAGTTTCCTAAGTATATTTGCAGAGAAATAAAGAAGCGATTATGCATTAAGAGAGAAGTCAAATATATAGCTTGCAATGTCAGAAACACCTACCTACCGTGGCTAGTTTTCAAACTTGAAGAATGGTCAAACGAAGCTGCGTGACTCTAACGGACATGTTTTAAATGCTTCTAACAGACATCACAATTCATCTATATATATATGGAGCATTCAACGAAGAACATAACACAACAACTGAGAATGCAAACTCACATAGATCAATATATTCTTTGTACTCTATTTTCTTATATTCATTATTTGTACTTCAATGATTATACATTTGCTCTGTGAGAGAGATTTTCATTACAAACTCAATATTTGTTATTGAGACAACATAAGGGTTGGAACCTTGAGTTGAGGATTTGATTACAACATATAAGGGGTGTTAGAGTAAGCGTTTCACCCAAGAGGGGGGTGAATTGGGTGATACTAAAATTTCGTTTCAAATATAAAAACTTGATGGTGAATACAAAGTAATAGAGAGTAAGGAGAAATATCACCGAAGTGTACACCGAGAGTTCTACTGGTTCGGTCACAACTACTTTGACCTACGTCCAGTCCTCAGAGCTTCTCAGAGAGTTTCACTATAACTTCCAAGATTCAGTGAGTTATTGGCACCTCAGTACAAGCAAGTTCCTTCACCTGGACAATCGCTCACCCTTACAAGTTGTAATCCAAACCCAACTCAAGGTTCCATAACCTTAAGTTATCTTAATAACAAATATTGAGTTTGAATGAAATATCTCTCTCACAGAGTAAATAAGAATCACTGAAGCATAGAAATACAATTACAACGTAAAATAGAGTAATGAATTTGATGATACGTTTGTGTGTGTTCTTGTTGTTCTCTGTTTGGATGTTCACATATATATAGATATGTTGGTGAAGACCGTTGGAACATTTTCCTTTTGTCCATTGGAGAGTGCGTAGCCACTATTGACTTTTCAAGTTTTTGAAAAATATCCATTGTCGGTAGGTGGCATTTGAACTTCTCATTTGACTTTCCTTACTTGATATGATTTATTCATTGTTCATATGTAAATAAGCTAAGAATACTAATACAATGAAAGGTTAATCATATAGGAAGCAAAATAATGAACGTTGGAATGATTTCTAAATTTCTGGGTTTGCTTACTTGAGTATCCCTTGAAGTTTACTCGAGTACTTACTCGAGTATCATCTGGAAAACTTTGATCAAACTTAAGTCAGCAAACACATATAAGTTTACTCGGGTAGTGCATGGAATAAACTAAATCTCAAACCTTTAGAAATAGTTGTTTACTCAGGTTCGTACTCGAGTAATGCACTCATGAATTCATAGATTACTCGGGTACCAACTCAAGTAAACCTTCAAATACACCTTTGGTTACTGGATGCTTTACTCCAGTAATGTTGGCAGGATTTCAAGGCCGAGAGCACTTCAAGTTTGATTACCTTGTTACTCGAGTAAACTTACTTTTTGTGCATAACTTACTCAGATATTGACTTGAATTTTTCCTTCAAACATAACACTGCATACTCGAGTAATCCACTTAAAATAAAACATTAAAGACTTGCATACTAGAGTAATGACTCGAGGAAAATGGAATAAAATTAAATCAAGTTATTCGGGTACTACCTTCAAGTTTTTACTTACCTCAGTGAGTTACTCGAGTTGCTCCTCGAGTAACATTGGCAGTGGTACAAAATACCGAGAGCACCACATTTCCTGAAACAGGGTAACTCGAGTACATACTCGAGTATCATTGGCAGGCCGAGAGCAACTTGAAATCTTTCACATGGTTACTCGAGTACCTACTCGAGTAACATTGGCAGGCCGAGAGCAACTCCAAGTATTTACCTGGTTACTCGAGTGGCCACTCGAGTAACATTGGCAGGTCGAGAGCAACTTGAAAACATTCACACTATTACTCGAGTACTTACTCGAGTAACGTTGGCAGGTTACTAGAAGGTGCCTTTGGTTACTTCAAGTTTTGTCTCATTACTCGAGTACATACTCGAGTAATGCCTTCGAAAAATTGCTCCTGCTCAAGTTTCTCAGCATTTTCTCTTGGTCTTTCCACATTATTCCAATGCTTACTTCAAGTGATGCTTATCCCTGTTATTACTTTGTTCAAACTTATTTATTAATCAATTCTTTTTCATACCATTCTTTTGTTATCATCAAAACATGAGATCTAACAAGGGGGAGTGAGTATCCAGTGAAGGAACTTGTTATGTACTGAGGTGCTAAGAACCCACTAAATCTTAGAAGATATAGTGAAACTCTCAAAGAAGAGCTGAGGATTGGACATAGGTCAAAGTGGTTGTGGCCGAACCAGTATAACTCTCGATGTACACTTCATTTATATTTTTCCTAGCTCTTAACTGCTTTAGATTTTTGGTCAATTTTTATATATGCATTTCTGGTATCACCCAATTCACCCCCCTCTTAGGTGAAATGCTTGCACTAATATTTGGTATCAGAGTGTAAGTCTTCTTGTTAAGGTATAACAACCTAAGAAGGATACAATAGTAAGTATGGGTGAAAGAATTCTTCCCGATGGAGCTTTTATCACCAAACCTCTAGGTTTCGGTGGCAAACACTTCTCTTTCTGGCAAGCTAAGTTTAGAGTATTTGTAATGGCTATAGAATACGAACTATGGGATGTGATTGAGAGTAGAAACTATAAGCTTGAGAAAATTATAGATTCATAAAGGGTTCCTAAGATCCAGCAGAATATGATGAGAATGACAAAAAACTCATCGCACTCAACAATAAGGCAATTCTAATGATCCAAAGTGCCTTAAGTAAAAATAAGTACTTCAGGATATGTACACTTTTAATGGCTAAAGGAATGTGGGAAGCTCTAGAAATAGCTCACAAAGGAACTTTAGAAATAAAAAAAACTGAATTAATACTCTAGTTATTGAATTTGATTTACTTTGAGTGAAGTTAGGTAAGACAGTAGCTGAATTCAAACTTAGATATACTCATCTTGTTAATCAACTTGCAATACTTAGAAAAGTTTATGATCAACATACCCAAGTACGAAAGATTCTGAATATTGTTTCTAAAGACTGGGAGGCCAAAGTCACCGCTATTAAGGAAGCAAACGGCAAATCAATGGGATATGTTGCTTCTCTATTCGGAAGTCTTTCTAAATATGAAAGTAAATTAAATTTCAAACGAGAGCTAGCAAATATTGGTGACAAGAAGAAGAGAGGCCTAGCACTAAAAGCAAAAGAAGAAAATCAAGATGAGGATGAAGAGTTTGACGATGACGAAATAGGCCTAATGATAAAACAATTCAGAAAGTTTTGCATGAAAGGATAAGGATCCAAAAACTTTTAGAAAGGAGAAACAAGCAGTAAAGAACACATCATCTGCTATGAATGTGTAAAGCCGGGACATATGAAATCAGAATGTCAAGAACTGACTCAGAAGAATAAAGAAAAGAGAAAATGCTAGTTCTACAACAAGAAGAAAGCCTTTATTTCTACCATATAGGGAGACAGTTC
The DNA here is from genome assembly GCA_963242795.1 of Inga leiocalycina. NCBI lineage: Eukaryota > Viridiplantae > Streptophyta > Magnoliopsida > Fabales > Fabaceae > Inga > Inga leiocalycina. Next base: position 50,075,717 of record OY725323.1, read on the forward strand.
ATCTGACAAAGATTGAGATAATTAGGAAGTAGCCAATATTTGTTTGGTCGCTCAAGAAGAGTCAAAAGAAGAAGAGGTAACTGATTCTGATCCTACATATGATGAATTACTTTCTAAATATAATGCTTTACATTCTGAATTCATCAAAGTAGTTAAGCAATTAGTTGTTTTCAAAAAGAAAAAAAATCTTGAAGAAAAACTCAAAGATGGTTTAGAAAAGGATTGTGAAAATTGTTTGTTGTAGAAAAAGAAAAACATTGATCTCACGAAAACTCTTGAAAAATTCACTAAAGGGAGTAAGATGTTAAATGTAATTTTAGAAGCTCAACGATTTGTAAATGATCGATCTGGTGTTAGATATGATCCAAAATAAGATAGAAGGAAACGAAGAAAGAAAGCAGGAGGTAAGACATACTTGAGTTACTTTCAGCATTCTGTTCATACATTAAATCCTTTCGCATATTACAGTTATAGTAATAGAAAGGGTCGTTATACTTCATCATGCATTCATAAAAAGAAAGAAAAAATAGGAATCTACAAATGGGTACCTAATGGTTCATATGTTCAGAAAATATTTGATACTAACCCAAAAGGACCCAAAAAGATATGGGTATCTAAGATTAATCATCTTTGATTGCAGATATGTCTTAAAGCATCCAAAAACAACAAGTGGTACATAGACAGTGGATGCTCCAGACATATGACCAGCAATTCTGAAAGTTTTACCACGATACAACCTAGAGAAGGTGGGAAGGTAAAAGTTAGAGGAAATCAATCCGAAAAGATAGCAAGAATTGGTGAAATCAAAAACGATAAAGGCATACAAGTCAACGATGTATATTATGTTGAAGGATTGTGCCATAATTTGCTGAGCATAAGTCAAAGTATAGATAAAGACAACCAGGTAATATTTGACTCAAAGGAATGTCTAATTGTAAGCAAGAAAAACTTACAACTAGATAAGAAGAATCTCAAGGCAAAGCCCAGAGCAAAAAGGTAAGGTAACATCTATACTCTTGATATCAATAGAAATGATTCTAAAAATTATTTTCTAAGTAATGTCGATGAAAGTTGGTTATGGCATAAGAGGCTAGCTCATGTCAACATGCACCATTTAAGCAAACTTCTCAACAAGGATTTAATACCTAGATTACCCAAAGTAAATTTCAAAAATGATTTAATTTGTGACGCATGTAAGAAGGGTAAACAAACTAAATCATCTTTCAAATTGAAAAATGAGATCACAATCAACAGACCACTTTAATTATTACACATGGATTTAGTTAGACCAGCAAGAGTTAAAAGTCTTGGTGGCAACTTATATTCATTGGTCATTGTTGATGATTCCTCTAGATTTACATGGACTATTTTTCTATTATCAAAGGATGAAACCTTTGCAAAATTTTTTTTCCCAAGAAAGTGCAAAATGAGAAAGGTATGTCCATTGTAGGTATCAAGACAGATCACGGTGGAGAATTTGAAAATCAAGCCTTTGAATATTATTGTGATACTAATGGCATTGATCACAATTTCTCCGCTCCAAGGAGCAAAATAGAGTCATGGAATGAAAGAACAAAGTACTTATTGAAATGGCTAGAGCAATGCTGAATAAAAAGAACGTGTCTCAAATTTTTTGGGCTGATGCAATGAGCACAGCATGCTATATTTCAAACAGAGCCTACATCAAAACAAAACTTCGAAAGACACCATACGAACTATACAAAGGAAGGAAGCCAAACCTTGCTCATATGCACATCTTCAGTTGTAAGTGTTTCATTCATAATAATGGTAAAGATAACTTAAGAAAATTTGATCCGAAAATAGATGAACGAATTTTCATAGGCTATTCTAATCAGAGCAAAGTACACAGAGTTTTCAATAAACGAACATGTGTTGTTTAAGAATCAATTCATGTTTTATTTGATGAATTTGAATCCTCTGACAAAACTGTTGACAATAAGAAGGAAGTTGTTTTAAATCAAGAAAATGATCAACCTAATCCTAAATCTTTCATCCTAGAAGTTGATCAAACCAAGGAAGAAGATCAGTCACTAGGACAACCTAGAGCTTGGAAATACAATAAAAGTCATCCCCTTGAGCAAGTCATAGGAGATGTGAATGAAAGAGTTAAAACTAGGAATAAAATTTTCAATGAAGTTAGTTTTTTGCATTTATTTATGAGATTGAACCTTCTAACATTGATGAAGCTCTATCAGATAATGATTGGGTATTAGCAATGCAAGAAGAACTAAACCAATTTGAAAGAAATCAAGTTTGGGATTTGGTACCTCGACCTAAGGATCATCCGATCATTGGCACTAAATGGGTTTCCAAAAACAAACTTGATGAATCTGCAATCATTGTCAGAAACAAGGCAAGATTGGTGGCAAAAGGCTATAATTAGGAAAAAGGAATTGATTATGAGGAAACATATGCTCCAGTCAATATATTGGAAGCTATACGAGTACTCTTAGCCTTTACATACATCAAAGGATTCAAACTTTATCGAATGGATGTAAAAAGTATATTTCTAAATGGCAACATTATGGAAGAAGTGTATGTAGATCAACCTCTAGGTTTTAAAGATGTAACCAAACCTGACCATGTTTTCAAACTGAGAAAAGCTTTATACAGTTTAAAACAAGCTCCTAGAGCATGGTATGAAAGGCTTAGTAAATTTCTCATTGATCAAGGTTTTGTATAAGGAAAAGTTGATACAACACTTTTTATAAAATGAAAATGAAATGATAATTTAATTGTACAGATATATGTTGATGATATAGTTTTCAGTGCAACTAATGAAACTTTGTGTAAGAAATTTTCTGAAATAATGTAAGGGGAGTTTGAGATGTCAATAATAGAAGAACTGAATTTATTTCTCAGTTTGCAAATCATACAAAGAAAGAATGGATTTTTCATATTTCAAATAAAGTATTTGAAAGAGCTATTGAAGAAGTATGGAATGGATGAAACAAATGGAATCGACATGCCTATGAGCTCCACTACATTGCTTGATGCTGATGTCAAGGGAAAGGATTACAATATCATAAGATATAGATGAATGATTAGATCATTACTTTATCTCACTGCAAGCTGACTTGACATCCAATTCAGTGTTGGTATGTGTTCAAGATATCAATCAGCACCGAAAGAGTCACATGCTAAAACTATCAAACGTGTCTTTTGATATCTTGCTAACACGGTAGAATTAGGTCTTTGGAAAGAAGAAGTAAATATCTAGTTTCATACTCAGACTCTAATTATAGAGGATGCAAGATAGACAGAAAGAGTACCAGTAGACATAGCCAGTTCCTTGTAGGTTCACTTGTGCTATGGTTTAGCAAGAAACAAAATACAGTGTCTCTTTTGTTAATGGATGATGAGTATGTTGCAGCATCAAGTTGTTATGCACAAGTGTTATGGTTGAAGCAATAACTACAGGATCTTGGTATTTATTTGAAGGTGATACCAATATACTGTGATAACACTAGCACAATAAGCTTGGCAAAGAATCCAGTTCAACATTCCAGAGCCAAGCATATTAATGTTAGACATAATTTTATCAGAGATCATGTCCAAAAGAAAGATGTCAAAGTGATATTATTCCAACTCATCTTAAACTAGCTGATATTTTTACAAAACCTATTGCAAAAGATCAATTCTTATATGTAAGAAGAGAATTAGGAATGGTAAATGCCAAAGAATTGTAAGTTATTAAATGTTTATAAAATTTTAGATGGTATTATTTATTGATGTTTTGATGATTACTAACTAAGCGTCGGAGCTTCCAGTAAAATGTTTTGCAGGCTCTTGATATTCTGTTTTAAAGTATGGAAAGCAGAGGTTAACAGAGTACTATATCACTCAAGGGACAACTTCACGTAACATATATTACTCGAGTGATAAATATAAGTGATGATAAACATCACTCAAGTAACCACTCGAGTAATGACCTTAAAAATGAGGCAGAGAAGCTTTAATTCAAAAAGAAGTTACAATGGTTGAAAGTAAACAAGTTAGCAGCTCAAAAGACTAATAACTCGAGTAGCTACTCGAGTGATACCATAGAGTCACTCGAGTAATCCACCAAGTGATCATGACAGCAGATTACAAATTACCTTGTATTCAACTCAATTATGCCTTAAAGTATCATCAAATTATCAAGGGAATATACATGGATCATTATAATATTATACATGCTCGGTATGCCTTTAAATTCACTTTATTTCTAAATTTTTGGTTTGATCACTCTAGTAGCGATTCAATGATGCCTCAAGATCACTCGAGTAGGCCCTCAAGTGATGTCGGGTACTAAGGCTTTATCTATCGCAACTCGGTCATTTTTCACAAAATCTCCTCGAGTGATTCTCCTAGTGTTCTCCTAAAAACTTTTCATAAATAGTTTTTCATCTCATTTCCGTCAAAACCCAATAAATTTCACTTCCAAAAACCTCGTAAATCTCTCAAAATCTTTTGCGCTAACCATCAACTTGAGCGAGAAAATTTTCTAAAATTCTTGTTCTTTCAATCAAAATGGTTAGAACCAAAACCACCACTCCCAAAAGTCCTTCTGAATCTTCTATTTCTCAAAAATCACTTGAATATACTCCATCTCCTCCAGCTAAAAGACAAAAACTCACTCCCGGATCAAAAGCTAAAGCAATACTGCAAGCCAAACCCAAAGTCAAGGGAGTTGTCATCAAGGAACTCACTGCCACAAGAGCTCAACTAAGAAGGATATTCCTCTTGCTACAAGAAAAGAGACTAAGATACCATCTCTACCTCATTCTGATTCCTCTAACGCACCCTCTTTCTCTGAGATGCCTTGGATGAAGAAATGTTTTCTAAGGTTAGAGGTCAAGAAGTTCTAATATCACCTTCCAAAATAAACACCTGGCTAGGAATAGAGGATCCCCTTGAAGATATTTATCCTACTCTAGACTCGAGCTAGTTGTTTTTAGTTCTAAGGCCTGGAGAGATTGTAGGGCCTCTCAATTTTAACCTGAGTGATATGTGTGACTTTCATCAAATTCTATGGTATATCTATTTGAGAGCCATAGTCAACAAATCCAACAACTTTACTCATTTCATAGAAAGGGACTTCAGAAAATTTGCCTCAGAGAAAAATGACTTAGGAGAATATATCTTTGCTGAAATCAAAAGATATAGTTTTAAAGGAAAATCTACCACTCTAATGCCTTATTCTTAGCTTATGTCCTTATTTCTCAAAAGGAACAATATTTGGTATTTAGAGAAGGGTGAACAAATTGAAAGGCTAACTCCAGTAGGAAGAAACCAAATTGGAAAGTTACACATTGATATTGCCCTAAAAAATACTCTTGAATCTGGTCCTAAGAAGAAAAAGATTGAGGCTGAATCCAGTAGGTTGGATAATACTCAGTCATATGCTTCTGCTTCTACTTCTGCTCCATCATTCATTAGTTCAGTATTGCAGACATCCATAGAGAATATTCTTAAGGGTTTTCATATTGACATTGCAAATACTAATGCTAAATTGATAACCCACATGAATTTCAAGATGGGAGAGCTTGTAGATAGTATGGATAAGAGGCATAAGGAAATGTTGGCAGAACAGTGAGTACATGGTGAGCTTCTAAGATCACTTTATGCCAGACTAGATGCTTTGGCACCTGGTTCTTCCACTCCTGATCCATTTATGCCTACATCATTTCTTGAGCTATTATCACCTTCTGAGCCTCAACCTTCTTGTTTTCCTTTTTTTCCTTTGCCTATCACTATCTCCAAACACCTCCTATTCTCTATGCCTAACCCAGAAACATTCAAGACCATGCACATCACTATTGATGACTCAGTTCCTCCAGCCTAGCCAGTTCAGCTGAGCCAATGCCCATACCTATTGCATCTCCAAGTGTCTCTGAGGAAGTGGTTATCTCCTCTAGTAATCATCAATCATATGAAAGAACAATGGAAGTGGAGATTTCATCTCAGGTCCCAACCACACAAAGTCCTCTAAAGGATCTCATTGTAGTTCCTCCTTTGGTACTTCCTGACTTGAACCTTCTAGCTCCTCTTTAGATTCTTTAAGAGCATATGACTCATATGGCTCTGGCTTCACACCTCTTCCTGTCAAACCCATCTCTATAGTCAAGCCATCTAGTCCTACTTCTTCTCTTGATTGATCCTGCCCTTGTGAAAAAGACAAAAAGGAAGAGAAGAACTTGGGTGATTTTATGGAAAAATGATGTGATTTTGTGTTTTGATTTTGTAATGTATATGGATACGGGTGTATAAGGTTTAAGGGAGCTTTATTAGTTTATGTTTTGTTCTCATGAACTATTCATATTATTATTATGAACTCATTCTGCAATTTAAATTTGAAGTTATTTATCAATTGTGAACTAATGAATTTTTAATTGTACGCAAGGTAAACTCTTACAAAATTATGGACTTTTGACTTCAACATTATTAAAATTGGATTAAAAAAGGTTTCACAAAACTAAATTTCTCAAGAACATTAGATTTGAATTCAAAAAGATCATCACCAAGTTATTTTAAAAGAGTTTTCAAGTTTAAATTAAATAAACGATTGCATATGAAAGGTTTTCAAAAACTTTGGTCAAAATCACCAAGTTTTGTCATCATCAAAAGGGGGAGAATGTTAGATCCCATATGTTTTGATGATAACAAAGATTGGACTAATGATACAAAAGGTTTTGATAATAGATAAAAAGGCTTGAACAAAACTAACAAAAGGTTTTGATAATGAACAAAAAGGTTTGAACAAAGTAACTAAGCTTTTCATGCTAGGCAAAAGCATTATTCGAGTAGGCACTCAAGTAATGAGGATGAAGTGAAAGATACAATACAGGACAAAGGAACACTATGAGATTTTTGAAGACATTAGTCGAGTAAGCCCTCAGGTAATGACCTTCATTACTTAAGGGACCACTCGAATAATGTGTGAGAAATTGTTCCAAAATGCTCTCTATCAAGAATTAAGTAGGATTACTCGAAGGGATTACTCAAGTAATCTACAGAGTTATTTGAGACATTACTCGAGGGGCTACTCGAGTAATCTGTAAAGTTATTTGAAGCATTACTCGAGAAACTACTCAAGTAATCAAGTAAGTAAAAAAGAAGTTACTCCCGGCCAAGAATTTGATACCTTTACTTAATGGATTACTCGAGTAATGAGACAAGAATTGCAAGCATTACTCAAGGGACCACTCGAGTAACTAGAGAAGAAAGAAAGACTTACTTCAAGGATCACTCGAGTAATCAAGTCTGCTAGGTATTGTCAGATGAATTACTAGATGACTTACCTAAGTAATATGGTTAGTAAATATTGACTTAACTCTGTTAAGTTTTTTAAAGGTTCACTCGAGTAGCTGCTCTTTGTTTGCTTGAGATAGGACATCATGAGCGATTAGAGTAAGAGCAACTCTAGGATCAGAGGTATCGGTCAACCAGAGTTTATCAGAGTAGAGGATATCAGATGAATGCCATATATAGAGTATTATGAACTTGATGGTGTATGCATGAGGTGGATAGCATGAAAGAATGTGCCAAAGCTGCCATTGTACAGTCTAGAGTTGAGGCTGGCATCCCTAGGATTGTCACAGGTCGGGGAGACCAGAGAGGATCCATATGGGGATCCAGAGTGGGATTCTGATTATGATCTAATGGAGACTAGACCTAGGGTTCCAGGTTGCGTCTACACACTGACACAAGAAGAAGCCATAAAGTTTTAGGAGTTAATTCAAGGTATGGTTTCTCTCAACAGTAGTCTAGTGCATGTTATGTATGATTCAAGTGCCAGCCATTCATTCATTGTATATGACTACATAAAACAGTTACATTTACATGTGCATAAATCCCTATATGATTTGGTTATGTCTACGCCTATGGGCACAATAATTATGTTGGCTAATGTATGTTTGAATTGCGTGGTGAACACCAAGGGGCATGAATCGATTGTAAATCTGATCTACTTGCCACTACGAGGGTTAGTGGTACTTTTGGGGATTGACTGGTTAAAACTGAATGGTGTGTTACTCAATTGTAAATAGAAGAGAGTTATATATCAAAATCTACAACCGCGGGTTGACACAGGAATCACTCTTAACTTGCTCTCTACAACTAAGGTTAAGAGATGTTTGCAAAAAGGGTGTCAAGGGTATATGGTGTTTTGCTCTATGCAATCAGAGGCTAGTGTAGCCTTGGAAAGTATCCCTGAAGTAAATGAGTTCCCTGATGTGTTTCTAGAGGATGTTGGTGGATTACCTCTATATAGGGAACTAGCATCTCAATTGATCTAAGGCTTGGAGTAAGATTGATCTCTAAAACCCTCTACCGTATGCCTTTGAGTAAAATGGTAGAACTAAAGAAGCAGACTGAGGAGCTATTTCAGAAAGGGTTCATTTAACCTATCGTTTTACCCTAGGGTGCTCCAATGCTTTTCATCATGAAGAAAGATGGAAGCCTGCGTCTTCATATTGATTATCAAGATCTAAACAAGGTAACCGTTAAGAACAAGTATCTACTCCCTGGAATTAACGATTTGCTTGATCAATTATCTGGGTCTTATGTATTCTTACAGATTGATTTGCGATCGGGATACCACAAGTTAAAGGTAAAAGCAGAAGATGTATTAAAGACTACTTTCAGGACTATATATGGCCATTACGAGTTCCTTGTGATGCCATTCGATCTGACCAATTCACCTACCGTGTTCATGGACTACATGAATCGAATCTATCATTTGTAACTAGACCATTTCGTAGTAGTCTTTATTGATGATATACTGGTTTATTAATGGGATAGGAAACTTTGTTGAACAAATGTGAATTCTGGCTTTTAGAGGTAAAGTTTTTGGGCCACTTTGTCTCACAGCAAGAGGTTTATGTTGATCCTAGTAAGGTAAAAACAATACTGAGCTGGAAGATACCATAGATTGTTTTTGAAGTACGCAGTTTTCTAGGTCTAGCTGGCTATTACAAAAGATTTATTCATAATTTCTCCATAATTGCTTTGCCTTTGTTACAATTTACACGAAAAGCTAATATTTTGTGTGGGATGATAATTATGAGAAGAGCTTCTTGGAGTTGAAGCAGAGGTTAACAACAGCACCAGTGCTAAAAATCCCAGATCTGTAGCTTATATATATCGGCATACAGATGCTAGTTGGCACAGATTAGGATGTGTATTAATATAGCATGGCTGAGCAGTGGCATATTGATAGAGCTCAATAGTTATATATTTTTAGTAATTAATCTTGGGCTTTTGTGGGATTTAATTGAATATTTTGGGCATAATCAAGTGTTAAAGTGAGATTTTAGTGAAAGGATAATTTGGGAATTAAATTGGTTAAATTGTTATATTTTTAATTAATATTTGTTATCCCCATTATTCTTTAATTGTGAGCAAAAGATATTACCTTTGTGTATCTAATTTTATAGGTGATGGCATGGCACAACTTATTTAACCTTAGATCAATTGAAGAAAGAAGCGGCGTTGGGATTAATTGTTGAATGAAAAGAAGTAATTTGACCGAGTTGAGTTGGATGAAGAATGGAGGACTTGACCAAATTAAACAGTTGGGATTAAAGGACAAAAAGGAAATGAAGGAGGAGACGTGTAGAGGAAACATAAAAATAATAATAGATTGAAGAAAAGAGCTAGACGTGAAGCATGGCTGGACCAATGGGAGTAATTAAGGGAAAAGAAGCAAGCTGATGTGAAAAGTAGGTGGATTGAATTAATAGGCTGGAGAGAAAAGAGGGCTGACCCCAAAGAAAGAGGTTGAACCGAATGGAATTAAAAAGGACAAGAGCAGTTGACTATGTTGGAGAAGTGGGCTGAAATAGAGGGAGGTGGACCAAAGTGAGCAATTGAAGAATCAAATGAAAAAGCTGGACCGAATTAATTGAGGAGTAGAGGAGCTGACCGTGGCGTGGAATCAATTCGGTCCAGGAGGCAATTGAAGCTGTGAATGATAAAAAGTGAAGCAAGCTGATGTTATTGACCCAATTGGCACTAAAGGCTGACCCAAGAACAAAAGCACTGAATGAATTAATAGAAAGGGTTTTGCGACTGGAGGGGAGACACACGACACAAAGAAATAAAGGGGGCCAGTAGCGGAAAGGAAGAGAAAAGGGATGGCGGCTGGAATATAAGAGAGGAGACATGACCTAATGAGAAAAGAGAATGGAAGGAGCAGTACCGGATGTGAAAGAAAAAGGAGAGCCCAAATATTTGACTGGGTGACTTTGAGAATAGAAAAAAAAGGAACCGAATGGAAGAGCTGAATTAATGGGGGCTATGAAAGGAAAAAAAAGTCTGAGTGTGAAAGGAAGAAAAAGAAGGCATCGGATGGAAGGAAGAAAAGAGGAGAATGGCTGCAACAATTAGAAGGGAAAAGGAGACGCAAGCATTCTCTATGGCTCATATCTTCAACACTCTTCAAGCTTCATTTTCTTCCTCTTCCTTCATGAATAGCTAAGCCTTGGTGATTTCCTTGAGTTGGGTAATGGTTTGAGCTTTTAAACTTCAATGGAATTCCTTTAAGCTCTCTTTCTAGTTCATGATTATGTAGCTTGGTTAAGTATGTAATTGTGATCTAGATTGTTATGCCAAGTGAATAAACTTGGTGGTTGAGCTAGGAGTTAATTAATTAAGCTTTGTATGATTCATATTAGGAGTAGGTTGAATTGTTTACTCCAACTTAGTTAAGAGGATTTAAATGATTAAATTGAATATTTTGAATTGTTGTAATGGTAATTACAATTTAGAATTGGAAGTTAGTTATTCATCTCCTTGAGTCACTATTAATTGGTAGTATTCATTTAATTGCTTCAGTTGAATGAATTAAATGATTATTGCAAGTATGGAGCTAGTGGTATCTTAGTTCCATCCTCTTGACTCATTATGGAATTCATATTATTAGCAAGCAAGGAAGACTAAAACCTGAACTCAAGGGAATCCCATTTCATCATTATTCTAGTTTACTAATTTACTTTGTTATTAATGTTAAATTCAATTCCATTTGCTTCTTTGTTTTAAAAACTGAAAAATACAAAAATGTTGTTTTATCTTAGAATACTTCATAGTTTTAAAAATCAAATTCTCAAAATGATTTCTCACAACCTTAAAGTTTTTTATCACTTTACTACTTAGAAACTTGGAAATTAATCTCCTCACAAGAACAACCTAGGTTGAGCTACTATGCTACATTTTCTAACCTAGTTTATTTTGTGAACTCACACGACATGGGTTCATCACATATGCATCTCGTCAATTGAAACGTCATGAATTGAACTTCCCACTCACGATCTTGAGTTGGCGGCAATTGTATTTGCTTTGAAAATCTGGAGGTATTATCTCTATGGTAAGACTGTAGAGTTATACTGCGACCACAAGAGCTTGAAGTACTTGTATGATCAGAAAGACAACTCAAGTGGATGGAGTTGCTAAAAGACTATAATCTAGAAAACAAATATCATCCTAGAAAGGCTAATGTCATTACTGATGCATTAAGTCAGAAATTAGTGCATGTAGTAGCTATGATGATTTATAAGCTGAAACTGATCAAGGATTTTAGATATTTAAATCTATCTAGTCAGATTCTGTTAAATAGTGGTGTTAGCTAGATATACAATGATCTGAGGGCAGCATTTAAAGAAGCCTAACAACAGGATAGTCAAGCACTATCTATCAGAGGTATGATTGATAGGCATGAAACTCAAGAATATGACTTATCATCCAGCAGACTAGTCAGGTACAAGAAGTGGATATGTGTTCCACAGCAGCCAGAACTGAAATGGCAAATCCTAGATGAAGCATATAAGAGTAAGTATACAATGCATCCAGGGGCTACAAAGTTGTTCCATGACTTGAAGGCACAGTACTAGTGGCCAGGGATGAAAAGAGAGGTGATTGAGTTCGTCACTCGTTGTCTAACATGTCAGAAAGTGAAAGTTTAACATCAGTGACCATCAGGGCTTTTGACAAACCCTAAGATTCTTGAGTGAAAGTGGGAAAGCGTTACTATGGATTTCATGACAGGGTTACCCAAGGTCAGAAACCATAACACTATATGGGTGATAGTTGACAGATTTACGAAGATAGCTCACTTTCTGCCTATTAATGGTCACTATTCTCCTAACAAACTGGCAGAAATCTATATTAAGGAGATTGTGAGGTTATATGGTACTCCAAAAAACATAATGTCGAATAGAGATCCATGATTCACTTCCAAGTTTTGGAAGGCGGTACATGAAGGTTTGGGTACCAAGCTCCGATTCAACACGGCATATCATCCTCAAACTGATGGGTAGAAAAAATGAATGATTTAAACCCTTAAGGATATGCTAAGGGCATGTGTACTTGATTTCAAAGGTAGTTAGGACAAATTCATTCTGTTGGCACAGTTTTCTTATAACAACAATTACCATTCGAGCATCCAGATGGCTCATTACGAGGCACTCTATGAGAGTAAGTATCAATCACCTATGTACTAGATCGAGTGTTTGAGAGGCAATTATTGGGGCCAGATCTTGTTGACTAGACAACATAATAGATAAAATTAATTAAGCAGAGGCTGATAGCTACCCAAAGCTGACAGATGAGTTATACGGACAAGAGGCAAAAACCTCTGGAATTTAAAGTCAGTGACCACGTGTTTATGAAAGTTTGACCATTTACGGGTATTGGTAGAGTATTGAAATTATGAAAGCTGTATCCAAGGTACATTAGTTTGTTTGAAATATGGGCGAAGATTAGGCCAGCAGCGTACCGCATTTCTTTGAAAAAGTATGATCCAAAAAGTATGATGTTTTTCATGTTTCCCATTTATGAAAGTATGTTTTTTTTCATGTTTCCCAGTTGAAAAAGTATCAACCTGATCCAAAACATGTAATAGAGTATAAAGATGTGCAAATGCATGATGATTTGACCTAAAAGTCACACCTAACCAAATAATAGATCAGCAAGAAAAGAGACTCAGAAATAAGAGCATTCCATTTGTCAAAGTTGTCTGGAAAAATTTATCTTCTAGAAAGGCGACATGGGAAATAGAGAAAAATATAAAGAAATGTTACCCAGAATTTATGGTTGTATAGGTGTAGCAAATTTTAGGGATGAAATTTATTTAGGTAGGGGAGAACTGTAACACCCTAAAATTTTATCTGCCAAAATGTATTGTAATTATTGGAAATATTCAATGAAATTGAATGGTGAATTTTGGTCAAGAAAACTAGGGTTTGAAAAATTAGGGTGAATTTGTGCAAAAACTAATTAAAGGAGAATTTTGAAAGCGTTGAAACAATTAATATTTTCCTTTTTCCTTCATAATTTTTGTCCAAATAAAGGAAATAGGAGGGAAATAATTAATTGTATTCTACATTATGCGAAGTGTCAACATCTTAAGGCAAAAGATTAATATATAATAATTGTTGAACTTGAGTACATGTGTTATTACCATGAAGTAATAATATTTGGCGCACAAAGTTAAGGCAAATGGAGAAAAGCCCAATTAGGCTTAAGAAGGACCCTAAAGGCATGTTGGGCTAGCAAGGGGAGAGGAGAAAAATTAGTTCAATTCCAAATGGAGCTTATGACACAATCGTATAGAGTTAAACTCAATTACAAGGCTTATGTCATAATTACTTTTTGCTAGCATTTATTAATTAAGAGGAAAGGTGGGATATTTTTTTTATTAAGCCATGCGTCATCTTTCTCCTATACATTTCACTCCAAGCAAGAGGAAAATAGAGTAAGAGTAAAAGCTTAAGAAAGTTCAAGATCTAGAAAGGAGGAGGAAGAAATCTAAAGGTAAGTTAGTGATCTTAAGTATTTTGCTCCTCTAACTTGTGAAATAGCTCTTCTAAACTTTCATTCTTCATGGAAACATGGTGTATTAAGTAAAATCTCACGGGAAGAGAGAGTGAACAGTAACTTTCTAGAGCGAGAAAGTGAACAATCAAAGGTAACTTCTAAAACTTAGATTCTCTTAAGTTATATGGTGTTGTTGTGGTTGTTGTTATTGAGTTTGGTTTTATTTGGCTTGTTTTGTGGCTTTCAATAATGAACCCTAGAAATGTTATGATGCCAAAATTTTGCTCAAATCATGCTCATTTAGTATTTAGGTAGCTAATAATGTGATTAGAAGTGGAAAGGTAGTGATTGAACAAGAGAAATCAAGGGAACCCATTTTTTTCTTCTAAACCCTAATTTTGTCCCACTGTTGTTCACTTAAGATAGAGTTTGAATATTGAAATTTGGATGGTTCCATTGGATTTAGAAGGGAAAATTGTGTGGCAATATAGGTGTGTTAGAACCGGCTGACACCCAAGAGGGGGTGAATTGGGTGTAAGATAAAAACTTAAGAACTTTAAAAATATTTTCGCATCTTAAAGGAAGCAATAAATATGAAAGTAATGAATCATAAATCAATAATAGGATTAAATAATGTATACTGGAAATATAGGAGCTTAGGGAAGAGAATATGCAAACTATGATTTATCCTGGTTTGGTCCAATCTGTGATGCCCTACATCCAATCCCCATGCTCCTCCTATAATTTTTAAATCCACTATCTTCTTGTTTAATCCGGGCACAAGAAAAGCCTTTACAACCTCACAAGTTTTTCCAAGCACTTGTGTAGCCTTTTACAAATCTCTCACCAAGATACTCCCCATTACAACAAGTCTTACGAGCAGAGCAATCCCGAAGACCTTGCCCTCCTGCTTACCTGTGCAAGTCTAACAAGCAGCAACATTCTCTTCTATTTACACCACTACAAGTCTTACGAGCAGCAACATTACCAACGATTTTCTCTACAACTTCCCGTAAGGAGATCAACGCACTCAAGGTCCCTCTACCTTGAGAGATCAATTCAGAAATATAAGTGAAGTGTTCACAGACTCTCTCATAGAGTAGGTATAATGAACACTGAAGTACTATATAAATAACTCCTCTCAAATATACATGATATGGAAAATAGATAAGAACAGAGAGTATTCAGGTAGAATTGGATGATTAATAATCTTATTATGTTATGCGTTTTTTGTGTTGTTGAACACTGAATGTTCTTCTATTTATAGTTGATGAAGATTGATGACCGTTTGAGCATTTCAACATATCCGTTAGAGTGCGTCTGCTTCTTTTTTTCGTTTTAAAAAACTAGCCATTAGAACGTTTGACGCTCCGCCTCCGTAAAGTCAACTTTTATCACTTCTCATCATCTCTTCATTGTATTCGTGGAGAAATGCATTAAACACTAATATAATGAAGTATTAGAGTGATTGGAAGCAAGAAGAATAAATTACATAAACATTCCCATGATTTTCAGAATCATTGGATACGTTGTTGGTTGTGTTACTTGAGTGGTTAGTTGGGTAAGTCTCTCTTTTCTTCTGGTTACTCAAGTGATCCCTCAAGTAATAGTTTAAATAACTTTGTAGATTACTCGAGTGCTCCCTTTAAAAATCTGGCCGAGAGCATTTCTTATCTGATTACTCGAGTGGCCTCTCAAGTAATGTCTCAAATAACTCTATAGATTACTCGAGTGATCCCTTCGAGTAATCCTACTCAATTCTTGATAGAGAGATTACTGGAACAAATTCTCAAACATTACTCGAGCGGTCGCTCGAGTGAGATTTCAAATAACTCTGCATATTACTCAAGTGATCCCTTCAAGTGAATTCTTGATTTTGATTAGAAACATGGTAAAATACATATCATCTGAAAGCCCTCATCATCTACATTCCAATGCAACAAGAATCACCTCAAAACCCATTTTGTATAGAAAGTTATGATCCAAAGAATATCTTGTTCATTTAGACAAAGTCTGAAATCACGAGCATCAACTTCCATAAGGCAAAGCTCTTAGTATATAACTTAAAATATGAAAAATTATATATCCCTGGAAAGCTCTTTAAGTTTATTTTCACATGGCACTAGTTCAATCTTAATTCAATATGTGTTTTGAGAGTTATATCCAAAATATCAAACCTTGTTCTGGTAAAAGATGCTGATTCATGTGTCAAATTCAAGAGATCTTATCTCTCTCATCTGAACTCCTTTTAATCGGATATTGGTGTCCATAGTTTTTGTTAGGAGTCTAATTTCATATGCCACTAGTTTTAGTTCAATCCAACATGTGGTTGGAACGATAACATTAAAATATCAAACCTCTATTCTGCCATGCGAAAATAGAGTGCCATTATTTAAGTGGTCACTCGAGTAATCTTCAAGTAACTTTACACATTACTCGAGTAGCCACTTGAGTAATCACCTCTAAAATGAGATAGTTCCATATTACTTAAGTGATTACTCGAGTAATCATCTATGGAGTTGCCACAACTTCCATATATGTCATTTTAACATCGTATTGACACATTCCAACCTCCAATATCACTTCTAAGAGCTTGAATCTTGTTATTCTCATGTGATCTTTCAAGTTCTTCCTTCTTCAATCTCTTTCTTCTTGTTTTCCCTCTTCATGATCATTCTTCATCACCCAACTAGTTATCTTCTTGAATTGATGATCATTCCTCATAGCTCAATTAGATGTCTTCTTGAATATCTTCAGTCTTCTTCTTTCTTTGCTTGACTAATATCATCTTCTTGAATATCTTCCTCTTGATGATCTTTCTTCATAACTTAACTATATTATCTTATTGAATATCTTCAATCTCCTTCTTGCTCTTGCTTGACTAATCTACAAGATATATAACATGAAATATAGTAGTTAGTCAATATAGAAGATTATGTACTCTTAATGCTTGACATCTATATTTGACATCTTTAAAACTAATCATATCAACTAATCATATCTAACATTCTCCCCCTTTTTGATAATGGCAAATCCTTTAAGAAAAATATGTATGAGTTATAAAAGTAAATTAAAAACAACATATTTTTCATGCCTTTCTCTCCCCCTATTTGACATTAGTTTGAAGTATAAGGAAGGAATGCTTGTAGAGAAGTAAATGTGAAATCCAATGAGAAATGTCATTCATCAAAATAAGTGCATCAGGAAAACAAGTTTCTCTCCCTTGTTTTTCATGAAAACAAATTTGAAACAATTTGGAGAGGTTTTCAAGAAAACTTTCATAACCAAGGATATGCAAAGTAAGCTCAAAATATAAAGAGAGGGTTTAGAAATGCTCATATAGTTTTTGGAAAATGATAAAGCGCTCTATGAAGTCTGTTGCTTTATTCTTTAACAATGTTGGTTCATGATGTTGTGTTCACCACACTTCTATTGTCCAGCTCTAATATATATTCATGATATTGTCAAGATTTTTCAATTGAGTTGAGCTTCTGGTCAGTATGCTTAATGCTCATCTATATTGCTGTATTGCTTTGAATATTGCAGCCAATGTATCTCCCTTGATCAATTGTTAAAGCATATGTCCTCATACTTTATATATGCTCCTTTTAGTGTGTTGAGGAATGATCTAGCATAAAGCAAATTCTACTGCTATAAGCAAAAACACTCTTGCAAGGAGAATGATTAGTGTAATCAAGTATCAAAAAATTCCTTTCTATAAAATATATGCAAATTAAGATTAGGGAAAGAAGATATATAAGTAACTTATCATCAAAACTAATCGATTGAGAGTGAATGTAGATGAGTATCTTAAAATGACTTTCTTCAAATAAAGGAGATAAGCTTTTAAGATATAGAACACATATGAATGTGAAGCTCCCCCTTAATGAATGCATAGCTTAAAAGAAAATCATTATGAGTAATACAGTTAATAACTCTCTTAGATTTGTAAAATCATTGGAAATTTTGTAGAGAAAATGAGTATGAAAATCTGAAGATTTGGAGAGAAATCAAGTTTTAAAAATGACAATACTATTCAGGGTTTTTAGGCTGTAACCCTGTACTACTTGAGTCATTACTCAAGTGTTCACTTTGAGTGACGTAGCTCAGAGAATTTGAATTAAAGAATACAATACCTCACTCGAGTAATATCATAATCACTCAAGCCATAATCCTCTGAAGTCCATTGGTGCATCGTTGGATACTCACTGTCTAGAGATGTGATCAGTGTAGTCTCATTCACAAAAGTGATGAACTTAGCATTGTTTATAGCAAGCTCTATGTGATTGTTGAAGCTCCTCTTTCAGATAGCCTTGGATAGATGGATCAAAAAATAAAGGACCAGGGAGACCAGCTCTAGCAAAATGTTGTCTCTCATTTATTCTTGAAGTCTCAGCTCTCATCCTCTACGCCTCTTGTGTTAACTTGGACTGAGATTCAAACTTACATGGAGTAATTGCAAATTACTTGAAGGTCTACTTGACGTAATTGTAGATTACTTGAAGGTCTACTTGAAGTAATTGTAGATTACTTGAAGGTCTACTTGAAGTAATTGCCGATTACTTGAATGTTTACTTGAAGTAATTATAGATTACTTGGAGTAAGTCCTGTAGAAGTATATATATACCTCTTGTTCTCTGACAAACATGATTTTTCTAGTATTCCACTCCTCCTTACTTATAATATAGGCCATTATGTGGTAATTCTTCTCAATGAAGTAAGTGAAGTTATTGGCCTTGTTCACCATAGCTCTAGTTTAGATGTATCATATAATTTTGTGAAAACACAGAGCTAGGATTGTAGTTGAGAATCCTTACTAGTTCTGATGGTTTGATGATTATGTACTTCTCAGGCTCGTTGAGCTCCTTAAAAGGTCTAGTGGGAGGTTCCGTAATTTAAACAAAGTGGTTGCGATTCCCTTGGAATGATCTTTAGATTACTTGGAGTAACCATCAGATTACTTGGAGTAACCATCATATTACTTGAAGTAACCGTGAATTACTTGGAGTAATCCCAAATTACTTGAAGTAACCGTCAGATTACTTGGAGTAACCATCAGATTACTTAGAGTAATCCCATATTACTTGGAGTAATCCAAGATTTAGCTTCTGCTCACACTGCAACACTGCCAATCACACCTCCTCTGTTAGCCTCTAATCTTTTAATCCGAAAGTAGATCATCTTGGTCAAGTCCTACAAAAGGATAAATACATGCTCTTTGGTACCCAACTTTCTCTTGGGTCTATATAGTATTAGACATTATAATTCTTATGCTCTTATACAATTGAATCATAAGATATTTGAGCAAAGAGTATAATAATCAACGAAGACCATAATATAATTTTACCCAATTAAATAAATTCAAGCGATTGAATCATAAAGGGTAACAAACAAATAATATGAAGAATGATGATTTTCAATGATCAATGACAATTTGTTAATACACTTTATATCAAAAATATGTCATTGATAAAATTTTCATGCAAGGTATGCAAGTGAGATAAAAAAAATGGATTAGTAGATATATCCATAAAAGTTTACATCAACTTTTTGTGAAATGATAAATCATGAATGAAATCAAGTTTTCCAAGAATGATAATGAAATTTGTAAATTGTTTCAAATCACAACAATGCATTATGAAATAGAGATTTTGAATATATGCAAAACTCATCTTTGAAACATGTTTCTAATCAATGTTCATGTTGAAAATGGTGGAAGTTAACAGTTTAAATATACATATACTAGAAAGCTTCCCTTTTTAAAGAACAACTAACACAACATGTTAGACATTGGAGTTTAACATGTTTGAGAATTTTCCCAAAAGCGAAAGTCATATGGAAAATGGATTAGCTAAAAAAAATTAGCTTCAGATATGTATATAAATACAATGACTTTGCTATTGATAAAGAGATAATTTTGACTCTTAGAGTTGTGTCTTGAAAAATAGGAATATTCATCTTAAGATTCGAATACAATACACTAGTTACTCAGAGATATATGAAATCAATGGTTAATGCATTTAAGCAACAAAATGAGTGCAAATGAACTATGAATGAGTAAGCATATACTCATTAGTCCAAATGACTAGAGCACTAGAATATTATACTAGTAAGTTATTCCATTATAATGGTTAATGCATTAAGATTCAATGCACTAATGAACTTTCATAATGCTTGGAATAACATGGCCTACCAAAGATTTATGCATTAGGCATAGGGATTTCACATATTGAATTCTTTTCTAGGAAATACACTTGAAACTCATATATATAGTTAACTTGTTAGACATAAGGTCTAACTTGTTAGAAAATAATAGTTGAGGAGTTCAAGCAGTAACAGGTTTAAAATCAAGAAATAATATGTGAATGATGGGGAAAAACTCTAGTGGATGGATTTGAAGCATTATGAAACATTTATAAACCCATCTACCAGACGGGATTTTAACAAATAACTTTTGAAATCTAGTTAACCTGGTCTCATATTCACATTTCGAATACAATCACATCATGCGGAATATCACATTTATACAAATATCAGAATGTACAACAATATCATCCCGGCAACTGCCGGGTTCATAGCTTTACATAGGATTCATAGGGCACATTCGCCCTTTACAACTTATCACATTGGGGATTACACAAAGTCATCTCAAATACATATCCAAATACTCATCCCAATTAACCAAATATACATTTGAAACATGTACAATATCCAATTATACATAATCCCAACCATACTGATAACCAACTACCAAATTGACAACCCGAGGGAGTCTTCGCTACCCTTGGTTGCCTGCTCCAACCTCGATCCAGCTACCCTGTCTAAAATATTGGTAGGGGAGGGTGAGATTCAAGAGAATCTCAGTAGGAAACAGATACCTATATGCATGTATGATATGTGTTTAATGCATGACATGCTTGCAATACATAACTCATGCTCACACAATGACATATCTGCGTGCTCAATGTTTCAGCAACATACTCATGGCAATAGCATAACTAGAAACAGAGCTACAATCATTCATACATGTTTCACATAATCCAGCAAAGCAATACATGCATCAATACACAAACACAACATCAAAGCATGCAAGAGAGGTAAGTTCCCTACACTTTTCTTTCCACGTATGCTCCAGCTCCGCTTACTCGCGATCCAAATGAGTACTGAACCCTATAAACCAAACCAAGGATATAGGGGCAATCTCAATTCCAAATCCTTACCTTTATATCACTTAAAGTTGGTTACCATTCACACCCATTAGGTGGCTAAAATAAGCTCAACGAAAGCCTAAAGGATTGGGACGTACTAGGTTGGAAATCACCTTTCAAAATCACAAATTGCTGAAAATGGGGAATTGGCTGCAGCCAAAACATGCACAGAAGGTTTCTGGCTGCAGCCAAGAATTTCTGGCTGCGGCCAAAACGTGCACAGAAACTTTTGCGCTACAGGCAGGATTTTCTGCTGCAGCCAAGGCAACTTCAAAAATTCATAACTAATTCCAAAAAAATCGAAATGAGGTGATCTCAAAGCCAAATGAAAGCTATTCAGGTCCTCTTCATAGCAAAAATATGGCTAATTACTGGAAATCGCCACACAAATCCAGATTTACACAAAATCCAACATTGCTCCAAAACAGAATCCAGTTTCGTCCTCAAACTTTGGACAAACATAAATCCCAGTTCACAAAACGAAATGACACATATTATATGTCCGTTTTGAAGCTTAAGATGTGAAATTAAAGACTGGAAAGTTTCAGAATTTTTAGAGACCATTTGCCCATTCAAAATGCTCACAAAAACTGACTGCTCAGAACAGAACTTCAAAAGACAGAATTCCAGTTTTCGCAATTTGGCTTCCAATGGTTCTATTTTCATATCTAACATCATTCTCACACAAAATTTCATAAGGAATCCATTGGAAACACCAAAACAACCAAATTCACATTACTTTGACATGTTTTAACCATAATCACAACATGTCTTCACTCAACCGTAACACAATTCACAACATTGTAACTCTTCCCATTCCAAGTTCTCAAGTTAATTCCAATGACACCAAAACACACTATGGCATCAATTTAACCACAATTCACCATTCAAATAATCCAATTCAAAAATCACACAAAATCAGTGCAAAATTCGAAATTCACAAAGCTCATCCATAATTCACAAAACTTAGATCAAAAGGCTTCAAAACACTCACCTCTTCCTCTTTCCCAAACCAATTCCTTGATTCTCCATCTTTCCAAATTTCCTCAAGCCATCAAACACCTCCAATCAAGAATCTAAAACTATAGAGATGAAGCTCTCATCACTATGAACAACATTAAAGAAAGGTGTTTAAGCTAAAGAGGTCACCAAGCAAGCTAAAAACTCACCTCAAACTTCCTCTTTCCTCCCAAGCTTTGGAACATCCATCGAGTGTGAGAGAGAGAAGATGAGATGGTGAAAATGATAAAGCAAGTCAGTTTTTAGAGCCCCAAAACCGACCTAAAGAAAGGGAGAGGAGAGAGGAAAGATCTTTGACATGTTGACCTCATCTAAGGGCTCAAAAGATGCCAAGTGTCAAGATCTTGACAAACCCACACATATACTTGATTCCACCCTTTGATCTCTTGCACAAATCAATCTCAACCATTGATCTTGAAGTTACCAATGAGTTTCCTCTTCGGTAACTGACCAATTGGTTGGTAACTTTACCGTTTTGCCCCTATTTCTAGCAATTCCTCTTGAATCACCACCAAACACACCATATCATTCATTTTCTTCCACAATACGCCCTCCCCACTATTTTAAGTCAATTTAGATGTTAATCCATAATTGAGCTTAAATACAGGGTTTCGGCGCTGCTCACAACACATACGAATCACATCGGGTGCCAAGTAACACCATAATCTCCAAAAGGGTTTATTCATCACTAACCACATCCACTTTTGGAGTCATTAACTCTTAATCACAATTTGAGATCTTGCTAAACCAGGGCTTAGCAATTCACCAATCTCAGGCTTATTCTCTAGCCTCATGTCTCAAAATTCGGGGTATTACACTATCAATTTTATATCCTCTATGATCAGAATCTAAATAGGCCATTAAATATTCATTTCCTCTCTTTGGGTACCAAAGACCAAGTTCTGTAGTCTCTCCTAGGTATTTGAAGATTCTTTTTATAGTCTCTACATGTGATACCTTAGGAGCAGATTGATACCTTGAACATATTCCAACACTGAATTGTATATCCGGCCTGCTTGCTGTTAGATAGAGAAATGAAAAGATCATTCCTCTATATTTAGTGATGTTGAAGTTAGGGCCTTTTACGTAGCATCCAATAATGTTGTAGAGTTCGTTGGAGTATCAGCTCCATTAGCATTCTCCATTCTGTACTTCTTCAACAATTCCTTCAAATATTTTATTTGTGATACAAATATCTCATTCTTCTTTTGTTTGATTTGAAGTCCAAGAAAGAAGTTTAATTCTCTCATCGTGGACATTTCAAACTCTCCTTGCAGAATCTTAGAAAATTCTTGACAAAGAGATTCGTTAGTAGCATCAAAAATAATATCATCAACATAAATTTGAACAATTAGAAGATCATTTTTGTTATGTTTGATGAAAAGAGTTGTATCTACTTTTTCTCTGACAAAGTTTTGATCAAGAAGAAACTTGCTTAGTTTTTCATACCAAGCTCTAGGTGCTTGTTTCAAACCATATAAAGCTTTCTTAAGTTTGAAAACATGTTCATGCTTTATTTCATATTCAAAACCAAGAGGTTATTCTACATATACTTCCTCCATAATATAACTATTTAGAAAAGCACTTTTCATATCCATTTGATAAAGTTTAAAACCTTTAATGCAAGCAAAGGGTAAGAGTACTCGTATTGCTTCTAATCTTGCTACTGGAGCTTATGTTTCCTCATAATCAATACCTTCTTCTTGATTATAGCCTTTGGCAACTAATCTTGCTTTATTTCTCACAGTGATTGCTGATTCATCAAGTTTGGTTTTGAAAACATATTTGGTTCCTATAACCGAGTGATCTTTAGGTCGAGGAACCAAATCCTAAACTGGATTTCTTTGGAATTGATTTAATTCTTCCTGCATAGCAATCACTCAATCATTTTCAGATAAAGATTCTTTAATATTTGAAGGTTCAATCTTAGAAATAAAAGTAGAAAAAGTTACCTCATTAAGAATTCTATTTCTAGTTTTGACACCTTCGTGAATATCTCCAATTACCTGATCAATTAGATGATCTTTAATATGTCTCCATGCTTTTGGTTGAGCATGATTATTGACATCTTCTTTATTTTGAAAATCATTTGTTTCAAAATCATTATGATTTGAAATATTTTTGTTTTTCTTTATCAAATCCATTTCTTCTTCATCAAAATGCTTTATCTAAGAATCAAGTTCATCAAACACAACATAAATGGATACTTCAATAGTACATGTTCTTTTATTAAAGACTCTATATGCTTTACTTCTATTAGAATATCCTAGAAATAAACCTTCATCAAATTTTGAATCAAATTTACCCAAGTTTTCTTTACCATTGTTTTGAATAAAGCATTTGCATCCAAAGATGTGTAAATGAGCAAGATTTGTCTTTCTTCCTTTATAGAGTTCATATGGTGTCTTTCCAAGTGACTTGCGAATGTATGCTCGATTTGAAATATAGCATGCGGTACTCATTACATCCACCCATAATACTTGTTACAATTCTTTTTCATTGAGTATTACCCTTGCCATTTTTGTGAGGACTCTATTCTTCCTTTCTACTATTATATTCTGCTGAGGCATTCTAGGTACAGAGAAGTTGTGATCTATTCCCTCGTTGTTGCATAAATCTTCAAAGAGTGTATTATCAAATTCTCCTCCATGGTTTGTCTTAATAAAGACAATTGAAATACCTTTCTCATTTTGGACCTTCTTAGCAAACATAATAAATTCAACAAACGTTTCATCTTTTGAAGTAATAAATATAGTCCATGTATATCTGTAAAATCATCGACAATTACTAAAGTATATAGATTTCCTCTAAAACGTTTCACTCTTGCTGGACCTACCAAATCGATATGAAGTAATTTTAAAGGCTTGGAAGTAGAAATCTCATACTTTGTTTTGAATGAAGATTTAGTTTGTTTGCCTTTTTGACATGCCTCAAAAATCATGTCATCTTTAAATTTAAGTTTGGGAAGACGAACAACTAAATCTTTTCTGATTTGTTTGTCAAGTTGGTTCATATTAACATGTGCCAGACACTTATGCCATAACCAACTCTCCTCTGATTCGCTAAGAAAACAATTTTCAGAAGAGTTTGAATTTAAATATAACAATACCTTCCCTTTAAGCTTGGATCTTTGCCTTGATGGATTCTTTGTTAAGTGGTAGTTCCTTCTTATTTACTATCAAGCATTCTTCTGAATTAAAGATCACCCAGTTATCTCTGTCAATGCTTTGACTCATACTTAGGAGGTTGTGACATAATCCTTTAATGTAATACGCATCATTGATTTAAACACCACTAAATTTTCCTACTTCACCAATTCCAGCAATACATCCAGATTGGTACTTGCATCCCTTTCAAAACCCATTTGTACGTACCAATGACCTGTCCTTTTCTAAAATAACATGATGAAGTATAATGTGCTTTTCTATTATAGTAATTAACATGATGCAAATGGATTTAATGTATGCACAGAATTCTTAAAATATTTAAGATAAGTCCTACTGCCCTTTTTCTTCTTACCATTATTTTTATCCTGATCAAACTTATATCCAATTCCATATTTATTAAAGGAAACTCTTTGAGATTTTAAAATAACTTTAAGAGTTTCACTTCTTTTAGTAAATCTTTCCACAGTTTTTGTTAAGTCACTTATTTTCTTATCTTTTTCTTCAGACAATGAACATGATGATATGATAGTATGTTCTAATTCTTTTACTTTCTTCTTATGACTAACTATTTCCTTAGTTACCTTTATGAATTCAGTATGCAATACATTATATTCAGATAATAATTCATCATAAGTGGGTTCAGAATCACTTACCTCAGAGTTTGATTCTTCTTCTTTGGCCACCAAGCATAGATTTGCAACTTCGTTGTTCTTGCTTTCTTCATCCGATGAGCTATCACCTCATATAGATGTTATATATGCTTTCTTTTTCTGCTTCTTCTTGTCTTTGTTCTTGAAGCATTCATATTTGATGTGTCTAGGCTTTCCACATTCATAGCATACTATCTGTTGTTCCTTGTTTTCTTTCTTTGTGACTCTATCTTTGATTTTCTTTATCGGAATATAGTCACTGCGTGTATTACATTATAAAGACCATATTCGTTAGCCATGACAAATACTCTGAACTTAGCTTTCTAGAACGAAAAATGTTCTCCAATAAAACCAGGAGTTCTAGTGATTGAACCTCTATCTGGAAGAATGTTCTCACACATTGGCGCCATTTACTAGATCCTTCTCAAGCTATTAGGCTCTTCGGAGAAGACCTCGCTCTGATACCAAATAAAAGAGCAAGCTTTACCCAAGAGGGGGTGAATTGGGTGATGTGATAAATTTTTTGGTTGATGTGGTGATATGACAATAACTGTTGATAGAGTAGAGTTGAGAAGATTAGCATACAGAAAGTTATACTGGTTTGGCCCAAAACCCAGGCTTACGTCCAGTCGTCAAAGATCAAGACCTACTGAGATTCTCACTATACTTCAAGATTCAATGGGCTCTCGAAACACTGCAAAATAACAATTGTCCTTGAATGGACTACAAGCAGAAATATTCTAACACTTAGAAATTTCTCTCCCTCTTACGACAAGTCTTACGGGTAGAAAAACAAACCTATGACCTTTCTCTCTTGCTTATGTATAGAAGTCTTATGAGCAACAATGTTCTCTCCTGCTTACACCACTGTAAGTCTTACGAGAAGCAACATTCTCTACTACTTGTACCTTGTAAGTCTTATGAGCAGAAAGTCCTATAAGGAATTCTCTCAACTGCTTCTCTCATAAGGATATCTACCCTCTCAAGATCCCTGTATCTTGAGATCAAATAAAAATAGATTTTGAAGTGTATACAGACTCTTTCATAGAGCAAATATGATAAACACTGAAGTACAATATGAAGACAGAGAAAATATAAATAACAAAGAATTTGTTTGTGTGAATTCTTATTCTTAGTTATTCTTGATGGTCTCTGAAGCTCTGCATTTATAGTCAATTGATTTTTCCAGTTGAAAAATAATTATTGTGGAGTGGAGTATTTTACTGTGGAACAACATGCGTACGTTTGAAATCTTTGAATGAGATATCGTGGTAGGTATGTGCTTGGTTGGTCGTAATGATTCTGTCTGTTGTTGTTTGACTTCCTTTATGCCTTTCTAATTCAAACGATCAAACTCCTGTTTCACCCTTGTAATATATGTTAAATAATGTTAACTAATAATAACAAGTGAAAATAGAATGAATAAATAATATTAAACCATTTTCAGATTGATCGCTGTAAGTCTGTTACATTTTGGCTTCTGACAGAGTATCACTCGAGTACACTTTGATCTCACTCGAGTGCATCTTCAAATTTCCTTTTCTGCTTCTGCTTTTGTGTTGTACTTCCACATGATTTTAAGAGAGTGCATTTTCATACTTACGAGTGATATGGGTCCTCACTCGAGTACATATACTATTACTCGAGTGCACTTGAAATTTATAATATGAACCCACGTCTCTCGATAACACTCGCATCCTATTTTATAAAGAGTGTGATTTTGCACTTGCAGGTGATGTGGGCCCTTACTCGAGAACACAGATCCTCACTCGAGTGAAGAGTATATTCTTGTATAATATACTCTTTCACTTCAGCACTTGCATCAGGAATGGAGAGAGTTATATTTCTCACTCGTGGGTGCTGAGGTATCACTCGGGTACAAGTACTGTCCACTCGAGCAAACTCGCTCTTCCATACTCAGTTGACTCTCGGGCAAACACTTTCTATACCTCACTCGCTTGGACTCGAGTGCAGTTTACACTATGAGGTTATCTTGCTCTCGGGTAAAAACTTCCTGTGCCATACTTGCAAGGACTCAGGTGAGCTTGAGGCTATCATTTGAGTAGTGAGTCTATGCTCGAGTGAAGTAATGATATCCTATCTCCACCTTTGCACTCTGTGGCCATCACTCGAGTTATCCTGGTATTTTCAGCTAGAGTCTGCTTTTGTCAAACACTTTCTATTCAACACTCTCTTATGCTTGAGTGAAAAATTCGTAGTGCTCATATGCTAGCTCCATCACTCGAGTATATCAGTTAAAATCACAGCAATAACCTCTGAACTTAGTAATATGCATTTGGTAATATTTTGGTAATAGTTTCAACCATTGTCTAAACTTGCAAAACATGATATTCTTGCCATATCACACAATAATCTTTTGTTATCATCAAAACTTGGAATCTAACATTATAGGCACATATTCATATCACAAATACAGTAACACACATTATATAAATAGTCATATAGTGTATGAGAGATAATAATTGCTACATTGGTCTTTCCTGGATAACCTTCCTAATGATCATTGACCATTGTTTGCGGTTTTATTATCTTTCCCTATGTTTACTATATTAGGTTAGATCTAACTTCCCGACCCTTCCCAGCATCCAAACCTCTTAGCCTTACTATCTTTGTGTTTCACTATATGAAGCAAGAAAGAAGTAAATATCATATTATCATAAGGGCATTTCTGTCATTTTACAAATGTTGGTTATACAAGTACTGTTGAAATAATGTAAAACAGATGTTTACAGTAGCCAGGGAAGACTTGTAACAATATACAATCCTCTAAACTACTATACAATATGTGCTTACTCCTATTACATGACATATCATAACATGTACATGAACTTCCCAGGGGGTCACCCAACTTAAGATTTTCCGTGGATGAACACGCTTAACTTTTATGTACCTATGCCAAAATGCAGATATCGGCTGTATCTATTCCCATTCACGATTACCCCGAGACTGCCCTTATCTTGAGAGTCATGCCAACTGTCGTCGGTCAACTAAACACTGTTTATGGACTTCATATTCGAGTTGATACAAGTACCTGAATACGTATTGTGATATATTCCTTGATGTCTACAAACTTATCTGTTTGACTCGGCTTTGCAATCTCATTATTCTTACGGGCCAAAATACTACATCCGAAAAGAAGTGTAGTGATGTGTGGATCCTTATGTCATCCGAAATCCCCGAATTAACGTTTCCCTGACCATCGGACACTAGGCTACTGGGGTGTCGTACTCAAGAACATCCCACAGGTATATGCTCCAGATATCCTCTTATAATCTTCGATCCAGTTGTGAACCATGCATCATGTATACTACTCCAACTCTGGGGTTGGTAATGAAACCTAGATCTGTCTCTGTCTCTGTCTTGTCTATTTGTGGCTTATTTGCCCGTCACTTAACTACCCACAACTATGGCTGGTCGCTGTTTAGCCAATTGGTGATTATGTTTTAGGTTGAGGCTCCGCACTTTAGCCTTACTCGGATCTACTCCCTCAGTGTCTGTGTTTCCTTATACCATCCTCCCTTTGGTATGGTAACATGTATTGCCTTCCAAGTATTCCACTATTTCCTCGGGGGTTGTCTGTTCCTTTCAGGGGCTTGTGAACTAGCCGAAGTAATTCACTTCGCTATTCCTATCACTGTATAATCAAGCATATCAGTATACTATCATGTTGCCAGAACCACCGTATTACTCCGAGTAGACAATTCTGTGGCCAGAATCCTTGCTTGGATACCAAAATGTCATACCCTTAACATATTGTCCATATTTTTAGAGTGCTTGCGTGTAGTTCGGTGGGCATAACATGAATAACAAAAATATACTGATATTATCGATAGAATGTGCTTAATTATAATACAAAAATTCCCAACAGGGTTATATGTAAGATTATAGACCTTTAAAATAATTAAAAGTCTACAAATAACCAACTCCTCTTCTTGGTCTGAACCAGGAGCGTATGTCGCCAGAACTTACATTTTTACCCTTAGAGCAACTTTCTTCTGCTTCCACCTATCTAAATTGTTGGTAATGGAAGGTGAGATTCAAGAGAATCTCAATAGGAAATAGAACCAATATGCATGCAAGATAAGTGCTTAATGCATGACGTACTTGCATTACATAAACTCATGCTAAAACAATGGCATATCTACGTGCTCAATGTTTCAAACAACATAAATATGGCTATAGCATAAACATAAACAGAGCTTCAATCATTCATATATGTTTCACATAATCAAGCAAAGCAAACACATGCATTAATACACCTGCACAAATATCAAATACACGCAGGAGAGATAAGTTCCCAACCTTATGTCCCTTTTGCTGAATAGAAATAGTTCCTCAATCTATGTGCAAACAGCTCGACCTCCAAATTTGATCCTAAAATTTAAAATGTACAATTTAGACACTTTTGTAGTATTTTTGGTGGTTATATTAGTCTATTGTGATAATTTACCAAAATGCCCCCTGGGACCTAGCCCGCCCCCGCTATACCCGGTCCCAGTTGTACTTTTTTCAAAATTCTGATTGGGGCTATTCTGAGATATTTTCATCCACGGAATCCATTTCCAGACTCAGAATTACCATATTCATTGTCAAATGGAAAACTTGCCCTTGGCAGCCTTTATTTCAGGGTTTTAGGGGCGTTTTGGTAATTATGCTTTTTCGAGCTTTTCTGAAAAAATGACCAACTTTAACCTATCTAATTTTTCCTCCTGAAGTCAATAGAACCATCAAATTATTGATAATTCAACTCTAAGGCACTCTAACATCCCTAGTCAAAATTCATTGGTACTCTAGGGAAAATTAGGGTTTTTCGATTTCGGCTCTATAAACGTGTTTCTTTCTTTTCTCTAACTACTTTATGAACTATTACATTATATAACAACTACAATTTAGTACCAATTTGGGTAGCATAAAATCCTCACACACCCATTTTCCATTTTTACAAACACAGACATTCCGGCAAAATTTCACTGATTAAATTATCCACAATAGTTAAAATAGTCAATATATAAGAGTTTGAAAGTTACCCTAAGCTCGCACTAGCTTTTCCTTGACTTGGCTGAAATCCCTAAGTGTTCAACAACAAATTTTGAGCCTTGACACCTTAAAGAACATAGAAGAGAAGCTTAGGAGAAGTATTATTTACGTTAGGTACGAATTTACTGAGGAAATCAACCTACCTTACGAGATTTTTCCATCCGTCTCTTTATTTTTCTCCAAGCTATCTCTCTCTTATTTGCTGTACTTCACATCGGTTTGGCTGGAGGAAGAAGATAGGAAATGTTTTATAGTCCTTGCTTATGTCATCTTGCTTTATAATGATGTCATAATTCCAAAATTTAACATTTTTGTATTTTCTGGCAGATTTTCTGCCCAATCTTTGAAACATCATAACTAATTTTGTAGACATCATATTGGAGTGATTCCAAAGGCTATAGAACTCTTATTGAGTCTAGTTTCAAGGAAAATTATAACCTTTAGACAAATGGAAGCACAAAAGTCCCAGAATTTCAATCTTTGCATGCTATTCTAGAGAATACTCAATTTCGTTGGGTAAAACTCAAAAATTCATAACTTTTTTTGTATAGCTTTAATTGAGTCATATGAGATATCAAATTAAATCTTAAGATGTCTACTTTCATCCTATGAAATTTCATAATTTTTGAACATCATTTGGCCAACAAAATGCATTGCATAACAGCATTGCCTCACTAGAAGCAATGAAACGGAATGCACTTGCAACTCCAACAAATTCTATTTTTGAATACAAATTTCCCATACTCTTTTGTTTACCATTTTCTTCCATTTAATAACTCAAAGATATAAGAATTGTTAGGGAATAGGTTTGAGACTCTTACTAAACCAGGGCTTAGGATTTATTTAATTTAGGCTTATTCACAAGCCTCCAAAACTAAAATTCGAGATATTACAGTTCTTGTTGCAAATGCCATGCATTTTCTCTCCCCTCTATCTAACCATAAAGATAAATAATATTATCACCCAACTTTTCTCCTTTCTCCCACTATAAAAAGCATGACTTTCAACGGCAACAAAAGTCGTAGCTGAAAGTTTAAAAGTTGCCACTGAAGGTTTTCAGTGGTGACAAAAAGTTTTCACTATTGCGATTGTTACTGAAAGTTTTAGGAGCTACATTTTTTGTCGTCACTAAAGGTGACTTTCAGTGGAAACTTTCGTCACTACTGTATGTGTGAATTTGTTTTGTTGAAAAAAAAATTACGCCAGCAATCAATAGCCACCAGTCATCGGCCATCCATATCATCACCAGCTAGCCGCCGTCCACATCATTACTAAGGCCCACATGTCACCTTGTCCCTCACCACGTCACCCCATACCACATGTTGCCACCTCGTTTCACCACACTTTGTGAAAACCAACTCATTTATGGTACCTCCAAGGTTTGAACCCAAGAACACCTCTTTTTGTGGTCATGCCTTTTACCACTAAGCTAGAAAGAATTTGTTGATTATTATTGCAAAATAATATATATGTATAATATATTATATTGTTAAATATTATATCTATATACTATTTATAATATATTAATATATGTAACAAATATGTGTGTGTGTGTGTGTGTTAACATGTGTGTATCTACTGATTAATACTTTAAAATTATTTTTGAATAAATGAAAATAAAAATTTAATTAATATCCTATTATTAATTAAAATGTATTAATTTTTTATATTTATTTAACTTATTAAGTGTGTTTATATATAAATAAAGTAATTAAAAATGAAAACCAAGTATAGGTCATATGTATTAATTGATACATTTATGAAATAATAAATCTATAAAGATATATTGATGGGAGTGTGATGAATAATAAATCTTAAAGAATTTAACAGACGATAGGTTTGCTTTTACGTTTGAAAGCTTAGACTTTATCTAACAACCCCTTGTTATCATATATATTTACGATCTGAGTTAGCTATATGTCAATTTTGTTCACTACTTTATGTTCTTCTCCTTTGAATCTAATTGCTTTTCATCCATTCATCTTGATATATAACTATGCAAGAGAAGGAAACTTGTATAGAGAGATCCCACACACACGTAAATGTATAATTATCTTATTTTTCTTTATAATAAAGAGCATATTTAGTGTCCTCAAATGTTAAATATCAAATTTAACAAAAAATATAAAAAGAATAACATTTGTCGGTGATAAAAACAATCCATTA
The DNA here is from genome assembly GCA_963242795.1 of Inga leiocalycina. Taxonomy (NCBI): domain Eukaryota; kingdom Viridiplantae; phylum Streptophyta; class Magnoliopsida; order Fabales; family Fabaceae; genus Inga; species Inga leiocalycina. The sequence goes on from OY725323.1 coordinate 50,108,801, forward strand.
AAAAAAGCTAAAATTGACTTTCAGCAGTGACTTTTAAAGTCACCACTCAAAGTATAGTTTTTGGCGCCGACATTTACTGTCACCATTGAAAATGGCACTTTCAGCAGCATCTTAATTGTCACTGTAATATGCTGAATTTTGGGATTGGAGGCTTGGAAATAATCTTAAATTAAGTGGACTGCTAAGCCCCAATTTAACAGGTGTCTCAAACCTATTCCCTAACATTTCTTATATCTTTGAGGTATTAAAGGGAATAAAATGGTGAATTAAAGAGTATAGGAAATTTGTATACAACAAGAATTAACTCTTGGATTTTCTAGCAAAGCCCAATATTGATGTCCAAAGTAGAGGAATACAAGAAAATGATATTTGGCCAATACTAATGTTAATTTTGGTCATGGGATATTAGAAATTAAAGGTAAACATTGTTTTCGGTGAAATTGTCTATGAGGTAGTGAGCTTGTCGTGTGATTTTGTATGACCAAATGATGAGCACAAATTATGAAATTTTACAACATAAAAGTAGACATCTTAAGCTTTAATTTGATAGGTCATATGACTCAACTAGAGATATATACAAAAAGTTATGATTTTTTAAAGTTTACCCAGCGAAGTTGATTATTTTCTAGAACAACATTCAAAGAAATTAAATCTAGGAATGATGTACTTCTAATTGGCAAAATTCAATATTTTTCGTTGAAAGTAGACTCAATAAGAGTTCTATAGCCTTTGGAACCACTTGTATTTAATTTTCTAGAATTAGGTATGATTTTTCAAAGATAGGACAAAAATCAGCCAAAAAACCCTAAAAATGGGAATAATGACTAAGCAATAACTTAATGAATAAGCAAACACATTCATAAAAATTTATCCTCTTCCTCTCCAGCCTATTTTGATGACATTTCAGCTGAATATAGAGAGAGAATAGTTGAGGGAGTTTAGTGAGAGAAGGAGAAGAGAACTCGCAAGGTAAGCCGATTTCTTCGACGATTTAGCTTCTAACGCGTATAACTCCATGCCTAAGCTACTCTTCTATATTCTTTAAGGTTTGGAAGCTCAAACTCTACTGTGAAACACCTAGGTTTTTTTGCCATATTGAGGAAAACCTAGTGGGTGTAATACCCCGAATTCTAAGACTTGAGCTTAGAGAATAAGCCTGAGATAAGTGGACTGCTAAGCCCTGGTTTAGCAAGATCCTAAATTATGATTAAGAGATAATGACTCCAAAATTGGATGTGGTTAGTGATAAATAAACCCTTTTGGAGATTATGGTGTGATTTGGCACCCGATGTGATTCGTATGTGTTCTGAGCAGCGCCGAAACCCTGTATTTAAGTTCAATTATGGATTAAACTCTAAATTGACTTAAAATAGAGGGGAGGGCGCATTGTTAAAGAAAATGAATGAGAAAATGTGTTTGATGGTGATTGAAGAGGAATTACCATAATCAGGGGCAAAACGGTAAAGTTACCGACCGATTGATCGGTTACCGAAGAGGAAGCTCCTTGGTAACTCAAAGATCAATGGTTGAGATTGATTTGTGTGTTAGATCAAGGGGCGGAATCATGTGTATGTGTGTGCATGTGAGCTCATGGAGGATGTTGCAAGATCATGACAAGTGGCAAGATGTGAACCCTTGGATCTTGGTCAACATTCAAACTCTTCCCTCTCTCTTTCATAGTTGGTTAACACATGAGAAAAAGGGGAAAAAATGATCGTCACTTCATCATCTTCATCTTTGTCTCTCTCTCTCTTGTTCTCCATGGCGCTATGTGAGATTTTGGTTGGCTTCTTGTCCTCTAATGCTCAATTCATCTTCTATAAAGTTGTCTATAGTGATGAGAGCTTCACCTCTATGGTTTTAGATTCTTGATTGGAGGTGATTGATGGCTTGAGGAAATTTTGAAAGATGAAGAATCAAGGAATTTGTTTGGGAAAGAGGAAGAGGTGAGCATTTGCTTCCTTTTGATCTAAGTTTTGTGACTTTTGGTTAAGTATGGTGAAATGTGAATTTTGCCCTGATTTTATGGTATTTTCATGTGGAATGTGAATGGTGGAATTGAATGTTGTTTTATGTTGAAAATGATGTCATGTTGTGGTATTTAGTCATTGGAATTAGTTTGGATTGGATTGGATACATTGTGTGCAAAACTAGAAATTCTGTCCAGTGGGAATTCTGTTTGGGCAGTCTTGTTGTGTGGACGTTTTGACTAGGCAAATAAAGTCATAAAATTATGAAACTTTTCAGTCTTAAAGCTCACATCCCAACCTTCAAAATGGACATATAATTTGAGGTCGAAAATGGATTCTGTTTTGGGTCAGTCTGGAATGTTTGGGAATTCTGTATTTATGTGGTGATTTCCAGTATTGGCCAATATTTTTCCTGTGTAGAGGACTTGAATAGCTTTCATTTGGCTTTGGGATCACCTCATTTTGATTTTTTTGGAATTAGTTATGATTTTTGAAAGTTCAGCCAAGAAACTGGATTTTCTTGGCCGCGGCCAGCAGATTCTGGGCCGCAGCCCAAATGTTTCTGAGCAGTTTTGGGCCGCAGCCAGTGGATTCTGGGCCATAGCCCAAATGTTTCTGAGCATTTCTGGGCAGTTTTGGGCCACAGCCAGTGGATTTTTAGGCCGCGGCCCACCCCCAAAAATCAGTATTTTACACTTTTAAAGGTGGTTCTTGGTATAGCCTTTCCCAAGCCTTTAGGCATATGTTTAGGCTTTGATTAGCCACCTAAAGGTCATGAATGGTAACCAACTTTAAGTGATATGAAAGTAAGGTTTTGGAATAGAGAATAACCCTATGTCCTTGTTTTGGTTATAGGGTTGATATTCGCCCTGGACGTGGTTTGGTATTAGTTCTGATCGCGAGTAAGCGGAGCTGGAGCATACGTGGAAAGAGTGTAGGGAACTTACCTCTTTTGCATGGTTTGATATTTGTGTTTGTGTTTTGATGCATGTATTGCTTTGCTTGATTATGTGAAACATGTATGAATGATTGTAGCTCTGTTTCTAGTTATGCTATGGCCATGAGTATGTTGTTGAAACATTGAGCACGCAGATATGTCATTATGTGAGCATGAGATATGTATTTCAAGCATGTCATGCATTAAACACATATCATACATGCATATAGGTATCTGTTTCCTACTGAGATTCTCTAGAATCTCACCCTCCCCTATCAACCATTTCAGACAGGATAGGTGGATCGAGGATGGAGCAAGCAGTCAAGGGCGGCTAGGGCTCCCATTTGTGTTTGGTTGTGATAGTTGGTTATCATAAATGTGATTATTTGTATTCGTATTTGGATAACGGTTATATATATATTGTGTGGAACATATATTTGAATATATGTTTGGATGAGGATATTTGTATATGTATTTAAGAGGATTTGTGTAATCCCCATATGAGGGCTTGTAATGGGCAAATGTGCCCTATAAGGCTTTAAGTTAATGTATGGAACCCGGGATTGATGGGATTATTGTTGTGTACTCTGATTTGTTATGAATGTGATATTCCGCGTAGTAATTGTATTCGAATGGTGATTATGAGACCAACTTATAAATGATTTCGAAAGGTATTTGTGAAAACCCCTACATGTGATGGGTTAGTAAATGTTATTTGTTTATTATTGGTCTCTATTCCACTTTAAATCGCATATTTTGAATATTAATTACGGCAGGGGGTTACAGTGGGAGCCTGAGATAACTTCCAAACCTTCGTATATTAACTATTTTGGCTACTCTAGGCAATTTAATTGGTGAAATTTCGTCGAATTGCCGTTGGGTTTTAAATTTTGGAATTTGTGTTGCCTAAAGGTTATGCTACCCAATTTTGGTTCAAATGATAGTTATAACCTAATGTAATTGTTAATAAAGTGATTAAGAGTAGAAAAGAACATGTTTGCGAAGTCAGAATCGAAAAACCCCAATTTTTCCCTGGAAATAACTATATTTTGGCTAGAGCTTTATCATGGGTTAGAGTTGGAATTTCAATGATTTAATGGTTTCATTGAGTTTATGAGAGAAAATTAGGTGGGGTTACAGTTGGTCATATTTTCGGAAAAACCCAGAAAAACATATTACGAAAATGCCCCTGAAACATTAAAATAAGGGCTGCCAAAGGTAATTTTGTCATTTGATAGTGAATTTGATAATTCCAATTCTGGAAATGGATCCCTTAGGCCAAAATATGTTAGAATAGCCCTAGTCAAAATTTCTAAAAAAGTACAGCCGGATGGTTACTGCGGGGCCGAGTCGGGGTCCCAAAGTCATTTTGGTAAATTTTCACAATAGGCTAATATAACCATTATAAATACTATAGAAGTACCTAAAATGGTATATGAATGGGTTTTAGCCAATTCATGTACATTTGATATTTTTGGACCAAGTTGAGAGCCTGAGGGGTTGGCACGTAAATCGAGGCACAAGTTTCATAGAGGGAAAAACTTAAGGTAGGGAACTTACCTCTCCTGCATGTATTTGATATTTTTGCTAGTGTATTGTGTTAGTACAAGTGTTTCACCCAAGATGGTGGTAAATTGGATGATACCAGAAAATTCGTTGTGTAGATAAAAATTGACTGGAAATTTAAAGCAGTTAAGAGCTAAGAGAAATATCACCGAAGTGTACATAGGGAGTTATACTTATTCGGCCACAACCACTTTGACCTATATCTAGTCCTTAGAGCTTCTCTGAGGGTTTAACTATATCTTCCAAGATTTAGTGGGTTCTTAGCACCTTAGTACATAACAAGTTCCTTCACTGGATACTCGCTCCCCCTTACACGTTGTAATAAAATCCCCAACTCAAGGTTCCACAACATTAAGTTATCTCAATAACAAATGTTTAGTTTGCAATGAAAATCTCTCTCACATAGCAAATATATAATCACTAAAGTATAAAAAGTGAATATAAGAAACATAACACTAAGAATATATTGATCGTTGTATGTTTGTATGTTCTCTGTCTTTGTGTTCTATTGTTCGTTGAATTCTCATATATATAAGTAAATTGTAATGTCCATTGGAAGCATTTCAAACATGTTTATTAGAGTCACGCAGCTTCGTTTGACCATTCTTCGAATTCAAAAACTAGCCGTTTGCGGTAGGTGAGCGTTTCAGACGTTGCAAATGATATGTTTGACTTTTCTCTCAATGCATGATGTCTACATTGTTTCTCTGCAAATATACTTAGGTAACTATATAATGAAAGAATAGTCTTATAGATAACAAATTAATGAACAACAGATAAAAAATAGTTTAAAAACGCAATTCTGGTTATGATTACTCGAGTTGCTACTCGAATAAACCATCACAATTACCGAGTAACCCTCAACTAATGTCTTTCAAAATAAGCCAGAGAGTAAGTCAATGTTCTCTGACCAAATTACTCAGGTACTCCATCAAATTTATTTTTTAAAAAATTTTGCATACTTGGTTACTTAAGTGATACCTTGAGTACGTCTATCTTTTTGTTATGGTTATTCGAGTGATCCCTCGAGTAAAGTTTCAAATTCTTTTATGATTACTTGAGTAATCCCTCGACTAATGTCATTTAAATCTTAGTCGTGAGTACCTGCATCTTTACTTTCCTGATTACTTTAGTAATCCCTTGAGCAATTCAATATTTTCATTTCAAATTACTCAAATTACTAAAGAATGACATGCAGATTACTATTGAATAAAACAAGCCATTCATTCAGTGGTTTCAGGAAAAGGTTTTGCATGAGACTGGTGTGTCTGAGACAATAGAGTGGCTAGCCTGGGGGCCTTCGTTTTAGATCATTACTTGGAGCGGTTACGATATAAACAGGTATTCTTTCTACACAAAAGACCAAGATGACAAAAGTACTATGCAAAATAGTGGGGTGATAGTAGAAGCTGAAGCCATGCACTTTTCCAGTTTGAAAGACCAAAACCATATATTAGCATTCATAGCCTATTATTGAGTGATAGAAGGAAAATGGTAAATCACTTACAACAAGTTCAAAGTTCCTTTATTCAAATGTAAGTGGGTTAGCAATAATGTTGTGGTAATAGATCAACAATTTGGATTTGAAAGAGTACGTTATAGGGATATGCCCTTAATTCTAGCAAGCCAAGTGAAACAAGTGTTTTATGTCACAGATCCTGCAAATAAAAAAATTTCCATTGTACTTTAAAGTAAAAAACAGAAGCATGGTGATCTGAACTTCAACCTTGACGACACACCATCTTTCATAATTAATCTACCTACAACAAGTGAAGTAGAATTGGTAGATGATGAAGAATATGCTGTAAGAATTGATCATGGTGAAGGAATATAGGAAACAATCTAGAGTAAGAGCTTAACTTAGAAAATAGTAATGTGTGCTGTTTGTTTTATAACTAGTTAGTTTATGAATTTACTTGCAATTTTTTCACTTATCTGACAATGATTTTTGTGCTTACAGGAATATGGACAATTCTAGTGACTCACAAAGTGATAAGGATAATGAAATGAATAGGCCTGAACCTGCTTCGAGACCTGAATCTGCTGTGAGAAGAAGGGTTGAGGTAGTACAAAAATGCTTGTATTGGTATCATGTCATCACCATCAACAGGATAGGTTGCATATTGACTTTGATGAAAATATGAAACCAATTGGTCCGGAGGAAGACCATATCATTAGCTACTTAGGTTTTTTGGCTAGAAGCAAAGTTCACATTACCTATGATAATTGGAAGTTGGTTCCACCAAAAATAAAAAACTTGATTTGGCAATAACTTTTGGTATATAAGTTTCGATAAATCTGTATATATATCTTTATTCCTATTGCTTCAAATATAATTAACTTATGTTTTCACCTTGTAGCAAACCTATGAGGCCCCTGACATTATGGAGATGTACAAGGAGTGGATGTCAAAGGTTCGTCTATGATGGAAAGATTTCAAGAACAGGCTTACACGAGATTACATTCGAGGGGAATTGAGTGGTACGGATCCATGTCAGGAGTATACGTATTTATCTCCAGAGGACTGGAGGTTGTTTATGGTATCACGAGAAGATCCAAACTTTTTAGTAAGATTTCTGTCATCATATTGTTTTATTTGAATATATTGATATTATTGATTCGGTGTTCATTGTTTTCCTTTCACAGGAATTAAGTGCAGCAGATGCAGAGAGGCAAGCAGCTAATAAGTATCAATATTGCATGTCTTGTGGTGGTTATCAGAAGCTTCAGCGAAAGATGATGGCAGAAGAGTTGGAGAAATTGAAGGAAGTAGCCACATCAGATCCTACCGTTGTGGTCCAGACCCCGACACCTCCTCCATATCACAAAAAATAGAAAGCAGGGAGGATTAAGGGTGGGAAGTACGTAAATTCGACTGTTGCTGAGGTTGCCGCAAGAATTGTAAGTAATTAGAGCATAAGTACAAAGTTTTTTTTCATATTGGGAGTGCTTAATTTTCATTTACAATAACTTTTATGCTGCAGGATAAACTGGAAGATCATAGTAGCCAAGGTTCATTCACTCCAAGTGGACGGATGGACATCTTGTCAACAGTGATTAGGAAGGCAGATCACCCCGGTCATGTTCGAGGGGAGGCAGGGCAGTTCGTGTCATGAAGTATTTTGGCCAAGCTCACATCCATATTCATCACAAGCTGAACCCAGTAGGGAGCTTATGGACATGATTCACCAGGAAGTCTCACAAGAGCTCGAGGCCAACCCTCATGACAAGCTCCAAAAAGAGTTATTGCCAGAGCTACGTCTTGAGCTGATGCCTGAGATACGAGCTGAAATGATGAAGATGCTTGAATCATAGATGGAAACTACTTAGCGTAGAACCCATTCATCCCCAGCCTTCCACAGCACCAAAGGAAGTTACAACCCAGTGGAGGAACCACTTGGTAATCCTTCTCCCACTCCAGCACCAGGACAACCTGTCGTCCTCTCTTTGGATGCCCCAATGCTGCGTGTAGTTGCAAATGCTCTCGTTCACACAGAAGCTACCACCCACCATTATCAGCAAATTCCACAGCATTTAGTAGGGTGACTGTGACGTGTGTTCGAGAGGGGGAAGAAGGTACATCCATCCCTATTCCTGATGACGAGGTTTCCACATTAGCTCAGGCGAGAGGATCTTTCATCCTTTGGCTTGTACATCTTATTGGCTTAGCAGCAACACCTCCATGGTATGGAGCTACCTCACTTTTACTTGAGATGTGTTGACATCCTACTAACAATATGTTTTTTTATGTTCTAAAAGAATGAGCAGGAAGCAGGAAAATGGCCCTTTCTTAGCACGACTGTAGCAGATCTATAAAGGCATTCGCCAGATTGATTTGCATATGCTTACAGGGATTGTGTGCCAGGAATTAGAGTATCCCTTCAAAATTGATAAAGAAGATCTTAAACAGTTCATTAAGTTGGATGAGCTAGATATTAAATGGGGCAAATTTGCAATCCTATAAGTTTTTTATTTCCTATTTTTTCCTTCATTTAGTTAAGTTGATTTTAACTAGCTAATACATTTTTCATTTTAATTCTATTATAACTCCTTCTGTCGTATATGGATTGACTTGCAAAGATTTTATTTATATGGATTCTTGTCTCTTGCACATACGACAAGGAGTAGGAATACATTGAAAAAAAGGACGCACTATGTGGGCTTCACAATGGGAGAGAACAACTATTGTTGTTATCTAGCACCGATTATTCAAGGGTACTCATTTTAATTTTGTGTATTTGAGATTTTTAATAAATAATTCCCTTACCATCTAACTTCTTTTTAATCTGTATATGTTGTTATAGTTACCATTGGAGTTTGTGTATTCTTTGCCCTCGGTCCCACATAGTTTACTGGTTTGATTCCTTAAGTAAAAGACTAGACAAAGAAACTATAAGCATCTTCAACACGTAAGTTATTTTTTGGTATTTTAATGCTTCTTGATTCTTGACTTAAATGAATTATTCTAATTTCTATTGATTTTCATTTTAATGATAGGGCATGCACGATGTATCGAGCACTTTGCAGGCCACATGATCGTAAAGGTGGCAAAAACTCGAGATGGTTGTTTCCAAAGGTACGTAGTTTCAAATCAAGTTCTTTAGATTGACCATCATTTTAGATATGCCTTTATTGATTTTAACCATTTGCTTTTGATTTATAGTGCCCTCAACAACCTAGCATATGGGAATATGGATACTATGTCTTACTTTATATGTTTAACATCATTCAGAGTGGCATTATGATAGATTTTGAACAAGTAATCGCTTCTTCATTCTTAAATGATAATATTCTTGGTGTTGTAATTCAATGGCAATTCATTCACTTGATTCATTATTTCATCTAAGTTTATTTTCTAATTTACAGATTTTTGACAATGAAGATGCCTACTCATATGAAGACATAAATATGATCCGAGACTTTTTGGCTGGACATCTTCTTCAACGTATACCAGAGTAAAGTCTTTAGTAGTTTGTGTAGGACATACTTTTGTGGTAGTTCTATATATTGTAAATATAATTATCATTGTTGTTGTTGGATATAGATTGGATTTAGTCTTGGTTATTGTACAAACTGGAGACTTGGATATAGTCTTTTTAGTGCAATAACAGACTTGGATATAGATTGTTGTGTGTTTTGTGTGGTTTGTTAGTTAATTAGTTTGCTACACCTTAAAGTTATTGCATGTGTAGTAGAGCCTTAGGTTGATCATTGTGTTTAAAGTTGTTGTTTCCATTCTGCTGAACTGTTATTGTTTTATTCTGTTGTTTCCATCCTATTTCTGCAGTTTACATCTTCCAGACAGTGAAATATATATAAAAAGGCCATTTTAAAAAAACTTTCAATGTCCTTAGAAATAAAAAAGGACGTGGTAGAGGTGGGGGTGACACTTAAGACGTCCCCAGTTTGTACTGGGGATGTCTAAAGTTCCATTTAGATGTCCCCACTCCAAATAGGGGATGTGTAAAGTGATCACTTTAGATGTCCCCAGGGTGGTCTAGGGACATCTAAAGTGCATCTCAGACATTAGATGTCCCCAGTCCACACTGAGGACATATAAAGTCCACCTTTTTAACGTTCCCTATTTTACGGATGCTATTGACTTTTTTTCCGTGACTGTCAGATAGATGCCCCTCTGATTTCAGACGTTAAAAGGCCAAAAAAGGGGTGCTAAAACCAATTTTTCTATTAGTGACTGAAATACAACTATGCTCCCACTAATCTTCTTGTAAACACAAGGTTCATTGATGTTTTGAATGAATCCAAATTCTTTGACTACTTCATCAAAATGATGATTCTAGGTCTAAGATACTTGCTTCAATCCATAAATGGATCTTTGAAGCTTGCAAACTTTACCAGAGTCATCTGGACACACAAAACCTTCAGGTTGTGTGATGTACACATCCTCAAGCAGCTTTCCATTAAGGAAGGCTGTTTTGACATCCATCTACCATATTTCATAGTCATAATATGCTGCAATAGCAAGAAGGATTCTGATTGATTTGGCCATTGCAATTGGGGAAAAGGTTTCATCATAGTCGACACCATGAGTTTAAGTGAATCCTTTTGCAACCAGTCGTGCCTTGAAGACATTTACATTACCATCCATATCAGTTTTCTCCTTGAAAACCATTTGTACCCGATGGTTTTTACACCTTCAGGTGGATCGACTAAGGTTCATACCTGATTGTCGTACATGGATTGCATTTCAGGCTTCATTGCATTTAGCCATTTCTTGGAGTTTGGTCCCACTATGGTTTCTCTATAGGTGGTTGGCTTATTTTGCTCAATGAGCAACACATCATGGCCTTCAATAATAAAAAATCCATATCTTTGAGGCCAATAACGTGTTCTATCAGATCTTTATGGACCTTGAGTTACATGAGGAGGCTTAACAACTTGTTATGAGTCTTCTCTAATTTCCGTATGTGGTTCTGTACCATATTGTGACTCTCGAATTTCTTCGAGATGTACCTTGCTCCCATTGGTTGTTTTAGAGACAAACTCTCTTTCTAGAAACTTACCATTTCGAAAAACAAACACTTTGTTATCAGTGGGATTGTAGATATAGTATCCTTTCATTACTTTAGGATAGCCCACAAAAAGGCACTTTGGGGATCTGGGCATTAATTTATCGAAAGCTTGTTGCCTAACATATACTTCACATCCCCAGATCTTAAGAAAATATAAACTTAGTTTCTTTCTGGTCCATATCTCATATGGTGTCATTTCAATTCATTAAATGGAACACGATTTAGTGTGAACGCAGCTGTCTCTAAGGCATGTCCTCAAAAGGATGGTGGAAGATCTGTTTGACTCATCATAGATCGAACTATATCTAATAGTGTTTGATTCCTTTGTTTAGAAATGCCATTCCACTGTGGTGTTCCTGGAGGAGTGAATTGTGAGATTATTCCACAACTTCTAAGATGGCCAATGAACTCTTAGCTCAAATATTCACCACCTCAATCATATCGAAGTGCTTTAATTGTTTTGCCAAGTTGGTTTTGTACTTCATTTTGGGATCTTTTGAACATTTCAAAAGATTCAGATTTATGTTTCATTAGATAGATATAGCCATATCTACTAAAGTCTTCTATAAATTTAATGAAGTAGACATAACCTCCTCTGACAGTTGTATTTGATGGTCCACATACATCTGTATGTATGAGGCCCAATAATTCAGTGGCCCTCTCACTATGCCCAGTAAAAGGTGCCTTTGTCATCTTTCCTAATAAGCAAGATTTGCATGTATCATATGATTCAAAATCAAATGAGTTAAGAAATCCATCTTCATAGAGTTTGGAAATACATTCCTTATTTATATGGCCGAGACAACAAAGCCATAGGTAGGTCGGATTCAAATCGTTTGATTTTATCCTTTTAGTAGTTACGTTATAGATATTCCCATTATTAGGATGTTCCAAATTTAATATATAATGACCAACAAGAAAATCACCATCAGCATAAAATATGTCATTACAATAAATAGAACATTTACCATTCTTAGTAATGGAAGTATAACCTTCCTTATCCAAATAAGAAAGAGTAACAATGTTACTACTCAAAGCAGGAACATAATAGCAATTGTTCAAAACTAACAAAAGCACAATGGGCATAACTAAATCATAATTGCCTACGGCTAAAGCAGCAACTCTTGCTCTATTTCCAACTCGTAGGTCTACCTTACCCTTCTTCATCTTTCTACTTTCCTTTAGACCCTGCACATTTGTAAAAATGTGAGAACTACATGCGGTATCTAATACCCATGTAAAGGAAGTAGAAAAATGAATGTCTATAACATAAATACCTAAAGTGATAGCCCCACTATCCTTCTTGTTCTTTTTTAGACCTTCCAGGTAGAGTTTGCAATTCCTCTTCCAATGACCGGGTTCATTGCAGAAGTAGCAGACTCCTTCCTTTGGAGGTTTTGCCTTCTTGGGTACAGGCTTGGTTTAGGGCTTGTTTGACTCTTTGGTCTTACCATATGAGCTATTACCCTTCCTTTTGCCATTCTCTTTCATTTTCATACCCTTTCCTTTTTAAACCATCAAAACAGTATTGGGCTTTTTCCTAATGCTTTGCTCAACAGTTTTGAGCATCCCATACAGTTCAGAAATTGATTTCTCTATGTTGTTCATGTTGTAGTTCATAACAAACTCGTCATAACTCTCCGGGAGTAAGTTTAGGATCAAATCCATAGCTAACTCCTGGCTCATGGGAAAGCCAAGCCTCTCAAGGTGATCAATATAGCCTTTCATCTTTAACACATAAGTACTACATAATTTCATGCAAGCCTAGGGTTTCATACGGGCAAGACCTAATCAGTTCAAAAATGAAACCACGAATTCCAGTTTCAGATCTAATCCAGAACTAAAATTGCATAATCAGCAGCGCCAACTATGATCTTAGGTACCTTACCCAATTTCATGCTATCTGAAAACGAAAATCACATATATGTCTCAAGATATACATGTTCAGAAACAAAAATGAAAACAATTTCAAGATTCAATTTCAATGAAAATAAAAATCAGCGGAATTTCAAGATCACATCTTTCAAAATAGTTCCGTTTCACATACTTATGAGGGCTATATTTGAATTTCAAAATTAATCTTTATTAAATTTGAAATTAATTAAAAATTAATTATCTTGATAAGCTAATTAAGTAAATTCAGTTTAAATTAAATCTGTCTAACATTTTTAATTTAACCAATTTATTTAATCCAAATAAAGAGCCATTAGATTTAATTTATCTTCATAAATTAAATCCGAGATACTATATCTCTATCATGTTAGTTATTAAATTTAATATATCTTAATAAATTAAATTTAAAACTAACACAATATATAATATCATATAATATATATATGATATGTATATATAATATACATATAATAATTTATATGTATATATAATATCATATAATATCATATAATAATTTATATTACATACATATATATAAAATTCGTCCACCCTAAATTAAACATTATCTTCTGTTGGATCATTCTTGTGTGCGACCCTGTAGGCCCATATGAAGTTGGCAGTAGGCCAATAATTGTACTAACCCACAAATCGCAAGTGGCTTCTAGTAAGACATTACGACTACCCAATTCATCTGAGGATCATTAACATGATGCAACATGTCATACAACCATGTCACATCCCTTTTTCAGCAAATATATTTAGACAACTAATACAATGAAAGATTAGTCTTATAGATAACAAATTAATGAACAATAGATCAAAAATAGTTTAAAAACGTAATTCTGGTTATGATTACTCTAGTAAACCATCACCATTACTCGAACAACCCCTCGAGTAATGTTTTTCAAAATAAGCCAGAGAGTAAGTCAACATTGTTTGAGCAGATTACTTAGGTACTCCATCTAGTAATTTAATTCACAAAAACTTTTACAAACCTGGTTACTCGAGTGATCCCTCGAGTACGTCTATCTTTTTGTTTCTAGTTACTCGAGTGATCCCTTAAGTAAAGTTTCAAATTCTTTTATGATTACTCGAGTAATTCAATCTTTTCATTCAAATTATTCAAGAAATCCCTTAAGTAATGTGCCTTTTTCATATCTGGTTACTCGAGTAATGCTAATCATTTCTTGGCCAAGAGCTAGTAGATGATTTCTTCTCTAATTACTCGAGTGATCGTTCGAGTAATGCTTCAAAAAATTTTCCAATTACTCAAGTGATCCCTCGAGTATTACATCAAAAACTTTCTTGGTTACTCAAGTGATGACTCGAGTAATATTATCCAAATTTTGACAGAGCTCTCTGGAACAATTTCTCGTACAGTACTCGAGTGATCCCTCGAGTAATGAAGGGTCATTACATGAGGGTTTACTTGAGTAATTCCTTCAAGAATCTTCCAGTGATGCTTTTCCCAGTTCTCTGTCTTTCAGTTTTTCTTCATTACCTGAGTAGCTATCAAGTAATGGTTTTACATGCCATGGAAAGCTTAGTTACTTTGTTTAAACCATTTTATTTATTATCAAAACCTTTTGTAACATTAATCCAATCTTTGTTATCACCATATTGAATGATTAAAGCATATTGAATTATTAAAGCTCTATTTCTATTTATCCTATGGCCATAAGTATATTCTTGAAACATTGAGCATGCAGATATGCCATTATGTTAGCATGATTTATGTATTGCAAGCATGTTATGCATTAAGCAGTTATCTTGCATGCATATTGGTATCTGTTTCCTACTGAGATTACAGTGAAGAGTTATTGATAACCAAATCTAAGTGTTGAAGAGTTAATTGAGTATTGGAATAGAGAATAATGTTTCGTCCTTAATTATGACTATAGGATTTGATATCTGCCTGGAGCATAGAAGGCCTGTGCCTGCTCAAGGAAGGAAAGACAAAGGTAGTGACACTTTATCCTATATCATGTGTATTGCATTGCTTGTTTGCATTAGTCATTGAATACAGTGAAAGTGAAGAGGACGTGGCGAAAGCCCGGACTCGATTATAGTGGAAGTGAAGGGGACGTGGCGAAAGCCCAGACTCGATTACAGTGAAAGTCAAGGGGACGTGGCGAAAGCCCGGACTCGATTACAGTGAAAGTCAAGGGGACGTGGCGAAAACCCGGACTCGAATAATGATAAAGTGATGGGGCGTGGCGTAAGCCCGACCTTGTATATAGTGAAGAGAACATGGCGAAAGCTCGGTCTCGAATATTGATTGCTGCATTGTGATATATGTGACTTGCTTTGTATATATGTATCATATAAATAAACTGTTGCTACTGGGATTCTCTAGAATCTCATTCTTTCCAAATAACATTTTTAGGCAGGGCAAGTGGATCGAAAAGCAAGCAAGTGGCAAAGGACGATTAGGACTGCTAATGGTAGTCTTAGCTATATTTTGGCTTTATATTGAACTGGTTATCATTTTGGATAAATGTATACATATTGAATAGAATTGTAGTGGTATAGTTTTGTGTAATCCCTGATATGGATACTGAGATGGGCAATGATGCCCTGTATAAACCTTTGGATTAATGTTATTATCCCGGGTGAACGTCGGGAATTATGTTGATACTCTGATATTGTATATGTAACAAACCAAACAGGCTATTTGTTTAATGAATGAAATGAATGGAGATTCATTTGTACAGGTGTTTTAAAATTTTTTTTAATTGATCCGGATTTCTCATTCAATTATTAAATGTGATTAAACGCTAATCCCGGCCTGATTATCGAAGGGGGGTTACAATCAAGATGGAATTTGCCCCTCATATTAGTAGAGAGATATTATTGGGTCCCTCAATGAGTGAGTCTGAGAAATGTCTAGTCATACTACAATGGAATGGAGTTTCCATTTCTATGTTTAGACTACTCAGTAATCAAGAAAGTAATGATTAAGAATAGGAGGCTAACATTCTCCATGCTCATCCTTGACTGAAATATCATATGGAAAAAGGGGCGTGATATGGTTGTATGATTGGTTGCATCGGTTTATCGATCCTCATATGAATTGTGTAGTCGTAATGTCTTGCTAGAGGCCACTTACAACTTATGGGTTAGTATAGTCATTAGCCCACTGCCAACTTCATATAGGCCTACAGGGTCGCATACTAAAATAGCCCAACATGAGTTATAATGTCTAGATTTATTGAATCTAAAATATGTCTAGATTTAATGAATGCAATGGTTCATCTACGGTGGATAAATATATATATATTCAAAAATAAAATTAATAATAATAATATATATATATGTATTTTCTATATATATAAATATGTATGTATATATGTATGTAGATATGATATATGACAGTATTATTATATTGTGTTAGTTTTAAATTTAGTTTTATTTGATAAATTAAATTTAATAACTAACATGATAAAAATATAATATCTCAGATTTAATTTATAGTGATAAATTAAATATATTTTCATTGTCTTTTTATTCATATTAAATACATAGGTTAAATTAAAATTGTTGGATAGATTTAATTAAACCATATTTATTTAATTTGCTTATCAAAAGAGAATTAAGTGTTAATTGATATGATATGGATTTTGAAATTAATTAAGATTAATTATATAAAATCCAATATCCATCATAAAATAGAAAGCCCTGACTAGTTATTTAAAAAGGGTGAGCTAGGGTTTTCTACGAGTGATGAAAAAAACAAGATAGAGAGCCGTGAGAAAAAAAAAATCTCTAGATAGAGACATTTGTGGTGCTAGCACACTATTCATGTTGGATTCCTATTTATATAGAAACCGGTAGAGGGAGTTGATCTGAGTTGTTACCTCTTTGAGATCAAAAATAGAGACTGAAAACATAAGAAACGTACACTTCTCTACAACTCGATTTAAACCCGTTCATAGATCCGTAGTAGGAATTAGAAAACTTTTGAATTTTAATTTTTCGCTATGCCTACCAATTCTAACAGTTGTATCAGAGACAAGTCAATTGTGCGTTTAAGTTGAGTTTGGGGTTTCATCTCGATTATAAATTGTATGTGATATGTAATATCCCAAAAAGTGATTAAGGGCTAATGACTTTAAAAGTGAATGTAATTATTGTTGAATAAACACTTTTGGAGAATGGGTGATGGGAATTCGGATGTTTTAATGATTTCAATTTCTTCCTTGTGAAAATTCGTGTGAGGAGAGTGTTTATTGTGAAATTGGAACCATTGGGAACAATTGTGCAAAAGTTGGAAACTTGTCCATCGAAACTCTGTACAGGGCAGTCAATTTGTATGGACGTTTTAAATAGGCAAATGGTGTCTAAAAATTCTGAAATTCTCCAGTCTTAAAGTTCACATGCCAAGCTACAAAATGGACATATAATTTATGTCATTTCAATTTGTGAGGTAAGAGCTATGATTTTCCAAAGTTTGGGATGGAAACTGGAATCTGTTTTGGAGCAGTATGGACTTTTGTGCAATTCTGTATTTTTGAGGTTATTAAATGCAGTGATCCATATTTTTCCAATAAAGAGGACTTAAATAGCTTTCCATTGGCTTTGGGATCACTTCATTTTGATTTTTCTAGAATTAGTTATGATTTTTCAAAGTTTGGGCAGAAATCTGCCAGAATTTTGTAAAAATTCGAAATTGATGGAAATTTAGTAAATAACTAGAAAATAATATTATATTATATTAAATCATCATCCACCTCCTCCATCAGCCCAAAACCGTGATATTCAGCTGCAACAAGAGAGAGAAGGTGTGAGAAATTCTAGAGAGAGAAGGAGAAGAGAAATTGTACGGTAAGTCGATTTCTTCGGTAAATCCTTACCTAACGCGTATAACTCCGCTCCTAAGCTATTCTTCTATGTTCTTCAAGGTTTGTGGAGCACAAATTTGGGTGTTCTAAGGCTAGGGTTTTCAGCCACCTTGAGGAAAAGCTAGTGGGAGCTTGAGGTAACTTCCAAACTTTCGTATATTGCTTATTCTGGCTGCTGTGGGCAATTTAATCGGTGAAATTTTGCCGGATTGCCATTGGTTTTAAAGTTTGGAAATGATATGGCCTAGGGGTTATGCTGCCCAAATTGGGTCTTAATATTAGTTGTAACCTAATGTAATGATTAATAAAGCGGTTAGGAGTAGAAAGGAACACGTTTACGAAGCCGAAACCGAAAAACACCGATTCTTCCCAAAGTATACCAAGATTTTGGGTAGGGCTAGATCTGAGGGTTAGAGTTGTATTTTCAATGATTTGATGGTTCCATTGAGTTCAGGAGCGAAAATTAGGTGGGGTTACAGTTGGTCACTTTTTCGGAAAAGGCTGAAAAAGCATAATTACGAAAACGCCCCTAAAATCCTTAAAGTGGGGCTGCCAAGGGTAATGTTGTAATTTGACATTGAATTTGATAATTTCAAGTTTGGAAATGGATTCCTTGGGTGAAAATATGACAAAATGGCACATGTCAAAATTTTGGGAAAAGTACAGCCAGACCGGGTACGGCCGGGCCAGGTCCCCGGGGGCATTTTTGTAAATTTTCATAACATGCTCATATAGCCCCCAAAAATGCTATGGAAGTGTCGAAATTGTATTTTGGAGTTGTAGGACCATGTTGTGAAGCCAGTGGTTAGCACGTTTTTTGATACACACTAAAAGGTGGTCTTTGAGATAGTACTCCTTAACCCTTTAGGCATGTGTCTAGGCTTCTAGTAACCACCTAAAGAGTCCAAGTGATAACCAACTTTAAGTGTTCTGAAGGTGAGAATTTGGAATAGAGAATAACTTGTCGTCTTTGACTTTAGTTTATAGGGTTCGACATTTGCCCTAATCGCAAGCAACCTGTGCCGGCGAACGTCAAGAAAGAACAAGGTAGTGACTCTTTTCCCTTATACTATATGTGTTACATGGTATGTTTGTTTGATCATTGTTTGTGAGTCTATCACCTGCGGCCCATCGGTGTTAACGGTGGGAGGATCGTACCTTCAGGGCGGTGGAATTTGGGGGATGAGACTATGTGAAAGCCGTAAGGCTATATGTGAAAGCCAAAAGGCTATTTGTGAAACCTTCACCTAAGGCCCATCGGTGTTGATGGTGGGAGGACCGTGCCTTTGGGGTGGTGGAATACGAGGGATGAGATTATGTGATTATGTGCATATGTGGCAGCCTGCGTGCTGTGCTTTATGTTGTGATGATGCTTGATGTTTTTCTTGCATGCTTTGTGATTACATGTGGTATGAGTGATTTGTTACTACTGGGATTCTTTTGAATCTCATTCTTTCCATTGACAAACCTTCAGACAGGGCAAGTAGCTCCAAGGGAAAGGAGACAACCAAGGGCGGATAAGGCTCCTTAGGGAGATTATATTTTGGTGTTGGATATCATGTTTTGTTGGGAGATCACCGTATATCTTATAAATGTTGTTTTGGAGACAGTGGTGTAATCCCCTAATGGGAATTTATAAACCTTTAGTTTATGTATGAAACCCGAGGGTTGCCGGGATTTTGTTGTACACTCTGATATGTAAATGTGATGTAACTGCATAGGGTAATTATATTTGAGTTGTGGAATTTGAGACCAGGGTAAGGCATAATCTTTGAAAATATTTGTGAAAACCCTTCCATAAGGAAGGGATTGTAAATGAGTTTGATTATTATTGGTCTCTATTTCATTTTAAAATACGTATTTTGAATCATAATTACGAAGGGGGTTACATGATATATTGCTTTGGATTCGATTGATGGTGATTAATCAACAAGGATAGGAGACCAAGGAAAACCTTGCTATGATTTGGTACTCTGGTGTTATGGGGTTGTTAGATTCAAAATCTCATGGGCATTATGTTGAGAAGAAACATGTGGGGATCTCTTACATGAAATGTTAAGGATGAATAGATTAAGAAGATTCATTATTGTTTTTAAAGACATGTGATGCCTCTACTGCTAGTGTCAAAAAAGATTGAAAGTCAAGCAAAATATAAGGAAGCTAGTATTATAGAAGCAAACCACACTAAATTAGCATACCTCTTCCTTTCTAGTACTGATAGGATCATTCTCACTAAAAGTTGGGATCACTCTTAATTTCAATAAGTAATTATCAAGACCACCATGGCTAACTATTCATAGCGTGACATAATCATAACATTTATTGCTTGTCATATTGTATGAATTGTTATTTGTTGTGGTTTTAATTTCTAAAATTGTTTAGGTATAGTGAATAATATGGCTCTAGTTTTACAAGGGTTGTAATTTTTTTTTAAAAAATATGACCTACATGCCATGCCTTCCTTTACATAGTCTAGATGTACATTCCCTTCTCATCTCACTCACCTTGTATGTTTAAACGAGGTTTCTCAATTTATTTTTCTTTTCTTGCTAGAGAGGTGCTCTCATTGGCTTGAGAGGATTTGAGTTAGATGAGTCATATTGTGTCACGTTTAAATTATATTTCCTTTGATTAGATCATTACATGCATATTTTACATATATATGTTTATTTGTATGAGATACAACTGTGATATATGTATTCATGTAAACGAAATAATTAACTAAGTCTTTCAAATGAAATCTTAAGTCATAATGCCGTCAGTTAATAAATACTTATCAAAACCTAGATCACTCAATTGTAGGTTCTACCAAAGTAAATGCATTTGAGTTATCTTGGTGAAACAATCATGAGTAATGGTGCTACTCACAAAGATTCATTGTTGTTTTGACTTGAGATTAACAAAACAGTTTTGGATCTCAAGGCATTAGATGAGATTAAACATGTCGAATCATATGATGATCGAATCCCATAAAGATCTAAGACTTGCATGTGCTATAATTGGTAATGAGGTTACCTACCAAAATAACTTAATACAAGCGTCCTACCAAAGCGGACCTAAATTTAAGCAAATATAGATCTTAGCCCACTAATTATTACATCAAGGGTTGTTAATTTAGTAGGAGATTACAAATCAACTTTGCATATTTTATAGTAGAATCATGTCAATTAGTAATACTGCTATACTATCATTGCGATTAGTCCTTGAGAATGACAAACTCAATGGAACAGACTTTCTTGACTAGTTTAGGAACTTGGGAATTGTTCTCAAATAGAAAAGAAAAGCATATATCCTATATCAACCCATTCCTGAGGAGCCTGCAGCCAATGCTCCAAGAGCTCAGAAAGATGCTTACACGAAGCATAAGGAAAACTCTATGGATGTAGGTTGCTTGATGCTTGCCACTATGGTTTTAGAGCTCCAAAGAGATATGGAACTTATGGAGGCTTATGAGATGATTGTGCATCTCAAGGAAATATTCCAGCAACAAGCGAGGCAAGAAAGGTATGAGACCACAGAGGCCTTGCATTCCTGCAAGATGGCTGAAGGTGCATCAATTAGTGCTCACGTGTTAAAGATGAAAGGCTACATCAATCACCTTGAGAGACTTGGATTTCCTATGAGCTAGGAGTTAGCTATAGATTTGATCTTGAACTCACTCCTAGAAAGTTATGACTAGTTTTTTATGAACTACAATAGTAACAACATGGAGAAATCAATTTTTGAATTGCATGGGATGCTTAAAACTGCTCAACATAACATTAAGAAAAAGCCTAGCCCTATTTTGATGTTTCAGAAAGGAAAGGGTATGAAAAGGAAGGGTAAGGGGAAGGGGAAGGGTAAAGGCTCAAATGGTAAGACTAAAGAGTCAAATAAGCTCGAAACAAAGCATGCATCCAAGAAGGCAAAGCCTCTAAAGGAAGGAGTATGTTTCTTTTGCAATGAACCCGATCATTGGAAAAGGAATTGCAAACTCTACCTCGAAGATCTAAAAAAGAACAAAAAGGATAGTGTTGCTATCTCTTCAAGTATGATGTTATAGACATTCATCTTTCTACTTCCTCTACATAGGTATTTGATACTGTATGTGGTTTCCACATTTGTACAAATGTGCAGGGTGTAACATCCCAAATTTCTATCACCAAAATTCCTTTACACCTTTATGGTATTAAAGGAAATAAAATGGTGAATATTGGCATATCTGAAACTACCAAACAGTGTAATTAGTGGCCACACAAATTTTGGGCCACAATAAGATATAAAATTTGAGTTGTGTCTTCATAAAAGGCCATTATTTAAGCCCAAAACTTTGTGCCTAGTTAATAGTGATTTTAGCCAAACACAAAAAAGGAATAAGACCCAATGTAATTATAAAAATATAAGGGCAAAATAGTTATTTGACTAAATAAAAATTAA
Source organism: Inga leiocalycina (assembly GCA_963242795.1). NCBI lineage: Eukaryota > Viridiplantae > Streptophyta > Magnoliopsida > Fabales > Fabaceae > Inga > Inga leiocalycina. Next base: position 50,130,957 of record OY725323.1, read on the forward strand.
AAGCCAATATTTTCCCCTTTTTGTATGGTCTTAGACGTCTAACAAGGAGAAACCAAGAGAAAAATATATACTTGGTCCAAATTAATCAAAGATGAAGCATTGTAAGCCAAGTAAGATAGGTTAAAAAGTTAAAAGTAGACATGTAATACCCAGAATTTTGAGACTCGAGGCTAGAGAATAAGCTTGAGATTAGTGGATTGCTAAGCCCCGGTTTAGCAAGATCCCAAATTGTGATTAAGGGTTAATGACTCCAAAAGTGGATGTGGTTAGTGATAAATAACCCTTTTGGAGAATATGATGTGGTTTGGCACTCGAATATGATTCGTGTGTGTTGTGAGCAACACCAAAACCCTGTATTTGAGTTCAATTGTGGATTAACATCCAAATTAACTTAGAATAGAGGGAAGAATTGAATGGGGTATTGTGATGGAAATGGTGTCATGTTGTGATATTTAATCATTGGAATTGATTTAAATTAGATTGGACACATTGGTTGCAAAATTGGAAATGCTGTCCAGTATGAATTCTGTCTGGGCAGTCTTCTCGTGTGGACGTTTATACTAGGAAAATGATGTCAGACAATTATGAAAATTTCCAGTCTTAAAGAGCACATCCCAAGATTCAAAATGGACATATACTTTGTGCCATTTCATGTTGGGAACTGGGAGATATGACTGTCCAAAATTTGAGGTCGAAAATGGACTCTGTTTTGGGGCAGTGATGAAATTTGTTTAATTCTGGAATTTTGTGGTGATTTCTGGTAATGGATTATATTTTTCCAATGAAGAGGACTTAAATACCTTTCATTTGGCTTTGGAATCACCTCATTTATATTTTTCTAGAATTAGTTATGATTTTTCAAAATTTGGGCAGAAAATCTGCCAGAAAATCCAAAAATGCCAATTTTGGGAATTATGACATCATCAAAAGGCAAGATGACATAAGCATGGAATTAAAACATCTTCTCATCATCTTCAGCTCTCATTTCCGACGTGATGCTCAGCTGAATATGGAGAGAGGAGTTGAGAGAAAAATAGAGAGAAAGAGGAAGAAATCTCGCAAGGTAAGTCGATTTCTCCGACCATCTAGCTCCTAACACGTATAACTCCGATACTAAGCTACTCCTTTATGTTCTTTAAGGTTTGGAAGCTCCTCTTTTGGTGTTTTGAAGTTAGGGTTTTCAGCCACAAGAAGGAAAATCTAGTGGTAGCTTGAGGTAACTTCCAAACTCGTGCATATTGACTATTCTGGCTGTTATAGACAATTTAATCGGTGAAATTTCGCCGGATTGTCTTTGGTTCTAAAAATGGAAAATGGGTTTGTGGGGCTGTTATGCTGCCCAAATTGATACTAAATGGTAGTGCTAACCTAATGGAATAGTCAATAAAGTGGTTAGGAGTAGAAAGGAACGTGTTTACGGAGCTGAAACCGAAAAACCCCAATTTCCCCTGGACTACTTGTGTATTTCGGTTATGGCTATAAATGGGTCTTAGAGTTGGATTTTCAATGATTTGATGGTTCCATTGAGTTCAGGAGCGAAAATTAGGTGGGGTTACAGTTGGTCACTTTTTCGGAACAGGCCGAAAAAGCATAATTACGAAAACACCCTTGAAACCCTTAAAGTGGGGCTGTCAAGGGTAATTTTGTAATTCACATTGAATTTGATAATTCCGAGTCCGGAAATGGATTCCTTGGGCAAAAATATGTTAGAATAGCCCATGTCAAAATTTCAGGAAAAGTACAGTCGGACCGGGTAGGTGGGGCCGGACCGGGTCCCCGGGGGCATTTTAGCAAATTTTCAATATAGCTTTATGTGACCCTCAGAAACACTATGGAAGTATCTAAATAGTACATTTGACATTGTAGGATCGAATGTGAAGCCCTGAGTTGTTGGCACGTAAATCGAGGAGAAAAGACTGGAGGTAGGGAACTTATCTCTCCTGCATGCTCTGATAACTGTATTAATATGTTGATGCATGTTATTGCTTTGCTTGATTATGTGGAACATGTATGAATGATTTGAAGCTATGTTTCAATATATGCTATGGCCATATGTGTATCGTTCGAAGCATTGAGCTTATAGATTTGTCATTGTATGTGTGCATGAGTTATGTGATGCAAGCATGTCATGCATTAAACACTTATCTTGCCTGCATATTGATAATGTTTCCCTACTGAGATTCTCACGAATCTCACCCTCCCTTACCAACAATTTAGACAGGGCAAGTGGCTCGTGGAGGGAACAGCTAGGACTCCTTCGAGATGAGATTGTGTAATCCCCATTTGAAGAATTGTAATGGGCAATTGTACCCTGTGTATCTTTAGCAAAGGTATGTACCCGAGATTGCCAGGATGATTATGTTGTGCACTCTGATATTTATATGAATGTGATTTATCTTCGCGTAGTAATTGTATTCGAAATGTGAATATGAGACCAAGTTTATAAATGATTTCGAAAGGTATTTTTGAAAACCCCACATCATGTGATGGGTTAGTAAATGTTATTTGATTATTATTGGTCTCTATTTCATTTTAATTGCGTATTTCAGATATAATTACTGAGGGGGTTACAAGACACGTGCAAGAATTAGCAATTAAATATCATTTGATAAGGAGGTAGATGGAGGAGTTTCTAAGACCTTTAATACTCTTCCAAAAGGGCCAAAAAGTCAAAAAGTAAGGGGAAGAGGAAAGAGAAGCAAGCCTAATTAAATCAAAGCATATTTAGGCAATTAACCATAACTTTTGCAAGATGCCATGACCTTTTGACACATGGCTTTTTTTTGGTTATTTTTGGCAAATTTTGGTCAAGAGGAAATCAAAGGCTGAATTGGATTAAATCAAACACAATATTTCTCTTTCTCAATCTCACAAAGTCGCTTGAAGATAAGGAAAGAGAAAAGAAGAGCAAAGGCAAAAGGTAAGCTTCTTGGCTAATTTTCACTTGGTAAATCACCTTTCTAGCTCAAACACTCTTCATAAACAGCGTTCCCCTTGATGAAAGCTTCATTACTATGGTTTTATAATTTCAAGGAGAAGTGTTTCGAGCCATCGTGCAAGAGCAAAGGGTGGAGAATCAAGAAAAGAACTCAAGAAGGAGCTAGAGGTGAGTAAGAGCATCACGTTGATGTGTATGTTGCTCTGATTGGTTGAGTTTTGGTGGGTTGTGTTGGTAGCTCAATATTTTGGTCTTTAGGGTTTATTAGGGTTCAGGATGCTTTCATCTCATATATGTGCTTATATGTTGTTTTGGAAGCAAATGAACTATGTTTGATGATTAAGTTGTGAATTGGTTACTTGTTGTGAAAAACCTTAAAATTTTGATCTCAATAGGGCATTAAGAAGCAATAGGAATTTGATCAATTTGATGATTTCATTGTGTTTAGAATGGAAACTTATATGGAAAAATCATGTGGTTATAATTTTTGGATAATTATACAAAATTTTGGAATTTTTGGAAATTGGATGGCCTTGCTGCCAGATTCATTTTTCCAGAAATAGATGTGCTTTGGCGTGTTTTTCAATGGCCAAACAAAGTCCAAACCTTATGACATTTTACAAGATGAAAGAAGACGTCATGGGCTTTTAATTTGATATAAAATGTAAGCCATTTGGACAAGTGGATTAAAAGATATGATTTTTCAAATTTAGACCATGAATCTGGAACAAAATTGGAGTAGTGGCCAATAAAGTGGAATTCTATATTGATGTGCATCTAGATGACTAATGCCTATATTTTTTTCTTGTAAATAGACTAATTAGGGGTCACATAGCCTTTAGAATCATCACAATTGGACATTTGTACATAAAGTTATGAATTTTCAAAGGTTAAGAAAAATTCTAGCAAATTTCCGTTAAGGTGCGAAATAAAAGTAATGGCAACCATGTAATTACCTTGAACTCCAAGGGTAAAGATAACCAACAAAATAAGTTTGGAATAATATACATGAATAAGTAATAACTCAATTATTGTAAACTTGGAATGTTAAGACATATCAATAGCCCGAGCAAAATAAAGGATAGTGGATTGATAGACAGACAAGGGAAGAGCAATTCAGGTAGTAACTCTATCTTTCATACACTATGTGAACTTGTATATGCTTTGTGTAGGTCATCATCTGTGATATGTATGTTGGAAATTGTGCCCTAAGGGCCAATTATTGTACTGTGAACATTATTAATTTAATGAAATTTCTCCATTCTGTTATCATATTATTTGCATGTTAACTGTGATAATTGTGTCCTTAGATAAATCATAAAGATTGTCCTAAAATGTCCTTAGTCGATCATCTATGCTGGAGCAGAGATGAAACATGACCAGTATAACTTTGATAAGATATGGAGATACGAATCAAAGTCTTAGGCACTTGTAAGAGTACAATTTGCTAGACCAACATACTATAAGAAAGCTACATGGATCAAGTCATAATCTTTTCTCATGTATAACTACATCACAATGCCCTTTAAACTGAGGCCATTATGGATTCCTACATGAGAGTTGCTAAGCTTTGAACTAGTCAAAAGTCACTTTTGACCAGGTGATAATAAAGGCTACGATCAGGCTTGGTGGTTTTTCATGTAAAGGAATATGAATGATTAAGATGGAATTTGTCCCTCACATTAGTATAGAGATATTACTAGTCCCTCAATAAGTAAGTCTAAGAAATGTATGGTCATACTATGATGGAAAAGAGCTTCCATTTCTATTGTCAGACTACTCAAGAATCGAGAAACTAATGGTCAGAAACAAGACGATGACAATATCCATGCCCCATCCTTGACCAATATATGATGTGACAAAATGGATGTGACATGGTTGTATGACAGGTTGCATTGTGTTAATGATCCTCATATAAATTGGGTAGTCGTAATGTCCTGTTAGAGGCCGCTTGCTAGTTGTGGGTTGGTACAGTTATTGGTCCACTGCCAACTTTGTATGGGCCTACAGGGTCGCAAACAAAAATAGCCCAACACGAGATAATATTTAATCTAGGGTAGATGAATTATATATATAATATAAAATTCGTTAATAATATGATATATATATATACATATATATGTATTTTTGAAATACATATTTTATATATATGTATATATATTATATGATATTATTATATTGTGTTAGTTTTAAGTTTAATTTTATTAAGATAATTAGAATTAATGACTAACATGATAGAGATATAGTATTTCATATTTAATTTATGAAGATAAATTAAATCTAATGGCTCTTTTTTAGATTAAATAAATAGGTTAAATTAAGACTGTTTGATAGATTTAATTTAAACTGAATTTATTTAATTAGATCATCAAGATAATTAATTGTTAATTAATTTCAAAATTAATAAAGATTAATTTTGAGATTCAAATATAGCCCTCATAAGTTATAAACTTGATAGAGCAGATATACTCATAGACGGATGAGAATTTAAAGCTGCAAAGGAAACCCTAGGAGACATTGGAGGTAGAGCTGTCAAAATGGGCCAGCCCACGGGTTGTGGGTTGGCTCGCACCAACCCGCGGGCCATGCAGGTCGGGCCCGTGTGGCCCGCACTTCTGTGGCTTGGCATTTTACCAACCCTAACCTGCAGTGTGTGAGTTGCGGGCCAGTATATTTTTTTCAAAAAACAAATCCTATTTTTTAAAGGTAGTAGAAAATATGAGACACACATATATGAATTATTAAATTTATTTTTCTAGCATCAATCATTCCTCTTATAAAAATTTAAAAACATAATTCACAATTTAAGAGATAAAGTTATTAAATTTGTCAAAGTTTATAAGCAAAATACAAACTCATCCTCAAACAACCAAAATATAATAATTTTGTTTAAAAAAGAAGGGAAGAGGCTAAGATTTTTCCTGTTTGAATTGGGAAGTATCATGATAGGAGTGGACAACTTATAAATATTATGAAATTATTATATGAAAAAAGAAAAAATTTGCGGGCCAACCCGCCAACCCGCGGGCTACCCGGGTCGGGCCCGTACGGCCCACACTTTTGCGTGTTGGCATTTTGCCAACCCTAACCCTGTCCCAACCCGTGGGCCCGCGGGTTGAGCCTGTGGGTTGGACCCATTTTGACGGCTCTAATTGGAGGCGCTGACACGTAGTCTAGTTGGAGAGCATTCGTGTAGATACCGGTAGAGGGATTAGACCTAAAGTGTCCACTCCTAAAGATTGAAAACCTTGAATTGAAAAATGTACGAATCTTTCTAACTCAATTTAAACGCCGTTGATAGAACCTCAATTAGGATAAGCAAAAATTTTAAAATTTTTCCGTTGTGCCTGCCAATCCTAACAATGTATAATGAACTTTCTAATTGGTACAGAAAGAACACAAGTATCATCCAGGGGGAAAGCATAAGACCCCAACGTCCCAAAGAGGATCCAGTTATAAGACACAATACCAAGAGGGTAAACTACATAGTATGTGGTCATAAGCCCAGTTGAGGTACAAACTAGTAGGTGTTCTAATAATAGTTGGCCCTGAATATATGTGTACATTCCAACTGTGATGATTAAATTGTTATTATTCTATTGCATTATATGGTTTTTAGTATATTTATTTATTGTATTTTATATTATTGATTGAATGCTACTACTGAGATTCTTTGAATCATAGCCTTTCCCCAAAATTAAATATTCTAGTTAAAAGAAGCGGTCGAAGGGTAAAGATGAGAGTATCGGCAACTGAGAGGTATGGTCTAATTCGAGTATTGAGGTTGGTTATCTGTAGGATTTTTATTATTTTAAGGTCTGTAAATATTATGAACAAGTCCTTATGGGAATTCCTATAATATAATCATGTCTTTTTATTAGTATTTTTATACTATTTCTGTGTGTCCAATGAACTACGCACATGCACTCTTAAAAATGTGAAAATAAGATAAGGGTCTTGCACAGGGTCTTAAGGATAGTAGAAAACTGAAGGGCAAAGTGGACCTGCAAGTAGGAAATAGAGCAAGAGTTGCTGCTTTAGCTGTAGGTACTTATGAATTAGTTTTGCCGAGTGAGCTTTTGTTAGTTTTGAACAATTGCTATTATGTTCCTACTTTGAGTAGTAATAATGTTTCTCTTTCTTATTTCGATAAGGAAGGTTATACTTCCATTATTGGTAATGTTAAATGTCCTATTTATCGTAATGACGTTTTCTATGCTAATGGTAATTAGCATGTTGGTCCTTGTTTATTAAATTTGGAACATCCTAATAGTGGTGATATCAATAATGTAACTACCAAAAGGATCAAGTCAAACAATTTGAATCCAACGTATCTATAGCATTGTCATATAGGCCATATAAATAAGACACGTATTTCTAAACTCCATCAAGATGGATTTCTTAACTTATTTGATTTTGTATCATATGATACATGTGAATCTTGCTTATTAGGAAATATAATAAAGGCACCTTTTACTAGGCATAGTAAGAGGATCATTGATTTATTGGGCCTCATACATACAGATGTATATTGACCACTAAATATAGCTGTTAGAGGAGATCATATATACTTCCTTACATTTATAGACGACTTTAGTAGATATGGAAATATCTGTCTAATGAAACATAAATCTGAATCTTTTGAAATGTTCAAAATATTCTAAAATGAAGTGCAAAACCAACTTGGCAAAATGATTAAAGGACTTTGATCTGATCGCGATAGTGAATATTTAAGCTAAGAGTTCAATGACTGTCTTAGGAGTTGTGGGATAATTTCACAATTGAATCCTTTAGGAACACCACAATAGAATGGCACTTCTGAATGGAAGAATCAAATACTATTAGATATGGTTCGATCTATATGATGAATCAAATAGATATTCCACTATCTTCTTGGGGCCATGCCCTAGATAACTGTGTTCACACTAAATCATGTTCCATATAAGGAAATTGAAAAGACACCATATGAGATATGGACTGGAAAGAAACCTAGCTTATCTTTTCTCAAAATTTGGGGATGTGAGGTATATGTTAAGCAATAAGCCTCAGATAAATTAGTGTCTAGATCCTCAAAGTGCCTTTTCATGGGGTTTTCTAAGGAAATGAAAGGAAACTATGTCTACAATCTTGCTGATAACAAAGTGTTTGTTATTCGAAACAGTATGTTTCTAGAAAGAGAGTTTATCTCTGAAAGAACAAGTAGAAGCAAGGTACATCTCAAAGAAGTTTGAGAGTCATAAGATAGCACAGAACCACAGATGGAAAACAAAGATGACTCACAACAAGTTGTTAAAGCAAGCGTTTCACCCAATAGGGGGGTGAATTGGGTGATACTAAAATTTCGTTGCAAATATAAAATTTGACAGTGAAATTAAAACAGTAAGGAGTAAGGAGAAATATCACCGAAGTGTACACCGGGAGTTATACTGGTTCGGTCACAACCACTTTGACCTACGTCCAGTCCTCAGAGCTTCTCTGAAAGTTTCACTATAACTTCCAAGATTCAGTGGGTTCTTGGCACCTCAGTACAAGCAAGTTCCTTCACCTGGACACTCGCTCCCCCTTACAAGTTGTAATCCAATCCCAACTCAAGGTTCCACAACCTTAAGTTATCTCAATAACAAGTATTGAGTTTGAATGAAATATCTCTCTCACAGAATGAATAAGAATCACTGAAGCATAGCATTACAAGTATAATGTAAAACAGAGCAGAGAACTTGATGATACGTTCGTGTGTATGTTCTTATTGTAGATTCTCTATTTGGATGTTCCCACATTTATAGATACATTGGTAATGATTGTTGGAACATTTTTCTTCATGTCTGTTGGAGCGTGCACAGCCATTATTGACTTTTCTAGTATTTGAAAAACATCCGTTTGTGGTAGGTGGCGGTGGGTGATATTTGAATGTTGCTTTTGACTTTCCATATTTGGTATAATCTCTTCATTGTTTATCTATAAATAAGCTAAGAATACTAATACAATGAAAGGTTAATCATATAGGAAACAAAAAAATGAACGTTGGAATGATTTCTGAATTTCTGGGTTTGCTTACTCGAGTAGCTACTCGAGTATTCCTTGAAGTTTACTAGAGTACTTACTCGAGTATCATCGGAAAAACTTGATTAACTGTAAGTCAACAGACAATTATAAATTTACTCGGGTAGTGCATGGAATAACCAATTTTCAAACCTTTGGAAATGTATGTTTACTCGGGTACTTACTCGAGTAATACATTCACAACTTTATGGGTTACTCGAGTACCAACTTGAGTAAACCTTCAAATAAACTTTTGGTTACTCGATGCTTTATTCCAGTAATGTTGGCAGGATTTCAAGGCCGAGAGCACATCAAGTTAGATTACCATGTTACTCGAGTACATACTCGAGTAAACTTACTTTTTGTGCATAACTTACTCGGGTAGTGACTTGAGGTTTTCCTTCAAAATAATTCTGCATACTCGAGTACATACTCGAGTAATCCATTTAAAATGAAACATTAAATCCATTCATACTAGAGTAATAACTCGAGGAAAATGAAATAAGATTATATCAAGTTAATCGGGTACTACCTTCAAGTGTTTGCTTACCATACTGAGTTACTCGAGTAGCTACTCGAGTAACATTGGCAGTGGTACAAAATACTGAGAGCACCACATTTACTGAAACAAGGTAACTCGAGTACATACTCAAGTAACATTGGCAGGCCGAGAGCAACTTCAAAACTTTCACATGGTTACTCGAGTAACGTTGGTAGCCGAGAGCAACTTGAAAACATTTACACTATTACTCGAGTACATACTCGAGTAACGTTGGTAGGGTACTGGAAGGTGTCTCCGATTACTTCAAGTTTTGTCTCATTACTCGAGTTCGTACTCAAGTAATGCCTTAGAGAAAACTGCTTCTGATCAAGTTTCTCAGCTTTTTCTCTTGGCCTTTCTTCATTACTCCAATGCTTACTTCAAGTGATGCTTATCCCTGCTTTTACTTTGTTCAAACTTATTTATTAATCAATTCTTTTTCATACCATACTTTTGTTATCATCAAAACATGAGATCTAACATTCTCCCCCTTTTTGATGATGACAAAACTTGATGATTTTGAAGAAGATTTTCAAATACATTATTTTGAAAAACTTATTAAATTTAGATTCAAAGTATAAAGTTAATATGCATCTGTCATACACAATAAATTCATTAGTCCAACAATGTATCATAATTTAAAGCTTAAATGGACTTGACATGAAATCATAACTTGCATTAAACTTAAAAATTGTGTCTTACAAGATAACAAGATAAAAACTTAACAAAATAAAAGTTTAACAAGTTCAAAAAGACTCCCTAGAACCCATATACACCAAAATAAACAACAAAACTTCCACAAAATCATTCTCAAGCTTTTCTCCCCCTTTTTGTCTTCATCAATCAAGTGGAGGATTGGAAGGGTTGACCATGGAAATAGGCTTCACTGGAAGGACCAAGCCACTATCTAAACTAGAGGAGTTAAAAGAGCTGGAGGAAACTGGTTCAGGAAGATTAAGTGGAGGAATTTGGATGTCATCTCTGGGAGGAATAGAAGGAGGTTGGTAGACGATCATAGAAGTGGTCGCTACCTCTGGAGTAGTCTCAATTTCTGGAGTATGATGTTCAGAGGAGGAGGAGGGAGATATTTCCTCAGTGTGGGTAGGAGAGGGAATAGGTTTAGGAGCGAGTTCAGGCTGAGGTTTAGGAGGTGAATCATAAATGACAATGTGTATGGTCTCATTGGTATCTGGATTGTCCACTATGTATAGAATATCTTTAGCTTGAGACTCAGGTGGACTAGATACCAGAGGAATATATGGTTCAGCCTCAGTGAAATGAGTGTCAGAAGGAAGGTTCACTGGAGGTGGTGGTACTGAAGAGGATGGACCGGCAGAAGGTCTGGGACCTAATGACTCTAGTCATGCCAGAATTAGTCTCAGAGTCTCACTCTGGGCACGTTGCTCTACTAGCAACTCCTCATGCCTCCTGTCCATTTTCTCAACCAACTTATCATGCCTCTTGTCTATTTTCTCAACCAACTCCGCCATCTTGAAGTTCGTGTTGGTAATTAATTCAGTGTTCGTGTTGGCGATATCCACATGGAATCCTCTGAGCATGTTTTCCATGAAGTGCTGGAGAGTGGCATTGAGGAAGGATGGTGATGATGTGGTAGCAGCTGGAGCCAATGACTGAGTGTCATCTATCTTGCTGGTCTCAGCCTCAGTGGTCTTCTTCTTCTTCCTTGACCCAGACTCCAGAGGGCCTTTGAAAGGGATGTCAATATTCAGCTTCCCAATTTGGTTTCTCCCAACAGGAGTCAACCTGTCAATAGGCTCCTTGCTATCCAAATACCATATCTTATTTTCTTTTAGGATCAGTAATACAATTTGAGGATATGGCATTGGTGTTGTAGCCTTTCCATCCACCCTATACCTCTTCATCTCAGAGAAGATATACTCCCCTAAATCCTTCTTTTCCTTCAAGAGTAGTGAAGCAAACCACCTAAAGTCCCTATCAGAGAAGTGTGTATAATTGTTGGCTTTGTTTACTAGGGACCTTGAGTAGATGTACCATAGGACCCTGTGATGATCACACATATCACTAGGCTTGAAATTTAGAGGGCCAACTAACTCTCCGGGTTTAAGGATAGTAAAGATTTGGTTTGGCTCAAGTTGGGAGTAAACATCATCTGGGGGATTCTCTATTCCTAACCACAAGTTAATCCTAGAGGGTGATATAAGAATCTTTTGGCCTCTAACTGTGGTGGTCATTTCTTCCTCGGCTGAGGTTCTGTTTGGCTCATCTATAATCTCTAGATTACAGTAAAAATGTGTGATCACTTTAGTACAGAATGGTAATCTAATCGAAAGCCAAGGCATAAAGGGATCTAAATAAGGACTTAGGTCATGCTTTAATACCTCTTGAAGTAACTTAAGATCAACATAGTGTCTCTTACACACTTTCCTCCTAGAGAACTGAGACAAGTACTTCGGAGACTCCACCAATTTGCTAACATTGAATCCCTTTAGTGGGTTGGTGATCTCTTCTTCCGGTACTTTGGACTTCTTAGAAGATTTCCCCTTCTCCAATTGATCAATGATATTTGCCATAGCTGTAGCCACATTCCTATTATACTTAGGCTTTTTAGGCGGCTTTGGAGTGAAAGAGGGAGTAGAGGAATCAGAATGAGAAGGTGAGGGAGATTTAGCACTCTTGCCTCTCCCGGTGGAGGTACTCTTTTTGGAATGAGCCCTTGTTACAATAGGCTCTTTGATCACCACTCCTTTGGGTTTCGATTGAGTATGAATTTTGGCTTTTGATCTCGGGGTAAGTTTTCTTCTCTTTTTGGGAGGAGAAGAAAGAGGATCAGGGTTTTGTTATGAGTCAGATGAGTCTGTGAAGTTGAGATTCTTGGTTCTAACCATCTTGAAAAGCAGAAAATTGAAAATCTCAGAGAAATAGAGATACTGACATGGGTTAGGGCACAAATAATCTGAGCAAAATAGGAAGTTTTTGGGACAGAAATCTGTTAGGTTTTGACGGTAATGAAGCAAGGAATCACTTGTGAAAAGTTTTTGTGAGAGAATATAGTGGTTTACTCGAGGAGATTTTGTGGAAATGACCGAGTTTGCGACAGATAAAGACCTAGAACCCGATGTTACTCGAGGCCTTACTCGAGTGATCTTCAAGTTTACTCGAGGCCTTCCACGGGTGTTCATACAGAAAAATTCTAAAATAATTCATTTAATTTGCGTACCTAGCATGAATAATATTGTAATCATCCATGGATGTTCCCTCGATCTTTTATAACCAATTTTGAGCAGATTTGAATCATTTTGCATCAATTTGAGAATCTGGACTCCGACATTACTCGAGGCCTTCCTCGAGTAAGCTTCAAGTTTACTCGAGGCTCGCCTCGGGTAACCTGTCTTTTCAACTTCTGACTCTTCATTTATTTGAAACTGAACCGTTAGGTTTAAAATTCAAGTAACTTGATCCGTTACTTCCAGTTTTAAGGTCCATTACTCGAGTACATACTCGAGTAAAGTGTTATTTTACTTCAAGTTGTTCCTCGGGTAATGCTTCTCTGTTAGCCAAAACTTCAAGTTGGTATTCCAGTAAATGTGTCCTCTGATAACCTCTGTTTTTGTTTCTCAAAACAGAGTTTCAAACTCCCTGCAAAACAAGTTTCTATATACTCCGATGCTTAAGTTAGTGATCATCAAAACATTATTAAGTGACTTCATCTAATATTATGAAAAGCTGAAATAACTTATAACTCATTGGGATTTACCATTCCCAATTCTCTTCTAATGTATAGAAATTGATCTTTTGCAAGGGGTTTTGTGAATATATCTGCTAGTTGAAGATGAGTAGGAATGAATATAACTTTCACATCTTTCTTTTGAACATGATCTCTGATAAAGTGATGTCTGACATCGATATGCTTGGTTCTAGAGTGTTGAACTGGATTCTTTACCAAGCTTATCGTACTGGTATTGTAATAATAGATTGGTATTTCTTTGAGATAAATACCAAGATCTTGTAGTTGTTGTTTTAACCATATCACTTGAGCACAACAACTTGAGACTGCAACATATTCGGCTTCCGTTGACGAAAGAGACACTGTATTTTGTTTCTTGCGAAACCATGATACAAGTGATCCTCCAAGAAATTGTCCTTGTCCGCTGGTGCTCTTTCTTTTTGTTTTGTATCCTCCATGATCAGAATCTGAATATGCAACAAGATATTCACTTCTTCCTTTGGGATACCACAGACCCAATTCGGGTGTGTCAGCAAGGTATCTAAAGATTCGTTTGACCGTTTCAGCATGTGATTCCTTTGGTGCTGATTGATATCTTGCACATATGCCAACACTAAATTGGATGTCTGGTCTACTTGCCGTGAGATAGAGTAATGATCCAATCATTCCTCTATATTTTGTGATGTTGTAGTCTTTCCCTTTGACATCAGCATCAAGTAACGTAGTTGAGCTCATAGGTGTGTCCGTGCCATTTGCTTCATCCATTCCATATTTCTTCAATAGCTCTTTTAAATACTTTGTTTGAGATATGAAGATTCCATTCTTTCTTTGTTTGATTTGCAAACCAAGAAAGAAATTCAATTCTCCCATCACTGAAATCTCGAATTCTCCCTGCATTATCTCAGAAAATTCCTTACACAGAGATTCATTAATAGCACTGAAAACAATGTCATCAACATATATTTGAACAATTAAAATATCATTGTGTTTTCGTTTTATGAAGAGTGTTGTATCAACCTTTCCCCGTTCAAAACCTTGATCAATAAGAAACTTACTGAGCCTTTCATACTAGGCTCTAGGAGCTTGTTTTAAACCATATCAAGCCTTTTTGAGTTTGAAAACATGGCCTGGTTTAGTAACATCCTCAAAACCTGGAGGTTGTTCTACATACACCTCTTCCATGATGTAACCATTTAGAAATGCACTCTTTACATCTATTTGATAGAGTTTGAATCCTTTGATGCATCAAAGGCTAAGAGTACATGTATAGCTTACAATCTAGCCACTGGAGCATACGTTTCCTCATAATCAATCCCTTCTTCCTGATTATATCCTTTGGCCACCAATCTTGCCTTGTTTCTGACAATAATTACAGATTCATCAAGTTTGTTCTTAAATACCCATTTAGTTCCAATGATCAGATGATCCTTGGGTCGGGGTACCAAATCCCAAACTTGATTTCTCTCAAATTGATTTAGTTCTTCTTGTATTGCTATAACCCAATCATTGTCTGACAAGGCTTCATCAATGTTAGAAGGTTCAATCTCAGAAATGAATGCAGAAAAACTTACTTCATTGAAAATTTTATTTCTAGTTTTGATCCCTTCATTCACATCTCTTATGACTTGATCTAAGGGATGACTTCTATTGTATTTCCAGGCTTTAGGTTGACCTAATGGTTGCTTTTCTTCCTTAGTTTCATCAACTTCTGGAATAAGAGACTTAGAAATAGATTGACCATTTTCTTGATTTAAAACAACTTCCTGTTCTTCATCAATGGTTTTGTCAGAGGATTCAAATTCATTAAATACAATATGAATTGATTCTTCAACAACACATGTTCTTTTATTGAAAACTCTATATGCTTTACTTCGGTTAGAATATCCTAGGAAAATTCCTTCATCAGTTTTATAATCAAATTTTCCTAAGTTATCTTTACCATTATTATGAATAAAACACTTACAACCGAAGATGTGTAGATGAGCAATGTTTGGCTTTCTTCCTTTGTACAACTTGTATGGTGTCTTTCCAAGTTTTGTTCTGATATAGGCTCTATTTGAAATGTAGCATGCTATACTCATAGCATCAGCCCAAAACACTTGAGACACGTTCTTTTCATTCAACATTGCTCTAGCCATTTCAATGAGCACTCTATTCTTGCGTTCCACAACTCCATTTTGTTGAGGCGTCCTTGGAGCAGAGAAATTGTGATCAATACCATTAGTATCACAATATTCTTCAAAGGCTTGATTTTCAAATTCTCCACCATGATCGGTCCTAATACCTGTAATGGACATACCTTTCTCATTTTGCACTTTCTTGCCAAAAACAATAAATTCTTCAAAGGTCTCATCCTTTGATGATAGAAAAATAACCCATATAAATCTGGAGAAGTCATCAACAATGACCAATGAATATAAGTTGCCACCAAGACTCTTTACTCTTTACTCTTGCTGGACCAACTAAATCCATATGCAATAATTGTAATGGTCTATTTGTTGAAATCTCATTTTTCAATTTGAAAGATGATTTAGTTTGTTTACCCTTCTGACATGCATCACAAATCAAGTCATTTTTGAAATTTACTTTGGGTAATCCAAGCACTAAATCCTTTTTGAGTAGTTTGCCTAGTTGATGCATATTGACATGAGCCAATCTCTTATGCCATAGCCAACTTTCATCGGCATTACTCATAAAACAATTTTCATATTCATTTCTACTAATATCTAGAGTATAACAGTTACCTTCCCTTTTTGCTCTGAGTTTTGCCTTGATATTTTTCTTATCAAGTTGTAAGTCTTCCTTGTTAACAATCAGACATTCCTCTGAATCAAATATTATCCAGTTGTCTTTATCTGCACTTTGACTTACACTCAGCAAATTATGACACAAGCCTTCAACGTAATATATATCTTTGACTTGTATTCCTTTGTCATTTTTGATTTCACCAATTCCTGTAATCTTTCCAGATTGATTTCCTCCAAATTTTACCTTGCCACCTTCCTTAGGTTGCAATGTGGTAAAACTTTCGAAATCCCCGGTCATATGTCTAGAGCATCTACTGTTTATGTACCACTTGTTGTTTTTGGATACTTTGAGACATATCTGCAATTGAAGGACTAAGTCTTAGATACCCACATCTTTTTGGGTCCTTTTGGGTTAGTACAAATGATTTTCTAAATATATGAACCTTTAGGTACCCTTTTGTAGGTTCCTATATTTCCTTTCTTCTTATGAATGCATGAAGAGGTATAATGACCTTTTCTATTACAGTAATTACAGAATGCAAAAGGATTTGATATATGCACAGAATGCTGGAAATAATTCAAATATGACTTACCTCCTACTTTCTTTTTACCTTTCCTTCTATCTGATTTTGGATCATATCCAATACCAGATCGATCATTTACATATAGTTGTTCTTTTAAAATTACACTTAGCATCTCACTTCCTTTGGTAAACTTTTCAAGAGTTTTTGTGAGATCAATGTTTTTCTTTTTCAACGAAGAACAATTTTCACAATTCTTTTCTAAACTTTCTTTAAGTTCAATTTCAAGAGCTTTATTTTTCTTTTTGAAAAAAATTAATTCTTTAACTACTTTGATGAATTTAGAATGTAAAGCATTATATTCAGAGAGTAATTCATCATAGGTAGGGTCAGAATCATTTACCTCTTCTTTTGTTTCTTCTTGAGCAACAAGACATATATTGGCTACTTCTTCTTCATCACTTTCTTCGTCAGAGGAACTATCTTCCCATATAGTAGATACAAAGGCCTTCTTTTTGTTAAAGAATTTGCCTTTTCTCTTTTCTTTGCTCTTTTGATTCAGTTCTGGACATTCAGATTTGATATGTCCTAGTTTTCCACATTCATAGCAAATGATATGATCTTTGTTGCTAGTTCCTCCATTTTAAAAATGTTTGAAGCCTTGACCTTTCTTGTAGAACTTTCTTAATCGTTTTATGATTAAGCCCATTTCATCATCATCAAACTCCTCATCCTCATCTTGATTTTCTTCTTTCGCTTTTAGTGCTAGACCTTTCTTTCTTTTGTCACCGATGTCATCTAGTTCCCATTTGAACTTTAATTTGCTTTCATATTTAGAAAGGCTTCCAAATAGAGAAGCAACTAATCTCATTGATTCTCCTTTTGCCTCTTCTATCGCAGTGACTTTGGCCTCCCATTCTTTAGAAAGAATATTCAAAATCTTTCGTACTTGGGTATGTTGATCATAGACTTTGCCAAGTGCTGCAAGTTGATTAACAAGATGAGTATATCTAAGTTCGAATTCAGAAATTGACTCACCTGATTTCATTCAAAGTAGATCGAATTCAGTGATCAAGGTGTTGATTCGATTCTCCTTTATTCCCGAAGTTCCTTCATGGGCAATTTCCAGAGCTTCCCATATTTCCTTTGTTGTTGGGAGTGTGCAAATTCTGAAATATTCACTCTGACTCAAAGCACTTTGTAACATCAGAATTGCCTTGCTGTTGAGAGTGATAAGTTTCTTGTCATTCTCATCATATTCCGCTGGCGTCTTGGGAATTTTTTGAGAATCTACAATCTTTGTAGGTTGATAGTTTCCACTCTCAATCACATCCCATAGCCCATATTCAGTAGCCATCACGAATACTCTGAACTTTGCTTTCCAGAAAGAAAAGTGTTCACCACTGGAACCTGGAGGTCTAGTGATGGATACTCCGTCGGGAAGAATTCCTTCACCCATGCTTGCCATTGGATCCTTCTTAGGCTGTTAAACCTTAACAAGAAGACCTATGCTCTGATACCAAATGTTAGAGCAAGCGTTTCTCTGAAGAGGGGGGTGAATTAGGTGATACTAAAATTTCGTTGCAAATATAAAATTTGACAGTGAAATTAAAACAGTAAGGAGTAAGGAGAAATATCACTGAAGTATACACTGGGAGTTATACTGGTTCGGTCACAACCACTTTGACCTACGTCCAGTCCTCAGAGCTTCTCTGAGAGTTTCACTATACCTTCCAAGATTCAGTGGGTTCTTGGCACCTCAGTACAAGTAAGTTCCTTCACCTGGACACTAGCTCCCCCTTACAAGTTGTAATCAAATCCCAACTCAAGGTTCCACAACCTTAAGTTATCTCAATAACAAGTATTGAGTTTGAATGAAATATCTCTCTCACAGAGTGAATAAGAATCACTGAAGGATAGCATTACAAGTATAATGTAAAACAGAGTAGAGAACTTGATGATACGTTCGCGTGAATGTTCTTGTTGTACATTCTCTGTTTGGATGTTCCCACATTTATAGATACATTGGTAATGATTGTTGGAACATTTTTCTTCATGTCTGTTGGAGCGTGCACATCCATTATTGACTTTTCTAGTATTTGAAAAACATCCGTTTGTGATAGGTGGCGATGGGTGGTATTTGAACGTTGCTTTTGACTTTCCATATTTGGTATAATCTCTTCATTGTTTATCTATAAATAAGCTAAGAATACTAATACAATGAAAGGTTAATCATATAGGAAACAAAATAATGAACATTGGAATGATTTCTGAATTTCTGGGTTTGCTTACTCGAGTAGCTACTCGAGTATTCCTTGAAGTTTACTAGAGTACTTACTCGAGTATCATCGGAAAAACTTGATCAACTGCAAGTCAACAGACAATTATAAATTTACTCGGGTAATACATGGAATAACCAATTTTCAAACCTTTGGAAATGTATGTTTACTCGGGTACTTACTCGAGTAATACATTCACAACTTTATGGGTTACTCGAGTACCAACTTGAGTAAACCTTCAAATAAACTTTTGGTTACTCGATGCTTTATTCCAGTAATGTTGGCAGGATTTCAAGGCCGAGAGCACATCAAGTTAGATTACCATGTTACTCGAGTACATACTCGAGTAAACTTACTTTTTGTGCATAACTTACTCGGGTAGTGACTTGAGGTTTTCCTTCAAAATAATTCTGCATACTCGAGTACATACTCGAGTAATCCACTTAAAATGAAACATTAAATCCATTCATACTAGAGTAATAACTCGAGGAAAATGAAATAAGATTATATCAAGTTAATCGGGTACCACCTTCAAGTTTTTGCTTACCATACTGAGTTACTCGAGTAGCTACTCGAGTAACATTGGCAGTGGTACAAAATACCGAGAGCACCATATTTACTGAAACAAGGTAACTCGAGTACATACTCAAGTAACATTGGCAAGCCGAGAGCAACATCAAAACTTTCACATAGTTACTCGAGTACCTACCGAGTAACGTTGGCAGGCCGAGAGCAACTCCAAGTATTTACTCGGTTACTCGAGTAACGTTGGCAGGCCGAGAGCAACTTGGAAACATTTACACTATTACTCGAGTACATACTCGAGTAACGTTGGCAGGTTACTGGAAGGTGTCTCTGAGTACTTCAAGTTTTGTCTCATTACTCGAGTACGTACTCGAGTAATGCCTTAGAGAAAACTTCTTCTGATCAAGTTTCTCAGCTTTTTCTCTTGGCCTTTCTTCATTACTCCAATGCTTACTTCAAGTTATGCTTATCCCTGCTTTTACTTTGTTCAAACTTATTTATTAATCAATTCTTTTTCATACCATACTTTTGTTATCATCAAAACATGAGATCTAACACAAGTTGTTTAGCCTCTTCAAGTAACATAAGGTCCACGCAGATCAGCTAGGACACGACATCAACCTCAGAGATATGGATTTTTGATTATTGAAAGTCATGATGTTTTGCTCATTGAGCAAAATGCGCCAACGACCTATCGAGAAGCCATAGTGGGACCAAACTTTGAGAAATGGCTAAATGCCATGAAGTCAGAAATGCAATCTATCTATGTTAATCAAGTACAAACTTTAGTCAATCTACCTAAAGGTGTAAAAACCATCAAGTGCAAAAGGGTTTTTAAGGAGAAAATTGGCATGGATTGTAATGTAAATGTCTTTAAGGCATGACTAGTTGCAAAAGGATTCACTCAAACTCATAGTGTAAACTATAATAAAATCTTTTCCTCAGTTGTAATGGCCAAATCAATTAGAATTTTTCTTGTTATTGTAGCATATTATGACTATGTAATATGACATATGGACGTGAAAACAACCTTCCTTAATAGAAAGCTTCTTAAGGATGTGTACATGACACAACCTGAAGGCTTTGTGCATTCAGAGGACTATAGTAAAGTGTGCAAGCTTCAAAGATCCATTTATAGATTGAAGCAAGTATCCTAGAGCTAGAATCATCATTTTGATGAAGTAGTTAATGAGTTTGGATTCATCCAAAATATCGATGAACCTTGTTTTTACAAGGTTAGTGGAAGCACAGTTGTATTTCTAGTACTTTATATAGATGACATCCTACTCATTAAAAATGACATTCCTACCTTGTAAAGTATCAAGTCTTAGTTGGAAAAGTCTTTCTCGATAAAATACTTAGGTGAAGCCACCAACATCCCAGGGATTAAGACCTATTATAAAAAGATCCAAGAGACTAATAGGCCTGAGTCAGAGCACATATATAGACAAGATACTGCATAGGTCCATTATGCAAGATTCAAAAAGGGGTTACATGCCCATATCTTATGGCATCCATCTTAGCAAAGATCTGTGTCCTATTTATCAGTGGGATTGCATGAGTAAGGTCTATATACCTCAGCCATTAGATCCATCTGCAAGGTAGGAATGTTGTTCCCAATGAGTAAGATGTCATCTACATAAAGCACTCACTACTACAGAATATACATATTACTACCCTAAAGGACGTCCTCTTTTTAAAAAGGGATGCCAAAAACACTAAGACTTTAAATTTTGCTCTAAAACATTTGATTTTCATGCCATAAGGAAGCTTTAAGCGTCCCCAATTTGACTAGGGAGTCCTAAAGCCATGTTTAGACGTCCCAAGTCAAACTGGGGACACCTAAACCTACATAAAACGTCCCCAGTATAAGTGTAGATGTGTAAAATTATATTTTTTTTAAAAAAAAAGTTGGTTTAGGCGTCCCTAACTTGGTTGAGGAAGCCTAAACATTCACATGCTCTAGTTGACATGACCAGTATATGTGACTTCTATCAGAACAACTTGCGCAAAGGCAAAGAATTAAAATAGGGAACTTTAATCTCCAGTAAATAGGCGGGTGAGAGAGAGAGATATGAGGCTCTAAACTTTTTTTTGAATGGGAATGGCAAATTATATTGATAAAACAATATGTACATTAATTAGTAGTTGAGAACATTATAGAAAACTAAATCAAGACTTTTAATAGGCAAAATATTATGACTCGTGTGCCTTTCAGTGAATGTTTAAGGAAGCTAGAATTTCCTTTGCTTGGCTGATGTGGTTAGAGAGGGAGAGTACTTCATTTACTAGTCAATATGGCTCTGTGATCGCCTCATTGAAAATGAGGCCCTCAACTTTTGACTATGCACGAAACACCCTTTAAAAACCAAGACAGAAATACAGGACTTTCTCCATAACTAGTCAACACGCAAGAAAAAAAGATAAAGAAAAAGAAAACCTTTGGACATCCCCAGAACAGTTGGGGACGGCTAAAGATATGACTTTAGATGTCCCCATATGTTCTGGAGATGTGTAATGAAAGCTTTAGACGTCCCCAAAATAGGTGGGGACATCTAAAGGTAGGATTTAGACATCCCCAGCTGTTTTGGGGACGTTTAAAGGTAGGATTTAGACATCCCCAGCACAGCTGGGGACGTCTAAGCTTGATGTGATCATATCAGACAAGCTAAGTCTAGCTCCTCCCCTGATGCATCATATCACTCCTCCTTACTTCACTCCATCCCTATTTTAGTCTCCTCTCCCCTTCTTTGTTTTCTTCTTTCTCCAAAGCACTTCCATCCCCATCTTCGTGCTCTCATCTCCCCTTCTTGTTTTTCTTCTTTCTCCAAAGCTATACTTCACTCTTGTCCCTATCTTACCACAGTCTGTGCTTTGGGTTTGCAACGTTTTCTCCTATTCTCTCCATCGTTGACCTCCCTCTTACCACCGTGGTTTATCTCCCTCTAAAGTTTCAGCTACAGGTTAGCATTTACCCACTGAACTTGTTAATGCTTAGCAAAATGCGTTTGGTTTATCTCCCTCTCTATTTGCAATTTTTTTGGTTTACCTATCTTTTGCATCCATAATGTGATGGGGTTGCCCAGTTATTGTTTTGGGTTTTCTTTATTGATGATGTTACTTGAAAGATCTATAATTAAAGGGAGTTATCTAGTTATGGATTATGTTCAACTATTTTGGAGTAATGAATGTATTTCCCTTTTGATTTGGTTGAGTTTAAGTTTTTTCTTTCTTGTATGACTGTTTGATATTCTAAACTTCTACATTATTAGAAGTGGAATCTTTCATTGGAAGTGGACTTCATTAAGATGTCACAATTTGCTTTCAAGTTTTGTTCAGTCATTCATATATGTCTGTTCCAACACCCCTAAACTTGTGGTTGTGGATTGGAGTGGAAATTTTTGAAATTTAGTTATTCGAGTAGACATATTCATGGTAACTTTATTGTCCTCAATTGCAAAATATTGATTTTAATTGGTGATTAAAAGAATAAATTAAAGTATGACTTTGAATGGCTTGCAAGGTATAGAATGGCTAAAGAATTCAGAATGTACTATTGATGGTATTTGGAGCTAAACATTGCTTGTTGTAACTTAGTGCTATAATTTGTTTGCTATTATTGACTCCTGGAGTATGAATTAATTGTTTGAGTTCCACTTTGTTGTCATAAACCTATTCTATTGTGATTTTGGATTTTTGGAACTTCATTGCTGTTGAGATTTGCCATTCGCTAATTGAACTTGGGAAGAATTTTTTGATGTCACATATCTCACTCATGGTGCATATCTGATTTAATTTGGTTGCTAAAATATAAGTGTATTCTGTTTATGCTTGGTGCTAAAGCTAAAGGTTTTTGTTTCATTTAAATTAAGCTGAGATGGTTTGTTCTTTGATTTTGGGATGTCTCACTTTTAAGGGGAAATACTGCCAAAAGTTTGAAAAAAAATAGTAAATGGCAATCCTAGCGTCGACAATTATTTTTAACTTGAGTGTAAATGGGAATGATGTAGGTAGTAATAAAATAGATCATAGTTGGATGAATGTTTGAGAACAAGTGAAGAATATGAGAATAAGGTTAAAGAGTTTATTGAATATGCTAGAAGGAACGCTCCAGCCAAAAATGGGATGTATTTTTGTCCTTATGTCAATTGTTTAAATGAGAGAAGATGGGATGTTGATGTTATAAGGGATCACTTACTTTGTGATAGAATAAATCTTCGATACACAAGGTGGATATGGCATGGTGAGGAAGTAACTGATTGTCCGTCGCACAAGAAGGAAGCTGTGGATGTCATAAATGAAGATAGAATGGAGAGAATGATTCACGATGTTGGGGTAGAATCCTTTGTGCAGTCGTATGAATATGACATCTTACGGAGTAATGCAAAGACACCGTTGTACCCATGGAGTAAATACACACGGCTGACAGGAACATTACATTTGGTTAACTTAAAAGCAACTTGTGGGTGGACCGATAATAGTTTCACAATGCTGCTTGAACTGTTGTATGATATGTTTCCAGATGATAATGTAATTCCAAATCGTATGTATGAGGCCAAGAAAATCCTATCTACAATGGGTATGGAGTATAAAAAGAAACACGCTTGCCCTAATGACTGCGTACTGTACAGAAAGGAGTATAAAGGTCTGAGTAAGTGCCCTAAGTGTCATACTACATGATACAAAGTGAAGAAAGATGGTGGTTGTGGCAATGGGACAACTAAAAGGCAACCTATAAAAGTTTTGTGGTAACTTCCAATAATACCGCGCTTTAAGCGTTTGTTTGGCACTATAAAAAAAGTGAAGAAGTTGAGATGGCATTCGGATGATAGAATATCCAACGGAAAATATTTTTGATACCCAGCTAACTTTCCACAGTGGAAGAAAATAGATGAAATATTCCTTGAATTTGACAGCGAGCCGAGAAACCTTCAGCTTGGGCTTTATACAGATGGCATCAATCTATATGGAACTCTTAATAGCACATACAGTGCGTGGCCGGTACTCCTTGTAATATACAACTTGCCTCCCTGGCTTTGTATAAAACATAAGTATGTGATGCTTTCTTTGATGATTTCTAGACTAAAACAGCCAGGAAATGATATCGATGTCTACCTGGCTCCTTTGATTGAGGACTTGAAGAAGTTATGGGAGGAAGGCATGGATGTGTTTGATTCATATAAGAATGAGTCCTTCAAGCTACGTGTAATGATTTTCACCATGATAAATGACTTCCCTCTATACAAAAACCTCTCAGGGTACAGTGTGAAGGGGCATAAAGCATGTCTAATCTATGAAGCAGACACTCACTTCCACCAACTTAAACATGTCAGAAAAATGGTCTACCTTGGTCACAGGAGGTTCCTTCCTAGGTTTCACCTGTATCGTAGGTTGAGAAAGCATTTTAATGACTTGCCAGAGCATGGAATGGCTCCAAAGGCATTAACCAGAGAGGAAGTTTATAGCCGGGTTGAACGTATCAATGTCTTACTCGGTAAGAATCAGAAGACTGCAGGTGAGAAGAACATATGGAAGAAGAGATCAATTTTCTTTGATCTTCCATATTGGCGTAGTCTTGACATGAGACATAGTATTGATGTAATGCACGTGGAGAAAAATGTTTGTGATAGTATTGTCAGTACGCTTTTACATATTCCAGGGAAGACCAAGGATGGGATTAGTACGATACTACACCTTGCTGATATGGGAATAAGAGAATAGTTACATCCACAGCTAAGAGATGATGGTAGGAGGGAATACATGGAGCCAGCAGCGCATATACTATCAAAAACGAAGAAAAGAAGTTTGTGTGGGTGTTTGCATGAAATTAAGGTACCATAAGGATATTCTTCAAATGTGAGAAGGTGTGTGTCAATAGATGATTTGAAGTTAGTGGGAATGAAGTCCCATGATTATCATGTGTTGATGCAACAACTGTTACTAGTAGCTATTTGAGGCATTATGAAAGATGAAATTCGAAGCACTGTGACAAGATTGTGTGTTTTCTTTAATGCTATCTGCAATAAAGTCATGGACACTGAAAAGTTGGATGAATTGGAAGTTGAGGGTTATAATATATTGTCCCAATTAGATATGCACTTTCCTCCTTCATTTTTTGATATAATAGTGCATTTGATAGTTCATTTGGTAAGGGAGGTAAGGCTCTACGGTCCAGTTTACTTGAGGTGGATGTACCCTTTTGAGCGATACATAAAGATCTTCAAAGGGTACTCTAAAAATCCCTATCGACCAGAAGCCTCAATAGTTGAAAGGTATGTTGTTGAAGAGGCTATGGACTTCTACAGTGATTATCTATCAGGGAAGAAGGAATAATATCGACATGAAGAGGGGAGGAGTAAGGGAACACGTGGACTGAAAGTGAAGACTATGCCTCATAAAGAGGTGTTGCAAGCACACTTTTATATCCTAATAACATGGTAGAAGTTCAACCGTATATAGATGAACATAGAAAGAGATTGAAGAACATGAATCTAATGAAGAATGACATGCAGATTACTATTGAACAAAACAAGCCATTTATTCAGTGGTTTCAGGAAAAGGTTTTGCATGAGACTGGTGTGTCTGAGATAATAGAGTTGCTAGACTGGGGGCCTTCGTTTCAGATCATTACTTGGAGCGGTTATGATATAAACGGGTATTCTTTCTACACAAAAGACCAAGATGACAGAAGTACCATGCAAAATAGTGGGGTGATGGTAGAAGCTGAAGCCATGCACTTTCTAGTTCGAAAGACAAAAACCATATATTAACATTCATAGCCTATTATGGAGTGATAGAAGAAATATGATAAATCACTTACAACAAGTTCAAAGTTGCTTTATTCAAATGTAAGTAGGTTAGCAATAATGCTATGGTAATAGATCAACAATTTGGATTTGAAAGAGTAGGTTATAGGGATATGCCCTTCATTCTAGCAAGCTAAGTGAAACAAGTGTTTTATGTCATAGATCCTGCAAATAAAAAAATTTCCATTGTACTTTAAAGTAGAAAACAGAAGCATGGTGATATGAACTTCAACCTTGACAACACACCACCTTTCACAATTAATCCACCTACAACAAGTGAAGTAGAATTGGTAGATGTTGAAGAATATGCTGTAAGAATTGATCATGGTGAAGGAATATAGGAAACAATCTAGAGTAAGAGCTTAACTTAGAAAATAGTAATGTGTGCTGTTTGTTTTATAACTAGTTAGTTTATTAATTTACTTACAATTTTTTCACTTATCTGACAATGATTTTTGTGCTTACAGGAATATGGACAATTCTAGTAACTCACAAAGTGATAGGGATAATGAAATGAATAGGCCTGAACCTGCTTTGAGACCTGAATCTGTTGCGAGAAGAAGGGTTGAGGTAGTACAAAAATGCTTGTTTTGGTATCACGTCATCACCATCAACAGGATAGGTTGATATTGACTTTGATGAAAATATGAAACCAATTGGTCCGGAGGAAGACCATTTCATTAGCTACTTAGGTTTTTTGGCTTGAAGCAAAGTTCACATTACCTATAATAATTGGAAGTTGGTTCCACCGAAAATAAAAAACTTGATTTGGCAACAACTTTTTGTATATAAGTTTCGATAAATCTGTATATACATCTTTATTCCTATTGCTTCAAATATAATTAACTTATGTTTTTACCTTGCAGCAAACCTATGATGTCCCTAACACTGTGGAGATGTACAAGGAGTGGATGTCAAAGGTTCGTCTATGATGGAAAGATTTCAAGAACAGGCTTACATGAGATTACATTCGAGGGGAATTGAGGGGTACGGATCCATGTCAGGAGTATACATATTTATCTCCAGAGGACTAGAGGTTGTTTATGGTATCACGACAAGATCCAAACTTTTTAGTAAGATTTCTGTCATCATATTTTTTTATTTGAATATAGTTGATATTATTGATTCGGTGTTCATTGTTTTCCTTTCATAGGAATTAAGTGCAGCAGATGCAGAGAGGCAAGCAGCTAATAAGTATCAATATTGCATGTCTTGTGGTGGTTATCGGAAGCTTGAACGAAAGATGATGGCAGAAGAGTTGGAGAAATTGAAGGAAGTAGCCACATTAGATCCTACCGTTGTGGTCCAGGCCCCGCCACCTCCTCCACATCACAAAAAATAGGAAGCAGGGAGGATTAAGGGTGGGAAGTACGTAAATTCGACTGTTGCTGAGGTTGCTGCAAGAATTGTAAGTAGTTAGAGCATAAGTACAAAGTTTTTTTTCATATTGGGAGTGCTTAATTTTCATTTACGATAACTTTTATACTGCAGGATAAACTGGAAGATCATAGTAGCCAAGGTTCATTCACTCCAAGTGGACGGATGGACATATTGTCAATAGCGATTAGGAAGGCAGATCACCTCGGTCATGTTCGAGGGGAGGCAGGGCAGTTCGTGTCATGAAGTATTTTGGCCAAGCCTCACATCCATATTCGTTACAAGCTGAACCCAGTAGGGAGCTTGTGGCCTAGATTCGCTAGGAAGTCTCACAAGAGCTCAAGGCCAACCCTCACGAAAAGCTCCGAAAAGAGCTATTGCCAGAGCTACGTCTTGAGCTGATGCCTGAGATACGAGCTGAAATGATGAGATGTTTGAATCACATATGGCAACTACTTAGCGTAGAACCCATTCATCCCCAGCCTTCCACAGCACCAAAGGAAGTTACAACCCGGTGGAGGAACCACTTGGTGATCCTTCTCCCACTCCAGCACCAGGAGAACCTATTGTCCTCTCTTTGGATGCCCCAATGCTGCGGGTAGTTGCAAATGCTCTCGTTCGCACAGAAGCTACCACCCACCATTATCAGCAAATTCCACAGCATTTACATAGGGTGACTGTGACGTGTGTTCGAGAGGGGGAAGAAGGTACATCCATCCCTATTCCTGATGACGAGGTTTCCACATTAGCTTAGGCGAGAGGATCTTTCATCCTTTGGCTTGTACATCTTATTGGCTTAGCAGCAACACCTCCATGGTATGGAACTACCTCACTTTTACTTGAGATGTGTTAACATCTTACTAACAATATGTTTTTTTATGTTTTAAAAGAATGAGCAGGAAGCAGGAAAATGGCCCTTTCTTAGCACGACTGCAGCAGATCTATAAAGGCATTCGCCAGATTGATTTGCATATGCCTACAGGGATTGTGGGCCAGGAATTAGAGTATCCCTTCAAAACTGATAAAGAAGATCTTAAATAGTTCATTAAGTTGGATGAGCTAGATATTAGATGGGGTAAATTTGCAATCCTATAAGTTTTTTATTTCCTATTTTTTCCTTCATTTAGTTAAGTTGATTTTAACTAGCTAATACATTTATCATTTTAATTCTATTATAGCTCCTTCCATCGTATATGCATTGACTTGCAAAGATTTTATTTATAAGGATTCTTGTCTCCTGCACATACGACGAGGAGTAGGAATACATTGAAAAAAAGGACGCACTATGTGGGCTTCACAATGGGAGAGAACAACTATCGTTGTTATCTAGCACCGATTGTTCAAGGGTACTCATTTTAATTTTGTGTATTTGAGATTTTTAATAAATAATTCCCTTACCATCTAACTTCTTTTTAATCTGTATATGTTGTTATAGTTACCACTGGAGTTTGTGTATTCTCTGCCCTCGGTCCCACGTAGTTTACTGGTTTGATTCGTTGAGTAAAAGACTAGACAAAGAAACTATAAGCGTCTTCAACGCGTAAGTTATTTTTTGGTATTTTAATGCTTCTTGATTCTTGACTTAAATGAATTATTGTAATTTCTGTTGATTTTCATTTTAATGATAGGGCATGCACAACGTATCGAGAACCTGGCAGGCCACGTGATCATAAAGGTGGCAAAAACTCGAGATGGTTGTTTCCAAAGGTACGTAGTTTCAAATCAAGTTCTTTAGATTGACCATCATTTTAGATATGCCTTTATTGATTTTAACCATTTGCTTTTGATTTATAGTGCCCTCAACAACCTGGTAGTTGGGAATATGGATACTATGTCTTACTTTATATGTTTAACATCATTCAGAGTGGCATTACGACAGATTGTGAACAAGTAATCACTTCTTCATTCTCAAAGGATAATATTCTTGGTGTTGTAATTCAATGGCAATTCATTCACTTGATCATTATTTCATCTAAGTTTATTTTCTAATTTACAGATTTTTGACAATGAAGATGCCTACTCATATGAAGACATAAATATGATCCGAGACTTTTTGGCTGGACATCTTCTTCAACGTATACCAAAGTAAAGTCTTTAGTAGTTTGTGTAGGACATACTTTTGTGGTAGTTCTATATATTGTACATATAATTATCATTGTTGTTGTTGGATATAGATTGGATTTAGTCTTGGTTATTGTACAAACTGGGGACTTGGATATAGTCTTTTTAGTTTAATAACAGACTTGGATATAGATTGTTGTGTGTTTTGTATGGTTTGTTAGTTAATTAGTTTGCTACTCCTTAAAGTTATTGCATGTGTAGTAGAGCCTTAGGTTGATCATTGTGTTTAAAGTTGTTGTTTCCATTCTGCTGAACTGCTATTGTTTTATTCTGTTGTTTCCATCCTATTTTTGCAGTTTACATTTTCCAGACAGTGAAATATATATAAAAAGGCCATTTTAAAAAAACTTTCAACGTCCTTAAAAATAAAAAAGGACATGGTAGAAGTGGGGGTGACACTTAAGACGTCCCCAGTTTGTACTGGGGACGTCTAAAGTTCCATTTAGATGTCCCCTCTCCAAACAGGGGATGTGTAAAGTGATCACTTTAGATGTCCCCAGGGTGGTCTAGGGATGTCTAAAGTGCATCTCAGACATTAGACGTCCCCAGTCCACACTGGGGACATATAAAGTCCACCTTTTTAACGTTCCCTATTTTACGGACGTTATTGACTTTTTTTCCACGACTATTTTATTAATGTTTTGAATGAATCCAAATTCTTTGACTACTTCATCAAAATGATGAATCTAGGTCCGAGATACTTGCTTCAATCCATAAATGGATCTTTGAAGCTTGCGAACTTTACCAGAGTCCTTTGGACACACAAAACCTTCAGGTTGTGTGATGTACACATCCTCAAGCAGCTTTCCATTAAGGAAGGCTGTTTTGACATCCATCTACCATATTTCATAGTCATAATATGCTGCAATAGCAAGAAGGATTCTGATTGATTTGGCCATTGCAATTGGGGAAAAGGTTTCATCATAGTCGACACCATGAGTTTAAGTGAATCCTTTTGCAACCAGTCGTGCCTTGAAGACATTTACATTACCATCCATGTCAGTTTTCTCCTTGAAAACCCATTTGTACCCGATGGTTTTTACACCTTCAGGTGGATCGACTAAGGTTCATACCTGATTGTCCTACATGGATTGCATTTCAGGCTTCATGGCATTTAGCCGTTTCTTGGAGTTTGGTCCCACTATGATTTCTCTATAGGTGGTTGGTTTATTTTGCTCAATGAGCAACACATCACGGCCTTCAATAATAAAAAATCCATATCTTTGAGGCTAATGTCATGTCCTATCAGATCTTCATAGACCTTGTGTTACATGAGGAGGCTTAACAACTTGTTATGAGTCTTCTCTAATTTCTGTATGTGGTTCTGTATGATATTGTGACTCTCGAATTTCTTCGAGATGTACCTTGCTCCCATTGGTTGTTTTAGAGACAAACTCTCTTTCTAGAAACTTATCATTTCGGAAAACAAACACTTTGTTATCAGTGGGATTGTAGATATAGTATCCTTTCATTTCTTTAGGATACCCCACGAAAAGGCACTTTGGGGATCTGGGCATTAATTTATCAGAAGCTTGTTGCCTAACATATACCTCACATCCCCAGATCTTAAGAAAATATAAACTTAGTTTCTTTTTGGTCCATATCTCATATGGTGTCATTTCAATTGCATTAGATGGAACACGATTTAGTGTGAACGCAGTTGTCGCTAAGGCATGCCCTCAAAAGGACGGTGGAAGATCTGTTTGACTCATCATAGATCGAACTATATCTAATAGTATTTGATTCCTCTGTTCAGAAACACCATTCCACTGTGGTGTTCCTGGAGGAGTGAATTGTGAGATTATTCCACAACTTCTAAGATGGTCAATGAACTCTTAGCTCAAATATTCACCACCTCAATCATATCGAAGTGCTTTAATTTTTTTGCCAAGTTGGTTTTGTACTTCATTTTGGAATATTTTGAACATTTCAAAAGATTCAGATTTATCTTTCATTAGATAGATATAACCATATCTACTAAAGTCTTCTATAAATTTAATGAAGTAGACATAACCTCCTCTGACAGTTATATTTGATGGTCCACATACATCTGTATGTATGAGGCCCAATAATTCAGTGGCCCTCTCATTATGCCCAGTAAAAGGTGCCTTTGCCATCTTTCCTAATAAGCAAGATTTGCATGTATCATATAATTCAAAATCAAATGAGTTAAGAAATCCATCTTCATAGAGTTCGGAAATACATTCCTTATTTATATGGCCGAGACAATAAAGCCATAGGTAGGTCGGATTCAAATCGTTTGATTTTATCCTTTTAGTGGTTACGTTATAGATATTCCCATTATTAGGATGTTCCAAATTTAATATATAATAACCAACAAGTAAATCACCATCAGCATAAAATATGTCATTACAATAAATAGAATATTTACCATTCTTAGTAATGGAAGTATAACCTTCCTTATCCAAATAAGAAAGAGTAACAATGTTACTACTCAAAGCAGGAACATAATAGTAATTGTTCAAAACTAATAAAAGCATACTAGGCATAACTAAATAATAATTGCCTACGGCTAAAGCAGCAACTCTTGCTCTATTTCCAACTCGTAGGTCTACCTCACCCTTCTTCAGCTTTCTACTTTCCTTTAAACCCTGCAGATTTGTAAAAATGTGAGAACCACATGCGGTATCTAATACCCATGTAGAGGAAGTAGAAAAATGAATGTCTATAACATAAATACCTGAAATGATAGCCCTGCTATCCTTCTTGTTCTTTTTTAGACCTTCCAAGTAGAGTTTGCAATTCCTCTTCCAATGACCAGGTTCATTGCAGAAGTAGCAGACTCCTTCCTTTGGAGGCTTTACCTTCTTGGGTGCAGGCTTGTTTGACTCTTTGGTTTTACCATATGACCTATTACCCTTCCTTTTGCCATTCTCTTTCATTTTCATACCCTTTCCTTTCTAAACCATCAAAACAGTATTGGGCTTTTTCCTAATGCTTTGCTCAACAGTTTTGAGCATCCCATACAGTTCAGAAATTGATTTCTCTATGTTGTTCATGTTGTAGTTCATAACAAACTCGTCATAACTCTCCGGGAGTGAGTTTAGAATCAAATCCATAGCTAACTCCTGGCTCATGGGAAAGCCAGCCTCTCAAGGTGATCAATATAGCCTTTCATCTTTAACACATAAGAACTACCTAATTTCATGCAAGCCTAGGGTTTCGTACGCGCAAGACCTAATCAGTTCAAACACGAAACCACGAATTCCAGTTTCAGATCTAATCCAGAACTAAAATTGTATAATCAGCAGCGCCAACTATGATCTTAGGTACCTTACCCAATTTTATGCTATCTGAAAACGAAAATCACATATATGTCTCAAGATATACATGTTCGGAAACAAAAATGAAAGCAGTTTCAAGATTCAATTTAAATGAAAATAAAAATCAGTGGAATTTCAAGATCACATCTTTCAAAATAGTTCCGTTTCACATACTTATGAGGGTTATATTTGAATTTCAAAATTAATCTTTATTAAATTTGAAATTAATTAACAATTAATTATCTTGATAAGCTAATTAAGTAAATTCAGTTTAAATTAAATCTGTCTAACATTTTTAATTTAACCAATTTATTTAATCCAAATAAAGAGCCATTAGATTTAATTTATCTTCATAAATTAAATCCGAGATACTATATCTCTATCATGTTAGTTATTAAATTTAATATATCTTAATAAATTAAATTTAAAACTAACACAATATATAATATCATATAATATATATAATATGTATTTCGAAAATACATGTCTATATAATATTATAAAAAAATTTATATTACATACATATATATAAAATTTGTCCACCCTAAATTAAACATTATCTTCAGTTGGATCATTCTTGTATGCAACCCTGTAGGCCCATATGAAGTTGGCAGTAGGCCAATAATTGTACTAACCCACAAATCGCAAGTGGCCTCTAGTAAGACATTACGACTACCCAATTCATATGAGGATCATTAACATGATGCAACATGTCATACAACCATGTCACATCCCTTTTGTCACACAATATATTGGTCAAGGATGAGGCATGGATAATGCTATCCTCTTGTTCCTAGCCATTACTTTCTCGATACTTGAGTAGTCTAACAATAGAAATGGAAACTCCTTTCCATTGTAGTATGGTCATACATTTCTCAAACTTACTCATCGAGGGGCCGAGTAATATCTCTCTACTACTGTGAGGGACAAATTCGATCTTGATCATTCATATTCCTCTACATGAAAAACCACCAAGCCTGATTGTAGCCTTTATCATCACCTGGTCAAAAGTTACTTTTGACTAGTTTAAAGCTTAGCAACACTCATGTAGGAATGAATGATGACCTCAGGTTAAAAGGCATTGTGATGTGGTTATACATGAGAAAATCTTATGACTTGATCGATGTAGCTTTCTCATAGTGGGTCGTTCCAGCACCTTGTACTCTTACAAGTGCGTAAGACTTTGATTCATATCTCCATATCTTTTTAAAATCATATTGGTTTTGTTTCATCTCTGCTCCTGCATAGATGACCGACCAGGGATATTTTAGGACAATCTTTATGAATTATCCAAAGATATAATTGTCATAGTTAACATGCAAATAATATGATAACAGAATGGAGAAATTTCATTAAAATAATAATGTTCAAAGTACAATGATTGGCCCTTAAGGCACAATTTCCAACATCCTCCCACTTGCCCTAGCTGCAATCTTTAATTTGCCTAATTCCCATTGCCCTAACATGATGCTCACGCTTTGCCTGTGGAAGTGGCTTAGTAAGAGGATCAGCAACATTATCTTCACCTACTACTTTGCATATTTTTATATCGCCCCTATCATTGATTTCTCTAATAATATGAAATCGCCTGAGTATATGCTTGGTCCTTTGATGTGACCTAGGCTCCTTAGCTTGTGCAATAGCACCACTATTGTCACAGAATAAATCTATTGGATTTGAGATGCTAGGCACCACCCCTAGTTCAGTAATGAACTTTCTGATCTAAACGGCTTCTTTAGCTGCATCTAATGCTGCTATATACTCAGCATCTATTGCAGAATCTGCTATAGTGCTCTGCTTAGAGCTCTTCCAGCTTACTGCTCCACCATTCAGGAGGAATACATATCTAGATTACGATTTAAGGTCATCTTCGTCAGTTTGGAAACTTGCATCTGTGTAATCGGTTACGCAGAGCTCATCATCCAATCCACCATAGACCAAAAATAAGTTCTTAGTCCTTCTTAAGTACTTTAGGATATTCTCGACGGCAGTCCAATGACCCTCACCAGGATCTTGTTGGTATCTGCTGGTCATACTTAAGGCAAATGAGACATATGGTAGAGTACATAACATGGCATACATGATGGATCCAATGGCCGAGGCATATAGAACCTTACTCATGTGATCTCGCTAATCAGTATTCTAGGACACAGATCCTTGCTAAGATGGATGCCATGAGACATAGGCATGTAACCCCTTTTTGAATCATGCATACTGAACCTATGCAATATCTTGTCTATGTATGTGCTCTAACTTAGGCCTATTAGTCTTTTGGATCTATCCCTATAGATCCTAATCCCTAGGATATAGGTGGCTTCATCTAAGTCTTTCATTGAAAAGGACTTTCCTAACCGAGACTTGACACTCTGCAAGGTAGGAATATCATTCCCAATGAGTAGCATATCATCTACATAAAGCACTAGAAATACAACTATGCTCCCACTAACCTTCTTGTAAACACAAGGTTCATCGATGTTTTGAATGAATCCAAACCTTTGACTACTTCATCAAAATGATGATTACAGCTCCGAGATGCTTGCTTCAATCCATAAATGGATCTTTGAAGCTTGCAAATTTTACCATAGTCCTCTGGACGCACAAAACCTTCAGGTTGTGTCATGTACACATCCTCAAGAAGATTTCAATTAAGGAAGGCTGTTCTGACATCCATCTACCATATTTCATAGTCATAATATGTTGCAATGGCAAGAAGGATTCTGATTGATTTGGCCATTATAACTGAGGAAAAGGTTTCATCATAGTTGTAACCCCCTGCCGTAATTAATATCCGGATTATGCAATTAACGTGAAATAGAGACCAATAAGTCAAAACAACAATTATATACCCATCAACCAGACGGGGTTTTCACAATCACGTTTCAAAATCATTTAAAACACGGTCTCATATTTACACTCCGAATATAATTACTATGCGAAGATAAATTACATTTATACAAATATCAGAGTACGCAATATAAACTTCCGGCAATCCCGGAATCATATCTTCGCTCAATAATCATAGGCATAATAGCCCATACAACTCCTCGATTAGGGATTACACAAACTACTCATATACATAACCAAATATTTATCCAAATATACACATATATTATCCCAATTACTTCTTGATAACCAACTAATAAGCTCTCACCCAGAAACGAGTCTTCTTCGTCCTTGGATGTTTGCTTCATCCTCAATCTTCCTTCCCTGTCTCCAGTCTTTTCTCCTCGATTTGCGTGCCAGCAACTCGGGGCTTCACATTCGATCCTACAATGTCAAATGTACTATTTAGACACTTTCATAGTGTTTCTGGGGGTTATATGATTCTATCTTGAAAATTTACCAAAATACCCCCGGGACCCCGGCCCGGCCCCGCCGTACCCGGTCCGGCTGTACTTTTCCCGAAATTTTGACATGGGCTCTTCTGACATATTTTCGCCCAAGGAATCCATTTCCGGACTCGGAATTATCAAATTCAATGTCAAATTACGAAATTGCCCTTGGCAGCCCTACTTTTAGGGTTTTAGGGGCGTTTCCGTAATTATGCTTTCTCGGCCTTTTCCGAAAAAGTGCCCAACTGTAACCCCACCTAATTTTCGCCCCTGAACTCAATGGAACCATCAAATCATTGAAAATCCAACTCTAAGACCCATTTCTAGGGCTGGCCGAAATTTATGAGTTCTCCAGGGAAAATCGGGGTTTTACGATTTCGGCTCCGTAAACGCGTTCCTTTCTACTCCTAACCACTTTATTAACCATTACATTAGGTTACAACTAACATTAAGACCCAATTTGGGCAGCATAACCCCTAGGCCACATCATTTCCAAACTTTAAAACCAATGGCAATCCGGCGAAATTTCACCGATTAAATTGCCCACAGCAGCCAGAATAAGCAATATACGAAAGTTTGGAAGTTACCTCAAGCTCCCACTAGCTTTTCCCAAATTTGGCTGAACCCTAGCCTCTCTAAAACACCAAGTTTTGAGCTTCACAACCTTAAAGAATAAAGAGGAGTGGCTTAGAGTCGGAGTTATACGCGTTAGGAGCTAGATCGTCGGAGAAATCGGCTTACCTTGCGAGATTTCTTCCTCTTTTTCTCTCTTTTCTCCAAGCTCTCTCCACGTTTTTTTCTTGCTTCAGCTGCTGTGTGCGACAGAAATGAGCTGAGGAAGATGATAACATATGTAATTCCATGCTGACATCATCTTTTAATGAGATGATGTCATAATTCCCATTTTCGGATTTTCTGGCAGATTTTCTGCCCAAACTTTGAAAAATCATAACTAATTCTAGAAAAATCGAAATGAGGTGATTCCAAAGCCAAATGAAAGGTATTTAAGTCCTCTTCATTGGAAAAATATGATCCATTACTAGAAATCACCACAAAATTCCAGAATTACACAAATTTCATCACTGCCCCAAAACAGAGTCCATTTTCGACCTCAAACTTTGGACAGTCATATCTCCCAGTTCCCAAAACGAAATGGCACAAATTATATGTCCATTTTGAAGCTTGGGATGTGAACTTCAAGACTGGAAAGTTTCATAATTTTCTGACATCATTTGCCTAGTCAAAACATCCACACGAGAAGACTGCCCAGACAGAATTCACACTGGACAGCATTTCCAATTTTTTGCAACCAATGTGTCCAATCCAATTTAAATCAATTCCAATGATTAAATACCACAACATGACACCATTTCCATCACAATATCCCATTCAATTCCTCCCTCTATTCTAAGTCAATTTGGATGTTAATCCACAATTGAACTCAAATACAGGGTTTTGGCGTTGCTCATAACACAAGCGACTACAATCCACTTTATATTCTCTAAAAGGGTTCATTAATCACTAACCACGTCCACTTTTGTAGTCATTAAACCCTAATCACAATTTAGGATCTTGCTAAACCGGGGCTTAGCAATCCACTAATCTCAGGCTTATTCTCTAGCCTCGAGTCTCAAAATTCGGGGTGTTACATTTCTCCCCCCGTTCAATAAATTTCGTCCTCGAAATTTGTTCCACCACTAAGGACATAAACTCCGGACGCTTCTTCACGACAGCTTCCGTTTCACAATTCATTTCACATTGGATGGTCCCTTCTAGACCACCTACACAATGGAGCGTCTCAACTTGATTCTTGTAAGAATCTTAAACCATAAATGCAACC
Source organism: Inga leiocalycina (assembly GCA_963242795.1). NCBI lineage: Eukaryota > Viridiplantae > Streptophyta > Magnoliopsida > Fabales > Fabaceae > Inga > Inga leiocalycina. Next base: position 50,169,013 of record OY725323.1, read on the forward strand.
CTAGTTGCCATAACCTGCAATCGGCCCATTTCACGATTGCTATACAACCACAATCATCATACTATTTCCAAACAAGTGCAATCGCCTCCACATACGATTGCCACACACTCTATCACCGCATAACCACAATCATCGCAAGGCCTCCTCATTCATGAGTGGCTAGCGCATCTCAGTATCCGGTGACTCTAATTCATGAGCCATATCATAAGATCTCGGCAGTTAGGTGACATAGGCCACCAACCTGCTTAACTCAATCTAGTGATTCCATCCTGGAATAACTCAACCACTTCGCAACTCATTTCATAACAACAACCGCAGCCGTATACACAAGCACTTATGCTTTTGTTGTATCCACATTCACAGCATTACCCTCACCCGTACACCCACCAATGATTCCACTAGTGGTAACCGAGACTTTCGGGTATCCATAACAATCACATTGCCGTATCAAATTCCACGGCATTACCCTCACCCTTCCGGGACTTTTGGGTCTCAATCACAATGTCCACGACAGATTCACATTGATGCGTGACGATTGTCACAAGACGACAGCACCCACGGCTGTATACACAATTGTACGTAGCTTTCGCCACTTATACAAATACACATTGCCCTTCCGGCATTCTCATCACAGCACATATCACAGATTCAGGTCACTCCAGAGTCTCAATCTCTTCTATCCAAAGTACCTGACTGTAATGGTCCACCTAGAATCTCAGTCTCTTCTATCCAGGCGACCGGTTGAGAGTCTCAATCTCCCAACACTACCATCATGCTCTTGCACCACACAAAGCAACTACAACGGCAGTTCAACGGCCGAGCTAGAGATGACCAGCGTCAAACCCTAAACGGCTCACGCTGACCTGCACACGCTGCATTGCACCTTAACACAATTCACACATGTCACATTCACAACAACACACATCGCAGATTCTAATTTTACGCACCGCCTTTCGGCCTGGGGTCAACACCGGTGCAACCAACGTGGTGGCTAGCCAGGCTGGCCATGCCGGGGTAATTGCCCTCACAACAAGAATCCCCGATCATGTAGTCAAATTAGCCATCAGCTGAATTAGCTCTGCTCTGCTACACAACAATACCTCAGTCCCAGCTTATCCACAATGTTCACAGATTCACAATCACACTCCACTCTCATCCCCTTTCTCCGCCGAGAAGACACACAGTCTTGACCCGAACCGTTGTTAGCTACTCAGGGACTATCGACGTGGCAGTGCACACATAGCCATTCTGGCTCACAATAGTAGATCCATAATCACACCCTACCCTCATCCCCTTTCTCCACCGAGAAGACACACAGTCTTTACCCGAACTGTTGTTAGCTACTCAGGGACTATTGGCGTAGCGATGCTCACACATAGCCTTTCGGCTTTCACATCACACTCCACCCTCATCCCCTTTCTCCGCCGGGAAAACACACAGTCTTACCCGAACCGTTGTTAGCTACTCAAGGACTATTGGCATGGCAGTGTATCAACATAGCCTTATAGCACATAGCTATCCGGCTTTCACAAATGGCCCGTCGGTCTTCACAAATAGCCTGTCCCCCGTAAATTACCGCCCCGAAGGCACAGTCCTCCGCCAAAGGAATCACCCCATGCGGCCGCAGGTAAGAGACTCACAAATAGCCGTCACACCCCACCAGGCCACAACGGTTGGTGCCCTCTCCCACCAATCGGGTGCGGAGAGGCTGGGTACACTACGTCGACCCAGGACTCACAATGCACAATTGTAACAAGCTGGAACCAGGCATCTCAACAACTTCACTTTCAACATCTCGAATTCTTTTTACGCACTGAGATCCTTCAAGACCCCTTTTTACAACACAACTTGACCCCGAAGTTTTACCTCCCGAAGCCATAGTTATCATATCATTCTCACAGCAACCTCGAGTCTTTGCTCAACACAGTTTTCAATCGTATCACATTCCAACGCTTCCGCTGCGCACTCTGAGGTCATACTCCTCATCTGGGCATTCACAATGTCAAGTTGACTTAACAGGAGTCCCATAGGAATCTCCTACTACAACTGACAACATTCACATCTGTACTAAATTTTTGGCCTGATTCAACTCGAATCATTGAAAGGCATAATAAACACTTCGTTGAGATCCCATCCTCCCAACGTTCTCATAGTTCTAATCTACGATTCAACATCACGGCGACTGCTCTCCACGGTTCATTATCAAGGTGGCTGCACTCTAGGGTTCATCGTCACAGTGGCTCCACTCTAGGGTTCACCGTCATAGTGGCTCCACTCTACGCTACTGCACTCGGTGCTTCACTCAGTCCACTGACTGGTCAGCCCCTCCGGTCAGAGTTTTCCGTAGGTAGCCATTTCCAATCGGATCTCACCGTAGGTAGCCCTTTCCGATCAGACCTCACCGTAGGTAGCCCTTTCCAATCAAAAGTCCCCGTAGATAGCGTTCTCCGATCCGAATCCTCCGTAGATAACTTTCTCCCTGTGTTGGATTAACAACCAACACTCTCAGAATAACTGATACACATTCGCTTCTAGTACCATACCCTGGTACCACAGACCATTGAGGTCAAATCCAATCCCTAAGAATCAACCCAGCTATTGAGTCTAATCCTTAGATCACATCTCATCTTTCAAACCTTCAACCTCAGTTGAATCGGGAAATCACTTCCCTCAAATCCACGGAGCCTCATCCACTCCAGCATAAACTCAAATATCTCTGCCAGCCTAAGGCACACCGGTCCCCTAGGTCTTAAGGCCTTTACACATACAAGATCAGTATGACATCACTACATGTAACATCATACCACCTTGGATTACATACCCGACATCTAGGTTAGTCCTGATACCTAGAACATCAATATCAAACGCCTCGGAAACCATTTTCCTCGGTTCTCAAATCAGATGAGGGGTTTGATTACCACCACCTTCAAGTCTATATCTCAAATCCTCAGGTGAATCATACTGACTCACCATATCCACAACACAAATAATGTATACACACATCCCTTAAACTCATATATCCACAAACAACAGGGACCATAATGTGTATACCACAACAAACAAAGTCATCTCCTATGACTTAAGGCAGCAACTACTGCCATTATCCTAGCAAATTCCCATGTTTGCCAGGAACTGCAGCTCTGATACCAAAATGTAACCCCCTGCCGTAATTAATATCCGGATTATGCAATTAACGTGAAATAGAGACCAATAAGTCAAAACAACAATTATATACCCATCAACCAGACGGGGTTTTCACAATCACGTTTCAAAATCATTTAAAACACGGTCTCATATTTACACTCCGAATATAATTACTATGCGAAGATAAATTACATTTATACAAATATCAGAGTACGCAATATAAACTTCCGGCAATCCCGGAATCATATCTTCGCTCAATAATCATAGGCATAATAGCCCATACAACTCCTCGATTAGGGATTACACAAACTACTCATATACATAACCAAATATTTATCCAAATATACACATATATTATCCCAATTACTTCTTGATAACCAACTAATAAGCTCTCACCCAGAAACGAGTCTTCTTCGTCCTTGGATGTTTGCTTCATCCTCAATCTTCCTTCCCTGTCTCCAGTCTTTTCTCCTCGATTTGCGTGCCAGCAACTCGGGGCTTCACATTCGATCCTACAATGTCAAATGTACTATTTAGACACTTTCATAGTGTTTCTGGGGGTTATATGATTCTATCTTGAAAATTTACCAAAATACCCCCGGGACCCCGGCCCGGCCCCGCCGTACCCGGTCCGGCTGTACTTTTCCCGAAATTTTGACATGGGCTCTTCTGACATATTTTCGCCCAAGGAATCCATTTCCGGACTCGGAATTATCAAATTCAATGTCAAATTACGAAATTGCCCTTGGCAGCCCTACTTTTAGGGTTTTAGGGGCGTTTCCGTAATTATGCTTTCTCGGCCTTTTCCGAAAAAGTGCCCAACTGTAACCCCACCTAATTTTCGCCCCTGAACTCAATGGAACCATCAAATCATTGAAAATCCAACTCTAAGACCCATTTCTAGGGCTGGCCGAAATTTATGAGTTCTCCAGGGAAAATCGGGGTTTTACGATTTCGGCTCCGTAAACGCGTTCCTTTCTACTCCTAACCACTTTATTAACCATTACATTAGGTTACAACTAACATTAAGACCCAATTTGGGCAGCATAACCCCTAGGCCACATCATTTCCAAACTTTAAAACCAATGGCAATCCGGCGAAATTTCACCGATTAAATTGCCCACAGCAGCCAGAATAAGCAATATACGAAAGTTTGGAAGTTACCTCAAGCTCCCACTAGCTTTTCCCAAATTTGGCTGAACCCTAGCCTCTCTAAAACACCAAGTTTTGAGCTTCACAACCTTAAAGAATAAAGAGGAGTGGCTTAGAGTCGGAGTTATACGCGTTAGGAGCTAGATCGTCGGAGAAATCGGCTTACCTTGCGAGATTTCTTCCTCTTTTTCTCTCTTTTCTCCAAGCTCTCTCCACGTTTTTTTCTTGCTTCAGCTGCTGTGTGCGACAGAAATGAGCTGAGGAAGATGATAACATATGTAATTCCATGCTGACATCATCTTTTAATGAGATGATGTCATAATTCCCATTTTCGGATTTTCTGGCAGATTTTCTGCCCAAACTTTGAAAAATCATAACTAATTCTAGAAAAATCGAAATGAGGTGATTCCAAAGCCAAATGAAAGGTATTTAAGTCCTCTTCATTGGAAAAATATGATCCATTACTAGAAATCACCACAAAATTCCAGAATTACACAAATTTCATCACTGCCCCAAAACAGAGTCCATTTTCGACCTCAAACTTTGGACAGTCATATCTCCCAGTTCCCAAAACGAAATGGCACAAATTATATGTCCATTTTGAAGCTTGGGATGTGAACTTCAAGACTGGAAAGTTTCATAATTTTCTGACATCATTTGCCTAGTCAAAACATCCACACGAGAAGACTGCCCAGACAGAATTCACACTGGACAGCATTTCCAATTTTTTGCAACCAATGTGTCCAATCCAATTTAAATCAATTCCAATGATTAAATACCACAACATGACACCATTTCCATCACAATATCCCATTCAATTCCTCCCTCTATTCTAAGTCAATTTGGATGTTAATCCACAATTGAACTCAAATACAGGGTTTTGGCGTTGCTCATAACACAAGCGACTACAATCCACTTTATATTCTCTAAAAGGGTTCATTAATCACTAACCACGTCCACTTTTGTAGTCATTAAACCCTAATCACAATTTAGGATCTTGCTAAACCGGGGCTTAGCAATCCACTAATCTCAGGCTTATTCTCTAGCCTCGAGTCTCAAAATTCGGGGTGTTACATTTCTCCCCCCGTTCAATAAATTTCGTCCTCGAAATTTGTTCCACCACTAAGGACATAAACTCCGGACGCTTCTTCACGACAGCTTCCGTTTCACAATTCATTTCACATTGGATGGTCCCTTCTAGACCACCTACACAATGGAGCGTCTCAACTTGATTCTTGTAAGAATCTTAAACCATAAATGCAACCCTAGTTGCCATAACCTGCAATCGGCCCATTTCACGATTGCTATACAACCACAATCATCATACTATTTCCAAACAAGTGCAATCGCCTCCACATACGATTGCCACACACTCTATCACCGCATAACCACAATCATCGCAAGGCCTCCTCATTCATGAGTGGCTAGCGCATCTCAGTATCCGGTGACTCTAATTCATGAGCCATATCATAAGATCTCGGCAGTTAGGTGACATAGGCCACCAACCTGCTTAACTCAATCTAGTGATTCCATCCTGGAATAACTCAACCACTTCGCAACTCATTTCATAACAACAACCGCAGCCGTATACACAAGCACTTATGCTTTTGTTGTATCCACATTCACAGCATTACCCTCACCCGTACACCCACCAATGATTCCACTAGTGGTAACCGAGACTTTCGGGTATCCATAACAATCACATTGCCGTATCAAATTCCACGGCATTACCCTCACCCTTCCGGGACTTTTGGGTCTCAATCACAATGTCCACGACAGATTCACATTGATGCGTGACGATTGTCACAAGACGACAGCACCCACGGCTGTATACACAATTGTACGTAGCTTTCGCCACTTATACAAATACACATTGCCCTTCCGGCATTCTCATCACAGCACATATCACAGATTCAGGTCACTCCAGAGTCTCAATCTCTTCTATCCAAAGTACCTGACTGTAATGGTCCACCTAGAATCTCAGTCTCTTCTATCCAGGCGACCGGTTGAGAGTCTCAATCTCCCAACACTACCATCATGCTCTTGCACCACACAAAGCAACTACAACGGCAGTTCAACGGCCGAGCTAGAGATGACCAGCGTCAAACCCTAAACGGCTCACGCTGACCTGCACACGCTGCATTGCACCTTAACACAATTCACACATGTCACATTCACAACAACACACATCGCAGATTCTAATTTTACGCACCGCCTTTCGGCCTGGGGTCAACACCGGTGCAACCAACGTGGTGGCTAGCCAGGCTGGCCATGCCGGGGTAATTGCCCTCACAACAAGAATCCCCGATCATGTAGTCGAATTAGCCATCAGCTGAATTAGCTCTGCTCTGCTACACAACAATACCTCAGTCCCAGCTTATCCACAATGTTCACAGATTCACAATCACACTCCACTCTCATCCCCTTTCTCCGCCGAGAAGACACACAGTCTTGACCCGAACCGTTGTTAGCTACTCAGGGACTATCGACGTGGCAGTGCACACATAGCCATTCTGGCTCACAATAGTAGATCCATAATCACACCCTACCCTCATCCCCTTTCTCCACCGAGAAGACACACAGTCTTTACCCGAACTGTTGTTAGCTACTCAGGGACTATTGGCGTAGCGATGCTCACACATAGCCTTTCGGCTTTCACATCACACTCCACCCTCATCCCCTTTCTCCGCCGGGAAAACACACAGTCTTACCCGAACCGTTGTTAGCTACTCAAGGACTATTGGCATGGCAGTGTATCAACATAGCCTTATAGCACATAGCTATCCGGCTTTCACAAATGGCCCGTCGGTCTTCACAAATAGCCTGTCCCCCGTAAATTACCGCCCCGAAGGCACAGTCCTCCGCCAAAGGAATCACCCCATGCGGCCGCAGGTAAGAGACTCACAAATAGCCGTCACACCCCACCAGGCCACAACGGTTGGTGCCCTCTCCCACCAATCGGGTGCGGAGAGGCTGGGTACACTACGTCGACCCAGGACTCACAATGCACAATTGTAACAAGCTGGAACCAGGCATCTCAACAACTTCACTTTCAACATCTCGAATTCTTTTTACGCACTGAGATCCTTCAAGACCCCTTTTTACAACACAACTTGACCCCGAAGTTTTACCTCCCGAAGCCATAGTTATCATATCATTCTCACAGCAACCTCGAGTCTTTGCTCAACACAGTTTTCAATCGTATCACATTCCAACGCTTCCGCTGCGCACTCTGAGGTCATACTCCTCATCTGGGCATTCACAATGTCAAGTTGACTTAACAGGAGTCCCATAGGAATCTCCTACTACAACTGACAACATTCACATCTGTACTAAATTTTTGGCCTGATTCAACTCGAATCATTGAAAGGCATAATAAACACTTCGTTGAGATCCCATCCTCCCAACGTTCTCATAGTTCTAATCTACGATTCAACATCACGGCGACTGCTCTCCACGGTTCATTATCAAGGTGGCTGCACTCTAGGGTTCATCGTCACAGTGGCTCCACTCTAGGGTTCACCGTCATAGTGGCTCCACTCTACGCTACTGCACTCGGTGCTTCACTCAGTCCACTGACTGGTCAGCCCCTCCGGTCAGAGTTTTCCGTAGGTAGCCATTTCCAATCGGATCTCACCGTAGGTAGCCCTTTCCGATCAGACCTCACCGTAGGTAGCCCTTTCCAATCAAAAGTCCCCGTAGATAGCGTTCTCCGATCCGAATCCTCCGTAGATAACTTTCTCCCTGTGTTGGATTAACAACCAACACTCTCAGAATAACTGATACACATTCGCTTCTAGTACCATACCCTGGTACCACAGACCATTGAGGTCAAATCCAATCCCTAAGAATCAACCCAGCTATTGAGTCTAATCCTTAGATCACATCTCATCTTTCAAACCTTCAACCTCAGTTGAATCGGGAAATCACTTCCCTCAAATCCACGGAGCCTCATCCACTCCAGCATAAACTCAAATATCTCTGCCAGCCTAAGGCACACCGGTCCCCTAGGTCTTAAGGCCTTTACACATACAAGATCAGTATGACATCACTACATGTAACATCATACCACCTTGGATTACATACCCGACATCTAGGTTAGTCCTGATACCTAGAACATCAATATCAAACGCCTCGGAAACCATTTTCCTCGGTTCTCAAATCAGATGAGGGGTTTGATTACCACCACCTTCAAGTCTATATCTCAAATCCTCAGGTGAATCATACTGACTCACCATATCCACAACACAAATAATGTATACACACATCCCTTAAACTCATATATCCACAAACAACAGGGACCATAATGTGTATACCACAACAAACAAAGTCATCTCCTATGACTTAAGGCAGCAACTACTGCCATTATCCTAGCAAATTCCCATGTTTGCCAGGAACTGCAGCTCTGATACCAAAATGTAACCCCCTGCCGTAATTAATATCCGGATTATGCAATTAACGTGAAATAGAGACCAATAAGTCAAAACAACAATTATATACCCATCAACCAGACGGGGTTTTCACAATCACGTTTCAAAATCATTTAAAACACGGTCTCATATTTACACTCCGAATATAATTACTATGCGAAGATAAATTACATTTATACAAATATCAGAGTACGCAATATAAACTTCCGGCAATCCCGGAATCATATCTTCGCTCAATAATCATAGGCATAATAGCCCATACAACTCCTCGATTAGGGATTACACAAACTACTCATATACATAACCAAATATTTATCCAAATATACACATATATTATCCCAATTACTTCTTGATAACCAACTAATAAGCTCTCACCCAGAAACGAGTCTTCTTCGTCCTTGGATGTTTGCTTCATCCTCAATCTTCCTTCCCTGTCTCCAGTCTTTTCTCCTCGATTTGCGTGCCAGCAACTCGGGGCTTCACATTCGATCCTACAATGTCAAATGTACTATTTAGACACTTTCATAGTGTTTCTGGGGGTTATATGATTCTATCTTGAAAATTTACCAAAATACCCCCGGGACCCCGGCCCGGCCCCGCCGTACCCGGTCCGGCTGTACTTTTCCCGAAATTTTGACATGGGCTCTTCTGACATATTTTCGCCCAAGGAATCCATTTCCGGACTCGGAATTATCAAATTCAATGTCAAATTACGAAATTGCCCTTGGCAGCCCTACTTTTAGGGTTTTAGGGGCGTTTCCGTAATTATGCTTTCTCGGCCTTTTCCGAAAAAGTGCCCAACTGTAACCCCACCTAATTTTCGCCCCTGAACTCAATGGAACCATCAAATCATTGAAAATCCAACTCTAAGACCCATTTCTAGGGCTGGCCGAAATTTATGAGTTCTCCAGGGAAAATCGGGGTTTTACGATTTCGGCTCCGTAAACGCGTTCCTTTCTACTCCTAACCACTTTATTAACCATTACATTAGGTTACAACTAACATTAAGACCCAATTTGGGCAGCATAACCCCTAGGCCACATCATTTCCAAACTTTAAAACCAATGGCAATCCGGCGAAATTTCACCGATTAAATTGCCCACAGCAGCCAGAATAAGCAATATACGAAAGTTTGGAAGTTACCTCAAGCTCCCACTAGCTTTTCCCAAATTTGGCTGAACCCTAGCCTCTCTAAAACACCAAGTTTTGAGCTTCACAACCTTAAAGAATAAAGAGGAGTGGCTTAGAGTCGGAGTTATACGCGTTAGGAGCTAGATCGTCGGAGAAATCGGCTTACCTTGCGAGATTTCTTCCTCTTTTTCTCTCTTTTCTCCAAGCTCTCTCCACGTTTTTTTCTTGCTTCAGCTGCTGTGTGCGACAGAAATGAGCTGAGGAAGATGATAACATATGTAATTCCATGCTGACATCATCTTTTAATGAGATGATGTCATAATTCCCATTTTCGGATTTTCTGGCAGATTTTCTGCCCAAACTTTGAAAAATCATAACTAATTCTAGAAAAATCGAAATGAGGTGATTCCAAAGCCAAATGAAAGGTATTTAAGTCCTCTTCATTGGAAAAATATGATCCATTACTAGAAATCACCACAAAATTCCAGAATTACACAAATTTCATCACTGCCCCAAAACAGAGTCCATTTTCGACCTCAAACTTTGGACAGTCATATCTCCCAGTTCCCAAAACGAAATGGCACAAATTATATGTCCATTTTGAAGCTTGGGATGTGAACTTCAAGACTGGAAAGTTTCATAATTTTCTGACATCATTTACCTAGTCAAAACATCCACACGAGAAGACTGCCCAGACAGAATTCACACTGGACAGCATTTCCAATTTTTTGCAACCAATGTGTCCAATCCAATTTAAATCAATTCCAATGATTAAATACCACAACATGACACCATTTCCATCACAATATCCCATTCAATTCCTCCCTCTATTCTAAGTCAATTTGGATGTTAATCCACAATTGAACTCAAATACAGGGTTTTGGCGTTGCTCATAACACAAGCGACTACAATCCACTTTATATTCTCTAAAAGGGTTCATTAATCACTAACACGTCCACTTTTGTAGTCATTAAACCCTAATCACAATTTAGGATCTTGCTAAACCGGGGCTTAGCAATCCACTAATCTCAGGCTTATTCTCTAGCCTCGAGTCTCAAAATTCGGGGTGTTACAATAGTCTATACCATGAGTTTGAGTGAATCCTTTTGCAACCAGTCATACCTTGAAGACATTTACATCGCCATCTATGTCAGTTTTCTCCTTGAAAACCTATTTGCACCCAATAGTTTTTACACCTTCAGGTAGATCGACTAAGGTCTATACCTGATTGTCGTACATGGATTGCATTTCAGACTTCATGGCATTTAGCCATTTCTCAGAGTTTGGTCCCACTGTGGCTTCTCGATAAGTGGTGGGCTCATTTTGCTCAATGAGCAACACATCATGGCCTTCAGTAATCAGAAATCCATATCTCTGAGGCTGATGCCGTGTCCTATCAGATCTTCGTAGGCCTTGTGTTACTTGAGGAGGCTCAGCAACTTGTTGTGAGTCTTCTCTAATTTCCATCTATGGTTCTGTACCATCTTATTGCTCTTGAATTTCTTCAAGATGTACGTCGCTCTCACTGGTTGTTTTAGAGACAAACTCTCTTTCTAGAAACTTACCATTTCGAATAACAAACACTTTGTTATCGGTGGGATTGTAGACATAGTATCCTTTCATTTCTTTAGGATACCCCATGAAAAGGCACTTTGTGGATCTGGGCGCTAATTTATCAGAGACTTGTTACTTAACATATACCTTACATCCCCAGATTTTGAGAAAAGATAAACTTGGTTTCTTTCCAGTCCATATCTCATATGGTGTCTTTTCAATTGCCTTAGATGGAACACAATTTAGTGTGAACGCAGCTGTGTCTAGGGCATGTCCCCAAAAGGACGGTGGAAGATCTGTTTGACTCATCATAGATCGAACCATATCTAATAACATTCGAAGCCTCCATTCAGAAACGTCATTCCATTGTGGTGTTCCTGGAGGAGTCAATTATGAGATTATCCCACAACTCCTAAGATGGTCAATGAATTCTTGGCTCAAATATTCACCACCATGGTCAGATTGAAGTGCTTTAATTGTTTTACCAAGTTGGTTTTGTACTTCATTTTGGAATATTTTGAACATTTCAAAAGATTTAGATTTATGTTTCATTAGATAGATATAGCCATATCTACTAAAGTCATCTATAAATGTAATGAAGTAGACATAACCTCCTCTGGCAGCTATATTTAATGGTCCATATACATCTGTATGTATGAGGCCCAATAATTCAGTAGCCCTCTCACTGTGCCCAATAAAAGGTGCCTTAGTCATCTTTCCTAATAAGCCAGATTTGCATGTATCATATGATTCAAAATCAAATGAGTTTAGAAATCCATCTTGATGGAGTTTAAAAATGCGTTTCTCATTTATGTGGCCTAGACGACAACGTCATAGGTAGGTCGGATTCAAATCGTTTGATTTTCTCCTCTTAGTAGTTATGTTATAGATATTCCCATTGTTAGGATGTTCCAAATTTAATATATAATGACCAATATGCAAATCACCATCAGCATAGAAAATGTCATTACGATAAATAGAACATTTACCATTCCTAGTAATGGAAGTATAACCTTCCTTATCCAAATAAGAAAGAGAAACAATGTTACTACTCAAAGCAAGAACATAATAGCAATTGTTCAAAACTAACAAAAGCCCACTGGGCAGAACTAATTCATAAGTGCGTACGGCTAAAGCAGCAACTCTTGCTCTGTTTCGAACTCGTAGGTCCACCTCGCCCTTCTTTAGCTTTCTACTGTCCTTTAGACCCTACACATTTGTACAAATGTGAGAACTATATGCTGTATCTAATACCCATGTAGAGGAAGTAGAAAAATGAATATCTATAACATAAATACCTGAAGCGATAGCATCGCTATCCTTCTTGTTCTTTTTTAGATATTCCTGGTAGAGTTTGCAATTCCTCTTCCAATGACCGGGTTCATTGCAGAAGTAGCAGACTCCTTCCTTTGGAGGCTTTGCCTTCTTGGGTACAGGCTTGGTTTCGGGCTTGTTTGACTCTTTGGTCTTACCACCTAAGCCATTACCCTTCCATTTGCCCTTCCCATTCTTTTTCATACCCTTTCCTTTCTGAACCATTAAAACTGTGCTAGCCTTTTTCTTAATGCTTTGCTCAGCAGTTTTGAGCATCCCATGCAGCTCAGAAATTGATTTCTCCATGTTGTAGTTCATAACAAACTGGTCATAACTCTTCGGGAGTGAGTTGAGGATCAAATCCGTAGCTAACTCCTGGCTCATGGGAAATCCAAGCCTCTCAAGGTGATCAATATAGCCTTTCATCTTTAACACATGAGTACTAACTGATGCACCTTCAGCCTTTTTGCAGGAATGTAAGGCCTTTGTGGTCTCATACCTTTTTTGCCTTACCTGTTGTTGGAACAAATCATCTCATAAGCCTCCATGAGATCCAGATCTCTTTAGAGCTCTGGAACCATAGTGGCAAGCATCAGGCAACCTACATCTACAGAGTCATCCTTATGCTTTGTGTAAGCATCTCTCTGAGCTCATGGAGCATTGGCTACAGGCTCCTCAAGAATGGATTGATCTAGGACATAAGCCTTTCTTTCCTGCTTGAGAACAATTCTCAAGTTCCTGAACCAGTCAAGAAAGTTTATCCCATTGAGTTTGTCCTTCTCAAGGACTGATCGCAATGATAGTGTAAGTATTACTAGTCGACATGATTCTACAATTAAAATATTCAAAGTTAGTTAGTAATCTCCCACTAAATTAACAACCATCAATATAATAATTAGTGGGCTAAGATCCATATTTGGCTTAACCTTAAGTCCGCTTTGGCAAGACACTTAAATTCAAGTTATTTAGGTAGGTAACCTATTTACCAATTACATCACTTGTAACTCTTAGATCTTTATGGGATTTAATCATCATATGATCCGGCATGTTTAACCCCATCTAATGCCTTGAGATTCAAAACCGTTTTGTTAATCTCAATTAAGTCAAAACAATAATGAATATTATGAGTAGCACCATTACTCAAGCTTGTCTCATCAAGATAACTCAAGTGCATCCATTTTGGTGGTTTCCACAATTGAGCGATCTAGGTTTTGACAAGTATTCATTAATTGATGGCATTATGACTTAAGATTTGATTCAGAGGGCTTAATTAATTAGTTTTGTTTATATGGATGCAATCGTGGTTGTATCTCATACAGATAAATACATATAAATGTGAAAGTAATCATGCAATGATCTTATCAAAAGCATAATTTAAACGTGACACAACATGGCTTACCTAACCTAAAATCCTCCCAAGCCAATAAGAGGACTTCTCTAAATAAAAAAATAAATACATTGAGAGAAACCTCGTTTAAACATTCGAGGGGAGTGAGATAAGAAGAGAATATACATCAAGAGTATTTAGAGAAAGGCACGGCACGCAAGCCATATTTAAATATTACAACCTTTGTAAAATTCTAAAGCCATGTTGTTCACCTTACCCAAACAAGGATAAATAATAAACCACAACAAGAATTCATACAATATGAAAAGCAATAAATGTCGTGATCAAATTATATTGCGCTACGCAGAGGTGGTCACGGCGGTCCTGCTAGCCGGTTAGCGGGCGGGATCAAGTGGAGCTGTCCTTCCAGGGTTGCAAGGACAGCGCCCCTGGAGCTTTTGAAAAAAGGCACATTCCTTTTAAAAGAAATATTTGAAAATTTAAAATTTAAAAATTTCGGACCCAATTTTTCAAAACAAAAACAACAATGGCCCAGAACGCTTGTGATCCATATTGTCTTCCCCATAGTTTGGATCCCTATTACCCGAATAGATATCCGAACCAAGACCCGATTTGATTGCCGCCAACTACGATCTCAGGTACCCTACCCAATTTCATGCTTGTTCAAAACAAAAATCACATACATGTTTCAAGATATACATGTTCGGAATCGATTTCATGCTTGTTCCAAAATGAGAATCATATACATGTTTCAAAACCGAAAACGAAACAATTTCAAGATTCAATTTAAATGAAAATGAAAATCAACAGAATTACAAGATCACATCTTTCTAAATAATTTCATTTTGTATTAATCAAATAACATGCATATTCAAGTGTTTCTTATAAACATACGTACACATCCCATACATATCACATGTATAAGAATCATAAACACAATTTAAACACATAATTGATCTGGCTCTGATGCCACTGTTAGGATCAGTAGGTACAGCGGAAGAATTTTAAAAATTTTCACCGATCCTAATCGAGGATCTATCAACGGCGTTTAAACCAAGTTGGAAGGATTCATACCTTTTGATGATTCAGAGTTTTCACGATCTCTAGGAGCCAACATGTCAGGTCTGGAACCTCTACCGGTATCCCCACAAATGCTCTCCAACCGAGACTGCATAGTAGCACCTCTAATGTCTCCTAGGGTCACCCTTGCGACTCTCAATTCTCATGTGCGTATCAATAGATCTGCTCTACCAAGTTTATAACCTATGAGGGCTATTTTCAAAATTCAAAATTAATTATCATTAATTTCAAAATTAATTAACAATTAATTATCTTGATGAGCTAATTAAATAAATTTAGTTTAAATTAAATCTGCCCAACAGTTTTAATTTAACCTATTTATTTAATCCAAATAAAGAGCCATTAGATTTAATTTATCTTCATAAATTAAATCTGAGGTACTATATCTCTATCATGTTAGTTATTAAATTTAATATATCTTAATAAATTAAATTTAAAACTAACACAATATAATAATATCATATAATATATATACATATATATATAAGATATATATTTTGAAAAAATATATATCTATATAATATTATTAATGAATTTTATATTATATATTTATATAAATATAAAATTCGTCCACCCTAAATTAAACATTATCTCGTGTTGGGCCATTCTTGTATGCGACCCTATAGGCCCATATGAAGTTGGCAGTGGGCCAATAACTATACTAACCCAAAAGTCACAAGCGGCCTCTAGCAAGACATTACGACTACCCAATTCATATGAGGATCGTTATCACGATGCAACCTGTCATACAACCATGTCACATCCCTTTTGTCACACGATATATCGATCAAGGATAAGGCATGGATAATGTCATCCTCTTGTTCCTGACTGTTACTTTCTCGATTCCTGAGTAGCCTGATAACAGAGATAGAAACTCCTTTCATCATAGTATGGCCATACATTTCTCAGACACACTCATCGAGGGCCCAGTAATATCTCTCTACTAATTGAGGGACAAATTCCATCTTGATCATTCATATTCCTCTGCATGAAAAAACCACCAAGCCCGATCGTAGCCTTTATTATCACCCGGTCAAAAGTGACTTTTGACTAGTTCAAAGCTTAACAACTCTCATGTAGGAATCCATGATGACCTCAGGTCTAAGGGCATTTTGACGTGGTTATACATGAGAAAAGCTTATGACTTGATCCATATAGCTTTCTCATAGTGGGTCGGTCCAGTACCTTGTACTCTTACAAGTGCCTAAGACTTTGATCCGTATCTCCATATCTTATCAAAGTCATACTGATCTTGTTTCATCTCTGCTCCCGCATAGATGTCCGACCTGGGACATTTTAGGACAATCTTTATGAATTATCTAAGGATACAATTATCACAGTTAACATGTAAATAATATGATAACAGAATGGAGAAATTTCATTAAAATAATAATGTTCAAAGTATAATGATTGGCCCTTAGGGCACAATTTCCAACATTTCATACTCATATCTTTTCTTCTATGGATTTGATAAATGAAATGTCTCTTGAATATGAATATGATGGCTTGGATATCGTAACACTCCAAATGCTTATAATAACATTGATGAGCTTGGGAAAGGTATTTATAGTGTTTTGATAGATTCTAACAATACATTTGAAGATAAAATCATTGCAAATCCTCAAGGAAGATTGGAGCATCTAACGAAGAAATTCTTAAGCAATTGAAGGGAATCAAGTTAAGACAAAACAAAGGCAAATAGAAGAAGGAATTTGCTTAAGAGAATTAAGCAGTTCAAGAAACCGAGGAGGAAGAGACACAATTGATGGAGTCTATTGAGAATCCTTTATTTGCCTCATATCCTTGTGTGACTAACCCTTTGATGATTTCTCTTCAATTTCTTCTAATAATCTTAATGAGCTTGAGAAATATATTTGTAGTGTTTTGCAAGATTCTAACCGAACATTTAAAGATAAAATCATTCTCAATCCTATAAGAAAGATTGCAGAAACTAATGAAGAAATTCTTAAAACATTAAAGGAGATAAAGTTAAGAAGAACCAAGGCATAAAGATGAAGGCATATGCTGAAGAGAAGCACAGCTACATTAGAATGGGATTGACAATGATTTTCTCTTAAGCATATGCCTTCTTCTCTTTGTATTGATTCTTCTTAACTTGTTCCCCGTTAATTGCTTAAGAGTTTCTTCATTAGCTGCTTTAATCTTTCTTGTGGGATTGACAATGATTTTATCTTCAAATGCACTGTTAGAATCTAGCAAAATATTCTAAATACCTTTCTTAAACTCATCAAGATTATTAGAAACAACTGAAGATAAATCATCATACAAATAGTTACCCACAAAAGGATATGAGGCATAAAAAGGATTATCGTTAGACTCCATGGATTGTGTTTTCTCTGCCTCTAAAAATTTTTGGCATGATGTGAGATGGCTTTTACTTAATTCTCTAGTGCAAATGCCTTCTTCTCTTTATATTGGTTCTTATTCACTTGATCCTATTTAATTGCTTAATATTTTCTTCCTTAGTTTCTCCAATCTTCCTTGTGAGATTGGCCATGATTTTATCTTTAAATGATTGTTAGAATCTAGAAAAATACCTTCTCAAGTTCATCAAGGTTACTAGAAACAATTAAAGTGCTATGACTACCCAAACCATAACTTTAGACATCATCTATCAAATAATGATATGAGTATGAGAAACATCATTTCCACTAGCATGTCATATGTAGTCTCTGCATTAGTGCTACATTCAACATTATTACCAATTTTCTCACCAACCTCAAGATTTAGCATCAAGAATCTTTTAACTCAGAGTAAGCCAGATTCAAAAAAATGATCGGCTATAAAGAACTTCAACAATAAGGCAATAGGCTCAAGTTCCTCAAAATCATTGAAGGCCTCAAACACAGCTTTTCCCTTGCCCAATTTTGAAAAGGAAAATAACAAATTTATACAATTTTGAAACATCTGTTATGAGAACCTGCAATTATGCAATCATAAAACAGAAGTATCTCAATAAAAACAAGCTAGAAATATCTAAAATTCTCCATCAAAACCAAATAAAGGAAGTACCAAAACATGGTTCATGGGATTATTTAGTCACTGTTCCCTACTAAAAAACTTGTGAAAAACTCACAAAAGTTGGAAGCAATGATAATTAGATCATGCAAGCACAAAACCAAATCATGCAGAAAACAAACTTTATGAGTTAAGCTGCAAAAATATCCATGAAATTGTGCCTTAACATCTATAAATTTTTCTCAAGTGCAAAAGTACCCATAAACATCTAAAATTAAGAAAGTCATAGCAAAGTACCTTATCATCAAACCCATGCACACACTATCTCAAAGAAGTCAAAGACCATATTGTATTTCATGTCTTCAAATGCAACGTTGTACATATATCTTAATAGCTTACTAAGAGAGATTGCTGCTGTAAATGATAGCATGCAAAAGCAAAATCTTGCAAACATCCATTATTAAACTTACTTGTTAAATGACACTTTCATTGGTATTGCTGATCTGGTCTTTGTGTGCGCTACCTTGCTCTTCTCTTTTCTTAACCTCTCATCCATCTGAAATTAAATTCAGTAGCTTCAGTAAGAATATCGCTCACTGAAGGGTCTCCTTAAATTTCAATTACTTCAAATGGGCACAAATACCAAAGTAACAAAGATCATCCTTAAAAAAGGTATTATGGAAACAAGATAAAATTCCTCTAAAGAAAATATCAAGTAATCATTTACATGTTGAAATGTGTAAACCATCTTTGCTTACTTTGGATTGGGCCTTCTTCGGGTCCTCAAGACAACCCCCAAGAATTTCAGCAAATTCTGGATAATGATTGCAAGCTTTTTCTTGTTTACATATTTAAGCCCCTCTATGTTAAGTTACCAAATCTGATAGTAAGTATCTTACTAACTCTCCAAGAACGGCAGTAGAATCTCCACACTTAATTAATTCTCTGAATATTCGCTGCTTTATTGAGTAAGCAAGAAGGCAATTTATAAAAGTACAGAGAGATAAAAACTAATTCAAAATTCAAACTATGAAATTCAAATAATATCTAAAATCTATGAACTAAATCTTACTTGTGGATATTCCACTTATTATGAAATATCTAATATCTAGGAACTAAATCTTACTTGTTGATATTCCACTTATTCAGAAATATCTAAAATAATTAATAATAAAGTAAAATCAGACTAATTTAATTTATGCACAAAACATTACGACTCAATACTCTATCATTATCCCCTCCTTATAAATTCGCCTTGTCCTCAAGGAAAAATGAAAAACTTATCTTCCTTGTATGTCTAGAGACTTAGGCAATAATGATAGGAAGGCAATATAAGATATATCAACAACTCTACATGAGACTTCAAGAACAAGGGTAGGGCAAAGAAGATGTAGCAAATAAGACACCAATTCGTCAAAGAAAAAATGATCTATGGAGCCACAGTCTACAAGAATCATATCAAAAGGAGTGATGTTTCTTGAAGCTTCACCAGTGATTTAGACTTTCCTAGGATGGAGTCAAAAGAAATTTGAGCCTCATCACCCCCTATCTCTATTTCAACTTATTCGATTAGAGGTGGAACGATCTCTGTGATCTCCATAAGCGAGACGGACTCGAAATGATGCTACCCAGGGCAAATTTGCTCATAACAATAAAAGTCATCATCCTTTCTATGATGCTGGCACTCAGACTCCATAGTCGAGGGACAGAACAAGTTTGCAAAGGAGTACTGGGATAAAGTCACGTTTGTTGTCATTGGTGGGGGTGATCTCAAACTTAAAGACACTGCTCTTATTGAAGTTGCTGCAAAATCTTTGTCAAATGCCAGATGATCAAAAGAGTAAGACTGTGAGTGAGCTTTAGAGATGTCCAATGACATTGTTGGTGAATTAATGGGATACGAAATTTGGGTGGCTTGGCTTAGAGTCACATGCATCGTTGTTGGCTAAATACCTCGACAGAGTTAAGCGGCTGTGGTTAGGTTTTTTGCTTATGTACTTGTGGATTCTGACATCCTTCCTAACTCCTAAGCCAATATCACTACATTTTTCTTTAATAGTGGGATTCGTGCTACTTTTTTAGGGCTAGGAGTTACTAACTTGGGTTTTTAAGCCAAGTTTAGAATTTATAGTGTCAAGACTAAAGATAATATAAGATGCTTACAATGACTTGTAAGAAGTGGAAGAATTGTATGATAGGAATAAGGAAGGAAAACTAGCGAAAGGGTTGGTTACCGGATCGAATGGCTTTGATACCATTTGTTAAGTTACCAAATCTGATATATAAATTTAGGATGAAGAAGAAGGAAATATAATACTCTGTTTTAAAGAGATAGTAAGCATCTTACTAACCTTTAAGAACAGCCCAAGAGAATCTCCACACTTAATTAACTATCTGAATATTTGATGCTTTATTGAGTAAGTAAGAAGCCAATTTATAGAAGTACAGAGGGATAAAATTTTATTCAAAATTCAAACTATAAAATCCAAATGTTATCTAAAATAATATCCAAAATCTAAGAACTAGATCTTACTTATGGATATTCCACTTATTCTGAAATATCTAAAATATAGGAACTAAATCTTACTTATGGATATTCCACATATTTTAAAATATCTAAAATAATTAATAATAAAACAAAATCAAACTAATTTATGTTAAGCACGAAACTTTAAACTCAATACTCTATCACTCGACCTAAAAATCCAGCTATAAAATCATTATCATCTTCTTGTTCATCTTCAAGATCAATATCCATCGTCTATCTTCTTTCATACAGTCCCTAAGTTGAAAATTCGCCTACGTCTTGCTCCTTGGATTCTTGTTCTTCATGAAAAATATCTATACCAATATCTTTACTATTTAGCTTTTTGTATAGAATTCTGACATCACATGAGAATCTTGTATTTCTAGTATAGATTGGCACTATCAGTGCAACAGATGAAGATGGCACAAAGTTATTGTTGTGTAAGAAACGTTTGGACCACATAATGGTTGGGCAAGTTCGAAGGGAAGCATAGAGATGTTAGATGGCCATGAGTTGTGTGATAAATTAGATAGGGAAAAGAAGCCAATTGGCATACCAGAGAGTTGCTTTTAACTGTAGCTGTTTGTTAGTATTTCATGCTATCTTGTAAAACTGAAACATCAACTTTCATTAACAAATATTATCAATGTCAATATCTTAAAAATAACTGTTCACCAAAGCTATCTATAGTATCGGCTTATCATCAACTTCTCTCACAGATTGCTGTACACAAGATAGTTTCAAATAAAATGTAACAATTTATTCCGTCTTAGGTTGCACTTATGCCACTCCACATGTCAAGTTTGAAATGTCCCATCCATAGGGCTCCTCGCCAAGTCACAGGAAAGGATAAGAGGCAACAAAAACTTGTCATGACCAACTTCAAATTCAAAATTCAAATCTTTGAATGACTTTTGTAGGGTAGGATATAATAGCATTCTCAAACCCAAATAAATTTTCTCTTTCCAACATTCCATTCTTCTTTCCTCTGGTATATTGTTCCTGCTCCATAATATTAGTACCTCACTCTTCTTATGAAATAAGGGCTTTATATTTCAAATGTTGCTCACTTATGGCTTCCATTTTTCCAATATTAATTTTTGTTTTTTAAGACCTGAACACCTTCTTTCTTTGCCTTTTCTCTTCTACTGATTTAATTTGGTTTGGGATTTGTTTCCTTTTCCAGTTTTGATTGAGTTCAAGAGTGCTTTTTCCTTTTTTATTGGTTTAATTTGGGTTGGGATTTGTTTTCTTTTCCATTTACAATTTACTTTAAGAGTAGACCAACCAATTTCATAACATTCAGATGGTGACAACCTTAACAAATACCAAATCCATCAAAGGTAGTGATTGCTTCGATACTCATGGTGAAGACCAAGCAATTTCTTAAGATCCAATCAAGGTTCTTGCTTTCTTGTGATGATTTTGTTAGAACCCCATCTTTTTAAGTCTTTAGGACATTTTACTTATTTGTGTGGAGAACCATTTCAAACAAACTTTCAACTAGAGATCTAGAGTGAGCAAGACAGAGTATATGGCTAAGAAAGAGAGACGAGCAAAATATTTGGAGGTGAAAGTTTCTTCTTCAAAATTGTGATTTATTTGTTAATGTTGTTTTGGGGGTTTACAAAACAAAGTTGGTTGTTCAATTCTTTTTTCTAAACCAGTTGTTCCTGGAATTTCTTGTGACGTCATAAATGCAACAATTAGTATGAATACATTCAATGTTCTGCATCTTATTTGCCCACATAGATAGATGAAAGGTAAGTGTGTAACGATAGAAACACTAGCAAACTCCATTGCGTATCTGGTGGGAAATATGTTGAGCTATAAAGTATTTGCAGAAAATTTATATTATTAAAAGATATCTTAAAGAAAGTTTCCTCTTACCAAGTCATTTGTAATTGTTGCATTCTATTAAATGAGAATATACATACAT
Organism: Inga leiocalycina; assembly: GCA_963242795.1. Lineage (NCBI taxonomy): Eukaryota > Viridiplantae > Streptophyta > Magnoliopsida > Fabales > Fabaceae > Inga > Inga leiocalycina. The sequence continues at coordinate 50,191,611 of OY725323.1, forward strand.
TGTGAATTTCAATTAACTCTAAAAATAATGAATTTTATAGAAGGTATGAATATGTAGTCCTGTATTTTATTACAAATTGTATACCCTTGACACATTATTACATGTAGAATATTGTTGCCTCCTATAACTCATTTTTTTTATTTACTTATTTTGTAAGTAATATAACTGTCTTTTAAGAGAGGAGATTTAGGTTGTTAGATCAGTAGTTTCTTAGAATTGAAAGGGAAGCAAAAGTTAAATTGGATGTAGTACGCATCATCATATTTACTGGTCTGTGTAATACGAGGAGTAATCTAGGATTATAAAGGAGAATGGATGCAGGGCTTTTAAAGTGTAAAATACTAATATCATGCATGTTATCGCAAACACGCATTCAGAAAAGGAACCCCAAGCATCTACCCATTATAGACACAGAAGCACTGTAAAAAAATTTGATTCAAAAGACATCTTTTAACTATTATCATATGCTTGGTATTTTACTAGATGAGCATATTGAATGATGTGAAAAAGTACCTTCCACTTGACATATCTTTAAAGATTTATATATTTGATTAAATTAACATTACTCATAATTATCAAACCCAAGTGATCCTACCTTTGACTTTTGCTCCCAGATGCCTTCTACATGACAGCTTAACCTCTTTAAGAAAGCTTACAAAACACACTTCCTACAATAGTAGCATTTAGGATTGCTTTGCTTCATTATGTTTTATGAAAAACTAGAATTTACATATGTAGGCATATTGTTCAGCATTCTTTTTTTCTTCTCTATTTTTTGCATCTTTCTGTTACTGTTGATTATTATGCTGAATTAAGCTATGGGAATTATCTTCGTAGGGCTCTGATTGGTGCAAGAAAGAAGTAGCTTTCAAAAAAAATTTCAATTGCATCTTGAAGTTAAGAAACTTGTGGGAGCATGTTGAAATCAAATATTTAATGTCAATAATTTTTTGTTGCATAGACGCATATTACCCCTGAAACTTTGTATCAATTTTTTTAGTCATATAACAATTGATTAGTGAATGATCTTCTAATAGGACCTAAGCCTTTGACAATTCAATGTTATAAATAGATGTAACATTCTTAAGGATGATATTCATGAATAATATATGAACATGTTGTGCAATTTATGCTGGTTTTTTTTGGCAAATGTATGTTTGCTTTGTAGAATTTGAGTTTACTCCATCTAATCTATACTTTGACAATTTAGAATTTATGGAATTGGTTTTCTAACCATTGCATTTCAGGTTGTAATTACATTATTTGTATTTCTATTGAGCTAAACTGATATTGATGAGATTTTTATAAGATTAGTTGATCGATAGACTAAGAATAAAACGAGTTAAACTATACCTTCTGATTCTTGTCCTATCATTGATCGAGTTGGTTCATTATTCATAAACTCATTAGCAATTTCTGGATTGATGCATATGTAGTTATCATTAGAAGGAATTAGTTGTTGATATTTTTCTCCTATTCAAACAGTTTCATACTTGCATTTGGAATTGCACAGTTCTATGTTCTAAATTGTAAGATATAGTTAGTGAGTTGTTGGCTTGGTTACACTCCTTATCTGTAGTGAATGAGAAAGACTTAGAACATCTCTAAGGGAACAAGCATAATAGAAGTACAGGAATTAATACTTTCATTCACCACATATTTTGTCATAAGATCTTATTTATCACTAAGAAGATTTAAGACATGCAACTTAATTGAATTAATTTGTTATAGCTTGCGTGGTTAAAGTAATTGATTGTGGCACATAGTCATGTTAGGATTCTTAACGTATATCGGGTTCCTTGAGGAATATGTCCTAGCCTAATTCATCATATTACATTCATCTTAGTAAATTTTGGTTAACCTTACGACAAGGTTAAATCAAGTGGCGTGGTTGCCAAGGAGTCTTCATTATTAAGGTTCCCTAGCAATACTGTAGGCCACAATAAGTCAAATAAATAGAGTAATAACTGCTGTGAATCTTTAGTTCTACTTGCTATTGTTGACTTTTCTGTGGATTGACTGATTAAGGTTATCTCTTTTTATTGATTCATGTGAGTACTAGTTATTGTTACTCTATCTGAATTACTTGTAACTAGTTGTGGATATCCTATGTTCATCTGAGCCTAATGTGTACACTACTAAAAACAATGGAAATTAGTAATGGAATTTAGCGAAGAAATGTGATTCTGTCGCTAATCCGTCACTAATCCCTTACAAATTCCGTCACTAAAATTAGCGACGAAATTTGTGAGGGATTAGTGATGGAATAGCGAAGGATACATTCTGTCGCTAAATTCCGTCATTAATTTGTCTCTAATTCCGTCATTAAAAATTAGCTATTGAAATTTTCCATCACTAATTTCTGTCCCTAATCCGTCACTAAATTCTGTCAAAAATATTTTGTGGCGGAATTAGCGACTGAAATTTTCTGTGACTAATTTCTGTCGCTAATCCGTCTCTAATTTCTGTCATTAATAGTTAGCTATTCCAATAATTATATTTTTTTTAATTCTAAATTTTTTAAATAATTTAAAATTTATATTATTATAAATTTATAATATAAATATTAAAATAAATAAATAAAATTATTAATTTATATTTATTTTTGAAATTGAAATTATAGTAGAATATATTTGAATTTTTAATAATTTATTATATGCAAATTTTATAAATACAAAATAAATAAATAAATAAATGACTAAAAAAAGATATTAATGATAAAACTTTAGGTAGAATATTTAGATAAAATAAAATAAGAAAAATAAATTGAAATATTTAATAATATATTAAATTTTGTATTTCTATTTTTGTTTGCAAAGCAAAACATATATATATATATATGATTTTGCATTTAAATTACATAGATTCTTCTTAACTCAACTAGCAAAGGCACTGGCACAAATGTGAGAAGTCAATGCTTCGAATCTCAACTTGGTCACAAAATGCAACCAATTTGTGACTTGGACACATGGCGCGCGATGGATGGTGACATGTGGAGGTTGACCGAGACACTTGAGTGCCGGAGGCGAGGTGGCAGTGCCTGACAGGGATATATGGACAACGGTGGGTACACGTGGTGGCCGCCAGCAAGGGACATGTGGAGGCTCATAGTAAGGATATGTGGCAATTTAAATTATATAAATAAAATTTTTTGTGACTGATTAGGGACAGAAATTCCATCAACAAAATTAGAGATGGAATTTGTTTCGTTGGTAAAATTACTGTTACTAATTAATTAGTGATGGAATTTTAAATTCTGTCGTAAATTTGCAACAAATTTCCAAACGCTAAATTCCATCTTTAATTTGATGTTTTTTTGTAGTGGTAACTTCTGTTGGTTACTTTCTTTGTTAAAGTTTGTGCATGACCCGAACCCAAAAGACACAATTATATCCTGCAAGTGAGAATATTAATAAAACAATTAGACATCTTAAGAAATTCAAGAATCTTGTGCTTAACTCAATTAGTTGGGGGTTATAGGTTAGAAACTAGTAATCACTTAAGTGAAGATCTAGATGAACTTAGTGGGGAATTTTTAGATAATCACTTGATAATGAACCTGAATTTAGAAGTTGAACTATTGCATATTTGTCTATATTTAATGGTTGTTCTCACCTATATTTAACGGTTTTCAACGGTTAAATATTAGAGTGCTAAATATATATATTTAACGCCTCCAATGTCTCTTAGGGTTTCCTTGTGGCTCAGAATTCTCATCCATACATAAGTTTTTTCTGCACTATCATTTTTATAACCCATGAGGGCTATGTTACCAAATTTATTTAATTCGCTCATCAAGATAATTAAGGGTCAATTAATTTCAAATTAATTGACCCTTAATTATCTTGATGAGCGAATTAAATAAATTCGGTGTAATTAAATCTGTCCAACATTTTTAATTTAAACTATTTGTTTAATCCAAATAAAAAGCCAACAAATTTAATTTATTTTCATAAATTAAATCTGAGATACTATATCTCTATCATGTCAGTTATTAAATTTAATTTATTTTAATAAAACTAAATTTAAAAATAATATATTAATATTATCATATATATATAAATATGTATTTTGAAAATACATATATATAATATTATTAATTTTATTTTCACGAATTTTATATTATATATATAAATATAAAATTCATCCACCTTAGATTAAACATTGTTCCGTGTTGTCCCATTCTTTTGTGCAACCCTATAAACCCATATAAAGTTGGCATTAGGCCAATAACTGTACTAACCAAAAAGTCGCAAGCATCTTTTAGCAAGACATTATGACTACCCAATTCATATAAGGATCGTTAATATGATTCAACCTGTCATACAACCATATCACATCCTTTTTATCACACGAAATTTCGGTCAAGGATGAGGCATGAATAATGTCATCCTCCTATTCCTGACCATTACTTTCCCAATTCCTAAGTAGCCTAACAATAGAAATGGAAACTCCTTTCCATCATAGTATGGCCAAACATTTCTCATACTCACTCATCAAGGGGCCCAATAATATCTCTATACTAATGTGAGGGACAAATTCCATCTTGACCATTCATATTCCTCTGCATGAAAGACCACCAAGCCCGATTGTAGCCTTTATCATCACCCGATCAAAGGTGACTTTTGACTAGTTCAAAGTTTAGCAACTCTCATGTAGGAATCCATGATGACCTCAAGTCAAAGGGCATTATGACGTCGTTATATATTAGATAAGCTTATGACTTGATCCATACAGCTTTCTCATAGCGGTTCATTCCAGCACCTTGTACTCTTACAAATGTCTAAAACTTTGATTCATATCTCTATATCTTATCAAACTCATACTGGTCTTATTTCATCTTTGCTTCCACTTAGATAACCAACCAGGGACATTTAGGACAATATTTATGATTTATCCAAGGATACAGTCATCATAGTGAACATGTGAATAATATGATAACATAATGAAGAAAATTCATTAAATTAATAATGTTCAAATTATAATTATTAGTCCGTATGGCACAATTTCCAAAATCCTCTGATTTGCACTAGGCACAATCATTAATTTTCCTAATTCCCATTATCCTAACATGATGCTCATGCTTAGCCTATACAAGCGGCTTGGCAGAAGGATCAATAATATTATTTTCTCCTGCTACTTTGCATGTTTTTGTATAACCACGATCATTGATTTCTCTAATAAGATGAAAGCACCTGAGTACATGCTTGTTCCTTTGATATGACTTAAGCTCCTTGGCCTGTACAATAGCACTGCTATTGTCATAGAACAAACTTATTGGATTTGAGATGGTAGGCACCACCCCTAGTTCAGTAATGAACTTTCAGATCCTAACGGCTTCCTTAGCTGCATCCGATGCTACTATATACTCAGCTTCTATTGCAGAACCTACTACAGTGCTCTGCTTGGAGCTCTTTGAGCTTACTGTTCCACCATTTAGGAAGAATATGTATCCAAATTGTGATTTAAGGTCATATTGGTCAGTTTGAAAACTTGCATTTGTGTAAACAGTTACACAAAGCTCATTATCTAATTCACCATATACCAAAAATAAGTCCTTAGTCCTTCTTAAGTACTTTAAGATATTCTCAACAGCAATCCAATGACCATTACTAGGTTCTTGTTGATATTTGCTGGTCATACTTAAGGCAAATGAGACATCTAGTTGAGTACATAACATGGCATACATAATAGATCCAATTGTCGAGGCATGTGAAACTTTGCTCATGTGATTTTACCTAATCAGGTGTACTAGGACACGGATCCTTATTAGGATAGATGCCATGTGACATGGGCATGTAACCCATTTTGAGTCTTGCATACTAACCTATGCAGTATCTTGTTTATGTATGTGCTCTGACTTAGGCCTATTAGTCTCTATAGATCTTAATCTCTAGGATGTATATGGCTTTACCTAAGTCTTTCATTAAAAAAGACTTTCCTAACCAAGACTTGACACTCTACAAGGTAGGAATGTCATTCACAATGACTAGGATGTCATATATATAAAGCACTAGAAATACAATTGTGCTCCTACTAACCTTCTTGTAAACACAAGGTTCACAATGTTTTGAATGAATCCAAACTCTTTGACCACTTTATCAAAACAACGATTCTAGCTCTGTGATGCTTGCTTTAATCCATAAATGGATCTTTAAAGGCTGAACACTTTACCTGAGTCCTCTAAATACACAAAGTCTTCAGGTTATGTCATGTACACATCCTCAAGTAGCTTTTTATTAAGGAAGGTTGTTTTGACATCCATCTGCCATATTTTATAATCATGATATGCTACAATGGTATGAAGGATTCTGATTGATTTGGCTATTACAACTTGGGAAAAGGTTTCATCATAGTCTACACCATGAGTTTGAGTGAATCCTTTTACAACCAGTATATTTTCTCATTGAAAACCCATTTACATCCGATAGTTTTTACACCTTCAAGTGGATCGACTAAGGTCCATACCTAATTTTCGTACATGGATTGCATTTTAGACTTCATGGCATTCATCCATTTCTAGGAGTTTGGTCCCATTATGGCTCCTTCTGCTGAATGAGTAACATATCACGATTTTTAGTAATAAAAAATCCATATCCCTGAGGCTGATGCCATATCCTATCAGATCTACGTGTACCTTGTGTTGCTTAAGGAGGCTCAGCAACTTGTTATGAGTGTTCTCTATTTTCTATATGTGGTTTTGTTCTATCTTGTGACTCTCGAGCTCCTTTGAGATGTACCTTGCTCCTACTAGTTCTTTTAGAGATAAACTCTCTTTCTAGAAGCTTACCATTTCGAATAACAAACACTTTGTTATCGGCGGGATTATAGATATAGTATCCCTTCATTTCCTTAGGACACCCCATAAAAAGCCAATTTGAGGATCTGGACGCTAATTTATCTGAGGCTTGTTACTTAACATATACCTCACATTCCCAATTCTTGAGAAAAGATAAATTAGGTTTCTTTCCAATCCATATCTCATATGGTGTCTTTTCAATCGCCTTAAATGAAACACAATTTAGTGTGAATACAGCTGTCTCTAGGGCATGGCCCCAAAAAGACAGTGGAAGATTTGTTTGACTTACCATAGATTGAACCATATCTAATAGTGTTTGATTCCTTCATTCAGAAACGCCACTCCATTATGGTGTTCCTGGAGGAGTTAATTGTGAGATTATCCCATAACTCCTAAGATCGTCAATGAACTATTTGTTCAAATTTTCACTACCTCGATCAGATCAAAGTGCTTTAATCGTCTTGCCAAGTTAGTTTTTGTACTTCATTTTGGAATATTTTTAACATTTCAAAAGATTCAGATTCATGTTTCATTAGATAGATATATCCATATCTACTAAAGTCATCTATAAATGTGATGAAGTACATATAACCTCCTCTAGTAGTTGTATTCAGTGGTCCATATATATATCTGTATGTATGTGGCCCAATAAATCATGGCCCTCTTACTGGGCCTAGTAAAAAGTTCCTTTGTCATCTTTTCTAATAAGCAAGATTCATATGTATCATATGATTCAAAATCAAATGAGTTAAGAAATCCATCTTGATAGAGTTTAGAAATGTGTTTCTCATTATATGGCCTAGACGACAGTACCAAAGGTATGTTTGAGTCAAATAATTTGATTTTATTCTTTTAATAGTTACGTTATAGATATTTCTACTATTAGGACATTCCAAATTTAATATATAATGACCGACATGTAAATCACCATAAGCATAGAAAACGTCATTACAATAAAAAGAACATTTACCATTCCTAATAATGGAAGTAAAGCCTTCCTTATCCAAATAAGAAAGAGAAACAATGTTGCTACTCAAAGTAGGAACATAATAGCAATTGTTTAAAACTAATAAAAGCCCACTCAGAAGAACTAATTCATAAGTGCCTACAGCTAAAGCAGCAACTTTTGCTCTGTTTCAAACTCTTAGGTCTACCTTACCTTTCTTCAGCCTTCTACTTTCCTTGAGACCCTGCACATTTGTACAAATATGAGAACCACATAAATACCTGAAGCAATAGCCCTACTTTCCTTGTTTTTTTTAGATCTTCAAGGTATAGTCTGCAATTCCACTTCTAATGACTGGTCTCATTACAGAAGTAGCAGACTCCTTCCTTCAGAGGCTTTGCCTTCTTAGGTGCAGGCTTGATGTCGAGCTTGTTTGACTCTTTGGTCTTACCACCTAAGCCATTATCCTTCCATTTGCCCTTACCTTTCCTTTTCATACCATTTCCTTTCTGAACCATCAAAACAGTGTTGTCCTTGATGTTTTACTCAGTAGTTTTAAGCATCCCATACAATTCAGAAATTGATTTCACTATGTTATTCATATTTTAGTTCATGACAAATTGGTCATAACTTTCCAAGAGTGAGTTCAAGATTAAATCTGTAGCTAACTCCTGGCTCGTGGGAAATCAAATACTCTCAAGGTGATCAATATAGCCATTCATCTTGAACACATGAGTGCAAACTGATGCACCTTCAGCCATCTTGTAAGAATATAAGGCTTTTATGGTCTCATACCTTTCTTGCCTTAAATGTTACCAGAATATTTGCTTGAGATGCAAAATCATCTCATGAGCCTCCATAAGTTCCAGATCTTTTTGAAGCTCTGGAACCATAGTGGAAAGCACCAGGTAACCTTCATCAACAAAGTTATCGGTATGCTTTGTGTAACCATCTCTCTAAGCTCTTGGAGCATTGGCTGCAGGTTCCTCAGGAATCGGTTAATCTAGGATGTAAGCCTTTCTTTCCTGTTTGGGAACAATTCTCAAGTTCCTAAACTAGTTAAGAAAGTTTGTCCCATTCAATTTGTCCTTCTTAAGGACTGATCACAACGATAGTGTAGCAGTATTACTAGTCGACATGATTCTACAATAAAATATGCAAAGTTTAGTTAGTAGTCTCCCACTAAATTAATAACCCTTAATATAATAATTAGTGGGCTAAGATCCATATTTCGTCTAAATTTATGTCCGCTTTGGCAAGACGCTTAAATTCAAGCTATTTAAGTAGGTAACCTCTTTACTAATTACATCACATGTAACTCTAAGATGTTTATGGGATTTGATCATAATATGATCCCTCATGTTTAATCCCATCTAATGCCTTGAGATCCAAAACTATTTTGTTAATCTCAATTAAGTCAAAATAATAATGAATTTTGTGAGGAGCACCATTACTTACGCTTGTCTCTCCAAGATAACTCAAATGCATCCACTTTGGTGGTTCCCATAATTGAGCGAGATAGGTTTTGACAAGTATTCATTAATTAACGATATTATGACTTAAGATTTGATTTGGAGGGCTCAATCAATTAGTTTTGTTTATATGAATGCAATTGTGGCTGTATCTCATACATATAAACACAAAAGTATGCATACAATGATTTAATCAAAAGCATAATTTAAACGTCACATAGTATGGCTCACCTAACCTAAAATCCTCCTAAGCCAATAAGAGGACTTCTCAAAATAAGAAAAGAAATACATTAGGAGAAACTTCATTTAAACATAAGAGGGGAGTCAGATGAGAAGAGAATGTACATTGAGGCTATTTAGAGGAAGGCACGACAAGCAGGCTGTATTTAAATATTACAACCCTTATAAAAACTAAGCCATGTTGCTTACCATACTCAAACAATTTTGAAGAATAAACCACAACAAATAACAATTCATATAATATGAAAAATAAATGTCATGAAAAAAGGTATACTCCTTTTAGAAGAAATATTTAAAAATTTATAATATTTAAAAATTTCTGGTCCATTTTTAAGCATTAGGCGAATTATTATTACAGCTTAGGAGAATTAGTAAATGTAAACCCACTCCTTATGCCCCTTTACTATACATCGGAAGTGACATCATTATTATTACAGCTTAGACAAATTAGTAAATGTAGCGTCTATTCCTTATGCCCCTTTACTATGCATTAGAAGCGACATCATTATTATTACGGCTCAGGAGAATCAGTAAATAATCTCCTAGCTAAAATTTTTCACATTTATTCTTAGGGCATTATTCATTTGGTAAAGGACATATTTACCATATTTTTTAACTTTATTCACAGGGTTACTTAATTCTTTTCATTCCTTATTATCAGAGAATCTCTCTGTTTATTAAACCGCTCTGCTTACTTAATTAGTGGGCTTGTACCATGTGATTATCCATTACTAGTTCAATTATTGTGCTTCAAAAAAACATCCATCTATAATGTGGGTTATACAATTAACCATTTCAAATTCTAATTATACATAACAGATTAACACATCTTAGTCTTCATCTCCTCATCACAACTTCTTTATCTAGCACATTGTCCTACACTCCTCTTCTGTGCTTACGTGCCTATATGGTTGGTGATGGTGGATGAGATTTAGGGACATCTCAGTAGCAAATAATACCACTTGGCATGTAAGATAAATGTTTAATGCATGACATGCTTGCCTTACATGAATTTATGCTAACACAGTGACATATCTGTATGCTTAATATATCATACATCATAGTCATGGCCATAGAATATATAGCAACAGATCTTCAATTAGTCATATATGCATCACATAAGCAAGCAAAGCAATTACTCATATCAATACATAAGCATAAATATCAAGGACATGAAACTAGGGTAAGTCTACTACCTTTTATCTTCGAGTCCTTTTTTTTGTACCTTTTCTTCTAACCATTGAAGTTGCTTCTATTGTCTCATCTTTTTCATCCCATGGCCCTAGATAAGTGGCCATATTATTAGAGCCATGACAAATAAATGTCCAATGGGCAACTTTAGCCTTTAAGACATGTCCCTTGTTTTTGGACTTATACTTGTCCAAATTTTTATAACTCAAGACACTATGGTTGGTTAAGTTTAAAGTTAACACATTAGGCCCATTGGGTATTTATTGGGCTCACATTAACTCCAAGTGTTTAACTTAACCCATGGAGGTCAACTTGATTACCAAATGCCATAACCTTTTTATTTTCACACAATCTCCAAAAGTTTGCAGAATTTTCAAGAAACTTTGAAACTTCATATCTTTATCTACAAATATTCAAATTAGGTGGTTCAAAATGCTCTGTGTCACTTATTAAATCTATTTTAAGGAAAAAATATTTCTCCAGCCAGTTCCATGCACAAAAATCTAGAATCACCAATAAACTCACCCCTTCACAGATTTTAGCCAGTTTTATAGATCTGACTTCAAAAACTCATATCTCCTAATATATTAATCCAAATGGCATAAATGACTTATCAAATTAAATCTTATGATGTCTACTTTAAATATAGAAATTTTCATGGCCATTAGATATCATTTGCTCAGTCAAAAACACGTCACAAATAGTGTTTAACTTAACCCATGGAGGTCAACTTGATTACCAAATGCCATAACCTTTTTATTTTCACACAATCTCCAAAAGTTTGCAGAATTTTCAAGAAACTTTGAAACTTCATATCTTTATCTACAAATATTCAAATTAGGCGGTTCAAAATGCTCTGTGTCACTTATTAAATCTATTTTAAGGAAAAAATATTTCTCCAGCCAGTTCCATGCACAAAAATCTAGAATCACCAATAAACTCACCCCTTCACAGATTTTAGCCAGTTTTATAGATCTGACTTCAAAAACTCATATCTCCTAATATATTAATCCAAATGGCATAAATGACTTATCAAATTAAATCTTATGATGTCTACTTTAAATATAGAAATTTTCATGGCCATTAGATATCATTTGCTCAGTCAAAAACACGTCACAAATAGTCTAACTTAGAACTCAAATCTGGCAGCACTTAAACTAGTCTTATGTTATCATTAAACACAATATATCATCATCTATTCATGACTTAACACATATGGCCTCAAAAACACCCTCTAGTTGAAACATTAGGGTGGTCTAAAAGTAAAGAAAAACTCAATGAAATCATAAGGTATACGGTTCAAAGAAAAGCCTACACTTACCTCTTTGCCTTTCTATAACCTGTTTGGTATTTCGGTGGCAATTCGGATAACTAGACGACATAAAACACCTCTAATCAAAAAATTGAGACTATAGAAGAAACCTCTTAGTGAGTAAAAATTTTCTAAAGGACTTACTGGATGATAATGACGATTTGCGGTCGGAATCAACTTTGGAGCTCAAGAACACAACACTATTCATCCTTTCTCTTTCCTTTTCTATTTTCTCTTAATGTTCCTCATTTTTCCTTTCATTTTTTCCCTTGGCCAAAATTTAATAAGAGAAGAGAGAAAGAAAGAGTTGAGTTGTTTTAAAGTGACAAGTGTCACTTGCTTTAATCCTACGGTGCCATGTGTTTTAATCTTACTTCATATGATGACAAGTGTCCTAAAAGCATCTTCCTTTCTCTTTTTCCTCCCTCTTTATGCATCCTTACAAGTCATGGGAAGGAGAAGCCTGACAATTTCCCTAGACTCCTGGGTTTGGTGTTCAGGAAGTCAAGTACATGACTGGGCAGGAGACCAACGGATTCCCCGGACTCAAGGGCTAGGTGGTGCCTTCGTGGAGTGCCACCTCAAAAGGCAAAAAGCAAGTGCCATCATTAAAGACACTTGTTACTCTCTGAACATGCCAGCACAAAAGTCGATTGGTACTTTGCAATGATGAGAAGACAATTATCACTCTCTTATGGTGCCAACACAAAAGTTGTGTCATCGTTAGTTATCATGACTTACTTTATTTAAGCTACTTTAATAAAGTTACTTTATCAGTGTATACCTGGATTTCACTTAGGACTTACTCAGGATTGTGTCTCATGTATCGGAGCCCGCAAGATAAAGTCAAGTTAGAGTCTATATGTGGCCCCAATTGGCACCACATACCGATGTCTTTTCCTAAAATACAAGGTACATATGTCTGCCCTAAAAATGCCGTATGCACACCTATACCGTCATATTTTCATGACCAATTAGTCCCATACCTCATGACATAGCTGGGTAGCATCTTTCTACCAACCCAGTGGCACCGTATATGTGTCCTACGCACATTTACGCCGATATTTTGATCCTCTTACCTAGTATATTGGGCCCCTTGCCCGGTAGAACCGAATCACATGGTCCCTGAGAGTCTTTCTACCAATCGAAATTCTTGGCACACTTCCCAAATTGGGCTTAGTAGTCTACCAAATATAGGCATATCCTAAACCCAAAATTCAGGATATTATAGTAAATAATATCTTAGTTAATATTTTTCATATTTAACATGCAAGATAAAGACTTAATGCATGACATGCTTGCCTTTCATGAATTTATGCAAACACAATAACATATCTGCATGCTTAATGTATCATACATCATATTCATGTCTATATCACATATAGAAACAAAGCTTTAATTAGTCATATACGCATCACATAATCAAGCAGCAATTAAGCATATCAATATATAAGCATAAATATCAATGACATGTAAGTAGGGTAAGTCTACTTCCTTTTGTCTTCGAATCCCCTTTTTGGTACCTTTTCTTCCAACCACTAAAGTTGCTTCCATTGTCTCTTCTTTGTCATCTCATGGTCCTAAATAAATGGTCATATTATTAGAACCATGATATATAAATGTCTAATGGGCTATTTTAGCCTTTAGGACTTGTCTCTTATCTTTAGGCCCATACTCGTCCCAATTTTTATCACTCAAGACACTTTGGTTGGTTAGCTTTAAAGTTAACATATTAGACCCAATGGGTATTTAATGGGCTCACATTAACTCCAAGTGTTTAATTTAACCCTTGGAGTTCAACTTAATTACCAAATGCCATAACCTTTTTATTTTCGCACAATTTCTAGAAGTTGGCAGAAGTTTCAAGAAACTTTGAAAGTTCATATCTTTTTCTACAAATATTTAATTTAGGTCGTTCAAAATTCTGTGTTACTTATGAAGCTATTTTTTAAAAAAAATATTTCCATCATCCAGTTCCATATACATAAATCAAGAATCACCAATAAACTTACACCATCACAGATTCGCTAGTTTTACAGATTCAACTTCAAAAATTCATATCACCTAATATATTAATCCAAATGGCACAAATGACCTATCAAATTAAAGCTTATGATGTCTACTTTAAATCTAAAAGTTTCATAGCCATTGGATATCATTTGTTTAGTATAAAACAAGTCACAAATTGATTGCCTCACAGAACTCAAATCTTACAGTACTTAAACTAGTCTTATTTTATCATTAAACACCATATATCATCATATATTCATGATTTAACACATATTGCCTCAAAAAAACCCTCTAGGAGAAACATTAAGGTGACCTAAGACTCAAGAAAAACTCAACAAAATCACAAGGTATATGGTTCAAAATGATGCTTAAGCTTACCTCTACATTTTTCTATAGTCGGTTTGGTATTTTGACAGCACTCTCGCTAACTAGATGACGTAACTGAGACAATAAAAATGAAGCTCTTAATGAGTAAAAGAAGTTTACTAAAGGCTTCATTGGCCAAAAACAATGATTCGGGGTCAGAATCGGTTCCTGAACTCTGGGGATTTCACTATTCTATTTCTCCCAGTTTTCTTTCCCTTTCCTATGGATTTCCGAAAAGTGGCTATTAAAGAGGAAGGAATGGTTGTGATTTAATCTTGGGGTGAGATAGTCTTATAGTGCACCAAGTGTCACAGTGTTAGAGCTCAAGATTTCCAAGTGTCAATAAAGCATCTTGTCTTCCCTTTCTCTCTCTTAGGTGGCATCCCTTTAGTTAGGGAAAGGAGAGGCTTGACAATTTCCCCAGACTCCTAGGTTCGGTGTTTGAGAAGCCAAGTACGTGACTGGGCTAGAGATCACTGGATTCCCCTCACTTCAGCAGCACATGACACTATCTTAGAATGCCAACCAAAAGGCAAGAAAGACAACTCATGATGAAAGGACAAGTGTCACCTTCAAATTGTGTGAACCAAAAAGTGTGAATAGTATTTGTCATGATGATGTGTACTTTGATGACTAGTGTCATCTTCTTATTCATCCACCACAAAAGTAGAGTAATCATTACACATCATGACCTACTTTATTAAAGTTACTTTAATAAAGTTACCTTAATAAAATTACATTATTAGTATTTACTCGGGATTCTACTCAGGTCTTACTTGGGACTGTGGCACGCATGTCGAGGTCCACCAAATGACATCCTGTTTAGAGTATGTGGACCCCACATGATGCCACATTCCAGTGTCTTTTCCAAAAAACGTAGGGTACTCATGTCTTGCCTGAAAATGCCATCTGCACACCCACACCGATATATTTTATTTGATCAATCAGTCTCATACCTCATGATATAGCTGAGTAACATCTTTCTACCAACCCAATGGCACTATATATGTGTCACATACACATATGCATTGACACTTTGATCCTATTACCTTCGCATAGTGGGCCCCCTACTCGGTAGGGCCGGATCACATAGTTCCTAAGAGTCTTTCTATCTTTCATCATTCTTGGGACTCTTCCCCAACTGGACATAATAGTCTGCTTGATATAGGCTTATTCCTAAAGTCTTAGGTCCAAAATTTGGGATATTAAAGTAACACTTATCAGTCTTCAATGCATACCACTGTAGCTTGTTCTCATGAAAATCAGATAGTTATAGCCATATTTTAGGGTAAGCAAGGATAGAATCTTACATTGTTGAATCTTTATTCCAATATTTACAATGAAGGCATGAGATCCTACCCTAACTTCAGTTGGAAGAATAATGATTATGAGGAATATCATAACTAGTTTCAAACTAGTACTACAACTCCAAGTTCGGATCAAACAGCTACGAGTCAGGGAAAATTTTCTAAGGCAGTGGCCATACATGATGCCAGCGCTACTAAAGAGGACATTATGCAGCTTATTAAGAGTATGAACACTCTATCATAGTCATTGACCTATAAGTTTGATGAGGAAAAAGTATATACCAACTCAAAACTTGTAGCCATTAAGAAGAAAATATAACAGTAAGAGATTAAGTCTTCAAACTAGTCTAGATTTGTCACTTAGCTATCTAATAGCTTGAGTAATTTATAGGCATAGAATAAAGGCAAATTACCCTTAAAAACTATCATTAACCTCAAATAATAAAATGCTATCAATCTAAGGAGTGGTAGACAAATTGGTACTCAAGAGAATTCTAATAATACTGATGATAAGGAGAATTTAAACATATTGTACCTTAAGGGTTCACATACCGAGATCTGAAAGCCAGATAGAGATTCAATTGGTTAAGAAGAAGAAGGTTACATTTCCTTTATCACAAAATATAAGCAACATCAGCAATCTAATTCCCTCTGATGTGGAAAACAACTTGATGGAATAAGTACTAGTCCTATTCTCTCGCAACTGAAGGAGGAGGTTAATCTAAAGGCATTGCCATTCCCTAAAGCCTTTATGCTGAGCAAGATAAAGGCAAGTAAGAAGCAAATTCAGGAAGTTATTGGTTTCTTTAGTAAGATAGAGATTAATGTTCCTCTGCTGGAATAGGTGCAAAGAGTGCCAGAATATGCCACGTACTTAAAGAGTTGTTGTCCAAACAAAAGGAAGTTTAAACCTAATGAAGTGGTGCAAGTTGTGCCTACTGTTTCAGCACTTTTTAAGGCCCAGCTGTAACCCCTGACTTTAAACACGTAATTATAATTTGATAACGCATAATTAAATCAGATTAGAGACCATCGGATGTTTTAAACTCATTTTAACTATCTACCTTACAGTAGGATTTTCACAAAAATCTTTCAAAACCTTTTTCCTATCCCGGTCTCAGTTCTAATATTCGAATATAATTACCTGTGTAGTTAATATACATTCATTCATATCAGAGTATATACCCAAATCCCCGGTAACTCCTGGGTTCTATACATATATAACCTGAGGGTTTATAAGTATCTACTAGGGGATCACACAACCTAAATTGAATATAATATTCATATCTCAAAATATACAGTCATCCTAAGTTCAAAATAGATAACCATCATCTCCATGATCAAATGTACCCCTAAAGGTCCTAATTGCTCTGGGTTGGCCTCTTCTCTTTTGAGCCACACGCCCTATCTGAAATGTTAGTCATAGGAAAGAATGAGATTTGAGAGAATCCCAGTAGTAACAAACCACTCACACAATGCATAAACACAAAGCATATACATAAATCACAAACAGCAACAACAGTAGCAATCTCAAAGATACATGGTTTTCACCACAAACGACAGCACTCACGGTTGTATACAAAATACGACAGATCTCACTATAATCACCATCACGACAGCTTACGCTGTAATCACCATCACGACAGCTTACGCTATAATCACAATAACGATAGCTTACGCTGTAAATGACAACTATCACCAACTGTAACCGCAGCAGCATCAAAGATCATCACAAAACAGTGATAACATACACATACAGAGCATTACACAAAGTATAAGAGAGAGAGTCACTACCTGATCCTTTCCCGAGGTTTCTTGGCACTACGAGCTCACGAGGACGGCAAATATCAAATCCTTTAAACCAACTTAGGGACAACCCATCAATCTCTTTCCCAAGTTCTTATTTCTGTAATACTTTAAGTTGGTTATCATTTGAACTCTTTAGGTTACTATTTTATGTCTAAACATATGCCTAAAGGGTTAAGAGAAACTACCCCGAAAACCCTCCTCCTAGGAAGAATTTCTGAATTTTGGGCTGGCTTACTCGAGTGAAAGGAGTCTCACTCGAGTGACACCCTCGTCAGCACTCGAGCACCAGCAAGTGTACCTCAGAAAGTGTTTGCCCGAGAGCAAACCCTGTTATATCATACACTCTCACTCGAGCACAAGAGGCTGTACTCAAGCAATGACCTTAGGTGCATTCGAGCACCAGGAAGTGAGACCCAACGAGTGACTACCCGAGAGCAACCATAAATTCCCAAGTCTTAAACCAATTCCCTCACTCGAGCATGCCAATGCTCACTCAAGCAGGATCATATATCACTCGCAAGTCAGGAAGTGTGCTCACTGTTTCTGCCTGAAGACCTTCCCAAAATACCCAGATTTTCACATCGTGCTCGAGTGAGTTCCTCCCTCACTCGAGTGATGTCTATCAGATGCCAAATCTTAGCAACTGATGTGGTTTTCCAGAATTGACCAATTAAGCTCCAATGGTTCATAAACTCCTACTAATACTCATTCTTACATATTTTAACACAAAGAACCCATTGGTCACCGAAAACAACTAAACTTCCACTCAAACAACCCATTCTCATCTCTAAACCACAAGATCACTAAAACCACACTTTGTCAACTTCTTCTTTTCAAATCCCATCCAAAACCATTAACACCCAAACACTATTTGGTATCTATTTCACTACATTACATCACCTAATTCATAACTTCTGAAATCACAAGAAATCAGGGCAAAAATCTAGAATTTGCTAAACCAAACCAAAAGTTATAACATTTACATCAAACTTCACCAAAAACTCACCTATTAAGCTTGCTGGAATCAAAACTTTGATTTCTCCACTTTCAAATTCCCTTAAACTGCCACACACCATAAATCAATAGTCTGAAAACATGGAAATAAAGCTCTTGACCATTTGAATAATATCAATGAAGGGTAGTTAGGCATATGAAACCATTTACCTTCACAAATTTCAAACCCTTCCATTCTCTTTCTTGGTTGTCTTTAGCGAAAATGGAGGTGAGAGGAGAGATGAAGGAATAAGTGGATGATGATAATATTTTTCCCTCACACATACACACATAACCGACTAGGAGGAGAGAGGGAAGAGAAAATGGTTTGAAAGTTTGACTTTAATCCAAGGGTCCTTATTTTGCCACTTGGCACCATCTCATTCTTCCTACCATGATTTCATATGAACTTGCATGCATAGGATTCCACCTCTTGTTCTTTCAATCCTAACCATTGATCTTGATTACTAAGGAGTTTTCTCATCGGTAACTAACTAGTTGATCGGTAAATTTACCATTTTGCCCCTGATTATTTCAATACTCATTAAACCATCACTAAGCATCTCTATTTCATGTTGCACAACATGTACTTCAAAAGTGCTCAATTAATATTGATTACATCACTTTAAAGTTATTAATCCTTGATTACAATCCAAGATATTACACCAGCAACTTCCTATTAAATGCCAAGATCTAGGTGTGTTTTCTATTCCTTAAACAGTTGGTAAATTGAATATTGCTAGAGCATTGTTGGATCTGGGTGCAACTATAAATGTTACACCTAGTTCTGTTTATGATGCAATGGGGTTAGACATAATTAAATCCACTAACAAGTTGGTTTAACTAGCTAATAAGAGCATTAGAAGACCTAAGGGAATTTTATAAGATATATTAATATAAGTAACATATCTTGTCTTTCCATCTAACTTTCATGTCTTCGATATGTCTAATGAAACCCTTAGTGAAAGCACTATTATTCTACATAGGCCATTTATGAGAACAAAAAAAACTATAATTGGCATGAAAGATGGTATAATAACAATAGAATCCACTAGTCATAAGATTTAGTTTAACATGTACGAAATGATGAAGCATCCACATGAGGATTATTCACTTTTAGGAATAAATTTAGTTGATTTGGCATTTGAAACTTAATATAATCCTAGTCCTATATTTGAACTTTATAATAGGGTTGATGAATCTTCCATTTCTTCCCTCGTCCCTATTTCTTCTTTTTGCTCAACCAATAATGATATACCATGTGGCAATTCTAAGGTTGATGACTAGCTTTCCACTTAGAGTGATTTTTCTTTTTGTTTATTTGTTTTTTCTTCATATGATACTAACTGTGATATTTCAAGTAATGGTTAATTTACAAAGAGGTTGTTGGAAGATTCTCCAAATATACAGCGTAAGGTTTCACAGTCAAGACTCAATCATGCACCCTAGAGCTTGACACCTACAGCAAAGTTAAATGATAAAATCCAAGCTGAATGGACCCATTGGGAATATGAGGAATCTATACTTGATAAACTATTACTGGTTCTGCACTTATCATAGGAGAAACTCTTGAAGGACCACAGGACTACTTTATTCACATTGAATAAGGTCACAGTACTGCACAGTTTCAAGAGTAACAGGCAGCAGTTTATGAGCTAGAAATTCTTTTATTAGTGTTCATGATATACTATGGTCTAACCATGTGTATGAAAATCTCCATTTAAATTTTATTGAGTCTACAAATCTGAGTAATTTTAAAACAATACTACAAGACCAATAGGCAACTAGAGCTGGAACTTTGGCAATACAACCTAACCAAGTTGTCGAGTTATACAATTTAGGGAGTACTACTCTAAATTATGTACTTCATTATGTGCTTGGTATCCAAAAGACTTATTATTCACCTAATATTGTTATTCATGACAGCCTTAGTGGGATGCTGTACAACCTAGTGTAGGGATAAAATGCTAAGAAAGAAACGGAGCCTCAGCGGCACATGGTTGCTACCTTTGGAGAGGACTTAGCACATCAATATGAAAAGAGTCCAGCTGGTCTTGAATGTAATATCCTGGATTGTGACCAAGGATTAGCAACTTCAAAGTAATGTAATTAATACTAATTGAGCACTTTTGAAGCATATATTGTGCATTGTGATAATGAGGGGCAAAACGGTAAATTTACCGACTGACTGGTTAGTTACCGACGAGAACACTCCTTAGTAATCAAGATTAATGGCTAGGATTAAAAGAACAAGAGGTGGAATCCTATGCTTGCAAGCTTATATGAAATCATGGTAGGAAGAGTAGGATGGTGCCAAGTGGCAAAACAAGGACCCTTGGATTAAAGTCAAGATTTCAAACCATCTTCTCTTTCTCTCCTCTTCCTAGTCGGTTTATGTATATGAGAGGCAATGAATCATCATCATCAATATCTCATTTCTCTCTCTCATCCTTCTCCATTTTTTGCTGAACAAGCTAAGGAAAGAGAAAGGGAGAAGCTTGA